>OZ010791.1:387414445-388845214 GCA_963932465.1 Maratus speciosus
CCTATAATTGAGAACACTATGACTTCAGTTATTCAGATGTATCAAGTTTCAACTTGTTTGTTTACATTCGGCGCCACTGAAGAAATATGACTTCTCCTTAGCTCAAAAGTATTTTGACAATTAGTTTGCATTTAATTACTGAAGGTGTCAGTGATGCTATAGCTTCGATTAATGTTTATATTGACTTATTGTGATTGTTTATAAATGCCGAAACATAAAGAATAATCCAGTGATTATAGAAAAGCCGTTGTAAATGCACTTAAGAAAGGTACACTGCAAGCAGAATATGCTTGTCCTTTAACGTGTCTCAGCAACTTATTATTACATGGAATGAAATTTTTTATAAACATAAATACATCAAAAATAAGCCTCAAAGTGGCCATCTGAAAAAAACAAATTACAATGTTGATTGTATTATAAAAATGATATCTACAAGTGATTGTCATAGGCTTCTGTAATAATTAAAAATGAATTGAAAGAAAATTATGGCATAGACATACACGTTTTAACTGTCAAACGGCGCCTAAACCTCTGTGGTTTACATGGCAGAAGACCACCAAAAAAGCGTTTGTTATCTACTAAGAATAGGAAGGCTAGAGTTACATTTGCAAAACGGCATAAATCATGGAGAAGTTGAGAATGGTCTAATGTTTTGTGAAGCGATGAAAGGAAGTTTAATTTAGTATCATCTGATGGAATCAAGTACATTGGATGTCCTTAAAACAAAAAATAATGATGTTCGATACAAAATTCCCAACGTCAAACATGAAGGCGGCAATGTGATGGTTTGGAGTTGTTTTTCACGTAGCGGAGTTGGACCATTATTTCGAATTGATGGGAATATGGATCTGTTCACGTATGCTGATACATTAAAGACTCATATGCTACCGCACGATAAACAAAACATGCCTGCTCAGTGGTATTTTCAGCAAGATAATGACCCAAAACACAAGTCCAAGTACGTAAGTGATTTTATGAAATGCAGAAAAATCAAGGTTCTAGACTGGTAAAGCGAAACTATGGATTTGAACCTCATAGAGCATCTGTGGGAGGAGTTAGATTGCACAGTAAAATACCAAAATTATTCAAATAAGACAGCTTTATACAAAGCTCTTAAAAATGAGTGGTATCAAATTATTTTATCAAATACCATAATTAGTCGACTCAATGCTTACACGTTGTGAGGCTGTCATAAAGGTCAGAGGGTATGCTACTAAATATTGACTGACTCATTACTGTATTTGATAATTATTGTGTTAAAATCGATTTTTTATTTTTATGTCAAAATACTTTTGATTTATCATTTTTCTGATTTTTCTTGGGTTTTGTGTTATTTTCCATGAAATGGTAGTTAATTTACTAAAATTCTGTAAAACACTGCGTATGATTAAATAAAATAAATGATTGATTTTTGTATTTTATTATTGTTTTTAATTAAGTAAATTATTGTCTTTGTCAAAATACTTTTGAGCGCTACTGTATAACTTACATTTATTACTGACACAGAGATGGATTTTACAATTTGATAGTTACCAGATGAAAATTGTTTCAGGACTTTGGAATTATGCATAAAAATAAAATTTATTCAAAAACCATGAACATCTTCATTCAAAAAATGAATTGTACATGGCAGTGCTAAGAGACATTTACAATTTCATGCCTGCAGTTTAAATTGAGTTTTATTTTAGTACTTTATTGTATAACACTTATTTGTTCTATCATTTCAAGTACATATTTGTATTGATTTAATAAAATAGTTCGTGAAAATCATTAATTTTCAATTGCTAAATTATCGCTTTCATACCAACAATGTTAATATATTTTTTTAACATTTCATTTCACATGAATTTAATTTTTCACCAATTATTGCACTTGGCGACAATGGTGGTGTTGTATAACGGAAGAATACCAAAAAAATATGTAAACAGAATGCTGATTTATAATCTGCTAAATACAGTAGATGTCACTTAATGTGATTGTGGTTAGGGATGCACCGAATAGTGATTTTGGCCGAATACCGAATATTCGGCCTTCAGGCAAACCGAATACTGAATATTCAGCTAGTTCAATAGTAACTGCTCGGCCGAATACCGAATATTCGGCTTGTTGAATACTTTTATATTTCAAAATTTTAAAAACAATTTTACGTAATATTTAAAACAGAAACTTTTATTAATAAATAAGAGCTTTTTTCAAGTAAGCTTTATGCTGAAAAAAATCTGCTTTGAGTTATTTAAGAAGAGGATAGTTATAAGAAAATTTTAATTAATAAAATTTTAAATTTCATAGCTTCTTTTAAAAATTAAAACAAATGAATAAAATCTTCTTTTATTTTAAAGCAAACATTTTAAAATCAAAGAGAAATTGCGAAAAAAATTGTAAGAAAAATTTTACAGGATCATATATTATTTGTTTGTGAGGAAGAGACTAAAGTAGAAGTAAATAAATAATACAATCTATTCAAATTTTATACGGTGGCAACTTAGCGAGAATAACTCTTCTACTCCCTCTGATTAGCAAGGAAGTTTTTAAATGCATCCTAGATTGGTGTCTGGAGTGTGCAATCATTTTCAGAGATTGTAAACATTGTTCTTAAAATCTTAGAAAGAAACAAATTATTTACTGGACAATGTTCAGGAACTTGCATTTGTACATAATTAATTCCTATGAAAATCCTTGTGATTGGTTAATTTATCTTAAATAATACTTAACAAACAGAAAATAAATAATGTAAACATATTATCTTTTATTTAAATATGATTATGTTTCTAATTATTCTGAATATCTTTATAAGTTGACTGTTAAACGTAGAAGTTGCATAAGGTTTTCAAAAATATGTTTTTCAAGTTTTTTTAAGTATTCGGTTCAGCGAAATATCTCGATATTCAGCCAAATCGAATATTCAGCAGGCCGAATGGTTTGCTATTCCGACAAGCCGAATATTAGGCATACTGAATAATTTGACATTCGGCCAAACCGAATATTCGATAACATGGCTGAATACCGAATAGATACCAAATATTTGGTGCATCCCTAATTCTGGTAAATGTGATCAATCACTTAATGTTATCAAAACCAGCCAGGACTAATTGCCTACATTCAATTTTACAGTAAAACCAATTGCTTTGTGTTATGAAGTTTTAGTTCATTTTTTTAGCAGAACAATTTCTGAGCATATGCAGCTGAAAGCAAAGTTCTCTTATAAAGTTTAGTCAAAGCATAAAATTAAATATTAACTCTAATTATTGCATTGTAAGTGTAAGATTCTTTGAAGTTGAAAAAGTTGGTGAACTGATAATTTGAAATTTCAATCCTGATGATATGACGAAAGGAGATCATGAAAAGGAGATTATGAGATCTGGATAACAATCAATAATGTTTCTGTTTCTACGAAGGTTCATGGAAATTCAATTTTGCGAAGAAAAATGCAAAATAAAAATTAAGAACATGACAGGAGAAAATTTATGAAAAATCCCCAACAAATACAGAAATGAGAAATGCACTGAAAATTTTGAAATTTGGTGTATTTTTTTTTTTTTTTAATGTCATCAAAAGTCACCATTTTCTAGATGTTGTTATTAAGTATTTTTCTAAATTGTTTATTGATATGAAAAACTCGTGGTCCCCAGGTGATCACATTCAGTGGTATCTAGTGTAGAATAGTCACAAAACTTTTGGTCCCAAACTGAACGAATTTTAGACTGCACTCTAATTTTTCCTCAAAAACATATTTAAAAGGACTTCCTCTACACATTATTCATTTATTTTTTGATAATAATTATTCTTTCAATACAATCTTGCCATAAGCATAACACAACCATAATAAATACAAAATATGCTGTTCTGTGTAATTGGGAAAAAAAGCACAGCTACATTAAAAAAATATATACATATATTTATTAATAATTTGAAAATAAACATTTAAAAGCTTTAACATATTTTAAAAGAACTGCAGTTTTTAATTTAAAATTGTAGCAACAATGTGTTGAATAAATAATTATTTAGGCAAATAAAATGTAAAACATTATGCAACAAATTTGCAGAACAAAATTTAGAATATTTCAGAACAACAAATTAAATATTAATACTTTGACAACAGAATCATATTAGCATACTTAAACAAATAAAATAGTGCAATTCATGTTAAATAAATAAATGATTTCTCCAAACAAATGTATATGGAATCAATAAATAAACATAAATAATAATGAATAAATGTAAATGAAATAAATAGATTAAAATAATAAAACTTTGTAAAAAATCACCATAAAATTAAAACAAAACACAGGACGCGTTTCGAGCTAAAAACATAGCAGCTCGTCATCAGCTACAGCATACACGTGTCTGTAAACGAACAAGTTCAAAAATGAACTGAAGATAAAGAATGTTGCGAAGAATGCGACAGATGGCGCTACCTGATAGAGGGATATGCAAAAGGGAAATGTGTTGAAAAAAGATAGAAGAGAAAATGAAATGGAAAAAATGGAAATAAAAGAAAAAATAAAAATAAAAGAAGTAAATTAAAAATATGAATAAAAATAATAAATAAAGAACTATAAAAGAACAAGAAAAAAAAATCCAAGTTATTATTATTATTTTTTTTTTTTTTTTTTTTTTTACAAAATAAAAAGAAAAGAAACAAGAGAAAAGGGAAAAGAATTACAAAATTAATTTCCACGCTGGAGATAGGAAAGGAGATGATGGGAGATCATTGACAAGATAAGCAGAATTTTTAGAAATAAAATATGCTTCATGAAAATCCAAGTGAGAGGGAGAGGCAGGGGAAGAAATAATTTTGGCCATGGAGAAATTGAAACAATGACTGGAAGACCAACAGTGAGAAGCAATCGAAGATTTAGAGATTTCTTGATTTGCAATATATCTCTGATGCTCGCCTAATCTGAATTTTAAAGCTCTCTTTGTTTGACCAATATAACCTAAATTGCAAGAGCAAGGAATGAAATAAACACCCCATCGGTTCTCAGTAGGAACAGGATCTTTTAGAGAAGAGAATTTAATTTTATTCATAGGTTTGAAGATAACTTTAAAGTTAAAACGAGAAAGTATTTTAGCAATTTTGAAACACAGAAGAGAATAAAAGGGCAGAACTATTATAGAATTAAAATTAGAAGGATTATTTGAATCAGAAAAAGGACGTTTCGGCTTATTAAATTTATACAAAGCTTTATCCATCAAAGAGGGATTATAACCTCGAGCAAGGGCAAGAGATTTCAGATAATTAATTTCATTATTCAGAGCAGAAGAGTCAGAACAAATGCGTAATGCCCTAAAAACAAAAGTATAAAAGGACGCCACTTTTTGTTGAGGAGGATGATTTGAAAGGGCATGAGGAGGAAGGGAGACAGCGAAAGGTTTTCTATAAACGGAGGTAGAGAACCGATCTGGGAGTTTTGAAACCAAGACGTCAAGGAAAGGAAGAAAATTGTTCTCTTCGACTTCGAGAGTAAATTGAATACAAGGATCAACAGAATTAACAAGAGAAAGGAGATTAGAAAGATCAAGGTCAGATGGAATTAAAATGAAAGTGTCATCAACATACCTAAACCAGAAAGGAAATTTATATAAACTGAAGAGTTTTTCTTCAACAAAATGCATATAAATATCACATAAAAGAGGAGACAATGGATTACCCATGGCCAGACCGTCAGTTTGAGAATAGAAAGAATTGTTAAACTGAAAAGCAGTTTGCCTGACACAAATACTAACTAAATGCAGGATTTCATCAATCTCAATCGAAGAGTAATGAAATTCGCGCAACCTTCTTTCCAAACAATCAATTGCCCCTTGAACAGGCACGTTAGTGAAAAGGGATTTAACATCTAAGGAAACCATTATATAATTGCAAGGAGAAAGGCGTTTAATTTTATCAACAAAGTCAAAAGAGGTTGATGAAATCCTGCATTTAGTTAGTATTTGTGTCAGGCAAACTGCTTTTCAGTTTAACAATTCTTTCTATTCTCAAACTGAGGGTCTGGCCATGGGTAATCCATTGTCTCCTCTTTTATGTGATATTTATATGCATTTTGTTGAAGAAAAACTCTTCAGTTTATATAAATTTCCTTTCTGGTTTAGGTATGTTGATGACACTTTCATTTTAATTCCATCTGACCTTGATCTTTCTAATCTCCTTTCTCTTGTTAATTCTGTTGATCCTTGTATTCAATTTACTCTCGAAGTCGAAGAGAACAATTCTCTTCCTTTCCTTGACGTCTTGGTTTCAAAACTCCCAGATCGGTTCTCTACCTCCGTTTATAGAAAACCTTTCGCTGTCTCCCTTCCTCCTCATGCCCTTTCAAATCATCCTCCTCAACAAAAAGTGGCGTCCTTTTATACTTTTGTTTTTAGGGCATTACGCATTTGTTCTGACTCTTCTGCTCTGAATAATGAAATTAATTATCTGAAATCTCTTGCCCTTGCTCGAGGTTATAATCCCTCTTTGATGGATAAAGCTTTGTATAAATTTAATAAGCCGAAACGTCCTTTTTCTGATTCAAATAATCCTTCTAATTTTAATTCTATAATAGTTCTGCCCTTTTATTCTCTTCTGTGTTTCAAAATTGCTAAAATACTTTCTCGTTTTAACTTTAAAGTTATCTTCAAACCTATGAATAAAATTAAATTCTCTTCTCTAAAAGATCCTGTTCCTACTGAGAACCGATGGGGTGTTTATTTCATTCCTTGCTCTTGCAATTTAGGTTATATTGGTCAAACAAAGAGAGCTTTAAAATTCAGATTAGGCGAGCATCAGAGATATATTGCAAATCAAGAAATCTCTAAATCTTCGATTGCTTCTCACTGTTGGTCTTCCAGTCATTGTTTCAATTTCTCCATGGCCAAAATTATTTCTTCCCCTGCCTCTCCCTCTCACTTGGATTTTCATGAAGCATATTTTATTTCTAAAAATTCTGCTTATCTTGTCAATGATCTCCCATCATCTCCTTTCCTATCTCCAGCGTGGAAATTAATTTTGTAATTCTTTTCCCTTTTCTCTTGTTTCTTTTCTTTTTATTTTGTAAAAAAAAAAAAAAATAATAATAATAATAATAATAACTTGGATTTTTTTTCTTGTTCTTTTATAGTTCTTTATTTATTATTTTTATTCATATTTTTAATTTACCTCTTTTATTTTTATTTTTTCTTTTATTTCCATTTTTTCCATTTCATTTTCTCTTCTATCTTTTTTCAACACATTTCCCTTTTGCATATCCCTCTATCAGGTAGCGCCATCTGTCGCATTCTTCGCAACATTCTTTATCTTCAGTTCATTTTTGAACTTGTTCGTTTACAGACACGTGTATGCTGTAGCTGATGACGAGCTGCTATGTTTTTAGCTCGAAACGCGTCCTGTGTTTTGTTTTAATTTTATGGTGATTTTTTACAAAGTTTTATTATTTTAATTGCTTCATATCGCCAGTTTTCGGTGCTGTTTCGCTGAAATAAATAGATATCCAAACAATGATTTTAAAAGAATTTAGTTTTAAAGAATTTTAAATATATTTTGTATTAATGACATTCAATTACTCAATTTTCATTTTTAAACATGAAAAAGGTGGAGTTTTTTTTTAAATGAAATATAACAACACAAACCTGAAAACTATATAAGTGACATACATAATTTCTTATCAATTTATGAAACTGAATATAAGTTAATGTTAGTATAAAACTGAAGTAAAATATAAGCTAGAAAATTCACTAGTACAAAAAAATTGGCAACAGTTTGAGAAACAAAATATTTGCATAAATCATAAATAAACAACTACTACAAATAAAACAACATTAACATAAATAACGAACAGCAAGACACATAACAACTATAGTTTTAAAACAAAATAAAATAAATACTATACCAACACCATTAAAATACTTTTCACAAAAACAAATGGTAGTACAAATATGATGTTTAAATACATGCATTTTAAATTAAATAATTAAAATTTCATTATCAATATCATTTTCATCATCCCCATAACAGTACCTGAGGGAGAAAAAAACATACAAACATTTTATTTTTACAAAACAAATTAAATAAAACATACTTTACAATCTTTAATTGATTTCGCTAACAGAATATCATAGATTATTTTTATATTCATGTTATACAAGTAACTATAATTACCCAACACAAAAGTAATTCATTGTCAATAAAAACAAATAGTAAAAATATAAAAATCACTAACTAAATCAAACCAGCAGTTTTTTGTTCATCATAACTCAATAAACATTTATCTAATAGTCTCCCGTCCTCTTAACTTTTGCAATACCACTGTTAGTACCAATTTCTCAACTGAATCATTAGAAAGTAATAACATCAGAAATTAATTTCTCTAAACCATTTTGTTTCCAATAAGATAAAACACACCTTTTCATAATATACTTAGTTTATTATTTGTGTGAATTGTTTTACTTTTAAATTAAGTGATTAATAGAATTTATCAGTTAACTTGAATGTTGGTTTTCTGAATGCTACTCATTCCCAATTAACCTTTTACATGCCAATGTTCCATAAATGGAACATCAGCTTCAAAAGTCTCCGAAAAGTACAATTTTATTCGTATTGCTCTATAAAAATTATTATTTAAAAAGAAAGTATTGATTGATTTTTTGGCGTTGATATAACTTTAATAAAATAAATAGTGGCTAGGATAAAAAAAAATCGCACTTTCGATCATTTTTTAGACTTTTCGTCAGACAAAATTTAAAAATTCATATAAAATTCAAAATTCAATAAATGTTTTTATAACTAAGTGAGGGTAATTAAAAATGATCATTTTATTCGAAGAACATAAGTTATAACAAAAAAGATTAATTTTTATTGTTTCTTTCAGCTAACAAATTTGCATGTTCCAGAAATGGAACATTGGCGTGTAAAGGTTTATTTTTTAACATGGTAAAGTTCTTTGATCGCAGTGCAAATAAGTATTGACAAAGTTTCCGAATACAAGATATTTTAGTAAGTGTCGAGGAAAGATGTGTTTACGACTTTGATCTACTTTATTCCCTTGCACCCCCCCCCCCCAACCCCCTTTTACACACATGCTCTGATATGAAGTGAATTGCTCATAGCTGCCACTGAAAAATATGTGTGTTTGTTGATAATTAGACATTGTTTATGACTCAAATTTGAGTGCCAAGATAGGATTAGTGAGTTGATATTGGAAAATAAGGAATTCGTATTCTTTTACTTCTTTCTGTGATTTTTTTCAGTTTAGAATAAACAAGTTTCAATCCTGATATTTGATCTCTGATTGGTGCAAAACAATGCCACAAATTGCACTGGCTTTTAAAGTATATTTTAAAATATGCTAATGAATTTATTTTTTCATGCATAGCAAAAGATTATAAGTTATATTTATACTGCATTATTACTTTCTTCTTTCTAAAGTAGAAAGTATTGTTATCAAGATTTTTTTTCGACTTCTGGTTTTTGACAGATTTACACATTTTAGGGGTCAGAAATCCTGAAAAACATGTTTATACAAAATGTCTGTCTGTCCGCCTCTCTGTGTGTGTGCTTTGTACCAACAAAAAGTGTATGAAGCGATGCATAGAATTGAATAAATTTTTTCTGTATATTTTTGGCTGTGGCCAGCAGGTCCTCCTTGAATTTGGAAATATTCTGCCAGAAGGGGGCTCTGCAATAGCGATTTTTGTGCCATTTTCATTATCATACCATCGAAAAGTGTATGAAGTTATGCATAGAATTGAACCAAATTGTTTGTGTATACTTTTGGCTATGGCCAGCAGGTTCCATGTGAATTTAGGAATAATCTGCCCAAAGGGGGCACTGTAATAGCGATTTTTCACAGTTCTTTGTACATCAGCTGTTCATGCAGCAACGGGCAATTTGCATCCAGCTAACCCGTGGACTCTCAAGTAACTGATGTACAACAGAATAACAAAAAATATTGATTTTATTAAAGATTAAGATTAACTCGTTTCGACTCAGATTAGTAAAATGAAGCAGAAACGTAAGATGAAAATCAAAGTTAGTGTAGTATTGAAGTAATAACACTGAAGCATTAACATGTGTAACAACTTTTGGAAATATTAACATGTATGAGAAAAAAGAAAGTTTTAGGATTGGCACATCCGACTAGTTATTAATATGATAGTTCACATTTCGAATATCTATTACTGTTTACGTGTATATGCTTTGTTTATGTTTGTGATGAGAGTATACTGTTTTCATATATAAAAGGCGAGCTGTTATGAAACTTATTTGGTAGATTGTAAAAAAGTTTCAAACTTTAAGGGAGGGTCGCATAACAATAAAGTTTGGGAACCACTTCTCTACAGTATAAATGTATGTAAATATATAGTGCATGTATATGATGCTTAATATTTAAATATTTATTTATATATTTTTCAATTTGTTTAGACCATAACAGCCCACATACGGATGATTTTGAACACATCATTAATACTCCACTGTAGGAGCCTTTCTTTACTTCCAAGAGAACCCTGGGCATTGTATCTTGAAGAGCACAGTAAAACAAGCATAATTCAGAAGCCAAAGTATCCAGATTTCTTGAAAGCAAGAGCTATAATGCATACTGACCCATGACACATAAAAATATTTGGAATAGAAAATATGTTTAAATGGAAAGTGTTTATTATAATTCCATATTGCTTTCAAATTGTTTGCATTTGGTATTTCAAGAATAATTTTTAAATACTAAAATTAAAATTAAATACCCAGAGATAATAATGGTATAACAAAAATACATTATGCAATAACAAAATCTTGAATTTGCTTTTGTAAATTTTGTGCATTTAATGAGTGCATAATGCATTTAATATTTTTAAATTGTTTACAACAAATTTAACAAATATTTTTTATTTTATCAATATTATTTTACAGCAGTTCAAAAAGAGAAAATAATGCAAGAGAAAAAAAAATATTTAAATACAAAACAAAAAAATAAGATTATAAAGAATAAATTAAATGATAAATTATTAAAATATGAAATGCAACATAAAATAAAATTTAACATAACAGGAAAAAAAACTGTTGCTACAATTAGTGCTTTCAAAACATTTTAATTAGCCAATTACTTATTCCTTATATAGAAATAGCTATTAATGTAGTTTTGTATTCATGAGAAGACTGAATTACCAAATGAGATATTGCAATACATATTTAAAATATTTAATTTCTTTCTTTATCAAAAAAAAAAAAAATTGACAGTGGGTCATTATATTCAGTAAAACATATACCAGCAGTCAACCCACAGCTTGAAATGGAAAAATCCACGAACCGGGATGCTATTTCAAAATTATTGTTGGTTAGGTTTTTTTTTCTTTTAAGTATAGACAAATTTATTTCTAACCATATAAAAACAATTTCAAAAAAGTATTTTAAAGTATTCTATTTAAAGTAAAGTTTTAAAGTGTTCTAAATAATTTATAAAAAAAAGTTACGGAGAGCAAAATAAGCTATGTAGTGTCTCCGGTAAGGCCTATATTCAGTTTGCTTCCATCTTTGTTAGATCAAAAAACTTGGATATGTGACCTGTCTTGTTTATTCATTCACTAAAATTTAATAGTCATCTGCCTCATGAGTCCTTCTTTTGGAGTAGAAAGAAACTATCGCAATCGCATCACAGTCATGGGTATTCGTGGTGGCTTCTCACTTAAAAGTGATGTTAAGTGCATCACCACACATTCTATCCATTTTTTTGGTTGAACCTTAACCAGAACGGATATATTACTACTTTTCAGCAATTGTAACAAGATTTTATAATAATTGAACAAACTGGAGCAATATTTAGCATAATTTCACAAATCGGAACAACATTTGTAACAATTTCACGAACCAGAATATCGTTCTGATTTGCTCCAGTACATTTTTAGCCCTAAGTCAACCACTGATCGGCAAGAAACTTTTGGTGGTCCACAGAAATATCTGAACATTTGCATTTTTAAAATTTAAATATAAAAAGCATTGATAATTATGTTAATAGATATTATTTGTTGCTTTGTAAAACAGGTAATTTTTACTTTTTGGCTCTCAATAATATTTTAATGTTTATTGTTATATAGTTTCCAAGAATATATTGGTGAAAACATTTTTGTCATAACTATCATAGCAATAATGCCAGTTATTGGAATGATGTCAAGTTTATAGTGATGTCATGTTCAATTCCTATGTCAACTACGTAGCAATTTTGTCTTAACTATCACATAACTATGTCAAGTATGTAGCAATTTTGTCATAACTATCAATACCTATCATAGCAATTAAAATCGGTACCGATCTCAACTTGAAATAAAAACGGAAATAACTAAAAACCTATGAATTTATTTCAAACAAGCAGGAGAAAATATCACAATAAAAATATGGGATACTTAAAAAAGCTTCAATTATTTTGTAATAATCAAACTAACTTTAATTCTGTTACAATTAAACTTTTATTATGATAATTTCTTTCTAAGCAATTACGATTTTCTCACAAGTAAATAAATATTCATTATTTTATTGTATTAAACAGCTGCATTCCATATTAATAAAATGGAAGCTCTCTGATCATTATTATACAAACACATTTTTATTTTTAAAAAATTTGCACTAGTGGTCTGCAAGATTTAAAATTATGAATTTAGTGGTCTGTCAGATCTGAAAGGTTGGCGATCACTGACATATATACAACAGAATGGTACTTCAGTCAAAAATAACAATATGAAATTAGACTTCCATTAGACCTTTATTTAAGTAAATACAAATTTACTTTCTTCGCCAAAATATGTAGCCTTAAAAATGAAAGGATTAAGAGGGTTCAGTTAGATTAAGATGGCTTACAAACTGACCCCACTATAAGAAATAGCTGACAAATGAAGTACGAAAATATGTATTTTTTATTCATTGAAGTTATGCATATAAATATAAATACCTTTAGCAAAATATATGTTAATAAATATAGCAGTGTTTAAGATATCAAAAAGATTTATATAAAAAACAAAAAAAGACATTTGTTATCATTGAATATTTAAAAAAATACTTCAAAATACTGAATGCCTACAAATATTGAGCATTAATAAACAGATTGCTTAGACTAAAAAATAAACATTAAAATATGTAAACAATCAATTAAATTATCAATAAACTAAATGTTTTTAGTATGCTATTACAATTATACAAAATATTTTTTATATGTTTGAATTAAACTACTCAAAAGAGATCACAAAAAGATATTATTAGCACTTTGCAATTTAAATAGATAATTATGATTTTATCAGATTACTTTAAAAATAAATAATTAAACAAATAATTTCTAATCATGCTTAAATTAAACAAAATGAGCTCACATAGCCAAGAGAATAAATTTGTTCATCTATTATTGGTGGCAGTACCGGGTTCAACTCCCAGTGACTCCAGTGCACACTAGAGATGAGTTAGGGCTCACTTTTCGAAGCCTGAGCCCGATTATTTTAAATCTGAGCCCGAAACTTTTTTTAATCATTAGACTGCGAGCTTGATACCAAAAATGTAAACTGAAAAAAAAAGTTTAATAAAAATTGCATAAAACTTGTTCTAAATGTAATATCTCATTTTTTTTTAACAATTTCGCTCATCACAATAACTGTTAATCTCTAGTACATAATTAATTTTATGACATTTACATTTAATCTCATCAAAAGATAAGCCCCTAAAAAGATTCTCATATTTTTCTCTCGCAACAAGCAAATCTGACGGAAACAATAATAAAGTGCATTTTAGGAATAAATTAATGAATGAAATATGCAGAAATTACGATTTATATGACGAAGAATCGAACAACGTTTTTTTATTTCCTATAAAAGGTGTACATCTTTAATAATTCTCGTGTTCTTGAAAATCAGCTTAAATGAAAAATTCAAGAAGGTTATCTGAAAGATCTGGTGCTTTTTATAGGAAAAGAGAAAACACTGATCGATTGTAACGCTTATTGACTAATAGCAGAAGAGATTACTTTTTTTGCCTAGATTGTCAAATAATAAAATAAAATAATAAATGATCCAATTAAAAAATATCCTACTATTTATTTGTCTTGTCCGATGGCGCATTATCAACTATCCAGTGTAACCAATGTGTGTCAATGATATAAATCTGCAAATATTGCAAATTTCTTTTTAAATGGCTGTGATGTTGTAACATTAATCAATCATCACATATAATTAATTATACCCAATTTAAAACCAAAATTTTCCTTTTACAAATATATTTAACTGAAACTTCCTTCCCTTTTAAAAACATTCTTATTACACCTTAATGTCTGTGTCACCATCAATTTCAGACATAATCTGCAAATATCACAAATGTTTTATTTATTTTTTATTTATTATTTTTAAGTAGCGTTCTTATACTAGAATAGTAGAAAAACCCTATTTCTGTTTTCCTTTCATTATGATGAAAATAACATCAAAATGATTTCTTACAGAAAATGTAATCTTCAACCCAGGCCTCATTTATTTTTTGAAACCACAGGAAACTGAAAGATTAATGATTATTATGAAAGGAGTAATTAAAAATTACTTTTACAAGAATAAAAGCTTTCTAACAGAGATAAAAATAAGGAATATTGAATCTATTTTAGAAATATAAATAGATTTTAGATATTACCACACCTTAAAAAGCATTAACAGAATAATATAGGGAATACAAAAAATTTGGATGATTTATATTAATTAATATATGACTACTTCTTATATTTTTTAAACAGGTTTTTTTTTTTTCCATATGTGAATAAATAAAATTGTCAGGTTATAAAAAATGAGCCCGAGCCCGTGTCAGGCCTGGGCTTGGGCTGAGCCTATCTCATCTCTAGTGCACACACATAGAGTGGCGTTCTCAGCAGTATTCATGTTTTCCTGTGAATAATCTGTAATAAGGCTGCCACATCATGTATGGAAGAATGAGTAAAGAAAACATATCTAAATGGAAAGAAGTTTGTGTCAACTCTTGTATGTGTTCCAAGATTATTTAAATAAAGATTGTTTGAGACAACGGCCATAGCAGATAAAGCTCTCAAAGGAACCTACTCTAAATGCCATAAAATTAAGCAAAACAGGTTTTGCAATATTCATTTGTTTTTATAAATAACAATACTAATTATATTAGTTACTTAGATTATCAAGATGGGAATATGGATAAATTATCAAATTAGAAAACTATATTTAAAAAGTTAGCTAAACCTATATATCTGGTAAATTGAAAAGATATTTTAATTGATTATGTTAAAACTATAAAAAATTCAGTTTTGAAAAAATTTTAAAAGCCCTAAACCATAAGTAGTACTGATATATAAAAATTCTTGTATATGCCAAAGTTTTAGAAACAGAAAGTCTAATAGTGCCAAAAAATGAACGACATGACTTTAACTTTTCATCATATAAGGCTTTTATACAGCATTTAGACATGGCAATAAAAGATCCTGCAGCTCCTTTAACACCTAATTGAAATAAAAAGGGAAAAGTATTATGCATATTTTCTAGTATATAATATTTGACAAGATACATATAAAAATGGAAAATACTACTATGTTATAAGAATACAAAATATAAAAAAAAAAGCCCAAATAACTAAATGGAGATAGCGCACATGTGTTTCCTGATATTTAGAGCCACACATTCATAAAAAAAAAAGTGGATAAGGGTGATCACAGATCACACAGAGGGTTTTGTTTAATATTCTTTTCAAAACACTTTCTTTCAAAATGTCCAGTACATTTATCGCCATGGAACCCCTTCTAAATTATGGTAAACCCTCTCTAAACTATCTTAAAGTTTCAAACATATTCACCTTGTTATATTTTCTAATTTTGTTCGTGTCCCTCCCTCCCCGCCCCCAAAATGTATCCCCCCCCCCCTCTGCCATTCTTTTTTATAATTTTATATTATGTGTTATAAACTATCTTAAAGTTTAAAACAGATCGCCGTGTTAGATTTCCTAATTTTAACAAAATCGCATTCTGTTAGTTCGACATTCCACCACTACGGAGCACACTCTATTCTTAACAAAACTGTATCTGAATGAAACTCCGTTAAGCAACCTATCAGTAAACATATTACTCGAGGGGGTGGCGGTTTTTGACGGAGTCCTCATTTGTCCCTCCCCAATGAAAATTCAACTCACCTTAAATTTATAAAATTCGTGTTATAAAGTATGTCAAAGTTTAATTGCTTCTTTAGTTTTCCGTATTTTAACAAATTCCCGTCAATTGTCCGTGTGAAAAGCATCTCTTTTATAAGTTTAAAAATCGATCTTTTCATAAATCAGAAAGTTATGGTCCGATTTTTTTAAAATTTAGATTTTATGAATCAGCGTATGAAATAACATTTGGATGCGAAAGAACCAAATAGTTCAAAAATTTTGTACTGCGATTATCAAACTCTAGTATAAAAATTTATCTCTTTTTCTTACTGTGTCATGTGGTCTGATGTGCAAAAAATGCAATTCTGGAATTAATTAACAAAATATTAATTATCTTCACTTTCGATTGTCAAAATTAAAAAATAAAGACATATTCTGAAAGAGAATGAAATTTTACGTCGGATGGCGTAAAAATCATAGCTCAAAAATCGATATTTAAAAAAACTTTGGTTCTGTAAAAATTTTGAGTATGTTTTTGACTGCAAGAACATCTGTTTTGTTATCCCCGAAAATTCCATGTCATCAGACATATGTCGCCTTCACAAAGGAAGGAAAATAAAAGAAAACTGATTTTTTCCCCCATCTTGTGGTACTACTACTTTCGAATTTTTGGGATGCATAGAAAAAAAGTAATAGTGTCTTAAAGAAATCACCAATTCTTATCTGCTATTAAAATGACAGCTGTTTTTAATCCATGGAAGAGATCGTTTTTGTAATTTAATAAAAAAAAATCCATGCTTTTGTTGAATTATGAATGCCTTTCCGATCTTGTAATTGGGGGGTTTTAATTAGTAATGTCCTTTTTTTATGA
Source organism: Maratus speciosus (assembly GCA_963932465.1). Taxonomy (NCBI): domain Eukaryota; kingdom Metazoa; phylum Arthropoda; class Arachnida; order Araneae; family Salticidae; genus Maratus; species Maratus speciosus. Next base: position 387,431,407 of record OZ010791.1, read on the forward strand.
CTTGTCGTTTGATGTGAGGTGTTCAGCTATAAGTATGCAAAATTTCATGTCTCCAACTTAATTAGGGGCTCAGTTAGAAAAAAAATACTTAAAATACACAAGTTAGAACCCAGAAGGGTAAATATTAGACTTTTTCAAAATTTTATGATTTGTCATTTGATGTGAGGTGTTCAGCTATAAGTATGCAAAATTTCAAGTCTCCAACATATATATAGTTCCTGAAAACGGGCTCTGTGATGGACGGACAGACAGACAGACAGAGGAGTGAGACGAACAGGGTTTTGTCAAATGAACGAAACCCTAAAAAGTAGAAGTTGTGTACATCTTTACAGTAGAGGAGGGTATTGCAACTATAAAGTCAGAGTCACCACTCTAGCCTTGTGTGTCTTTGCAATAAACACAAATATGCTGCAAATATTAGCCTTATTCCGGCTATTTGTGTGTGCATATGAACAGGGAAGAGAGTTACATGTTACATTATTTTTTATGTATTAGGCATTACACACACTCACTTAATAATGAAACAGAAATTCAACCCTATATCTGAATAAGATTGACTAGGACAGTGGTCTGCCAGAAATTTTTGGTGATTTGCAAAAAATCTGAACATTATTTCCATTTTATTATGTATAATACTAGGGGGCTCTGCCCCCTACGAGCTTCGCTTGCCAACCTCCGTTCACTCTAAAAATTCTTTAATTTGATCAGCTTAAAAAAGATTATGGAAGATTGAATTATAATTAAAAAATCAGTGGCGATATCCCTGTAAACAGGTTTCCATTTATATCTCTTTTAATGAAGTTATAAGGCCAAAAAAACTGCTGTGAATTAGTTAAACGCCTGAAAATTCGCTAATGTAAAATGAACTAAGTCAACAGAGTCTTTGCTTGCAGGTATTTTTTAATACAGCATACAGCTATAAGAAAATGATTTTAAATCACACGTTTTAAATCTGACGTAATTTTAACCAAATTTTTCTTTTTGTAATATTCACCTAGAACTATTTCAATTGTTATAAAGGAAATATTATTATCTGCACTGACTTGCGATGGCAACAGTATTTAAAAAGATTATCTCGAAATATGAAATAAATACCACGTGTACGTGTAAATATATATTTTAATTTAAATTGTTTATTATATTATTGTTTATAAATATTATTTTGCTATATGAAATAGGGCGTAATTCCAAAAGCATTCACTGCTTTTAACACATATTAAATAATTAATTGTTTTATAGCTTTTTTTTCTTTTTAAATATTCACGTCTCACGTGTATAAACAATTTTTATGGCGTAATTTGTAATATTTTCCTGCTTGTAACACGTAATCATTTAATTCTAATTTCATAGGGTTTTTTTCTGTTTATAATAGTCACGTGTAAATAAATTTTCAATTTAAAGGTAACATTATTATTTGTGAAGTTTTTACAATTTTGGCAACAATTTAAAATAATAACCTTTTCTAAAATATGCCAAAAATATCTCTGGAAATGCTGAAATTTTGAATTTAAAATGGAAGTAAACCCTCAAAACGGCGGCGACAGCGTTAGTTACTTTTTTTTTAAGAATATATATATATATATATATATTTATGAAATTTTGGATGTTTAGTTTGTTTTTTATTTAAATACACCACACATTGACAATTATATTAATAGATGCTACTTGTTACATTGTAAAACATATAATTTTAAATTTTTGGCTCACCATAAAATTTTAATATCCTTTGCTGAGTGAAGAAGCAATAAAAATTTTGATACAGGTTTCATGAACATTTCTGTTGTAAAACTTTTCAACCAGCATATCAATTAAAATTAGGTACTGGTCTCGAATTGAAATAAAAACAGCAGTTGCTACAAACTCATGTATTTATTTAAAACAAGCAGAAACAAAAATAAAAGAAATTAAGAACAAAATTTGCTAAATTTTAAATCATAATAAATTACTTTAAAGTTTTTTAAAATCATATTTTTTTTTTCAATCGTTTTCCAAATTGGAGAGGTTTAACTTTAAATATATAAATAATTTTTTTTTTCTAAAAGGTTTTATTTTTTAAATTAATTTTTATTCAATTTCTAATAAGTTTCAATCTTTTTTTTAAAATTAAATCTTATTTTAAAATCATTTTAATTGCCATAACGATTTTGAATTTGTCAGATGAACAGCCACATCTTTTGAATCAGTTAATACATATTTAAAATAAAAGATCGCCAGTTTCAGAAAAGATCATCGAAATAAACATGATTTTAGAAATTTCCTGAAAATGTTCAAATATTTTATCAGGATTTTAAATTAGCAAATTTTATATTTAATTTCTTATCGAAAGTTGTAAAAAATGTTAAATTGGTGTGGGACTCGAGTATGGAAAATTAACAGCTTTGATTTACACTTGGTAAAAAATGTGAACTAGTGAATTTATTAACAAAAAATATTATTTTTGCTCTATTTCTTTTTTGAAGATGTGGCAACAGGAAATAAAAAAGCATTTTTTAAACTATCTATTCCAGGATTTCTAAAATGTTTTCTCAACAGATACTCATAATTAATATATATATATATATATATATTTATTTATTTATTTTTAGTGTTTCAAATATTTCATTATTATAATTTCACACACAATTGGCATATTTTTAATGATCATGGTTTGGCGCATAATTAATGCTGCTGTTGTTGTAACTCCTATACAGTTGCAACAATAAAGGATACTTGATGAATTATCACCTGCTCTTGCTAACAAAAAATTGCTTAAAATAAATTTATGAATTTATAATTAAGTTCTAAAAAAATTAAAGTTATTATATTCATCGAAACATACCAGTGTACATAACTGTTATAATTCTAGCATATCAGGAAGTGAGTGAGAAATCAATTACGAAATTCCATCTTTATAGACAGGACCCAAATTAAATTTAATAAAAGTGTGTAATTAAAAATCAAAATGTATGTAATAAGTAACATAATAAAGTTTCAATCATTGAATTAAGTAATTGAAAATGCTGCCGAAAGAAGAAAAAATGTTTTTGTAACTTTTCAAATTGGTGATTTTAATCTTTCCTTTTCTTGTGAAATGAAACATTTTGTCACGATTTGGTGCAATGCCGATCAGCCACAGGAATCCCAGGTCAGAAGATCAATTTATAATAACAAATCAATCTGATTAATTGTTATGAAAATGAAATTTAACATAAAAAATTGTGATAAGAACAATTTTATAATTTTAAACATTAATAGAGATAAATAACTTATAATAAAGTTTCCATTTCTTAGTACAGCAAATTTTTAAAGTTATTTTACCTAAAGAGGCTTCTATTCCCCTCAGAAGATCATTTGTTTTAAATATTAATAACATCTCTCGTGGCACTCTGCTGAGGACAACAGTGATTTCAGGAAGATATCTAGCCACATTATCTTTGATTTCTTTCTTCTGGAAAAAATATATATATATATATATATATATTTTTATTACAAAATAAAGAAAAATTATACTGGTTAATACAACATTAAAACATTTTTAACATTCTATTAATTATAGTAACTTTTTTTAAGTTATATAAATTATTATAAAAAAAACCTAATAGTTTGTTTTTAAAGAATATTAAATAGAAATCGTCAAAACTAACTCCTTAACTATTAAATAAAAATTAGAATATTTTTTTCTCACAAACAAAATTGAAATTGTCAAAGGAATTTCTTTAAACTTTCTTTGACAAGCCTCGTTAACAGCAAAATTTTTCTGCAACGTTATATTTTTTTAACTTTAGAAATTAATAAATTTATACGTAATACAATGAAAAAAAATACACTGAAGAACTAATATATCATAACACAGGTATTATATGTTTTCTATATGTAATGGTCTTATCTGTTTTAAAGAACATGTAAAAGTCAAAACCCTAAATTTAATGAATCAGCATTGGAGGAATTATTTAGATATTTACAGTAATTTATAATAAATAAATTGCCCCAAATACTTTTCTCAAGATTTGTTGACTGAGTATGAGGTTAAATGGTTAAATTGCTGCAGTAGCAATGCACCAGAGATTTGAAAACTATAATTAGATGGTTAAATTGCTGCAGTAGCAATGCACCAGAGATTTGAAAACTATAATTAGATGAATTAATTGCAGTGGGAGGGGGAGAGAAGGATTATAAATTAATATGTATACATACACATCTAATTTTTCTTCTTGCTAGATGTTGAGGATAAGGTCATTCTTATTCTTGGTATAAATAAAAATACTAAACTTTTCATTTCAACAAGTTAATTTAAAGCCAATTTTTAAAAAAAATATGGTATTAAGTTTTCAAAACGTAATTACATAACTAAATAAGGAGTAATTTTGTTGCATAAAAAATTTAGTCTTTTAGCAATTTCTAATAGAACTTTAGTAACTATGATACTTTTTACTTTAAATGAAAAAAAAAATATTTTTAAATAATATTAAATGTAAATGTAATATTAAATATAAAATAACAAGAAGAAATATGCAATTTTTTAAATTAAAACAATACTACAGAAAAAAAAAAAATAGAGAGGCCTAGCATATAAAAATCACAACTTTAGTTTCAGATATACAAGAAAACTTTTGAAATTGCTGATTATTATTATTATTAAAGTGTGCTCCATCTATTTGAAACAAGGTAAACACTTTCCTTGATTGTTTACTTTTGTCAACCACTTTAGAAGGCACATACTTTCCCAAAGTTTGTGATCTGATTTGGTTTGAAAGATAAACAGCATAGTTAGATAGATCTATGCACTGAAATTAATGCTGCTTTTAAAAACCTTTTTGTACTCTATTTCTGTAACAAGAAGTTGGTCCGTTTATAAGAAAGAACACTCTTTTATAACTTGTCCCTAGTACTTCTTCATTGCCATCTTCATATCTCAATTTCTGCTTATTAAATTGATCAATAATGGATGTTTCACAGATAGCATCTGAAACAGGCAGAGTAAGTGCTGAAAACCAGTAACGATGCAAAAGAATGAAATGAATAAAATTGCTGCAGATTTTTAAGCAAATTATCGCAACACAAAAGGAAGCTTATATGTGCTTTTCTGGAACATAATGTCATATCCCTTCTTCATCCATCTGCAGCGTTCTTGGTGATTCATCAAAAAGAAAGAAAAAATTATCAGCTACATTTAGCTGCTTGAGGATGAAAGTTTTCTGCAAGGGCCAGATTCCTCTCAGTGACAATGTCACTGCATTTTTGCCATGGGAAATAAATGAAAACTACATTTTGTTGAACATAACATACAAAAAGGGTATTTTAGTTTTGCAAGGTTATCAAAATGATAATCATCAAATTAAAATACCAATGATGAATTTGTATAATCCCTTGAAGGGCAAGCAAAAATGTCTCTAAATATTGAATTCTCACTGGAATAATCGAAAAATTATATTTTTAAATAAAGAAAAGCAATTTTTCAACGATTTTCCTCCAAAGTTAAAAATTTAAAATTTAGTAAAAATTTTCTGGAGAGAATCTTGTTTAAATTAGGTAGGATATATTTTATCCCACCACCCCTCAAGGGGTTAAAAGACTCAAAAGTAGTACTCTGTCATATGCTATAAAATTTTGAAGCAAGTAATTCTAAAAGTAAGCTGTCAAAAAAATATACACACACATACATATACACATATACAGTAGAACCTCTTTTATCCGAAACTCTCGATTAACCAAAATCAATTTTTAAAGCTTTTTTCTTTTCTACTATCGCATTCCTTGTGTGCACATCCATTTTGAATTTTTTTTTTTTTTTTTTTTTTTTTTAAATACTATTATATTCTTTGTGTGCAAGTGTTCCTTTCCGAACTACGAATACATATAAATATTTTCGATCCCCTATCTTAGAGTTCCTTTGAATTTAACTTGAACTCCCGTAAGCTGCAGAGTGGAACTAAGAAAACGAACAAATTAGCAATTCTGAAGCTTTTGAATATTTTTCAAAAGTTTTGGCATGTCTGGAGCAGCAGAAAGACTGTGATACTGGTGAACTAATATTAGAAAACTCAATGATAGAGTTTCAAAGCAAAAGCAATCGAAACTGCGACAAACAAAACATTTTTTTAAACCCTTGTGATATATGTAAAAGGTACTTAATTTCAAAATTAAAATTCAGGTAATTTATTCTTGTTTCTACTTTGCTATTGCTTTATTTTTATTAAGCACTTGTTACCATAATAAAAAATATTGCATATATATTTCTCCTTAATCTGAAAATGGAAGCATTCTCGATTATCCAAAAATTTCGATTTTCCGAAAGAGGGCCGGTCCCAATTATTTCAGATAATCGAGGTTCTACTGTATATATATATATATATAGGGTTATTCATAGTTTCTTATTTTACATACTGGTATCTTATGTTCATATCTTGTTCATCTTTAGAACTTTACCAATTTGTTCATATATTTGTGATTTCATCTTTATTATATATATATATATATATATACAATATTAATCTAAATATAACTGACATTAAGGCAGCTAAGCTATCTGTATCAAAATATAGAATAACATGGTAAATCTGTTAAATAGGTTGAACTCATCAATAATATATTTTACTAGAGGTGTTTTTGTTATCCAATTAATAAAGGTAATTGGAATGGATTTAAAAAGGAAGCAAAGCATAATACGCATATGGAGCGTTTAAGCTGAAACTGTTTACCCAAGAAATTTGTAAAGTGAAATATTCTAGAAAGTATTTTGTAAAGAATGACCAAACAGATTTAAAAACAAATAACAATTTTATTAAACAAATTTAAATAAAAACAAAATGAAAATAAAAATCATAACGATAAAAGTAGATGTAAAAACAATCGACATAAGTTCTCAAGTTCTCTTAAGCATCCAATTAACATAAGCACCTGGTGTAATACCGTGCAGAGAAACATCACTCTATATCAATGTTTAATGAACCAGAGCACCAAAAGCTAAAAACTATTTCAAAGCAAAAATATTAAAAAGAAACTTGTTTAAATTTTTACTCCAATTACTTTACTTATCTTCAATTAACTTTAAATAGCATTAAACTTTAAATAGAGAAAATATCAAATTATCTTTAAAACATTATGAATAGCAAAAAGGTTTATCTTCAATTAATCACATTAAAGTTATCTTTCTCTCCATAAAAGATTTGTCACTTAAAGTCAAGTCAAACTTCATTATATTCAAAAGCTTAATACAATTCTCCAAATACTTCATACTGCCACTAGAAGCTAAAAAAAATATAGGAGAACTAAAGCAAACATGAAAAGGGACATAAATGAAATCATAAACTGCAGCAAGCCTCTCCAGAGATCCCCTAGCGAAATCCGTCTGTAGGATCTCAAAGGAATTGCAAAAATCCCAACACTGCCAGTCAGTAACAACTCCAAGTACCTCGCACATATTTCCAGAAGGCGTAGGTCTCGAACCACTATTGCTACGACCGATCTGCAGCATCAAGACGGGAAAAACGTCCCTGGCCCCTTTGGAACCAATTTACAGCCCTACAGTTCACAATTCACTTACTAAAAGGAAGCTGACTAGATTAATCTCCATTTACATAATTACCGTAAATAATTCAAACCAAAATATCTTTTAAAGAGGGAGAGAAAGTTTCTGTAAAGAAAAGTATTCTATTTCAAATAAAATAAAGACAAACTGACACGTCGCCGATGGCCCGCTATCTGTACGCTAGGAAAAACTAAAAGAGATTCGATGGATATATTCAGGTGTATTCTTCAACACCAAAAGTTATTGCTTGTTAACCATCTTTCATCCAGCGATATCCAGCACTACGTTGACATTGTTAATTCTGTACACAGTCTCCATATCAAATGAAAAAAACAAGAGTATTATATTAAAAACTACTAAGTAAAACTGACACCATTATCTTATATCCAGCACATCACATTCCATCCTCTATCTTAAAAACAGTAAGCGTAAACATTATGCAGCCAACATGCAACTAGGTATCTAAAGGAAAAACGAAGCTATCAATGAGCTCGCTCCTACGATATAAATAGCTCACTCCCCTTGCCGACAACGCCCCCTCACGTGACTTCTGATCGCCAAGTCAAACACCACTTCCGGCATCTCGAACAATCCCGGGAAAAACGGACCAATAGCGATCGGCCACCGGAGATAGACACGTGTACTGGACAAGCAACGCCATCTGTCAATGATCATCGTAACTCCTCATTTTATGAGACTGAATGAACGATGTCTGTTGACAAGCTGAAAGAGAGATTACGTAATGTTGGAAAGAACGTGGCTGATGAGTAAATACAGATGCTCAAGGAAATAAAATTATGCAGAAGTGATTCAAGGTAAAAATAAAGAAAGTATATTTATTATAACGTAATGTTTAAACACTGAAATAAAGATAATGAAAATTGTTTAAAAATTTAGAAACTTAGATTATTGAAACTTAACTGAGTGAATAGTAAATAAGTATTTAAATTATATTTTATTTAAAGACAATTATGAAATTACTTAAAGAGGGTTATATAAAGATAAATTAAATAGAACAGGTTAAGTTAAAGGTTGAATGAAAGAGGTTGAATGGAACGATAAGAATAGGAGGGAAATATAAATATATTTCCTAACAGTTTTTACTAAAAATGTATGAAAATGTAACTCAAACATATCCCTTGGGTTACTACATTTTCATTAAACACTTATGAATTAAATGTATGCAGAAAAGGTAAAAAATTATAAAACATCATTTTACAATTTTTTTTTAAATGACAAGATAAAAGTACAAACATGCATAACATGAAATCAGGATGTTTAAAAATACATCCTACATCCATTCGTAAAAATAATAAACATAAAAGCAAATGGATAAGTAATTTTTAAGGAAAGATAAAAATAAATAAATAGAATATTAAAAGAACAATTTTCAAAATATTACCTTGAAATTTTAATAATTTTACCAATGTATTTGGTATTTAAGAAGAACAAATTTCAGAAATGAAATAAAACTGATAATATATATCAGTTTTATTTATTTATTGTATATATTTATTTATTTATTTATTTATTTATCTATCTATTATAGCTAGTTGCAAATTTTTTAATATCAATCTGATAAGTGCAGACATAATGCTAATAGTATATCACAAAGTATAAACAACTTAAAATTAAGTACAGTCAGAGTTGGGCAAAATACATCGAAAAACCATTTTCGATACAAAATACATTGGTTTTACAACTTAAAATACAAACTACAAAATACTTTCCAAATTTCACAAATTCAAAATACATTTAAAATACAAAATACATTAAAAAATATATAAATTATTATGCATTAAATTCCATTACTCAAATGCAAAGTTGTTTGAAAAACTAATTCAATTTTTAGAAATTATAAATTTCCAAATAAAGTAACAAAATCAATTAAAACTCAACGAAAGATAACAAAAACAAAACTGAAAGATTACAGCAACAATGTGTTTAAAAGTGTATGAAAGTTACAAGAATAACTAATAATGAATAATAAACTATCCTTTAAAGGTAGTTATTCACTGGGAATAACTGCATCAACTGATTGTGGATCTGATAAGGAATCTCTTTCAGGAGAAATAGGATTAGAAATCAACTGAAAATTTCGTTTCTTTCGGCGAAAAGACTGTCGAAAATTAGGCCGAACCGAAACTATCTGTATTCCAAAAATCTCGTTTCTTCGTTGAGAAATTTTCAACATTTCTCATTGATTTGAGCAGTATCGGCGGCTCAAATAAGGCACTCTTTATTTATTGGTATTAACTTCACAGTGTACAATTATCAGTCATCTCATGACCGACCCAAGACATGAGTGCAAATTATAAAGCAAGTAATGCCTATATGACTCAATTTTGAAGACGCTTTTCACGTGCTCATTAAAAGCTGCAGACTTAACAGTAATAGAAAATTTTTAGTTTGAAACTGCAGAAGTACTTCGAAAGTCTTCGAGAAAATTCTAGTATAAAAGATGATCATTTACAAAAATCATTATAAAATATAAATCGAGGTATGTATTCCTTAATTAAATTTTATTTTACATGAAAATAAAAAGTTTTTGTCAGAGGCACAGAGAGCCAACTTGGGCCACACATCAATACTATTAATGTCCGTAAACGTCTGTCTCCCGCCGTAATTACGGACGCAATTAGCTAATTAACGACTCATTGTCGAAGGTAAAATGAATCTTTTTTATCCAAAAGCAGCAGTCTGAGTACATTGGGACCCTTCGTCGAGGCTCGCTTCGGAGCAGTATCATTGGAGGATTCAAGAAACCGGGACCCTGATTTTATTTTACGAGGCTAGCTACTGGGAGATAAAGGGAAATCCCAATCGAATCTCCGGAACTAATGATCCTAGAAATTCGTAAAAGGTGTAGAAACACGCGAAAAAAAATCTACTTTAATTTGGTATAAATTTCATGTTTCTGCGTTGGGTAGAACGCAAAAAATCCACTAAAAATCGATTGATAAAAATTTTATTTCTTTATTTGAAAAGACAATGAAAAGAGATTTCATTTTTCAGAGAAGGAACTGTAGACATCATGGAGCGTTGCGGTTTTGGATACTAGGATAATTTAATACGACATTTAAACTTTTAAAATATTAAATTTTTGGATAAAATTTTTTGACAACCGGACGAGAAATCTGTCGTAGATTTCATACATACCCAGTTCAAAGAGATTGGTTAATTAGAAGCTGAGATATTAAATATTATTTAATTAATCTGTTTGGCGGGAAATACATTTGATTAAATATCACACTTAGTTCGCATTACAGATATTATTATGACAAAGACCTGCGTGCTTCGCCGTTATCGGATAATTTCTGTGCGTGATAGCTTATTTATAAGTTGCGATATTAATTATTATTTAATGAATCTGTATGTGTAGTGGCCAATGGGGTGCGTTTTGGATCCTTTTTAGACAGACGGGGAGGGGCGCTGGTTTTCTTTTTTAAAAGATTAGCTTTTATGACCTTTTTAGATAACGTTTCTTGAGGGAGTCCTCAGATATATGCTACTTATTAAATATAACAATGTCAAATTTTTAGTTACCACTATTTTCGAATAGTAATTTTAGCAAGTTTCCTAATTTCTAGCTTAAGACCGCCACCAACTCCAGTAACATATCCACTGATAGGTTTTTTAACACAGTTTCGTTCAGATACACTTTTGTTATGAATAGAGTGCGCTCCCTGGTGGTGGAATGCGGAAGTAACAGAATTCTTGGTTAATAACGCCACCATTACGACTCATGTATCTACGGAAAGGTTGCGTGAAGGAGTTTCCTTCAGATACGCTTTTGGTATGAATAGAGTGCGCTCCCTGGCGGTGGAATGCGGAACTAACGTAACGCAATTTTGTTAAAATTAGGACTTTTTAGACAGACGGGGAGGGGCGCTCAATTTTTTTTTTTTAAATTAGCTTTTATGACATTTTTAGATACCGTTTCTTGAGGAAGTCCTCAGATATATGCTACTTATTAAATATAACAATGTCAAATTTTTAGTTACCACTATTTTCGAATAGTAATTTTAGCAAGTTTCTTAATTTCTAGCTTAAGACCGCCACCAACTCCAGTAACATATCCACTGATAGGTTTTTTAATACAGTTTCATTCAGATACACTTTTGTTATGAATAGAGTGCGCTCCCTGGTGGTGGAATGCGGAACTAACAGAATTCTTGGTTAATAACGCCACCATTACGACTCATGTATCTACGGAAAGGTTGCGTGAAGGAGTTTCCTTCAGATACGCTTTTGGTACGAATAGAGTGCGCTCCCTGGCGGTGGAATGTGGAACTGACGTAACACAATTTTGTTAAAATTAGGAAAAATAACAAGTAGATCTGCCTTGAAACTTTAGGATAGTTCATAACACATTGAGATATATGCTACTTATTAAATATAAAAATGGTCAAAAGTTTAGTTACCACTATTTCCGAATAGTAATTTGTGCAAATATCTTGAATTCTTGCTTAAGACCGCCACCACCTCGAGTAACATATGATATGCTTGAAACTTTAAGATAGTTCATAACACATTGAGTTATATGCTACCTATTAAATATAAAAATGCCAAAAGTTTAGTTACCGCTATTTCCGAATAATAATTTGTGCAAATATCTTAAATTCTTGCTTAAGACCGCCCCCACCTCGAGTAACATATCTACTGATAGGTTGTTTAGCGGACTTTCCTTCCGCTCCAGTTCTGTTATTAATACAGTGCACTCCCTGGTGGTCGAATGTGGAACTAACATAACGCGATCTTGTTAAATTTAGGAAATATAACAAGGCGATCTGCTTGAAACTTTAAGATAGTTCACAACACATTGATATATATGCTACTTATTAAATATAAAAATGTGACAAGTTTAGTTACCACCATTTCCGAATAGTAATTTCTGAAAATATCTTAAATTCTTGCTTAAGACCGCCACCACCTCGAGTAACAGATCTACTGATAGGTTGTTCAACGGACTTTTCTTCCGACGCAGTTTTGTTATGAATAGAGTGCGCTCCCTGGTGGTGGAATTTGTAACTAACAGAGTTCTTGGTTAAGACCGCCACAACCCCGACGCATGTACCTATGGAAAGGGTGCGTGAAGGCGTTTCGTTCAGATATGTTTTTGTTAAGAATAGAGTGCGCTCCCTGATGGTGGAATACGGAACTAACATAACGCGATTTTGTTAAATTTAGGCAATATAACAAGGCGATCTGCTTGAAACTTTAAGATAGTTGATAACACATTGAGATATATGCTACTTATTAAATATAAAAAAGTCAAAAGTTTAGTTACCACTATTTGCGAATAGTAATTTCTTCAAGTATCTTAAATTCTTGCTTAAGACAGCCACCATCTCCAGAAACATACCTACTGATAGGTTATTTAACGGACTTTCCTTCCGACACAGCTTTGTTATGAATAGAGTGCGCTCCCTGGTGGTGGAATATGGAATTAACAGAATTCTTGGTTAAGACAGCCACCTTCCCGACCCATGTATCTACGGAAAGGTTGCGTGAAGGGATTTCGTTCAGACATGTTTTTGTTAAGAATACAGTGCTCTCCCTGGTGGTGGAATACAGAACTAACATAACGCGATTTTGTTAAAGTTAGGCAATCTGACAAGGCGATGTGTTTAACATATCTACTGATAGGTTGTTTAATGGACTTTCCTTCCGATACAGTTTTGTTATGAATAGAGTGCGCTCCCTGGTGGTAGAATGTGGAACTAACATAACGCGATTTTGCTAAATTTAGGAAATAAAATAAGGCGATCTGCTTGCGACTTTAAGATAGTTCATAACACATTGAGATAAATGCTACTTATTAAATATAAAAAAGTCAAAAGTTTAGTTACCACTATTTCCGAATAGTAATTTGTGCAAATATCTTAAATTCTTGCTTAAGACCGCCACCACTTCGAGTAACATATCTACTGATAAGTTGTTTAACGGACTTTCCTTCCGAAATAGTTTTGTTATGATTAGAGTGCGCTCCCTGGTGGTTGAATTTGGAACTAACAGAGTTCTTGGTTAAGACCGCCACCATCCCGACGCATGTATCTACTGAAGAGGTGCGTGAAGGCGTTCCGTTCAGATATGTTTTTGTTAAGAATACAGGCGCTCCCTGGTGGTGGAATACGGAACTAACTTAACACGATTTTGTTAAATTTAGGAAATATAACAAAGCGATCTGTTTGAAACTTTAAAATAGTTCATAACACATAATAAAAGGCTTATAAAAGAATGATGAGTGGAATTTCCTGTGAGGGGGGCGGGGACTGCCACTGGATTTTTTTTTTTTTTAATTAGCGTTTCTGAGCTTTTCGGATGCCGTTTTTGACGGAGACTTCAGATATATGCTTCATAATAAATATACAAAAGTCAAAATTTTAGATAACACTATTTCCGAATAGTAATTTCAGCAAATTTCTTAATTTCTAGCTTCAGAGCGCGACCAACTCGAATAACATATCCACTGATAGGTTCTTTAACACAGTTTCGTTCTGATACAATTTTGTTAAGAAAAGAGTGCGCTACCTGGTGGTGGAATGCAGAACTAACAGAATTCTTGGTTAAGACCACCACCATTACGAATCATGTATCTACAGAAAGGTTGCTTGAAGGAGTTTCCTTCAGATACGCTTTTATTAAGAATAGAGTGCGCTCCCTGGTGGGGGAATGCTGAACTAACATAACGCAATTTTGTTATAATTAGGAAATATAGCAAGTCGATCTGTTTGAAACTTTAAGATATTTTATAACACATAAGATATATTTTATAAAAAAAGGGGCGCGTGAATTTTCAGGCATGTGGGGGTACAGGGGAGAGATGAATTACAAGCTTTTGCAGTGCGTGCGCAACACTCCTGCTATACGCTGCCGTAGGCAGCGGTTACCTGGTTCAAGGTTCTCAAAATTTTGAAATAAAAAATAATTGATGGCAATAATCAAGGAGAGTTAATTAGATGAAAAAAATGCATCCCCGAGGAAATCTTGGGCTGCGCAGTGCAAGGGTTAATCTGAAGTTTGATGATTATTAAACTCCATGTATTAGTTTTTGAGATAAAGCGGCCACAAAAATTGTGTCACACACAGACTAACAGATAGACACACATTTTCCAAAAATAGTTAAATCGCGTTCAAGACATCCCGAAACGTGTAAATCAAGCAAAAAATGAAACTCGAAAATTTGCACGAGACCAATACTTTCTTCTTATATATTAGAAGAATGTAAAAATAAATCAGTCTTTTCAATCATTCTTTTTTAGCATATGTCTACAAAAGACATTTTATAATAATCTGATATGTACCAAATAAAATTATTTAAATGTGTTTAAATGTATTTTTTTTTTTTTATATAATGCGCATGTGTTTAATAAGAGCTCCCAACTACGCAAGATTTTTTAGGCCTTCCACTAATAAAATATTTGGGGCACAATATTTCGATTATGGTACTTTTAGAAATAATGAATACGAAACTTAAAATATGTATTACTAAATGCAAAAATATAAATGAAAAACTTAGATAATTTTTAACACAATAATTATTATTAACAAAAGTATGAATTCTTATTATAAAGTAATTTTAAAATTAAAGCACTCAGGTAATATCAAACCATATATAAACGCAAATAAGAAATCATTTGGACTTACTATGAAAGTCTTGAAACTTTTAATATAGAGCAGAAAATATTTGAAAGCTCTTACATTCGTAAAAAGAAAGTACTTATAAAATCTTCATAAAAAGTAGGAATAATTCTTATGCAAAATTTACAAAGTCATAAATTTCCTTTTCTCATAGTCAAATCGTTCCTTTAAAAGTTTATTGTAGCAATCTGAAAGATCCTTCTGATCTATCACATGTTTTTTTTTTCCTTGTAATTTCCACAACAACATTAAGATATATAAAGCAAGAATACGTTTGCTGTAGCTAAACAACGTATTCATCAACCTTCTTATCATAGCAATAGTTGAAAAGTATGTGTTTATATTAACTTCCAGAATAGAATTTGAAAACTAATCAAAGCAGACAGGCATGTATTTCTTTTTAGTGAATCACAGCTTTTCTCTGTGCGGTTTAAACATGGCAGTTTGAAATCTGGAAAAATGCATTTTGAGTATTTTCAAAATACAAATTACTTTTTAAAACCATCAGAAAATGCATTACAAAAATACTTTGATCTTATCGGTTTAAAATACAAAATACAAATGTATTTTGAAAATGTATTTCAAATACATGTATTTTTGATACTGTCCAACTCTGAGTACAGTGATATATATTTTTTGAAGGAATGAATTTCCCTTAACACACAAACAGAAAAAGAAAGATGCACAAACAAGATTCAATTATTACTTCTTTCATTCTACTTTTTTTTTTCTTCAAATAAAATATTCTCCCATGATAAAGGCTATTTTCACATTTTTTAAGTTCTTTGTTCAACAATGCAAAAATTTGACATATTCATAAACTCATCTTTCCCTTTAAATGCATGAAATATGAAGATGTTACTACTTAAATTCGTGAAAATTAAACCACATTTTTAATTTTCTCTATACATCTTGAGTTATAAAAGATATCACTCTTATCCCAACCTTTTCCTGATCATAATGTCCTGGAAATCGACTTAAAGGGACAACTTAGTCATTTTTTGTGAAAAATCTTATCTTTATAGAAAGGCTATTAAATTTCTTGGTATCTGAATAACAATACCTACAAATTTCATGCATTACAAATAAAAATGATTTTATAAAAAGAAAGAAGCTAGTTTGTATTTGAGCACAATGTTAATGCAGCATTTATATATGATTATATATACATTAAAAACCTTTAAAACATGAAATTAAAATGACAAGTACAGTAGATTCTAGTTATTTGGGATGAATTGTTAAAAGAAGACGAGAAATATTTCACTTCTGATAATTGGAACAGCCACTTTATTGAAAAAAATTGTGTGAACCAATGCATCCCAATCAACCAAAATTAACTGCATATACATATGAAGTGATTGGAACCAGAATACGCTATCTCTTGCAACTAACTATTCAAGAGAAAAGTGATCTGAAAATACTCAATTACTTTTTATCCTTTTTATTGTTTTAAAGGGATTTAGCGTTGAAAGTTAGTTAATCATTTAAGTGGAATCTACATGATTTAAAACAAATAGTCCAAACAAACTAAACAACACCAGGGATTTTCATGATTTTTCTTTTTTATCAAAATATTTATATTGCTATTTTTTTGGAGAAATTGAAAAATACATAGTCTGACTTTGCATGCTGATAGACTTCAATCTGGACAATTGTAAGTTGACAATAACTTAAAGATCCCTTTTTACTTGAATTACTTCATATAAACTAAAAAGGAACAAGAGTGTAAAATATTACTAATTTTTTTAAAGGAAAAAAATAGAGTTACCTCTGCAGTTGTGGGTTTTTCCTTCTCAATGCCTTTAGTTATAGCTTCCCAAGAACGAGCAGTTACCATGCAAGCTAACAAACCATATAAATCACCAACTCCAAGTTTCCTACCCCAATATTCTACACCCTTCATATCAGCATTCATCAAAGAGAGCCACATATTAGAATAATCCACTCGAATTTGATCAGTTAAATCCTAAAAAATTATTACAAATCAAAATTTCTTTAATAAAAATTATGTTAATTTCCAAAAATTAAGTAAAAAAAAAAATAATAATAACAATAAATAGATTATAAACTAGACAAATTATGGCATCACAATTTATGTGGGTTTGAATTGATAGCTTCATAGTTATGTAATTGAAATCATTAGTAACTTATAAAAGAAAATCTTTGAGTTATTTTTATTTGTACTTGTTAGCTTATAGCAGCAAATGTATCTAATTTAATATCAACAACTTTTAAGAAGAAAAAAACTAAAATACTTCTTCCAAATGTGTTATCAGATGAATTTTTTTTTAATGTAAATAATATGGCAATTTAAAAAATTAATATTTCATATAAACCAGAAGAAAGTGCCATTTGCAAGCTTAGGCGATAAAAATCCCAGTTGGGGTAACACTGGCACATTATCTTTAATACACTACGAGATGGAACCTGTCAAAATTCAACGCTAAAAAAAGTTTTAAAATAACTTCTTCAATCATTGTTTGTTTCAATTTCATATCTTCTGAAACGCATCCATTGCTTTAAGCTAATTAATTTTAATGTAAAAATGGAGAAATTATTTTGCAATAATAATAGGATAATCTGCACATGAGACAGATTTTTAATGCTTTCAACTGATAATTTCTTTGTGTGGTTTGTTTGTTCCCTTTCCATAATCGAGATGGCTGCCCCTTTTCCACAATCGGGGATCCTTTCCCTATTATAATGTAACATACCCTATGGGTCCTTAACCCTTTATGCTCCGATGGAACTTTTAAATCCCATTAAAGAAAATGCTATATAAAATTTATTTAATTCGTCTATTTATAAAAGTATATGGTATTTTTCATATAAAATACTTTGCTGAATCACATTCAGTGAGCACAGCGAAACCAGTCAAAGCTAAATATTTTTTAATAAGGTTATTTTTTCAACCATTTACATTGATTTAGCTTTTCTCCTACTAAAAAATGTTTTGGGAAAAATTTCCAACTATAAAACACTTCTCAGTTACAGATAGGATCCCAATACATTTATTTACATTATTCTTGTAAGAATTGTGAGGTTTCCATAACAGTATTTTTTGTTAATTAATCTAATTATTCTTGTAAATATTTTACAAAAAAAACTAACTACCGATTTAGTAAATCAGTTTTATTTAAAAATCTATCTTAAAATCAAATTGCTATTATATAAGTTGTTTTGGATATCTTCAGAAGAGAATTATTGAAGAAGAGCAAATTTCTGATTTATAATTCAGGACATAAAGGGTTAAAAAGATAATGAAATACAATCCGTACCAGATTCTGATGCAACGCATATTTAACCAATTTAACATGATATTAATTTTATGTTCAACATAAACTGAAAATTTCCTTTTTGGTTGGAAGATTTCAGTTTAGTGCCAAAATTCTGCGTCTTATGGATAATCTGATCTTATGATCATTTTTTTTCCGTCACTCTTTAAGTTGGTTGAAACAGATTTAAAAAATAATTCATGCTAGAAATTATTTAAAAAGTCGCTAAATTGAGAGGTAATATTCAAATAAATTTCATACGAAGGTTAATTTTGTTTCTATTTGATGATATAAGATTTGAAATTGTATGGTATTAGCAATAAAAGAGAAAGTGATAATGTCGTTCGTTGTCACCATCATTATACATTTCTAAAAATTGTAACTTTGTTTTGGCTGGCATCCAAAAGTAGGCTACTATTTTTTACAACACAGAAAGATATAGGACTTTATCGATAATAAGGAACTGTTAGATGAACTTACAATAAACCTACAAAATTTATTCCTATAAAATATAAGCCTTACATAAAGTCTTTTTTTTTTTTAACTGTAACAACATTTTTTATTAATCTAAATATTCCTGAAATTCTTTACTTTTCTAAATTCTTTATTAAAAAATTAATTCATCTTACCTATAATAAACTTTTTTTTTTTTTTTAAGCAAGAGGTAACATGTAATCAAGATGAAGTAATGAATAAAGTCTCCAATTATAATCTTTAAAATTAAGAAATTAAAAATCAGTGAAAATTACGTCATGTTGACATCCCCGTAAAAATTTTTCTCTTTACTTTTGACAAGGTAAAAATACATTTTAAGCTGAGCATAAAGGCACTTTCACCGGCACAAACTTTCACACATTCTTCATATAAGTAATTTTATGCTTAACCACCATGCACTAAAATAAAGACATTTTCTATTTCATTGTAATGAAAGAAATGGCATCAATAAAATTATAATGCATAAAGATAAAATGATATTTTTCCGTTATACGGACACCATGCCAAAATGTATGCTAATGCACCAATTATTTCAACCCTGATCGTTGATCAAAGAAAAGGTTACTGCAATGCTAAAAGATATTTGTAATTTTATGCCAGCAGTTTAATATGAGTTTTATTTTATTACTTTATTGTATAACAGTTATTTGTTCACTTATTTTAAGTATATATTTGTGGTTTAAGGGTGTATTCGAAAAAATATTTTTCCACCCTCAACAGCTCGAAATTTTCTGAGACATTTTCAGACTCATTTTTAAAAGTAAAAACCTGAAACTTGCTGGGATGATTTCTGAAGACACGTTAAACATGCCGTGTGATTTCATTTTCAGCTCAATTAATTAGAATTTGATTTTTAAACAATTATTTTCTCAGTATAACCTTTTTTTTCATTCCCAGATCGCTCGCTTCGGAAAATTCGGTTCAAAACGCCAACTTTGACAGCGTTTTTTACAGTATTTTCTGCATTTATCAAAAAATTAAGAAACACGACACATTATATAGTTTCTAAATAAGAGAATTTCCCAGTTTGATGCGTTTGAAAGCAAAATTGAATTTTAAAATGAATCAGAAAATAAGCAGTTTGGATCGGAATACACCCTTAATTAAATAGTTCGTAAAAGTCTGTAAATTTTAAATGTTATATTTTTAAAATGCTCATTTTACTATCGACAACGTTTTTTCTTTTATTTTTCAAATGTTTCAATTCGCATGATTTTCATTTTGCACCAACTATTATGCTTGGCAACACTGGTTTCCGTATAATGGAAAAGTACCGATAAAATAAACCCAATAGACAATATTTGCATGACATCACAATAAATATGAATTTTTATTCACTTATCAAAATGAAGTACATGTGGATAAATATTTTTTATTGAAATTTAATTTGTAAATTCAAAAAGACATGTGTCTGAACATTTTTCATTATTTCTCTTTCTTCTGCAAGAATGGAAGTAATCCGATTGCCATCGTTTCGAAGAAATTTCATAAAAATATTTTTAAATTAAAATTGAAAAATGGGATTATTTTAAGCAGGCAGTGCGAGCTCATCTACAAATTAACAGCTTTCATTTTAAAAAATAATTAGCAAAATCGGTTCAGTAGAAAGCTCAAGGCAGATGACTAAAAAAAAAAAAAAGCCTTGTCTTTTAAATATATAGATTATGGCAAAAAGAAACAAATATTTATCAATATGTTATGTGTCGATGAAAATGCTTGAAAATTATATAAAAATATCATCAAAACTTAGTAAATTTAAGTTATAGCTTTCAATCAGATTTTATTTAAAAATTAATTTTTTGCTCATTTAATGGAATAGATATTTAAATAATGTGACACTTAAAAGGAAAGATGCATGTAATGACGTAATGAATGTGAAATCAAAAGCACATATCACGAATTACTTTTCTATTTAGTGTTAATAAGTGATACATTTGTGCTTCATAATATATGTAAAAAAAAGTAAATTTAAACACATATGTATGTTGTAGGTCAATATGCTTTTTAAGAACTAAAACAATTTATTTTGCCTAATAGTATATTACTGGCACTATCAATAAAAAAATTTAGAAATTTCAAAAAAATTTTTTAGTTATTTTACTTACCCCATCATACGTAGTATAGGGTAAATCTTGTAATCGTTTTAAAAATCAATTTTTTTTTATTTATTTTTTTTTTTTTATTTTTTTTTTTACGGACTTACACGTTTCAGACACTGGAGATTCTGAAAAACATATTTTTAGAAAAAAAAATTTGCCGTCCATCACTCTCTCTCTCTCTCTCTCTGCGTGTGTGTGCTGTAAACACTGTATCTCCCGAACAAATTGAGATAGAGACTTGAAATTTGGTGTGTACTTAGTATATAATAATGGGAAGAAGTATATTGAGTATCAGTAACCTCGATTATCCGGAACTATTTTTTTCAGACTCACGAAATATTCATTCTGATAAAAGGTATATAAAAATTTTCGAAATTGTCTATTTTAAGGAGTGGATATAAAAGTCAAAATAAAAAAAAAACAAATTTTGCACAAAGAATGAAGTTGATTGGATAATTAGTTGCCGAAATATTTATAATCACATTTCTCACACTCTTTGATTCTTCTTGACCCTGTATTTCATTCAAATTCAAAGATGAATTTTAATTGGAAATAAGATGCTTAATCCAACGCAGTAAACTGTTATCTAATATGATTATCAATTTTGGAGTTATAAGGATGTTTCTTTTATGCAATTTGGTGCTACTCAATTATCCCGTTGACCAAAAAACTATTGCCAAACTATAAGATTAAATGCGAATAATAGCTTATCGTCAGGGTTTGTAAATATCATGATATTTTTGAAAATATCAAAAATATCCGATATTTTGATATATATCTGATATTTTCGATATACAGTAAACTCTGTCTAAGGCGGAATCGGTTGGGACTGAGAAAATTTTCCGGGGTAGACAATATTCCGGCTTATGCAAAAAAAACTCCCACCTCCCCTAAAAAAAAACGAAAAAAAAATCTCGATTTTTGATTATTTTTCATTGATTTTCCTGACTCGAAAATCGATTGAAAACTGAAGTTCTGAAAGATTCTTTGTCTTTATAGGTAAATGAGAAACGCTATTCAATTTCTTAGTACTGCTGTAATACATGCGAATTGGAGGTTTACAGATACAAAAAGTAATAAACTTCGAGAATGAGACAGAACGCTATAATTTTGAATTTGAGTACAACCTTAAAATATAATATATTGTACTTTAGAAAATGTGTATTTTCATAAATTTTCATTCTACTAGAAATAATAAATTTTAAATGCAATTTTGTATAGGAAAAAATATCACAAGCAAGAATTCCTTAAAATCGAAACAGTTTCTGCTCTTTTGAATTAACTTTTTCAAAGTGTTACGGAATTTAACTGACATCCTCGACATTGAGTATTTGACTTAACAGTTTTAAAATTTGATAAAGGAAATGCCTTTCATTTTTAAAATATCCTTTTTTCTGCCTTATGCAAAATTTTGGTTTCGGTGGGACCTTAAAATCCTTTCCGTTTCCGCGTTATATAGATTCCGCCTTATGCAGCATGAGTTAATGCAATTTTCTATGGGTTCGCCGGGACTTGAAGAATTTTCCGCGGTAGACAGATTTCCGGCTTACACAGAGCCCGCCTTAGGCAGAATTTACTGTATATCTGATATTTTCAAAACAGTCAACTTACTTCTAATAATAAATATTTTCAAGCATAATATAAATTAGAAGCTAAAAAATATTGCACTTAACATGAAAACTTAATCAAACAATGTTGTAAAAATGCATTTCACTTTTCCGTCTTCCCCCCCCCCCCCCCATCCCCACTAAGAACAAATTGAAGATCAACTAATTGAAGATCAACTAATTGAAAACAGATATAATTTCCTTTATACACTTAATATAAAGGAAATAAACTATAGAATTTGTATCAAGTTTCAAGAAGGTTTTATATTTTAAAAAGCAAAATATTAAATACAAAATAGTTTTTTTAAATTGAAGAATTTTATCATAAATGTAAGCTTGCCTTATTTTTTATTTCCTAACCTGTTGTACAGTTTAGACTCAACTAAACTAAAATCAGAAGAGATTCTTTTTTAAAGAAGCTGTGTATAAACTGCGTCACCCTGGAATACTATCTTCTTCCACGATGATTCTCTAAATTACCGTTTATTTTCAAATGTCTGTTCTGAATTAATTGTCTGACATAATTATTAGTTATACATTTAAAAATAAAAGTTTCAAACATGAAGCTGAAAAGATATTTTTCTTCTTTGCCTAAAAAAGTCACTGCCAGAGACAAAAGTTGTTAGTCTATAGAATGACACAGTCAAAAACAGTTGAAAATTTCATTTACACTTGTTTTGACTGAAGAAAATATTAAGATTATCTTGCACAGTGATATTTTGAAAATAAATATCAAATATACAAAATGTCAAACATCTTCATATTTTGAAAATAAATATCAAGAATTTGAAAATATCGAAAATATCAAAAATCTTGATATTTGAAAAATAAGTATCAGATATATATCATGATATATATCCATTGATATATATTAACGAATCCTGCTTATCGCAAATGTCACATGCACTTCACATTAAGCATGTTACATGTGTTTGTTGGGTCATCAAGTGATTTTTCATTTGACGTTTTATTTGTATTTTTATTAATTTTTTACTAATTTATTTTTTCTTTCATTATTTAAATTAAAAATTATGTCAATTTGTATAATTTTGCGAGTAGTTTGGCGATTTATATAATTTGTTGAAATGGGTCGACGGGATAATCAAGTAGTACCCTCAATTCAGTAATGGAGTACAGCTATGTATTAAAAATATTTAAATATACGTTTAAATTTCATTTTGGAATTGCAATGCATTTTATAAATAGTTTACACATGTTTTACAGTAAATTCTATCTAAGGCGGACTCTGTATAAGCCAAAAATTTGTCTACCAAGGAAATTTTTTCAAGTCCCGGCGAATCCATAGAAAATTACATTAATTCATGCTACATAAGGCGGAATCTGTCTAACGCGGAAACGGAAAGGATTTTAAGGTCTCACCGAAACCAAAATTTTGCATAAGGCGGAAAAAAAGAATTTTTTTTAAATGAAAGACATTTTGTTTATTAAACTTTAAAACTGATAAGTCAAATACTCAATGTCGAGCATGTTAGTTAAATTCCGTAACACTTTGAAAAAGTTAATTCAAAAGAAAAACAGTTTAAATTTAAAGGAATTTATGCTTATGCCATTTTTTCATATGCAAAATTGCATTTAAAAGTTAATATTTCTTGTAGAATGAACATTTATCAAAATATATGTTTTCGAAAGTACAATATATTATACTTTAAGGTTGTACTCAAATTCAAAGTTATAGCGTTCTGTCTCATTCTCAAAGTTTATTGTTTTTTGTTTCTTTTGTGTGTGTGTGTAAACTTCCAATTTGCATGTATTAACAGCAGTACTAAGAAACTTGAATAGCGTCTTCATTTATCTATAAAGACAAAAGATCTTTCCGAATTTCAGTTTTCAACCAATTTTCGAGTCAGGAAAATCAATGAAAGATCTTCATCTTCGAGGGATTTTTTTAAATTAATTCAAAGAATATCATAACTAATGCCATTATCACATATTCCTAAATAATAATTCATAATTATGAAGGACAACTTTCTCTATTCCAAGTTTGTTTAAAAAGTTTTAAAATATGGAACATTAAAACTTATTTACAATGTTTAAGTAAGTAATAACATAACCATCTCAGATATTCAAAATCTTTAAATCAAGAAATCAGAAGAAAAAAAGAAAAAAATTCCATAAATTTAATTAAGAGGAAGATAATAAGTCATATTAAAAAGCAAACTATGACATTGAATCATTTCTTAAATACCTATTTCATTATTAATTATTAAGATACTAGAAAGATAGCCCATCAAAAATGACGGAAAATGTGGTATATAGAGAATATGAGTTTTTCTCGCTTGTTCCGCAGTGATAGATGAAAATAACACATTTTAAAAATGAAACACATTTATGAAAAACTATGTATAATGAATGCATAAAAAATGCAATTTAAATGTAAATTAACATTTGGTCAGAAAACTTCCAGGATATACAGCTTTTTTTGCAAAAATTCTTGTTATTTAAAAGCTGACCTTGCTCTTCAGTACCTCTGACATACTTTTAACTGTCCTCCTTCTTTACATCTTGAAATAATTACATATAGATGTCCATGAGAAAAAAGCAGTTCTTTCAAATACAGTCCGACTGTAGAAAATGTTTATCCTTCTGACTTACTTATGATATTTGGAAATGACATTGTAAATGGAAATTTCATTCATATCAATTCATTTCATTCATTACTCATGCATTTCAAATGAAAAATACTATAAATTATTGAAAAAAAGTCTTTCTTTGTTAAAAAACATATTCTATTTTACATCTGTACTTCATTATTATTTTCCCAATGAAAGAACAGAACAAACCTAAAAAAACCATTGCTGCTTTGAGTTAGCGTTATTGTCTGCATGAGAAAGAAAATAAACACTATAAAAACCATAGAGATAATTCAATATTTGATGAATGCCAGCATAGGTTCCCTTTTCTCATGTAGACTATTTCGTGGTGCTGCTACCGGCGGTGACGTCATTAACATTGTATTAAAAGAGGTGAAATAGTTATTCAATGTGCAAAATTTTTTATGTGAATGATTTTCAAAAATGAATGACTCACCATGACAGCTCTGCGTTTGTTTACATAAGGAAAATTAAACACGGTTTCTGAAATGGCTTAACGATAGCGCAAAACATTAAACTTTTCTAATAGAAAAATATTCTGAACATATGTTGTTTTTATAGAAAAATATGCTGAACAGACGTCATTTAAGATAGAAGAAATAAATGTAAAAACAAAAAAAAAAAAAAGAAATTGAAAGACATGCTTTTATTAAAATTTACAAAAATGTAAAAAAAAAAAATAATAATAATAATACTTTTTTTTTTTTTTAAATAGCACTAAAAAGTAGAAAATTTTTGGATTTGAAAAGAAATTGTTTTATTTTCTCATGTCTAAGAGAAAAAAAAAAATTAAAGAATAGGTGCCAATGCAATTTAACTTTTGTTTATTTATTTTTTTTTTTTTTTTAAGAATGGGCGCCAATGCAATTTAACTTTTGTTTAAGTTTTTTTTTATGATATTATATTATATACGTATGTATAAAGTTGCTGCCCACGCTTTCATTTTTTCCCTTCGGCATAAGAAAATAAAACAATTTCTTTTCAAGCCCAAATATTATTTTCTACTTTTTAGTGCATTAAAAAATATTTTTTTTTTCTACATTTTCGTGAATTTTAATGAAAAATGTCTTTGAAAAAAAATGAAAAATAAATAAATAAATATATAATAAAAAAATACATTTATTTTGTTTTTAATTTTTCAGTCAAACAGCTCTCTTTTAGTCTTATTTTACATTCATTTTATTCTTAATTTTTTAGTCTTATAGTGCTTTATAGAAACTTTAATATCTAATGTTTAAACTTTTCATCCTCCCCCTTGCATACGGTACAAACTATAGAGTGCAGATGTGCAAAATAATAGGCAATTTCGTTCTTTTCCACTGTAAGAGCCTTGGCGTTTCTTTAAAAAGCTTGGTGTATTTCAGGCATCAGAAAGTGAGATTTGTTGTCAAATGATATAAACAGCTATGAAAACAAACTTGATGAGTTTTTTTGTTTGTTTATATATGTACTTTATGTGCATATTATTGTTGTTTTTTATGTGCAAATTACTTCTGTTTCTGTATAAAATTAGACAAATGGCTTCTTCATGTTAAATAAAATGTATAAATATTGAAAACAAGAATGCGTGTGTATATAAAATGAAACAGTGAATAGGTTCTCATTAAATATATTGCCAAATTTCCTTCTTCACCAAGGCCTCTAAAGTGGAAAAGTGCCAAGAATTTAACTTTTGTATCTGACTATATAAAGCGCAACACTTTTCCAGCCTTGGCGAATTTTTTTAAAGTTTGTCATAATTTGGACATCAGAAGTGAGATTTTTTGCCTTATGATATAAACAGCTATGAAAACAAAATAAATGAACTTTTATTTATATAATCTATAAACATTTAATTTGTATCTATATTATTGTTCGTTTTTTTATATACAATTTACTTCTGTTTGTATACAAAAATAGTTAAATGGCTTCTTTATATTAAGTAAATTGTATAAATATTGAAAAATTACTTGTGTACATGAAACAGTGAATAATTTGCTAGAAAAATATGTTGCCAAATTTCATTTTCTCTATCTCGCCAAGGCCCCTATACTGGAAAAGTACCTAAAGCACATTAAAATCAGGCAGATAATACAGTGCAGTCAATTGGCAATTAACTTATTAGTAGCATCGGGGTGAAGAAGTAAATACGTACATTTTCACATATTACACTTTAAATTCTCACCCATACATTTTGAAAAAAAATTGTGGTGACCTCGATTATGAAAGATTAATGGTTTTAAATGGAAATTTCGGCAAATTAACCAGCTATCGCCAAGTTGGCTTCATATATGACAACTTATTTGTGTTGCTAAATTTGGCAATATTTCGTCAAATTTGGTGATATGTCGCCAAGTTGGTCAACATTTGGCGCTACTGTGGTAACCCTGCATTAGTATTTTTCAACAATTTCTCATTATAAAGAGGCGGTCCTACCGGAATTGTGAGGGACACACAGAGACTTGGATTTTATATAAATAGATTGTTATTTACTTGCTAACTAGCTAACTTTAACATTTTGTGATACGGCAAGTTGGATAACATGGAATATGAAATTAGAGTATTCCCTTTTGCCTGTCTAAGTTCTATGATACCTACAGTGTTGAAATAAATTCCTTAACAACTTGTTTGCCAAAATCGTAAAACTATTTTAGGACTCTAGAATTGGAATACATGTATACACATACATAACATTAAAGGTACTCCCTTCTTTTGATTTTGCCTAAGTTGAGAAAAAACAAAAAGTAAAAAGATAAGGCCTTTGCACTTGACTGGATACAATTTACAAAAAAAAAAAAAAAAAAAAAAAAAAAAAAAAAAAAAAAAAAGATTTGCACAAAGTCAAGGCTTATATAGAAGAAACTGTCTAAATAAAACATGGTATTTATAAGAAAAAAAATAATAACCCCACTTATTTTAACAAAATAATTCTTCATTTTAAGAAAGTAATTCTTTATTTTAACAAAATAATTCTTTATTTTTTAGAGCAATTCCATCATTTGCTTTAAGCAAATATGTATTACCTAACTGTTGTTCATATCATTAACAATTCATAGAATATTTCACATACAGAAAGATTTTTAAATGTTTTATTTGAAACAAAAGAATGAAAAATTGTATTTATATTTATTTTAAACTGACTAAATATTTGCTTTAAAGGATTTTTTTCATGTTTATTTTAAATGCATGGGAATTATTCTGATTTATTCTTAAAAAAGCGAGAATATAAGGGGAAAACATTAAAATCAGAAGCTATTATGTATAATGCAGGATTTTTCCCCCCAATCCAAATTACTTACTCTTACTAATTAATTACTCCTGTATGACCTAATGCATGGTATACAGGAGTTTCCGTGTTAAAACACACTTTCATCATGTAAATGCTATAGTTAGGGGCTATGCATATATAACGTTTTCATTTTAGGGGGGAGGGGGGGTCTGGCACATGATATCGTAAGATATCTCTAGGGGGAGGGGGAGTTTGTCTTTTGATATCGTTATCATTTTTGATCCAACCAAAATTTTCTCTTCTTATTTGTAACTTGTTCTTTACATAAAAATAGTATGTTATCTTTCTTAGTATGTTATCTATTTTTATGAAAATACAAAGTTATTATTAAAATCATTAAATGATTACAAAATTATTCAATTCCAAATAATGGAATACCTCAATGTTTGGCTTTCCTATTCTTCTGTCATACGTGTATGCATATACAATCTGCTGTTCGGCAAACCATATGCGAAGTATATTTGAAGTGATACTTGTGTTTAAGAAGTAAATAAAAGAGAATGTTGTCCACCTGTTTTGTTGATAAGAAGTTCTGTCTGCCCCAACCCATGCGGGGCAAAAAGACATTATTACTGTTGAATGCATTATGTAACAAAAAGTTATTATTAAATACTTTTAAACAATAACTGTTTTTTTTAAGTGTTATTTGAGATACTGTTATTTCATATATAAAATGATACTTTATTGGCTTCTCTTTGAATCATTAAAGTATGGGAAAAATAAATGTAACCATAATTGTATATCACTCCAAACATAAGAAAAAAAATCCAAAAATCTAAAGAATTTTTACACATTGATAACAATATCATTAACAGGGGGGGGGGGGGGGGGGGGTTCAAGGGATGATAATGTATGATATCGTAAGGGGGGGAGGGTGCCCAAAATTACCAAAAAGTTGATAACATTATATATGCACAGCCCCTTATAGCTTGGATGAATGAAACTAGCGCTGCAGTTTGCAGTCAAGTCCAACAAATAAGAGTGAATTATGTCAGCCAGTTATCGTCCGGATAGCCTAACAGGTAAGGCATTGGCACGGCACGCCAAGTATCCAGGTTCGATCCCTGGCCTAGACATTTTTCGTCTGTTGGAATAAACATCAACTGTGCTACTCCATCCTCGAATATGATTTAATTCAGTTGGAAAAAATATTCGTTCCCTTCATTATGACCTAATACATGGTATACAGGAGTTTCCGTGTTAAAACACACTTTCATCATGTACATGCTATAGTTATAGCTCGGATGAATGAAACTAGCGCTGCAGTTCATAGCCAAGTCCAACAAATAAAATGAATTATGTCAGCCAGTTATCGTCCGGATAGCCTAACAGGTAAGGCATTGGCACGGCACGCCAAGTATCCAGGTTCGATCCCTGGTCTGGACATTTTTCGCTCTGTTGGAATAAACGTCAACTGTGCTACTCCATCCTCGAATGTGATTTAATCCAGTTGGAAAAAATATTCGTTCCCTTCATTATAATTATTTACAATTACAAAATTTTGTATAGTATTATTTACATTGTAAACAACAGGAAGAATCAAGTGAAACAATTGAGTTATTATTGAAAACTTTTAGTTTGAACTTGCATTGCACATATACTAAATAGTTAAATTATTGAGTATAAAAGTACAGTAAAAAAATAATAATAACAAAATAAAACAAGAAATATTTTAATTAGTTACATTATTTGTTTGTTTTTTATGCAGAAAAAAAAAGGTGCTGAATCTAATTAAATGATTAAATATATGTGTATGTGTGTGCTAATACTCACAACATATAACCCATGATCCAGGAGCACTATTTTCACTTCAGAATTTTCATCTTTTTGAACTAGAATGTTGCCTGGGTGTGGGTCACAATGCACATATCCTTGAACAAAAATCATTTGGCTGTATAACTCACCCAACTTTTTAGAAACTTCAGCAGCAGATATATGGTGATTTTTAATATAATTATTATCATCTACTTGTCCACCTTCAAAATATTCCATTGTAAGTACTCTTGTAGTTGAGTATTGCCAGTAAATACGAGGTATCTACACAATAAAATTTTAATTTTTAAATAACATAATTAATTATAAATCAAATGTTCAAATCATAAACGGAAGTATAAACTCAAAATTTAAAAAAAATGAAAATTTTTATAAAATTAATTAATAATCATGGAATAAAAAACTGTGTGAATCAGATAAAAGGGATACAATATTTAGTTCTTTCAAAGCAAGAACACAACTTTATAAAAAATGGCATAATTAAATAAAAAGAATCATCTAAATCAATAAATTTTTATCTAAACTTGAACTAACTAGTATACTAATCTAAAGCAAAAAAATTAATTTTAAAGGGAAATAGTAATATTTCTTTAAATGATTTTTATATAAATAAATTATTCTTTTTCATTTACAAACATTTAAGGTATGTCTTAAACATGGCAGCTGAAGTTGTTCTGAAATCCAAACTATGAATTTCATACATACATCGTATGTATGAACAAAACTTTTATATTTTTTATTCAAGTTAAAAAAAAAAAATCAAACAATATTATTCATTTTTGTATAAAAGTGAAACACTTTTTAGATAATGATGTCAAAGCTGGTGTTTTCCGGTAATATTCGGAACATGACGACTACGAAAAATGTTCATCAGGTAACAGTTGAGTAAAATTAAAGAGGTATCACATTCATAGAAAAATAAAAAATATTGTTTGATTTCCTTTTCTTTTTATTTAAATGCAAATACCCCAAAAATTCACATATAGAAATGAAGGTGCAAAAAGTTTCTATTGTTAAGTTGAAGGGAAAAACAATTGAGAACATACTAAAGTTTATAAAAATATTATAAATATTCAAATTATCTTTATAAAAGAAATAAAATTAACATTCTAGTAGCAACTGGAGTTTTCTAAATAATAACTGATAGTGAGACTCATCTGGATACACCTCGGCTAAACATTCACAGAGTATGATTTGCTCCTAATAAATATGCATGATAAAAAGCAACAATTCTTGATTGCTTTTCATCCAGTTGCATGTTACAACTGATTGGCATATAGTAAAATACATTTTCCAATGACAATTGTATAATCTCATTTTACTTCATTAACATTATTAAAGCAAAGCACTGTGCAGATGTGAACTTATGTCTTATTCTTTTGTTATATATAAAGTGCTTTACTTATTAGCTTATTAGTGTTTTACTTATATTAATTGCCTTTTTTTTAAGTAAATTAACTTAAAAGTTAATTTACATTATTTTTAACCTACAAGACATACTTCTAAAACAATTCATATTGAAAAAGCTTTCACTAACTAATGGTATGATTCTATATGATGGTACAAAAATGGTTTCAGTCTGATCGAACAGTGTTCAAAGACATGTGGGAAAATGTAGATAACTTGGCTACATTATAGTGTATTTTCTACACTGTACCTGACACTTTTATTCAAGAACTGTCTCAATGTCAGCTTAAGGTATTTGTGAAGCATTTTTTTACATTTTTATAGGTGAAATAGCAAGAGAAATTTTATTAAACTGAATATAAATGAAATTATATTATCCTTAGCTAACGAATGCCACCATATTCGCTACAGCCAATTTTTTTATCAGAATTTGTTGTTTCCAATTATTATTGTTTTGGCACTACATTTCTGAAAAACTTTTTTTGCATTATTTAATTGCTGAAATTTTTAGATTAAATAAGGTGAAATTTTCTCTGCAAAAATACTGGTGTTGGATTCAGGGCGCGAAATGAAAAAAATCCAAAAAACGGAATGCTATTTTAAAATTATTGTTGATGAAAAAAAATTTAAAGTATAGGCTAATTTATTTCTAACCATACAAAAACAATAGATTAAATGCATTCAAGATTCTAAATAATAATGAAAAAAGTTTCAGAGAGTACAATAAGTTATATATATAAAACTGTAATAATATCTTTTACTATTTGCACGAACCAAACTATGTTTAACAATTTTACAAACCAGAACATTATTTTTCACGAACCAGAATACTGCTGTGGTTTGCTCCGGTACATTTCAAGCCCTGGTCCAATTGGAAACAATACATTTGGACAATAAAAATTTGTTGCTGAGAATATGGAAGTGTCTGTTCATTAAGTGTTAAATGTTTCATGCATTTAAAAATCAAATGAGAAAAAAAACTAAAAAAAGATTTAATTTTTAATTCTTCGACATTTATTTATTTGTAACAGATATTATGCAGTTATAAGATAATACAAAGGATATACATTGAAACCTTAAGCCAAGTCAAATATGAAAACATTCTTTTAACTCTTTCAGCGTTTTTTCCTTCATGAATAAAATCTAGTTCTAATGGCAAGTTTTTTTTAGTTTCTTCAGCCAGCCACATGAATGTAAATTCAGGAAACATCCAGTCCACTATGTTCACTAATAGCTGGAAAAAAAAAAAAAAAGCAAAATAAAAATAAACTAAATCAAACATAAATATCACATTTTTGTTTTTACTTTCTAACATTAGCTATTTCTACACCACTGTTAAAATTGACAATAAAGTGCCAATCTACTTCTTAAATATGATTATATTTTCTAAAAGAAAAATTCTCTGGGAAATTTTATGATTAAAATAATAATAATAATTTTGACTATAGTTTTATAAGTAAAACTTAATTTTGTTTTTAAAATCTTTTTCTCCAAATTAAATGATATGTTTGGTTTTGGTTTTTAGTAAAACAAATTTTAAGAATATATAAATTAATATTTTTCAAATTATATTAACATATTCATTTTATATTAAAAACTATTTTTCAAAATATAACAAATCTTAATTGCAACCTTTAGCAAAGAATTTTTTTACATGTTTAATAAAAATAAACTAAATCAAACATAAATATCACATTTTTGTTTCAACTTTCTAACATTAGCTATTTCTACACCATTGTTAAAATTAACAATAAAGCACCTACCTACTTTTTAAATATGATTATATTTTCTAAGAGAAAAATTCTCTGGGAAAATTTATGATAAAAAAAAAAAAAACTAAGTAAGATATATTTTTTAAAAAATTACAAAAGCAATGCTATATTATTCAAGCGACATAAAATTTCTTCACCAATGAAAACTTACTTTTACTGGTTTCTCTATACAGGAAAGTATATTTTTGAAATATAGAAATCATTGTATGGTATTATATCCTTCTATATATAAAAAAAAAGTTTTGATTTGGAAATGGACCAATGAAAATCTGCATAGATATTCCGGGTAGATCCACATCCAATTTGAATGTTTAAGCATGGCCTTTCATCGTTAATATTAAAAAAACTGTTGCATACAAAAATATGAAAATCGGTGGTATTATAGAGAAAGGTTTGATATACACGCTGATGCAGACAGTTTTCAAATCGAAGAATTATTTTAAGAGATATTTAATGCTAAAGTTGGACAAAATCGTTCCATTAAAAAAGTTTTATTGGAGCAAAAACTATACATGAGAATTTAATCACTTTTAGATCATTTTATACATTATAAGTTCACGGTGTGCAGATTGTATTTATTTTTCTTATTCGACTCATTTTTCGAGGCTTTATTTCAATTTTAAATTTTCAGCATTTTGAGAGATATTTTTTACAAATTTTAGAAAATGTTATTAATTTAAACTGTTGCCAGTTGTATAAACAGCGCAAACAATAATGTTTACTTCAAATTAAAAATTTATTTTACACGTGACTATTATAAACAGAAAATATAAAAAGCAGGAACTCATTGAAAATTATGTCATAAAAATTATAATTACATGTAAATGTTAAAAGAGACAGAATATTGTACAATAATAAATTCATAAACATGCGTTAGAAGTCTTAAATAGGAGAATTTATGTCACATTACACTTATTATATAAAATGAACAAAAAATAATACTGCAAAGCAGTTTAAATTTAAAAATTGCTCGAGGCATTTATTTGGTATTTTAAGATGATCATAATATTTCATTTCTAACAAAAGTATTTTTACGTGAATATTAAATAGAAAAAGAAAAGTTTGGAGAAAATTACGTCAGATTATAATTCTCAGATTCAAATTATAATTCAATCTTCCGAAATCTTTTTAAAGCCGATCAAATTATTGTGCTGTTAAAGTCTGCGGTGTCTGAACGGGGGTTGACGAGCGTAGCTCGTAGGGGGCAGAGCCCCCTAGTTATATATATAATGGCACAAAGTGTATAACGCTTCCAGAGTGAACTCATCCGGATCTTGATAATCTTCTGTTAAAATCAGCCATTTCGGCCATGTTAGGCTTAAGCATTCCGATGCCGTATTATAAGTCGAACAACTGCCTTATTTAATCTACGTTGTATATCATATATCCTTCTTAAGTTTTTGAAAACCTTCAAAAACTATAAAATCATGATATATATTAAAACGTAAAGGTAAAATTTCAAGTAGACCCATTTCGGGACATCTGCACATGCATCAACCCTGTTTAATTTAGAGTGACTGAGAACGAGTTCTCGGTGGCTGAGAGGTCTAAAGCAGCAGTTTAAAGTGCTGGTATTTTGTAGTGGATAGCAGGTTCGAACCTGCAGGTCGCCCGGCAAAATGATTTCTGTAATATTTTTCGCGATAAGTTATTTCAATAATGACATTTTATTAGGAGGAAAAATTATATGATTTTTATTTTATAATTATTATTATTTGAATGCTTTATAATTAAATAAAATTTAACACTGAGCAATATTTAAAATAATAATAATAATAATTTTATATTTTTAGTGTAATTATCAATTAAATAAATTGAGCTGGTCTACAATTTTTGTTATATCTTCTGACCATTATCAAGAATATATGTGTGTGTTTCAGAAAGAAAAGTTTGCCTTTCTTTTCCTTAAAAAAAGAAAACGGAAAGAAAGAAAGATATTTGTATAAGAACTATTAAAAAATTACCTTGACATCCATTGTTTAATATTTAAAAAATGTAAAATAAAATTCAAGTAATAAAAATTATATGCTGCGCAAAGTTTCAAATTTGGGCTTTTAGAGAATGAGACTGATAAAAATAAAATTCATTGCAGCTTTTAATGGTCATGTAGTTAAAAAATCATAATAAATAAATAAAAATAAATACTGTTATTTTTTCGAAAAAATGAGACCATAGTAAATAAAAATAAATGCTCTACCCAATATTTTTAGTTAAATTTCTGGTAAAAAGAAGCATAATTGGTTGTAAATTATTAAGTTAAAATTCTGTGACTTCACTGAATAGGTTTGGCTGACTGTACCCTCTATCGCTTTATAGAAATAGGAATCACTTATATAATATAGAAATTTGTCACAATTTCAATAATTAATTTAAAAGCAATTCATTAAAAATTCAAGAATTTTTCTAATGAAACATTAAAGTTATTTACCGTCAAATCTTGACGGGTACCATCTAGTTATGAAGTAAGAATGATATATAGAGCAAAAATTTCAAAATTTCATGATCAAAAATAGTTCAAAATTAGAAGATAATATTGATAATTTAGTAATGACAGTATGAAAATTTTTATAAAAAGGAGGCATTAAAATCAACATAAGAATGTTTTATTATCATAATAAAATTATACATTAGTATTATAATTTTACAATAAATATTATACATAAATATATAATAGCTGAATGACATAATATTTTAAATGCTGATTGTATTAGGTAGTGATACATTACAAGAGTAAAAAGCTACCTATTGCAGCTGCCCAGAAGGAAACAAGCCAGGAAAATTTCAGTATATTTTCACTGATCATGAATCCAAGATACCAAAACCACAAAGTGTTCAAATGTTGATTTATATATATATATCTGATTTTCATCATGCAATAGCACTCATATCTATAAATCAATTTGTACATGACTGAGCATATATATAGAGGACTTACCAAGATGTCAACTGAGTTCATTGGCCAGCTTCACTGTCATTTTGTTTTAAAATGGCAGCCCCTTAAAATTTTTAAACTAAAAAAAAATTAGAAATCTAAGATTTATTATTCCTTAAATATTAGGCTTTGCTACAAGGATTCTGTCATGTTTGTATTTCAATTTATTAACTCTAGATGACAGCATCAAAGTTTCTTGCCTCCCACAATTTTTTCAGAGATTCTGTTCTATTAACTTGTGTCGTCACATGATTGACATTTGTAAGTGATGTTTATGTTTTGTGAAATGTTCCAGTAAATGTTTGTATGTTTACGATGCTTCCTCGTTAATTCATAGTTGTGTTAATTATTATTAGTTAATTACTAAATATACAATAAGCGATGAGAATGGATAGAAATGAAATATTTGTACCGGAAAAAATGTACCAAAAATGAGAATTGTGCCGGTGAAAATGGCTATACTTCTGGTTTAAATGTTCTACGGTTCGGTGCAATATGGCAATGCTATATTAATACTTCATAGTCTTCTACAGTATTTCCGGCAGTGGTAATTGATATTACATTTACTTTTACATTTTTACTATTTTGCTACATTTAAAATAAAATGTTCACTCATTTCAAGGAGTTTGATGAATAAGTGGAAAGTTTCACAACTTATGTGAAACAATTGGAACAAAATTTCGCTCTGCATGACATAACAGAACAAAAAAAGTCCCTGCTATTCTATCATTATTAATACCGAAATTATATGGTTTATTATGTGATTTATGTGTATCTAAGAATCGTGAAACTTTAAAATATAATGGAATTGTTGATATTCTGCTTAAACACTTAAGTCCTGCCCCCAATAAATTTATTGAAAGAATTAAATTTAGAAAATGTTTTCAGAATGAAACTGAATCAATTCAAGATTTTGCTGCAAGATTAAAAAAGGGTACGACCTTTTGTTCATTTACTGGTGATACTCTAAATGAAAATTTACTGGAACAGTTTCTGCATGGTCTGAATAATGAAAACATTCAGAATAAATTGATAACTCAAGTTGATGATTTAAATTTCGAAAAAGCTGTTGAGAAAGCTTCATCTTTATATAATGTAGATATTGAAATTGCTGAAATTAAGCATATAAATTTCAATGTAAATAAAATTTCCAATACGAAAAATGTACAAAATAAGAAATTACAAAATTGTTCTCAAAAACAGAATGTCAACAATCAGGTAAATAATACACATTCTGACATGAATAAAAATAAGTTAAAGTGTTGTCGATGTGGAAATGCCTCACATTTAGCAAATGTTTGCAGATTTATTAATGTTACTTGCAACCTTTGTAGAAAAAAAGGTCATTTAAGCAAGGTATGCAGAAGTACAAATTCTCAAAAACAGGTTAATTCTTTAAATACGGTAAATGTCTTAGCGGTTAAGTATGATAAAGGTCCAAATCCAATTAAGTTGTCAGTTTTCATTGAAAACAAGGCTAGAGCTGATATGGAATTAGATACTGGATCTGGAATTTCTGCTGTTCCTTTAAAAAGATTTCGCAAAATTTTTCCTCCAGATGTTCAGTTAAAAACTGCAACTGGTGAAATTTTCAAACTTGTATGTTATATTGAAGTAAATGTTACTTATGAAAATAAAACTACAAACGTAAAGTTGTATTTGATAAAAGAAGTTAATTTTCCATTATTATTTGGTAGAGATTGGGTATCTGAATTTGATATTTTTCCGCATAATTTAAAATCAGTATAGGTGAATGAAGTTATAAATTATTCTGTTAAATTACAAGGTTTGTTACAGGCATTTTCTGATTTATTTACTGATAAGGCTGGGGAGATAAAAGGTTTACAGGCAGAACTTTATCTTGAAAAAGATGCTACACCCATATTTTGCAAAGCTAGGAAGAATTATTACACAAGAATTATTAACCATTAATACACAAAAAGGATTATTCCAATTCCTTAAGTTACCCATGGGTCTTGCTAGTTCTCCTGCTATATGACAAAGAAAAATTGAGCACATTTTAAGAAGAATTGAGGGAGTTACAATTTTTATAGATGATATTGGGGTTACAGGTGAAACAGGTGAAATTCATTTACAAAGATTAAAGCAAGTATTAGAAAGATTAAGGGATTATAACATTAGGATAAATAAAGAAAAATCATTCTTTATGGCAGATGAGATTACTTACTGTGGTTATAAAGTTGATAAACATGGTATTCATAAAACACAAGATAAAATTGAAGCAATTTTAAATGCTCCAAGACCATTAAATGTATCTCAGGTTAAAGCTTTTCTAGGCTTAGTTACATATTATGCTAACTTTGTACCAAACTTATCTACTATTGCAAATCCTTTAAATCATTTGCTTAAGAAGAATGTTAAATTTGATTGGTCTTATAAGTGTGAACAAGCATTTAAAAGTATAAAAAAAGAAATTACTTCTGACAGGGTTCTTACTCACTTTAATCCTAAGCTACCTTTAGTTTTAGTTACTGATGCTTCTCCTTATGGTATCTCTGCAGTTCTTTCGCATATGATGCCATATAACACAGAAAAGCCTGTTGGGTTTGTGTCCAGAACTTTGAATAATACAGAAGAATGGTATAGTCAAGTTGATAAAGAAGCATTAGCGATTATATTTGGTGTGAAGAAATTTTTTCAATATTTGTATGGCAACAGGTTTACCTTATTTACTGACAGTAAACCTTTAGTGTCATTTTTTCTCCTTCTAAAGTATTCCTGTGTTATCGGCTGCTAGAATGCAATGATAAGCAATTTATTTACAAACTTTTCAATATGATATCCATTATAAAAAAACTACTGATCACAGAAATGTTGATGCTCTTTCACAACTTCCTTTACGTAGTGAAGATTTACCTCAACAATTAAATTTGAATGATGCAATTGATGAATCTGAAATTCTTCAAATTAATCAACTCTCTATCTTACCATTAAATTCTAAA
The DNA here is from genome assembly GCA_963932465.1 of Maratus speciosus. NCBI lineage: Eukaryota > Metazoa > Arthropoda > Arachnida > Araneae > Salticidae > Maratus > Maratus speciosus. Next base: position 387,470,761 of record OZ010791.1, read on the forward strand.
TCTATTGCTTCAGCTACAAAATCTGATCCCTTTTACGCCAAATTTTTCATCACCTCATTTCTGGTTCTGAAATTCCTAAAAATTTACTTTTTAGTGGTAAACAAGAAGAATTCATTCTTCAACATAGTTGTATTTTAAAAGGATGTAGGGTAGTTATCCCTGAAATTCATAGAAACCAAATCTTAAAAGAATTACACTTTGGTCATTTTGGTATAGTTAAAATGAAATCTTTAGCCCGTAGTTTTGTATAGTGGCCAGGTATAGACCAAGATATTGAAGATCTTGCATGAAATTACACTACTTGTGTAAATTTGAAAAATAATCCTCCCAAAGTTGATACACATCATTGGGAATGGCCTATAGCTCCATGGCAAAGAATTCATATTGATTATTTTGGTCCTGTTATGGAAAAAATGCTTCTTTTAGTGGTTGATGCCCATAGCAAATGGCCAGAAGTTTTTATTGTTCCTAGTACAACTTCAGAAAATACCATTACTTGTCTTTCTTCACTTTTTGCACAATACGGTTTTTCAATTTCTTTAGTATCAGATAATGCTAAACAGTTTACATCTGAAGAATTTGAGATATTTTTGAGAAATCATGGTGTAAAACGTAAGTTCAGTGCTCCATACCATCCAGCTACAAATGGACAGGCGGAGAGATATGTGCAAATTCTTAAACGTGGATTAAAAGCCTTAGCTTCCGAAACTGGTACTTACAAATGAAATTAAATAGCTTCCTTTTGTAGTATAGGAAGATGCCTCATGTTACAACGGGGGAGAGTCCTGCATCTCTATTTCTAAAACATCATATAAGAACAAAAATAGATTTGATAATGCCAAATGTTACAAATTTCGTTCATGAAAAACAAGATGCGAAAAAGTCCAAAGTTAAAATAAAAGAATTTGAAATTAACCAGAAAGTAGCTGTAAGTAATTATACTCCAGAAGCCAAGTGGAAAATTGGTCGAATAATAGCAAGAGAAGGAAAATTACATTATAGAGTTCAAGTTGGTTCGAATATCTGGAAAAGGCATGTTATTCAAATATCTAATGTAGGTTCAGAGATTTCTTTAGTTAATGATACAAATTCTGAAGAAAGTGATACAGGAAATTTCAGAAGTGAAAATGCAATTGTGAAATAAGGTAAGGTAAAGTGATAAAAGCCAAAGCCCCTGTTTTCCCTCAACTTGTTACACATTTTGTCTCTTGGGATTAGAACTGGTTGATTTGTAATCTAACTTTATATCAAAATTACAAATGCCTAAAATAATAGGTAAATATGCAGGAGAGATTTGTGTTCTCTGTAATGCATTGTAATTGAAGTAAATTTGAACATTAATTCGTGGCTACTTTAAAAATTAAGTAAATCATCAAAAGTTTTAAAACAAAATAAAAGGAAATATTCAAAGATCACAAATATTACATATGCAAATTTGATAAGTGTGTCATACATTTCAACAGATAAGATGATAGATAAATCATTAAAAAAATCCATCAAAACCAAGGTTCATGTTATAGAATAGAATTTTAAAAGCTATCTAAAATGCAAGCATTTATGTACTTAAAATTCCATTATTTTATATTTAATTATGCAATAATTCTACACTACATTTTAATACCCTATTTAAAAGCTTAAAATATTAAACAAGTTTTTTAATAATAGCATTACTGCTCCTTCACCTGTCCAAGCTTCTTATATTCTAATATACCATTTCATAAATCATGTCATTTTCTTTGGCATCAGTCCAATAATAGTTTTATGGGCCTTGATGGTCCTAATTTGAATGGATGTAAAATGCCTACAGCACAAATAAATTATTCTAAGTGTGAAGTGGATTTGTCAGCTACATACAATTAGCTGCAAGCCGCAATGTGCAAATAAAATCTAAATAAAGTGTCTTTTTCTAAGATGGAGATGTATATTTTAACACAATTCACTAATCTTTGTACTTGGAATTGCTGTAATTTTATAGAACAGATAAAACTTATAACCATGAAACTTTGATCAAAATTAATACCCCAACTTATGTGAATGTCACCGTATGTACCAATATATATAAAATTTTTAATATGCAGCATATACAAACTGAGTAATTTCATTATAATTGCTATCAAACATTTACATAAATTCAGAATTAGATCAAATGGAATCCACATTGTAAATAACACAACCAAAACCTGTGCAAAACCCATTGTAAGAAACACAAACAAAACCTACATTGTAAGAAAATAAATACAGTAGAACCTCTTTTATCCGAAACTCTTTTAACCGAAATCCATTTTTAAAGCTTTTTTTTTTTTTTTTTAACCATCACATTCCTTGCGTGCAAGTGGTCCTTTCCGAAACGTGAGTACAGATAAATATTTTGGATCCCCTTTCTTAGAATTCTTTTGAATTTAACTTGAGCTCTCGTAAACTGTGAAGTGAACTAGAACACAGTAAGAGGAGGGAGAACCGGAATGTGTGAATGTAGTCTAGGAGGCGAAGAAAACGAAAAAATTAGCAATTCTGAAGCTTTTAAATGTTTTGCAATAGGTTTGTCATGGCTGGAGCAGCAGAAAGACTGATACTGGTGAACTAATAGTACAGGGTTCCCAGCAAAACATGACTGGCAAATTCCCTGACTTTCCATGACCAAATCTAAAAAATTGCATGACTTTCCCTGACCAAACGGGAATATAACGAAATTTGCTACTTATTTTTGCAGTCGTTTTTTCCCAAGCAATTTTTTTTCTCGAAACTATTTGATGAATTTTGTATCATTTTTCATTTTTTCGATGCATTTTGCATCATTTTTCCCTTTTTTGATGAATTTCGTGTCATTTTTAATTTTTTTTCCAAGACTTTTTAGAAAATATTTGTAAATTCCCTAACTTTTCCTATATATTTTGAAATTTCCCTGACTACTTTGAAATTCCATGTCTTTCCATGACGCTGTGAACCCTGTAGTATTATGTGCAAAGCAAAGGCAATCAAAACTGCGATAAACAAAACTTTGTTTCAAATTTTTGTGAAATATGTAAAAGGTACTTAATTTCAAAATTTAAATTCAGGTAATTTATTCTTTTTTTCTATATTGCTATTGCTTTATTTTTATTAAACACTTGTTACCATAATAAGAAGAAATACTGCGTATATTTGTCCTTAATCTTAAAATTGAAGTATTCTCGATTTTACGAAAGAGGGTCGTTCCCAATTACTTCGGATAATTGAGGTTCTACTGTACATGGAAAATATTCATATTTAAAGGAACATCTTGCTACTTAAAAAATGTTTCTCTTAATATCTCCTTAAGTATTTCAAAAACTGCAAGGGGGAAAAAAGAGGGTGTTAAATAACCATTGCATATTAGAAACATACAGTAAACTCCCGATTACCTGGTACCTATTGAACTAAGATTATGGAATGTAATTGATATGGTCAAATTTAAATAACATGGATTAAAAGCAACATTTGAAAAATGTAATGTAGTGAGCAGCGCAATACAAAAAAATCAGTTGTTAGTAGCGGCCATTGACACTATTTTTATTGCTAATTCAGTAAAAGAAAATGTGCCTTTCCTAAATTATGCAATCTTAAATTGCCTATTTTGTACAAAGTGTGTTCTATGCAACAATTTTTGAATGTCAGTGACAAATTACTATAAGAATAGAAAATAAAAAGTGTGCTGTGTTTGGTTATGCATGACTATGTTATGCACAATAGTAAGCCTTCATTATATCGTTTGCTCAGGTATATTGTTCTGTTTGCGTGTCTCCCCCATCCCTTAAAAATAATAATAATAATAATAAATTGTCATTTAACCACATTTTTATGTATCTATATAAATTTTTATTGCACTATGTATCTCTTTTAATTTTGCTAAGAAAACTGTAATATGTGTATAAACTAACATTTAGGAGACTAACACAGAACATTTTCTTGTGAAAGTGCATTATTTTTTTTATTAATTTTTTAAAGCTCTCATTTATATTACATATATTTTATTGTTTACTGGCTAGTTTCAAATTTGAGTGTAGACGGAATCCTTTGACAAATGCTGAAAGTAGCAAAGTAATAACATCTTTTGAAAAGTAGTTGCTGGTTGATACTTTTTTAAATAAGTAGTTATAGCTCGCTACAAAATGAAAGTAGTTTTTCTGACTACTGATTTGAGCATAGCATTATGTATCATAATTTTAGTTCAATAGGTTTTAGATAATTGAGATTTTACTGTAATTAGATCTAGGAGGGCTGTCTGAGGTCCGAATTGCCCCTACGGTCATTTTTGGCATGATTTAATAATTAACTCAATACTTAAAATGTGTTGTTTTTCTTTTATTTTTCATATATTCAAGAATTACAACAAAAGTCATAAAGAGAACTTTTGAATGAATTAAAAATAATTAAAAATTACAACCTCTTAGAGTTAATATTTTTCTAGTAAGTTGGCCCAATTTATTTCTAAAATCATATACATTGTTATCATCATATAAATTGTGTTATTTAACAGCCATGCTTAGTTGATTAATAGTTTAATAAATTTGATAAGAATTCAGTAAAACTAGTCAGATAAGAATCAAACTAAAAAAATATTAATATGTGATACACGCTACTTTTCCATTTAATGGTAAGTTTACTGTTGCTTCACAGTAATGTAAACAAAAACAATTGTTTAAAAAGGTATAAAATTATTTTGTGTATCCATGCATAACAGCTATTTCCATTACTTAATAATGGCTTTTTTGAAGATTATACAACAAAAAACAATAATATATTTGTACTTCTTTTTTATAATTTATATAATGCTTTTAAGTGTTTGGGCAAATCAAGTTTAAGAAAGTACAGTTTGTTCTTAAATGCTATACACAGGAATGAAAAAAATCTCAACAAAGAAAAAATTATGTACTTATAACTTTAAAACTCGCAAAAATAGCAACTTTTATAAATTAAAAGGTAGTTTGCACATTAAAAAAAATTAATAAGCACATAAAATTTATTAATAATATAAAATGAATTAATGTAATTAAAATGATGCAAATTACAATTTATAAATTGTTTGGATATATATCAAGTACTGTATTTTTCTATGTATGCCACACCCTCATATAAGATATGCAATCTGTTTTTTAAAACCACATTTGAGGAATTTTTTTTTTCAAAAGGGAGGGAGACAAAAAACATTTCAAACCGATTTCATTATTATTTTTAAAATTATATAAAACAATGCATTGTGTTTCCATAAAGCATTATGTTATGTATTTTCATAAAGCATTGTGTTATCATTTCGTAAATTTAAATGCAAAATACCTGCCAACTCATTCATACAAGTAACTCTTTCACTTTGTTCCGAATGCAGTGACAGGTAGTCAGAGCACAAATACTCACGTATCTGCATACCTCCATCTTTAAAGTAATATTTTTGTTAAAGAACCACATGGCATGTACAAAAAAATATGGTACTATTGTTTGCTTTTGTATATAATAAGTAAACTGTTCCTATATGCATATCTAATACTAACATTATAAAGAAGTAGTGTTTGTTTGCAGGGAATAATCTCTGGAACTACCAAACCTATTTCAAAGATATTGGCAGCAAAATACTGGTGAGCATCTCTATTCCAACATCGATTTCTGTGATATTGTTGAGGCTAGAAATTTTAAATGGTAGTAACATTTAAGATGTAAATAATTTGCAACGAATGGTTTCGAAAAAATTTGAAATTTAAAAGGGTGAAATGAGCAGAAAACATTCTAAATTGTGATTTATTTGGAATTGTTAAGACTAGAAACTTAAAATTTGACATAGCTGTAACTATAGAAATGTAAATGCTCGCCCTGAACAGTTCTCCAAAAAATTAAAATTTAAAATGGTGCAGGAGCAATTCATTACCTAGGACATAATGTTAATTCTTTTCTAAAACATAAATTAATTTAAAAGAACCAACATTAAACTTAAGTGTTTCATAGATGGCATTAGTTGTTCTGTAATCAACTATTCTCAGGCCTACCCTTTTGATAAAGTGGAATTGTCCAGTTCAATTTCTTCAAAGGTATAAAATGCCTTTCGATAATCAAACGCCGCGCTCTCTCTTTTCTGTTCGTTTCTTTAAAGTTATCATTATGATTTTAATATGTTTGTGTTTAAGTTACAGTAAGATATTTAGCTTGAGTTTTACAATGTTTTTAGAAAACAGTTTTAGTTATGATTTAAATTTAACCTGTTTTGAAAAGCTCCAGGTGTATTGAAGTTTAATCCTGTTTTATAACCAAAGTTATTTTTAATGATTTACTTAGCTATTTTTAAACAAAGTTGGCTCTGAATATTTTACAACTTAAAGCTGTTTTTTAAGTATTTTTATGAAGTATACATTGAATGAAATAGACTTTAAATAAAGAACTCTCGTCAACAATATTTGACTTTTCTATGGTTTATGAAGATTCAACACACAGTTTTATTACAGGTATCTTCCACAACACGATTATAGTTTCTCTGCTGATAGCAGTATAAGTGTATATCAGACCTGTATTGATACAGGCTAAGAGAAAAGGTTATGGGCAACCAATGCCATACCTGGAGAATGGAAACGTGTTGAATTTAAATAAGAAGAGTCATAAATTTTAGCCCCATTTCAAAGACATTTGTGTTTGTTAAGAAGGGGGGGCTAATAAAATTTTTTTGAAGATGGCGAGTATACAAGTACAGATTGATAAGCCTGGAGCTTTAAACTACTCAAATTGGCAAATGGATATTAAATACCTTCTGTTGGAGAAGAATGCATGGGATATTGTCACTGGAGTTGAGAAGGAGCCTGAAATTGATGCCGATAAGAGAGTTACAGCAAAGGATGTGAAAGATTTTCATACTAGGAAAAGGATTGCTTTATCCAATATCTATTTAAATATGGGAAAGGACTTTAGAAAAATCATAGAGAATAAAGATAATCCCAAAGGTGTTTGGGATATATTAAAGAAATATTTCGAGCCTGATAATAGATTACGGCAAATGTTCCTGTTTTCTGAGTTTATGTCCTGTAAAGTGAAGCCAGATGAAAAGATAGATTTATTTGCTGCCAGGTTAAATAGAATTGTGGATCAACTGAGTGACCTTGGTCATCCTGTTGAAGAGGTGTATAAATCATTTCAACTCCTGCGTCATCTTCCAAGCCATTTCAACAGCATAGTGCAAGTTATATTACGTTGGAAAGAGGAAAAGTTTATTTTCAACGATATCCTAATGGAATTAATTGCTGAAGAATCAAGATTAGCCCTGCGAGATTTGGATAAACGTAAAGAACTTTTCGTTGTGACTCAACATATACAGAAAAGTAGACTTAGATGTTTTCGATGTAGGAGCACAAATCGTCTACAAAGGAGTTGTCGACAATACCGAAAAGATTTTCGCAGTCATAACCATCGTGTTCCATTTGTTGCTAGTGCGTCTGATGCCTCTGAATCCAGTTCCGAACGTGCCCAGTCTCCAGGTAAGAAAAACAGGAATCGCAGAGGCAAAGTGAAGGGATCACCATCAGACTCTAACAACGTTAAACGAAAAGGTAAAAACAACCCTTTCTTGTTTTATATTCAGGCAAATTTGAGTGGTAGTGAAAGCGAAAATAGCTGGTTACTTGATACCGCAGCTTCACACCACTTTTGCCGTGATAACAGTTTGTTTTATAAATTTAAGCCTTTGAAAGATGAAAAAATGTTTGTAGCTGTAAATGGTGTTACTTTTCCGATAGAAGGAAAGGGAAATGTAAAGTTAAAGTTTGGCCAAAGGCTGCTTTTCTTTTCTGATGTAATGTATTCCCCAAAACTAAGAAAAAATCTTATTTCAGGTCCAAAATTGGATGTAAAAGGTGTAAAATTTACTGGTGAAGGTGGTAAAGTGGAGGTGTCCAAAGATGATCAATATTTATTTACTGCTTTTCTTAAGGATGGTGCTTATCATTTGTATCCTAAAATTTCAGATTTAGTTCCTAAAAGGGTTAAGTTTGAAACGTCTCATGTATCTAAAGATGATTTCAGAATTTGGCATCGCAGGTTTGCGCACGTAAGTCCAGATTTGATAGAAAATATGGCCAAAAAATGAAAGTGTTAGAGGTCTTCCACGGGTTAAATCAGGAAAATATTTTTGTGAAATATGTAAACTTAGTAAACATAGATGTACATCTTTTAAATCAATTAATAGGATTAGATCTAAACGTCCCTCGAGTTGTTGTTTATGGATGTCTGGGGGCCTGTAAGAGAGAAAGGAAGAAATGGAGAGAGATATTTTCTCTCAATTATTGACGATTTTTCAAGTAAGGCACCCTTCGTCAGTTTTTCCCATAAAGGAAAAATTCGAGGGGTTTGGAATTGTTCGTAATCATGTGACCCGGGCGGAGAGATTTCTCGAACGTAAAGTACATCCGATCTGATAATGGCAGGGAGTTTAAGAATGATAATTTTGGGATTTTCTATGAAGGGAGAGGCATTAAACACGAATTCACGGACGTGTACCCTCCTGAACAAAATGGCACTATTGAGAGATACAATCAAACGATTGCTAACGGCATCAGGTCAGTTTTAAATGAAAGTGGTTTAAAACGAAATTTCTGGCCGGAGGCAGCATTGTATTTTACCTACACTTGGAATCGCATTTGTCACAAATCTCAGTCGAAGACTCCTTTTGAACTTTATAGTGGGTCTAAACCATCCGTTAGACACTTAAAACCCTTTGGAGCTACAGCATATATAGGTGTCCCCAAACAACTTAGGTCAAAACTTGATGCAAAAGCAAAAAGGGGGGTAATGGTTGATTATGCCTTTAGTACTAAAGGTTACCGGGTTTGGCTACCCAAAGAAAACAAAATTATTAAAACCATTAATATTTCTTTCAATGAGGAAATCCCAGATAGTATCTGAAGCAGTGGAATCTGATGAAGAGTTCGAGGGTGAGGTTAAGGATAATGATACCGCAAATATAAATTATTTCCCTTCGTATAAACCTCCAGATTTATCCTCTTCGGAAGAGGTGGAGTATCCCACAGAGGAAATAAAATCAAGTAAAGATGTTTTGAAGGGGGTTCCACTCTCTGATACTGTTTGGTTAAGAAAAGTTGTCCCGAGTGCTAATGGTAATCGTAACATTTACTATTATGAACAGGGAAAATCTGAAAGGTTGAGATCCTTAAATGATGTAGAAAAGTATTGTAAAAAGCATCATCTTAAATTTGAACCTCATATTTTCTGTTTTAAAGGACCAAATTAATTTAAAGGATTGGTTTCAGGTCAAGAGGATAGTTCATGTTCAAAAATGGAGACTTCTGATATTAATAAAGATATATGACTAGATGACATCAAAATATCAAATACATATAAACAAGTCTTAAAATCCCTACAAAGAAAGTTTTGGGAACAGGCCATGAGAGAAGAATTGAAAACTATGAGGGAAAGGGGAGTTTGGAAACTAGTTAAGTTACTAAGCGATACTAAGCCCTAAGGTTGTAGGTGGGTTTTCACATTAAAAAAGGATGACAAGAGTAAAATTGTAAGGTATAAGGCCCGCCTAGTGGCACAAGGTTTCGAACAAATAAAGGGGGAAACCTATGATGAAACTTTTTCACCGGTTGTTAATTTTGCCATTATTAGATTTCTCTTTTCCCTTTTAGTCTCCTGTAAAAAATGGACACACCTACAATGCGATGTAAAATGTACTTATTTATATGCACCTTTGGCTGAAACTATATATATGTCCCAACCTCCAGGATTTGTGGAAAACGAAAATTTAGTATGTAAATTAGAAAAAGCTTTATATGGTTTACACCAGTCTGGTAGAATGTGGTATTTTGAAATAAATAAAATTTTGCGTGATATAAGTTTTGTAAAGTTTGAATGGTGCAATTGCATGTATAGTTTTGATGATAACATTATCCTGCTTCTTTATGTGGAAGACATAGTAATTTTCGGTAAAAATGAAAGAGTGGTGGAAAAGGTTGTTAAACTTTTGACCGGTTATTTTGATCTTAAGATACTAGGCAAAACAAGAAAGCTATTGGGTGTAGAATTCGAGGAGGGTGATAACTTTTTAGCAATACATCAAATTCCATATATTGATGAGATTTGTCAAAAATGTAAAAAGTTTAAGTTCCCTATCACTTCACTCCCAATAAGCAAAGGTGTAGTTTATTCAAAGACCCAATCCTTCAATCCGATAACGAAATGTTTGAAATGTCTAAAATCCCATACAGAAATGTTTTAGGGTGTTTGTCGTTCCTATCTAATAGAACCGGGCCCGATATTGCATATGCAGTAAATATTTTTAGCCAATTTCAAAATAACCCTGGATTAGAACCTGGCATGGATTATTAAAGCTGTTGGGATATCTTTGTTTCACTAAATCTTTAAAGTTAAATTTGAATTGTAAAAATGTGCAAGTAATTGCATATTCAGACACCGATTTTGTCACAAACAGGGATGATAGAACTTCAATGGGAGGTCAGTTATTACTTTTAAATAAATCACCAATAATGTGGAGGTCCCTTAAGGAAAAGTGTATAAGTTTATCGACCATGGAATCGGAATTTATTGCGATGATAGCAGCTGCCAGAGAGCTCTTATGGTTCGATAGAATAATGAACGAATGCATTGGTCGAAGGATAATTTTTGATAGAAAGGAAAATCTTTATTATTGGTTGATAATCAGGCTACCATTAGTTTTGTCAAATCCCCCATTGAAAATTACAGAACGAAGCACATAGATGTAAAGTTATTTTTTATTAGAGATTTGGTATATAAAAACATGTTTGAAGTAAAGTATGTTAAAAGTAAAGAAAATTATGCGGACATCTTCACCAAGCCTCTTAGTAAATTTGAATTATCAGGGTTTAAATTGAAAGTTTTCTTGGGTTGTTAAATTTGTTGTTAAATACCCCTCATTGCATTAAAGTGTATTTATATAATGTTTATTGTACTAGATAGCCCAGCTTCTGTATAAAAGGTATATTTTAAAGTTTTGACTATATAAAGTTATGTATAAGATCAATTTTATGTGTAAAACTTGAATTTAGTTTAGCCTTGTGAACCAATTAAAAATCCCGCCAGAATGCAATAAGTGCCCTTCGTATTTCCATTCTTTGGGACTCGAGTGGCCTTTCATAACGTCTCATGAAATGTGAAAATGTAATCCACCAGAGAGTCTACAGGGGATAGTACTGGACGAAAGTGTAACTGTTGCAGGAAGGCCCTTATTGTGGGCATGTTAAAGTTTAATTCAGTAAGTCCTTTTTTTAAATATTGGAAATGCCACTTTAGTATCCTGGTTTACTTGGTGAAACTTAAATATAATGGTTTAATTATATATGAAGTCGACTTCGTTACGTTAACATTGCTTTAAGTTTATTGAGATTAACTTTGAACTTTATTAGTTTAAGATTATTAAGCTAAATTTAATTGTAATGAAAATTTAATCTTGTTTTAGTTATTGAAATAGAAATTTGAATGTGTAATTTGAATTATTGACATGTAAAGAAAAAAAATCTGCATTTATTATATACAGTAGAAATATGAAATTATATGAGTTACTTAAACAATTATAGAGTATATTATATGTATGAAAAAGAATGGAATCATGGGCCCATGTATGATAAAGGATGAAAGATGATGGATGAATGTGATATTTAACAAAGTTTTGAATATGTATAATTTATCAGAAATTTATATTGAAATATATTAATTGATAATGTATTGGAATTGTACTGAAACTGTTTTAAAATGAAGTTATGTTAAATTTTGTATTAAAACGATTTGCTTTTCAGAAAGATTTGAATTTATCTAGTAATGTATTAGGAATATTAATTGAAGCTGATGGGCTATTGAAGTTTAAACCAGAGTAAAATTTTAGGTACTGTGATTGGAAATATTGCATTTTACATGCATGAAGGTAATTTGTTTCTTGTTATATATTGTTATAAATCTTGTTAATGTTTATAATGTTTAGTAATTGTATGTTACTGTTTAAAAGGCGAAAAGTTGTTTTTAGATAAAAAAATGTTAGATTTGATGAGAAGATTGAAGATGTAATGGTAAAAGTTAATCTGAACTTTTGTTTGACCTTTGTAAATTCAGAGCAAATTTTGGAAATTCTAGGAATTTGTTAACTGTTTAATTTTTCTTTCCCATGAGTGGCAAGTGGGGGGCTTTTTTATCTAGTCAACTGATTTTACTTGTCACTTATGGCTAATATGGGTTTAAAACTTTACATAAACTTATATTGATTAATAGCTTTTCTTTCTACATTTTAATACTTATAGAACTTCTTTACTTTAAAAGCAATAGCTTCATTACCTAAAATATATTGTTAATTCTTTTCTAAAACATAAATTAATTTAAAAGAACCGACAGTAAACTTAAGTGTTTCATAGATAGTGTTAGCTGTTCCGTAATCGACTATTCTCAGGCCTACCCTTTTGATAAAGTGGAATTGTCCAGTTTAATTTCTTTAAAGGTATAAATTGCCTTCCGATAATCAAACGCCGCGCTCTCTCTTTTCTATTTGTTTCTTTAAAGTTATCGTTATGATTTTAATATGTTTGTGTTTAAGTTACAGTAAGATATTTAGTTTGAGTTTTACAATGTTTTTAGAAAACAGTTTTAGTTATGATTTAAATTTAAGCTGTTTTGAAAAGCTCCAGGTGTATTGAAGTTTAATCCTGTTTTAACCAAAGTTATTTTTAATGATTTACTTAGCTATTGTTAAACAAAGTTGGCTCTGAATATTTTGCAACTTAAAGCTGTTTTTTAACTATTTTTATGAAGTATACATTGAATGAAATAGACTTTAAATAAAGAACTCTCGTCAACAATATTTGACTTTTCTATGGTTTATAAAGATTCAACACACAGTTTTATTACAGGTATTTTCCACAGCACGATTATAATTTCTCTGCTGATAGCAGTATAAGTGTATATCAGTCCTGAATTGATACAGGCTGAGAGAAAAGTCTATTATTTTTAAGACATAAATGCTGACATAGAAAATTTTTTACAAAATTCAAAATTTTAAAAAGTGCAAAAGCAAAAAACGTTCTAAAATTGAGATTTTTGTGATGCACCTGGGCTAGAAACGAAATTTGTCATGTTGGTCATTTTTATGATTTAAGTGCTCTCTAAGAATGTTTTTTAAAAATCGAAATTTAAAAGGGCGAAATGAGTGGGAAACATTCTGAAAATGTTCTAAACTATGAGTTATCAGAAATTGAGAGGAATACAAACTTCAAATTTTACATGGCTGTTACTTTAGAGATAAATATTTTGGATCATACCTCTAAACTTCTATCTGAAACATGAATACATCCACAGAACAGTTTTTAAAAATTTTGAAAATTTAAAGAATGCACAAACAAAAAACATTCTAAAATTATGATTTCTGTAATACAGCTGTTACAAAAGCTTGCATAAGAAGCTTGGAATTTGGCATGGTGTTTATTTTTAAGACATAAATGCTTGCTAAGAATGGTTAAAAAAAAAAAAAAAAAAAAAAAAAAAAACTTCTAATGAAAAATGAAATGAGTGCAAAACCACCAAAATATTTTCTAAATTACCATTTATTTGGAAATAATTTTAGTTATCATTAATTTAAGTCTCATGTCCACCTAATGCAGTATAAAAATGAAGTTTAATCAAGCTATGGTTTAATTAGTAATTTTTGAATTATCCATAACAGTATAATTTTCTCTAATTATAATAGGCACATAAATACCACTTGGCATACTTCAAAAATTATGCGAGGAAAGCTGCGGGTTTTGTTAGTATACGATAAACTGCTTTTGTAGGCATATATTAAATTTATAAGTACTAAATAGAATGTTTGTGTTTATATATCAGCAAATAGGGATACAGAATATAATGGGGTGAACAGGGCAAATAGGGTGACAGAATGTGTTTGTCAAAATTTTCTCTAACTTACCAAGCTCCCTGTATTATTTTTTTTTTTTTAAATACAAATAAAGGATAAACGTAAAAATCTCAGCTACATTACTGCATACAAGACAATTTGCTATATCATCTGTACCGAACTCAGGAGAATAAAATAGAAATTGCATAAACAATCTGAGTGCAAACTATATGGATGTAGCGGTAGCCTGAATATAACAATAAAATGATAAACATTTTGGATCATATTACTGAATTCCTATGTGAATGTATTTTTTATAGAAACAAAAAAACGGACAAACGTACAAATCTCAACTACGTATAAGATAATTTGCAATTTCCTCTTTGCAGAACACATGAAAATAAGGTAGAAATTGCATAATAAGACAGACTGCATAATATATGGATGCAACCTCAATATAGGAATAAAGTGATAAATATTTTGGATCATACCTCTAAACTTCTATCTGAAACATGATTATATGTTTGTTCTATAGCAACAGTTTTCTTCTAAAAGAAGTAAACATTATGGTGTTTATTTTGAAGACCACAAGCTGAAAATATATTCGCTACATCCTTATTCTTAAGCTGTTTATTTATTTTTCTCCCGAGAGGTTCCTAAATAGTTTAAAGTAGCTACGCAACACTATTTCTCATTTATCAGGGGTCTGTCCAGACTTTTCAGACAGGGTCCTGTTTTTGTGAAATTGTGAAAAATGTATTATTAATTTTGTGAATTTAAAATTAACGTTAAATTCAGGTACCTTCGGACTTCAGTGACAGAGTCCTGTTTTTGTAAAATTGTGAAAAACAAAATTTTGCAAAACTAGTATTAATGTTCCCGTTTGGATGAACCACACATAATATATATATATATGTATATACAGGGTGTCCCACAAGGTACGTAGCGTCTGATATGTACAGATTCGAATAGAGCACATCAATATGAGTATTTTGAATGGTAACATGTGGAGTCCCCGAATATAGCATGATAGTGTAAGTAAAGTGTGAAGCTTGTCATATGAAAAACACAAGAAAAGAGAAAAAAAACAAGAAATCACGCTATATTCAGGGTCCCCACATGTTACCATTCAAAATACTCATATTAACGTGCGGTATCCAAATCTGTACAAATCAGGCGCTGCGTATCCTTTGGGACACCCTGTATGTGTGTGTGTAAAAACATTATATAATTCCTTTCAACTTTTAATTAAGTTCTTTAAAATGTACATAAAAAGATTTTTACTTTAATGATAATTTTTGGTTTTCAAATTCTTAACTAGATAACAAGAAACAATCTTAGTAGCAGAATTTTTTGTATCAATCTGCAGCAAACCAAAATTTATCTGCAACCCAAAAATGCTGGACCTAGCTTACTATCGTAAGAAACTATAGTAACTCATAATATAAGCAAAATTTGTATTTATAAAGAAAATACAATAAATTTTAGCATTTTCTTTTCTTTTCTTAGCCCAGAATTTTGTTAATGCTATTAAATTAGTTTGTTTAGTTGTTAGTTAAATTAGTCATCAACAGGTTCTTTTTCGGCGTCATTTTTTGCAGCACATGACGCATCATCAACAGGTTCTTTTTCGGCATCATTTGAATCTTTTTTTTTTTTAAAGACTGAATTTTGGGGCATCCCCTAGCATCTGACTTCTTAACCTTTTAAACGTAGTAATCAGCATTTCTCGTACCACCCAAATTCTGATTTGGACGCTTCATACTCTTCATGGTAGTTCAACACATTAATTTATCAAAAAACTATACGCAACCACGAGACGACAGACGAGTACACAATAGCTTTAGGAAATGAATAAGGAGATGTGTTGCCAAACAAGAGAAAGAATTTTTACTCCCAAAAAATGCTGAATCACTTTTCGTCTCTGCACTGTACCGGTCAATTTCAGATTGTATCTCTCATTGGCTGTGATCGGCGCTCGCTCAATACGTCACCGAAAGCGCTTTTCGGCGCAGGTGCTAGTTGGCTGTTTTGTGAAAGAGAAGAACCCGATTTCCGCCGTTGCGTTTCAATTTGACTGAAGGCGAAGGCGATTTATGAAAGGTTTTACTTTTATGGGGAAAAATTTTATGAAGGGTCCATTTTTAAGATAAAATATTTTATGAAGAATCCGTTTCTTAAACAAAGAATTTTGTGAAAAATCCATTTTTAACCTAATAAAAATTGTGAAGGGTCCGTTTTTAACTTAATAAAAATTGTGAAGGGTCCGTTTTTACCGTAATAAAAATTGTGAAGGGTCCGCTAACGGACCCAAATTTTTCCTAAACAGATCCCTGTTTATATAGTGTTAACTTCTTATATTATTTAAAATATGAAAGGGTCAAAATAATAAATGATGTAACATTGATCAATATCACAACATTTAATATACACATATGAAATTCTCTCATTTTTAAGCAGTTTCCTTATTCACTAGCATTTCAGAATAGGCTTGAAATCGTACTGAAACATAAATAACTGCTCTTTTAATTGCTATTTAAAAAGAAGCAGCATGAAGTTATTTTATGACAAACCCTACTACAAATCATTGTTTCTAAAAACAAAAGTTAAAATTCAGTAATGAAATAATATAAATATACCTTAACCTTTAATTCCTAACACCTAGTTCCATAATTTCTTCAAGATTTTTAGTCATTATTGCACATTTAAGCAACAGTTTTTAATGATTCTGAAAAATAATATGCTATATGAAATCATCATATATATCAGCTTAAAGAAGTTTCTGTTCATTTTTTTATGATTAAGAAAACATTTTATAACATACTTCCATTGTAGCCATATCAACTCTTGCATGAGCTTGAACTCTTCGATGCTGTACTTTAACAGCAACTTGTGTATCATCCTGTAATGTTGCTAAGTGAACTTGTGCAAGTGATGCAGCTCCAATAGGCTCATTTTCGAATGTCTTAAACATTTCAGAAACCTATTACCAGATTGAAAAAAAAAGTATATAACCGATTTAAATTAACTTAGCGAACTACTTTTATTAGCTGACAATAGTTATTCAATTCCATTGGTGATATTGTTGAGAAAATTCATAAATAAGAATAAGTGCCTTTTCTTTTTCCTTTAAAAGAAAAAAAACTGTTTTAGTGAAATACATTTAGTCCAAATAGTAATAGTTATTAAATTAACTTCAGATAATTTAATAAATATAATAAACTGCTTCAGGATATTTTTTTTCTTTGTTTCAGGACTATATATTTTGTCCTAATTTGAGGTAATATGAGTATGCATTAAATATTCCTGTACTGACTCCTATCTATTTACATCCTCCTAACATTTATGTTTTATTGCCGCTTTCAAATGAAAACAATGTAAAACAAAATTTTACTTTAGGACTCTTTTCATGCAGTAAAATTTAATATTACAGTCAAGACATATATGTAATATCTATATTATAAAGTAAAAACATGTCCATGAGTAACATTGGTGTCATTTTGACGGTGGCAACACCTGACTAATAAATTTCTCTTTTATTGCAGTTTTTTTAAACTTCTAAACATTGCACATTTTCAATTTTTTACACTGGCATATTATACAGAAGAAAACACCCTTTCAAATGCAATTTGTTTGAAATAAGCATCACAATTTCCTGATTTCTGTTTGATTTTAAAATAATTTTTAAGCAGGAATTTTTTTATTCTATTTCTATCACGTGTAGAATAACCCATTTGCACATAAAACAATATAAATTGGTCAGCATTTGGATCTGACTAATATTCCATAATGAAATTAAAACTCAATAAATAAAATAAACACAAATTTAACGTATATGTGATCAAACAATTTAAATTTTTACTATTTAAATTTTTACTATATTGAACAGACCGAAAAAATGTACCTTCAAATATAATTTGTTTGAAAACTGTATCTTAAGTTAATGATTAATATTATGGCTTTTTAATTAATTTTTAAGAATAAATTATTTTTTTTTAAACTGTTTATCATGTGCAGCTTGATTTATGGAAGATTGCACTTAAAACAATGTAAATAGTTCAATATTTGTTTCCTGCTAATATTCTATAATGAAATTAAAACTTATCAATAAGCAAACAAAATACAAATTTAAGAGATATCTAATCAAACTCTGCACATACACACTGAAATAACCAGAAACAAAAAAAATTTGGTTGTAAATAGCAAAATTGGTGGTGATTTATTCCCCTAACCGCTATTTATTTTAACCCCTGGCATGCAGCTAATAACAAAATATCACTTTTAACAAATTTCAAAACTTTATTTGAATATATAATTGATATTTTTCCCCATAAAATGTCTTTTTGGTGTTAATAATGGGCAATCTAAAAAAAAAAAAAAGCAGTAAATGTAAAAAAAAATGTATTATATTTTCTATTAAAAATGGTTTTTACACATATTCTTTAATCCGGGTTGGAACCCTTGGTATCTATATTATAAAGCAAAAGCATGTTCATGAGTATCACTGACATCATAATACAGTGGCAACCACCCAAACAGTCAATTTTGATTTGCTGCAAAATTTTTAACTTCAACATTGCACAATTTCAATTTGTACCACAATCGAATAAAATAGTTTCAAAAGTAGTTTCTTTGAAAACTGTATCTCAATTTACTGATTTTTTATGGCTTTTAAAACATTTTTCAAGTATGAATTTTTTTAATCTATCTAAAAAATTAAATTAATGTACCATCCGACTGCAGAAAATTAAACCATTTGCACTTATAACAATGTAAATAATTCAGCATTTGTTTGCTTCCATGTAATATTTCATAATTAAAACTTCATAAATAAATATAACACAAATTTAACAGGCATGTAATCCAACTATGCGTTTAAACACTGAAACAAAATCAAAGGTTGCTATAAATACAGAAACCTTTAGCGATTAACTGCTGGCATACAGCTAATATGAAAGTACCAAACATGCTTTTTGGTGCAGTTGGTAAGCAATCTAAGAAAATATGCAAAATGTAAAAATACAGTGAAACCTCCCTGTGCGACCATTTCCCTGAACGACCATTTTTTCATGGAACGAAATTTATTCCCATAGGCTCAATACTAATTTTACCTCTATTCAGAGACCATCCCAGTTGAACTCCCTCCATGAGCGACCAATTTCTTTGAAGAAAATGAAACAAATTCCATTTTTTCTGGCTGCTGGAAGAAGGTTTTATTAGAAAAAATAATTCCGGAGAGCGCATTATTCATCAACTTTCTAGACTAAGTTTAGAATTTTTATTTATTCCAGTAACTTTTAAGTGTTTAAACCCCTTTGTGCCTTTTTAGGCAATGAATTTAACTCTGGTGACAAATTAAGGATAGGAAACTCTCAAAGAAATAGATAAATTAATGAAATCGTCATTATTTGTTCCTGTCCAAAAAAAAATGCATTTATTTACTAAACTTTGAAAGGACTTGGAAATAAAAGTTATAAAATATAAAACCGTAAAATCAAAGCAACATCAATGTATTCATTTTTTAAATTCTGCAGTAATTAACCTATGTAATTAACTTTTGTTTAGATACTTAAATTTTCATATTTTTTCCTAATGCGAAAAATAAATTTTAGTAACATTTATTGTTACCTTTTTTCAAAAATTAAAATCTACATTTAAACATAACCTCGATTAAGAGACCACCTCTCGGAACGACCAATTTTTTATTGGAACAGAACGTGGTCGCTTTAGGGAGGTTTTACTGTATATTACTGTTTTCAATTTAAAATGATTTTTCTATATGTTCTATATACCAAGCATCAGGTAGCCTGGATTGGATTGGCTTTTATATATTAAGAAAACAAGAATATTTGTTTGTGTGTGTATCTGTTTTTTAGCTATGGCTAAGGAAGCACATGGTGGTCTGCAAATTAAAACAGGGTTCAATGAAGGCAGGTACAAACGCACTTGAGACTCAGAATTTTTCATTTTTTGATAATTAGCCAAGATATTAATTTAAAACCCTAATGAACAAGCTTCAGTTTTTGGCAGTCTGCTGGCTTTAAGATCACTTCCATGTATGTTCGGGTATTCCCAGTTTTTCAAGCAGACAAAGACAAAAAAGTTCCATTTTTTCTGTATTTTGAAATCACAACTGCCTGATCCCCTATGGAGTTACAAAAAATAAATAAAAAATATTTTTGAAGTACCTTCCCAATTATATAGGTGTCTTTTATTTAAAAATAATATTAATATATTTTTTAAACAAATGATACTAATAGAGTAAAGGGAATATATGTTTCACACTGCCTCTAACCATGGAACAGCCAGAATGCCTCTCAGAACAGCTCCTCTTCAAGATTGTTGGGAAAGAGGTAATCTTAATTACGGAAGACCTCACTGGAAAAAATTAAAAGTGAAATTCAATAAGTTAAAAAATTCTGTCAGCTAGTTTGAGAAGACTGAAGCATTTAATACATCGGATGACCGCAGAGGCTTCAAGCTTACACATTAATATTTTTTACACCTACTTTTACTATTTAAAATAAATAAATAAATAAATCTGAAAGAAAGTCAAATTCATATTTATTTTTATATTTTTGATTTTTTCCTGTGGCTTTTAACTGCCATCTTAGTTTCATCGATGGGAATCCAAAAAAAAAAACCTCAAAAATATTCACTTACTTAGGGTATCTTCCTAATTGTAACAGCATCTTTTGTTTTAAAAAATATTAATTACCGTATATACTCGCATATAAGTCGAGGAATTTCTGACAATTTTTGGCAAGCAAATTTGGGGGTCGACTTATACGCGAGTCAATTAAAAAATAAAAAATAAAACTTCGAATACTGCAAAATTCTGACTTTTTATGTGTATGAAAAATAAAATATTACAGAAAATATACAAATAATAATAATTTATCATTAAAAAAATTTTCAATTATTTATTTTTATTTACTTACTACTTTTCCGCATAGGTAAGTGAAATATTTGGTTTGATTTTGTGCAAAATTGAAGTAAAAAGTTAGGGGGTCGACTTATACGTGGGTTTTTAATTTTTTGCAGAATTTGCATCCGAAAGTTAGGGGGTCGACTTATACGCGAGTATATACAGCATTTACTTTTTCAAAAAATGCATTTTCTGGAAGTAAATTTTCATAATATCCAGAAACTTTTTCTTCTTAGTGCCTTTGAAGTTTTACCTGGGTTTTTCATTCGCTTTTCTATTTTCAATGCTGCCCAGGTGTAGACCCCCAAATCTAGATTTGTTTGGATAGATCTTTGTTAAAAAAAAATATATCATGCAAATTCAAGGGTGTACACTGCCAAAGGCAGCAAGGCTTCAAACACTAAATCGCCCATTGTGAAATATGTCTGAATTCAACACTAATTTTCAGTATATTTAAGTTTATTATCCTGGCTTGGGCAATACTGCAAAATGGATCAGATCAACTAGTACATAATAAATCTATCTTAAAATCATATTTTAAAAAAGAAAGAAAGAAACCGGCAAGTGATTTTTAAAAAAAAGTATTTTTCCTCATAACTTTCAATTTTTACTTCATGAAAAATATAATACACAGGGAATAATTAAACCAAATGATATATCAAAATTTGATTTAGTTATTTAATTTTTTACTGCAAGCTGATTAAATATGTTGTGCTACAGTGACCACTGTAAGTTTGTATGACAGAAGAAAAAATATATAAAATTTTTTTTTTAAATATTAATTTAATATTTAGTTATTCATAATTTAAATCCCTTATATGCATTATAATAAACTATGTCAGCTTAACTGTCACTCTAACTGCAAGAATTCAACATGACTTACTAAATACGAAAGCAACCAAATTTGAGTAAAATCATTATCATCAGTTGCATTAGTACTAGCTTATATGACAACCAGCCATAATAATAACCAGCCCAATGTTTTTAAAAATGGTCATAATTACAAACAAGTGATTTTGAAAAAATATATTTTTTTTTTCCTCATAACTTTCAATTTTTCAACATCAACATTAAAACTTCATGAAAAATATAATACACAGGGAATAATTAAACCAAGTGATATATCAAAATTTTATTTATTTATTATTATTATTATTTTTTTTCTTTTTTTTTTTTACTGTAAGCTGATTAAATATGTTTTGTTGCAGTGTCCACTGTAAGTTTGTATAACAGAAAGAAAAAAAATCTGAACAGTTTTTTATTTAAGAATATGAATCTAATATTTAGTTATCCATAATTTAAATCCCTTATATGCATTATAATAAACTATGTCAGCTTAATTGTCACTCTAATTGCGAGAATTCAACATGACTTATGAAATACGAAAGCTACCAAATTTGAGCAAAAATATTATCATCAATTGCATTAGTACTAGCTCATATGACAATTGGCAATAATAATACAATCATAACATTTTTAAAAATGGTCATAATTACAAACATTAAAGTCAATAAAATAGATTTCACATTTTTTATTGAATAAATAATGATCCCTTGTTGGCAGGAATTAAAAATATTCTTATTACAATATATAGTGTGGAACCATTTATTTGGAAACCAGTTAACCAGAATGAGATTTCCAATTGACTGATTTCAGAATCTTTTCAGGAAAAAGTGCCAAGTGCCAGTTTGACATGTGCATTGCTTGAAAAATTATATTATGCATCAAATAACTTTATGTCACCATCTAAGATTTGAAATGGAAGTCTAGTTAGTTAGATATTGGACATTTTGATTTTTATAGAGAAGAAACAGAGGAATTTTTGTTTCCAAGGGATTCCCCTAAATTGCCTTTTCAAAAACTCTGAATAATCTTTAAATGTGTTTGGATCTGATTCGTAATCTAAAATTAATTTGAAATCAGTAGCAATGCCACAGCTACAATATTCTACAAATCTGATCCAACTAGATATTGTTTGAATGCTCAACCAGTTATCCAGATTACATGTGACCTCAACCATTCTGGATAAGTATTCTGTAATGTATTTTTCCATATATCTGGATTATTGCAGTAACAAAGTTTGCCTGAACATTTTTTAGCATGATAATTAAAAGTAAGAAAATGAATTATAAAAAAGACATTGAATAAATGCTTTAATAAGTAGCATAAGGAAAATAATAAATGATTTCAAAATTTCACATAGACAACAGAATGGTAAAATGCTCTTTTCTAGGTGACCATAGACACAAATAGAGATTAAACATTACAACAAAAGTGGATTAGTTAAATATGATATTTTAATTTCAATGGCATACATTTCTGAAAAAGATATTCATACAAAGAAAATTATTTTAAGAACCTGTGATAATATAATGAGTTATAATAAAAAACAATGATTAATTATTATTCCAAATAAATTGGGTCAGTAATAATCAGTGTTCTCGCTGCTGCTCGCCATTGCGCCAAATTGCGACAGAATGTTTCATTTGGCGAGTAAACGAACAATCAGATTCGCCAAATTGCGAGTGCCCAATTTCTACTCTTTTTATGTGTGTGTGTGCCAATACAGTCCAGATTCTTATCCGTGTTGTTGAACGATTCATAGCGCTTTAAATGTTCAATCGCACAGCACCATTTACATTGTTCAATTTATAGAGGATACTGACTCAATTCCAATTCAATTTAGCAACAGACAAAGACACAGAAAGGATTATGCGATAGGTATTTCCCTATTGTCAGTTAATTACTACCTATGTGCCAGCATCGCGTCGATAAAAACACAAACAAAATTACTCGCATCAAGCGCCAAATAGAGAAAAGTTTTGCTGTAATGCAATGTTGAAATTAGCCATTAACCATACTATTTATTAGTTGTATGCAAAGTATCATTGGCCGATCAACTTTTTCTATCGGTTAGAATCGAAAACTCATAGTAATTTTTATATATTTTCACAATGGCAAATCAAAGATGGCTGTTTTGAATTTTGTTTTAGACTGCTAAAAGAACGTCTGAAACATTTACACATTTAGGAGGTACTACTTATTTTTAATAGTTTTTGCAGCGGATAGTCGAAATTCTATTTTATAAACAATTATAAAAAATAGCTTATTTTTAGAGCATATTGAAAAAAAGAGCACAGTACGGGGTTAAAGACAGATATTTCAGTGTTTCACGCCGAATCTATTTTGCTAACAATATTCTTATTTGGCTACTGTTTTTTATTTCTTATTCGCCAAATAGCTAATGTTGGTCAAAAGCCAGTGAGAACCCTGGTAATAATACTGATTTTCTTTTTTTTTTTCAAGTTATATGAAGGGTCATTATGCATTTAAACTTTACCATTCAGAGAAATGTATCACATAAATGTAATTTAGGTCACATATAATGGAAAAAAATTAAAAAATAATCATTGATAATCATGAAATATTACTTCATTTCCAAAATCTTCTTTTAAAACATGAAAGACATCTTCAATGGAGGCTTTGGGAGCTTTATTATGAAGCACCTTTAATGTAGATACATATTCATATGGAAGTAAATAGTTTAAGGCACCAATATGCTGCCCAACTTTAATAAATGCTCCTCCATTTTTACAACAAAGGTCAAGAAGTTTTTTGGCTGAACGAAAATGAACCTGCAAAATTTATTCAATTAAATTCATTCATAATTTTAAAGATAATTAAAATTAAGGTTAAAATAATAAATTTTCTTTTATTATCAGTATTATTTAAATTGGATTTGTATGTTTTTTTCCCCCCTGTGTTAATGTATTAAATGACTATCACGAATTATTAGTTACCAAAATAATTAAGCTTCTACAGCTCATATTCAAAATATTAGAATAATTGCTTTTTTTTTTTTACAAATTGAAAACATTGTTTGGTAATTTAATGTCTTTTAATGCAAATATGCAAACGATATTTTTATTAAGAACTTATTGTTGATTAAACGTATTTATTATCTTAAAATTACTATAATTTTTGAATAGATTAATTGAAAAAAATTATTTTGAAAAGTCAAAATATTAGAATATTTATTCAAGTGGTTCAAAATATTAGAATATTTCAGATTCCTTTGATTATCACCAATTCATAATTGGTGGCATCATTGATTAAATTCAGATGAATTTATTTAAAATCAGTATTCTTTTTTAAGTTTGTTTGCTTTTTCGTCTTAAAATAGGTCGTGTGAGTGATATTCCTTAATCTATTAAACTTCGTATGGTTGATTTGTATCCGCAAGGTAATATCGTGGTTATAATACCGAATTATTTACATTGTTCGCAATCAAGCGTTAGTAAAATACTAACACAATATTAAAAAAATGAAAAATTTCAAAATAATCGCTGAAATGGCAGTCGAAAACCAAAAACATCTGCTAGAGATGACAGGAAACTGAAGAGTATTGTTAAGAAAAACCGTTTTATAAGTGTGCGATTCTTGCACCAAAAATGGAAAGAAGAAGAGTTAAAGTTTATACATCGGCAACATTAAGACGACTCCATAAATTTAAGTTTGAATTTCGTGTACCGAAAACAAAAGCGTATAAGATTGAATTGGTGTAAATCAAGACGTTTATAAAGCGAAGAAGATTGGAAAAATATATTATTTAGTGATGAAAGTATGTTTTGTGTTTCATATGGTAATCAAGGTATTCGAGTTTGGAGAATGAAGCAAGAAGCATTTAATAAAGAATGCCTTAAAAATTCTGTCAAATTTGCTGCTAATGTCATGGTTTGGGGTTGCATGAATGCAGAAGGACCTGGAAAGTTAGGCATCATCTATGAAAAGGTTAACTCTCAGATATATCAAGAAATTTTGGAATATTACATGATTCCATCATCAGAAGATTTATCTGAAGTTGATTTCATCTTTCAAAAAGATTTAGTGTCACCGCATAGCTCAGTGTCAACTAAGAATTGGTTTCGCCTATGCAACATTAAGGTACTTCGTTGGGCACCAAATTTACCAGACCTTAATCCCATTGAAAACTTATGGTGTATAATGAAGAAAAAGCTCCAAGAAAATCCTCCTTCAAGTAAAACTGAGTCAGTGGCACGTATAAAGTCTATTTGGGCTAATATTGATAAAAATGTTTGTAAACACCTTGTATATAGTATGCAAGATCGATTGTACGCTGTTATGAAAGCTAAAGGGTATGCTACAAAATATTAACTACCATTTACTTCATATTCATAAGGTAATATTGTTGTGTAAAATAAAATATTCTAATATTTTGAACCAATCTAAATTTTATTCTAATATTTTGATGTGTTTCAGAAAGCTGTATACCTAACTTACTGTATTGTATTTTATATTTTGTAAATGTTAAAATCTTATCTAAACATTCCAGATTTAATTTATAAGAAATTTAATTGCATTTACTTAGTATCAAAAATAAATAAATGAAAAGTAATTTTTTCTTATTACTTTTTCTCAATTATTCTAATATTTTGAATATGAGCTCTAATTAGATGATATTAAGGAACATAAATTATGTTTTACTCTTTTATTAATAAAATTATAATTAATCATTACAGAAAAAGTAAAATTGCAAATAAGCAATTTCTTTAATTAACAACATAAATAACAAATCAAATATCAAAGCAATTACATGCCTATCTTTTTGCAATAGTATGTTGTAAAATTACAGTAGTCATATAAATCTAGACTGATACACATGCATATGTATGATAACAAAATATATATAGATAGATATTAAAATTAGTCACATCCATTAATTCACACACATACATACACACAGAGAGAGAGAGAGAATAAATATAATAAGAATGGCCAATTATATCTGCAATCCATGTTAACTTTAAAAAATATCAACATTGTTACCACACGGTAGGCATTATTGGCATTCGGTGCTTTGAAATTTTAAAAACGTTTTGCTATTTTGCTAACTGTTATTTTATAATGAAGAGAGGGGCCTGGTCAATGCTCTGGTGAAATAAACTTCAACTGTGCTATGAATATGATTATTTTATCTGCTTTGTATGAGTCAAAAAGTACAAAAACATTCAAACAGTCAGTATTGAAGAAGCTCTACCTGTGCTTAACATTTTCATACTAATTAGCTCTTTTTCTTTTCTTTCTTTAATAAAAGTTGTTGAGCAGATGTCATCATTCTTTAATTCTTCTTTAGTTCCAATTTGTTGTTTTACATTAATTTGCAAAAGTAGAATGAGATAATAACAGAATCACTACTTATATAATTCTTTCATCAACAGAAATTTATTACATTTGCTATGCTCATTTCATTAAAAAGAGTGAATAATTTGACAACTGAACCAATATTATGACAATGCAAATTATAATAGATTTAATTATACTGATTTTAAATGAAATGCTTTTAACACCTGATAAAAAAAAATACTGTTTGCAAGCTTATTGTATTTTACTGTTCACAGGCTTAAATTAAGCTTGTAACTATTATTTAATGCTTCTTTTATTTATTCAATAGGCAAAATAGCTTCAGAAACATTTTAAATTATGTTTTAATATTTTTTCCCATATCATTTTAAAATTAAGAAAATCTCTGATTTTAATCAATGATTCTTTTTTCAAATAATCCAATTAAAATTGTAATTTAAGTCACTAATTTCAACTGCCTGATTAAAGTCACTGACACCCTAATTAAAATTATATCTTACGCACAAATAAAATTTGAATTGTTGTGTAAAACATATAGAAATTTTATACAGTCAACATTTCTTAATTTTATTCTGTGCCATAAACAGACAGTGGCAGAGTTGACTGCACCTCCTCTAGCTCTCATAGTTTTTTAGTAATAATAGTATATATTTATATATTACTTTAAAGATTTTTGAACATTTTATAGCAAACACAATTTAAAATTTTCAAAAGATAAAAAAAGAAAAACTTAAAAAGGACAAAAACTAAAAACATTTTAGGTACAGTGTTTAATTATTATTTGATAAATATATTGCAAATGTCAAGCAACCTGAACCAGTGACACCCCCAAGAGGATTTAGCACTGAAGTAAAAACTAACAAGATCTTCCAATCAAATTAATTTAATTACATGTTGTTTTCTAGGATCTTCAGATTTTTAATGGATATAGATACAACACGTTTTTAACAAGTAAAATCAATTTTTCTTATCTTTTTGAAAAATTTAATTAATTTCACTTCATAATTTTTACTTGAAATACATCAACAGACAGAAGTCTTCTACTTCTATTTACATCTATTCTTTATTAAAATGGAAGAAAAAAAGCAATGTGCATTAGCCCTATCAAAAACTGTTAACCCTTCTTACTTTACTGGCTGGTTGAGGCCCTGATTCATTCTTGGATAATTTGTAATATTGATTTAATTTCAACTTAAGACTTAAAGATCAAACAATATTCAAAACATTGTTAATAAATGTTATATATTAGAATTTTTGAATAACTTGCTGGGTAATTAGAATATTTTGAAATGCAATGTCTCATGCACTTATCATATAAGTAGGTATGTAATGTATTATCTACAGATAGCAATAAAAAAAAATTCAGTTTCTAATTATTCCTTTTCAGTTATCCAAAGTTATCCATTGTTGAGTACAATTTTTATTACTCTTAGATGGTTGGTTACAAGCAAATAACAACAATGGTTTAATCGATGGAAGTAACCAAGTATTTTCTTAACTGTGCAAAAAGAAAATAAGGCTATGTTCACAAGTCTCTCTTTCTGAAAATTACCATACAAGTTTTGATCAATTCGAATTTCAGACAGTTTGAACATTTTACATGCTCTGTTGAGGTTTAAATTAGAGTATTTTATACATATTATATATACACATATTTTGCACTGTATTTTATAGATTATAATAATCTCAAATTCTTCTTTTTATAGGAGATTGCATTATCATAACTATTTATTCATTAAAAATTAAAAACATTTAATAATAAAAAAAACAATATTACAAAATAAAATAAAAATTACTCAAACGTCTCACATTTTAAAGAAGTTCCTCATCAGTATTATTATCAATCGAAAACAACACATGTTCACATTCAAAATATGCATTTGAAATAATAAAACACCATAGAATATACGTCATAGTAGGACCACATATTCTGGTAGAATTGTACATGCTTTGTTTAGGAGAGTTTTCTGTAATCTTGTAAACCAACCTTCTAGGAAAATTCTACTTTTATACTAATTATTACAGTTAGATTTAATTACTTTAATATTTTCAAAATCTGGGATGTGGTCAGTATCTATTGAAAGATTAACAAGTTTTGACTGTAAATTGCTAGATTTGTAAGAATGTTTATGCTCTTCTAAGCGGATGTTGCATGATCGTCTAATTACATCAACATAAAGAGAGACACAATCTTTACAAGGGATGCTGTAATCTATACCAGTATTCTGTAAGGAAGGGATTTTGGTCTTGGATTTGCATAACATATTCTTTGTAATACTATTCTGAGATTTAAAGGCTATACCAATACCAATATTAATTGATTCAAATAAAGTACAGTTGGCTCTCTGTTTAACGACTTTCAAGAAACCTCGAAAAATCGTCCTTAAATAGAGATCGTCCTTAAACAGAATTTGTGAAAAAATAATATT
Source organism: Maratus speciosus (assembly GCA_963932465.1). Taxonomy (NCBI): domain Eukaryota; kingdom Metazoa; phylum Arthropoda; class Arachnida; order Araneae; family Salticidae; genus Maratus; species Maratus speciosus. The sequence goes on from OZ010791.1 coordinate 387,500,138, forward strand.
TGAAAAACATTTCCCTTCATACTTTACAGGTTTAGGACTGTCATGTCAATACATTTCTCAATATATTGGCATGTTTAGGAATGTTTTATTTATTTATTTCAATTTATTTTATGTTTTCTTTCTTTTTTTTTTATACATATATCCTTCTATATATAAAAAAAAGTAACGATTTGGAAATGGACCAATAAAAATCTGTGTAGATCTTCCCAGTACACTCCTAGATCGGCATCCATATTTCTTGTGACCGGGGTTCTTTCTTTGTAGGGATGCACCGGATATTGATTTTGCCGGATATCAGATACTGGATATCCGAAGCTCCTTTTCCTGCCGGATTCGGATATCCGGCACTAGATATGTTTTTAGTTATATGGTGAATTATTTCTTTATATAACGCCATCTCAGAACAATAAATTACAAACATGTTTCATACATTATTAAAACATTTTAAATGTATTGAAATATAATTTACAAAAACTATATCTCTTTGAACATCAGGGCTTGAAATTCAAGTTTTCCCCAGAAGGGGAGCTTCCCAGCCAACATTTAAAAATACAGGGGAGTTGAATTGTTAGAAAGGAGAAAAAAAAATCTTTAAACCCCGTTATTTTTTATGTGCCACTTAAAGAATTACATTTATACAGACATGACAAAATACCTTTGAAATAATTTAAATTAACAACTCAAGATAATTTATTATCAAAAATGTTTATTTTTATTAAAACAAAGGAACAGAATCAAGTTTTATATATACCATGTCTATTTTTCAACTTTCAACTAGCGTTATGGGCAATTAACAATTGGGTTGCTAAATGAATTTCTTAATTTAGAATTTATTCCATTTTGTTTGCATGTTTTAGCCTCTTTCACAAGTTACACTTTTGACAAACAGCACAGACCAACTTTTATAACTTTAGAAATTATCGGAAACGCATGGTTATGCTCTGTTAAAAAATTTTAGAAAACTTTGCAAAATTTGATGTGCATTATTTTTTAACTTACTTGCATGAATAATGCATATCGGTGATTCTATTGTCAATATCCTACGGTGATTGTATGTCACTTCTGAACAAACTTGTTTTATTATATCCTTAATGGAATTATAGTCAAAACTGTAATCCCTGGTATTTTCGTTAAAATTGAACTATGGAATTTTAAATGCATTCAACATGTCCAAAAACACTTCAGTGTTATATATTGTCATCATTTCTGTCCACAATTCCAATGACATCAGTTTCTGCCGACTGCAACTGTGTTTCAAAGACTAGCAACTCAACCTTAGGCCATAACTAATGTAAAAATGTTACTAATGTTTTAATTTTAATTCACTTTCATTCACTCCCATCAAGAATCTAACCAGTAGTCAACTTTCTTCATATCCACAAGTTTTAAATTTTCAACAACTTCTGCTCCATCAGTCAGTCCTTCAATCAAAAACTGTATCAACCTTTTCCTGTAATGTCTCTTAGCTAATGTGTAGCTTGTCAATATTTCATTATTCAAATCTGTTTCATTGCAATTATAGATTGGGGGGGGGAGGAGGGGGAAGGCTGAGTAGTGGCATCTGGTAGGGTAAATAAGAAAGCTTCCCATTTATCTGAATATTCTTATGGAACCCCAGTCAACAAAAATGTTTTGGTCCCATGCTTTTCAGATAACCGGAGTTTTACTGTACTTGAATGATTAATGAATAAATGTTATGCTTATATTGAATTTTTTTCAATCTATTGAGTATGAATTAATAATATTAAATAAACTCCTTGTGAATCCTTCCTATTTATTTATTTACTTTTGTTAAGAAATACTTTATTTTTGTAAGATTTTAAGAAACATTTATTTCCTCAAAGTAATTTCTTTTGTTAAGGGGACATTCCAGTGAAACTGGTTTTCCCTTCTCAAATCATGAAATTCTATATTAACCCATGGGAAATTTTAGCAAGAACAAAAAACCATACATTAGTCATAAATTATAAAACACTTTCTAACACTATCATAATATTGTTACCAAATAAAATTATTTTTTCATTCACATCACACAGTTAAACATTTAAGGGGACCCTTCACTAACTTGAAAATGGCCATTTGGTAATGTTAAACCAATGGGCAGGGTTTTTTCTATTTGTTTAAATTTGAAAAGTTTTAAAAGATTCTTTTTGCATAAGATAGCTAAGCTCGATCTTTCATACGGCTGTTTTTTACTTTTTCGATTTCAGTTGCAGATTTTTTTGCATGGAATTGCAATGCATTGGAAGTTTAAATCCATATCCAAAGTTTGAAAAGGAAATAGTCAATTGATTTCTTCTATTACACGATAAAAGGTTGATTTTAAAAGTCATGTCCTAATTTCTGTGAATTGCAAAAATCAACTAGTTTGTTATTTCTAAACATGTTTTTTTAAGTTCACCAATTTTTCTTTCTTCATCTGTGCCACAAGTGTAATCTCATTTTGTTTAGTGCTGACTATTGGCCAATTTGGCAGGGCACAGTCTCCGGTGGCCATTACTGCCCTTTTAGTTATTTCCTATTTTGGGCACAGGGAAAAAACATAAATCGGTCAAAAAAAAAATATCGCCGATTTCGTCAATTATGGTGAAAATAAATAACAAAATTTGTCGACCGGTCGCTAAAAAAAACTGAAGTTCATGGGAAATCGGCAGCGGGAAAATATCACAAAATTCGTCAATCGATCATGGAAAAATATCGTGAAATTTGCCAGTCCGTCACGAGTAAATATCGTGAAATTCCTCAGCCAGTCGCAGAGAAAAAACGCAAAATTTTTCAATCGGATGCAAAAAAACAATCGTTATTTTCATCAGTATGTCGCAAGAACAAACAGGGAAATTTGCCAATCGGTCACAGAATAAAATTGCTATATTTGTCAATTGATCTCGAGAAAAAAAATTATGAAATTCTCCGATCGGTCTCTAGAAAAAAATCGTGGAATTCGCCAGTCGGTCGTGGATAAAAAGCACAAAATTTTTCAGTCAGATGCAGAAAAACAACTATGAATTTTGTCAATCTGTCGTAAGAAGAACCTGTGAAATCTGCTAATTGATAGTAGAAAATATCACGAAATTTGTCGGTCGGTCCTGAGACTTGATCGTTGTTTTACAAAGAAACATTTTCGGAAAATGATTTTTTGGAAACAGGGGTCGCCCACCCACAAGAGGTCATGATAAATAGGACACAATAATAATCTTTAGGGCATGAATACTGCCATCCCGTCTCAAAATTCAAGCCCTGTATCTGCCATTCAAGCCCTGTAATGTATATTAATAATATTGCATAAAAAATTCAACTTAAACATTAAAATATTATGTTTATTTGTACAATGAAATACTGATAATTGCTACTGGATTTGTATATGGAATTGACTATATTGATAATTGCTGATAATTGCTAATAATTCATTAATTTGTACAATGAAATGCTGATAATTTGTATAGTAAATTTTAACCAATTAATATGCATATAATTGTAGAGTATTTTCACAAAGAAATACTACATACTTTCATTTTATAATTTAAACATAAAATATCTACTAATATACCCATGATTAAAGAGTTATTTTCTCCAAACATAGGTTTAATTGATGCCCTTTTTCTGTTTTAATTATTTAATATTGTTTTTGCTCTAAGTCACGTTTAGTTTTATTTTAAGTTAAATTATTTTCATATTTATAAGTAAAAAGAAAATTACTTTTAATTTTAAATATTTATAAGGAAGCTACAAAAATAACTAGTTGGATTTGCCAATCCCAAAACTTTCTTCTATCTCATACATCTTAATATTTCAAAAAGTAGTTCCAAATGTTACCATACTTCAATATTATTAGTTCAATACTATACCACCTTTGATTTTGATCTAAAATTTCTGCTCCAGTCAATTAATCAGAATAAGTTAATCTCGATCATGATATTTATTAACACGTTCACACCGGCGCGGTGGGTCACACTCGACTGACTCAGAGCTGGCAAGTCTCCGGCCTTTTGGATACCAGTATTTTAATATAGAAAATGTTGTTTTATTTAATTAGAACAATTGGGCCATTTAAAGGAACAACATTTTCTCTAAAATAACAGTGGTGTGCAAAAAGCCGGAGACTTGACAACTCTGAGACAGTCGAGTGTGACCCTCTGTGCCGGCATGAACGTGTTAAAATCAATAATTTTTTCGTTATTCTGTTGTACATCAGCTGTTTGTGAATAGCCAGCTTAGCAGGATGCGAAGTTCCCTTCGCTTCATGAGCCGCCAATATACACCACAAAAAAAACTGCGAAAAATTGAGAAAATTTTACAAAAAACGCTTTCACAGTGACACCTTCTGGCAGAATATTTCCAAATTCGAGGAAAAACTGACGGCCATAGCCAAAAATATACACAAAAAAATGGTTCAATTCTAAGCTTAGTTTCATACACTTTTCGATGGTAAAATAATGGAAATAACACAAAAATCACTATTATAGCACCCCCTTCCAGCAGAATATTTTCAAATTGAAGGAGGACCTGCTGGCCATAGCCAAAAACATACCCCCAAAAATTGGTTCAATTCTGTGCATAACTTCATACACTTTTCGATGGTACAAGAATGAAAGTGCCACAAAAACCGCTATTATGGCGCCCCATTTTGGCAGAATATTTCCAATTTAAAGGAGAACCTGCTGGACATAGCCAAAAACAAATACAAAAAATTTTAATAAACCACTCATACTACAATATATATTAAAACACACACACATAAATAACGCCTGCATTCAACAGTTAAAGGTATATATAAATATTATACAGACATACAAACAATAAATACAATAAACCCAACTGGAATGAAACATCGGCCGGAGCAGCTCAGTGTTTAGAGCAGCAGTCTTGTATACTGTGGTCCCGGGTTCGATTCCTGACTCTGGCTAATTTTTCACTCCAGTTGGGTTTATTGTATTTATTGTTTGTATGTCTGTATAATATTTATAGATACATTTAACAAAAAATTTTGTTCAATTATATGGATAACTTCATACACTTTTCGGTGGTACAATAATGAAAATGGCACAAAAATCGCGATTACGAAAAATTTATTTACCGGTGTCTATTATAATCAGAAAAAACTTTCAAATGAGAATTAAGTGATTAAGTGTTAAAAATCAGGAAAATATTGAAAATTACGTCATAAAAACTGTAGTTACACATGAATTTTAAAAGAGAAAGACAATTTTTAAATAATAAATTTATTATTATGCGTTAAAAGATGCAAATGGTGGAAATTTACGTCATATTTAAAGAGGCCAAATAATTGACAGTTGGCAAAATAGTTTAAATTAAAAAATACATTTGCGCGAGACATTTATTTCATATTTTGAGATAATCTTTTCAACTATTATCGTGAATTCTAAGACAGCGCAAATAATATTGCCTTTCTAATAACAAAAGTATTTTCATGTGAATGTTAAAACGAGAAAGAAAACTTTGGTGAAAATTACGTCAGATATAAAACGATACATTTCAAATGTGTTATTTAAAAGAACTTTTTTATAGAGCTGTTAAAAAACTGAGAGAGAAATATTCTGTTTACTTAATTCATTTTACATTAGCTTATTTTCAAATTTTTAACTAATTTTCTTAAATCAAAGATGAAAACAGACATTGTATCCCTTAACAAACGCTGATTTCGCCTTAAAAATTTCCAATCAAAGGAATATGAGTGAAAACCCGTTTACAGGGAGATCACCACTGTTTTTTAGAATTATAATTCAATCTTTTTAAAACTGATTAAATTAGCCTGCTTTCAGAGTATGGGGTGTCGTAGCAGGGGTTGGCGAGCGTAGCTCGTAGGGGGCAGAGCCCCCTAATAATACTACATATTTTTATTGCACAAATACAAATTGCATTAATTATATTGCATACAAGAACAACATTACAACAAACAATGTTACTTACAGTACAATAAAAATATTTATAATACATTTAATTAAATTAAGTTTTTAAAAAATCAAAAAATGTAGATTGTTTCAATGGTGTTCTAGTCTTTTAGTAACCTTGCTTCAAGCTTCTTAAGAAGGTTGAATGAGTCATCTACCATATTTGATGAAACAATGTACTGACAAAGAATATCCAGGGCAGAATTCGCATCTGAGTAACTAGGAGCTGTTGTCTCGCTTTCTGTATCATCAGCTTCATCACCATCTTCTGCATCTGAAGTTCCATTTTCATTTGTGATGTTCTCATAAATTTGATCTAAATTTCTGAAGTCTGTTGTTAAAACGTCTTCGTCACAATCAATAAAATCTTTAACTGAAACATCTTCATCACCAACAAGACTTTTCTATTCTTCGGTGGTGATATCTTCTGTGTCCAGTTGTGCATCTTTTACATCCATTTGTTCTTGAATGCCAATTCCAGATACCTGAAAGCAGTTTTTAATTGTGCAAGGAGAAACTTCTTTCCAGATTGATGTAGTCATATGCATGGCTTCCGAAATTGTAAATTTTTTAATTTCCTTTTTGTCAGCAAAATTATTTAATAATTTCCTAATTAAGGATTTTCGGTGATATGCTTTTACACTATGAATGATGGTCTAACGGCTGCAACTTACTTGTGCAATTAGCAGGTAAAAAATGAATTGACACATTTGTAAGTCCTGGAATATTTGGAGGATGTACCGGGCAATGATCGATCAAAGGTAGAATTTTTCTTTTTTCCTTGTGCATTTTTGCAAATTTTTTAACCCAATCAATAAAAATGGATGATCTCATCCATTATTTGTTGTTGTTTTTATATTCGCAAGGTTTTCTTTTAATGTTCTAGCACCTAGATTGTATTGATTTGCCTGTAACTAAAGGGGAAAATTTCTCAGATCCATCCGAATTCGTACACAGTAAAACAGTCAATTGCTCCTTACTGTGTTTTACACCAAAACATTTTTCATTCTTATTTTTCAAAGTTATATTCCCTCGTTTAGCATGTTTAAAGGGATCGGGTAAAAAACTACGTGAAAATCGTCGTTAAATAGAAACAATTTTGTCTTTAAATAGAGTTTTTTTTTACTTAAAGGAGCCGGTACCGCAAAATATCGTCCTTAAATAGAGATCGTCATTAAGTAGAGCGACGTTAAACAGAGAGACGACTGTATATATTTTTTCTGACAAACTTTTATAATGTGGAATGGAGACACAACTTGCACAACTCTTGTGGTGTATAAAGGATATTACATATTTATTATTTTATTTATTAATACTAATGTTTTTTTTTTTTACTTATTAAATGTCTCTCTTTCAATATTAAACACAGATCAGACGAAATATGTTTAGTTATTTTAAATATCTATAAATTAGCTTGTAAGATCATTTAAAAAAAATAATTAATATAAACAGAAAATAATCTGAAGAATTCAAAATAAAATGGCATTATTAAATAAAATACAATACTCAGCATATACATCACAATATTTTAAAGCCTAAATATTACACTTTTAAATGCAGTTATTTCTGAACAACTAAAATATGTTTTTAAAGGCAATCTTTCAATTGAAATGCTTGATGCACTAAAACATATCTCAATTTTATAAAAATTGTTAAGTAGCCTTTGCTGAAAATATACTTAAAATAAGCAGATTGAATCCATGTTTTTTTTTTTTTTTTTTTTTAATATATATATATACTATAATTCACATTCTCATACTAATTCTAATATAAAATTTCAAGTTTGATTTGAAAGCCTGAAACTTCAATTTTAGGAATAAATAAAATCATAAGACGAAATGCAATTTTTCACCTTGATTCAACATAAAATATATAATGTGAACTTTAAAAATTCACAGTCTTACTTAAAAGGCGACTAAAGTAATGAAAAAGATGTTACAAGTTTAAAATATACATTTTATTTAAAACTTCTTAGTACTTTCAAGCTATCCAAGCTCATCATCAGAGAATATTTTAATAACTAAATGTATTAAATGTGTAAAATAACTAAATTCTTCTACCCATGAAAAGTGACATATGTGAACAGAATGATGTCACAAAATAAATGGAATTGCAATTAATAATATATATTTCCTCCAATTAAATTCAATCCAAGAAACTTCTACTTTCAACTCTAGTAATTATTGGCTCTCTCATTTTCAAAACAAAGTGACATATTTCTATAAATAAACAACATTTAGTTATTAAAATATTCTCTGATGATGAGCTTGTATAGCTTGAAAGTACTAAGAAGTTTTAAATAAAATGTATATTTTAAACTTGTAACATCTTTTTCATCACTTTAGTTGCCTTTTAAGTAAGACTGTGAATTTTTAAAGTTCACATTATACATTTTATGTTCAGTTTTAGGGTTTTTCTTTTTTTCTAGTTATAAATATAAGTCATAATTTTCTACACAAACACAGTTGGCGCTTTATTACTGCATAAGCTTTGGCCTGAAACCAGGGGCTTTGTTAGGTAGCTCATATGTCAGTTTGTAATTGTATTTGAAATCCTCATGAAATTTAATCATATTTTTATATTTTAGCACTGCTTATTTTTGAACGTTTGATATACATATGTAATCATTCAATGATCAACTATATCAAACATTCCGAAATATAATGAGCATTTATAGCTTTTCTATCAGCAGTTGTTTAAGGTGGTTTGTATTTTAGAGAAGCTTGAGAATGATTTTAAATCTTCAAAAACAGAAAAAATCCATTTCTTAGTAACAAATTTAAGACAATATCATTCAATCACAGGCACTCATTTTAATTTAAATTAAACTTTTTACATCTACCCAATACAAAAATCTTTTCTGAAATGTAAATCTAACAATCCAACGTTATCTTTCAAATATTCACCTCAGATTTAAGTTGTTCATACTGCTCACTGGCTATATCTAGTCCCCTTAGTGTAAGTTTGTAATCAACAGCTATTTTTCCAACCTATAAAGAAAGTTTTTATAGCTTTTTTAAATGATAACAGAAATAAAATAACATTTACATAAATCTTGGTACTTTTCCACTATAGGGGCCTAGGAGCTTCATAAAAAGTTTAGCCCAATTTGAACTTTAGAAAGTGAGAAGATGATATAAACAGCTATGAAAACAAATTTGATAAATTCTCATACTTGTTTATAAATGTAGTTTTATACATAGATATATAAACATTTTATTTATATATATTATGATTTTTTATATACAATTTGCTTTCGTTTAAAAAAAAAAAAAAAATAGATAAATAGCTTTTTTATATTAAATAGCTTGTATAAATATAAAAAAAAATTCTTGTGTATATGAAACAGTGAATACAAGACATTTTATAGATTGTCAGAACATATGTTGCCAAATTTTCTTTCTCGCCAAGGTCCTATACTGGAAAAGTATCTATATCTTAATATATTTATAAAATAAATGTCTATTAATTTTAAGAATTAAACAATTTTTTAAGCCTTTTGTGATGACAGATTTTAACAGTACTTCAGAAAGATTTAGTTACATAAAATATAAATTTAAAACAATAAAGAATGGCAATATATACATATTTAATCTATATTAATAAAAGAAAGATGTTTTTGTGTCTGTGCACGATGGCTAGGGAAATATATCAAACATAGAGGTCTTCAAATTTGGTTTCATGTGAACAAAGACAGGTATGAATTCCCCTGAGGACCAGATTTTGGATGTTTTTTTATTAGATTTTTATTATGTTTCGTTGAACGGAAGAATGATTTGCATATTTAACTGATTTTCCAAGTTTGCTGGCAATTGAGATCCACCAATAAAAGCAAGCAAAATTCAATCTTTTTGTAAATAAAAAAGTAAAAATTGTCCTGTTTTCAATAAAGTTTCTTTGGAATTCATACGACTTTTTTATTTTTTGTGATTTAAAAAACAGTATTATTCGTCAAATACAAGAACTTTTGCTTTTATTAACTTATATCTATTTGATACATTAACCATCCAATCTTATATTTTATACCCCTGTATAGAGCCGACTTTCGGAAATCAATTTAAAATAAATATATAGATATAAAATAGTTTTTTTGAAAAATTAATTATCAAAGAAAGTATTTCTTTGAAGGCCATCAATTTCTTTTTCTGAAATACAAAGAAGAAAGGGAGGGGAAAATTTTTCCACTGCCAGTTTAGTAAGTAATCATCTTTGTTGCCTAAAGCCATTAGTATAACGATATAGATGACCACAGAATTGGGAGTTTTTTCCATTCAGATTGTGAGAGATATATTTAAATAAAATAATCCTGAGAAACAATAAGGTGTATTTAAGGTCATCCCAAGTCTGGGCAATGTTGAAGTAGTTTGCTAATCTACTATATATACAGATGGACTTCTATTTAACAAAATCGCTAAATCACGAAAATAAGTTTGTTATATGAAAAATTCGTTAAATAGAGATTCACCTTTTAAAATACTTTAAACTACACAGAACAGATTTTAAATTATTCATAAACACTAAATATTATTAAAAAAAGTAATTAATCACACTTCTTTTTAATAAATTATATCTATTTGTTTTATTTATTTTATCGATCAAAAAAAAAAAAAATGAAAGGAAAATAAGAATAAAATAAAACATTATTCGGAAATATACTGTATTCTCAGTTTTAAGAAAATAATTTTACATTAAAATTAATGAATTTTAATGACATTATCGTATTTACAGTCGGACCTCTATTTAACGAACCTCTATTTTGTGAATTTCTCTATTTTGCGAACTTTTCCTTGGAACCAAGAACATTTTGCGAATTTGTTCGTAAAATAACCTCCAAATAGCAAAGTGCATTCTCTATTTAACGAACTTTTTCTTGTAATCTAATTTTTTTTTTCTCCCCATTTCTCAAAATATTTCTAAACATTTCAAACTTATTCTTTCTTTAAACACATTTTATGATGTTCAATGGCCTTGAACTGGTTTTACAAGGTGCCTTCTTTGTTAGCAGTGAGAATTCGATAAGTACGGAGGACGAAGACGATAATCCCTTAGAGCAACTTTAAAAAATGTAGATACAGATGAGAAAAAAAGAAGAAATTAACCATGATGTGCTAATTGATGATTGCATTTCACTCAATTCAGAAATTGAGAACTCGGAAACACTATCCGAATTGGATATTTTCGACAGAGTGAAAAATAAAATCAATAAAGCAATGAACTGCGATGAAGACGAATATGATGATGATGGAAATGATCATTATTCTGGAATTAACAAAACTTCGTATGATGAAATGCTAAAATCATTTGAAACAATTCGAACTGGATTATAGTTAGAAAGAAAATACGCATGAAGGGGTTTTTGGCGCATTGCAAAGTTGCGATGCGTATTATGAGAGAAGACACTTTTTTAAATAAAAAACTCAGGCAAAATTAACAGTTTTTCAGAAATTAAATTTAAGGACGCATATGTTAATTTATGGTAAAAATTATTTGTTATAATAATAATACGATAATGTCATTAAAATTCGTTAATTTTAATGTAAGAAGATACACTGTATTTACTTTAAACAGAAAATACAGTGTATTCTCGGACAATGTTTTGTTTTCCTTGCAGATTTCAAAGATTTAAACACATAGAAAAAATGAATTGATGATGGATATTGGTGGGTAAAATAAATAAATCAAATCGATATAATTTATTTTAAAAAATGTGATTAATTACTTTTAGTAAAAATATTCAGTGTTTATGAATTTAAAATCTGTTTTATGTAGTTTAAAGTATTTTAAAAGGTGAATCTCTATTTAACGAATTTTCCATATAACGAACTTTTTTCCGGGATTTAGCGACTTCGTTAAATAGAGGTTCGACTGTATTATGACAAGTAATTTTAAACACACATTACAACATGCGTCCTTAAATTTAATTACTGAAAAGGGTCTGAGATTTTTGTTTGAAAAAGTGTTTTCTTTCATAATACACCTTGCATCTTTGCAATGCACTAAAAACCCCTCCAGGTGCATCTTCTTCAAACTGTAATCTGTGTCAGATTGTTTCAAATCATTTTTGCATTTCATCACACGAAGGTTTGTTGATTTCTGCATCATGAAAATTTCCATTTTCATCATCATCGTCTTCATCGCAATTTATTGATTGTTTTTATTTTTCATACCGTCCTAAACATTCAATTCAGTTATTGTTTCCGAGGTATCAAGTGAAAGAAAATCCTCAATCAGCAATTTTTTCTTTTTTCCTATATCCACATTTTTTTAAGTTCCACTAAGGGAATGTCGCCTTTGTAGGACTGGGCGATGTAGAAATTTCTTAAATCGATTTATCATCCATCTAACATCGCGATTTAGTGCTAAATCGCGATTTAACACTGATTTTACATTTTAGAATCTGGAAGCCTATTTTTAAATTTTTAGTAACAAAATGCGGTCTTTATGTGCCCCCCCCCCCCTCCTGTATTATTTAGCATATTTAGCTTTTAATTTTTCAAATAATTTTGAAAAGAGGTATATTTTACACATAAAAATTTTTGAATGTCCCAAAACACTAGTTTTTTTTTTCCATTTTAAAAATTAGTGACCTATTGTAATACATTTTATAAACTCATTCTATAAGAAGTAATATAAAAGAAAATGATTTTTTTTTCTTTTTTTTTGTCTGACTTGTTATGCCTGCTCAATCTAAATTCCTTAAGGAGGGGGGGACTTCCCCTAGCCCACCCAAATAGCACTTCATTGCTAGCAGCCTACATACACTCTTTTTTTTTTTTTTTTTACTGACACAGGTTAAAAAAATTATTGAGGTAAAACAGAAGCATATTAAAAGAATTCAATGATGAATTTAACTATTCATTTACCATGATGAGAAAAGTAGTAAAAAAAAAAGAGGGGAAGGGGAAGACATGAGAAATAAGGTGCAATTTTATATCTTTTTAACTTTTAGATTATAATAAGATTTGTTTAACATAAATGCTGACATTTATATAGCGGATGGAGAAGGGCTGAAAGTGTGAGCCTTGGAGCACATTACTGAAATTGCTGATTTTTTTCGCGGCCGTTGCCATCCTTTAAGATTAGTAATAAAATATAATCTTAAAATATATCTCTTTTTAATGATAACAAAATGTAAAAAAAGCAGAAAATTGCAGATCTGCAGAAAAATCTAACGAATGCCTCCTCCAGACCTCCCTCATTCTGCTGTAAAAATAAAGTTACTTGACTCATTACAGAACTTTATTAAAGTATTTTTAATTAATTACAAAATAATAATAAATTAAAACTAAAATATTCCCATAATACCCAAACATATGAAAATTAATTTTTCGTGAAAATAATGCATAAAAACATAAACTAAAAATGGATGAATTTGGATATAAATAGTGAATCAATTTCAGCAAGATACTCAATCCACGTGACTGGCGTTGAAATCGGATGTCAAACCTGATGCATGACTATTTTAAAATATTTTAATTAATTACAGAATAATAGAAAATAAAGAATATGTATTAAAATATTACCTAAACATGTGGAAAATGAATGTTTCATTAAAAGAATACATAAAAATAAAAACTGAAATTCGATGAATTTGGATTTTAAATATGAAACTTTATTCTTTTTTTTTCCAACCATAATTACTCAATCAATTTCAGGAAAAAAATATTATTAGTAAAAGAAAAATATTTCATGTGGATCACGGCCAAATAGTAATACACAAAACAATGCATGACTATACTTTAAAATACTTTCATTAATTACAAAATAATAGAAAATAAAAAATAAATGTTGAAATATTACTAAAACATGTAAAAAATGAATTTTTCATCATAAGAATGCATAAAAGTATAAACTGCAAGTCCATGAGTTTGGATTTTAAATATAAAACTTTATTATTTTTTTTAATCATATAAATGCTGAATGAATTTCAGGAAAACAATCTTTTGAAACAATGCAGGATTCTACTTTAAAACATTTTAATTACAGAATATTGGAAAATAAAAAAATACATATTGCAATATTACTCAAATATGTGAAAACTTAATTTATCATCAAAAGATTGCATTAGCATATAAATTAAAATTCGATGAATTTGGATTTTAAGATTTAAACATTACTTTTTCCTTTCAACTTTCCACTATATAAGTTCTTAATTTCTGAAAAATACACATTCCAATCTCGTAAACTCTGAATCTTGTTTACAAAATAAATAAATAAATATCAATTCTTACTTAAATCATCGTTTTCTTAAATCGGAGAGGATTGAGGCTCGATGTTTTTTTAAATCGGATCCTGCTAAATCGATTTAACACCAGCTTGCCTTGTTTTCCTTAAATCAGAAAGCATGGAGGCTTGCGATGTTTGCTTAAATCGGATCGTCCTAAATCGATTTAACACCGGCTTGCCTTGTTTTTCTTAAATCGGAAAGCATTGAGGCTTGCGATGTTTGCTTAAATCCTATCCTCCTAAATCGATTTAACACCAGATTGCCATGTAAGTGGTAGATACATCAAAATAGATAAATCGGTTTTCCGATGTTAGCTCTGAATCAGTATTTTGTTTTAAATCGATTTACAGCCTATGGCTAAATCGCGATTTAAGACATTGGCTAAATCGCGATTTGACATTAGCTAAATCGCAATTTCTGATTTTAGCTTAAATTGATTTAAGACCAATGGTTAAATCGGATTTCCAATGTAAGCTTTAAATCGATTTAAGGCCCAAGCCTAAAATTAACTATGATGAATACATTTATAATAAAATTATGTAATAAGAAAAGGATAAATTTTTAATTTACTGTAATTGCTGCCCTGCCAAAACGTATCAGCCCCAAAGTAGATATTTCCCATTTGTTATTATGAAGAGCATTTATGGTTAATGCAGCAACACCAGTAGCAAAACTCCACTTTAAAACTCTTCGATACATTTCAAGCTGCAACAGAGAATAAAAAAACTAAATATTTATGAAAACAAATAAATTAATAATGAAACAACATTTAAAGCTTTATCACAGCAGACAAGATTTCATATTTAAACAACAAATATTAGCTGGTAAAAAATATATACAGTAGAAGATCTTTATAACGCAATTCTCCATATAATGCAGACAAAGAATTTTGAAGTTAAGAAACACCTTCATTCTCACATTGTAAAAAATTGCTACTCTCTAGAGGACTAAATTTGATACATTAGTTCAACTTTATCTCCTAATTTAAAACCTTTTTAAAGAAAAAATTGCTATTATTACAATAAACATTTTTGAAAAATGAGTAATATAATGAATGATTTGATACAAGTATATTTGGGCTATGCTTATAAAGTAAATTTAACAATGTGTTAATGACCTATATTTTGCAAAAATTCATAACCTGATAACTCCTGGTAACAAGGAATGCAGTACAGTAAACTCCCGACTATCTGGCCTAATGTGGCAGAAGAGTAAGCCGGATAATGAAAAAGCCAGATATGCCGAAGTTCTACAAATATTTACTAACTTCGTGCCCTCCCCCCGCCCAGTGTTGAATCCAGACCGTTACCTCCGGGGGGGGGGGGGGGAATTTTTATCCCTGGGGGGGACGGGGGACACTAGTATTCCAACATGAAATTTTCTCTGATTTCATTAATATACTAAAACCTGCTAAAGCGGAATCGCCGACGATCAGAAAAAGTTTCCGTCTTAACAAGTATTTCTCCAGTCGGGATTTTGAAAATCTTCTGTTTCCATAGATCATGCTAAATATAAGTTTCTATTTTTTAATTTCAAATTGAAAATTTTAAAAATTCTATTTAATTTAAGATACTCTTGTACTTTTTTGTGCCCAAACCATTATTGAAAAAAAATAAGTGTGGCATTCTTAGGTTACTGTCACTCCTAAATATAACTTATATAAGTTATGGTCATTTGTTTTTCATTTAATCTCATTATATCTTACAGTTTAACTTGCCATACAGGATTTGAATATCCCATTTCATAAAAGTTTTGAATCAACATTGCTACGATTTACCAGTGAAATATTTCTATTAATATATAGTTATTCATGAAACAGCACCGAAAAATGGCAATAAATCACAATTAAATTATAAAACTTCGTTAGAACAATAGCAAAGTTTACATACTTAATAATACAATAACAAATTTTTATTGTTTGATATTTACTTATTATTTAATAATAATGCTTTCAGACATAGACGCGGACAGTATGAAATGGAATAGGGAGATTTTTCTCCCTTTTTTCGTGGGTGGGGGGGGGGGGAGAATATGGTTGGGCGACGCCCTACTATGTTAAAACCTTTTACTGTAGATGAAATTTATATATTTTTTTCTCTTAATTTTTTAATTATTTTGTAAAGCCCGCAATATTTTCAAACTTATGAAAGATAAAAGTTATGTAACATTTCAAAATTTAAAATTGAACCCCCATTTGTATACTTCTATCTGTGTCTATGTTTAAGTATAACTTCTTAATATTAATAAAAACAAATCTTTCGTAACAATCATGTCCACTAAAGAAATAGAGATTTCACTCTTTTTTTAAATACTTTAATTTTATAAAATATTAATAGCAATTTAAATAAATAATACCATATAATGTGTATAACATTCAGTTATTGTAAAGTACTAAATAGTAATTATAATATTCTACATGTAAAACCATCAAATCTACCTTATAAAACTAGTCCTTATTTCTTATAAAGCACTGTTTTTGATAAATCGCATAAGTTCAGTATTAAATTTGTAATTGCTCACCTTTAAACTAAGTGAATGCGTCTTGGTTTCGAAGATGCATAATGTGTGATCACTGCATCGATGAATTCATCTGTTGGCTCCTCATCACCTTCAATAGATACTTTAATACACGATTGTAAAGTATCCTGCCCCATGCGATTTCTAAGTTTTGTCATAATTCTATTCATTGTGCTAAATGACCTTTCTACACTCGCTGTTGAAATTGGTACACACAATACACACTCGGCAAGTTTTTTCAAAACTTCGTATCCAATATCAGCTTTTAAAATGAAAGAAGCGACATATGAACTGGTATCATCTAAATTACTGTGTGCAATGTACTTAAAAGAACGGAGATCTGCCACTGTTGCATCCTCTTCCTGAATTCCAAAAAGATGGCACAGCTCCTTACACTGATTTTCATTTATTTTTACAAATTCTCCAAAGCTTCGAAAAAATGCAAATAGTTCTATTAAGCGCAGTGCTTTATCATTAAATCTTTCTTTAATTTGATGAATCATTTTTTCTATAAAAGTTTTAGCACTTTTTAAGCAATTTTTTTTTCGTGTCATTAAAATTTATGCTCTTAATTTCTGATACATCACTCTCTAGACCTTCAATTTTAATGTGCAATTCGTTATTATCATTGTCACTATCACAAAAATTGGCAATTTCTTGCAAGTGATCAACGGTCCCAGAAACAAGTTGAGGAAGAAATGAAATGCTAAGAGTTTTCTTTTGAAGAATTTTGCTTAAATTCGATAAAGAATTAAGTGTTTCATCCATAATGACTAAACTGATTATAAAACTAATATTAATCATTTCCAAGGGAATACCACCAGCTAAACTTGCTAAATCAGCACCATCCTTGTGTATGTGTTCACATGCAATCATAATCGATTTAAAGGATAAAAATACAGCATTGAACAGTACGGTAATTGCTAAGCCAGCATATATCCGTTGCCTCAGGTATGATTTGAACGTGTTCTTCTAAAGCTTTCTGTATTTCGTGCAAAATTTTTCCTCTCTTAGGAGAACTATGACAAAGTTTATAAATATCGTTAACTGTGTGAAAAAATCGTTTAATCATTATAGTCTTGTTTCTTGAATTAGTGATAGCTAATGATAGAATATGGGATCTGCAATGAATGTAAGGCACTTCGCATTGTTTAGCTTCTAAAATACGAGCACGAACACCAGTTATACTACCACTGAAATTCGCTGCACCATCAAAAGAACATGAAACCAATTTATCATATGACATATTTCGTTTTTTAAAGCATCATCTATAGCTAAAAATATTGATTCAGCATCAGTTCTTTCTAAGTATATTATGCACAAAAATGTTTCTCTTACTTCGCAAACTGGATCATGGACGACGTGCCACACCATTAGTGATAATTCACTTTGATTGTTTATGTTCGTCGATTCATCTCCCATTATAGAATAATATTTACCATTAAGTATTTTGTCATCTGCTTTGTCTAAGATTGTGCCTATTGAGCTTAATATTTCAGAAGCAGTTGATTTACTTATGTAAGTCGATCTTTCCATTTGAGACTTAACCCAATCGCGAAGAGTTTCATTTTCTCTCATTAAAATTCTTTGAACTAAGGATTCATATTTTGTAGTGTGGGGTATCTCCTCTTTAGCTAAAAAATACACACTTCTAATTAAAGAAGATAAAACTTGTCTATTTTTATCCTTTTCGTCTTCGCTGTATTGGATTATTTGTGTGTGTATAGGAGCATTTAAATTCTGTAATCTTTCATTTTCCATAAAAACAGATTTACAATGTTTGTCTGATTTTGAGTGTTTTTCAAGTTTTCCTGTAGTGCCAGTTGCTTTCCTAAAATTTGCGAAGGGCACTGATATGAATACTCCACTTGTTTTTTGGAATACCTCTACATCATTTTTTAAATGCTTTTCACACAGCTTGCAAAATGCACCACCACGAGTTCGATCAAAATACAGCCATTCATATTTAGTTTCCCACTGTTTTTGATATTTGAACTTGCGTCAAACATTTTTATCTTCCGGTTGAGGTTGTCCACTAACAGTACTACACGAAGGTATCGTGGGTGGAACTATCACATTACAGGTTTCACTTTCATTCAAAATTAGTTGAGAATTATTATTTTGATTTTCAACAGATGACTGTACTAAAGGTTCTTCACTACGTCTTCTTTTTTAAATTTTGATAAAAGAAAATAATTTCGACTGTTTTGACATAATTCAATATCAAAAATAATTCCTATCCAATATTCAATTTAAGCTGTGATTTTTATCTGTAACAATCAAGACAGAAAAGCGCAATAGATTAACCAGACACAGTGTCGTCTAGAACTAGCGTCACCTAATTGCTTATTGGTAGTCTTTGAAAATGAAATTTCCCTAGCATTCTAAAATTAAATAAGAAAAATAAAATATTTTATGTTAGCGAACAAGTAAATACCGGATGTAATTTATAAAGTTTGCATAGAAATATTTAGACATTTTCAGTAACTAAATCTTTTTTAAACTATCAAGTATGAAACCATTTCTGTGCCTTTAATTCAGTTGTCCATACCCACTCAAACTCCATTATAATAATATTTTTGACAGCATAATCAATTTATCATTCAATAAATGAATTTGGTTTTTCCAAGAGAAAATTACATTTAGATAAAGCAGTTATTTATGTAATACAGGATAAACAAATGGATTATTACTGAATGGATTAACTTTCAAGATATTTTATGAGTGAACGGAATAATAACAATATATCATATTTTAATTAAGAAACGCACAAATTTAGAATTTCACAATAAGGAAGTAATAATATTTATTTTATGGGCTAGTACTTTGTAACAGAAAAAGTTTTATTTATGATACATGAAATTAATATTATAACCTCAAAAATATAATGAATAATATTTCACTGGATAGGAAAAGCTTATTTAGATAAATTATTATCGTGATATGATACATTCAATGAATTATTATGTTTATTGTTAAGATTGAATAATGGATATTAAGCAAAAAAATATATTTTATGGTATAATTTAAATACATTTTAGAGAAATTGAGAGTCTAATTAAAAATATCTAAATAATTTAATAATTGATGCAATTAGAGTAAGTAAGCCAAAAATATATGATTTGACATCACACCTGTCAATAATGGAATCTTCTCCTAACCAGAAAACTTTTACGGTCCCAATGAAAACAATTGTAGTATATTAAAAGCCGCAAATATAAAATTGAAAGAGGTGGAAGAAAAATTCCGTTACAGACACATTTCCATGTTAGAAAGTATCACGCAGTGCACTGCTTTTGCTGGAACCATATTTTTTTTCGTTTAAGATTCTGCATTCCGCTATAGACAGGTTCTGTTTCCCATACTTTACCGCATTTAATTTTTTCGAAAATGTTAATGAAATAAATTTATACCAGTTACTTTATAATTTTACAAAAAAAAAAAAAAAAAAAAAAAAAAAAAAAAAAAAATTGGAATTAGTATTTAACAACAATTTCTTACAGTTTAATCTCATATATTGCACCAAAATTAAAATTTAAGTTTTACTACCGGTATGCTTTAAATAAATATTATGCAAGTATTAGCGGTATGCTAATTAATAATTATGTAATTTGTTTCTTCTTCTTCTTTTTTTTTTTTAAATCTTGTAACTGCTATTGTACACAAAAATATGACACGCACCTATTGTGCAAAAAGTTAGCTGAAAGGTTAAATATTAATAAACAGAATAAACATTAATTTCGTAATTTTTTTTTAACTTGTTCGATTTTTCGAATAGCTTGTAAGACTTACTTATACAAAGCTGTTATATGTCGTAAAAACTGAAACTTTCTATAACAGATTAATACCTTAGAAGGAACATTTCCTTGTAATTGACGACAAAAATGCTATGCAAGTATATCTAGTTTAAGACAGCATTTTTTAACGGTACCTTGCGATTTCATCTTAACAGGTTTTTCGGGAGGATTAGAAGGAAAATATCACCACTAGGAAAAATAAGGAGAAAATCAAAAATTTCCTCCAGGGGGGGGGGGGGGGTGCGACGACATTTTTTAATCCCAGGGGGGGATATTTCCCCCCCCCCCGGGCCACCCCCTGAAATCAACACTCCCCCCGCTATTATATTAAAAACACATGTTACACATATTAAGATAAATTTTATATAAAGTACATACATTTTCAAAATAAACATTAACATAAAACGTAATCCTAATTCATAAAAAAAGAGTAAATCTTATTTTACTGTTTATTAATAAATGATTACACAAATATGAAAAGTTATGCGTAAGATAAGAGTCAAAACTTACAATTTTTGGTTTTTGGTAAAAGTTTTTAATAGAGGACTGCTTCTCCCTGTTAGCCCTCTTCCGCGACACAATATCCCTCCATTTATGCAAGTAGATGATATCAGGTGGCATTGATTCCTGCTGACTAATGTACTGCAGTGCTGCCCCAATCGTCTTGAACCCTTGCGAATGTAGGATGAGATTCTTCCTGAAATCCTTTTAATCGTTTTCTTCTGATGTTTCCCCCTCTGCCAACACTTCTAGAATATCGTTTTCAAATAATTTATTAACTTCGACATTTGCCATCCATTCTGTATGTCTTCTGCATTGACATCGTCAGAGCCCGCTATATTTTTCAGCAACGGAAGAAGCTTATTGTTCTCATCTCCCATTGCAGTTTCCCACACAGGTTTATGTCTGGGTCATTCCATGTCAAATCACCCAGAATTTTCGAAAAATGACACCCACCACTTTCAATTTTGATAAACTTTGGTGTATTTGTAGAATTTTCAATGCTGATTCCAAAAATGTCAATCATATCGAAATTGATCAAACAGTTTGTGAGTTATGAGCTTTTAAAGGTCTTCCAAGATGGCCGATTTGCCGCCACTTTGAATAGCACATGTGACAACATAAAGGTCTGTAACTTCTTTCAGATTTAAGCTAGAACTTTCAAATTTTTTTTGTTCTGTTCAGAATAAAGTACACTTTCATTTAAACTGATTTTTGTGCAGCTTATTCCATTAAAATGCTGTCAGAAAATGACTTTTTGTCCTTTTTTAAATTAAAACAAGTAGGAAATTGCTCGTCAAACATGGCAAATGAGGTGCGTTCGTTCTATAACTAGTTTTATAAATATTTTTTGCACCCCATATTGTACTGAATGTATACTTTTTTACACTTCATAAGTGCATAGTCTGTAACATCATTAAAATGCACTTGCAATAATTGTAACGGAAAAATTTTGAGTGCCCCTGTAATTAAACTATACATCCAATTTTCATAAAATCTGAAATGGCTCGACAAAATTTTGCAACAATCATATATTTAAATTTTCAGACGATTCGGAAGACTGTAACATCATTAAAATGCACTTGCAATACTTTTTCCCCATTGGCCATAATGTAAAGAAAAACTTTTGAATGTCCCTGTAATTAAACTATACATCCGATTTTCATAAAAATTGAAATGGCTCGACAAAATTTTACAACAATCATATATTTAAAATTTCAGACCGTTCGGTCGGGTAGTTTTTGCTCTGTTATATGCGGACGGACAGACGGACTGAACGACGACTATAGGTGCTACGTATTTATATAATTACGAACGCACCTAAAAAGGTGTAACTTTGATGGCTGATTTCCCACATTGTTCCCCCTTCAATTTTCATCTAATTGCATAAATAGGCAGCTCAAAGTGTGTTTTGATGCCTGATAAGAAAATTTTAATGGGCGCGTTCGCAGGTGTTTGTTTAAAGAAGAATTTCAATTTTACTGACCTTCCATAAGTAACGGAAAGTACAAGATAATGTTGATATTTCTTTTATTACCAGAAAATAACATACATATTTACATCTAAAAGTTTGATAAGGCTTTATCTTACATAAACATATACATATTTTTTTAATGTGGCTATAAAGAAGGGGAGTCCCACAGGAATAAGTAGGAATGCTAATAATAAATTCCTGCAAGACATAGAAGTATTTTCCTAACAAATTGAAATCTATTGTAAAGTTTCAGTAAATTATAAGTAAAAAAGAAATAAAGGGAAAAATTCTACAAATAGTCACATTTTATAGCAAAATCATACTTGTATATGTATATAATACAAAATATAATTAAAAAAATACATTAAGTAAATATTATCATACTTTAAAATTATACAAAATAACATTTAGCACATACACAGTAAAAATGCTATTGAAAATATATCTACATCAATAACAATTAAAAATAAAGATAATTAATAAAATTTGTTCTCCTTATATTTCAATTTTATTTCCTTCTAATTTTATGTTTTGCCCACTTGTTGCTTATTAAAGCACTAGATGCATCACCAAGTTTAATATATTCTACCATTTCCATTTGTAGTATTGATGTCACAGGTGTGAGAATACTTCTCACAATATTTAAATTTGGTTTAATTTTATTCCCTCTCAGCCTTTTTTTTGCATCGATGTCTATTTAAACTCAATCTTTACGCCGCAATGTTGACGCTTTTATCTCTCACCGTAAAGCAAGTTCATTTTTCACCGCCGATATTCATATCTGCTTTGGGAGCGGGTCGGCAGCTTACGCATGCGCACTCCGCTATTTTAGGAGCATATCTTGGAGCTCTCGTTTCGTCGGAGTCGATTTGATTATGATGACATCATTGAATTATGCGCCGCCCTCTTTTGACGCTGATCGCTGACAGGAGAATATCGTTTGGTTTCGTTTTCCAATCAGTGAAAACATTTTTAATTCTGTAGCTTGTAATTCGTTTCTCATTAATTTCCCGTAAATGTTAATTTAGCCAATCAATTTAAATTCTGCCTTTTAATTACTTTGTCAACCCCGTATTCGTCATTTAAATACTAAAACTCGTTAATTTTTAAATCAGAATTTGGTTTGATGTTGTCTGAAAAAGATGTAGTCTTTTAACGTAGTTTTAGCGGGGCACCAGCCCGCTGGCCGGCCGTTCGAATGCCGTGCCGCTTTTTTTTGGCCGAATGAGTTTGATATTTTATTTAAGTGGATGTGTTTTTTTTTTAAAGTTTAATCCTTTAAAGTTGTGCTGCTCTCATTAAAAGGAATCCCATGGATTTATTCCGTGTTGGCTGCTATTCTTCTTCTTAAAAGATTAGTTCTTCTATTTTAAAATGGTGACCAGAAGCAAGTATTTTCATAACCTTCTACCGCTACTAACGTAAGAAATAAAGAATATTTGTTTTCATCAAATTGCCTCTTCACTGTCTACATTTCAAGTAAGAACTCTCCAGTTTTATTATTTCTTTAACGATCAATAGTAATTTATTAAAAGACCTTCGCAATTTGTTCTAAACCACTTAAACGATAATTTCTTATCGCCACAACAGGCACCAAGGATATGACTGAAAGGCACAATACAATATAGGTCAAAAGTGAGAAATTTCATTAGCGGCCACTGGCCGGTAAGACTAGTTTTTTAAGTGACCACTTTTTTATTTAAAAATACTAAACAGTAAAGTTTCTATATATATTAATCTAAAACTGAATAGCCCAAATAAATATGTTAATATAAATATATTAGAACCAAAAAAAGTAGAATCCTTGATGAAATGCAAGAAAATTTTATTCTTTCCTTGTAAAAAAGTGACCGCTGATAGACAGTTTTGCACTAGCCACTTTTTTTCATTTACTGGCCCTGTGGCCGGTGGCTAGTGCTAATTTTGACCTTTACAATACAACTGTCATTTTCTGTCCAATAATACGAAGGTGATGGGTCATTGTGGATGCATGAAATTAACAGTTGCATCTCCTTTCTTGTGGACTTTTGACACAAAGCCAATTCCATTCATACATACATGCTACATAACTTTTAAGAGATGGAATATCCAAAGTCTCTTTAATATTCCTATCAAAAGATGAACAAACAGAAAATTTTTCATCAGTATTTATTCTTTTTCCACTTATTAATAAGTTTTCTGTAGATCCATAATAATGCATTTGGGTGGTCACAAGAAATCAATTTTCGAATTTTTTCGGGGGACACCCCAAAAAGTTGCCAATTGACTAGAAAATGAGATTGGCTAAGTTTCAGCTCATTTGGATAATATTAACCCGTGCCTCATTGAGATTTAAGTTTGAAAAAAACGTGATTTTTCGTAAAAAAAAATGCTGTTTTTCCTTCATGAAATGAATACAATTGAACCTAGAAACATAATGCAGGTCTCATTTTATAAAAAAAAGTTTTGCTTTGAAGAACCACACACCATTTTTTTCTAAAAATGTATAGATTTAAAAATATGCGCATTTTTCAGGACCAGACTTCACCTGAATCTTAAAAATTGACTTTTTATGAAAAAGCGAAAATAAAATTTGTAACATTCCATTTCATCTGCTTTCCACCTTTTGTTTTTCTTTTTTTCGTTTTGTGAAGTCCAATAAAGTGTTTGATTAAAAAAAATTCCAAAGAAAAGGAAAAAAATCGAATTTTAAACTGAAAGAATTAAAAAAAAAAAAAAGGAGGGCAAAGGAAGTATAGAAATGAGAGCAAATAATGCTCAATTGCATTTTATTATTAAAGTTGTGTTACAAGAAAGGAGGTATAATAAAGAAAATAAATTATTTTCCCTTACAAATGTCACATTAACTGTTTCCGGCACAGAAAAATTCTGTTCATAAAAGGATGAAATGATTGTCTACCACGGAATTTACAAACGACATTTTTAGAAATTAAAATCACATTACTTTAACCTTTCATTGTAAAAGCAAAATTTTATTAAAATATTCTTTGTGCCGTTTGAAAGTTTGGAATTAAAATTAGGTGGTCCCGGCGTGGGACACTGTGCCGGAAAGGATTGAAGTGGTAATGGTTTAGATAAGGTGGCTTATGTTGACTTTTTTTACCAAAGTATTATCTAAAAATGAAAATGCAACTTGATCCGAGTTAAGATACCAAAGGCGGTTTGTCATTTTAGCAAGTGCTTTGTCTGTAACCTATTTATCAAATTTTCTGTAGTGAACAAGTGATTTTATTATTTGCAGGTCTTGAATTGGGGGCTAAAGTGGCAGTGGAAGTATTGAAGCACGCTTTTGCATAAATATTGATTAAAAATAAGAAAAGATCTCTGATATCTTCTTTTTCTAAATTTGTTATTGAAAGATGATCCCAGAAACAATATATTTTGAGAGAATGAATGGCCCGTGCCTCCATCTATCTGAAATGATTAAAAGTACCAGGTGCTTTGAAAAAAGTCTTTTGCAGAAGGAGTTCTATAAAAATTAAACAAAGTTGGATAAACTCTTTATAATCATCCCTGAGCTGTTAATTTTTAAGAGTTCCTGTAAGAAAATTTAAAATTACTTCTGAATTAACTATTTATACCTAGTATTTCATCTTCAATAACATTTGTATACTTACTCTGGTTTAATTTAGACCACCCAATCAGAATTGGTTTTTTTTTTTTAAATATCTGGCTGAGTGGCAGTGGTTATGCCCATTTTACAATCAAGAACAGCTTTTAGGAAAATTTCTAAATTATGCTGGCGGCATTCCTTTAACAATTGCTATAGAAAAATGCAAGTTAACTCTGAGGCGACCTGTGTTTACTGCAGTTGTATCAAAAAATATTGCCTGGATTTTACCAACTTCCTCCCACTCTTCAACTGCTGAAAATACAGCTTTCGCCTGAATTATTCTGATACTATTTTCAAGTTGAGGAACTCGTAGTAACTGTTCTTCATCCCCACAACTAATTAAAACTTTTATCCACTCTACATTTTCTTTATTCAAAAAATGGTGAAGCAGTTTTCCACCCCAGTGAACAGCAGTTCTCTCTAAACGGAAATTTTAAAATCTGTTTTTGATGAGTTCAGTTTTTTGTTTACGAAACAGTTATTTGCTGAGTCGATGTCTGTGGTTAGCTAGTGGATGTATTCTAAGTCTAGCAGCTTCTCTGGCGTTCAGTTCATTTTGCGAATATTATAAAATAAAATACATAAAACTTGACAATTACTTGGCTGCTTACTGTCGATGATTTGATGAGACATGTGGCCAATTTAAAAAATCTTACATTTCTGCCATCATATCAAGAGGGGGAAGGGGTTTTACGGAATGTTTCGTCAATTCTAAAAAGAGATAACCATAACAGATAACAAAAACAGCCTTGTAATAAAAAAAGAAATTCAGAGGTTCAACTGCAACACAAATCGAAAAGCTCTTTCTTACTAGACACAGAACTAGATAACTAATAATCAATTATAATTCGTGAAATATTTTTAAAGTTACAAAAATTATTCACTTATTTTTGCCTATTAATAAAAATAATACAAAAAAATTATCAAAAGTGATAAAATTTTTAATTTGTCATTTTTTGCCTATGTTTCAAAAATGCAGAGTTTGACGGTATGGTTACTAGATGTCCTGAAAAATACTAAATGTTCATTAAATATAAGTTTTCATGAGAGTAAAAGTTCAAGGCAACAACAGTTTCTATGAAATAAAACAAGAATCAGGTTTCTAAGACAAATATTTTTCACGTAAGGAAAGAAAAACAACAATTTTTTGCCAAAAGTTGCAAATTTTCAAGAATTCAACCTCGATGAGGCACGGGTTAATATTATTTATTTGAGCTGAAACATTGCCAATCTCATTTTCTAACTAATTGGCAACTTTTAGGAGGGTCCCCCCGAAGAAAACGTTAAAAAAATTTTTCCCCATGTTGCTTGTGACCACCCTAATAATGCATACTGCATGTTCCAGGAATTATCGTAGCAAGTTGCATCCGATGAGACATGTTGTTGCGCAGTTTTAACATGTCACTTTTTGTGATGATAAAAAATGTTATACCATCAATGTTTTGTCTGCAGTATTCATACATCATAGCCACATTTGCAATTTGATCATGCAACGGCCTTTGCAGACCAGGGGTGCAGAATATGTCCGATCCGGCGATCTAGGAAAATTTTGCAGAAACATTACAATTGATTTCGTTTTTAACAGTGAATTCCATAATTCCCTGAGATAAAAAAATTTCACTACAAATAAAAAGATCTGTATGGTGACCTTCACAAAGTCGATCTCAGAATAATATGTACCGTATATCAGGGGTGATTTTGTTCCGAATTTTCTGAAAATTTAAGGCATTTGGTTCCGAAAATTAAAAAAATCGGTCATCAATCTGAAAATTTGAACATAAAAATACCTCGAATTTTGTCCAAGAATTACGGAAAAAACGCTAATTTCATCACAAGATCGCAAATTTTGTAACTCGAAAAAAACCGCGAATTTCATCAAAAGATCACAAAATAATCGCAAAGTTTTCAAAAGTTCGTGAAAGGACCGCAAGTTTTGTCAAAAGATCAGGAAATGAACACAAATTTTATGAAAAGATCGCGAAAAAAAATGCAAATTTTGTCAAAAGACCACGAAAAAGACGCAAATTTCATCTAAAGACTGCGAAACAACCGCAAACTTCGCCAAAAGACAGCAAAAGAACGCTTTTTTGTCAAAGATTGCAAAACAAACGCAATTTTTGTCAAAAGATCGCGAAAAAAACGCGAATTTTGTCAAAAGATCATGCAACTGCAAATTTTTTAAAAAGATCACGAAACAACCACAAATTTTGTCAAAAGAGCGCACAACGACTGCAAATTTCGTCAAAAGATCATGAAACAACCGTGAATTTCGTCAAAGGAATGCAAAAAAAAAAAAAACGTGAATTTCGTCAAAGGAACGCGAAAAAAACAAACAAAATTTCTTCAAAAGATCGCGAAATTAATGCAAATTTCGTTAAAAGATCGTAAAAAACCTGCAAATTTCGTCAAACGATCGCAAAACAACCGCGAATTTCATCAAAAGATGGCAAAACAGCAGTGAATTTCGTCAAAAGAAGGCGAAATAACCGCGAATTTCGTCAAAGGTCCGTGGAAAAAAAACATAGTGCTGGGAGTGGATTCCTCCCCCCTTCCCCCACTCTGCTGTAACCTTTCAGAAAATTAGCTGTGAATTTCAAAAAAAAAATTTTTCACTCAGAATCACCACTGCCATATGTACTTGCGCATAAGTTGAGAAATATTGGAAAAATTAATTTTCCATACCTACGATAATACAACATTTACCTATAACATACCGTAAAAATTTGGGAAAATTTTCATGTGGATTGGGGGAAATGTTGAGAGTAGAAATATTTTCTGCACCCCTGTTGCAGACTTGCTTTTGTCACACGTCTTTTAACAGCCCCACCCCATCGCAAACAGATTTTCCATGACTTGTAGCAAAAAAGCTCCTTATTGCTTTTATTTTTGTTTTACATTGAATGCAACTGTATGTAAAGTACAGCAACCAGGCGTCCAATGGTAGCTGTTGCGCTTCGTCTTGCAATACAAAAGAAAAGTTCAGTTCTTTCAATCTATTTCAATCTTTTTAAGAATAAGATGGATGAAATCGTACATAGTAGATGTATGTGATGTTAATCGTACTCTGTCAGTCGATACCCACTGTTTATGTTCAATTGCGTCTTCAGGATCAAAATCCGGAAATTTTAACTTTAAAAAAATCTTCAAGAACATCTTTCTTGGGACATTTGCTGCATATATGTAACATACAATTTGTATTGTTATAAATGCAAACCAATTTCTGGATTAAAACTTCATATTTTTCTTCAATCCCTGTTGCGGCAATAAGCAACTGAACTTAATTGTTTCATAATTCAAAAATTATCACATTTAATATGCTGTGGCAGCGGTAGAATTCATATTATAATTTGCTAAAAATTAAACAGTACGTAAAGAAAAACTATAAAAATATAAAATAATTTATAACTTTTCAGGATTATATATTTTATAGGATAAACTATAAAATAATTTCATTTCAAATTATCTATTTTGACTGACTAAGGTTTAATGCAATTTTTTTAAATTTATTTTTTTAAATAAAATTATACAATTTGTGTTTGATTGCAGTTTTCACAGGAGTGGGAAAGTTTACGTTTACCTGTCAGAGAGGGGGGAAAGATACTGGTCCTGCAGACCATTAAATTTTTCAAATTAGTAGTCCAATTGAATTTTTGGTAGTCTCGGACCAACAGACCACCAAGGATTTTGAATGCTGTGTGGGTACATTAATGTGATACTTTTACGAATTAACAATTTACTTTTCCTGTTTTTTATCCCTTTTGAGTTTCAATTATTTTTCAATTTTTGGAAAAATTACTTTTACGTTAATAATATACTAAAAATAGCTATCACAAGCGATAAGGGTTTACTGAAATTTAACTACTTGTTATTTTGTGTACTACTATTAACAGAGTCGTATAATATAGACGCACACACGCCGTGTGTGGAAAATTTTCCGCAAATTTCGGAATTTTGGAGAAAAGTTTTTTTTTTTTTTTTTTTTGGGGGGGGGGGGGGGGAGTAATTTTTGTTCTTATAACTTTTTTTTTTTTTTTTTTGTTAAATACTGAAAAATATTCCCCAATTTTATGTACGATTTATTTATTGCTTGCCGGGGGTGATTCTGTTCTGAATTTTCCGAAAATTTAAGGCATTCGGTTCTGAAAATTTAAAAAAATCGGCCATCAGCCCGAAAATTCAAGCATATAAAAATATCACTTACAAATATTGCAAATTTCAACAAATGGTCGCCGAAAAAAAAAAAAAAAAAAATTCATCAATGGTTCGCAGAAAAAAAATTACTACTTTCGTCAAAGGATCGCAGAAAAAATGCGAATTTTGTCAAAGAACTGCGGAAAAAATGGGAACTCCTTCAAAGAATCGCGAAAAAAGATAATTTCGTCAAAGAATCGCAGAAAAAACGCAGATTTCGTCAAAGGAGCGCAGGAAAAACTAATTTCGTAAAAGCATAGTGGAAAAGCCCGAATTTTGTCAAAAGATCGCGAAAAAAATGCAAATTTCGTAAAAAATCGCTGGAAAAAAATTTCTTCAAAGAACTGCGGAAAAACTAATTTCGTCGAAAGATCGCAGAAAAAACGCGAATTTCGACAAAGGATCGCAAAAAATACGAATTTCGTAAAAGCATAACGAAAAAAAACCTGAATTTTGTTAAAGGATTACAAAAAAATGCAAATTTTGTAAAAGAATCGCAGAAAAAAAAACTAATTTCATCAAAGGATTGAGAAAAAAACGAGTTTCGTAAAAAGATCGCAAAAAAAATGTGAATTTCGTGAAAAGATCGCTAAAAAACACGAATATCGTGAAAAGATCACTAAAAAACCACGAATATCGTGAAAAGATCGCTAAAAAACCGCGAATATCGTGAAAAGATCGCTAAAAAACCGCGAATTTCGTGAAAAAAAAAGTGCTAAAAAACGCGAATTTCGTAAAAAGATCACTTATAAAAACGCGAATTTTGTGGAAAGATCGCTTATAAAAACATGAATTTCGTGCAAAGATCGTTTTAAAAAACGCGAATTTTGTGGAAAGATCGCTTTAAAAAACTCTAATTTCGTGAAAAAAATTACTACTATAAAATCGCGAATTCCGAGAAAAGATCGCTAAAAAAACGGGAATTTCGTCAAAGGGCAGTAAAAACTCATCAGTCTCTTTAATGACGATACCTATGAATGGACCTCTCTCTATAAAATGTGATTCTGTTGTTTCAGGAGCAATGCCGCATTTTTTCTGTGAACAGAGTGACTGGCATTTTGTGCGAAGAGGTTACAATTAGGGATTGACCGAAGCAGCAATTTTGCGAATACCGAAGCTTCGATCAAAGTGTATACCAAAGCTTCAGTATTCGGCAACCAAATACTTGAAAATTTTTAATACGCATTTTTGCATATATTAGTTGTTTTAATAAGCTTTAATTGAAATTAAATTCTCAATAATTTAATTCAGTTATATTTTTATTCTTAAATCTAATTACACAAAAAAATTTAATGACTTCTTTCCACTCACAAATTCATTAACCCATCACTTATTTTTTATTATTTTATCACTAGTTAATACCCAAAAATAACTTATGAAAGTATTAAACTATACAGGATATTATTAAGGATAAGGATCGCCAGAAAAACAAAAGTTCATTCAAATAAAAAGAAACAATGTTGTCATTAAGCTGATTTACTGATTGCCTAAGTCTAATTATAAACATACTGAATAGCAATGTTCTCAAAATACAAAAGGTATCATATCAATTTGTACATTTAACTATTTTCTGTCAAATTATTGATAGAATATTTATATTTTGATTAATATTTTAACATTGTGGTGATGAAGAAAAGAAATTTGAGCGATTTTGATATAATGGTTATAGGCAGGCATAGGGTACATATTTGATAGGTGTGTATTTTCTTTAATATGCATCTTAGATATTCAGATATAAACTCTGATATACTTATTTGAAGTGTAGGATATTAAAGAAAATACACATTAAATAAATTTAAATAAAAAAAAAAAACTAATTTAGAAGTAAATAAAATTAAATGATAAGGAAAAGATGTGTATCTTTCTTTTTTTTTTTTTTTTTTCTTTTTTTGTCTGTTGTGGACAGTTGTTTCGATTTCACACCTATGTAGGCTATTTTAGGAAGGAAAAAGTTTTTTTTAATTAAAAATGCCCTTTGACTTCTTTTTTGTAGTGCAGCTGAACTCTGAACTCGTGCTCATAATACTGAAACTCATTGTTTAGCCTATTCTACTGCTAAGTAAAAGAGAATTCTTCTACTTCTAAGAAAATACTTATCTGCAATTATTCGGCCGAAGCCGAATATTCGGTTTACATGCCGAACCACCGAATACCGAATCAACTATTCGGTAAATCCCTACTTACAATATTAAGGATTGGGCTGTTTCTAAATGCATTGACAAAATAATTGATAAGAGTTCCCTTCCTTATGGATTTTTAGCTTTATTATTTTTCTAACCAAAATAATTATTCTTTAATTAATATCCATTAATTTTTAATTTAAATGGTACTAATTATTTTAAAACTACTGTTCTTAATTCATATCATCAAAATAATATAATACATTATTTTATTAAACAGTAAATTAATTTGCAGAAAGTTTTTGACCCAATATTTGTGTGCGCAGAAAGTTTTTGGTTTTATACAAGTCTGACTATTAATATGACAATAGAAAAAGATAGAATTTAAAAAAACTTTTGGAAAATGTCGCCTTTGAAAAGAATTCATACTTATAAAAGATCCACCAAACTGATGATAGTATGAATAATCTTTTTATGTTATTAATTGAAAAAGAAATGTTGGACCTACTGAAAAAGAGGGAAAAATTTTCTTGTTATTGAGAAATTTGGCACGAAAACACAGAGGCTGGATTACACTTGGGTCATTTTCAAAATAAGGTACATTTTCAGCAATTTTTTTTTTTTAATTTTAAAGTACAACTTTTTCCACAAATTATTTTACTATGATTAATAAAAGATAATTGTAACTCAAATAATGCAGTGGCTGAGCTTAATTGACTCATTAACACAAATGCATTAATTACTTAAAAGTAAGTATTAGTTAGACCAATGACATGCATTAGGTCAGTGACATTTTGCATTAGACTGTTGACATTTTTGTTTTAACCCAAAGACATTCTTTATTAAAGTTGTGAATAGTCATAATATTATTATTATAACTTTTAAAATAGTGATGCAATGAATAGTGGTTTGGCCGAATAGCCGAATATTCGGCCAAGTTACAGCCGAATATTCGGCCTATTCGGCCGCCGAATAATGAACTTATTTTTGCCTAAAAACAAAATATAGTATGCACTATATGCACAATTCTTGTATATTTCACAATTAAAATGTATTGTTTTCTTTTAAAAAATTATACATATATAAATTTTTAATTTTTTAAAGCATTATTTTACTCTGAAAAAATATTCGGCCTAAAAATTGCCTCAATAATATAATTCAACCCCCCCCCCCCCCCCAAAAAAAAAAAAAAATTCTTAGCAAAAGTTCCTCATCAGGTACTGTCTAGTTACATTTTAATAGATATTATGTGTGTTGTTACATTTTAAAATAATGAAAAAATTTTAAAAGTACTAGGAAACATAAGTTTCAGCTTTCAGATGAAATAAAATAAAAATAAGAAATCTAAATATCTTAAGAAAAACCACTGATAGAAAGGGTCAAAGGAATATCCTCTAAAATGGTGGAAAGAAATCATTGTAGACTTTATAAAGCTCATTATAAAGCTCACAATTAACAAAATTTTTATTTATCTTTATTATTATTTTTTTTTTCTTTGCTGTCAGCAGAGAAGACTCTATAGAAAGTGCCCCTCAATGTGAAGAAGTAGCAGAAATTAGTAATTTTCTTTCCCAGCCACTACTAGAAGGACAACGGTTTTCTTTGGAGTAGTGGACGAAAAATTTGGAAGACTTTCCAAACCTTTCACAATTAGCCAAAAAGTACCTTTCTGCTCCAGGAAGTACCATATATAGTGAGAGATTATTTTCAGAAACAGGTAACATTTACGAAAAAAAAAAAAAAAAGAAATAGACTATCACCTGAGAATGCTGAATTATTATTTCTGCATCCCAATCTACATTTATTGAAAACATTTTAACTGTTTTTTAAGGCATTACAATGCTATTCTTGAAAAAATATCTAAAACGTAAATGCATACTAATTAAAAGAATTTAGTGTTTACATTTCTTTCATTATTTAATAAGAAATAGTAACAGACTTAAAAAAATCACTTCAATTATATTTAACTTTTAAGGGTATTTTACTAAAAATTAAAAAAAAACAAAAAATAAAAACCCTTAAGTATTGGAACATATACGACTTAAATATCTTATACATATAATACATCTATATCTAATCAATCATATATTTATGTTCTTTATAGGTATAATTCAAAATATTATTGAAAGAAATATTTTTTTATGTAACAAGGGTTAAATGTTAAACTTCCCATTATGATAAAAAAAAAAAAAAAAATTGAATTAGCTTGTACAACTGTATTAAAACAATTTTGAATAGATTAATTTTAAATTTAACAGATTATGTTAGCTTATTACAGATACTTTTTGTACTTACTGATACAGCATAAAAATTCATGATTCCTAAATTAGCCTCTTATATAAACTCTTATATATAGCCTTATATAAACTCTTATATATAGCCTCTTACATAAACAAGATTATAAAACCCATTCGGAGTATGATAGTTAATGGAAAAAAAAGTGTTAGTTAATTTCAAATTAAATTTTCGTTATATATGATGAATATAAATTGTCAAATTAAAAAGTTATACTGTGTAAATATAAAAACATTTATTACAGTATTATTCGGCCAAGGCCGAATAATAGACTTGATATTCAGCCGAAGCCGAACATTCGGCAGTCAGGCCGAATGGGTCGAATATTCGTTGCATCTCTATTTTAAAATACATTTTTTACATGAAATCATTTTATTGTTTAACATTGTGTCACTGGCATAACAGGATTTGACACTAGTTTAACAAATATATTGTTAGACCGGTGACATTTCTTAAGAAATACATTTTTATTCCTCTTTTAAAAATAGTAATATTATGATTTAGGGTGTTAAACAAAAGTTTTTTTACTGTAATCTTTTTATTAAATTATTTTAACTGTTATCTGTTTAATAGAATATTTGTTAGACCAGTGATATATAATAAAAGAACTTAACTGATTTAGGAATATTATTTCCCCTTTTTAAACAGTAGACCACATGGAGGCAGCTAGTTTTTCCACCGTTTTCTTACAAACAGTGTTGCTAACATAAAAAAGCAAATTACTTCAATTTTTATCATCAGAGTAGTATTAAAACCGAAAAATATTAGTTGTTAGACCAGTGACACAAAACATGTAAGACAAACTTATTTCCTAAAATTATTCCATATTAAAATCAATTTTCAGACATATTGCTATATAAGTACCCAAAACTTATATTATTTTCAAAATAAAATTGCCCAAATCAATGAAAATAGTGATTATTGATTAGAAATTATAACATGTTAAAAATCAAAGTTTAGATTTGAGACAAGTATGGTTCCTATTAAAAAGTCATTCATTTATTTTTATTTTTTAGCCAATTTAATTTATTTTTATATAAATTTACTTGGTTTAACACTTGAATTATTAAAAAAGAAATAAAGAACAATTATGGGTTTGAAATTTTTACCTATTTCAAATATAGATTTTAAAACAGTAAGACACCAAATTGTACTTATTTTGAAAATGACCCACTTACAAATGAAGTGTCAGTATATATATATATATATATATATAATCAGATTGTAATATTTATATTCATTTAAAGGAAATAAAATAATTGTCAAGCTTATGTTTTTTTAATTAATTACAAAAATCACTTTTCAATAAACAGAAAATGTGAATGACTTCGATAGTAATGGGTACATCGCTGGAAGGCTGTGAACTAGCGATGACCATCGGGAAACCTCACACCTCGCCACTGGTACTTCCTCTCGTATTTTTGGGGTTTGTGGATAGAACCCAAGGTACAAAGGCCTGGAAAATGAAGGCAATTTTTCAAACAGGCTGTGTAAGTAGAATTAAGACAATTTATGTTAATGGGCCGGATCAGACTTATAAAAAAAAAAAAAAAAAAAAAAAAAAAAAAAAATAGAGCAGGCTGACAAGACCAATACAACAAATTTTAAAGAATCAAACTACACTGATAAAATAGGAGCAATTTACAATAGGCAAAAGGCATGATCAGGGTGAGAATAAATATAAAAGCACAGCAGAACGTTTTAGGGGACAGGGCTTAAAATTTCGGTAATAAGAAAATTACAAATCTGTGCTATTTCTGGAGTCAAAAGAACTAAGAATCAAGTAGGGGAGAGGGGGGCACATGTGAACAGTACATATTTCACTCAGTTAATTTGAAATAAAAAAATTTACCATTATAGATGGTAGTACTGGTACCATCTTTTCGCTGAATTTTCAGAACAATAAGCCATTTTGATTTCTGGTAGTTGTAATTTGTTTGTTTTAGAAGATGTAAAGTAAAAAAGTCTTCTAAGTTACTGAAGTAAAAATTCATTCAAGACATTTTTTAAGGTAGAATATCAGCATTGCATTCTATAGTGGCATTAAGTCTACAAAAAGTTTTGTTTCCCTATTTCAATTAAAAATATCTTTTTTTTATAAGTTAGGCTGAAGTTGGTAGATGGGGACTTGTGAATAGTTCACAAGAGTATTGGCAGAACCCCAAAACAGGCGAGACACTCCATTTGGTGACTTTTCTGACAAGCGCCAAACACCCCACATACGCCAACCTGAAAACTAACGTGATTGGTCCACTTTCCTGAATGCTTCCAGACTGTTTTTTACTACGTCATCACCCTGGAATCATGGGAAATACAACATTTACAACAATAACGACGTATTAGAAAACACAGGAAAGCTGATTTTTATGAGAGTCAGAACAAAACAAACGATTATGTGAAATTTTTAAAGTACCTTTTCAAATCAGAGTAACGATTTAATGATTAAAATTTTCATTTCTCAACAACTTTCAGAAAAAAATCATGGCGTCTTAAATATTTTAAAGTACGTACCTATTGAATAAAGCCCATTGAACAAATCATTTCTAATTTATGGAAGTTTGAACACTTCGTGTTCATAAAAAAATATATATATCACTGAATACAGCAGTTCTTGCTCTGTAGCAATCTCAAAGTGTACAAAACTCGTTAAAGCGGCAATCAGTAATCGTCATATGAATGCTTACGCGTTCTTTAACCGAAAAAAAAAAAAAACATCACTGGATTCAACAATTCTCGCTGTGTAGCAATTTCAAAATACAGCAGTTCTCACTCTGTAGCAATCTCAAAATGTACAAAATTCGTTAAAGCGGCAATCAGTAATCGTTATATGAATGCTCACGCGTTCATTAACCGAAAAAAAAAAACATAACTGGATTCAGCAGTTCTCGCTGTGTAGCAATCTCAAAATTCAGCAGTTCTCGCTCTGTAGCAATCTCAAAATGTACAAAACTCGTAAGGGCAGCATACATGAGAAATATAACAATAAATGGCTAATATAAAATGCTACAACAAAAAGTGCATAAAATTATTAACATACCTTAACAGACATCTTCTTTCTTGAAAACCAATTCTAAAAAATGTTGAATTGCCACAATTTCATAAATTTCCAGTCAAACTTCATTTAACTTTCCAGCAAAAAAAAAAAAAATGAACAAATACTCACAATTTCAAATTAAATTACACATGTACTTTAACTTTCAAACTTTACAACTAAAAACAGCAAAAAATAAAATAACAATAAACTTTTGACTTGCCGACTCTATTTTTACAAATGCAAAGTTGAGTTGTCAAAACACCGCTGAGCTAATTGTGAATAAAAGTTTTCAGATAGGCGTAACCATCCAATACACAACAAATCAACCAATCCCAATTCAAGATCAGACCACTGTAGGCATGGAAAGAATTTATGAAACGAACTGGTAACATTCAACAAAAATCCATTTATCGCCTCGCCAAATTGAACGATGCCAAGTGTCTCGGCTGTTGGATTCAACCAGAGTATTTTTTAAGTCTGTGAATGCATTTTTTTTTTAAAGTTTAAAATTTAATTACTCTTGTCAAGCATTGAGCTATAAATTCAATGTTTTTAGGATTGCTTCACAGTTTGAATTTACTTGAAGTTAGATAACAATTAAAAGTTACTTAAAAGGAGTTGGTATATTAGTGTACAATTTTACTAATAATTTCTTGTATCTATGTTGAAACATTTATTGATTTATTCACACAAATGGAAAGAGGGCATCTAATTAATTTTTATTGCAGTTTTTATTCACAAAAAATTAGGTATTTTGGTCTTATTTATGCATGTGTTCACATGTGCCCCAGGTATGTTCACAACTACTCCTCTACCGGGGCACATGTGAACAAATTTAGACAATTTTTAGAATGATCATATAAGTTAGAAATTCTTGATAAATGCATCCAAAAGTTTCACCAAAAGAACCAACAAATTGTAAATATTCATATAAATTCATTTTTGGTTCAATAGCTAACAATTTTGAGAAATAGTCAAAAATGTAAAATTTGTTCACATGTGCCCCCCTCTCCCCTATAGCATTGTGGTACAGATGTCATATTCGCCCCATATTGACGCAATTTTTTTCGGTTGCCAATTTGGCGAAAACATCAACAGCATAAACAACATAATCCGGGTTACCACATCAAGCAAAATAACGACACTTTGGCGCAAGTTAAGTACCCGTTGCCTATATGATATTGGCGTCAGAAAAAAATCACGCAAATATGGGGCGAATATGACATCTGTACCAGCATGGTAATAGAAGCCCTTTTCCCTTCAAATTTTTACAGCTAAACCTGTTTTATCGCGAAACTTTAATTTGCAAAAATTAATACTGTAATCGAAATAAATTCAGTATAAACAACACAGTAAACACAGAACAATATCATACTAAATTTTTAATATCACATCTATAAAATAGCGATTTCTTCGTAAGAAATTAAATTAAAAAAATTAATAGGAAGTTGAGATAAAAGTTATTACTTCAGTTAAGATAGTAAAATTTTGGGCAGCTTTAAACTGTCAAGAGCTGACTATACTTGATGAAAAGTTGTCTGCTACAAATGATTGAACTTGCCATGAGAACAATAGAAACTGTAGAAAAAGTAAATTTATCTTAAACAAGAGAGCACTGGCATTTCATTTATGTGTATGGACGAAGAAGAGTTAATTTCCTATTCATAAAAAGAACTTTAATAAATATTTGCTTGAAAACTGCGGCTTTTGCGGAAAAAACTTTCAGAAAGTCACCGACTTTTTTTTTGATGTGGCTTTGTTTTGTTGCCATTTTCAAATCCTGCATGTAAAAATATGTTGCTTATTTCCTTTTTTGATTACAAAATTTTTATTAATTTATAACAATTATGAATACGCCTATTTTTATGGAATTTAAAGGTTAATTTTTTTAGAAACGGGAAAACTTGTAAATATTCACAAACAATGTTCAATGAATGATTTTTTTTATTTAGCAAATTCGACTTGGCAGTAAATCAATTGTTTTTTGTTTTTTTATCTGCTGCGCATTGCTGCTGCGTGTGGTGAGCTCGTGAGCTCGGCTCGGAGCTCTCCTGTCGTCTCACGCATGTGTTTTGTTGGACCTTTTTGGAGTTTTTGTTTTCGTATAACATTTTTGTTTCCATTGTCTCCTTCTTTCTCTATTTAATGGTTCATAGTGTTGTACACCGTAGGTAAGCAAATATTTTGTTTCGTATTCTCCATTTTTATTTTTCCTGTACGACAACGTGAATGTTTTTGACACATTTAACAAACCCATTTTCACTTCTATATTCTATTTACGTGAATTTACAAGCATTATTCTTTAAATATCAAAGAAGCTATCAACATTCTTTATTTTTCTGTAAATGGAAAAGGACCTCCAAGAAAATTAGGAATTAACATCTTTATTATACTGGATTTATGCTGTATGACCACTTTATCATAATTTTGTCTCAGAAATCTGGTTATTTTGAATTTGTTTAGAAAAACGTTGATATTGCTGCAGTGGATTTTCCGTTGAAGAGTTGTCACTTTGTGTCGCAGTCGCGTGTTTTTATTATTTGTTTTCTCAATCTTGTATATTTTGAAACAAGTACTTATCTGGATAAATGCTTGATAGGTGAGAATAAATATTCGATCAGTTATTTTTCTTTTATTTTTACCTGTATTTTTGAGCATTGATTGAATTATGTACGAAAGAAAGCTTGATTGTTCCAAGCTATGAATGACTAAAAGTGACAGATTGAGTGATGCTTTTGAATGACATCCTAGAGCACAAGGTAAAATTATGAATAAAAAAACGGGGGGTTAAAAAAAAAAACATTGTTTTGCTCCCATTACTGTTAACAAACGCTCTTTTTTAATAATTTGGGTAAGTGAAAGTTTTGTTTTTAGGTATATTTTATAAAATGTATTTTAAAAAATATGAAATGTATTTTTTTTTTAATGTATTTCGAAAAAATTTGAAATTTTATGTATTATTTTTACTCAAAAATACAGGTTAAAATAAGAGAAAAATGACTGATCGAATATCTATTTTCACATTTTAAGCATTTGTCTCAGGGTTGCAAAAAAGCCGGCTAAAATTAAAAAAAGCCAGGCCGGTGGCTTTTATTGGTTTTAACCGGCTTTTTTTGGCCAAAATTGGCTTTTTTTTTGCCATAATTGGCTTTTATACAATTAAGCATTGTAATTATAAACTACACATTTTAAAGTGTTTTTAATTAGTTTTAATGACATTTAATTGATTTACAGTTTAATAAGTAACCCAATTTCTCAATAATGAGGACATTAATACTGGAATAAAACTTAGATGATTTTGCTTGTGATTTGTATTCTGAATTGCACATATGTCAGCTAAATTTTAAAAGGGCCATACCACCTGCCAATTTTTTCATTTTTACTGCTTTATAAAATTAAAGAGGACAATGGTTACTTAGTTACATGTTTTATTACTTAATTTTAAGAGCTATTAATATACAAGTCTTATTTTATTTCTAGCAAACATTTGAAATTATACATAGTCATATTAATAAAAACACCACCATTTCTCACTATTAAAAAACATTATGAATAGCATATGCATGAATATGCTTAGCAACAAGCTTTTCAAAATTTTATTTGGAGAATTTTTTTTTTTCTTGTTTTAAATGCTCTATTTTTTATACTCTTATGTATCACTCTCCTCAAACGAAACATCTTTTCTAATTTCTCTTTTAACATTTATAACTTAATCTCTCCATATGGGCACATAAGAATGTTTAAATTTTGATGTGCTACATTTTGTCATTAAGGCTTTTAAATTCAAAAGGGCAACTTTCTGACATAAGTTTTAATTTATTTTTGTTCAGAAATGCATGAAACTAGCAGATGTTGTTGTTCAGAAACTATGCAATTGTGCTGTTTTTTTGCAAATGCAATAGATTTTTCAGAAAATAGTGTCAAAGTGAGCGTTTTGAATCGAATTTCCGCACGAAGGAAGAAACCACTCAGAAAAGGGTGAAAAAACATGTTTGTCACGTGATCAAAATCTCTTATAACTCAATAGGTAATTGATGGATCAAAATATGGAAAACACAGTTCGATTTCAAATCGCTTCCATGGTCAGGCTTTCGAATTTTACATCTTTCTGTTAAAAAATGAATTTTTAAATGTGTCAACATTTTGCGCTTGTTGAGCAGAGCAGTTAAGAACAGTTTTAATTAAATATAATCTTTAAAATGTGTAGTACATGTGGAGCTATATTAGTTTTGACGCTAGAAAAAAAGGACTGCCGGGCATGAATTTTTCAAAAAGAGTCCTATTCTTAAAAAAGGTACATTTTTCAAAAAGGAAATGCTGTTCTAAAAAAGGGTGCATTTTTTTCAAAAAGGGAACACTATTATAAAATAAGGGCACATTTTTTTCGAAAAGGGCACACTTGTACATAGTTCATAAAACATATTTTGAACTGGTTTGTTTGGAGTCCCTAGAATTTGCGATATTTTTCCGGTATCAATTGAATTACCATGGGGTGCATATTAAGTGTTAAAAAGGGCAGCCGGGCACATCTGAAGGGTTTAAAAGAGCCGTCGGGTGCAAAAAGGAAATAAAAAGGGCCGCCAGGCACTGCACCCTGCTAAAGCGGCTTAGAGTCAACACTATATATAATATAGAATTTCAAAACACCAGTTTAAAGCCTAACTTATATCCTTTTCAATGTTTATATATATATATATATATTCTTTTTCAGACATAATGCGTTCACAGTTGCCTTCTAGAAGTTATAAAGACTTATATATTTGATAAAATTTAATAGAAATCTATAATTTTTTTTAATAGAAAATATTTATAAGTATATTAAAAATTAATTGATCCAAATTTAAAATGAATTTACTGTAAACCAACTTTAAAAAATAAAAACTGGCTTTTTTCAATAAAAGCCGGCTTTTTTTAAGTGGTTAAAACCAAAAAAAGCCGGCCGGCTTTTTTTGGCCTGGCTAAAAGCCAGCAACCCTGATTTGTCTAGATAGGTACTTGTTTCAAAACATACGAGATACGGGAAGAGAAAACAAATAATAATTTTGCGTACTCTCTCCCGGATGTTGCAGTGCTCCGGGAGTTAGTACGCGGAAATGCGCCAATTTGGCGATTTTTGAAAATTGCGCCAAGAAGGAGAGTAAACTGCGATCGCAGCTTTATAATTATTATATTCAAGTTTTTTCAATATTATATTAACCTGTCAACAATATTTGGAAGAGATGTATTATAATCCCGCATCCGCATCTTGGATTTTTTTTCTTGCCGTGAATTAAAATTCTTTTAATTAATAGTTATAATTATTATATTCCAGTTTTTTCAATATTATATTAATCGGAACAGATGTCATAAGTTCCCCCCGGCCGCCATCTTGGAATTTTCTTGGCGTGAAAACCCTTTTTCCGCCAAGTAGTAAATGTCGCCAAGCACCAGTTTATACGCATGTTTGGCTTAACGAAAATAAAATGTAAATAATAAACAAAATTCGCTAAAATAGCAACCAACAATCCTTGTATGTGCGCTTCGTGCACATTTTCTGAAAAAAAACATCACTGCATTCAGCATTTCTCGCGATATAGAATTCTCAAAATTCAGCAGTTTTCGCTTTCTAGCAATCTCAAAATATAAAAAACTTTTAAAGCAAAAATACACATAAAAAACAAAATTCGCTAAAATGGCAACCAGCAATCGTTGTATGTGCGCTTCGCGCACATTTTCCGAAAAAAAAACATCGCCGAATTCAGCATTTCTTGCGATATAGAATTCTCAAAATTCAGCAATTCTCGCTTTCTAGCAATCACAAAATGTAAAAAACTCAAAAGCAGTAAAATACATAAAATTATCAACATACCTTAACAAACATCTGCTTTCTTGAAAGATCCAGCTCGAAATATTATCGCCGACATTTTCCTAAATAGGCTTATCAATACGTATTCACAAACTATAAACAAACCTTCTTTTCTTGTCAAAATTTCCTCATATTTCCTAATTATTTCAACAACAGCGTTTAAACGGACTACAGAAAACATAGTTAATCAAATACATTCAATAAATTTCACATAAAAATAAAAAGGCAGAACTATACCATACGATATCAAAATACATTCACAATATTCCAACATTAACTTCTCGGTTGCCAGAACGACACGTCACACGACATTCAACATATCGAGGTTGCCATATCCATAATAGGGATTGACCGAAGCAGCAATTTTGCCGAATACCGAATACCGAAGCTTCGGTCAAAGTGTACACCGAATATTCGGTATTCGGCAACCGAATACTTGAAAATTTTTAATACACATTTTTGCATATACTAACTTTTTTAATAAACTTTAATTGAAATGAAATTCTCAATAATTTAATTCAGTTACATTTTTATTCTTAAATCTAATTAACAAATAATTTAATGACTTCTTTCCACTCACAAATTTACTAACCCATCACTTATTTTTTATTATTTTATCAGTAGTCAATACCCAAAAATAACCTATGAAAGTATTGAAACTATGCAGGCTATTATTAAGGATAAGGATTGCCAAAAAAACAAAAGTTCATTCAAATAAAAAGAAACAATGTTGTTATTAAGCTGATTTACTGATTGTCTAATTATAAACATATTGAATAGGAATGTTCTCAAAATACAAAAGGTATCGTATCAATTTGTACATTTAACTATTTTCTATCAAATTATTGATAGATATTTATATTTTTATTTATATTTTAACGCTGTGGTGATGAAGATTACAAATTTAAGCGATTTTGATATACCGGTTATAAAAGCTATAGGATAAGCATTGGGGTATACTTATTGGATGTGTGTATTTTCTTTAATAACCTTAGATATACAGATATGAACTCTAATATACTTATTTGATGTGTATATTAAAGAAAATGCATATTAAATAAATTTAAATTAAAAAAAACTAATATAGAAGTAATTAAAATTAAATGATAGGGGAAAGATATGCATCTTCCTTACTTTTTTTTTCTTCTCTAGTTGGCAGTTGTTTTGATTTCAC
The DNA here is from genome assembly GCA_963932465.1 of Maratus speciosus. Classification (NCBI taxonomy): domain Eukaryota; kingdom Metazoa; phylum Arthropoda; class Arachnida; order Araneae; family Salticidae; genus Maratus; species Maratus speciosus. Next base: position 387,544,835 of record OZ010791.1, read on the forward strand.
CCCTATGTAGACTATTTGAGGAAGGAAAAAGTTTTTTTTTAAATAAAAAATGGCCTTTGACTTGTTTTTTGTACTGCAAGCTGAATTCTGAACTCACGCACATAATATTAAAACTCATTGTTTAGCCTATTCTCCTGCTAAGTAAAAGAGAATTCTTCTAATTCTAAAAAAATACTTATCTGCAATTATTCGGCCGAATACATAAAAGTATTCGGCCGGAGCCGAATATTCGGTTTACATGCCGAACCACCGAATACCGAATCAATTATTCGGTATTCGGTCAATCCCTAATCCATAACCACCATCAACACGCCAACAAAAAATCACCAAACATTTCAAAACAACAACGGCGGAGGGAACATACGGCATCTAAGCCTATTAATCTATCAACAATATTTAACCATTGGTAGGGCTGGGCGATATATCGATAAAACCGATATAAATTATAAATCGTGATAACGATCAAAAAATCCTATACAACGGTACATTACGATTATCGTAATCGTGATGTAAACTCGTGATGTATGCTTAAAGGTAGTGGTGTACCGAGTAGTACTTTGGCCGAGTAGCCGAGTACCGAGTAGTTGTGTAATAAGAAAAAAAACACACTGATGTGCACATAATGTGAGCTTGTGTGTACATAAATATAATATATATATAAATTAACTAATTTAAGTTGAAATTTATTTGTGCACTTTTTAAAGACAATTTTTGACAATTCAAAACAGTAGCAAAAAAAAAGAAGAATTGACACATAACAAGTAGGGTAGATGCTCCAGTTGTGGCCACCTTTAGAGAAAATTTGAAATAGAAATTTTACAGTTATTGACCGATTGAAGCATATTAAATCATAATAACATCATTATTTAGCAAATTTAATTGTCTTTCTGTGAATTATACTGATTTTCTACAGAATATTTTAGATTGTGAGTAATAACTCATTAAATAATTTATATCAATTTGTACCAGTTGTGGCCACCCCTGCACCAGTTTTGGCCATCTCTATGCACCAGTTGTGGCCACTCCAATATCATGTAGTTTAACAAACATTTTAATTGATATGTAAAAATAAAGCATTTTTATGCAACATCTATTTTATCACACATATATTTATTAATATATTAAAAGAATTTTGCAATTTTTTTTTTATGAATTGATAAAAACATCAAGTAAAATGTACTTATGTTGATTTTAACTGAAAATTTCAATTAAAAAAACAAAAAAATATATTTCATTTGATTCATAAAAGGGACAACAGTGCCTGTAGGACATCAAGATTAACTATTTAAATCAGTTTTATAATTATCCAATGGATTGTGGATTGATTAAAACACGTGAATCATCACCAAAGAGTTATATTTCTGGTGCTCCAAAACTTTGCTAGCTTGTAGTGCTGGCATACATTTTGAATGGCCTTAATTTTACTTCTTATCCTAGAACAGTGTTCCCTCTAGGCCATTTTTTAAGAGCACAGAATTCTGTGTTTTTTAAACTTGGTAAAATGAACGCTGTTCTTTTTAAATAATGGGGAATACATTCTTGCTTGTATTTAGATATCTCTAGTTAAGATTTTCGCAATATTTAGTATTTCTAAATCCGTTTGCCCGAAATCTGGCAAAAATTATGGAACTTCTTCATTTCTTGAGGAAAAATACAAGAAATCATGCTGTAATTTTATTGAACTTTATAATTTATAAAATCTTTCAAAATTTATGTTTTAATTTATTTATCATATAGGACATATCGCCCCTCCCCTTTGGTTTTATCTAGGGATGCAACGGATATCCGGCATATCCGGCTGATTTTTCAATATCCGAAATACCGTCGGATATCCGACTTCTCTGCCGGATATCCGGTTGAGCGCAGCGAAGTGAATATATAAGGATAACAGAAATAGTTTGCCCCCAAACAATGCCGAACAATTTTGTTTATAATGCAAAATATGAAAGTAAGTTCACTATACATGAGTAAAAGGTAATTCTCAAAAGTTTAAAGAATTGCCAGCTTTCCTAACATTGATATTTGAACTCTTTATAATAAATTTAAGAATTTATGTTTACTTCTTTCAGAAAATTGTACCTTTACTTTCAGAATGCAAAATAAAATTTGAAGTTGTTTATTAAAGTATGACTTTATTAATTTTCTTTCTTTTTTTTAAGTTTAACAATTAAACAGGCCAATTTTTAGAAGAAAGTATTGTAATAGAAATTTTTTTGATTTCCGGTTTTCGATGTTTTAGAGGTCAGCCTCCTTCAATATGGAAACATTCCACTGGATAATTAAACGAAATTTTTTGTATTTGTTTTTGGCTATGTCCAGCAGGTTTTCCTTTAAATTGGAAATATTCTGCCAAAATGGGGCGCTGTAATAGCGATTTTTGTGCCACTTTCATTCTTGTACCCTCAAAAAGTGTATGAAGTTATGCATAGAATTGAACCAATTTTTGGGGGTATGTTTTTGGCTATGGCCAGCAGGTCCTCCTTCAATTTGAAAATATTCTGCTGGAAGGGGGCGCTATAATACAGATTTTTGTGTTATTTTCATTATTTTACCATTGAAAAGTGTATGAAGCTAAGCATAGAATTGAACCAATTTTGTGTGTATATTTTTTGCTATGGCCAGCAGTTTCTCCTTGCATTTGGAAATATTCCACCAGAAGGTGGCACTGTAACAGAGATTTTTGTAAAATTTTCTCGATTTTTCGCAGGTTTTTTTTTTCTGCTGTATATTGGCGGCTCATGGAGCGAAGGCAACTTCGCATCCTGCTAAGCTGGCTATTCACAAACAGCTGATGTACAACAGAATAACGAAAAAATTATTGATTTTAATAAATATCATGATCGAGATTAACTTATTCTTATTCTGATTAATTGACTGGAGCAGAAATTTTAGATCAAAATCAAAGTTGGTATAATATTGAACTAATAATATTAAAGTATGGTAACATTTGGAACTACTTTTTGAAATATCAAGATGTATGAGATAGAAGAAAGTTTTGGGATTGGCAAATCCAACTAGTTATTTTTGTAACTTCATTATAAATATTTAAAATTAAAAGTAATTTTCTTTTTGCTTATAAATATCAAAATAATTTAACTTAAAATAAAACTAAACGTGACTTAGAGCAAAAACAATATTAAATAATTAAAACAGAAAAAGGGCATCAATTAAACCTGTGTTTGGAGACAATAACTCTTTAATCATGGGTATATTAGTAGATATTTTATGTTTAAATTATAAAAAGAAAGTATGTAGTATTTCTTTGTGAAAATACTCTACAATTATATGCATATTAATTGGTTAAAATTTACTATACAAATTATCAGTATTTTATTGTACAAATTAATTAATTATTAGCAATTATCAATACAGTCAATCCCATATCCAAATCCAGTAGCAATTATCAGCATTTCATTGTACAAATAAACAGAATATTTTAATGTTTAAATTACATTTTTTATGCAATATTATTAATATACATTACAGGGCTTGAATGGCAGATACAGGGCTTGAATTTCGAAACGGGATGGCAGGATTCGTGCCCTAAAGATTATTATCGTGTCCTATTTATTATGCCCTATTGTGGGCGGGCGGCTCCTGTTTCCAAAAAATCATTTTCCGAAAATGTTTCTTTGTAAAACAACGATCAAGTCTCAGGACCGACCGACCGACAAATTTCATGATATTTTCTACTATCGATTAGCAAATTTCACAGGTTCTTCTTACGACAGATTGACAAAATTCATAGTTGTTTTTCTGCATCTGACTGAAAAATTTTGTGCTTTTTCTCCACGACCGACTGACGAATTCCACGATTTTTTCTAGAGACCGATCAGTGAATTTCATAATTTTTTTTCTCGAGATCAATTGACAAATATAGCAATTTTATTCTGTGACCCATTGGCAAATTTCTCTGTTTGTTCTTGCGACATACTGATGAAAATAACGATTGTTTTTTTTTTGCATCCGATTGAAAAATTTCGCGTTTTTTCTCTGCGACCGGCTGAGGAATTTCACGATATTTACTCATGACGGACTGGCAAATTTCCCGATATTTTTCCATGATCGATTGACGAATTTTGTGCTATTTTCCCGCTGCCGATTTCCCATGAACTTCAGTTTTCTTCTTACGACCGGTCGACAAATTTTGTTATTTATTTTCACCATAATTGACGAAATCGGCGATATTTTTTTTATGACCGATTTATGTATTTTGCGATGTTTTTTTCCTGTGCCCAAAATAGGAAATAACTAAAAGGGCAGTAATGGCCACCGGAGACTGAGCCCTACCAAATTGGCCAATAGTCAGCACTAAACAAAATGAGATTACACTTGTGGCACACATGAAGAAAAAAAAATTGGTGAACTTAAAAAAAACATGTTTAGAAATAACAAACTAGTTGATTTTTACAATTCACAGAAATTAGGATATGACTTTTAAAATCAACCTTTTATCGTGTAATAGAAGAAATCAATTGACTATTTCCTTTTCAAACTTTGGATATGGATTTAAAATTCCAATGCATTGCAATTCCATGCGAAAAAATCTGCAACTGAAATCGAAAAAGTAAAAAACAGCCATGTGAAAGATCGAGCTGAGCTATCTTATGCAAAAAGAATCTTTTAAAACTTTTCAAATTTAAACAATTAAAAAAAACCCTGCCCATTGGTTTAACATTACGGAATGGCCATTTTCAAGTTAGTGAAGGGTCCCCTTAAGCAGGGTTGCAAAAAAGCCGGCTAAAATTAAAAAAAGCCAGGCCGGTGGCTTTTATTGGTTTTAACCGGCTTTTTTTGGCCAAAATTGGCCTTTTTTGGCCATAATTGGCTTTCATAAAGTGAAGCATTGTAATTATAAACTACACATTTTAAAGTGTTTTGAATTAGTTTTAATGACATTTAATTGGTCTAGAGTTTAATAAGTAACCCAATTTCTGAATAATGAAGACATTAATACTGGAATAAAACTTAGATGGTTTTGCTAGTGATTTGTAGTCAGAATTGCAAATATGTCAGCTAAATTTTAAAAGGTCCATACCAACTGCTTTATCTGGTTTACACTGACCTTTTACTCCAGTCCCCCCCCCCTCCCCCAATTTTTTTCATTTTTACTGCTTTATAAAATTGAAGAGGACAATGGTTACTTAGTTACATGTTTTATTACTTAATTTTAAGAGCTATTAATATAAAAGTCTTATTTTATTTCTAGTAAACATTCAAAATTATACATAGTCATCTAATAAAAACACCATTTCTCACTATTAAAAATATTATAAATAGCATATATGCATGAAAATGCTTAGCAACAAGATTTTCAAAATTTTATTTAGATTTTTTTTTTTTTTTTGCCTGTGTGTTTAAATGCTCTATTTTTTATACACTTATGTACCAAACTCTCCTCAAAAATTATATCCTTTCCAGGGGCCTTGCTAAGGGGGGGGGGCAGGGGGGGAGCCTCCCCCCCCCAAAAACGTTCGTGAATGCTGTTACACTTGGCAAATTTACAAACTTAGTTGGTCAATTTGTGTAAAACTTTAATAAAAACTATAATACATTTTCTATTTCTGACAGACTTTGCAAAAATTACGAATCTAATTGGGAATATTATTAAACTTTTTACGAATAAGAACTATACTACATTTTCTAATTGTGGTAACTTGGCAAAGTTATAAAACTAGTTGGCAAATACAAAAAATTTGACTTGGCAATTTAAGGTCATCTCCCCCACCAACAAAATGTCTCCGCGATGACCCTGATCCTTTCTAATTTCTCTTTTAACATAGGAATAACTTAATCTCTCCATATGGACACATAAGAATGTTTTCATTTTGATGTGATTACATTTTGCCATTGTTCAATTAAATATAATCTTTAAACTGTGTAGTATATGTGGAGCTATGTAATATAGAATTTCAAAACAGCAGTTTGGAGTCTAACTTATATCCTTTTCAATATTTATAACTTTTTTTTCAGACATAATAAAATCTTCAAAGTTGCCTTCTAACATTTATAAAGACTTATTTATTTGACAAAATTTAATAGAAATTTATAATTTTTTTTTAGTAGAAAATATTTATAAGTGTATTAAAAATTAATTGATCTAAATTTAAAACGAATTAGCTTTAAACCAACTTTAAAAAATAAAAGCCGGCTTTTTTCAATAAAAGCCGGCTTTTTTTAAGTGGCTAAAACCAAAAAAAGCCGGCCGGCTTTTTTTGGCCTGGCTAAAACCAAAAAAAGCCGGCCGTTTTTTTTTGGCCTGGCTAAAAGCCGGCAACCCTGCATTACATACAGTTGAAATCTAAGCTGGTGAGTGTATTTCGCAAGATTAAATAGTATCTCCTGAAGAAAAATAATATAACTGATTAAACATATTGAAGATATTGCAATGTGAACCCTTTCGGGTCCAATTTTTTTTTTTCAATTTTGAGAACAAAATTACTTTTATTTTAATAATGTTAATTGTAGCTAGGGTTGCCAGATTTATCTCAGAAAAAAACGGAAGATTTTGATTGACACTAGTTAGTTTTGGTTTTATTGTGCTATCGTCCTTCTTCATACCATTCTAAACTATGTTGAATGTGCCAGTAATGCTTTCGGTAACAAGTTTCTTTAAAAAGAGATTATTAATTAATCGATTTAATCATTATTTTCCAACTTTATTTGTATAATTATTCTATTAACATAGATTAACTAAATTTGCAGCGATATATTGCATTATGAATGAAAAATTAATTGAATTGTAAGAACAAAAATAAATCGAAACCTACAATTAAATGATGATCATGAAAAATTTTAGTAATGGACACCCTACAGAAGTAAATTTTTGTAATAAAGCATAAAGGAAAATAATAAATAAAACAAGACATTAAAACTTAAGGTACAGATATACTAAATTAAAAAATTTATAATATTGATACTTATAGTCTATAATAATGTCAAGTTCAGATGATCTAATCCTACCCAAGAGTTTGTGAATATGCAATTAATATTACTCAACTCTCCCAATGTTTTTGTCATTCTGATCAAAAATAAGCCATTTTTACATTTGAGGCACAATTGTATAACATTTTTTCGGTAAAAGGTGAAATTTTGAAGCAAACTGAAAAATAAAGTCTTCAAACTATCAACAGTAAGATGAAGTGAAAAACGGAAGAAATCATTGTACGGGACAATTTTAAACATACACTGTACGATAGGCCTGAAAGATGCAAAAAAAAAACGTACAACTTACAGGAAAAACGTACAAACTGGCAACTTTAATCATAGCTATCCAAACAGATTTACTAACATGATAATAGGATAGGGAAGAGTTTTTGGAGATGTTTGGAAAATATTGTGTTACAACAGGGTTTAACAGATATTACACCTTTGTAATGTTTTTTTGTGTTTTATCACACATGATTCGTTCAGAAAAAGTAACCTATATTTTAAATTTAAAGAGTGAAATTTATGTATAAAATAAAGGAATCACCAACGGTGCATAGAGATTTAAGCAGACTTTTGTTATTGTTATTACTAAATGTCCAAACATAAATGAACTCATAATAAGAAAGGCATAGCCATATACTATCATTACTATATATAGATAGTAACAAAAGTAATTTTTAAGAAAAAATAATACTCGATGAAAAGACATGTACTATTAGTAGTACACCAGACCCGAAAGGGTTAAAATCCACTTGCATTTGCATTCGGTGAAAAAAAGGAATAAATTATTTGAGATACATGTGGAATCAAAGCTGATGAATATAGTTTGCATAAAACTATGTTTCTTGACAAAATAATCCAACTGAAGAGCGAGCATGGTGAAAAACTGAAATATTGAAAATACAGCTAAATCGTTGCAATCTGCTTGCATCCGGTTGGAAAAATAGTTAATCAGTTTGCTAATTAGATGTAATCAAAGTAGAGATGCATATTTTCATGAAAAAAGTTGTATTTCAGTTGGTGATTGATAAGATTTTTTTATCTCCACTTGGCGAGTGACGACTATAGTGGCGATCGATGGCCGATATTTTAATCACCACTTTTACAACTTTAATCGCCACGTGGCGACTGCTAATTTACACCTATAGTCGCTACTTGTCCACCCAGTCATTTCCACTGCTTCTCTCTCATTGGTTGTTTCTGGCGCTTTCACTACCTGCATATGCATAGGGTATATAAGGCAGCGTGTCTCTGTCTATCATTTTGCTGAGCCTTGCTTTTTCTAGCACGCTGTTCTTTTTTCCCTCTCTTGCACTGAAGAAGAATCTCGCTGTAGATTCGAAACAACTGTTTGCTGCTTTTCACGCATTATTTGTGCATTTTAAACGTTGGTTTACTGCTTTTTAACGATTATCATAATCGTGATGTAAACCGCGATTATCATAATCGTGATGCAAACCGCGATTATCGTAATCGTGATGCAAACCGCGATTATCGTAATCGTGATGCAAACCGCGATTATCATACTTTTTCATTAAACTGCAATCTAGGGATGCACCGGATATTGATTTTGCCGGATATCGGATACCGGATATCCGAAGCTCCTTTGTCTGCCGGATTCGGATATCCGATCGGATATCCGGCACTAGATATGTTTTTAGTTATATGGTGAATTATTTCTTTATATAACGCCATCTCAGAACAATAAATTACAAGCATGTTTCACACATCATTAAAACATTTTAAATGTATTGAAATATAATTTACAAAAACTATATATCTTTGAATATCAGGGCTTGAAATTCAAGTTTTCCCCAGGAGGGGAGTTTCCCACCAAACATTTAAAAATGCAGGGGGTTGAACTGTTAGAAAGGAAAAAAAAAAATCTTTAAACCCCGTTATTTTTTACGTGCCGCTTAAAGAATTACATTTATACAGACATGACAAAATACCATTAAAATAATTTAAATTAACAACTCAAGATAATTATCCAAAATGTTTATTTTTATTAAAACAAAGGAACAGAATCAATTTTTATATATACCATGTCTATCTTTCAACTTTCACCTAATGTTATGGGCAATTAACAATTGTGTTCCTAAATGAATTTCTTAATTTAGATTTTATTGCATTTTGCGTGATTTAGCCTCTTTCACAAGTTACACTTTTGACAAACAGCACAGACCAACTTTTATAACTTTAGAAATTATCGGAAACACATGGTTATGCTCTGTTAAAAAATTTTAGAAAACTTTGCAAAATCTGATGTGCATTAATTTTTAACAGTAAGTGAAAAACGCATGAATAATGCATATCTGTGATTCTATTGTCAGTATCCTATGGTGATTGTATGTCACTTCTGAACAAACTTGTTTTATTATATCCTTAATGGAATTATAGTCAAAACTGTAGTCCCTGGTATTTTCGTTAATTGAACTATGTTCTATGCATTGGAATTTTAAATCCATATCCAAAGTTTGAAAAGGAAATAGTCATTGATTTTTTTCTACTACACGATAAAAGGTTGATTTAAAAAAGTCATGTCCTAATCTAATCTGTGAATTGCAAGAATCAACTAGTTTGTTATTTCTAAACATGTTTTTTTTAAGTTCAACCAAATTTTTTTTCCCTTCATGTGCACCACAAGTGTAATCTCATTTTGTTGGGTGCTGACTATTGGCCAATTTGGTAGGGCTCAGTCTCCGGTGGCCATTACTGCCCTTTTAGTTATTTGCTATTTTGGGCATAGGGAAAAAACATCACAAAATACATAAATCAGTCATAAAAAAAAAATATCGCCGATTTCGTCAATCATGGTGAAAATAAATAAAAAAATTTGTCGACCGGTCGCAAGAAGAAAACAGAAGTACAGGAGAAATCGGCAGCGGGAAAATATCACAAAATTCGTCAATCGATCTGTCACGAGCAAATATCCTGAAATTCCTCAGCCGGTCGCAGAGAAAAAACGCGAAAATTTTCAATCGGATGCAGAAAAACAATTGTTACTTTCATCAGTATGTCGCAAGAACAAACAAGGAAATTTGCCAATCGGTCACAGAATAAAATTGCTATATTTATCAATTGATCTCGAGAAAAAAAAAAAAATATGAAATTCACCGATCAGTCTCTAAAAAAATTGTAAAATTCGTCAGTCGGTCGTGGAGAAAAAGCGCAAAATTTTTCAGTCAGATGCAGAAAAACAACCATGAATTTTGTCAACCTGTCGTAAGAAGAAACTGTGAAATCTGCCTATCGATAATAGAAAATATCACGAAATTTGTCAGTCGGTCCTGAGACTTGCTCGTCGTTTTAGAAAGAAACATTTTCGGAAAATGATTTTTTGGAAACAGGAGCCGCCCGCTCACAATACGGCATAATAAATAGGGCACGAATCCTGCCATCCCGCTTCGAAATTCAAGCCCTGTAATGTATATTAATAATATTGCATAAAAATGTAATTTAAATATTAAAATATTCTGTTTATTTGTACAATGAAATGCTGATAATTGCTACTGGATTTGAATATGGGATTGACTATATCGATAATTGCTAATAATTAATTTGTACAATGAAATGCTGATAATTTGTACAACAAATTTTAACCAATTAATATGTGTATAATTGTAGAGTATTTTCACAAAGAAATACTACATACTTTCTTTTTATAATTTAAACATAAAATATCTACTAATATACCTGTGATTAAAGAGTTATTTTCTCCAAACATAGGCTTAGTTGATGCCCTTTTTCTGTATTAATTATTTAACCTTTAACTGATGTGACTAAAATTTGTCACACAACTAATGTGATCCGGTCTCTCGGACCCCTCGAATAAATTGAATAAAAAAAATAACTCAAATGGTTGAATTTACTTAAATTTTGTCCTAACAATATCGTTGTACTTCTCTTAGGAGCATGTGAATTAAATTGCATGAAAAAAGTATTTTATTCATATTATTTAACTTCAATACAGAAAAGTAAAAAGCTGTAAAATTGTTTACAGCTGGGAGTCGCGGGGTCTGGGAGACCGCATGACATCAGTTAAAGGTTAATATTGTTTTTGCTCTAAGTCACGTTTAGTTTTATTTTAAGTTAAATTATTTTTATATTTAAAAGTAAAAAGAAAATTACTTTTAATTTTAAATATTTATAATGAAGTTACAAAAACAACTAGTTGGATTTGCCAATCCCAAAACTTTCTTCAATCTCATACATCTTAATATTTCAAAAAGTAGTTCCAAATGTTAATACTTCAATATTATTAGTTCAATATTATACCAACTTTGATTTTGGTCTAAAATTTCTGCTTCAGTCAATTAATCAGAATAAGAATAAGTTAATCTCGATCATGATATTTATTAAAATCAAAAATTTTTTCATTATTCTGTTGTTCAGCTGTTTGTTGTATCAGCTGATTGTGAATAGCCAGCTTAGCAGGATGCGAAGTTCCCTTCGCTTCATGAGCCGCCAATATACAGTACCAAAAAAAAAAAAAAAACTGAAAAATCGAGAAAATTTTACAAAAATCTCTGTTACAGTGCCACCTTCTGGCAGAATATTTCCAAATTCAAGGAAAAACCGCTGGCCATAGCCAAAAATATACACCACAAATTCTATGCTTAACTTCATACACTTTTCAATGGTAAAATAATGAAAATAACACAAAAATCCGCATTATAGCGCCCCTTTCCAGCAGAATATTTTCAAATTGAAGGAGGACCTGCTGGCCATAGCCAAAAACATACCCCCCAAAAATTGGTTCAATTCTATACATAACTTCATACACTTTTCAATGGTACACAGGGCTTGAAATTCAATTTTCCTTAGGAGGGGAGTCTCCCTCTCAACATTTGTAAATGGAGGGGAGTTGAGCTGCTTGGGAAGGAGAAAAAAAATATTTAAAACCCACTGTTATTTTACATGTTATTTAAAGAATTACATTAATACAGACATGACAAAGTACCACTGAATCAATTTAAATCAACAATTCAGAATAATTATGCAAAATGTTCTTTTACTTTAAAAAAGAAGAAAGTTGAGCTTTTATACAGTCTACTTTTCAACTTTCAATCAAATGACATGCATCGATAACAATGGGGGTTGTTAAATAAATTTCAGAATTTAGATTTTTTTCGATTTTGGGCCCTGAATCCTCTTTATACAAGGTTAAACTTGTGACAGACAGCACAAGCACAGCATTTATAACTTTGGAAAGTACCAGAAATGTATGGTTATGCTCTCTTAAAAAAATTTCAAAAACTTTGCAATATCTGACGTGTCTTCATTTTTGACTATTAGCATGAACATATTCGGAGATGTCATCATAAATATCTATATCTGAATGAAATTGTTTTATTATATTTTTAATGGAATTATAGTCAAAAACTAACTTCCTGATATTTTCTTTGATTGAACAAGCTACTATGCTTTCAAGTTTTAAACAAAGTCCAAAATTTGAAATGGAAACCGTCGATTAATTTCTTCTATTACAAAAGAAATCTAGGTTAACTTTAAATTGTGAAGTCCTAATTTCTGTGAATTAATGGGGGAGGCGCAGGGGGAAATCCTCTCCCGGCATTAATTATTTTTGTTGCAGGCCGAATAAACTTCATTTTTGGTTTGGGTCGATTTCAGGCTGAATGTAGATTAATGCAAGTTGGATTCGGGTTAAACCGAATTTTTCAAAAGTTAGTTGAGCATATTATTTCAGATTAAAAACTATACTTATAATAATAAGCATGGATATTTATATTTGTGCTTTTTTCAAAAGCCCACTGCGTTTTTTCCGCGACCCTTAGATGAAATTCGCGTTTTCCTACGAATTTTTGACGAAAGTCGCGTTTTTACGTGATTCTTTAATGAAATTCGCGTGCTTTCCGCGATTCTTTGACGAAAATTCACGTTTTTTTTCTGCGATTCTTTGGCGAAATTCGCGTTTTTTGGCGATCTTTTGACGAAATTCGCGTTTTTTTTCGCGATCTTTAGTCGAAATTCACGTTTTTCCCACGATCTTTAGTCGAAATTCACGTTTTTCCCACGATCTTTAGTCGAAATTCGCGTTTTTCCCACGATCATTTGAAGAAATTTACTTTTTTTTGCGATCCTTTGACGAAATTCGCTTTTTTTCGCGATCCTCTGACAAAATTCACGTTTTATTAATGGCCTTTTGGCAGAATTCGCGTTTTTCCTGTGATTCTTTGACGAAGTTCGCGTTTTTCTTGCGATCCTTTAACGAGAATCGCTTTTGGCAGAAATTGCTTTTTTTTCCACTGTCCTCTGACGGAATTTGCGTTTTTTCCGCGATCTTTTCACGAAACTTGCGTTTTTTTTTTTTTCGATATCCTTTGACGAGATTTGTGTTTTTCCTGCGATTCTGTGATGAAATTTGCGTTTTTTAGCGATCCTTTGACGAAAGTCGCATTTTTTCGCGATGCTATGCCGAAAGTCGCGTTATTTCCGCGATAATTTGCATTTTATTTGCGAATCTTTGACGAAATTAGCGTTTTTTCCCGCGTCCCTTCGCGACCAAATTTTTTTGGGGGGCTACCATTTGTCGAAATTCATGATTTTTTCAATTATATTTTTTATGTCCAAATTTTTGGGCTGATGACCGATTTTTAATAAATTTCCGAACCGAATACCTTAAAATTTCGGAACATTTGGAACAGAATCACCCCTGAATTTGCCAATCGGTCTCGGAAAATAACGCGAAACTTGTCAGTTGATCTCGGGAAAAAAAATCGCTGAAATTTCTTTATTAATCGCGTAAAAAAAAGCCCAAAATGTGCCAATCGGTCGCGCGAAAAAAATCACAAAATTTGCAAGGCATTCGCGGGTGTTGATCGTAGTTTCAAAATGCAAAATTTTTCGGAAAAGGGGGAATTTTTTTGGGCGGGAGGCTTCCACCCACGATATTCTTTTGGGCGGGATTTCAAAGTTTTGAGCGCGAATCCCGCCATCCCTCCCTGAAATTCAAGCCCTGGTACAAGAATGAAAGTTGCACAAAAATCGCTATTACAGTGCCCCCCCCTCCCCTTCCAGTGGAATGTTTCCATATTGAAGGAGGGCCGCCTGGCTATAGCCAAAAACATTCACAAAAAAATTGGTTCAGTTCTATGCATAACTTCATTACGATGGCAAAAATCGCTATTATTGGAAATATCCCCATCCTGGCAGAATATTTCCAATTTAAGGAGAACCTGCTGGAGATAGCCAAAAACAAATACAAAACATTTTGTTCAATTATATGGATAACTTCATACACTTTTCGATGATACAATAATGAAAATGGCACAAAAATCGCGATTATCGTGCCCCTCCCCCCCCCCCCCCCCCCCCTTCCAGTGGAATGTTTCCATATTGAAGGAGGGCTGCCTGGCTATAGCCAAAATCATTCACAAAAAATGGTTCAATTCTATGCATAACTTCATTCACTTTTCGATGGTACGATGGGGACACACGGACAGACAGAAATTTTGTATAAACATGTTTTGGGATATCTGACCCCTAAAACATCTAAATCCGTCGAAAACCAGAAATTGAAAAAAATTCTATTACAACACTTTCTTCTAAAAATAGGCCTGTTTAATTGTTAAACTTAAAAGAAAGAAAGAAAGTTAATAAAGTCATACTTTAATAAACAACTTCAAATTTTGTTTTATACTCTGAAAGTAAAGGTACAATTTTTTAAAAGAAGTAAACGTAAATTCTTAAATTTATTATAAAGAGTTCATATATCAATGTTAGGAAAGCTGGCAATTCTTTAAACTTTTGAGAATTACCTTTTACTCATGGATAGTGCACTTACTTTCATATTTTACATTATAAACAAAATTGTTCGGCATTGTTTGGGGTCAAACGATTTCTGTTATCCTTATATATTCGCTTTGCTGCACTCTGCCGGATATCCGGCAGAGAAGTCGGATATCCGGCGATTGTGATTTGGATATCCGACGGTATTTCGGATATTGAAAAATCAGCCGGATATCGGATATTTGCCGGATATCCGTTGCATCCCTACTGCAATCGGTGCTTTTTCAACTTCGAACACTCAAAATTCTACCATTCTAAACCGCAGGTTATTACAATGATCATGATACTAACGGAGTAGTTTCTCCCTGCCTAAACCATGACGACATTATATACCGAATAATCGGTTTCGATCACCATGATACGTCTCACCCTAAACCATGATCACTCCTCAAGATTCTCCCAGCTTCAACCGTGATATTAACCGAACCCTCAGTTTTCGATAAGCATGATACTATCATGGTATTACGCTGTGATTTCTCTCAGCCTAAACGGTTTTTCATAAGGGGAAAAAGTGATAGTTTCGGTGTTCAGATGACGGGCGATAAATATGATACAGCTGGTTTTTCTCATGCAGTTGTCGACAGCAAATTATACTGTTTTTTTTTTTTGTTGTTGTTGTTTTTTTTTTTTTTTTCAATCTGGTATTTAGATTTCAGCGGTTTTGAATGAATATTTGTTTGTTGTTAATGAACAATATGTGAATCAGGGAGATAAATAAATGAAATATTACATTTTATTTGCAACAGTGGATTTAATTGGACAAATGAAATAATACTTCCATAGCAATATAGGGTAGATGTGCCAGTAATGGACACCCTTGATGTTTTTGGTTCATAAAAAAATAACTAATAAATATTTAGCTTTAATTATTTTTTTATAATAACCCCCTTGTATGTTTTATAAAACTGGGTTATTACTGATACTTTTAATCAAGCCAGTCAGGAAGCAGAAAATAATGTTTCAAAGTTTCGCTGTTTTTCTCTGAAAATCTTAATGAAGGGGCTAAGAGCTGGCTTCGTTTAATTTATATATTATTTATTTTCTTGCAAAATTTGAATGTTTTTGTTTGAGTAGCAATAGAAAACTTAGAATTTTATATGCTAACAGTCATTTACAAAATTTCATTTATTTTTAAGGTTTTAAGAGGGGGTGTCCATTACTGGGATGGTTAATTTAGTCATTTTCCAGTAATGGACACCCCATGTAGACATTGCTAAAAATGCAATTTCAGTAATGTTTATAGTGCATAAAATATTTTGACTTAACTGCAAACCTAAATAATCAAATTTAATTTTTAAATTATTCTTACCAAAATGTAATAACACCATAAACTTTTATAAATAGCTGCTTTTAAGTTATTTTATATGATTAATAAAATTTCAATATTTTATTTTATTTATTTATTTTTAATTTAGTATATGTACCTTGCATATTTTAAAATCTGGCAATCAAACCAGCCAGGAAGCAGAAAATATTGTTTAAGAGCACAGTCAAAGAGGGGCTCATGGGGCTTAATCCCTCTCCGTTAAAATAAAAACAATTAAGTTACAGAAGCTATTAAAAATCTACTTTCTGTCTTAAACGTTTCATTATTCACCTCTGGCAAAAAAAATGTAATAATTATGAAAGTTATAGGTAATATTCATGAAACTAATAAATCTGCAGATCAGTGGCCTCAAGCATCAGTACTACAGTTTTATTTTGAAATTATTTTATTTAGTATTTAAAATATTCAACTCACAATATCATTTCTTTCATATTTGTAATATTAATTATTTAAATGATATATCAAGTATAGTCTCTGGAACAGTGACCCGGAGCCGAACAATTTTTGATGCTCCAGCTCCGCTCCTAGAGAAAATACTGTGGCTCCAGCTCCGGCTCCAACTCTGCTCCGACTTCGCGCTTTTGAATTCCAGATTTTAATTTACACGTTTAATTTTTTGCTCACAAATACTTTCTACCTTCATTAAAGATCTGACAAAATACATTTTTCTTCTCATCAAACTTGAAATGCTTGTTCAGAAAATATGACATCTTTTAACTTTTGCTTTTAAAATAGAAAGTTTGGTGGAATTTTAAACACAAAAATCTTAAATTTCTTCTACACTTTTCAAACAGCCAAAATTGTACAACTACACATGTAAACAACAGGCGGCCGTATTTGTTTTCAAATAGTGTTGTCACTTAGTTCAAGTAGAAAGTAGAAGTAAAGTAGTGTTACCATGTTTTGAGAAGTTTTCCTTCTCTAATAATAATCTATATAATAAAAGCCTAAGTCATGTGACTGCCATCAATAGTTCCGGGTTGACCGCTTCACTTTTTGTATGCCAAGCGTCTAATTTGGTAATTTAATGTTAGCCGGGAGCAAGTGATAGATCGCCAAATATTGTAAATATCATGTCATCAGTATTATAATAGTCCATTTCATGCGACTGTCATAAACAATTTTTCACATGGTAACTTAAAACAAAGCTTTGATGTTAAAATTAAGTGTCATGGTTTATGGTAAATCTTGTTTATTCGCCAAATATTGTAAATATCATGTCATCAGTATTATAATAGTCTATTTCATGCGACTGTCAGAAACAATTTTTCGCGTGTAACTTAAAACAAAGCCTTGCTGTTGAAATTAAATGTGATGGTTAATGGTATTATTTATAACTTTTCTTTTTTAAGCAGTAATTGAGTCATAAATTTTAAATGGTACTTTTCTGTTATACGGACACCATGCCGAAATGTATGCTAATGCGCCAATTATTTCAACCTTCATTCAAAAAATTAAATGTTTACTGCAATGCGGAAAGATATTTGTAATTTTATGCCAGTCGTTTAATATGAGTTTGTTTTTTTTTTATTACTTTATTGTCACGAGGACTCAGATGGTGTTATTACACAAGGGGTCAAAGACGCTTCAGATTCCGGGCGTCTCCATGTTATTCCTATAGCTGCAGAGGAGTTGCTTGGAGAGCGAGCGTCTTTTTTCTGTCAGCGCATCTTTGACGCCCGAAACGAGGCGAGTCGCCAGTAACAGCCAATCAAATGCTTGGAAATCTGATAATAGAAAAGCCTTTTCCGGAACAGCCAATGAAATGCTTGGAAAAGACAGACCGTGAGGCGGCTGTTGTCGCTAGACGCCTGGGATTCCAAGCGTCTCTTGGTGTTATGGTGTTATTACACAAGGACTCAAAAACACCAAGAGACGCTTGGAATCCCAGGCGTCTAGCGACAGCAGCCGCCTCACGGTTCGTCTTTTCCAAGCATTTCATTGGCTGTTCTGGAAAAGGCTTTTCTATTATCAGATTTCCAAGCATTTGATTGCCTGTTACTGGCGAGTCGCCTCGTTTCAGGCGTCAAAGATGCTCCGACAGAAAAAGGACGCTCGCTCTCTAAGCGACTCCCCTGCAGCCATAGGAATAACATGGAGACGCCTGGAATCTGAAGCGTCTTTGACCCCTCGTGTAATAACACCATAACAGTTATTTATTCACTTATTTTAAGTATATATCTGTGATTTAATAAAATAGTACGTAAAAGTCTGTAATTTTCAAATGTTATATTTTTAAAATGCTCACTTTACTATCAACAATGTTTTTTCTTTTATCTTTCAAATGTTTCAATTCACGTGATTTTCATTTTGCGCCAACTATTACACTTGGCGACAATGGTGTCCGTATAACGGAAAAGTACCTTTTAAATATTTCAGTTTGAAATTAAAGCTATGCATTTTAAATAAAATGAGGGAAAGTACTATATTTTAAATGAAATGTGAAAAAATACGACGGGAACAGTATTTGGCGACTTATCACCTGCGTCCGGCTAACATAAAAATGCCGAGTTCAAAATTCTGTATCTATCTGTATCTATCAAAATTCTGTATATTATATTTAATTGATTTACAGTTTAATAAGTAACCCAATTTCTGAATAATGAGGACATTAATACTGGAATAAAACTTAGATGATTTTGCTTGTGATTTGTATTCTGAATTGCAAATATATTAGCTAAATTTTAAAAGGGCCATACCAACTGCCAATTTTTTCATTTTTACTGCTTTATAAAATTAAAGAGGACAATGGTTACTTAGTTATGTTTTATTACTTAATTTTAAGAGCTATTAATATACAAGTCTTATTTTATTTCTAGCAAACATTTGAAATTATACATAGTCATATTAATAAAAACACCACCATTTCTCACTATTAAAAACATTATGAATAGCATATGCATGAATATGCTTAGCAACAAGCTTTTCAAAATTTTATTTGGAGAATTTTTTTTTTTTTTTTTTCTTGTTTTAAATGCTCTATTTTTTATACACTTATGTACCACTCTCCTGAAATGAAACATCTTTTCTAATTTCTCTTTTAACATTTATAACTTAATCTCTCCATATGGACACATAAGAATGTTTCCATTTTGATGCGCTACATTTTGTCATTAAGGCTTTTAAATCGAAAAGGGCAACTTTCTGACATAAGTTTTAATTTATTTTTGTTCAGAAATGCATGAAACTAGCAGATGTTGTTGTTCAGAAAACTATGTAATTGTGCTGTTTTTTTGCAAATGCAATAGATTTTTCAGAAAATAGTGTCAAAGTGAGCGTTTTGAATCGAATTTCCACACGAAAGAAGAAACCACTCAGAAAAGGGTGAAAAAAACATGTTTGTCACATGATCAAAATCTCTTATAACTCAATAGGTAATTGATGGATGAAAAAATGGAAAACACAGTTCGATTCCAAATCGCTTCCATGGTCAGGCTTTCGAATTTTACATCTTTCCCTTAAAAAATGAATTTTTAAATGTGTCAAAACATTTTGCGCTTGTTGAGCAGAGCAGTTAAGAACAGTTTTAATTAAATATAATCTTTAAAATGTGTAGTACATGTGGAGCTATATTAGTGTTGACGCTAGAAAAAAAAAGGACCGCCGAATTTTTCAAAAAGGTGTCTATTCCAAAAAAAAGGGTGCATTTTTTTTTTCAAAAAAGGAACACTATTATAAAATAAGGGCACATTTTTTTCAAAAAGGGCACACTTGTACCTTGTTCATAAAACATATTTTGAACTGGTTTGTTTAGAGTCTCTAGAATTTGCGATATTTTTCCGGTATCAATTGAATTACCATGGGGTGCATAGGAAGTGTTAAAAAGGGCAGGCGGGTGCATCGGAAGGGTTTAAAAGAGCCGCCTGGCGCAAAAAGGAAATACAAAGGCCCGCCGTGCCAGGGTTCGCAAAAACTCTGGTTTTTTTCAAAAGTATAATACATGCATAATTACATTATTGTATACTATATTTTCTATATATTATACTAGGGGGCTCGGCCCCCTACAAGCTACGCTCGCCAACCGCAGTCTCTAAATGCACGCCAATTTGATCGGCTTTTAAAAGATTTCGAAAGATTGAATTATAATTTAAGAAACAGTGGCGATCTCCCTATAAACGGATTTCTATTCATTTCTCTTTGATTGGGGAATTTTAACACCAAATCCACTGCGGTACTACTTGATTATCCAGTCGACCAATTTTGCCAAATTATACAAATTGACATAATTTTTATTTTAAATAACGTAAGAACAAATAAATTAGTACAACATTAATAAAAATACAAATAAAACGTTGAAATCAAAATAACTTGATGACGTAGACACATGTAACAACATTTCAAAATAAGCTAATATAAAAGGAATTAAGTAAACAGAGTCTTTGTCTCCTGGTATTTTTTAACAAAGCGAAAAGAAAGTTCTTTTAAATGAGACAATTTAAATTATTCGTTTTTAATCTGACGTAATTTTGACCAAGCTATTCTTTCTCTTTTAAAATTCACGTGTATACTTTTTATGACGTAATTTTCAATAAGTTCCTGCTTTTTATACGCAATTATTTCATTTTAATTTGAAAGTATCTTTACTATTTATAATAGTCACATGTAAATAAATTTTTAATTTGAGGCAAACATTATTGTTTCCATTGTTTATACAGTTGGCAACAGGTTAAATTAGTACAATTTTCTAAAATAAGTAAAAAATGTCTCAAAATGCTGAAAATTTCAATTTAAAATAGATATAAAACCTCAAAAAATGAGTCAAATTAAAAAAATAAATCAATTCTGCACACCGGGAAATTATAACGTATAAAATGAACTAAAAATTATTAAATTCCGATGTATAGTTTTTGCTACTACTTTTTTAGTGGAACGATTTTGTCCAACTTTAGCATTAAATATCTCTTAAAATAATTCTTCGATTTGAAAACTGTCTGCATCAGCGTGTTTATCAAACGTTTCTGTATAATACTACCGATTTTCATATTTTTGTATGCAATATTTTTCTTAATATTAACGAAGAAAGACCTCCGGTCACAAAAAATTCAAAACCGGTGACAGCGGTAGTTACTTTTTTTTAGAATAGAGAGATACACTATACATAAAAAAATACATTGTTCCCTTATATACAATGTAATTGTAATGCTATTTTACAAGTTATAAATTATATGAATTTAAATTAATTAAATGTCAGTGTTTTTCACAATTAGTTTTAAATATAATAGAAGATATAAAATTGTTAATTTTCTTTAAATCAAATAATGAATAGAATATTAAAATTTAAAATATATTAAGCAGGAAGAAAAAAAGGGGTAAACTAGTCGGATGTGCCAATCCCAAAAGTTTCTTCTATCTCATACATGTTAATAATTCAAAATTCACTATCACAGTGCCAAAATTAAATGGCAATTTATGTCCATCATGAGGATTGTAAAATATAGATTTGTTGAATTGGATGCATATAACAAGGAGATATAAGTATCACCTGTTGTGTAATTTACACCAAAACCTGATCAGTAACAATTTCTGAAACCGAATCTGAAGTTTGATGAAAATCCATGCATTATTAGTTCTTGAGATAAAGCTATTGCAAAAAGAGAGATAAATGCAGCACAATAGCGCCGCTTGGGTGATAATATACTAAAAACTAATCAGCACCAGTTTATATCAAGGTTTAACTGAATCTAAATTTTTGTTCAAGTCCGTACATTAGTTCTTGAGTTCTTGAGTTATTGCTGAAATCGCGAAAAATGCAGCATAGCAGCACTACCTGTTGGGCGATATGCACCAAAACTCGATAAGCATCAATTTAACTTGTAACTGAATCTGAAGTTTTATGAAACTCTGTGCTTATTAGTTCTTGAGATAAAGCTATTGCAAAAATTGAGATAAAGGCAGCATAGCAGCGCCACCTGTTGGGCAGTATATGCCAAAAACTAATCAGCACCCGTTCACATCAAGGTCTAACTCAATCTGAAGTTTTGTGAAATTCTGTGCATTAGTTCTTGAGATAGAGCACCCACAAAATTTTTTTCACATACAGACAGTCATTTTCTAAAAACTATCAAATTGATTTCAGGACCTTTTTAAAATGTATAAATCCATGATGAACTGGAAGTCGAAATTTTTCACGAATCCAATACTTTCTTCTTGTAAAGATAGAAGAAAGTAAAAATACATATTTTTTATTTCCATGTATATAGTTGATTTGAATTTTTTTATATAAAGACATATAATTATGTAACCTATAATTATGTACTATGTATGTTGCCTACTAGGTTCTATGTTAGTAAAGTATTTTAATGTGCTGAAATACATTTTTATTTTACTTCAGATGTGTAATGGCTTTTATATATTAATATTTTTTCAAAATTAACTGAAATGACTTAAATTCATTAAATGTATATGTTGTTTAAATTTTTAAATTATATCTGAAAATTGAAAAAACCCACTTTATGGGTTTTTCAGTGGGCTTTTTCAAGTGGGCCCATTCTGAAAAAACCCACCGGGTTTTTTCGAACTGGGCCCAGCTTTGTGAACCGGGCGCTGCGCCCTGCTAAAGCGGCTTAGAGTCAACACTATATATAATATAGAATTTCAAAACACCAGTTTAGAGCCTAACTTATATCCTTTTCAATGTTTATATGTATATATATTTTCTTTTTCAGACATAATGCGTTCACAGTTCCTTCTAGAAGTTATAAAGACTTATTTATTTGATAAAATTTAATAGAAATCGATAATTTTTTTTAATAGAAAATATTTATAAGTGTATTAAAAATTAATTGATCCAAATTAAAAACGAATTTACTGTAAACCAACTTTAAAAAATAAAAACTGGCTTTTTTCAATAAAAGCCGGCCGGCTTTTTTTGGCCTGGCTAAAAGCCAGCAACCCTGGTACAAAATGCTGTGATTGTAATTTCCTCTATAATAAATTTTGTTATATTGATTTTTGCACTTTGTTCAAAAATATTTATAAAGCATGTTTTCAGCAAAGAAAATGTTAAGTCAAACCTTCTTTTTTGTAAAACAATACATTTTAATATGAAAACGGGCCTTTTTCAATATTGTCTATAAATGTGATAATCAGAATGGCGGCGGTCAGCAATTTTAAATATACGCTAAACAGGACTGTTTTTTTTTTTAACCGGTTTTTCACACACAGTCATCGAGTGCATATTTGAGACAAAATCATGTTAAAGATCTAAGACTAGACGTTTTTCTCCCTTCGCTTACCGGTTTTTCTGCTTTCGTCGGGGAATTCCGTTGAAAATGCCAACTTTGACAGTGTTTTCTGTAAGATCTATTGTGTTTACAAAAAATACGTATAACGTCTTTCGATTATAGAATTTCTGAATAACAACATTTGCCAGTTTTAATGCGTTCTCGAGCAAAAATTAATTAAAACGTATGTTATAAAATTGCTCCTATAGATTTAAGAACAGCCTTAAGAAATAAAATCCTACACATTTCAAGTTCATTTAAGAATATTATCACGGACATAGACAACACCGGGTGGGTCAGCTAGCCTATACTAATAAAAGAAAGTTTCGCTCTTTGTGTGGTGGCTAGCGAAATCTACTGCACGCGGAAGTCTGAAAATTTTGGGTGAGGGTAGTCCAAGACCGGTCCTGATGCGCCTGGAGCTGAGATTTTTAATTGTTTATGGACCCCCCCCCAGAGTAGAGGTCTGCACGGGCCCGGACCGGCAGAATGAAGGCGAATTTTCAAACGGGCCGGACTGACAGACAAAATAAACGGGCCGGGTCGGCAAAAAAATTAATCGGGCCTGTCGGCCCGATATAAGAATTTAAACGAAACAGATAAAATACAAGCCATTTTCAATGTATATGATTTTCTCGAAGTATAAATGTGCGTCACGAGCCGATGCGAGTTTAACAACATCAATACAGAAATGTAACATGTCCATCGTAGAGATCGGCATCGTACAGTTACAAGATGTCTGATTCCGAGTTTAATTTTTTTTTCAGCAGACTCGTGACGGGACGGAACTGGTCTTAATCGATCTCAGGATGTGTAGAACAGTCATTGTGTTTTGTAGTATTAATAGTGATAATGAACTTCTCTTAACAGTATCTTTGGAAATATACCTTAAGGTGGTTCTCATATTCACTGCTCAACAATGCGAAGCTTTCAGGCACATTTTCTGACAAAATTTTTAACTATAAAGGCATAAAATTGACAGGCCTGCCTATTGAAGGCATTTGGAAACGAATAGCTTTTTCCATATTTGTTACATTACTTAGAGAGATAACAGAGATTCCTGCCACGTGACTGTACGTTTTTCTCCTTTCCTGTGCTATCGCTTCTGGAAATTCGATTCAAAACGCTAACTTTGACAGTATTTTCTGAAAGATATATTGCTTTTATCTATGAAAAAAAAACGACATTTACATAGCTTCTAAATAAGAATACCTGCCAATCTTATGTGTTTCCGAAAAGAAAAGAATTCATAAATGTGTCGAAATGTAGCTCCTTTAGATTTGAGAAAAGCCTTAAAAATGAGAGAAATATTTTCACAAATATACTTTTTATTATACCAGCTTCAAAAGTTATCATGTTTTTAATCCTTTATTCTGAAATACATTAATCTTTTAATGAATCCTTATTTCCATTTTGAAATGTCTGTAGACACGATGACTAAAACACTGTAAGTAATCGTTAATGTTTACTATTGTGTGTTTTCTGTTTTGCGAACATCATAGTAATGTAAAATATACTGTAAAATGTTCTCATAAATATGTATGTAGTATTCATTAAAAGAATCTTAATTGTACGTTGAGAAAAAACGGTTTTTTTCTTTTTGTAGAAATTGTGTCGGGCTGGGCCTGTTTTCATTGATTTTTGTACGGGCCTGGAAATTCCAGCCCGTGCAGACCTCTAACCCAGAGTACTCTTCAGTTTTTATACCTTGAATTAGGGATTGACCGAACCAGCAATTTTGCCGAATACCGAAGCTTCGGTCAAAGTGTACACCGAATATTCGGTATTCGGCAACCGAATACTTAAAAATTTTTAATATACATTTTTGCATATATTAGCTTTTTTAATAAACTTTAATTAACATTAAATTCTTAAGAATTTAATTCAGTTATATTTTTATTCTTAAATCTAATTACACACACACAAAAAAAATTTATGACTTCTTTCCACTCACAAATTCATTAACCCATCACTTATTTTTTATTATTTTATCACTAGTCAATACCTAAAATAACCTATGAAAATATTAAACTATACAGGCTATTATTAAGGATAAGAATTGACAGAAAAACAAAAGTTCATTCAAATAAAAAGAAACAATGTTGTCAAAGGTGATTTACTGATTGTCTATAAACATATTGAATAGGAATGTTTTCAAATACAAAAGGTATCATATCAATATTTACATTTAACTATATTTTCTGTCAAATTCCATATACAAATTTATATTTTGATTAATATTTTAACATTGTGATGATGAAGATAACAAATTTGAGCGATTTTAATATAATGATTATAAAAACTATAGTTTAGGCATAGGGATATACTTATTTGATGTGTGTATTTTCTTTAATATACACCTTAGATATACAGAGATGATTTCTGATATACTTATTTGATGTGTATATTAAAGAAAATATACATTAAATAAATTTAAATTAAGGAAACTAATGTAGAAATAATTAAAATTAAATGTTAAGAGAAAGATGCCCATCTTCCTTACTTTTTTTTCTCTAATGTAGACAGTTGTTTTGATTTCACTGCTATGTAGACTATTTTAGAAAGGAAAAAGTTTTTTTTAAATTAAAAATGGCTTTCGACTTGTTTTTTGTTGTGCAGACAATATTAAAACTCATTGTTTAGCCTATTCTACTTCTAAGTAAAAGAGAATTTTTACTTCTAAAGAAAATAGTTATCCACAATTATTCGGCCGAATACTTAAAAGTATTCGGCCGAAGCCGAATATTCGGTTTACATACCGAACCACCGAATACCGAATCGACTATTCGGTATTCGGTCAATTCCTACCCTGAATTGCTCATAACTTGCCCCCTTTTTATCCGATCTTCTTCGTTTTAGGGGCCCTTTTCCCATTTAGTTATTCTCCATTTCTACATTCCAGTTACGATCCTGGGCCCCTTGAAATTTTTGTGTTTTTCACCCCCTAATATTATCAACCTCTCAATGCATAACTTTAAAATTGAGAATTGGACTCCTCTCCCTGGGCCAGCACTCTCACATTTTTATTGGGCACCTAGTGCTCTTTTTAAAGAATTTTCCCCTCTTTTCTTCGCCCTTCTTTAAAATTTTATTCGAATGATTAATACATATCCTATGCTTAATTTCGACTTTTTGAGATCTAAAGCGCCAAGTACTAGAACCTTTTATCATGTTTTCATCTTAAGGCCTGCTCTCAACTATCTGTTGGCCCCTTTTGGACCTCCAATTATATCTCCCTTAAAAATGGTCTGATTCACTAATTTTTTTTTTGTAACATTTTAGGAAATCCAGCTACTAGATGAACGACAAAAATTTTTTTTAGACTTCAGCTACCACAAAATTTGAATATTAATCGTCTTCTTGGGGCCCTTGGTGCAGCTTATTTAAAAATGATCCGATTCTCTTGCAATTTTCTTTAATGTTGTTCTAGCGTCCTTTGACTATTATATAAAGCACTAAAAAATTTCCTTATGCCCAGCAACAGTACAGTTGAGACCCTGGACCCCTGGGGCTTGATACAGGGAACTTGAAGTTATTGTGCCCTAAATTGTTAATAAATTGCCTCCTTTTAATCCAATCTTCATTTTGGGGTCTCTTTTTTCATTTAGTTTTTCTTCCACTTCTACATTTCAGTTAAGATACTGGCCGCCTAGCAGGGTTGCAAAAAAGCCGGCTAAAATTAAAAAAAGCCAGGCCGGTGGCTTTTATTGGTTTTAACCGGCTTTTTTTGGCCAAAATTGGCCATAATTGGCTTTTATAGAATGAAGCATTGTAATTATAAACTACACATTTTAAAGTGTTTTTAATTAGTTTTAATGACATTTAATTGATTTACAGTTTAATAAGTAACCCAATTTCTCAATAATGAGGACATAATACTGGAATAAAACTTAGATGATTTTGCTAGTGATTTGTATGCAGAATTGCAAATATGTCTGCTAAATTTTAAAAGGGCCATACCAACTGCCATTTTTTTTATTTTTACTGCTTTATAAAATTAAAGAGGACAATGGTTACTTAGTTATGTTTTATTACTTAATTTTAAGAGCTATTAACATACAAGTCTTATTTTATTTCTAGCAAACATTTAAAATTATACATAGTCATATTAATAAACACCACCATTTCTCACTATTAAAAACATTATGAATAAGCATATGCATGAATATGCGTAGCAACAAGCTTTTCAAAATTTTATTTTGAGAATTTTTTTGTTTTTGTTTTTGTTTAAATGCTCTATTTTTTTATACACTTATGTACCACTCTCCTCAAATAAAACATCTTTTCTAATTTCTCGTTTCCATTTTGATATGTTATATTTTGTCATTAAGGCTGTTAAATCCAAAATGGCAACTTTCTGACCTAAGTTTTAATTTATTTTTGTTCAGAAATGCATGAAACTAGCAGATGTTGTTGTTCAGAAACTATGTAATTGCACTGTTTTTTCTGGTTTTTTTTTTTTTTTTTTTTGCAAACGCAATAGATTTTTCAGAAAATAGTGTCAAAGTGAGCGTTTTGAACTGAATTTCCACACGAAAGAAGAAACCACTCAGAAAAGGGTGAAAAAACGTGTTTGTCACATGATCAAAATCTCTTTATAGCTCCATAGGTAATTAATGGATCAAAAAATGGAAAACACAGTTCGATTCCAAATCGCTTTCATGTTTCATGGTCAGGCTTTCGAATTTTACATCTTTCCGTTAAAAAATGAATTTGTAAATGTGTCAAAACATTTTGCGCTTGTTGAGCAGAGCAGTTCAGAACAGATTTAATTAAATATAATCTTTAAAATGTGTAGTATATGTGGAGCTATATAATATAGAATTTCAAAACACCAGTTTGGAGCCTAACATATATCCTTTTCAATGTTTATATATATTAATTTTTTTTTTTTTCAGAGATAATGCGTTCACAGTTGTCTTCTAGAAGTTATAAAGACTTATTTATTTGATAAAATTTAATAGAAGTCTAGTATTTTTTTTAGTAGAAAATATTTATAAATGTATTAAAAATTAACTGATCCAAATTTAAAACAAATTTACTGTAAACCAACTTTAAAAAATAAAAACTGACTTCTTCCAATAAAAGCCGGCTTTTTTTTAATAAAAGCCGGCCGGCTTTTTTTGGCCTGGCTAAAAGCCAGCAACCCTGCCGCCTAGGGTAACTTTTTGTGCGCCATGCATTTTTCACCCCCTAATTGTGTCACACACTCATTGCATAACTTCAAAATTGAGCTTGGACTTCCCTCCCTGAGACAACACCTTCATATTTTTATTGGGACCCTAGGGCTCTTTTTTAAGCATTTCTTTGAAAAAAAAATTTAATGATTAGTACTTATACCCTGTACTTAATTTCAACAAACTGAAAATTTAAAGCGCTAAATACTAGGACGTTGTAACATGTTTTCATCTTAGGCCCTGCTCTGAATTATCCGTTGGCTCCTTTTGTCTCCCTATTATTATAGCTCTCTTAAAAATGGGCCAATTCAATACGATTTTTTTCCTAACAACTTCTTGCGTCCTCCTGCTACTACATGAATAACAAAAAAATACACTTCAGCTACCACCAATTTTGAACATTAATCGCCTTTTTGGGGTCCTTGGTGCAGTTTCTTTAAAAATTATCCGATTGTCTTGCAATTTTCTTTAGCATAGTTCGAGGGTCTTCCGGCTACATTATAAACGACTAAAAATTTCCTTATACTCCAGCTACCACCTTTTTCGTATATTAATCTTATTTTTCGGCATCAACTTACGTTATTCACTGCAGCCGGGAATTAAAATTCGCGTTACTGTTAAAGGTAAGTGGTTAACTTTAGAGGAGTGAAATTTCTTCTGTAAATTAAATATCGCGTTAATGTTAAAGGTAATTCGTTAAATTTATATAGGGGGTGGGAGCCACAAGCACCTTCCACTGCTTGGAGGCGCATTCTTTCCTCGGGTTCTTGGGGCTCGATTTCAACGGGAATTGGTTCATTCAACCTAGATAACGATTCAGCTACTTTCTGTATTATAAAGTTTGTCTTAGACTTCAGTTACCAACATTTTCGAACATTAATGGTGCATTCTATTCTCGGGTTCAATATGCCCGATTTCGACGGCAATTGGATAATTAAATTTAGATTACTATTCAGCTACTTTGTGCATTATGAAAGTTTATCTTAGAATTCTGTTAACACCATTTTAGAACATTAACGGTGCATTCTTTTCTCGGTTGTTATGGGCTCTATTTCAACGGAAATTGGTCCATTCAACTTAGCTTAGGATTGTTTTAAAGATTATAGTTCCACCGCCAGGATTCGCATTCTTATCTCGCGTTCTATGAGCTCGATTACTACGGGTTTGACTGATTCAACTTGGTTTTCGGTTGTCTCCGGCGTGTACGGAACACTCCTGGCATACACTGCCTTTGGTAGCGGGGAGCCAGGATACAAGTTTGTTCAGAAAGAGGTTTGTCGGGAACACACTAGACGCTGCCGATGGCAGCCAGTGGGCCACCACTAAGACCAGGTTCATTTGAACTACTTTCGGAATACATAAAATCATACAAACTTGAGTTTTGTTTACGTTATTATAAAGGGCCCGGGCAACACCGGGTAGATCAGCTAGTTACATATATATATGTATATATGTAACTTCAAAACAAAATTACGCAGAACTTTTTTGAGTGACAAGAGGGCGCACAAACTTTACTTGCTCCAGGGTGCTGAATATGTAGCACGCCACTGCCTTTCCCCCACCTGTACTACCATATTTTATTGCCTATTTCTTTCCATCCAGAAATAAAATAATTAAAAATACCCTATGCAAAATAAAGTTCTTATTTGGTACATTACAAAAAATAATAAAAATATTTTTTACTATTATTATTTAGTCTACTCAATCAATTATATGTTTCCCCATGTTAGACCATCATTCCCTCACACATTGCTATTATCTCAAATATCTACCACTAAAGAGCAGTAGCAGTCTAGCATCCTTCACAGAGAAGAAGCCATTTTGAACACTTGTCAATCCAGCAACATAAATTGGTAGTGTAAGATTTTGTTAATTTTTCAAAAAAAAAATCAGTCAATATATCTGGAAGCGTTTTTATTAGCAGTCATTCCCTCACACAGAATACTAATTTTTTTACAAATATCAAAAATTTAAATTTTATCATACATTATATATTAAGTGTTGCTCTTAAAGGAAATACTTTGGATTTCTTCATAATTTTGCATTTTCCCCTACAACTTAGTAAAAATGTCTTATTTCATCATTCCCTCACTTGTCATTCCCTCACATTTTTTATTTTATTTTTTCCACAAATTTTTATTTTATTTTTTTTGTTAAGTCAAATTTTTAAAACGATTTCTGCTGCTATTAAAATCTTCAATAATTGACTGATTTCTTACCATTTATCTAATTTTTATGAAAATTTACATATGTATCATTCAAGTCAGACTGCTTGACCAAATTTGCAAGTATTGTAGAGAACAACCCATAAATATTATTTAACAATTATAAAATATAAACAATTAAAAAATTGACTTTAACCAAACTATTATTTTTCTCTCTCTGTTAACGTTTTTTTTTTTTTTTTAGTTCTTTTACTTTCTACTATCTTTACAAGAAGAAAGTATTGGATTCATGAAAATTTTGTCATCCGGGTTTCTACCGATTTATATGTTTAGAAAGTCTTGAACACGATTTGACTATTTTTAAAAAACTTTGTCTGTTTGTTTGTAACACAAATTTTGTAGGCGCTCTATCTCAAGAACTAATGCACGGACTTTAACAAAATTTTAGATTCTTTTATATCTCGTTATAAATTAGTGTAAATTACTTGACAGGTAGGTGCATTTTTTACGATATCCGCAATAACTTTATCTCAAAAACTAATGCACGGATTTTTGTCACATTTCAAATTCAGTTATACCTTGTAAATTGGTGCTGATTAGTTCTTGGTGTAAATGGCCCAACAGGGGGAGCTACTATGCTGAGTTTTCACGATTTTCGCAATAGCTCTGTCGGAAGAACTAATGTGCTGATATTTATCAAACTTCAGATTCAGTTAGACTTAGGCGTAGACATAAATTTTACTGATTAGTGTTTGGTGTTTATAGTCCATAAGTGGCGTTGTTATGCTGTATTTTTCAAAATTTCCGTTATAGCTTTTTCTCAAGAATTATCGCACGTATTTCAATAACATTTCAAATTCGGACAGACGTTGACATAACTTGTTGCTAATTAAGTGTTAGTGTTAATCTTCCAATAGGTGGCGCTGCTATGCTGCATTTTCCACAATTTTAGTGATATCTGTATCTCAAAAACTAATACACGAATTTTAATCAAACACCTTATTTTGTTACGGTTTCACATAAGTAGATCCTTCTTAGGCTTGGGTGCATACTGTCCAACAAGTATTGCTTTTATGATTTTTAGATTAGGAATTTTGGTTACAGACATCTAATAAGGTTGGTGCTGAAATTCAATGATTTGTTTGAAAGATGCGATGCTTATCTTTCCTTTTAAATGCATACAATGTAGTGCACTTATATCTTTAGAATATTCATGATGGGCATAGATTATTTAATTTTGCCTCTGTGATAGCGAATTTTGAAGTAATAACACGTAGAAATAGAAGAAATTGTTGCCATTGACACATCCTACTAGTTTCTTTTAGCATTTATTTATTTAGATTTGCTTATTTATACATAGTTTTTTATTAATCTATTTGAGAATGATATATATATATATTTTTAATTTTAATCCTTAATAAAATGTTTAATGTATATTGAAGTTGTACATATATTTTTTTGTTCATATGTCGCAATATCGATATATCGGAATTATCGTGATATGAAGCTGCCGATTTATCATATTTCATTTTAGACATCGCCCAGCCCTAACCTGTTGTACCTTGGGACATACTGCATAATTCAGGGAATAGGCATATAACTCATCAATAATTTTGTACAATAACTAATGCAATATTTTGTACAATAACAATAACTAATTTTATGCCAACAAACAAAACCTTTTTTTTTTTTTTTTTTTTTTTTTTCAAGGAAATAGAGAATGAAACTCAAGTTCAAGATCCAAAATAAAGTTGAGTTGTTTTATTTATTGCATTTCACATGATTTGTGAAATTTTCTGTAAAATAAGTAATAAAAATACTTTTATTTATCCAAATTATTATGAACCACGTATTTATTGTACCATTGGACATGTCCCAAGGTACAACATATTTTACTGTCCCGAGGTACAATCACCACACGGTTTAAATAAAATCAAAATGGCTGATTCTGTTATAGACAATTACTATTTTGACAAGGTTTATTCTATTCATATGACATAAATAAGTATATTTAGATAAACACACAAAACTTGTAAAAATGGAACCTGCCTATAACGGAATTTTGTCTTAAACAGAAATGTTTCCTAGTGCTACAGAAAAGAATACCATACAAATACAACTGATAACACAAAAACCTGTGTAAAAAGGAATTTTCCACCAATATTTATGACTTCATCTTGATAGGTTTTACTATATATGTAATCTGAAGGAAAAATTCTGGACCCCCCCCCCCCCCCCCCCCGAATCAAAATCCTGGCTACGCCATTGCTGGGGCCCCCTTACATAGGCTACCATAAACCAAAATCAACTGGCAACTACTTAAAATTGATTGTAAATGCGTAAAATTACGGGG
This sequence comes from Maratus speciosus, assembly GCA_963932465.1. Taxonomy (NCBI): domain Eukaryota; kingdom Metazoa; phylum Arthropoda; class Arachnida; order Araneae; family Salticidae; genus Maratus; species Maratus speciosus. The sequence goes on from OZ010791.1 coordinate 387,577,822, forward strand.
AAATTACGTTGAAACAGTCAAATTATTCTGATATAACCAGGGATGTAGTAGAGGGTATACGCCGTATACCTTCTGGATTTTTTTAAGGAATACCGTATACCCTCTGTTTCTCAAGAAAGCTATAGTATATACACTCTAGGGTATACGCTCTGCCTTGAGCGTATACCCTCTGCTTAGATCGTATACCCTCTGTTTGTTTTACGACTACACCACTGGATATAACTAGTTATGAGGCAGTATACCTATTTATGGAGGACCCTCCGGAGACCTCTTACATAAGCTACCATAAACAAAAACAAACTGGCAACTGCTTAAAATTAATTGTAAATGCATAAGATTATGGGAAAAAAGTCAAATTATCCTGATGTAACTAGTTGAAGTAGTATATCTGGAGTGAAGTGTATAAGCTATATATGAAGTAGTATATTTGGAGGCCCCTCCGGGGCCCTCTTACATAGGCTACCATAAACCAAAACCAACTGGCAGCTGCTTAAAATTAATTGTAAATGCGTAAGATTACGGGAAAACAGTCAAACTATTCTGATATAACTAGTTATGAAGTGGTATATCCATTTTTGGAGGCCCCTCTGGGGCCCCCTTACATAGGCTACCATAAACCAAAACAACCAACTGGCAACTGCTTAAAATTGATTGTAAATGCGTAAAATTACAGGGAAATTACATTCAAACAGTCAAATTATTCTGATATAACTAATGAAGCAGTATACCCATTTATGGAGGCCTCTCCGGGGCCCTCTTACATAAGCTACCATAAACAAAAACCAACTGGCAACTGCTTAAAATTAATTGTAAATGCATAAGATTACGGGAAAAAAGTCAAATTATCTTGATGTAACTAGTTATGAAGTAGTATATATATTTTTGGAGGACCCTCCGGGGTCTTCTTTCTTAGGCTACCATAAACCAAAACCAACTGGCAACTGCTTAAAAATAATTGTAAATGCGTAAGATTATGGGAAAACAGTCAAACTATTCTGATGTAACTAGTTATGAAGCAGTATACCCATTTATGGAGGCCCAGGGTTCGTTGATATATATCAATGGATATATATCATGATATATATCAATGGATATATATCATGATATATATCTTGATATATATCCGATATTTATTTTTAAAATATCAAGATTTTTGATATTTTCGATATTTTCAAATTCTTGATATTTATTTTCAAAATATCAAGATGTTTGATATTTTGTATATTTGATAGTATTTATTTTCAGAATATCACCATATGAGATAATTTTGATATTTTCCACATTCAAAGCAAGTGTAAATTTCCACATGTTATTGGCTGTATCATTCTATAGATAATTTACTTTTGCCTTTAGCAGTAACTTTTTAGGAAAAGAAGAAAACAAATCTTTTCCAAGCTTTATGTTTGAAACTTTTATTTTTAAAGGTAGAACTAATAATTATGTTAGACAGTTAATTCAGAACAGCCATTGAAGGATAAAATGTAATTTTGATAATTCTTTATCAGGGTTCGCACAGACTCCTTAGACACTCCTTAGAAATGAAAACACTCCCAAGTAGTACTTAGAACTACTTAGATAAGCAAACCACTCCTTAGAAACTCCTTAAATTGTATTGAGGCTTCGGACGCAAGCAATATCTGCCGTGGAAAAAAATCGTGATTGTGAAACGCGCGGTAAATCCTTTACGCTCGTCATTCATCTGAAGCACAGCATTGATTGTGTAGGATAATCTTAATAGCAGGGTTCCCACTAAGTCCGTTTTTCAATTAAGTCCGTAAAGTTCGTTTTTCGACACAGTTAGCCGACCTTTGTTTTAAATTTTATCGATGTTTGGCATTTAGCCAAGAATCTCGGAAAAATCGCGTTTTTCGTAAATATATTCCAAAAAATACCGTCAAATTTCGTCAACCGATCGCGGAAAAAATTTCGTAAATTTTGTCAAAGGATCGTGAAAAAACGCGAGTTTCTCCAACAGATCGCGGTAAAACTCGACGCGAACTTCTTAAAAGACAGCGGAAAAACGCGAATTTACTCAGAGGATCACGAAAAAACGCGAATTTCGTTAAAGATCCCGAAAAACACTCGAATTTCGCCAAAGGATCGCGAAAAACACCCAATTTCGTCAAAGGATCGCGAAAAACACGCGGTTTCCATCAAAAGATCGCGAAAAAAAGTCAGATTAGTTTAACAATCAAAATAACACGCGAATTCCATTAAAAAGATCGCGAAAAAGGGCGAATTTTCCCAGAAGATCGAGGAAAAACCGAATTTCCCCCAGAAGATCGCGAAAAACACGCAAATTTCGTCAAAGGATTGCGAAAAACACGCGGTTTCCATCAAAAGATCGCGAAAAAAAGGTCAGATTCGTTTAACAATCGAAATAAAACGCGAACTCCATTAAAAGATCGCGAGAAAAGCGAATTTTCCCAGAATATCGCGGAAAAAAGCGAATTTCCCCCAGAAGATCACGAAAAACACGCGAATTTCCTCAAAGGATCGCGAAAAACACTCGAATTTTGTGAAAGGATAGCGAAAAACACGCAAATTTTGTCAAAGGATCGCGAAAAACACACAAATTTCGCCAAAGGATCGCGAAAAACACACGGTTTCCATCAAAAGATCGCGAAAAAAACGTCAGATTCGTTTAACAATTGAAATAAAACGCGAATTCCATTAAAAGAACGCAAAAAAAGCGAATTTCCCACAGAAGATCGCGAAAAAACGCGAATTCCATCATAAGATCGCGAAAAAAATGCGAATTCGTCAAAATTTCACCTTCAAAGAAAGCGATTACCGCTGTTCTAAAAGAATAAATTCAAAACTTGTTATATTTTTTCTTGTATGTTGCGTTTAGCATTTTTTTTTTTTTTTTTTGCCTTTTAAAATTTTCTGTAAGATGTACATGTATGTGATATACATAATAATTGTTTGTGGTTTGACTAATCTCTATTTATATGACCTAGGGTCCAAATTTTCCGAAAATGTAACGCATTCATTTCCGAAAATTTTAAAAAATCGGTCACTAATCCGAAAATTCGGACATAGGGTCGCCGAAAAAAATAAAATTTTCCAACCATTTGCAATAAAATCGCCAATTTCGTGAAAGGATCACGGGGAAAACGCAAATTTTATCAAAGAATCGCGAAACCACCCGCAAATTTCATCAAAAGATCGCGGAAACCCCCCAAAAATTTCGTCAAAAGATCGCGAAAAAACCCGCAAATTTCGTTAAAAGTTAGCGAAAAAAAACGAACAATTTCGTCGAAAAAACGGCAAATTTCGTCAAAAGATCGCGAAAAAACGGCAAATTTCGTCTAAAGATCGCGAAAAATCGACAAATTCGTCGAAAGATCGCGAAAAATCAAAAATTTCGCCAAAAGATCGCGAAAAAACCCACAAATTTTGTCAAAAAATCTCAAAAAAAACCCACATTTCGTCAAAAGATCACGAAAAAATGGCAAATTTTGTCAAAAAATCGCGAAAACCCCCACAAATTTCGTCAAAAGATCGCGAAAAATCGACAAATTTCGTCAAAATATCGCGAAAAAACCCGCAAATTTCGTTAAAAGTTAGCGAAAAAAACGAACAATTTCGTCGAAAAAACGGCAAATTTCGTCAAAAGATCGCGAAAAAACGGCAAATTCGTCGAAAGATCACAAAAAATAAAAAATTTCGTCAAAAGATCGCGAAAAAAACCATAAATTTCGTCCAAAAATCGCGAAAAAACCCACAAATTTCGTCAAAAGATCGCGAAAAAACGGCAAATTTTGTCAAAAGATCGCGAAAAAAACCCACAAATTTCGTCAAAAGATCGCGAAAAATCGACAAATTTCGTCATAAGATCGCGTCTAATGATCGCGAAAAATCGACAAATTCGTCGAAGGATCACAAAAAATAAAAAATTTCGTCCAAAAATCGCGAAAAACCCCACAAATTTCGTCAAAAGATCGCGAAAAAACGGCAAATTTTGTCAAAAGATTGCGAAAAACCCCACAAATTTCGTCAAAAGATAGCGAAAAATCGACAAATTTCGTCAAAAGATCGCGAAAAAACCACAAATTTCGCCAAAAGATCGCGAAAAAACGCGAATTTCTTCAAAGAACCGTGGAGAAAACACATAGCTAGTGTCGGGAGTGGTTTACCTCCCTCTCCCCCTCTCTCTGGTGTAACTTTTCAGAAGATTTGCTGGGAATTTCAGATTTTTTTTTTTTTTTTTTTTTTTTTTTACTCAGAATCACCCATGTGACATGACCATTGGTCACTGCATATAAAACTTGATTGTCAATTTTGTATTTAAACTTACGAAATCAGTAAGCAATATATTGTGAATACTGTGCAATTTCAGCACTAACAATTAGATTCTAATAAAGTAAAATTTGTTTTTGAAATGTTTTTGTCTCCAAATTGGACATTCAAAATTGGAGTGTGCATACCACATAACGATACAGCACATAAAAACATCGACAAAAAAAAAAAAAAAAAAAAAAAAAAAAAAAAAAAAATGGCAAATCTTTAAAACTTTTTTGACTCCTTGGATTTTTTCTTCCCAACTCTGTATGAACCCTGTTTATGTACAGCCAGAGTTCATTGATATATATCAATGGATATATATCCAATATTTATTTTCAAAATATCAAGATTTTTGATATTTTGATATTACTTGATATTTATTTTCAATATTGTTTCAATACAACAACAGTTCAACAATAGATGTTTCAGATTTTCTGCATTTGATATTTATTTTCAAAATATGAATGTGTGCAAGATATTTTTGATAATTTCAGTCGTAATTCATAATATTTCAGTGAAAATGAAATAAATTTTCAACTGTTATTGACTATGAATCTGTAGATAAAGAACTTTTGTCTCCTCTGGATGTGACTTTTTTAGCCAAAAAAAAAAATATATATATATATATATATTTGAAGCTTTAGATTTGAAGCTTTTATTTTTAAAATGTTGAACTAATAATTATGTGGGACATAATTCAGAACAACCATTGAAAGGTGAACTGACTAACTTAAATAAGCAGTTATATACAGTTTCATTAGAAAGGAATCTTTTCTCATGTTTTGGTCCAGTTTAGTTGAAACTATACAACATGTTAGAAAATACGAAATAAGATATTTTATACTTACATTTATGTTAAAATTTTTCAATTAAAAGAACTTTTTTGTATTTAAAATTTCTTATTTTTTTATATTTGATCTTGATACTGAATCCTATAGTTTTTTATTTTTTTTTTTTTTTTTTTTTTTTTTTAAAGCAAATTCTTACTGTTTTCAATTAGTTCATCTTCAATTTTGTTCTAAGTAAAAAAAAAAAAAAAAAAAAAAAAAAAAAACCAGAAAATAAAAAGAAAAATGCATTTTTAGAATATTCTTTGATTAAGTTTTCATGTTAAGTGCAATATATTTCAGTTTCTAATCTATATTATGCTTGAAAACCATTTATTATCAGCGGTAAGTTGGCTGCTTTGAAAATATCGGATATATATCGAAAATATCGGATATATATCAAAATATCGGATATTTTTGATATTTTCGAAAATATCATGATATTTACAAACCCTGTGGAGGCCCCTCAGGGGTCCTCTTACATAGGCTACCATAAACAAAAACCAACTGGCAACTGCTTAAAATTAATTGTAAATGCATAAGATTACGGGAAAAAAGTCAAATTATCTTTATGTAACTAGTTATTACTGTATTACTAGTTATTACTATAACTAGTTATTGTAACTAGTTAGAATATCTATTTTTGGAGGCCCCTCCGGGGCCCCCTTACATAGGCTACCATAAACCAAAACCAACTGGCAAATGCTTAAAATTGATTGTAAATGCATAAAACTACAGGGAAATTACGTTTGAAACAGTCAAATTATTCTGATATAACTAGTTATGAAGTAGTATACCCATTTATGGAGGCCCCTCTGGGGCCCCCTTACATAGGCTACCATACACAAAAAACATCTGGCAGCTGCCAACTGCTTAAAATTGATTGTAAATGCGTAAGACTATGGGAAACAGTCACATTATTCTGATGTAAATAGTTATGAACTAGTATATCCATTTTTGGAGGGCCCCCTTGTGCCGGGGGCCCTCGGCAATCGCCGACCTGGCCAGTTCGGACCTGATTACTGTATATCAATAATGAGTACATAGTAAAGTATTATTGTTAAGTGCAACTTTTTAACAGGGTAAAATTTTTATTTTATTTTTATTATTATTATTATTATTATTTTTTTTTTTTTTTTTTTTTTTTTTTTTTTTTTGTAAAATTGTGTTTTTTTAAAAAGTAAACATTAAGCTCAGCTGAGCTGTACATTTTTTCTGTTACTTAAAATCATTTTAATTTCTCTTACTTTTGAGAGCTTAAAGCATTAGCTAGGGTTTTTTTTATAAGAAAAAAAAAAACTTAGAAAAGTGCAGATTTTTTTGTATATATAACAAGATAATGTGCATCAATGTTATTCTAGTCTAGGCAATAACCATTCCATTCAGAATTGAAATTAGATATCTTAAACATTTACAAAATAAGAGAAATAATTTTTAAAAAAAAGCTTAAAGTCAAAATCTGTTTAAAACATGCTTTCTGTAAATATATAAAAATGTTTCCGATTTTAAAACTGAACAAAATTAAAGAAAATTCCCTTAAGCCCCATATTGAAAAAGTGCATAATAGAAGGGATCAAATCATGAAACCATGCCATTGTTTGGCTTATATTTTGCATCCCAACCATCAGGGGCAAGGGTTGACTGATGTATGAGTTGATTCAGCTCGCGCTTGAGCTACAGAGAGAATTTATGGATGCTTACTCATACTGATTGTGTATGAAGTTAAAGAATGCCCTTTCCCGTCTTGTTATTTCAGTGCTATAGGGAGGACTCCATTACTTGGTGGAAAGGTATAATTAAATGCAATAGCTTTTTGAGCCTGCTTCAAAACTTGCTCATCTAGCAATGCTTTTGCTATCAAGTTCTACTAGCTCAGCATCAATTAAGAGACATACTATTTTCTAACGCTTCATACACCCTAAACTCAGAAATCTTTTGGGCGTAAATAAATGTGCTAAACACGTTGTGTGCTGCAGCATGCAGCGGGGTAAAATTGATCCGGATTATTTAATTGAACAAAATTATTTTCTTCTGATTGAAAAATCCAAAAAATAAAAATATTTTATTGCAAATAATTTTTTTAATTATTAAATTACAATAAATTTAAATAAAGGATCACATAAATCATTGACTTATTTAATGTTTACCTATTGTTGTTAAAATGTTTTAGTGTATTACATGTATTTGGCAGTTTTCGATGGTTTAAACCAGTTTATGACAGTTTAAACCAGTTTTTGACGCCTTGTCATGTCAAAAACCCAACCCTGCTCCTTGGTCATATCTCTTTATACCTAACGCAATTATGCTAAACTTTGATTGGCCTATTATTTTGGTGACATCTAACAGCACTGCAAAATTCATGGCTGGAGAACTTGCTTTGTGAATGATTACTTTGATGGTTTAATATTTTTACCGCTCACTATAAATGAATCTCTTACGTGTGTTTTGACGAAATGTGATATTAGGCTGTCAACAAAATTTTAACTGAAGTTATCTCAGGTAATATACATACCTGAATGTAACTAATCTCTCAAAGATTTTTTTTTTTTTTTTTTTTATCAAGCTTTCTAAAAATGTAACTTTCATGGAGTTTTCTTCAAAAAACTATTTTTGAGTAAAAATGGCTGGAGTAGAAAAGCGAAGCAGCCAGCCTGTAATTGTTTATGACAGTCACATGACTAGTGCTTTTCCTGTATACACACATGCTCATTGCGAATATTTACGTATTAAAAGTAACAATCATGTCAAATTTCACGTTCATGCTCTAATGACTCTATTCAAATTGTGATTTAGAACGTTTTTAGAAAGTTCTTCGCTCATTTAATGTTTTTTAATTCAATTTTTTTAATGGTTCTTAGGTTGCATTTACATGTTAAAAGTAGCCATGATACCACATTTCAAATTTTTTCTCCAACCGTTTCATAATAATCGCAATTTTAGAACGTTTATTACTCCTGATGCCATTTAGTATATATATAAATTTCCAATTTTTTAAAACTCTTCATTATTAATATTTTGTCTTAAAAGCACAATCATGTCAAATTTCAAATTCCTAGCATTAAAATTTCCAAATAAATTGTTATTTAGAATGTTTTTCGATCGTTGCACCCTTTTAAAATTCAATTTTTTTTAGAAACAGTTCTAAGTGAACTTTTACATTTTAAACTAATAAATATACCAAATTTCAGGTTTCTTTCCCTACAGGTATTGCAATTTTAAAACGTTTTTTGCTCATGCACACGCTCCTGGGTAGTGGTACCGACTTAAATTATAGCCTATGTTATAATAGAGTCGGTCAGAATCAATTTACCCCTTTACTTTTCAAATTAGTTTGGTAGTTCTCGCGATTACTCTCCGGAAGCAAAAGAAGAAAGAAAAAACATGCATTAAACATAGACTATGAAACACTTTCTAATACTTCCATAATACTTTAAAAGTCATTCGTTGTTTAGGAGGTAAATAAGTTTCTTAAATAAACATTTTAGAAAACACATAAAATATTTAAAACTGATTTCAGCAATTAGTGCCCATAGCCAAATATATATATTTCGATTCTTTTGTACAATTCTGTATTTGATCTGAAAAATGGCATATGTACTATATAATCCGAAAGCTTAGTTTAGCAAGCAAACAAATAATAAATTGAAATTTCACTTTCAGTAATTTATACCAATAGACGGAAACTTACTTGAATACATTTGTACAGCCCTGTATTTTATCTGCTACTGTTACATGCACTCCTACTATTTAGCTAAAATTTAATTCAGACTAAAATACTCTTAAAACTATAGGTGAAAACTGGGAAATTGAGTTAGTAGCCAGTGGCCGGTAGACTCAGTTTCATTAGTGGCTACTTTTTAAAGTTAGTGGCCACTATAATGTTTCAAACTTTCTTGGCATCTAGATAAAACTATAATCATTGTATATATACATATTTTCTATAAGTCAGAGTTTTATACCAGCCAACTATTCATGATAAGAATAGGGACACAGTTGAAATTCAAGAAAATTACTTTAAAACTACAAAATTATCATATTAATTTTTTTAGAACATATTTTTGGATTATTTGTAAATGTTCATAAACACAATTATCAATCAGATTACTGTTACTTTCTTTACATAAAAAGTTAATAACTAAATCTAAATTCCAACAACTAGGTGTATACAAAAAACACAATAAAATGCTATTTTGATTTTAGTTAATAATTAAATGTGTTAACATACCATATACATTACATACAGTTGAAATCTAAGCTGGTGAGTGTATTTCGCAGGATTAAACAGTAACTCTTTCAGAAAAATAATCTAACTGATCAAACACATTGAAGATATTGTAATGTCCTTACCCTTTAGGGTCCATTTTTTTTTTTTTCAATTTTGAGAACAAAATTACTTTTATTTTAATAATCTTAATCGTAGCTATCCAAATAGATTTACTGATATGATAATAGATTAAGAGTTTTTGGAGACGTTTGGAAAATCTCATATTACAAGAGGGTTTAACAGATATTACAACTTTATAATGTTTTTTGTGTTTTACCACACGATTCGTTCCGAAAAATAACCTATATTTTAAATTTAAAGAGTGAAATATATGTATAAAATAAATTACTATATGTCCAAACGTAAATGAACTCATAATAAGAAAAGCATAGCCATGTACTATCATTACTATGTGTAGATAGTAACAAAAGTCATTTTTAAGACAAAATAATACTTGATGAAAAGACATGTACTATTAGTAGTAAACCAGACCCGAAAGGGTTAAAATCCACTTGCATTTGCAGCATCCAGTGAAAAAAAAGGGGAATAACTTATTTGAAATACATGTGGAATCAAAGCTGATGAATATATTTTGCATAAAACTATATTTCTTGAAAAAATAATCCAACTGAAGAGCGAGCATGGCGAAAAACTGAAATATTGAAAATACAGCTAAATCGCTGCAATCTGCTTGCATCCGGTAGGATAAAGAATTAATCAGTTTGCTAATTAGATGTAATCAAAGTAGAGTAGAGATGTGTCATTTGTTGAGGAACGACTCCAAAGGAACGATTCCGGCAGTGAAACTGAAGGAACGATTCCATTCTGTAAAAAGGAATCGGTCCTTTTCGGATTCGGTCCTTTTTGGAACGACTCCTCGGATTCGGTCCTTTTTGGAACGACTCCTCGGATTCGGTCCTTTTTGGAACGGTTCCTCGGATTCGGTCCTTTTTGGAACGATTCCGAAAAGGAACGACTCCACGGATTCGGTCCTTTTTGGAACGGTTCCTTTGAATCGGTCCTTTTTGGAACGATTCCGAAAAGGAACGACTCCACGGAATCGGTCCTTTTCGGAACGATTCCTCGGAATCGGTCCAAAATGTACCGACTCCGAAAAGGACCGATTCCTCGGAGTCGTTCCGAAAAGGACCGATTCCTCGGAGTTGGTCCATTTCGGAATCGTTCCAAAAAGGACCGAATCCGAGGAACCGTTCCAAAAAGGACCGAATCCGAGGAACCGTTACGAAAAGGACCGATTCCTCGGGAATCGGTTCTTTTCTTGTAGACTGGCCAGTTTTAATAAATTAAAATACGCTATTTTATTTCAAAATAACAGATTTTGATTCTATTAAAGCTGACTTTATTGCCAAAATATCCTTCTAATGTGTGTGCCACTCCACACCCCCCCCCCCTCCTCAAAAAAAAAAAAAAAAAGAAAAGTAAAGAAAGAAAGAAAAAAGAAATTGAAGTGCGGGGCGGAGTAGGGCGTTTAATAAACATTACCATTTCATCTTCTTGTGCTAAATTAATCTGAAAGAAATAATTAAAAAAAATATTTTATATGAATTGGATTTTTTACACCTGAGAGAAAAAGTGCCCGAGATGGGATTCGAACCCAGAAACTTTACGTGCTTTACCGATTGAGTACCTGGACCCCGAGGGCAATGGAACACCATGTGTACTTTAATACACTAATACATTTTCTAATTGGTAAATGTATCATACGAAATGAATTTTTTCTAAATGAATTCTTAAGGCTGTTCTGAAATCCAAAAGGATAAATTTGTGACAAAAGTTTTAATTTATTTTTATTCGGAAATGCATGAAACGAACAGGTGTTGTTGTTCAGAAACTATGTAATCGAGCTGTTTTTTCCGTTTTTTTGCAAACGCAATAGGCCTTTCAGAAAATAGTGTCAAAGTGGGCGTTTTGAACCGAATTTCCGCGCGAAAGAGGCATAATTTCTCAAAAATGGGTGAAAAACATGTTTGTCACGTGATCAAAATCGATTATAACTCAATAGGTAATTTACTGATCAAAAGATGGAAAACACAGTTCGATTCCAAATCGCTTCCATGGTCAAACATTCCAATTTTATATCTTTCCGTTAAAAAATGAATTTGTAAATGTGTCAAAACGTTTTACGCTTGTTGAGCAGATCACTTAAGAACAGCCTTAAGAAAAACAAAGAAAATGCTTGTTTAATTACTAGTGAAAAATATTTTTTTAAATCTGACTAGAAACAGTTTTGAATAATATAAGAAATATATCACTAGGCCATAAAAATTGCATTTTAATAGGATAATAATAACTGATTTTCAATTAATTCTTTAATAATTGTAGAGTTACGCACTTTCATGCATATTTCACTATTTCATGTTTTTTCCTCAAACAAAATTTCAATTTGAGAATCCTCTTTGTCAAAATAAATATATGACCAGCTACGAGCGCTCGAGTACCACTTTATTTCCACAGTTTGGCGTCTTGTTTTTCTCTCCTGAAGAAGATGATTAAAAAAATCTCGAAACTCCCAAAGATTGTTGTTTTAATCAACTTACATTGAGGTTTATTATATAGAGTAAAATCTGTTAGAACAAGGAATTTTTGTAAAACGTTTCTTTCTTTCTTAAGATAATGAATATTTCAAAAAGCATAATGTCTAATAATAATAATAAGATAACAGTAATAGTGATGGGTGGGATTGAAATAATTTAAACGCGGTTCGCTCTCTTAATGGCCGTTTTGAGTATAAAAACGGAAAAGAAAAATCACATGCTACATATAGATTATCGGACTTTCTCCAACACTGCGACATATATAAAGCTGCATATTTTATGCTTGTTTCGGTTTAATAGATTTATGTTAACCCTCCGCCTACCAGAGGGGTTCAATGGCCCCGACAGGTACATTTACAATGATATTTCTAATTTATTTTAAAAACTGAAATTTCTGTAAATATGGGTTTTTTCTGGGATGTTCTATTCTTTTGAGTAGAACATTCCAGAAAAAGTCACATATTTACAAAATTTTCATTTTTTAAAATGTGAAAAATCAATTTGAATGTATCTATCGGGTCTGTTGCACCGGTCTGGTATGCGGAAGGTTAATATTGCATTTAAAAAGTTTTACAATATACGAATTTAATTATTGGTTTCCAAAGAATGCACGTTGTGATTTTGTACAGTTTTTTCAATTGTTATTTTACTTCTATTTCTTGCTAAATAATTAGAATTTAAATAACTGTGACTTTGTTTTAATTCAACGTAAAATAAAAGCAAAAAAAAAAAAAAAAATCGTTTATCGTAATAATTTCTTATAATAATTCAGATTTCTTGATCGTTATTGATACTCGTAAATCCCGAAATCAATGCCACGATTAATGCCTGTTACTGTGGTGATGGATAATACATATCTGAGTTTAATTTCGAGCAAATGAAGGCTCCCTTCATGCTAAACTAACTTTAATGTTTCAAGCCTAATACCAAATTTCCGTTTTTATTGAGGTAAAACTTACTGCAAATACGATACTAAATTTTATGTATTTTCCTTTCTTATTGTTATTCTTTTCACTTAGAAGATTTATTTATTTATTTTCTTTTTTTTCTTAAATTACATAAAGTTTTCTGAAAAGTTCGAATTTAACAAAATGTTTTATCTATTTTAAATAGTTTTGACAATAAAAAGTTTAACTCCGAATAAAAAATAGTTAAATTCTCAAAAAATTAAGGTTGGTATTATCTATAATACGTTTACAACAGATATCTTTCATTCAACGGCCGAAACATCGTCAAAAGGATAGTTCTTTATATAGTACTACACTCTGTAATAATAATGGACATACTTTTAATTTGTTTAATTTAATTAAACCAATAAACCGTTTTTCAGTTAAAATGTTAGCAAATTTCAAATTTAAAGAAATAGAACTTTGAAGTTTAGTGAATCACTATATCTTTTGGCGGAGATAATATGTACTATATATGAATAAAATCATATATATTACTATATATATATATATATTATAATATTAATGCATATAATATTATCTTATAAATATCACTAGCCATAGCCCTGCTAATGAATCTGTTTACAAATCATCTGAAGGAACTTCTACCCTTTCGTGTAACACAAGTGTTCCATGACTTCATGAGTTATGAAGCTCCAAAGATCCCAATCCAAACAAACATATTAGCATTGCAATTCACTCACACCGAACTGAGGTTCTGTATCATATAAGTGGAGAGAGGGTGACGGCGGATGAGGGTGTGAAATTAGAGAAATTCCGGTAGGTTCTCGTGAAATTGGAGATTCAAAAAGAGTTGTAAGTTTATTGAAATTCTACGTAGTTAACAGCAGTTCACAAATAGCGATTATTAGGGTAAAAGACAAGACATACATCAGTCACTCAGGAAAGACAGTGTGCAAAAACGTGCTTTACTTTTTAACTATTTCCAATAAAGTTAGTGTTTATGAATGCGGTTTGTCTGTCCGTCAGACCGTCTGTTCACACTCTAAGGCAAGTCACACACTAAGGCGACACATAAGACATGTCGCTTGAATTCGCTAGAAAAACTGGTTTAAAACAAGTTTGCAACAACTTCGTTCTTTGTTTCGACCGGTTTTTGCACTTTATGTTGCGCTTTGTGTCGTTGTGTGGTCTCAGTGTGTAATATACCTAACTCCCATAAATATACTCGGATTCCCATGCAATTGATATATGTTAATGATGTTTACCATGGGATGTTTGATATTCAATATGAAGAGTGTAGCATTAATAGTTTATTTACAGGGGCACTCAAAAGTATTTCGTTACATTATGGTCAACGGGAAAAAATCGTTTGCATCGCATTTTAATGACATTAAGCTATTTCAAATGCATTAAAATTGATATATATCACTGAAATGCACTACAAGATGATTGCTATAGAATAGGGTGTTTCACTTCTGAACCAGATCCTGAAGGCGGTGATAATAATGTTGATGAATTATGCGAAATATCCTGTGTGCGTAAAGTTAGGGAGCTAAGGAGAAAGACGATAAAGGGCATAAAGTTATTGAAAGTACGGACACTGGAACAAAAATGTAATCTGCTTTAACTAGTTACATATCCAAACCAGTAGGGCCATCCAAATGAAAAATGAGATTCAGAATGAAAAATGAAATTAAGATTACCTAGAGGTAGATTTTGAAGAGGAATCTATGAGACTAAAAATTCCTAGACCCTGGTGACAAATATCAGAGCAATAATAAAATTTCCTATACAGGATGTCCAATAGCTAATTCCTAAACCGTTAGTCATAGCCATATAGTTCCAATTACAAAAATGTTTTAAATGGGGGTAAAGAAGTATTTAAAAAGTGATTTGGGTCAATAGAATCATTTCTTGAAAAATTATGAAATTTAATTTTTTATACGATCCCCCGGTCCTTCAAGTTATAGTTAGTAAAACTTTCCTATTACATACTTACAAGTAAGACAAATAAAAGTCCTATTATTCTACGACTAAAACTGACCGAAGTAATGGCTGTTTCAACTTGGAGCATATTTTTTGCTGCGAAATAGGGGTCATTTACAAATTTACTAGAAATATAAATAATCTTCAGATATATAAAAAATATAGTTGATAGTAAAATTAACATTGCATTATAAATTTGAAATCTATAATCATTCTGAAATATTAATGCAAAATATACAGCTTGTACTAAACATATAACAGGAAAAAAAATAATAGAATTTTCGTTAAATAAAATGTTGAAAAGCAACAGCCTCGATTCTTTACACACTGAATCCAAAAATGGACTTCATTTTTTATCACAAAGTACAGATTTTTTGCAAATCGTAAATTTGAAAGCTAAAAAGTGAAAAATTTTCGGAAATCTGATTCTGATAGTATAAAATAGATGTGATTGTTATTTCTTTAACTTTTGATAATTGATTTTTATGTATTTTTTACTATTGAATCCGAAAATGACCTTCATTAGTTTTTGGTGTAAATCGCCCTGCAGGTGGCGCTGCTATGTAGCATTTTGCAGGATTTCCGCAAAAGCTCTATCTCGAGAACTAATGCACGGATTTTTATAAAACTTCAGATTCAGTTAATCCTTGATATGAGTTAGTGCTGGTAAAGTTTTGGTGCAAATCGCCCAACAGATGGCGCTGCTATGCTGCATTTTGCAGCATTTACACGATTTTCGTAATAGCTCAATCTCAAGAAATAATGCACAGATTTTCATCAAACTTCAGATTTAGTTAGTGCTTGACATGAATTGACGTTTTGCCCCTTGTGGTGTAAATCGCTCAACAGGTGGCGCTGTTATGCTGCGTTTTTTGAGATTTCCGCAATAGCTCTATCTGAAGAACTAATGCTTGGGTTTTCAACAAGCTTCAGATTTAGGTATACTGGATATGAATTAGTGCTGTTTATGTTTTGGTGTAAATCGCTCAATAGGTGGCGCTGGTATGCAGCATTTTTCACGATTTCCACAATAGCTCAATTTTCAGAACTAATGCACGGATTTTCATCAAACTTCAGATTCTGTTAGTCCTGGACATGAATTGATGTTTTGTACCTTTTCGTGTAAATCGCTCAACATGTGGCGCTGCTGTGCTGCATTTTTGTGATTTCCACAATAGCTCTAGCTCCAGAACTAATGCACCGATTTTCATCAAACTTCAGATTCCGGTATACCTTAATATGAATTAGTGCTGTTTGTGTTTTGGTGCAAATCGCTCAACAGGTGGCGCTGCTATGCTGCATTTTTCAGAATTTCCCCTACAGCTCTATCTCAATAAGTAATGCACGAATTTTCATCAAACTTCAAATTCAGGTATACTTTGATACGAATTGGTTCTAAATTGATGTAATTGCTTTTACAATTTAAATGATTTAATTGACGTGATTTATTTAGAAGAAAGTTTTGTGATGGTCACAACATACTAGTTTAACTTTGAAATTTGCCATTTACAAAAAAAGTCTAACATGATGGTTAAATATGAAGGCAATTTTTACATTCAGTGCTAAAAAGCACATACAAATCAGTCGTAAAAGTTAAAAAATACAACCATCGACTCTATTTTATAGTATTAGCTATTTTTTCAATTTTGAAATTTACTATTTTGAAATTTACTAGTTGCGAAAAATTCTGACATGATGGTTAAAAATGAAGATAATTTTCGGATTCAGTGCTAAAAAATACATAAAAATCATAATTTTAAAAATAAAAAAACACAACCATCGCAGTCTTGTGTTATCTAATCTAAAACTTTTTAGAAAACTTGTTGGCAGTAATCTAGCCGAAATTTTTTGTTACCCTGTAAAATAAGTACATAATGGTAAGCACTGAAAATCATAATAATATTACATTGTCATCTGATTTACGTCAATATGTAAAATTTAACCTCGATCGCATATTTTAAAGTGAGTTGAATTTCGAGTACAAATTTTGAACTGGAAAGACATACATACGATCGTTTCAAGTTAACCCGTTACCCGCTGGTGTTGCGTTCACGCAAAGGTCAAAATAATTGCTCATGCTTGCATTAATTACTTTGTCACCACTATTTTACAATTAAAAAAATTGCCTTATTTATTGGCAGAAATTTTGATATTTTAATAAAGCGGAAATTACCTTTCTGAATTTGTGGTGACAAGCGACTTTCAACAAGAAATTTGAAAATTCCTACTTATAGTTTTGGCGGTTAATAGGTTAAATAAAAGCTTATAAAAATAGCATAGTTTTTGTTAAAAAAATCATGAAAAGAAACAGCTTCAAATCCTTACAAAAATCTGTCGTAATACGATTTCTTTCAAAGCGCAGCTACACATGAAATAAATCCTTCAAATACTTTAAGCACTTTGTTTACGACCCCTAGAAGCATGGCTAAACTCATGTGTATTCGGATGCAGAAAAGTGGCATAAGTCTTGCATTTCAAAGTTTCGTATAACTTCATGAATTTTAGTGTTAGATGAATGGGACTTTTTTTGTCTTTCTTTTAAGAGAACAGGAAATTTTTACTAAATATCTCTTATAGGGCGGAAGACCGTATAAAAAATTAAATTTCGTAACTTTTTTAGAAATATTTTTATTGATCCAAACGACTTTCAGAATAATTTTTTACCTTATTTAAAACATTTTTGTAATTGGAACTATAGGTCTATGACTAACGGTTTAGGACTTAGCCACTGAACATCGTTGAGAGTAAAGACACACTATATAAAATAATAATATAAATGGACGGTCATTTGACGACATATTTTCAAGAGAAACCAATGATTACACTGAAAATCGAATAGACCTTGCACCGCCCTTAAATTTCCAAGAGGAATTATGCTTTATACCATAAATCATAAATTTAGAAATAACTGCAAATTAATTGCACACGCTGATCAATGAAATGAACTCTTAAAAACAAAATCATCTGTCCAAAACATTACAAAATTAAAGCGACTGGATGCCTAAGAAAATGGATGGGTACATAAGAAAATAAATTAGTAAAAAATATTATGGATTGCATGTGGTTCTCTTTATTTCGGAAGTGTTTTTTTCCCCTTGGAATCCTTTATTTTTCAAAATCGTTCTTTTTTTCTCGGAATCGTTCCTTTTTTCTGGGAAGCGTTCCTTTTTTCTCGGAATCGTTCCTTTTTTCTCGGAATCGTTCCTTTTTTCTCGGAATCGTTCCTTTTTCTCGGATTCGTTCCTTTTTTTGGAACGATTCCGAAAGGAACGACTCCAACGAACTCGTTCCTTTCGGTGAACGATTCCGGCTGGAACGATTCCTTAAAAGGAACGATGTTGCCCATCTCTAAAGTAGAGATACATATTTCCATGAAAAAAGTTGTATTTCAGTTGGTGATCGATAACAGATTTTTTTTATCGCCACTTGGCGAGTGGCGACTATAGTGGCGATCGATGGCCGATATTTTAATCGCCACGTGGCGAGTGGCGACCGCTAATTTACACCTATACTTAAAACTAGTAAAATCACTCTTCCAGAAATTATCATCCATTGACGGCCATATATCTAATTCTTTGCGTAGCCCTATAAATCGTTTTATCTGTATTCTGCAATACATCTTTTTGTATGATAAATATAATTTAGCGTAAAAACGCATAACTCATTTAAAAAACATGTTTAAGCGATTTACTTATACTCAGTAGCAGCGCTTACGAATTCTTTTTTAAGCTACCGGTATGGTATGCTATTTCTTTCTCCCAGCTTATTTTGTGTATTCCAAAAAATAACATAACCTTACAGAAGCCAGTCGTAAAACAAAGCAGTAAGATTAAATACTCTATAGCAATTTTTTAAACTTCTAAGCATCGCACAGTTTTAATTTTTATACTGTCGTATTGAAAAAAAAAATTCTTTTAAATACATTTTGTTTGAAAACTGTATCTCCATTTATTTTTGAAATACAGTCGGCCCCACTTAATCGGGTAACGGATAATTGCATACCCCGCTTATATGCATAGAATTCCGTGGAACAGAAACATTCCTCATAAGGCTAATGTTAAATATACTCGTTATATCGCATAATAATCCCTGGTTAATTGCATAAATTTCTCCAATCTACTAGTAGTAATCCGGATTTTATGAATTCCTGTTATAGTGATGAATGGGGAAAAAAAGGAAGAATTTTTTATTCGTAATAATGTTTTGTTATATTTACAATCGAAGAGCAGAAATCGTCATGAAAGATGACTTATCTTAATCAGGCTTCGAGTAATTGTAATCGTAATCATAAATTTTGATTTTGAAGTAATTGCAAAATAATCATAATCAAGAAATTTCACTCAGATTACAATCGTAATCGCAATATAAGCTAATGTCTTTGTAATCTGTAACTCATTAGGTTCATGCTGAAGTGGGGGTGAGTCGTGAGTTAGGGTCAGAGATCAGGGTGACAGTAGCCTCTTCATTAAGATTTTCACAGAAAAACAGCAAAACTTTGAAACATTATTTTCTGCTTCCTAATTGGTTGGATTAAAAGTGTCAACAATAAACCAATTTAATAAAATATGCAAGGGGAAATTATAAGAAAATTAAAGTTCAATATTTATTAGTTATTTTTTTTATGAACCAAAAACGTCAAGGGGTGTCTATTACTGGCACATCTACCCTATTTAAAATTTCAAACCATTCAGAAGGCTGTAACATCATTAAAATGCACTTGCAATAATTTTTTCCCATTGGCCGTAATGTAACGGAAAACTTTTGACTGTCCCTGTAATTAAACTATACATCCGATTTTCATAAAATTTGAAATGACGCGACAGAATTATGCAGCAATTATATATTTTAAATTTCAAACGATTCGGTTGGGTAGTTAGTGAGACATTGTACTAAGTACATGGAGATTTTCACCCTAAGTGTTGTTTTTACTGCATAACTTCCCTTATAATTCCCATATTTGACCTCTGTTTATTGTGTTGAATTCAGCATTAAATTTCCTTTCATTTTAAATATTAATCATTATACTGCATGAAGTGTAAGTTTTTAGCAGCATTCGAATTTTTAAAACTTTTAAATTTCAAAAAGAGTATGCAGTTTTGACAAAGTGAGTAATGATATTAACAAGATGAAGTGAATAATACTATTTACTTTCTTTAATTTATATGCTTCTTCTTTATAAAGCATTTATAAAATTATGACATTATAAACAAGAAGTTGATATTACTAGGCATTTAGACTTTTAAACCTTTCATTCATTATTTTAAAATATGCATTATATCAATATTTTTATAAAAACTTGATCTGGTCGTTTTATTACACATATTTTAGGTTTTAATTCTTATAAAATTTCTTCTATTAAATCATTAAATTGGCTAATCTGTTGTAATCTGATTTTTTATCTTTTAGGTTAAAGATTTTTTCCCCCATCCATTCTATAAAATGCATAAAAGTCCTGATGGATCCTTATATAGGATTACAAGTTCTGCTAAAGACCTAATAAACAATGTTAAAATTGTTAAGGTGCCTGATTCTGTGCCTTCTTACAAGCTCGTTATCATAAAAAATAATGACAACTTTGAGCAAGAGTCAGAAGAATCAGAAGAAATATCTGACGATGAGTTATTTGATATTAAACTTCCCTCAAAAAATTGTGAAAAAGAAAAGGTAGTTGATACTAAAAATGCAAAATTTGATAAGCCAAAGAAAATACATGGTGAAGGAGGTATGAGAGAACGTAATCATTATAATAGGCACCAACCATATCATAATAAAAATAATAATAGATACTATGGCCGTAGGAATAATCATTTCAATAAAACTTCAAAAAAATATAACAATCGTCCCAACAGGGAAGAAATATACAATTATAGTAGCAGAGATTTTAATTCTAGAGCCAATCGAGACTTCACTTCTACATCTAACAAAGATTATAATTCTGCAGCCAAACGAGAATGCAGTTCTGCACCCAAACGAGACTTCAGCTCAACGGGCAAGAATCATGCAACTTATAATGCTGATCACTATCAACATTCTCTTCAGCATCCTTCTGATGATTTTTCATCTCCAACTTGGATCAAACCCCCTGTTATGTTTACTAACTATTCACATCTTTCAGTTTCACATGCTGTTATTTCAGAAAATCCTAGGAGCTCTGTTGGTCTACTTGGTGATCGTCCATCATATGTTCCTCCAGTACCAATCTTTCAATCTAATAAAAAGAATGATAATTATATTCATGATCAAAATTCAACATATACTCCTATGGCTTCAAATTTTCAGTCAGATACTATAAGTGATAATTTTATTTGTGATCAAACTTCACCATATCCTCCTATGACATCAAATAGTCACAATAATAGTTTCCTTCATAATCAGAGTTCACCATATTCCCCAGTGACATCAAATTACCCAGCAAGTAAACAAACTGATAAATTTGTCCATGATCAGAGTTATTGGAATGATAGTTATAGTAATTATAGTAAAAGTAATCAGCATAGAAATAAACATTTTAATGTTAAAAATAATCAAAAACAGAACACTTGGAATAAAAACTCTAGAAGACATCCAAATGTATGTAAATTCTGTTTTATCTCTTTTTAATTTAATTTTATTTCCATTATTGATTGTGGCATAAAAGAACTCGTCACTTTAATGTCAACTAACACTGTCTTGACTCTTGAAAAGAAAAAATGTTTGTGATAATGTTTTTTCTACTAAAAGAAAAGAGAAGTTTATAAAATAGTTGGCACTCATAACGTCATAACTCATTTTCTGCTTAATCTAGTGTTCGCATTTCTTTTTTTTTTAAAGGGCAGGGTGGATTTGCTGAAAAAGGCATTTTTGTCCTGTAAACAGGCGCTTATATTGAGTAAATGGGCACTTTTTGTTGGGTGAAAGGACACTCTCATTCCCAGGCTCAGAATCAGCACAACGCTGCGATGTATGTCGCAGACTCTTGAGAAGGTCTGCAGACTATTTTTCAACTGTTAAAAAAAAAAAAAAAAAAAAAAAAAAAAAAAAAAAAAAAGTTTGCTAGAAATTATTTGTTATGTTCCATAATAATACGATCCGTGCCACATGTGATTGACGAAGCTCTAAGGGAAAATCCAAGTGACCCCACTTCCGATACAAGATTCTTCCGCAGTTTGACGGTTTTCCGATTTTTCGCAGGAGTGATTTCTTAAGAAATTTTTAAAAATCGGTCATCAGTCTGAAAATTCATACGTAAATATCACGAATTTCGATAAATGCTTGCCGGAAAACAATTTCGTCAATCGTTTGCAATGAAAATAGCCAGTTTCCTCAAAGGATCGTGAAGAAGAAAGTTTCGTCATAAGATCCTGAAAAAAGGCCAATTTCGTCAAATGATCACGGAAAAACACGAATTTAGACAAAGGGCTGCGGGAAAATAACTTTTGACAAAGGATCGCAGAAGAAACGCGAATTTCTTCAAAGGATCGCTGAAAAAAGTGATAATTTCGTCAAAAGATCGTGGAAAACAAGCGAATTCTTCGAATGATTGTGAAAAAAAACTCAAATTTCGTCAAAAGATCGCGAAAAAAATGCAAACTTTCTCATAAGATCGCGAAAAATAGCAACTTTCGTCAAAGGGCTGCGAAAAAATAGCAACTTTTATCAAAGGATGGCGGGAAAACGTGAGTTTTGTTGATCGCAGAAAAAAAAAATGAATTTCGTCAAAGGGCTGAGGGAAAAACGCGAATTACTTCAAAGAATCGTGGAAAAATGCGAATTTCTTCAAGAGGGCGCAGAAAAAACGCTAATTTCGTTAAAGGGGCACGGAAAAAATGCGAATTTCGTTAAAGGATGGCGGAAAAAACGCGAACATTGACAAATGATCCTGGAAAAAACGCTAATTTTGTCAAAAGATCACGGGAAAAACGTGAATTCTGTCAATGGATCGCGGAATACACGCGGATTCTGTCAAAGAATCGCAAAAAAAAACACAAAATATTGCAAAAAAGGACGAATTTTTGTAAAAAGATACGAAAAAACGCGAATTTTGTCAACAGATTGCAAAAAAACCTTGGAATTTCGCCTAAGGATCGAGGAAAAAACGTGAATTTTGACAAATGATCTCGAAAAAACTCTGAATTTCGTCGAAGGATCGCAGAAAAAAAACGCCGATTTCGTCAAAGGATCGCGTAAGAAACATAAATTTTGTCAAAGGATCGCAGAAAAACACTAATTCTGTCAAAGGATCGCAGAAAAAACGCAAATTTCGTCAAAGAATCACAGAAAATTTGCTGCAACATTAATATTCATTGATAAGTGACATAATGATGAAAAGACCAACAGCAAGGGATGGAAATATGGAGGAAGTAGGCACAACTGATATAAGAGCTTTTGTTGTGTTAAATGGTCCTCCACCAGAATACAAAAATACTATTTTATTTCACTTTAAGTAACATTTGATATTATCACATTGTATCAATCTTTTCAAAAATTTTAGAAATTGTTGTTCACATGTTATTTTTACTGTTATTTTGTATTCTAACTTCACAGAAATGCTGACAAATTTTATGAAAGATTTTTCAGACAATGGTGTTAAAAATTTTGAGGACAATGGTAAATTATTTTTAAAAGTACTTTCCTTTTATGTTAATCAGAAATATTTTTGTACAGGGGAAAGGGGGGGGGGGGTGTTGAGTGCATGTAACATAATGCAAGGGATTTGGAAATAGGGCATTTGTCCTTAAGTTCTGCAGACTGTTTTTAAAGTTTGTACTTCTGTTGCAGACTGCAGAAAAAAAATTCTGCTGCTGGGCTCATTGGATTATCGTTTGTCAGTTCTGATGAGTGGGAATTTGAACTCTAAACCTTTAATTAGTCCTCAATTTCCTGAAGGTATTTTGAGGAGAGGGGTGGGGGGGGGGGGGGAGCACACTCTGGATTCACTGGCATATATTATCAAGGTAAACTGAAATCATCGTGCTGTATTTTTAAGAATATCCTAAAATAATCTGATTAAAATAACTTTTTTTTTTTTTTCGAATATTCCACTTATGGGAACATGAGCCATTCTGGAACGATTTTGAAATGAAAAATGCATTATAATTTGAAAAAACAATACAATATGCAGCTGCTGCATGTTTTTTTACATTGATTTAGAACTTGCAACAAGTGAGTCAATCAGAGCAGCAAGAACTTCTGTTTTCAAAAGTCGGGGAGGGGGCGGAAGAGAGGAAAAAGCCAAATATTTTGAAAAAAAAAAAAAAATAGAGGAGATGAAGAAGCTATTTGAAATGGGGCAGGGCGCAACGCCCTTTGAAAAACATCAAATGGGAACACTAGCTTAATCTATATAACATTTATATTAAGTAAAAATTGAGTTATGACTGTTTACTTTTATGTATAAACTTTTATTTTTTAATGGAAGATATTGTGAAACTTTTTTTCTCATAACACTAAATTATACATATTTTTACAAAAATCTGTTGTTTTGATAGGTATAAATAATAATGCTGTATTTTGTATTAGTTTATTTTATACAGATGTGTGAAATTAGAAGTGTGCTAGAGAAAAAAAATGGGTTAACAACCTCACTGTAGATGAGAGTGATGTGTACGGTGTTGAAACTGTAAGGGTTCTAATAAAGGGAATTTCATTAGTGGCCACTAGGGTGGTCACAAGAAATCAATTTTCGAATTTTTTCGGGGGGATCCCCCAAAAAGTTGCCAATTGACTAGAAAATGAGATTGGCTAAGTTTCAGCTCATTTGGATAATATTAACACGTGCCTCATTAAAGTTTAAGTTTGAAAAAAACGTGATTTTTCGCAAAAAAATGCTGTTTTTCCTTCATGAAATGAATACAATTGAACCTAGAAACATAATGCAGGTCTCATTTTATAAAAAAAAGTTTTGCTTTGAAAAACCACACACCATTTTTTTCTAAAAATGTATAGATTTAAAAATATGCTCATTTTTCAGGACCAGACTTCACCTGAATCCTAAAAATTGACTTTTTATGAAAAAGCGAAAAAAAAATTTGTAACATTCCATTTCATCTGCTTTCCACCTTTTGTTTTTCTTTTTTTCGTTTTGTGAAGTCCAATAAAGTGTTTGATTAAAAAAAATTCCAAAGAAAAGGAAAAAAATCGAATTTTAAACTGAAAGAATTTTTTTTAAAAAGGGAGGGCAAAGGAAGTATAGAAATGAGAGCAAATAATGCTCAATTGTATTTTATTATTAAAGTTGTGTTACAAGAAAGGAGGCATAATACAGAAAATAAATTATTTTCTCTTACAACTGTCATGTTAACCCTTTCCGGCACAGAAAAATTCTGTTCGTAAAAGGATGAAATGATTGTCTACCCCGGAATTTACAAACGACATTTTTAGAAATTAAAATCACATTACTTTAACCTTTCATTGTAAAAGCAAAATTTTATTAAAATATTCTTCGTGCCGTTTGTAAGCTTGGAATTAAAATTAGGTGGTCCCGGCGTGGGACACTGCGCCGGAAAGGATTCAAGTGGTAGTGGTTTAGATAAGGTGGCTTATGTTGACTTTTTTTTACCAAAGTATTATCTAAAAATGAAAATGCAACTTGATCTGAGTTAAGATACCAAAGGCTGTTTGTCATTTTAGCAAGTGCTTTGTCTGTAACCTATTTATCAAATTTTCTGTAGTGAACAAGTGATTTTATTATTTGCAGGTCTTGAATTGGGGGCTAAAGTGGCAGTGGAAGTATTGAAGCACGCTTTTGCATAAATATTGATTAAAAATAAGAAAAGATCTCCGATACCTTCTTTTTCTAAATTTGTTATTGAAAGATGATCCCTGAAACAATATATTTTAAGAGAATGAATGGCCTGTGCCTCTATCCATCTGACATGATTAAAAGTACCAGGTGCTTTGAAAAAAAGTCTTTTGCAGGAAGGAGTTCTATAAAAAATTTAACAAAGTTGGATAAACTCTTTATAATCATCCCTGAGCTGTTAATTTTTAAGAGTTCCTGTAAGAAAATTTGAAATTTCTTCTGAATTAACTATTTGTACCTAGTATTTCATCTTCAGTAACATTTGTATACTTACTCTGGTTTAATTTAGACCACCCAATCAGAATTGGTTATTTTTTTTAAATATCTGGCTGAGGGGCAGTGATTGTGCCCATTTTACAATCAAGAACAGCTTTCTAAATTATGCTGGCGGCATGGTTGTTAATACAGAAGACTTTTCCTTTAACAATTGCTATAGAAAAATGCAGGTTAACTCTGAGGCGACCTGTGTTTACTGCAGTTGTATCAAAAAATATTGCCTGGATTTTACCAACTTCCTCCCACTCTTCAACTGCTGAAAATACAGCTTTCGCCTAAATTATCCCGATACTATTTTCAAGTTGAGGAACTCGTAGTAACTGTTCTTCATCCCCACAACTAATTAAAACTTTTATCCACTCTACATTTTTTTATTCAAAAAATGGTGAAGCAGTTTTCCACCCCAGTGAACAACAGTTCTCTCTAAACGGGAATTTTTAAATCTGTTTTTGAGGAGCTCAGTTTTTTGTTTACGAAACAGTTATTTGCAGAGTCGATGTCTGTGGTTAGCTAGTGGATGTATTCTAAGTCTAGCAGCTTCTCTGGCGTTCAGTTCATTTTGCGAATATTACAAAATAAAATACATAAAACTTGACAATTACTTAGCTGCTTACTGTCGATGATTTGATGAGACATGTGGCCAATTTAAAAAATCTTACATTTCTGCCATCATATCAAGAGGGGGAAGGGATTTTACGGAATGTTTCGTCAATTCTAAAAATAGATAACCATAACAGATAACAAAAACAGCCTTATAATAAAAAGAGAAATTCAGAGGTTCAACTGCAACACAAATCGAGAAGCTCTTTCTTACTAGACACAGAACTAGATAACTAATAATCAATTATAATTCGTGAAATATTTTTAAAGTTACAAAAATTGTTTACTTATTTTTGCCTATTAATAAAAATGATACAAAAAAATTATCAAAAGTAATAAAATTTTTAATTTGTCATTTTTTACCTATGTTTCAAAAATGCAGAGTTTGAGGGTATGGTTCACTAGATGTCCTGAAAAATACTAAATGTTCATTAAATATAAGTTTTCATGAGAGTAAAAGTTCAAGGCCAGGGATATGTTTAGGAAAATTTTAGGTCCTTTAAAGGACCTTCACAAAATAATTTGTCTTAAAACAGGACCCTTCACAAAATTATTTATCCCAAAACAGGACCCTTCACAAAACATTTTATCCCAAAACAGGACCCTTCACAAAACATTTTATCCCAAAACAGGACCCTTCACAAAATTATTTGTCTCTTAAATAGACCTTTCACAGAATTTTTTCACTTTCAAATTGAACTTATCAAAAATTTAGTCATTTAAAAATAAAATCTGGCCTGTAAGTAAGCAGTTGAACTCACCAAAGAGCATATTATTTAGTTTTTTATACATGAAGGATAGGACATGAAGACATCGATAATTTAAAATTCACAAAATTATGACTAGAATTTTCACAAAAGTAAGAAAACTTCACAATTTCACAAAAACAGGACCCTGTGAGAAAAGTCTGGACAGACCCCTGAAGGCAACAACAGTTTCTATGAAATAAAACAAGAATCAGGTTTCTAAGACAAATATTTTTCATGTAAGGAAAGAAAAACGACAATTTTTTGCCAAAAATTGCCAATTTTCAAGAATTCAACCTCGATGAGGCACGGGTTAATATTATTTATTTGAGCTGAAACTTTGCCAATCTCATTTTTTAACTAATTGGCAACTTTTAGGAGGGTCCCCCCGAAGAAAACGTTAAAAAACATTTTCCCCATGTTGCTTGTGACCACCCTAGTGGCCACTTTTCTATTTAAAAGTTTCTAAACAATAAACTATTGTTAACATTTCTATTAGTATTAATCGAAAATTAAATTGCCCAAGTAAATTTTCTATATTAATATATTGCAACCAGCAAAAGTAGAATCATTGATGGTATGCAAAAAAATTTTAGTCTCTCCTTGTAGGAAAGGTAGCCATAAGGCTGACATAATTTTTTAATAACCACTTTATTTAGTCTGCCAGTGGCCGTCACTAATTTTGCAAATATGAAAATAAGCACTCGCCAGTCACCATTCGGTGATTAAAAGTGAAAAGCTGGTGATTAAAAATATGGAAAGAACCTGCCAAATGCAGGACTTTCCAAAAAGGATTTCGTCAAAGACTAGCTTTAAAAAAAAAAAATTGTGAATTTTGTCAAAAGATCACGAAAAAACCCTCTCATTTCGTCAGAGGATCGCGAAAAAAAATGTAGATTTCATCAAAGGATCGCTAAAAAAAAACGCCGAATTTTGTCAAAGGATCGCAGAAAAAAATGCAAATATCGTCAATAGATCGCAAAAAAAAAAAAAAAAAAAAAAACCACTAATGTCGTCAAAGAATTACAAAAAAAGTCTAATTTTATCAAAAGATCACGGGAAAAAACGCAAATTTTGTCAAATGATTCCAAAAGAAACACGAATTTTGTCAAAAGATCAAGGAAAAAAAAACACATTCCACCGAACGATTGCGGGAGAAATGCAAATATTGCCAATACATCACGGAAAAGTGCGAATTTTGTTAAATGAGCATGGAAAAAACACAAATTTTGTCAAACAACCACGGAACAAACGCATAATTAGTTCCGGGAAGGGGCCCCTTCCACCTCTATTGTAACCTTTCAGAAAATTTGCTGCGAATTTCAGAATTTTTTTATTTATTTATTTTTTTAATCACACCTGCTTGTTAGTGGTTAAATATACCAGTGGCGTGGCGTCCGGTCATCGCTGGATGCGGCGATGACCAAGCAATATTTTAAAACTCTTAATAAGCTTTTAAAACTCTACGATCCAGTTTTAGCAGAACATTTGGAGTTCATGTATAAGTGAAGGTAAGATTTAAAGTTTCTTTTTTGAACATTCAACCATTGAATTTTAGAGTTAATAATTTTTCACCACAAACTTAAATAATTGCGATGACCACCGAAAATTTTCACGCCACGCCACTGAAATATACCTATTTTGTTATTGTCAGATTCTACACAATAAAAAAAAAAGGGGGGTTACTTATGTAGCTACACAAGTAACCTAAGCATAGTGGGACTTATGTTTTATGTAGTTAGCTACGTAAGCTGTTGCGTATAACTTTGCTGTTAACTTATTTTAAATTAAAAAATAGATTGGAAATTAATATCTCAAGTTTATTCAGAACAATATGAATTAAAATATTTTTAGTTAGTACATAAATTGCTTTTTTACTCTAAATTCATATATTTTTTAATTAAATATTCAGTGACATAAACAGGGTTCAGTGATATATATCGGATATTTATTTTCAAAATATCATGAAATTTTATATTTTCATTAATTTTATATTCATTTTCAAAATATTTTGTATGATATTTTCAGTCAAAGTAAATGAATATATATATTTTTTTCTGTTATTGACTGTTAGTCCAGGCAATAGGGAATTTTACCTAGCAAAATTAATGGTAGTTCTGGAAATCGGCTTACTTTGTTTTTTGGGTCGCTGAATCCGAATTTGTAGCTTCCCAGCTTCCCACCAAAATTTCCCCCGGCAACCCCCCCCCCCAAATTTTGGTAAAAAGCCCCCCAAAAAAGGTTTTTATTAAAAAAATTAATTTTTGTATTGTTTTAGGGGAAAAGTATCTAGAAATTCAGAAAGTTGGTCAAATTTGCAACAAATTATATATATGACTTAGGATGAAGGGGAAGGGGGGGGGATCTGCCTCGGAACATGTGCTGCGTGGACTAAGTTGTGCAATTCCACTTAACCACTTGCACGTTTACGTTCGCCCTCCCATCTCCCCTCCGAACTTTCTCTATAAGGTTTACTTTAAGTTTTTTGGGTCGCTGAATCCGAATTTTTAACTTACCCCCAAAATTTCCCTTCCCCCCACCCCCCCCAAAAAAAATAGTTGTTTTTAACTTAAATTTCTTATTGTTTTAGGGGAAAAGCATTACGAAATTCAGAAACTAGACAAAATTTGCAACAAATAGGATATATGACATTATAACGTAGGATAAACGTTCAGAGAGGGCGCTGCCTCGGAACATTCCCCGCGCGCTTTTCTCAAAAACCAAATTTTTTCAAAAAATCAATTTTTGGAGGGGTTGCCGGGTGAAATTTTGGTGGGAAGTTACAAATTCGAATTCAGCTACCCAAAAAACATAAAGTGAGTCAAAATCCAGAACTAGTATTAATTTTGCCAGGTAAAATCCCCTATTGCCTGGACTTCATAACTTAGTGCACGTAGCGCCGCAGTGCATGTTCAGAGGCAGCCCTCCCCCTCCTCGTTCATCCTACGTCATAATGTCATATATCCTATTTGTTGCAAATGTTATCTAGTTTCTGAATTTCGTAATGCTTTTCCCTTAAAACAAAAAGAAATTTAAGTTAAAAACAACTGTTTGGGGGGTTAATTTTATGGGGAAGTTAAAAATTCAGATTCAGCGACCCAAAAAACTTAAAGTAAACCTTATAGAGAAAGTTCGGAGGGCAGATGGGAGATGGGAGGGCGAATGTAAACGTGTAAGTGGTTAAGTGGAATTGCACAAGCACAACTTAGTTCACGCAGCACCGTACGCATGTTCCGAGGAAGATCCCCCCTACCCCTTCATCCTAAGTCATAATATCATGTATCTAAATTGTTGCAAATTTTGTCTACTTTCTGAATTTCTACATACTTTTTTTCTAAAACAATAAAAAAATTGATTTTTTTAATAAAAACCTTTTTTGGGGGGGGCATTTTACCAAAATTTGGGGGGGGGGGGGGGTTGCCTGGGGAAATTTTGGTGGGAAGTTAAGAATTCGGATTCAGCGACCCAAAAAACATATAGTAAGCCTTTTTCCAGAACTACCATGAATTTTGCTAGGTAGAGGCCCTATACGGTCTCTATTGCCTGGACTATGTGTCGTTCTGTAGATAAAGAACTTCTGCTTTGGCAGTGACTATTTTAGCCTCACCCCCGCCCCTGTAACTATATATATATATACAAGTTTTGCTTTTAAATTTAGAACCAATAATGGTGTAAATATATTTATTTAGACCAGGTATTGAAAGATAAACTGTCTAATTTAGATAAGTTATATACAGCTTCATTAGAAAAGATTCTTTTTGGTTTTGGTTTTGTTCAGTTTAAACCACGTAACTGGTTAGGGAATGAAAAAGCAGACAAGTTTACATTTACATTCAAATTTTTCAATAAAAACAAATTATTTTATATTTAAAATTTTGTTATATAAAACATAAAATTTTCTTAAAACTTTATAGTAAAACCCATAGTTTGTTTTTGTGACTGCAAAAAGAAAATTGTCTGTTTTCAATTAGTTGATCTTCAATTTTGTTACATAAGTGGGGAAAAAAATAAAAGTGCAATTAGATATTTTATTAGGTTTTCATATTAAGTGTAATATGTTTTAGTTTCTATTTTATATTATGTATGAAAATATTCATAATCTTCAATAAGTCAAAGTGCTGCAGAAAAATCACGAATTTCGTCAAAGGGCTGCCGAAAAATTGCATATTTCAGAAAAAGATCGCATAAAAAAAACTGAATTTTGTCAAAGGATCTTGGTAAAAAACCTGAATTTTGTCAAAGGATCGCGAAAAAAACACTAATTTTGTTAAAGGATTTCGGGGGGTGGCACGAATTTCATCAAAGGATCACGAAAAAAACTCGAATTTCGTCAAGGGATCGCGAAAAAAATGCGAGTTTCATTAAAGAATACTAAAAAAACGCGAATTTTGTCAAAGAATAGTTTAAAAAACCCAAATTGTGTCAGTGTCGCGGAAAAAAACGAGAATTTCGTCAAAGGATCGCGGGTAAAAATGCAAATTTCATCAAAAGATCGCAGAAAAAACACGAATTTTATCAAAAGATCGAGGAAAAAATCACAAATTTCATCAAAGGATCCTGATAAAACAAGAATTCTGTCAAAGGATCGCTGAAAAAACATGAATTTCGTTAAATGATGGATGGAAAAAATGCAAATTTCGTCAAGGGATCGTGGAAAAAATGTCAAAGAAACGGGGGAAAATTTGCCACAGCATTGTTTTCATTAGATTTTTATGCAGCTGTGAGGCAAGTTAAATATTAGCTACCCATGTTTATTAACTGATGTTTTGAGTGAACGCATGTTAAAATTTGAATTCGTCAACTAGCTAAGAATTGCTGTGTAAAACATTGCATCAGAAGTATGAACTTAAAATAGAAACTTTCATTTCAGAATTACTACAGTATTTGCATAAAATTATTTGATCCCCCCACCCCAAATAAAGCAGCATTTAAACAAAAATATTGACAATTTTATTGAGAATAAATAACCTTCTTAAATGTCTTATACATGCATTATTTTAAATAATTTCTCATTTATTTCCTAGTAAGGATTTGTTCCCTTTTAAATCTTGATTTAGGTCTTTGTCTTAGTCTCTTTTGTTAACCTTCTCTTTTCTGAGCCTGATATTTTCTTTCTATGCTTGTGACAAAAACATACTCTCGAAATAGCATGGGGTTTCGTTCGTGGAATCCAGAAGGGTTGCAAAATATTATACTGAACTGTTAGATTTTTTTTCTACACCCATTTCCCAGATCCCCTCTGCCAAAGTGCAATTTTCTCTTATGTAATTTAGTTCTTTGGAATTTCTAAATTAAAATTAAACCTTTTAAAATTTTAAAATAAACAAGAAATATGTATTCAATAGAATTTATTTCTGTTTCTGCATTTTGTCAATTTTGTGACACCTTTCACAAAGAGAAGGCCAAGTTGAAACTTTGTCCCAGGCATACAGTGGCGTAGCTACATTTTTTGACGCCCGGGGCAGGGAGAAATTTTGCCCCCCCCCCCCCCCCCCCAATAAAAAATAACCACATTATTTTTTCCTCAAGATGAAAAATATCTTTTTGTTTTGTACCGGGAGGAAAAGGCAGCTTCACTCTTCCTTGCTTTTAAAAGGATTCAGCTAGTTTTACTCAAACACACGAAACTAAAATGCGCGGAACCCGATTATAGAAGATTTCTAGTTTCCGTCAATACTAAATTTGCATGGGAATTCAAAAATTTAGCAGAACGTTCACGGATATGACTGTTGTTTTAAGCGTATGGGAATAGCAATAATGAAAATAAATTTAAAAAAAATTGCTAAAACTCCTAAATTACGCCCGATTACGGAAAAAAATCTCCTACTTCAAAACTGCAGCCTCCCTAGAATTTCAAATTCCTCTACTCGTCCATTTTTAAGATAGAGGGGAACCAAAACATGTTCTTGAATCCTGCTATCAAGACCTAGCGATTATGCAAGAAGTAAATTTGTATTTATAATTATATGTATATATCTATATATTTTTTTGTTGTTGTTGTTTGAAATCTTTGAGGGGTCACTATTTTGAAACAGGATGGCGGATCAAGATGTCCAACGAATTTGATCGAGATCTTAATAAACCCTTAACGTATGCTCAATCACATCCAACTGATTTATAAATTAGCGCAGCCGCATGACAATGGTCATATATCTATAGAGAAATACATGTACAGTCGTGGAAAAAAAAAAAAAAAGTAAACACCCCCTGCTAACTCTTCAGCAAATTATCGTAGACGGAAGATACTTGTACCGAACGATTGGAAATATAGTCTACTTTTAAATTATGTATATAAAATTTGCTTTGGGGACCATCTACATATTAAAACGAACCCAAACTTCATTTTTTTTCAATGGCAAAACCCAATTTTAACGAGATATTTCAAATCTTCGGTTCAAACTATGCCTAGATACCAAATTTCAAGTCATTTGAATGATAAGTTTTTGAATTATAAACATTCAAAATTTAGTGCTTCTAATGTTAAATTACATTTTCATATTTTTATTTATATCTCCTGAAATTATGCTCCTAATGTGCTAATTTTTTGTGTAGCAATAATGCTAATGTGCTCAAACATAAATACGCTGAATTCGCAATTTTTATAATTTTATGATATGAATTATGAAATTAATATTCGAAAAAAATATGAATTGCAACCTACATTTTGATGGATTTAGATTTATTAAGTCCTACTTTATGAAAATCCAAAATTTCACATTTTTCTTCCAAATAGTTTTCAAATTATGCTTAAAAAACGGCAAAATGATGGTTTAAGGGACCGTCTATGGTAGAAGTGAGTATAGATATTTTGAAATTTCTTCTGCTGTCCTGTTATCTAACTGGCTTCGTAAGGTGCCTTGATCAAGAAGGCGGCTCTCTTGGTTAACAATCGAGTGCCGAACTTCAGTTTGGATAACAGCCCTTAAAATATGCTTGTTTTAAAATAATTAATTTCTCAGAAACTTATGGTACGAATTGCATAAAAATTTGTTTCTAGGCTAATTGAAGGGTGTATAGTTCATTTATGCTGTCAGAATTGGGTATTGCCATTGAAAAAAATGAAGTTATGGTTTGTTTTAATATGTAGATCGCCCCCTACGCAAATTTTATATACATCATTTAAAAGTAGACTTTATTTCCAATCGTTCGGTACCAGTAACTTTCTTCTACGATAATTTGTTGAGGAGTTAGTAGGGGGTGTTTACTTTTTTTTTCCCCACGACTGTACTTCTATAGATGAAAAGGATAAGAATTAAGACCCTTTTAGAAGAATTCAAAATAAAAATTAAATTTAAAAAATTTAAATTAAAATCCTTAAACTATTTTTCCTAACTTTAAATTTTATATTCTAAAATCCGATTTACTATTTGTAACTTTGTTTTCCAGTATAACATTTATTTCGCTCATCATTAAAATAGGATAAGAGAGTAACTTAAGATAGAAAATGCTGCTGTTTGGACAATTCTTCTTCGTTTGTGGTTAAAGCCTTGTACGTCATATATCTCGGGAATTGTGAGGGCCTTGACCACAGGTCAATCAAGAGCTAATTAGCCAATCAAACTGAATGTTCCTCCAATTTTTAACCTCCGCCCCATGCTCGAAAATATTGCAATACCTAAGATATTAGCAAGAACATGCACGAAAAAGATTAGATTTTGCCCATTCGAGATGCCTGTTCAACCTACGACCATGTAAGTCTCGAAATTGACGTAAATGGCGTGAGGTTCATAACATCCGATGGAACTTGCGAAGATGATTGTTAGATGCAGAGACGAAATAAACGTGTTCGGTTCACAAAGAGGTTCCCAAGTGAAACTCTTTTCTCCCATTAATCTCCCAGTTATTCCTTACATAGACAGATATAGATATAGCTTTCTCTAATGCATATGCACAGAATTTAAGTATATATGAAATATATTTAACTTTTAAAATGACGAAACCAGCCTATTGTACTCGTCGTATTAGGAGGACTGAAAAGTCTTGATAATTGTAAGATTCGAGAAGGGAAAGTTTGCGGGTAGATCGCCCACATTTTATTATTTGGCTTTTCTCAATGCCAACTTGACGGGAAAATGGAATTTGCAATGAAGAAGAAGTAATAACTTTACTTGTTCTTCCAGCTAAATCCATTTTGCATTGGTTCACAGAAGCCCCAATTACACGAAAATACTCATATGAAATTCTAAGAACACAAAAATCGGTGTGAAAACCAATCTATGTGTGTGACGGAGATAGCTAGAAGTATCTATCGCACGTGCAAGTCTGAAAATTTGGGTGAGGTCAAGGGCCAAGGCAGATCCTGATGCACATGAGGCTCAGATTTTAAATTTTTTGATAATTAATCGAGATTATTAATAAAAAACTAATCAAAAACGGATTTTTTTTTCACAAAATGGCAAAATCGCGTGCACATCTGAACCTAATTCCACAGCCGTAACGAAAGAAATTAAGAATTTTTACTAATCAACGAGATAATTATGATATCGATTTGAAATTTTGAGAGCACATGCAGAAAAATATTTTATACCTGTGTATAAAATTTTTGGGTCGGTAATTTTTCTTAATTTTTTTTCAAAAAATTGACAGTGACAGTACAAAAGTTCGGAGAAAGAACCATACAGGGACAAACATACCGGGTGTCCCAAAAAGGACTGACTGATTTTAAAATTCAATAACTTGCAAACGGTGACAGATATTTAAAAAATTCTTGCAGGAGGGTTATGCATAAGGTCAAAAGTTTTATTACAGTGATTTTCAATTTTAGTTCGATTTACAAACAATAGATGGCGCTGTAAGCAATAGTCGCTAAATACAGGCTCGATTTTTGGTCCTTTATCTTGTTCCATGCAGAAAAAGGAGATGGAAATGTATTATCCGGGCCACGAAGTACCAAAAATCGAGCCTGAATTTAGCGTCTATTGATCGCAGCGCCATCTATTGTTTGTAATTCGAACTAAAATTGAAAATCACTGTAAAAAAAACTTTTGACCTTATGCATAACCCTCCTGCAAGAATTTTTAAAATATCTGTCACCGTTTACAAGTTATTGAATTTTAAAATCCGTCAGTCCTTTTTGGGACACCCGGTACATTAAAAGCAAATTAAAAAGAGGTCTTTTTTCCCACGGCCCCCTCTATTTACTTTCCGAAAATAGGTAGAGCAGAGATTATACGATTGTCTTAGTTATAAAATGTTGCCAAATGCTAAAAACATAATTTGAAATCATTTTATCAATTTAATAGAATATTATTAATGTGTTCTGTGGCATGAATCCCGTAATATAAGTTAAGAGTTCGTCTACAACGGTTTCTCCCCTTTATTTACATTTAAGAGTATGTTTTCTAAAACATAGACTTCTTTTATGACAATTATCGAACATTAACGGCACATTCTTATCTCTGGTTCTATGGACCCAATTTCAATGGATTTTGCTCATTCAACTTGGTTTTTGATTGTCTTGCAGTTTTTAGTTGTACTTTCTTCCACCAGGGGTATTTTTAATCTTAGGTTTCACGGGCCTGATTTTTTTCTTTCAAATCATATTACGATTCTCTTCTGATTTTCCGCCGCGTGCGCAGGAAGCCTGCTATACGGGCGCGCAGAAAGCAGGGACACGTGCCGGAGATTCCTTTTGAGAAAGATAAATTTGAATGTTGATTTTTAGTGTTTAGAGGTGCGTGCGTAGCAAGTCTAGTCTACGCTGCCGAAGCACTGGGGACTCATCCTAGAGGTTCATTTTAAGAAATTCCTTATTATTTATTTTTTTTTTAATTTTAATAT
Source organism: Maratus speciosus (assembly GCA_963932465.1). Lineage (NCBI taxonomy): Eukaryota > Metazoa > Arthropoda > Arachnida > Araneae > Salticidae > Maratus > Maratus speciosus. Next base: position 387,614,837 of record OZ010791.1, read on the forward strand.
GAATAGGGATTTTAATCATTCGCGGTTCGTTTGGGAAAATCTAGGGAGGGTACAAATGAGGCTACTGTACAAATGAACAATGTTCTTTTGATACCAGAAATATGAATCGGAGTTGCCAAAAGGCCTTTTGATTTATAAACTGGATGCTAGACAGTTAGAAACCTCCATCAGCTATTGATAATTATAGATCTATCCTTTCCTCCCACGTTCATTGAATTTCTTCAAAACATTCACAGACACACAAAAGGAAAGGTCAACAATTCTTATTTATTTTGGAAGTATGTGAAATAATATCGGTTTAAAGTTCCTCTCAATTTGGCGCCCCCTATTTAATTACATTTCGCCTCAATTTAGATACATAATTATCTTAGGTACCAAGTGTGTTGAGTCATCCCTAGAAACATTTACAGAAGCTTTTTGTTTATTCATATTTGGATATAACAAAATATCTTACTAAAGAAAACATTCACATACAAAACAAAATTTAAAAAATTAGCAATTTTATTTTTTGCCAAAATATGTGAAATAATTTCGGCTTAAACGTCTCTCAATTTGGCGCCCCTAGACCTCGGCGCCCGAGGCGGCCTTTCCCCTTGCCCCCCTTAGCTACGCCACTGCAGGCATAGTTTTCTCTTTGCATGGTCCTGTCCTTATTCATAATTAAATTATTATAATGAATGATAGCCGTATGATTTTTTTTCAGACAGTAAAACTTCTATACAGACACCTTAATCATGCAAAATTTGTCCATAATCAATTTTATATATATATATGTATTTACTATATTATTCATGCATTTATTTTCTTTTTCAGGTAAGAAATAACTCATCTAGGGGTAACATATCCAGAAATAAAACATCTTTTGATTACAGGAATTGATTTTTGTTAAATATTGCTGAATACATAATACTGTCATTCTACAATTAAATGTATTGTTATTTGTTATTCTAGGATTAAAAAATTATTTTCGTAAAGAATTTTGTCTTACTTCAAGATTGCTCTTTTACTGAATTATATATTCTCACTTCTTTTTTTACCACCATGGTGATGTTTTTAATCTGCAGTTTTTGTGATATTTAAAAAACACTTATATTCATAGCTCATGATCATACCTTGCATACTTATTCTTAAGATGACACAATTCCAAAAGTGATCTTTTTAAAAAAAGGGAGAATTTCTCCAAGTCTGATGATTTCAAAGTAAAATAGACAGGATTATGTATTTAATAATTTTTTTTAATTCAAGGGCAAATGCAGGGTTGATTATGCTCCGAAAGTTTAAGATATTCGGTTCCGGAAGAAAAAAAAAAGGTCATCTAAGAATTCGGACATACAAATACCGCAAATTTTGGCGAAGATTTAAAAAAAAAAAGAACGCGAATTTCGTCACAAGATCGCAAAATAACCGCACACTTCGTCAGAAGATCGCGAAAGAACCGCAAATTTCGTCAAAAAATCTCGAAAGAACTTCAGGTTTCTTCAAAAGATCGCGAAATAACCGCAGGTTTCGACAAAAAATGGTGAAATGAACACCAAATTTTGTCAAAAGATCGCAAAAATAATGCACATTTCGCGAAACAATCGCAAATTTTGTCTGAAGATCACAAACAACTTCGAATTTCGTCAAAAGATCGTAAAACAACCGCGATTTTCGTCAAAACATGGCGAAATAACCGCTATTTTCGTCAGAACAGGGCAAAATAACCTTCTATTTCGTCAAAGAAAAGCGAAAAACCGCAAATTTCGTTAAAAAGGCACGAAAGAATCGCAAATTTCGTTAAAAGATCGCAAAAACTGCAAATTTCGTCAAAAGATCACGAAAGAACAGCAGATTTCGCAAAAGAACTGCGAATTTCGTCAAAAGGAAGGAGAAATAACCGCAAATTTCGTCGAAAAAATGAGGATTGCGTCAAAAGATCCATGAAAAATGCAGTGTTGGGAATGGATTTCCCCCACTATGCTGTAACCTTTCAGAAAATTTGCTGTGAATTTTAGGAAATTTTTTTTCACTCAGAATCACCCCTGCCATATATACTCGCGCATAAGTTGAGAAATATTTGAAAAATAAATTCTCTATACCTACGGCAATACAGCACTTACCTATAACATACCGTAAAATTTTGGGAAATTTTTCGTGCGGATTGGGGGAAATGTTGGGAGTAGAAACATTTTCTGCACCCCTGGGTGTTAGCGCGACCAATTATATAAAAGGCCAGTCATGACGTTTAAAAGTCACAGAGTTGGAACATCTTTACACGATGATTAGTACAAAGCGGCGAGCCAATTTTTTTTTGTCCATTGCCGTTTAGAGATAATCAACTCCGAGGCTAACGAGAAAGACAGGCTACCGCGGTGAGTCCGATTTTTCTTTTTTTACAGACCGCTGGAGTCACGTTACATTTCGCACACCTTCATTGGTGTATTCGAGCATCACGTGACTACAGCGGTCTGTAAAAAAAAGTAGAATCGGACCCACCGACAAGCGTCTAGCGATCACACTTTTTCATTTTGATCCTATGATCCTGTGGGATCAGCGCGCTCCGCGCATATCGTTCCGCGCATGACATTTTTTGCATCATACCCATACCGTCCGCGCATGACGTATACTTGTTTATATTTAGATGTTACATAAATGTTTAGATGTAACATAAAATTAATAGAAACATATAAAAATTTATTATATTCAGAATTTAAAGTGCCTTTAAATGATTAAAAAATAAATACATTACTAAATCATTATAAAATTTCAAATTATGAAAAAAATATTAACAATTATTATTTATTCAAAATTAAAAGTTCTTTTAAAATGATGATAAAAATTAAAATTATTAAATTTAAAATTATGAAAAAAATATTTAATTATTATTAAATTCTTTATGATTTGCTTATCTTTACACCACTAGATGGCGATACTAAAGGCATTAAATCTGTTAAAACTACGATCGCCATATCAAATATTTGGAAAATTCACAATTAAAAAAAATTGTTAATAATGGTACACCTATTGAAAAATATAAATTTTCAATTTTTATCTTCAAAAAAAATTTAGTTTTTTAAAGCAATCTCGACATTTATTTTCATTCAGCTCCGTAAGGAATCGAACCCATGCCATTTTATCTGATTGTGAACGTCATACCACTACACCATAAAAATCTTTAAAGAATTTTGCTTAGAATATTATTTTACACAAACATTGCTACGTTATGCGCGGAGCACGCTGATCCCGCAGGATCACAGGATCAAAATGAGAAAGTGTGATCGCTAGACGCTTGTGGACCCACCGCGGTACAGCGTCCAGAATACCTAGTGTGGAAATATGCTGTCCAAACAGTGCTAAAAATTTGTATCCTTTAAATATTCGACGATACTGCTAAAATTCCAAGTGTCAATCGCAGCGACATATGCTGGATTTTCATATTACTAGTATTAGATTGTGTAGACTAGCAATGTTTTGCAGTTGTAGAAAATATCCTGCAGATGTCGCTGCGATCTTCATATTTCAGCAGCATCGTTGCACATTTAAGGGATACAATATTTAGCGCTTTGTTAAGTATTAAAGGGATAGCCGATACTATATATTCTAGGCGCTATAACCTCGTTAGCCTCGAATCAACTCCGTGTGACGTTATGAACTGGCCTTTTTTGTCGTTGGTCACAGTTTAGGAACAGCTTCAAATGACGTCATCTATATCTACTCCGAGGCTATGGTGACTAGAATACACAGTGTGGAAATCCGCTATCCCTGTAATACTTTTAAAAAAACGCTAAAATATTGTATCCCTTAAATGTGCAATGATGCTGCTACAATATGCAGATCGCAGCGACATCTGCAGGATATTTTCTACAACTGCAAGATATTGCTAGTCTAGACAGTGTAATACTAGTAATACGAAAATCCCGCAGATGTCGCTGCGATCGACACTTCAGAATTTGGCAGTATCGTCGCACATTTAAGGGATACAAATTTTTAGCACTGTTTGGATAGAATATTTCCACACTAGGTATTCTAGACGCTATACCGAGGCTACAGCGCCTAGAAGATACAGTGTGGAAAACGGATATTCCTATAATGCTTTAAAAAGTGCTAAAAACTTGTATCCCATAAATCTCCAACAATGCTCAGCGGCAATATGCTGATACGAGCGCCATCTCGTAACTCTTTTCAATATAAACACTGTGTTTTCAAAAATTATAGAATGTTAAATATCGGAAACTGTAAATAAAAGAAATTTTGGTCTGTTATAAGCTAATTTAGTTAAGGAATGACGTGAAATAGGTTAAAGAGTCTCTTTTAGAATGACTATCGTTTTTAAATCACTACGATGGCGCTACGATCGACATCTTGTTATTCAGCATCGTTGTACATTTATGGGATTCAATTATTTAGCACTATTTTGTAGCCGTTTTCCACATTGCATCTTCTAGGCGCTGTACCGAGGCTAACGAGAAAGACAGGCTACCGCGGTGCTACAGCGTCTAGAATATATATTGTGTGGAAATCTGCTATCCCAGTAATACTTAAAAAAGTGCTAAAACATTGGATCCCTTAAATTTAAAACGATCCTGAAATCCAATGAGTCATCACAGCGATATCTGCAGGATATTTCCTAAAACTCCATGACGATTTGGTCTAGACGCTCTAACATTTTTTTTTTCTTTTTTTTACATTTTATTAACATGCATCTGACTTGTGTGGTTGGCGTGAAGCCCGCTTTAATAATACGATGTTTACTTTGAAATTTGGAAATATATCGCAGATGTCGCTGCGATCAGCTCCCTGGATTTCAGCATCAGTGCATATTTAAGGGTACAACTTTTTAGCGCTGCTTGGATAGCAAATTTCCACATTATGTATTTCTAGACGCTGTAGCGGTGCTACAGCGCATTACACGTGTATCTTTCTTCTTTAAAAAATATCCTGCAGATGTCGCTGCAAATGACTGTTTGGAATTCAACATCGTTGTATATTTAAGGGATTCAATATTTCCGCGCTTTTTTAAGTATTTCTGGGATAGTCGATTTCTACAACATATAATCTAGTCGCTATAACGGAGCTATAGTGTCTAGAAGACATAGTTTAAAAATCGGCTTATTAAAAGGTGCTAAAAAATTGTATCCCATAAATGTTGAACGAGGCTGAACGATGAATGTCGATTACAGCGACATATGGTAGTTTCAACATAACTATTTCAAAAGAAATCAAATGAGAAAACGTTTTGCTTAGAGAAGATCTAGAAAATGTTGCTGCTATCGACATTTGTCATTCAGTATTTTTCAATATTTATGGGATTATTTTTAGCACTTTTTAAAGCATTACTGGAATAACCGGTTTCCACACCATGACCGTGATCTAGGTAGATTTTTCCCTGTTATTGTAACAAGATTGACCAATCAGAAGCCAGAATTTTTGCTAACTTTTCACTGTTTGCAAAAATGTGCCTTGATCCCGACCTATATTTCTAGACGCTATAACTACAGCGTCTAGAATACCTAGTGTGGAAATATGCTATCCAAACAATGTTAAAAATTTGTATTCCTTAAGTGTGCGACGGTACTGCTAAAATCCCAAGTGTCGATCGCAGCAACTTCTGCGGGATTTTCGCATTACATTGTATAGACTAGCAAAATCTTGCATTTGTAGAAAATATCCAACAGATGTCGCTGCGATCTTTATATTTCAGCAGCATCGTTGCACATTTAAGGGATACAATATTTTAGCGCTTTTTTAAGTGTTAAAGGGATAGCCGATTTCCACACTATATATTCTAGGCGCTATACTATAACTATAGCGCCTAGAATATATAGTGTCGAAATCAGCTATCCTTGTAATACTTAAAAAAGCGCTAAAATATTGTATCCCTTAAATGTGCAATGATGCTGCTGCAATATGCAGATCGCAGCGACATCTGCAGGATATTTTCTACAACTGCAAGAAATTGCTAGTCTATACAATTTAATACTAGTAATACGAAAATCCTGCAGATGTCGCTGCGATCGACACTTGGGATTTTAGCAGTATCGTCGCACATTTAAGGGATACCAATTTTTAGCACTGTTTGGATAGCACATTTCCACACTAGGTATTCTAGACCCTCTACTATAACTGAGCTCAGGAATAGTACAGAAAGCAAACTCCGTATTTTGATAGATTAAGGCCGGGATCCAATTAGGAAAAAGTGTGTCTCTATAACGAAGTAGCGTAATACGGCCAATAAAAGTTATTGGTAGAAGTGATAAAAACAAATCGTTAAAGGACTTTGTGAACGTATCATTATCGTCAGGCTAATACATGTTGAATTATTTCTCTAGTCTAATAAAGTTCGTATGCACGTATCGAGGATATTCCAAATATGGGTTCAAAGCTGAAAAAGTCACGTGGTACCGGTAATTTACCGAAAGAACTTCTAACTGATAAGGGAAACGGGAAACTACTACTGCTTTCTCCCGTGAACTGTTTTATTGGCTAGTGGGGATTTACATTACGTCGACGGAGCCTTCCCTTCTTTTCGTTAGACGTTTTTGCCTTGACCACGTGATCATAACGTAGATAGAATATCCTCTGTTCAAGAAAGTGGATTGCCGTACTATAGCGCCTAGAATATATAGTGTGGAAATTGGCTATCCCTGTAATACTCAAAAAAGTGCTAAAATATTGTATCCCTTAAATGTGTAGCGATGCTGCTGAAATATACAGATCGCAGCGACATCTGCAGGATATTTTCTACAACTTCACGATATTGCTTGTCTATGCAATGTAATACGAAAATCCCTCAGATGTCGTTGCGATCAACACTTGGGATTTTAGCAGTATGGTTACAGCGCCTAGAAAATACAGTGTGGAAAACGGCTATTCCTATAATGCTTTAAAAAGTGCTAAAAACTTGTATCCCATAAATCTCCAACAATGCTCAGCGGCAATATGCTGATACGAGCGCCATCTCGTAATTCTTTTCAATTATAAACACTGTGTTTTCAAAAATTATAGAATGTTAAATATCGGAAACTATAAATATAAGATATTTTGGTCTGTTATAAGCTAATTTAGTTAAGAAATGACGTTAAATAGGTTAAAGAGTCTCTTTTAGAATGACTATCGTTTTTAAATCACTACGATGGCGTTACGATCGACATCTTGTTATTCAGCATCGTTGTACATTTATGGGATTCAATTTTTTAGCACTATTTTGTAGTCGTTTTCCACACTGTATCTTCTAGGCACTGTAGTATGGTCGCACATTTAAGGAATACAAATTTTTAGCGTTGTCGGGATAGCATATTTCCACACAAGGTATTCTAGACGCTGTAGCCGTACTACAGCGTCTAGAATACATAGTGTGGCAATATGCTATCCAAACAATACCAAAAATTTGTATCCCTTAAATGTGCGACGATACTGCTGAAATACAAAGAGTCGATCGCAGCGAGATCTGCGGGATTTTCATATAACATTGTATAGACTAGCAATATCTTGCAGTTTTAGAAAATAACCTGCAGATGTCACTGCGATCTGTATATTTCAGCACTTTTTAAAGTATACACTGTTAAAAATATCGTGAAAAATTACCTCTGTTTTTAAAGGATCTCTATTTTCTGACCAATGAGAACGCTACATAAACACCTATCAAGCGAAACTAATTGGTCAGAAAATAGATAGCCTTCAAAAACAGAGGTAATATTTCACGATATTTTTAACAGTGTAGGGATAGCCGATTTCCACACTATGTATTCTAGTCGCTATAGCCGTACTTTCGGCAAAAACTTTAAATGAGCTTTCCTCCTGTGCATATATCACCACTCTTATGTATAAAAGCTCTCTGTTATGGTGTTGATTCTGAGCGCTGTTGGTTAAATTTCGATATTTGGGTTGTAGAGAAAGTTATGGAAACAACAACTTCTTTAATATCGAAATGTATAGCAAAGGAGTTCAGAATCAATGCCTTAAATAGTTTCGAAATGTACTGTTGTTATGACAATCAATACCCTTCCTGGATGTGGAAATGCAAATTTGTGTTCAACATAATTGGCCACAATCTAGATAGATTTTTCGCTTTTAGAGAAACGAGATTTATCAATCAGAAGCTTGCATTTTTGTGAATTTTTCGCTGTTTGCAGAAATGCAGGCTATATTGATCGGTGAATCTCGTTTCGCTAACAGCGAAAAATCTATCTGGATCCCAGCCAAGATTTCTACAAACATTGCACTTCATCCATGGCACTAAGAAAATGACTCAAAACTTTCATGACATAGACCGGGATCCAGAAACAGCAAACAATTCTCAAACACGCAGGCTTCTGATTGGTCAAACTCATTCCGCTAACAGCGAAAAATCTATCTGGATATCAGCCAAAGTTTTCTTCGATGAAATCAATGCAAAAGGATAATATAAAAGAATAGTATAAGGTTTCTAAAATGTTTTGGCGGGTTTATCACTGTTTGGCGTAATTTGTAAACTTTAGACTTAATTAACAGTTTTTCGCTAATTAAGAATAGAAAATTTATGTTTTTAAAGCTGAATTTTATAAAAGCATGTAGATTCAGTAAATATCTGTCCAAAAATGCAATCCTTACTTTTTTTATGTCCATTATTTAAGTCTCTACCTCGATTGAAACAGAAGGTGTGACGAAGAAAAAAAATCGGTCATTTTCAGTATCCCGACGTTATTTTAAAAAATCTATATCTCTGTTTATAATTAATTTATGAAGATGCATTTGATATGAAATTGAAAATCTTCTTGATTAGGTCCTTCTGGTTTTGGTTTTATTTTTCTGCGATGATTAATTCTTTTGATTTGGGAAATTTTACGCTGGCATGTTTGGTCAATTTAACATGGAGAAGTTGACTTCAGTATAATAAGCAGTTACGGTGTCTTGCCATTTTATTCTTGGCGTTTGTTTGTTTGGCGGGGTTAGCATTTTTTATAGCTTGGCTTGGCAGAACGACCGTTCTGCTTGATATATATACATTTGGACTCTGTTAAAAACGTATGACAGTTTATTTCACAATTTGTAAACTATAGTACTTTGTTATATAACATAGGCATGGAAAAATTTTAAATCCCTCTAAATTAGCGATTTTTAAAGCTAAGCAAATGAGTTTTTAATAAAATGGAATACATTTTTGCAATTCACTTATTTTAATAATTTAAAATTAGGTTTTTTCAGTTGTCATTTTATGAATATGTGGAATAGCAAGATTGAAAATTAGTGATTAATACCTTGATTATGTCACTATTAATTTCTCAATATTTTTAACTGCATTTAACTGTACATTACTGTAATTAACCCTTTATATGTGCTGAATTATGAAAATTTGATCTTCTAAAGCATTTTTCGTGAATTGTTTAAACTACATTAGAAGATTTACGCAATCATTTAATAAATTTTAGAAGGATTAATTAAATTTGAATTTATGGGGATTTTGTGCAACATTTATAACCCCAGTCAAATCAATTATTTTAAATATTTTTCTTAGTATTTTGTAGAATTAGGAAATGTACAAATATAATGTTCTTACAATAGAAATATAGAAATATTTCTGAATTGAAAAATCCCTTCTCTCCTCCCCCCCCCCCCCCAACGCCAAGAAAGCTGAAAAGATGCAAAGGCAAAAGAAATCATCCTTTTAAAAATATTCCTGTTTTGTGTGACCAATAATGCTTTTAGAACAAGGTAAAGCAATGTATCTATAACTCATTCTAAACTGTATTATAAAAGTGCAAAAATATAATGTTAGACATTGACCTCAGATATCTTGTGCAGAAATTAAAAAAAAAAAAAAAAAACGCTTTAAAATATTGAAATGCTAAAAAGAAATTTATAAAGAACTCTTCTGTTGGTTTAACGTTAGCTTGTGAATTCGTCACATGACTACTAGCATATATTTAATGATTTCTAAAGCTGTCAAGAACAAGAAATATTGAAAATATATATTTATGTAATAATTGCTCTGGCTACAGGGTTCATGTAGTTGAGAGTTGATTTGAACTGTCAATTGCAAGAACAAATTTTATTGACTTAAAATACTTCAAAATTAATTTTTATGAACTTATATACGTTTCAGAAAAGCAATTTAACAACAAAATCCCAATAATTGGCTAAATAAGAGACCTAAAATACTTCAAAAAGAGCTTATACACCCTTAGTGCAGCAATGCAATCTCACCTGGCACTTTCTGGTAAATTCTGAGTCTGGAATCTTCTGCTTAAAGTGTAAGTCAGTCAGTAACAAATTCAGGTTGTCCAGTGAAAAGGATGCTTTCACACCCAAATGTCAAAGGTGTGAAAAATCAATTAGGGACCATTTGAAAACATCTCTATTCAAAGATTTTCTCAGCTTATTTCATTGACTTGAGGAGAGATTGGTGGATTGACGCCAATGGGGTTTGAACCATTTTTCTTGGATCAGGAGGTGAGAACGTTAGTGTTGAGCAAAAGGCCACGCCATTTACTCTAAGCTAGTAACTCGCTTTATACTGATCATGTGAGATGAGATTGCTACACACTCCATTTCCAGTGAGAAAGACGTATTGCTGACGTCTGACAAGCGATATGCACTCATAAGTCATGCTGTCGTACGCATGTATGATGCGCAGTATGACAGGCTTTGTGCTGTGAGCATTTCACAGGCTTTGGGTGCAGGGGATGATTTATTTAGTGCTGCCATCTGTTGGTTATGAGATGAGATGATTGTTGTTGAAAGTTGCGTGTTTGTTCAGGTCACCACTTTGGAGAGTGTGTGAATTGGCGCCGCTGGTATACAGTCGGAAGGTTTAATCTTCGAGCACTCCGACACCCACGAGTTTTTACCGAATCCGAAAAAGGAACGGGAAAAACCAACCACGAAAGGTTCGAGATTAATCGTACGGGGAACGCGTAACAATTAAACTCTCGACAGTCGAATCACGGGTCGGGAAAAATAATTAAAGAAAGGAAAAAGAAAAGAGGGGAAACAAAAAATCATCAACGAACGGTTCCAAAAATAAAACCATATTGGGTAAAACTTTAGTTTCTTTCACGTCAGAAACGACAAGTAAAAGTTTTTTAATTCATCAATATCGGTATACGACGCGTCTTAAAGAAACGGGCCAGAGGCGGCCCATTTTTCACTTTCACCTTCAAACGATTCATTTTCCCACCCCCATTCGAAACAGAAAAAGGGAAAGAAAAACATTTCTCCCAACACGAATACCATTCTAAAACCGACGAACAATTTTAAAATTCTAAATTTCCTCCATCGATTTCGTCGAATAGCATAATAAATTCTACCAACCAATCACCTTCATCAATAAACTCTCCCGGTTCTTTTTCGAGTATAAAAAACCAGACAATCGAAAGCAATTCCACCGAATCATCCACAGATCGCGCATTCCAAAGCCAATAAACAATTTTAAATTTCTAAATTTTCTCCATTAATTTCATCGAATAGCATAATAAATTCTACCAGCCAATCACCTTCATCAATAAACTATCCCGGTTCCTTTTCGAATATAAAAAACCAAACAATCGAAAGCAATTCCACCGTATCATCCACAGATCGCGCATTCCAAAGCCAATAAACAATTTTAAATTTCTAAATTTCCTCCATTAATTTCATCGAATAGCATAATAAATTCTACCAACCAATCACCTTCATCAATAAACTATCCCGGTTCCTTTTCGAGTATAAAAAACCAAACAATCGAAAGCAGTTCCACCGAATCATCCACAAATCGCGCATTCCAAAGCCAACGAACAATTTTAAATTTCTAAGTTTCCTCCATTAATTTCATCGAATCGCAAAGATCAAACTTCCACCAACCAATCACCTTCATCAACTAACTCTCCCAGTTTCTTTTCGCGAAGAAAAACAGTTTAAAAATCGAAAGCAGTTCCACCGAATTATCCACGGATCGCGCATTCCAAAGCCAATAAAAAATTTTAAATTTCTAAAATTCAACCGAAAATTCTAAATTTCCTCAATTAATTTCATCGAATTGCAAAGATCAAATTTCCACCAACCGATCACGAAACCGAGAAAGATAAAAACTCATTAATATAAAATTGTATATCGTAAAAAAAAATATTATTTAATTATCACGATGGTTACGAACATCAAGAGTTGAATGCATCGAATGAATCTATTATGGGATATCTTTACTATCGACTTCCTGTTCATGGATATTATACTAAGTACCGTGGAAACCTACTTTCTATGTTTAAAAAAGTGCAAGAATCCAGCTCAGAAAGAAATATTTGCCCTTTTGAATGGAAAGAAAATATCCAGGCGAATCGGTTTCCAAGAATTTTATTGACTGTCGTGTGCAAAAAACAACACGGTTTAAGAAAAAGCTGAAAAAAATTATAATTGTCAACCTGTATCTTATATAATGCCAGTTTTGAAAATACAATCTTGCCACTATGGTCTGCCCGTAGGGTACGAATCGCAAAGATCAAACTTCCAAACGAGCAACCGCGGCCGTCAAAGAACATTTTGACGAGAGAAGCCGAGAAAGATAAAAACTCTCGCTATATTCTGCAATTCAGTCGATTCGGAAAAGTCGTTTCCTCGAATCACTAAAAGAGTAGCTAAATTTATTCCAGCATCGGACCGAGCATCGAATCCTTTCCCGCCCGCGACCGTTCGCGAGCTTCGACCCAACAACATCTCGACCCCACACGACGCGAAATTTAAGGTTATTCTCAAATCGAAAAGGTTAATTTTCCGACAAAAGTTTTATATTTTTCCGTTGAAAAATGAATTTGTAAATGTGTCAAAACGTTTTGCGCTTGTCGAGCAGAGCAAGAACAGCCTTAACCGAAAATTCTAAATTTCCCCCATCGATTTCATCGAATCTCTCGAAAAAAACAAATCGCCGAGATCAAACTTCCCGCGGACGACTCTCACACAAATAAAGCAGAAACACAACAGTAGCGTCAAACAAACAACATCTCGACCACACGCGTCGTAAAATTAAATTTACACGGACAAAAGTAACACGGGGGAAACAAACATCAGAGGGTGAAATTCCGTTTATTCCTCGTTTCGAGTAGAAAAAAATACAAGTAAAACTCTCACGTTTCGTCAATATTGGCAAACGAAGCGTCGCAAAAAAATGGGCCAGAGGCGGAGACGAACCCGCCTCTGACCCATTTTTTCACTTTCACCTCTAACAATTTTTCTCACCCATTCGAAACTGAAAGGGAGAAAACATCAGGTGAAAAAAGTCTCTCACACAAAGTTTTTTTCGTACAGTTTTTTGAATTTCAAAAAGCGTTCTCCTTTCAAATTGAAGATGTATTTGTAATCTTCTGCATCCGGCGAGAGAACGAGTATCGAATCCACATCGAACGTAAACTCGGAGGGCTCGAACTTCTTCTCGACTTTGCGAGGATCTTTAGTTTTCGGAAAGGGTATTTTGAAAACCTCCTCGTCTTTTTTCAACTGGGCTGCGGCAATCTCCATGGCTCGGAAAATTTTCTTTTCTCTGGGATCGGATTTCTTTTTTCCTTTCCCCTTTCTTCTTCCGAGGGACTCGAACAGTTTTCGGGCTCGGCTCAGCAGCTTTCGAAAACATCTTTTCTCGAGAAATCGGAACCGATTTCTCTTCTGGAACTGGCGTTCTCTTGGGGATCTTGAAGTTTTTCAAACCCTCTCGAATTTTCGATCTGGAGGCCTCCATGGCTTCGAAAAACTTGCGTTTTCGAGAATCTTCGGCAGGAACAGGGTTTTTCTCTCGGGGCTCCGGATTCTTCGGAATTTCGACGACGGGAGCTGTATTTTTCACTTTCTGGTTCACGGGCTCAGGATTCTTTGGAATTTCGACGACAACGGGGGATTTCTTTCCGTTTCTGATTCACGGGCTCAGGTTTCTTCAGAATTTCGACGACAGGAGCTGTTTTTTTCTGTTTCTGGTTTCCGGGCTCAGGTTTCTTCGGAATTTCGATGACGACGGGGATTTTTTTCGGTTTCTGGTTCACGGGCTCCGGCGGCAAGAAAACAGGAGCGGCCTCGGATTCTTCCAGGGCGAGTTTTTCTGGCTCCGGCGGCAAGACAACAGGAGCGTCCTTCGGAACAACGGCGAGTTTTTCCGGTGGCAAGGAAACAGGAGCTTCCTTCGATTCTTCCAGGGCGAAAATCTCGGAAAACTTTCCCCCTCCGGACGAAACTGGCATCGGAGTGGGCGGGCAGGAAAAATCGTCTTCGTAACTGACCAGCGGTGTGTGCAGGACCGTGCGGTAAGGATCGTAGACTCGGGGCGAGCCGGAACACTTTTCGGAAACAAAGTCCATCAAGTCTTGCAGATCTGTGAAAGAGAGAGCCATCTCGTCCGAGAAAACGTAATCCAAAAGGACTCTGGAAACGAGTAAAGTATCCAATTCAACAGGACTCGGCAAACGAGTAAAGAAAATCAGCGGAGCAACAGCGACAGTGCGCGATGAAAACTCAGAAGCGAATGATCTCGCTCCGAAAAGCGCAGCCTTTTTATACGGAACATCGAGGTCGCGCGTTTCCCACGACCCCGACCGGTTCGAAGAACGACAGGAAACTCCGAGCCGAAGGTTTCCTTTCGCGAGATATAAAAAGCCCGTGGGAAGGAAGTTGCGCAATCCGGTTCGCGAGAAAAGAACAAACAGATCGTTCCAGAAGGAACTCGATAGCGCGTCGAGGTCACGGGTCGCCGCACCCGTTCCGAAAAAAAAAGGTTCGGCACGTGTTTATCTCTCCGCGATTTCCTTTCGATCACGTGATGTCGCGACACTCGATACGCGGAACGACAGGAAGTTCCAAAACAAATGCGGCTTCTTATCGCGGGAAGTTGCGCAACCGGATTCCAGAAACCGAGGTCAGCGCGTGTTTTTTTCGTCCGCGGGTATACGAAACGAGACCGACGGAGGTCACGGGAAGTCGCGTAATCGACCACGACGACAGGAATTCGCGGAATAAATTCGGCCGAGATTGGAAAACAATCGTATTGAAAAATCTAAATTGTATTAAAAAATTAAATCGTATCGGAAAAAATCTAAATTGTATTAAAAATCTGAATCTCTCTATTCTAAAAAAAAGTAACTACCGCTGTCACCGCCGCCGCCGCCGCCGCCGCCGGTTTTGAATTTTGTGTGACTGGAGGTCTTTCTTCGTTAATATTAAGAAAAATAATACATACAAAAATATGAAAATCTGTGGTTTTATACAGAAATGTTTGATAAACACGCTGAAGCAGACAGTTTTAAAATCGAAGAATTATTTTAAGAGATATTTAATGCTAAAGTTGGACAAAATCGTTCCACTAAAAAAGTTTTATAGCAGCAAAAACTATACATGGCAGTGTAATCATTTTTAGATCATTTTATGCGTTAGAATTTGCCGGAGTGCAGATTGCATTAATTTTTTTATTTTGACTCATTTTTTGAGGTTTTATTTCTATTTTAAATTCAGATTTTCAGCATTTCTAGAGATATTTTTTACATTACTAGGGGGCTCGGCCCCCTACGAGCTACGCTCGCCAACCCCCCGTTCAGACACTGCAGTCTCTAAAAGCACGCTAATTTGATCGACTTTAATTGAATTTTTTTGGAAGATTGAATCTCTCTATTCTAAAAAAAAGTAACTACCGCTGTCACCGCCGCCGCCGCCGCCGCCGCCGCCGCCGCCGGTTTTGAATTTTTTGTGACCGGAGGTCTTTCTTCGTTAATATTGAGAAAAATAATGCATACAAAAATATGAAAATCAGTGGTTTTATAGAGAAATGTTTGATAAACACGCTGATGCAGACAGTTTTCAAATCGAAGAATTATTTTAAGAGATATTGAATGCTAAAGTTGGACAAAATCGTTCCACTAAAAAAGTTTTATAGCAGCAAAAACTATACATGTCAGTGTAATCATTTTTAGATCATTTTATGCGTTAGAATTTGCCGGAGTGCAGATTGCATTAATTTTTTTATTTTGACTCATTTTTTCAGGTTTTATTTCTATTTTAAATTAAAATTTTCTGCATTTCTAGAGATATTTTTTACAGATTTCAGAAAATTGTACTAATTTAAACTGTTGCCAACTGTTTAAAAAGCGCAAGCAATAATGTTTGCTTCAAATTAAAAATTTATTTACACGTGACTATTATAAACAGGAAAAAAACTTTCAAATTAGAATTAAATAAATATGTATAAAAAGCAGGAACTTATTAAAAATTACGTCATAAAAAGTACACACGTGAATTTTAAAAGAGAAAGGATATTGTAAAATACTAAATTCATTAACATGCGTTAGATGTCTTAGGAGAAATTATGTCATATTTACGTCACATTATAGTTATTACATAAAATGAACACAAAATAATATTGCAAAAAAGTTTAAATTTAGAAATTGCGCTAGACATTTATTTAATATTTTGAGAGGATATTTTCAACTATTTTTGTTAGGATATATAATATTTCATTGCTAACAAAAGTACTTTCACGCGATTATTTAAAAGAGAAAGAATAGCTTGGTAAAAATTACGTCAGATTAAAAACGATTAATTTAAAATATCTCATTTAAAAGAACTTTCTTTTCGCTTTGTTAAAAAATACCAGGAGACAAAGACTCTGTTTACTTAATTCCTTTTATATTAGCTTATTTTGAAATGTTGTTACACGTGTCTACGTCATCAAGTTATTTTTATTTCGACGTTTTATTTGTATTTTTATTAATGTTGTACGAATTTATTTGTTCTTTCGTTATTTAAAATAAAAATTATGTCAATTTGTATAATTTGGCGAATGGTTTGGCGATTTATATAATTTGGCGAAATGGGTCGTCGGGATAATCAAGTAGTACCGCAGCGGATTTGGCGTTAAAATTCCCCAATCAAAGAGAAATGAATTGAAATTCGTTTATAGGGAGATCGCCACTGTTTTTTAAATTATAATTCAATCTTTCGAAATCTTTTTAAAGCCGATCAAATTAGCGTGCATTTAGAGCCTGCGGTGTCTGGACGGGGGTTGGCGAGCGTAGCTCGTAGGGGGCCGAGCCCCCTAGTTATAATTAAAAAAACAAAGGCGATCTCCCTATAAACGGGTTTCTATTCATTTCTCTTTGATTGGGGAATTTTACGGAAAAATCAGCTGCTGTTAAAAGATACAATGGCATTTCAAAATCATCTAATATAAAAGGAATTAAGTAAACAGAGTCTTTGTCTCCCGGTATTTTTTAACAAAGCGAAAAGAAAGTCCTTTTAAATAAAACATTTTAAATATATCGTTTTTAATTTGACGTAATTTTCACCAAACTTTTCTTTCCCTTTTTAATATTCACGTGAAAATGCTTTTATTAGAAATGAAATATTATTTGCGCTGTCCAAAAAAAAAAAAATAGTTGAAAAGTTCATCTCAAAATATCAAGTAAATGTCTCGCGCTATTTTTAAATTTAAACTACTATTTTGCAATATTATTTTTTGTTCATTTTCCGTAAAAAGTGTAATGTGACGTAAATGTGATGTAATTTCTCCTATTTAAGACTTCTAACGCATGTTAATGAATTTATTACTTTACAATATCCTTTCTCTGTTAAAATTCACGTGTAATTATAGATGAAGTAATTTTCAATAAGTTCCTGCTTTTTAATACGTAATTATTTAATTCTAATTTGAAAGTTTTTCTTTTCTGTTTATAATAGTCACGTGTAAATAAATTTTTAATTTAAAACAAACATTATTGTTTCCGTTGTTTATACAGTTTGGCAACAGGTTAAATTAGTACAATTTTCTGAAATAAGTAAAAAAATATCTCTCGAAATGCTGAAAATTTGAATTTAAAATAGAAATGAAACCTCGAAAAATGAGTCAAATTAAAAAAATAAATTAATTCTGCACACCGGGAAATTATAACGTATAAAATGATCTAAAAAGTATTAAATTCCGATGTATAGTTTTTGCTCCTATAAAACTTTTTTAATGGGACGATTTTGTCCAACTTTAGCATTAAATATCTCTTAAAATAATTCTTCGATTTGAAAACTGTCTACATCAGCGTGTTTATCAAACATTTCTGTATAATACTACCAATTTTCATATTTTTGTATGCATTATTTTTCTTAATATTAACGAAGAAAGACCTCCGGTCACAAAAAATTCAAAACCGGCGGCGGCGGCGGCGGTGACAGCGGGAGTTACTTTTTTTTAGAATAGAGAGAGAGAGATTTTAGAAAATGGTATTTTTTTATACTGTTGCCAAATGTATAAACAGCGGAAGCAATAATGTTTGCTTCAAAAAAAAAAAAAAATATATATATATATATATATATATATTTATACGTGTAAATAAATTAAAAATTTATTTACACGTGACTATTATAAACAGAAAAAAACATTTGGAATTAGGATTAAATAATTATGTACAAAAAGCAGGAACTTATTAAAAATTACGTCATAAAAACTATAATTACACGTGAATTTTAAGAGAGAAAGGAATTTGTAAAATAATAAATTTATTAACATGCGTTAGAAGTCTTAAATAGGAGAAATTACGTCATATTTACGTCACATTACAGTTATTACATAAAATGAACACAAAATAATATTGCAAAACGGTTTAAATTTAAAAATTGCGCTAGACATTTATTTGATATTTTGAGAGGATACTTTTTAACTATTTTTGTTAGGAAAGCGCAAATAATATTTCATTTCTAACAAAAGCATTTTCACGTGAATATATTTAAAAGAGAAAGAATAGCTTGGTAAAAATTACGTCAGATTAAAAACGATTAATTTAAAATGTCTCATTTAAAAGAACTTTCTTTTCGCTTTGTTAAAAAATACCAGGAGACAAAGACTCTGTTTACTTAATTCCTTTTATATTAGCTTATTTTGAAATGTTGTTACACGTGTCTACGTCATCAAGTTATTTTTATTTCGACGTTTTATTTTTATTTTTATTAATGTTGTACTAATTTATTTGTTCTTTCGTTATTTAAAATAAAAATTATGTCAATTTGTATAATTTGGCGAGTGGTTTGGCGATTTATATAATTTTGCGAAATTGGTCGACGGGATAATCAAGCAGTACCGCAGCGGATTTTGCGTTAAAATACCCCAATCAAAGAGAAATGAATAGAAATTCGTTTATAGGGAGATCGCCACTGTTTTTTAAATTATAATTCACTCTTTCGAAATCTTTTTTAAAGCCGATCAAATTAGCGTGCATTTAGAGTTTGCGGTGTCTGGACGGGGGTTGGCGAGCGTAGCTCGTAGGGGGCCGAGCCCCCTAGTTGTATAAAAAAATCTAAACGATATAAAAACTGAAAAATTTTACAAGTCCAGAAATTAAATCCTCCCATAGATGAAAAAAATTTTTTTTTTTTTTTTTAATCTCGGTTAAATTTATCCTAGCGTTCTGGACTCGTAAAATTTTTTAGTTTTGATCTCGCGTTCTGGACTTGTAAAATTTTTCAGTTTTGCCCAGTTCTGGACTTGTAAAATTTTCGAAAAAAATTTCCGAGTCGTAGAAATCATAAATGTAAAAAAAAAAAAAAAATTCATTGATAAAAAATATTTAATTTTTATACTTGTGAAAATTTTCAGATTTTACTTGGTGTTATAGACTTGTAAAATTTTCAAATGTTTCACATTATAGAGACAAGGTGAACTTGTAAATATTTTTGAAAAAAATTTCCGAGTCATAAAAACCATAAATGTAAAAAAAAAAAAAAAAAAAAAAATTTTTTTTTTTTTTACAACTTTGGATTTTACATAAGCAAGAAAACTTGTGGTGAAAAATAATTAAGAAACTTTGGTGTATATAAATAAGTCGGGTAATGAAAAAGACAAGTTTTTTATTGGGTAAAAGCCAAGTGTTACACAGTACAATATTATCAAATACGTTATCACGACACTTTGTTTCGAAACGTGCAAGTTTCATTCTGAAGAATTTTTCGATATTGGTTCTATATTTAACGCAAAAAGGGTCGAACGAGGCGCGTGAGGAAAGATTTTTATATCTTTCCTCACACACCTCGTTCGACCCTTTTTTTTTTTTACATCACAGAAGGACACAGATCCGAATTCATGCCGGGAAAATAATCAAACAGATCGGAAATGATGCTGTCCATCGCGATATCGTCTTTCGGATCGAAGGGCATGTCCAACATCGCATCGAGATCCAATTCGTCCTCTTCCGAATTCGATCGGTCGACCTGGGGGTGGCCCGAGAAATCCACATTTTCGAAACTCGACGAGTCGTCGGAATCGTTCTGTCTTTCGGGATTCGAACCGTCGGAGTTTTCCGCATTCGGCAATTCTTCGGTCAAATCCACGCATTCCGCGTTTCGGCCGAAAGTCAAGTCCAAGGGTTCGGGATCCGGTTCTTCGCTGCGAATAATCACCGCTTTGGGATCGTCCACGACCTTCGAGTTCAGGATCTGGTAATTTTTCACGAAATCGGGAGAAGCCACGACCACGCGCCTTTCCAGAATCGGCGGATCGGGTATGAACCAGTACGTGATCTGTTGCTGCGGCGCTTCTTCGACTCGCGGTTCTTTGGGCCGGGGAAGATCGGCATTTTTCCCGAAGGAACCGTCGGACCGTTCGATCGGAGGATTTTCCGGAACGCGCTCGAAAAACTCTTCGAAATCTCTTTCCTCTTCGGTCCTGGCCTTCTTTTGAGGCGGAAAATAAGAACAAGTGCCGGTTTGCGGTGGAAAATAAGAACAAGTTCCGGGTTGCGGTTCGAAATACGAAGAAGAGGCAGAAGTACCGGGTCGGGGTTCGAAATACGAAGAAACGCAAGGTTCCGATCTCTGCAGAGAAGGCGGCGGCATCGCGGCCCGATCTTCGTCCTCGTCCCTCTCGTCGTCGATGTACGGAGTCTGAGGGGGATAATCCATCGAATTTTCGAGTCTGGTGACTCGCTGGGCCACGGGATCGGTCGTCCGAAAAGGGATCGGAAAATCGCTCGCCAACAGATCCAGAGTGAAAAAGTCTTCTGAGTGGTGAAAATCATATAAGTGGTTCCCGGGGGAATCACGTGAGCGCCGTCGGCCAGCAAAATCCTCCTGTAGAAGAGATGGACGTTGTCGTAATGAAACACTTTGTCTTCGCGGCTCAAGTCTTTTTTCCGAACCGTTCTCGGGAGCAAATACAACAGCACAGGCACGTTCAGTGTCTGGATCAGATGGACCGTGTCCTCTTCCACGATCCTCAAGCCGAACGTGAAAAAAGCTTTCACGAGAAATTGATTTCCCATTTTGAAGCTCATCCTCACATCCGCGTTCTTCCGAAACTTTTGTTGCGGGTTTCTCCTGTACCTGGTGGCTATCGAGGCCCAGTCTATGTTATCGGGGTGAAACGAGTCGAATTTCTGGCACTCTTTTCCCATGTAGGGCAGGCTGGACTGGTTTTTATCGTTGGAGAGATGCTTGCAGAAATATATCTTGCGGTGCTCGTCCATGAACGAGACGAAAATCTTCACGTTCTGGTTGGAAGCCCAATACTTGAAGTTTTTTTCGGCATACCGGATTCTCTCCACCGACGAGGACGCGCGTTTGGGGAACACGTCCGTTCCCTTGAAAGATTTCTTGGAGTTCATGGCTCTTCGAAAAATATATCTCGAGCGAAAAAACACGAAGGAAGAAAAAATAATCTGCGAGCGCGGCTGGGCAGACTGGTCTCCGAAAAGAACGGGAATGATGCTTTCGGTCTCGAAGCTCCGGCTTTTATACGCTCGGGTCGCGGGAAGTTGCGCAACCGGATTTCCTTTCGAGCGGGACGTAGAAGGAACGAACGGAAAGAAACGAGGTCGTCCGGTCGCGCAACGCCTACCGCTTCCAGGAAAAAAAACTGCACACATCCGGTGACCTCGACGAAAATATATCGTTACCGCGTCGACAGGAAATTACGGAATAGATCTGACCGAGATTCGAAAATTTAAATTACATAAACATCCAAACATGAAAAAAAAAATTTATGTATGGATTTTTATACAATTAAATTTTCGAATCTCGGTCAGAATTATCCTAGCGTTCTGGACTTGTAATATTTTCCATACTTCGCCTCGCGGTCTGGACTTGTAAAATTTTTCAGTTTCGATGTCGCGTTCTGGACTTGTAAAATTTTTCAGTTTCGATGTCGCGTTCTGGACTTGTAAAATTTTTCAGTTTTATTCTAACGTTCTGGACTTGTAAAATTTTTCAGTTTTCGCCTGGCGGTCTGGACTTGTAATATTTTTCATACTTCGCCTCGCGGTCTGGACTTGTAAAATTTTTCAGATTCGATCTCGCGGTCTGGACTTGTAAAATTTTTCAGTTTCGATCTCGCGGTCTGGACTTGTAAAATTTTTCAGTTTTTGCCTGGCGGTCTGGACTTGTAATATTTTTCAGATTTCAAAGGTTACACATTATAGAGACAAGGTGGACTTGTAAAAATTTTCGAAAAAAAATTCCGAGTCATAGAAACCATAAATGTAAAAAAAAAAAAAGAAAAAAAAATTTTTTTATGTTTGGATTTTACATCTTTTAGACTTTCGAACCTCGGCCGAATTTATTCTGGAATTTGAGGACGCCGAGGTAGCGGTACCTCGCGCAATTATTTTCCACGAACCGACGAATCCGGAACGCGCGACCGGAAAAAAACTTCCTTTTCCGCGTCGGTTCTTCGAGGTCGCGGCGCAGTCATTTCCGGGAAGCCACGCGCGAGGAAATCACGTGACCCCGATCTCTTTCCGGCGAAACTTTCGTTCCGGAAGCGCTCGACCTCGATCGCGAGTATAAATGCAGGTCTCTCGGCGGAGAGAAAATCATTCAGAGTTTCCGCTCTCGCTCGAAGCCGGCAGACACGTCAGCCAGCGGAAAATTTTCTCTTCGAGTTTCGTTAAAAAAACAAGCCTCCGCCGCCATGAGCTTGTCCGAAGTCTGCATGGTCGTGGACCTCGTCGGATTTCGCATTGGCAAGAAATTCCACGCCCGCGAGACGGGAGTCGCGTCTCTGACGACGGATTTCAAAGAGTGTTACAGGTTCCGGTTGGACCATCTGGCCCGCCTAGCGACCCTCGGAGACTGGAAGACGATCGACTATTGCACCGAACGCATACACGGGTTGACGCTTCGGAGTCGGCCCGGCGAAAAAAATTTATTCGAAGAGGATTCTCTGAAAGCCCTTTTGCGAATCGATTATCGGGCGAACGCCACGGAGGAAAAGTATCTGGTCGCTTTCAAAGGGGGCCACGTCGAAAGAGACGTCTTGGAAGAACTCGGCATACCCCACGTGAACCTCGAAGATTTCGGATGCCCGAAATTCGAAAATCTGCGACATCCCATGAAATCGGCGGTGAGAGACTGCGGATACCACGGAAAACTGAAAAAAAGGGGGCCGTGGTTCACTGTGCTAAAGTCGAATGCTTCTTCGCCGAGTGGGTGAAAGACCGACTGGAACGAGAATAAAAAAAAACTTTGAAAAAAAAGAAAAAAACGAGCCGAACGAGGCGCGCGGGGTGAAAAGACTAGCGTCTTTCGACCCGAACGCGCTTCGTTCGGCTCGTTTTTTTAATCGGACGCGACACCAATATCGTGAAATTCCGACGAACGAAACACGTGCGTTTCGAAACCGAGTGTGCACGGACTCGTAAAATTCTTCAATCTCGTCTCGCGCTCGGACTGTTTTTTCGAAAAAAAAATTTCCGAGTCGTAGAAATCATTTCGAGCTGGCAAAAATAGATTGAAAATATTCATGAGTGTAAAAAAAAAAAAAAAAAAAAAAAAAAAAAATTTTTTTTTTTTTTTTTTTTTTACATTACTAGGGGGCTCGGCCCCCTACGAGCTACGCTCGCCAACCCCCGTCCAGGCACCGTAGACTCTAAATGCACGCTAATTTGATCGGCTTTAAAAAGATTTCGAAAGATTGAATTATAATTTAAAAAACAGTGGCGATCTCTCTATAAACGGATTTCTATTCATTTCTCTTTGATTGGGAAATTTTAACGCCAAATTTGTTGCGGTACTACTTGATTATCCCGTCGACCAATTTCGCCAAATTATATAAATCGCCAAACCACTCGCCAAATTATACAAATTGACATAATTTTTATTTTAAATAACGAAAAAACAAATAAATTAGTACAACATTAATAAAAATACAAATAAAACGTCAAAATAAAAATAACTTGATGACGTAGACACGTGTAACAACATTTCAAAATAAGCTAATATAAAAGGAATTAAGTAAACAGAGTCATTGTCTCCTGGTATTTTTTAACAAAGTGAAAAGAAAGTTCTTTTAAATGAGACATTTTAAATTAATTGTTTTTAATCTGACGTAATTTTGACCAAACTATTCTTTCTCTTTTTAATATTCACGTGAAAATACTTGTGTTAGAAATTAAATATTATTTGCGCTTTCCTAACGAAAATAGTTGAAATGTATCCTCTTAAAATATCAAATAAATGTTTAGCGCAATTTCTAAATTTAAACCGTTTTGCAATATTATTTTATCTTCATTTTATGTAATAACTGTAATGTGACATAAATATGACGCAATTTCTCCTATTTAAGACTTCTAACGCATGTTAATAAATTTATTGCTTTACAAATTCCTTTCTCTCTTAAAATTCACGTGTAATTATAGTTTTTATGACATAATTTTTAATAAGTTCCTGCTTTTTGTACATAATTATTTAATTCTAATTCCAAAGGTTTTTTCTGTTTATAATAGTCACGTGTAAATAATTTTTTTAATTTATTTACACGTATAAATATTTTTTTTTTTTGAAGCAAACATTATTGCTTCCGCTGTTTATACAGTTGGCAACAGTTTAAATTGATATCACTTTCTAAAATCTCTAAAATATCTCTAGAAATGCTGAAAATGTGAATTTAAAATAGAAATAAAACCTCAAACAATTAGTCAAAATAAAAAAATTAATGCAATCTGCACTCCGGCAAATTCTAACGCATAAAATGATCTAAAAATGATTAAATTCCTATGAACAGTTTTTGCTCCTATAAAACTTTTTTAGTGGAACGATTTTGTCCAACTTTAGCATTAAATATCTCTTAAAATAATTCTTCGATCTGAAAACTGTCTGCATCAGCGTGTTTATCAAACATTTCTGTATAATACTACCGATTTTCATATTTTTGTATGCATTATTTTTCTTAATATTAACGAAGAAAGACCTTCGGTCACAAAAAATTCAAAACCGGCGGCGGCGGCGGCGGCGGTGACAGCGGTAGTTACTTTTTTTTAGAATAGAGAGAGAGAGATAGGGTCGAGATAATTTACCCAAGTTCTGGACTTGAAAAAATTTTTTAAACATTTATCCATATCTGAAAAAAAAATTATAATTATATCCTTTTATATTTCCAATATGACGTAATATCCCATCTTATTTATGTATAATCGAATAACTAAAATTTTTCACACAGATTTCATAAAACAGAAAAATTACGACGTAACATTGACTTTTGTTTTTAATTCGTCAAACTATTTATTTTATTTTCCTTTTGCACGTGGAAATTTTGCCGTAAAACAGTTAGGATGTAATTTTCACTTTTTTTTAAAATTCGTCAAACCATTTATTTTTTCTTTCACGCGGAAATCTCGCAATAGAAAAGTAATCGTCGTGGTAAGAATCTTATTGTGGATTTTTAAGTGTTGGCAACAGCTATAACGAAAAATGTTTCAATTTGATTGGAAATTGCTGTTGAATTTGTGGTTTTTTATTAATTAAAAATAAACTATAAGTTATTTCGATTCCGGATTACTTTAGTTGCCTCGGCCGTGTTTCAATACACATGTACGTAGCATTTCACAATTCTGGCTTCTAAACTGTGGATTTCCACAGCATTACAGACAGACAAATTTTCATTTTTATATATTAGATTGGCTCGTTCCATTTTTCTTTTGCACGTGTGCGGATTAAACCAATAAAAACCTTCAGATATGCTTTTAATTTCCTACCCAGACGAGGAAAATAACCATTTTTGATTTTTTTTTTTTTTTTTTTTACATTATAGGGGGGCCGCCCCTCCGGGTGGTTCCGACCCGACCCCTTGAGTGGGGGAGGCGACCGGAAGCTCGGCAGAGTTCGTTGTGTACGAATGCGAGGGGGCCGGATGGGGACGATTCGCCACCTCCAAGTGAGACTTGCGGTCGACAGGCCAAGAGTCCGGTGGCCACGGTTAGCGGAGGTCGTGCATGGGTGGACACGGTTTTGATGTTGACGTGCTTCCACCCCCGGCAGCCGGGTTCTCTGGCCAAGCCGGGTAGCGACACTCCATAGTCTGATCCCAGAGCCGGCGGTGGCCGGGTGGTGACTCTGGGCAAAGGATAGCTAAGGCGATAGGACCCCATCCACCAATTGACTAAGAGGGAGCCTGAAGTATGAGTGAGGGCTTTGTAGTGGAAAGTCCTCGGTGCTCGCTAGTGACGACGGGGCTCGCGGGAACGCCATGCAGGGACTCCCGGAGCAACCGAAGGGCGAGGGTTACGGACAGCGCCCAAGTTACTTTATGACTTGGGTGGCTCATCCCTCCGAGGACCTCAGCTGGAGCAGTTGGGAGCCGACCCTCAGGGTGGTAGGGTTTGGCGGTGCCCCCGTTGACCAAGGAGCGGTCGCGTGGGGAGGCCAGTATGGTTCTGGTTGCTCCATGTCGTGCCGTGACCCATGGGAGGGGGTCGGCCGGCAGGTCCACCATCGAACGCTATTCCCGCAGGGAAACGGGCCGGAGGCTCGCCGGTAACGCGGCGGCTCATCGTGCCTCAGGTGAACTCTTGGTCCGATCCAGGTCCTCCGTGTCTATGCGGTACCGGAGTTTGCCTCGCCTGGTGATGAGGACCTAGAGGTGTCTCCACCTAACTTTCGAACGCACTAACAAAGGTAGCGGTCGGTCACTGCACGGGGTCAGGGGTCTTCGGGCCTGGGTACCCTCGACGGCCGTGAGGTAAGGTAGTGGTGGGCGGGCTTCTATCGGCCTCCGCTGGCTTCTCTGTCCTAGGATGGAGTCGAGTCGGTGGGGGCTGGCGGGACTCCGTTCCATCCAACCCCCTAGCGAGGCGGAGTCTATTCCGTCTAGGTGGAGCTTTCCGTGCCCGCCTGGGGTCGCTAACGGCACCTAGTCTGGGCCAACTGGCTCCCGGCGTGATCCGCGAGGGGTTCCGTCGGTTGAGCCGGGTGGACTGGGCGAAGAGCCAGGAGCTGGGTCGCTTTACGGCCGGAGGGATTTTCCCCGTCCTCCCTGGTTTTCAAGCTAGGGGCTCCTCACTAACTTTCCGATCGGCTGGCCCACAAAAATGTCTCTGCCGGAAAATGGTATCTGATCTTGGGGGCCTGTCCGTAAATTAAATTCGGGTCGGGAAGCCTCGGTTCAGTCCGTGGGCCCAGCGTCTTTATAGGCGTCTGGTTCCTGCGATGGCTTGCGGGGTCTACCGGCTCGAGTAACCAAGTTTAGGGACCACTTGGTTTTTCTAGCTGGGTGGTGAGGACTGTCGTAGCGGCCGTTCGTCTCTTCTTGGGAATAGCCGTCACCGTGTGCGCTGGGCAGCGGTGTCGGTTTGACCGGAGTTGGCGCGGGGTTCCGCTCTGTTGGAGCTTGTCTGGCGGCGACCTTCGGGACGCGTCGCGGGGCTTGTTTCACGGGTGGTTCCTTGTGTCGACAAATGGGCCTGAAAAGGGCCTGGGACCGGAAGATGGACCCCCCGTCTTTACATTATAGGGGGGCGAGATGATTTTTATGGCTCGGAGAATTTTTTCGAAAAATTTTACGAGTCCAGAACGCTAGAATAAATTCGACCGAGATCTCGCGTCTGTTCTTCGCGGTCCCGTGCCCGGAAATCGCGCAGTCTTTTCTGGGACGCGTACCAGGAAATCACGCGCGCGATCTCTTTCCGGCGAAACGGGAAGCGATCGAAGTCGAGCGCGAGTATAAATGCGGGTCTCTGGGCGGAGAGAAAATCATTCTGCCTCCGACTGCGGTTACTTTCGCTGTCGCTTTTGCCGTTACTTTTGCTCGAGTCTACGCTATGTTTTTTCGCATCCATCACGACCGCCTGCCCGCTCCGATCCTGGTCGTTTTGTCTTCGGACGGCCGGCCTTACCTGAGGGCACTGGACGTGGCCCGGGTCCTGGGTCGCCACAGCCTTCGTCCGTTGGTTGAGAAACGCGCCGTGCTCAGGGTGCGGGACGTGATCCACGAGAAAACGGACCTGCCCGTTCCGCGCTGAAAACCAGGATATTTTTCGTAGAAAAAACCCTGGATCTGCTGAAAGACTGCGAGGAGAGATCCGCTCGCATGATTCGATTCTGGTTCCTGAATCCCGAAGTACCGAGGGTGTACCTCATCGAGCCCGGCCGGGTCGGTGCCCGCACGGACAGGAGAAAAGCCCAGGCGATCCGGATCGGGGTCGAAGACTATAGGAACACGTCGAGCTTCCTAGAATTCATGGACCGATTAAAGCGCTCGACCGCGGAGACGTACGAGACCGCGGCCGGGGATTTCGCCACGAAGAGGCCGGAGATTCGCTCGAGAAACGAGAGTCTGCAGAAACGCCTAGTGATTCGTTTAGGCGAAGAGGTTTTCGAGTACAAACTGTCGTGATCTCTCTGACGAAAAAATAAAAAATAAAAAAAACGGGCCGAACGAGGCGCGCGTGAGGAGAAACTTTACGTCTTTGTCCGTACGCGCCTCGTTCGGCCCGTTTTTTTTTGCGTCGGACGCGATGCCAATGTTGTAAAATTTTCGAGAATAAAACTCGTGCGTTTCCGAACCGAGCGTCGCGAAAACACGTTTGGTGATATTTCCGAAACCGAATGCTCGGTGTTTTACCACGGTGACCGAAAATCGTAATTTTTTTTATTTCGCTACTCGATGCGAGATTTATAAACGGCAAAGTTTCACGAGAATTATTTTTTATATAAAATCCAAAGTAGGACATTCAAAAAAAAAAAAAAAAAAAATT
Source organism: Maratus speciosus (assembly GCA_963932465.1). Lineage (NCBI taxonomy): Eukaryota > Metazoa > Arthropoda > Arachnida > Araneae > Salticidae > Maratus > Maratus speciosus. The sequence goes on from OZ010791.1 coordinate 387,643,735, forward strand.
GAGGTCATTCACCCCTGACGTCATCTCATTTGCATGTTGCAAACGTTAGTTTTTTTTTCATTTTTTCTGGGAGAGGGTTTCACAAACTTTTTCTGAGGATATAAAAATCTAAATTTTAAAAATAGAAACTGAGGTCATTGACCTCATCTCATTTGCATATTGAAAACGTTAGGTTTTTTTCATTTTTGTTGGGAGAGCGCTCCTCAAAAAAAGTCCTGGAATTTATTATGCGATTCGATGAAATCGATGGAGGAAATTTAGAAATTTAAAATTGTTCGTTGGTTTTGGAATGCGCGATCCGTGGACGATTCGGTGGAACTGCTTTCGATTTTTAAACTGTTTTTTATACTCGAAAAGGAACCGGGAGAGTTTATTGATGAAGGTGATTGCTCGTTTGGAAGTTTAATCTTTGCGATTTGATTCTGGATGGGATTCGATGAAATCAATGGAGGAAATTTAGAAATTTAAAATTGTTTATTGGCTTTGGAATGCGCGATCCGTGGATGATTCGGTGGAACTGCTTTCCATTGTTTGGTTTTTTATACTCGAAAAGGAACCGGGATAGTTTATTGATGAAGGTGATTGGTTGGTAGAATTTATTATGCTATTCGATGAAATTAATGGAGGAAATTTAGAAATTTAAAATTGTTTATTGACTTTGGAATGCGCGATCCGTGGATGATTCGGTGGAATTGCTTTCGATTGTCTGGTTTTTTATACTCGAAAAGGGACCGGTAGAGTTTGTATTGCATGTCACCTCTCTTTTATAAAGACACTCTAAATTTTTGTAAAACATTGCGTTTTATCAGTGTGTGATTTCGATTACATTATTTTTAAAAGTGAAGCGATTTCACCTGTGAAGAATTTCAAAGTAGCTGCACTGTGAAAATGACACACTTCTACAAACATAATTCAGGTTTAAAAATTAAAATACACGCGCGCTTTTTTTTTTAATAAAATGACGTCATTTGCCTCCGCTAAAGCAATAATTTTTACAATCCAGTCTCAAATCTATGACATCATTATCAAGGAATAACAGGTAATATTTTTGACATAGCCCATATTTTATTTTCAACTTTTTTTTTCAGGTTTTATGAAAAAAATGGCAACAAAAAGATACAGTATCTCCTATTTTTGACTATTTTCCGTTTACTTAGAAATGAGGTACTTTTGTTGCCACGATAAAAAAAAGGTACTAAAAACTGCAAAAAAATTAATATCTCAAAAATAAATTGAGATACAGCTTTCAAACAAAATGCATTTAAAAGAGCATTTTTTCCTTATACGACGGAGTAAAAATTTAAAATGTGCAATGTTTAGAAGTTTAAAAATTCGCAGTAGAGAGAATTGTAAAACCAAAATTTTATTTCAAATTTCAAAGTGTTGCCATTCGCAAAAGGACGTGTGCGTTACGCACAGATATGTTTGTCCTTTATAATTTAGATTCTACAAAACATAATTCAGGTTTAAGAATTAAAATACATGCACGCTTTTTTTATAAAATGACGTCATTTACCTCCGCTAAAGCAATCCATTTTTACAATCCAGTCTCAAACTTATGACTTCATTATCAAGGAATAACAGGTAATATTCTTGACATACCCCATATTTTATTTTCAACTTTTTTTTTCATGTTTTATGAGAAAATGGCAACAGAAAGATACAGTATCTCCTATTTTTGACTATTTTCCGTTTACTTTCAATGACTTTCAATAGAAATGAAGTACTTTTGTTGCCACGATAAGAAAAATGGTACTACAAACTACAAAAAAATTAATATCTCAAAAATAAATGGAGATACAGCTTTCAAACAAAGTGCATTTAAAAGAGGATTTTTTCCCTTATACGGCGGTGTAAAAATTTAAAATGTGCGATGTTTAGAAGTTTAAAAATTCGCAGTCGTGAGAATTGTAAAACCAAAATTTTATTTCAAATTTCAAAGTGTTGCCATTCGCAAAATGACGTATGTGTTACGCACAGATATGTTTGTCCTTTATAATATAGATAGATATTCAAATCCTCACTTATTTACAGCCGCCATTGTTGTAAAGCTAATAAATTATAAAGACTTAGACTGTAAAATCACAAGTTTTGTGAATTCATAAAATAAATTCTATCTTTTTGGAACATTCTTCCCTGAAATTTCTTTAAAATAAAAATTTCAAATTGGAAAATAACTGGTTTTGTTTATCTTCAAAACTCCTTCAAAATTTCTAATATTCCCTAAAACTCCGGGTTTATTCCCCAAAATTCCCGGGTTTATTCCCGCCCCTCAAAAACTGCGGGTTTTTTGCAACTCTAATCGCAAGTAATCGGCCGATCTAAGCTTGGCGGGGCGGTTCCATCCTCTTGTACACGATGTCCCGGACTCTGAGACTGGCGTACATGGAAGAAAACCAGTGCGTGTTTCTGTATTCCAGGATCCGGGCCACGTCCGCGGCCCTCAGGAAAGGCAGCCCGTCGGCGGACAGGACGACCAGCACGGGAGCGGGCAGGTGATCGTGGCACAGGTAGAAGAACATGGCGAAACTCAGAAAAAAGTCAGACAAGACTCTGAAAAACTAGGCAAAACTCAGAAAAACTGGGCAGACGAGACTCTGAAAAACTAGGCAGGAACGAGACTGAGAAAAACTGAGCAGGTGAGACTCTGAAAAACTGGGCAGCAACAGATGGCAAAACTCGGCAGGCGAGACTGAAAAACTGGGCAGGAACGAGGAGCGATCCACACGGAGCTATTCTCTGAGAGAAATGATAGCTCGTCGGGCCTGCGGACCCGTATTTATACTCGCTCTCGAGGTCGAGAGACTATTCTAATATTAGAACATCCTGTTTCGCCAGAAAAAACATGCGATCACGTGACTTCCTTTCGACGAGTCGTGGGAAATCGAAACGGGAACGAAAATAATCTCGCGCGGCGTAAACATCCTGTTTCGCGGGAAGCTGATCACGTGATGACCTTCGACCCGTTTCTTTTGATCTTTTCTCGGAACGACTGCGCGACGCGAGCGTGGGAGGAAGCCGATAAGAAAACTCGCTATAATTAACCGCTCCGCGACCTGTCGACCTTCCGGATAAAAAAAGCCGACGCTTCCTGTTTCGCACGAAAAACTGGTTGCGTGACGGACTTTGGATAACGAGCCCGACCTGTTTTCGTTTCCGTTTCGGGAAAAAGTGTGGAAGGAAGCTGATAAGAAAACTTGCTATAATCGGTTTTGTTTCGCGAACGAAATTATCTGGAAGGCATCGAACGTGAAAAAACTTTACCTGATGTCGAAAATTGGGCTTTTCCTGATGTCGAAAATTGGGCTTTTCCTGATGTCGAAAACTGGGCTTTTCCTGATGTCGAAAACTGGGCTTTTCGGGATGGACGAAATGCTCTTTGAAAGAAAAATATCTACCCAGAGTTTCGTGGATTTTTATACGGCTGTTGAATTTCTCGAACCCCCAAAGCTTTTCGTTTACTCGAAGAAAAAAGTCTTTTCCTCCTTGTTTTCCACCTTGTGTCGAAAATTGGGCTTTTCTATTACGTGATGCGTTCTCTTTCACGAAGAAAAAACGAAATATAAAGAAAAACTATATGTAAAGAAATGGAATGGAAAAACGTATTCTGGGGGATCTGTGCTCTGTTCGAACTCGCGTTCGCCACGATGACGTTGTTCTTTGCTTGTTCCGTCGTATGATCGACTCGTCTCGGTCTTTTTGTAATTATTTTTTTAATCCGAATGACTGTTCGAGAAGCACGGAGCTCGTGGTTTCTGCTCGTGAATGGGACGACGAAGAACTTAAAGAGGCCACTGAAAAATTCGCGTGGACGCCCGGAATGTTTTCGAACGCTCGAAGATGGAAAAATTTCCGAGAAAAAGCATAGCGCTTTAGGCGTTATCGTTTACGGAGACTCGTCTCGGTCTTTTTGTAATTATTTTTTAATCCGAATGACTGTTCGAGAAGCATGGGGCTCGTACAGTCAGCTCGTGAATGGGACGACGAAGAACTTACAGAGGCCACTGAAAAATTCGCATGGACGCTACGAGAAGCATGGAGCTCGTGAATGGGACGATGAAGAACTTAAAGAGACCACTGAAAAATTCGCGTAGACGCTTCGAGAAGCATGGAGCTCGTGGTTTCGGCTCGTGAATGAGACGACGAAGAACTTAAAGAGGCCACTGAAAAATTCGCGTGTACGTCGGAAATGTTTCTTTTAAACGCTCGGAGATGGAAAAATTTCCAAGAAAAAGCATAGTGCTTTGGCATTATCGTTTATCGCGACTCGTCTCGGTCTTTTTGTAATTATTTTTTTAATCCGAATCGAGGTTCGAAAAGGACAGAGTTTATGAAGAAGACGCGTTATGATTTAGTTGAATTAAACTACTCGCGTTCTCGAAAGCGACATCCGTTGTTTGTTTTGCTGTGCGATCGATCTCGAACCGCTGATTCTCGATGTCTGTTTTCGACCCGTGATTCGACTGTCGGGTACCGTGTCGAGAGTTTAATTTTTACCTCGTTCCCCCGAACGATTAATCTCGAACCCTTCGTCGTCGATTTTCCCGTCCCCGTTTTCGTCTCTTTTTAGGATTCGGAAAAAACCCGTGGGTGTCGGAGTGCTCGAAGATTAAATCGACCGACTGTACAAGCCAGGGATCTCGTGATCAGGAGGCGAGAACGTTAGCATTGAGCAAAAGGCCAAGCCAGTTACTCTAAAAGCTAGTAACTCGGTTTAACTGATCATGTGAGATGAGATTGCTACAGATTCTTGCCGAATGATTGACCACCTTCGAAGAGAAAACACATGAAAACTGAAAAAGTCTCTTTCATATCAAGCATATGTATTTTCCTAATTAATCAAAATAAATATTTTTATCTGGATGCACAAATTAGAAAAACTGGATTTTGCCCTTGTTCTTAAACATTTTGAATCTATCAAATAGCATTGCAAAAATTTGTTTATTGTGGGGCAGTTTTATTTATTTTTTATCATGTTCTGAGCATTTTACACCAAATGAAAATTTTTAATTAACAATTGAATTATGCATTATTATAAAAAGTGGTGTTGAAAAACAAGAAAATCTGTGGAAACTCAGAGAACAGTAAAAATCATTTATTCATTTATTGTGTAACATATTCATGTAAAGTGAAAACATTTTCTTTTTAGTGTGTGTATATGTCTAAAAAATGATAACTTTATGTTTACTGAGAAAAGTATTTGCAAGAATTTTTTTTTCAAATTTTTCAGGAAAAAACTGGATTCCCCCACCCCCTTCCCACCAACACGACGACTTCAAAATTTCCAGAAATTTTACATCTCTAAACATGACACCCAGTGGTTGTCTGCTTTTGTTATAACATTTCTTCTTCTTTTTCAGTGCAGTCGATCTGCTTTATTTCATCCAAATAATGCCTCGTAGAAAATCAAACTTAAGGTCGTCGTACTCGCAGAGCGGAAGCAGTGCAACGACCAACGAGTAATTGCAAATCAAACTGAGGAAGAATGGACCTTATGCACGGGACCTGAGGTCGAGACTAAAATTCGTCTGCTGGCGGTATTTACTGGCAGTGTTTAACATAGCAGTCTATGGAGTGGGATTTATTAACGCTTGTTTGTTAAAAATACTGCAAAACAATTCTTTGTTGTAGCAGCATATTCTTAATATATTGTAATATAAATTCAAAATGTTGTTCTGTTTGCGAGAAAATTTCCTAAGTTTGCAAATTTTCAGTTAAAATGTATGGATGCAGCCTGGGTCAAGGCTAAAGTCGTCTGCTAGCGGTGTTTGCGCCTGCGCATACTGGCATTCAGGCGGTGCAGTGGCTAGAATAACAGACCGACATACCGCCAGCTCTGGCGTCTGACGTCACCTGAATAGGATCCATAGACATCAGCGAACGAGCGAAACAGACAAACAATAGCTCTAATACGTGCCGAGAACGCAGCAAAGCGACATGCAGCCAGACTTGAGGATGCTCGGTGGCGAGCACGACGAGCGCATTCTGCAGCTTCAAGAACTACTCCGTTCTCAACAGAATGAACGCAACAGGTTGTGATTCATTGAAGAGCTTACATTACCTTTCTGAACAAATTCTGTGGTTTCTTCTGAGTCGGTGTTTACCTAGAATCTTTACATAATCGAGGTCCACCTGCACGGTTCTCTAATCTAGTTTCTCCTCAAATATCAGCAGGACATTCAGCGATGATTATTGTGCGCAGTACCTTCGTCAAAAATCATTCCGATTTCGTGCAATATAAAATTTCATTTAATTGTTATCTAAATTTTGCGTTCAAAAATACCCATAGTATTGTAATTTTAAAAGGATGTGTACTGAAATCTAGAAGCACCTTTAATAAAGTAGATAATAAAAACATCTTTCATAAAGTAGAAACCTGGATCGTTGAGCTTTTAGATGAACAAATTGAATTCATATTAAACTTTTAAGTAACATGATAAAATTTTCTAGAGATTGAAATAGTAAAAATTGATTAAAATACATGCCACTCATTAAATATCCATCGGTTGTAATGTAATCAAGATCTTTTAAGTGACCTCGTAAACTAACCGTAAATGCTTCAATACCGCCTTACAATAGGGAGCTTAACTGGGTCGAATGCAGTAACATCTATCCTATTAAAATCCGTATGCGTATCTATCTATGTAACCTCAAAAACTTGGAAACCACAGACGCAGGGCTAAGAAACTTGGCACACAGGTTGCTGGTAGGGGGCTCATGAACGATTGGGTCCCAAGGGCGGCGCTAGAGGGGAATCCGGGTGCAAATGCCCCCCCCCCCCCCGTCGGGGTCAATTAAGTCGTCAGGGGAAATATTTTGACTTGAATTTCGGGCTAGGTCCAGTTGGAGCTCATTTTTTTTCTTTGCAAATCGGATTGACTAAACTAATTCTTCCGAGTATGAATCGGTTTCTGATTGAATTTTGATTCTTGCAGGTTGGGTTCAGGTGAAACCAATTTTTCGAAAATAAAGATGTCCAAATTCCTTCAGATAATAATCTACATATCTGATACATGGTCGACTCTTTACATATTTATTTTTCAACATAAAGGATAAAATTTATGCTGAAGTTATTATCATATGCTATTTTTTTTTACAGCTATACTACATTAAATTGTAGATCGACTTTCACTGATTGTGGATTTATTATGGGCTTGGTTTGAAGTATTTCGTGCTCGGTTAATAATACGGAGGGCGAAAATAATTTTGTCGGAGTTTGGTTGGATGGCAAGTAGAGTCCTGCATCGGGTTGGGCAAACTGAACCTGACACGACTCTCGGTCGGGACTGGATCGGGTTAGACCTAATCTTTTGTCGTTGCGGGTTGGATTCGAGTCAGGTTCACTTTAACTGTTTCAGGCTTGGGTTGGGTGTTGATACTTGCGGTTCTTGATTCGAGATGAATCGATCTCTCAAAAGAATTTACAAAATTTATTTTAAGATGAAAATTATATATTTGAATATTAACGAGTACATGTATATTGAATTTTTCACTTAAAAGTTAAAATTGATACTAGAGATATAATTGTGAACTACTTTTACATAATTGCATTACAATATGGATATGTATTTTTTTTTCATCGCTTAGGTTTGGGGTTTGGTTGAGGTTGGAATATTTCGGGTGCAGGTCGAAATGTGGAGGATAAAAAATTTTTATCGAGCTGAGATTGCCTTTAAGGTGGTGTCCTCCATCGGGTTGGGCAAACTGAACCCAACCTGACTAGTGGTTTGGGTCGGATCAGGCTAAAATGAATGTGTTTTCAGAGAAGTTCGGATTGACTTCTATTTTTCGATTATGGGTTAACTTTAATTTTTTCTAGCGGATGGGTTCGATTCTACCTGATTTCTCAAAAAGCTCTCCAGAATATATTTTAAAATAAAAATCTATATTATTTGAATATCAACGAGTACATATACAGATGTATTGATTTTTCTACATAAAAAAGATAATTGATACTAGAGATATAATTGTTGGCTACTTTTCCATTACAATATGGATTATTTATTTCCATTTTGGAGTTAGATTGGGTTCAGATTAAAGCCAGTCGGTTTTAGGTTGAAGTTTGTTGGGTTCGGGTCGGATATAACCTAAACCACGCAGGACTCTACGTTCTCAAAATAATCCGTGAATTGAACTAGTTTTCCCCTTGATTATATTTCATCAAAACATAAAAATTTGCGCTTTGGTTTGCCCCCCCCCCCCCCCTAAAAAACAGAAAACACGCCAATTACCTGAAATACTCACACCTAAAGCAGCATGTTCGTCAAATTACATGGGTGTTCCGGCAGCTCTGCTGCCTAGTACTTTTTCGTATTAGAAACGGAATTTATAAATCCCTTTTATCTAAAAATAAGTAAAAATAACGAACCTAAACCCAAAATTTCCTAAAATTCTCTGGTCAAAAGACTTTCTTAAAATAAGAGAAAAATCCCTTCAATTTACTGGGATATTCCCGCATTCTCGGGACGGGTTCGGGCCTGTAAATGTCAGCCCATGCAGACCTCTACTACAGTCCTGCATCTTGTCGGGTTATCGCTTTCACCCGCACTCTAGTCGGGTCGGGTTGACGGTACATTTTTGTCGGATTCGGGTCGGGTTGGCTTATACTTTTTCGCTGAGGGTCGAGTTTACTTTCTTTGTTTCGGTTTCGGTCTTAACTCTTGCGGGTCGGGTTCTGTTTGACTCGGTAATTCAAAAGAAGGTTCAAAATATTTCTCAGGTTAAAAATCTAAGTACAATAAGACCTCCATAATGCACACTGCCGAAAAACGGACATATCTATTTAGTGCACTTTTTTCAATTCCTAATACTTAAATATTTGTACGCTTATACCTCTTTGAATAGTGGGTACCTCACAATCTGCACAAAAATTGGTAATATTTTTCATAGTTCGAAAGAAGAAAAAATAGACTTTAAAGAAATAATAATCTATTATAACACTTCTTGTCATTTTATTTCTCATGCAGTAAATTGAATATGTACTCATTCATATTCAAATGCGTTTTTTTTTTTCATCGGATACACACAGATGGTCAATCTTTTTGTGAAAATCCGGGCAATCCGAATTGCAGAAAACCTATGAACCGTATAAATTATTGTAGTGTGAACTGAATGCTGCCAGGTGTTCCGATTTACGCGGAATGTTCAGATTTTCGGGGATCCCGAGACCGGTACCGTACCCAAATTACATTAAAATTTACGAGTTTAAATTAAAATTGTATTCTTTAGTCTGAGAACAAACAATTCAACCCCAAGTTGGCCACAGTAAATCGTCACAGCGGCCGGATGTTGCCAAAACCTTATATTTTGTCTAGAACTTGTGTGCACTTCTGTTCAACGTTTATTCGATTGACCGCAATCTTTAGGCGCCTATACGAAATAAGGTTCAAGAAAATATAACACATACGAAAATCCATCTGCTCACTTAAACCTTTTATAAATGAATGGGTAAGCAAAGAGAGTTTTTTATATTATTGTTCAAATTAATATAGTATCCAGCTAAAAACTGTTGTTCTCCCGGCCCGTTATAAAAGCTAAACACCATGCATTTCTGGTTGAAAAAGCAAACATACCATACCGGCCCGGTGTGCTGCTTTTTTCGCATTTCTTGCCCAAGGTCCTTTTATTTAAAAACATGTTCCACCCTTTATTTAAAAAACGCAACAAAAGAAGAAACAATGCTTTCTCTACTAATAAGTGAGAAACGTTACCAGGACATTACTCGTGGGAAAAAAATTCTCATCCGATACGACCAGGAAAGAATAAAATACGGTCCCGGTCTGGCCCGAACCTACAGAAAAAATTAAAGACCCTGGAAGAATGAAATTCCTACCCGGCCCAACTTTTCAAAAAATAAAATTTAGTCCCTACCCGACCCGAGTCTTCAGATAAAAATTAAGCCCTCACCGAGCTTAATGAACGAAAATTTCATCGAACTCGGGCTTCGAGTCAGGCCCGGGCTCGTGGACACTTCTAATATGTATTACGAATTCGGCCTTGAATGCTGCATCGCGTCGGGTTACCCGCACCCGATGGCGCTATATTTTTCATTGCGTGTGAGGTTGACTTTCATTGTTTCGGGTTGGGTTTTGACTCTTGCGGGTCGGGTTCGAGTTTACCCGATTTTTCAAAATAATCTCCAAGATATTTTTTTCAGGTTAAAAATCTATATACAATAAGATTACCACAATGGACGCTCCTGAAACGCGGACACGCCTATTTAGTGAACACTTTTTCAATTCCTAACACTCATGCGTACGCTTATACCTTTGAATAGTGTTCACTTCCGATTCTACACTTTCTATGACTACATTTTTTATATATATATTTTATATCTCATGCAGTAAATTGAATATACGATGTGTCCTTTCATTTCGGGTTCGGATCTTGTTGTGGGTTAAAATATTTCGGTCTCGGGTGGAGTGCGGATTGAAGTATGTCAGGTTCGGGTCGGGTTGCGGGTTTCCGAAAATTATTTGGCCAAGTTTGGGTCGGGTTGTGGGTCGAGTAATTTATTTTGGCAGGTTCGGAGTAGCGGGTATTACGATAATTCTTTTAGCTCAGATGCAAATATAAGTAGAGATATACATATTACGTAGGCCACGCTGCAAGATAGGAATAAATTACAGTCGAACCCCGTTAATACGCGAATTAAGGGTCCGATCAAAATTCGCGTATTAAGCGAAGGTCGCGAATTTTCGTCCAGTAGTCCATCTAATAACAACCTATACGGGTAAAACACATCTTCTCTAACAATTTTTAGCGTTTTTAAGACATAAAATGACATTTTAATGTGCTTATTAACCCTTTCCGGCACAGAACAATTATAATCGTAAAATAATGAAATGATTGACTAACACCGGAATTTACAAACGACTTTTTTAGAAATTAAAAGCTTGTTACTTCAAACTTTCATTGTAAAAGAAATTTTTTTTAAATTATTCTTGGGGCCATTTGTAAGTATGGAATTAAAATTAGGTGGTCTCAACATGGGACCACTGCGCCGGAAAGGGTTAAGCAGAAACGTTTGAAAGCTGCAAATTCAAACAAGTGTTATTGTTTTAGGTAAAAATCCAAGAAATCATTTCAAATTTTGATTTTTTTATGTATGACACATAAAATGGAACAAAACGAACACAAAAATGTCTGCTAAACCATGTTCACTAAAACTAATGTTAACAAAATTAAAATCCTTGTTAGCTATAAGGAAAGGGCATGTTTACAAACAAACACTTCCGTCAACCAATCTACCAACTACATTTTTGTCATAACGATCATTGCAGGAATAGTCTTGGCGACGTAGGCCAATCATATCAGAGACCTATTACACGTAGACCAATCAAATTTCCCTAGCTCATGTGTTCAGGTAGGAGTCATAATGAATGAACAGGTTTTTCTTGCTGACCAACAGTAATTCAACCAACAGTGATGTCAGCTGCCCTTTCCTTATACAAAAAGAATATAGAACAGTGTTGGTAATAATAAAAAAAATCAGTATAAAAAACAAAAGTTAAAATTTAATAAAGTCAATAATGACATAAAAATTACAATTTGGAAAAATAGCACAGGATCTGTCCAGGAAGTAATGAGACTGATTCCATAAAATTAGTTTATTTGAAGATAATTTTACAAACACTTAATATTCTCGAAAACAGCTTCCTCTTGTATTAATACACATTTGCCAATCACTCTGCCACCCATTCATGCCCGCCTAGAAGTCTTAACTGGGCTGCTGATCAGAACATGCGTTATGTTTTACTGAAAGTTCAAAGCTCAAAGCGATGATCTTTTAAGCTAGATTTTTATCGAGGGAACAGAAAAAAGTCCGGCGTTGACAGATCGGGGCTGTGCGATGGTTGGAGCTGCGTTACTGTGTTTTGCCAGGAATTGAGTCTCTTTGAAAAAAACAGTTTGGCATAAATTTTCTGCATTTGAAGTTCTTCCGTGACGATTTGATGCACAATCGATTTTGTAAGTCCCAACGTCTCCGAAATCATTCGGACACTCATCCGACGATCACGTTGTCTGAAGTTTGAGAACTTAATGGACGCCCAGCGCTGTTGTTCGTCATTGACGTCCTCTCTTCCGTCTTTCAAGGGTTTGTGCCACCTAAACACTTGAGCCTTGGACAAAGAATCCTTCCCGTAAGTTTCTTGTAACATGGCAAGCTTCTCAGTAGCCGATTTGTTTACACAAATTTTTATGCCGTATCGCTGCTCGACACTCCGCAGAATTCTGAAAACCTAATGCCACTTTTAAACACGTGTCTGTGCGCCTGAAAGGCTCCAGGCCAACTGACTTCCGGTAAACATTGTAGCTTACATTCTTCACCGCACGTACCGCCCGCAAACTATGCCCTTTTGGCCTTGTGTTTGGCACAAAAAATCCAATCTCATTACTTTCTGGACAGGCCCTGTATCAATTTTGACTTGTTTGATATACGGTCGCGTTGTTTTTAGCACTATTCAGGTGATCGTAAAGCTTGCTCGTCGAGGGCTCTTCGTCCAGTGACGATGTATACTGTCTGAGAAAACTGAACGCATCCGTAACTTTTGAGAATGGGGATGGAGCCGGACGCGCAAGTTCATCATTTTATTCCTCCTCATCAGGTTTATCAGTCGCTGTTACATTGGCGATCTGGGGCGGATTTAAGGGGTCGCGATGGTCGCAATCGCGAGGGGCCCCGCATCCCAAGGGCCCCCAAATCACCCTTTGTGTTCAAAGATATGTGTGACGTCTTGAAAAAAGGATTTTCTTAGTGCTCTTTTTTAATTTTTCAGTTAATATTACACCATTTTCATGTAATAAATAGATTTTTTTTTCTACCATTTGCTACTACCAGAAATATTTTAGCTTTCCCTTATCTTTTTTTTCCGTTATGGATTATCAGGAGTATGATCGGTTGTGGAGGGATGGGGTGGGATTCAAAGGAAATTTGGGTATGACCTGAAAGGAACGCTGTTAGAGGTCTTCTACGATGATTTAATTATACAGATTGAGGGCCTGATTAAATAATGGGGTGTCACCATGGGGTCCCTGACTTTTGGGGGCCCCACATTTGGAATGCAGTTTTCATAAAACTTATATTTTAAATGTATTTTTACTTTGTTACTGATTACCTATGTTAATGAAAGAAAGTTTCGCTCTGTGTGTGATGGCTAGCTAAGTCTGCCGCATGTAGAAGTCTCAAAATTTGGGTGAGGATAGTCTAAGCCAGCTCCTGATGCACCTGAGGGTCAGATTTTTAATTTTTTAAAACCCAGGTCTCCTGAGCCCTTCAAGTTTTTATGCCCTAAATTTTTCATAACTTGCCCCTTTATTCGATCTTCTTCGTTTTTTGGGCCCTTTCTTCATTTAGTTATCCCTCTTTCTACATTTCATTTAAGATCCTAGCCCCCTGCGGCCCTTGAAGTTTTTGGGCCCTAAACTGTTAATAAATTACCCCCCCCCCCCCATTTTAATCCGATATTATTTTTGTGGGCCCTTTTTTAGGTGTGTTCGTATAGTTATATAAATGCGTAGCATCTATAGTCATCATCTGGTTCGTTCGTCCGTCTGTCCGCATATATCAGCACAAAACTACTCAACCGAATGGTTTAAAATTTAAAATACGTAATAATGGTAGAATTTTGTCGAGTCATTTCAAATTTTATGAAAATCACATCTATAGGTCAATTACAGGGATGGTCAAAAGTATTCCGTTACATTACGGCCAATGGGAAAAAAATAGTTTCAAGTGCATTTTAATGATGTTACACCCTTTCGAACATAATGAAATTGACATGAATTAATGAAGAGAACTAAAATATACATTCTGTAGAATATGTGGTGCAAAGAATATTTATTATTCATTTACAGGGCCACACAAAAAATTGCGTTACATAATGGTATTGAGGGAAACATTGTACGTGGCGTATTTTAATTATGTTAAACTGTTTCACATACAATGAAATTGATATACGTTGCAAATGTTTATTACAAGTTACTTTCTGTATAATAGAAAGTGCATAGTATTTGCAGGGACACATAAAATATTTTGGATACTATATAAATCCGAAGTACTGTATATTTCCGATGATTGCTGGAAGTGCATTTTTAGTTAAGATATGACTTTTAATGTTTAACTAAATTTTTTAATATTATGTTGTGAGTATAAATGCTGCATATCATATACAGGGTTACAAAAAAGAATTCGTAAAGGTTACTGAGTATGAACGAAAATAGCTTAAATGTGGTTTTTAAATGAGTTATTCATTTTTACGTTGAACTACATATTTAGTATACTAAGATATGTTTATAAAATATAAATAAAATGATATACAGGGACACGCAAAGAATTGGATACATGGCCGTCTATGAAGGATAGTCTCTGGAAGTGTGATTTCAGTAGTTTTAAGCGTGTTAAGTGCCATAGTTTATTTACAGAGACACCCAAAAGTATTCCACTACTAGGACTGGCCGAAGTAGAAATTTCTTAAATCGATTTATCATCCATCTAACATCGCGATTTAGTGCTAAATCGCGTTTAACACCGATTTTGCATTTTAGAATATGGAAGCCTATTTTTTAATTTTTAGCAACAAAATACGGTCTTTATGCAGCCCCCCCCCCCACCTCCTGTATTATTTAATATACTTAGCTCTTAATTTTTCGAATATCTTTGAAAAGAGGTATATTTTACACATAAAAAAAAAAAACATTGAATGCCCCAAAACACTAGTTTTTTTTTTCTCATTTTAAAAATTAGTGACCTATTTTAATATATTTTATGAACTCATTCTTTAAGAAATAATATAAAAGAAAATGATTTTTTTTAAAAGTCTGATTTGTTATTCTTGCTACATTCTAAATTCCATAATGAGGGGGGGAGGGCGACTTCCCCTAGTCCACCCAAATACCATTCATCGCTAACAACCTACACACACTTTCTTTTACAGACAATGAATAAAAAAGTTATTGAGGTAAAACAGAAGCAGATACAAAGAATTCAATGATGAATTTAATTATTCATTTACCATGATGAGAAAAATAATTTAAAAAAAAGTGAAGATATGAGAAATAAGGTGCAATTTTATATCTTTTTAACTTTTAGATTATTATAAAATTTGTTTAACATAAATGCTGACATTCATATAGCAGATGGAGCAGGATTGAAAGTGTGACCCCTGTAGCACATTACTGAAATTGCTGATCTTTTCGCGGCCGTTGCCACCCTGTAAGATTAGTAATAAAACATAATCTTAAAATATATATCTCTTTATTGATAACAAAATGTCAAAAAAGCAGAAAATCGCAGATCTGCAGAAAAATCTAATGAATGTCCCCTCCACTCCTCCCTCATTCTGCTGTAAAAATCAAGTTACTTGACTCATTACAGAACTTTATTAAAGTATTTTTAATTAATTACAAAATAATAATAAATTAAAACTAAAATATTCCCATAATACCCAAAGATATGAAAATTAATTTTTCATCAAAATAATGCGTAAAAATATAAACTAAAAACGGATGAATTTGGATATAAATAGTGAATCCATTTCAGCAAGATACTCAATTACTCAATTCATGCGGCTGGCGTTGAAATCGGATATCAAACCTGATGCATGACTATTTTAAAATATCTTAATTAATTACAGAATAATAGAAAATAAAGAATATATATTAAAATATTACCCAAACATGTGGAAAATGAATTTTTCATTAAAAGAATGCATAAAAATAAAAACTGAAATTCGATGAATTTGTATTTTAAATATGAATCTTTATTATTATTTTTTTTTTCAATCATAAATACTCAATCAATTTCAGGAAAAAATACTTAGCAAAAGAAAAATATTTCATGCGGATCACGGCCAAATCGGGATACACAAAACAATGCATGACTATATTTAAAATAATTTCATTAATTACAAAATAATAGAAAATAAAAAATACATGTTAAAATATTACTAAAACATGTAAAAAAGGAATTTTTCATCATAAGAATGCATAAAAGTATAAACTGAAAGTCGATGAGTTTGGATTTTAAATATAAAACTTCATTATTTTTTTTTATCATATAAATACTGAATCAATTTCAGGAAAACAATCTTTTGAAACAATGCAGGATTCTACTTTTAAACATTTTTATTAATTACAGAATAATAGAAAATAAAAAATACATATTGCAATATTACTCAAATATCTGAAAACTTAATTTTTCATCAAAAGATTGCATTAGTATACATACTGAAATTCGATTAATTTGGATTTTAAGAATTAAACATTACTTTTTCTTTTCAACTTTCCACCATATAAGTTCTTAATTTTTGAAAAATACACATTCCAATCTCGTTTACAAAATAAATAAATAAATATCAATTTTTACTTACATCATCATTTTCTTAAATCGGGGAGGATTGAGGCTCGATGTTTTCTTAAACCGGTTCCTGCTAAATCGATTTAACACCAGCTTACCTTCTTTTTCTTAAATCGGAAAGCATCGAGGCTTGCGATGGTTGCTTAAATCGGATTCTCCTAAATCGATTTAACACCAGCTTGCCTTGTTTTTCTTAAATCGGAAAGCATTGAGGCTTGCCATGTTTCCTTAAATCGGATCCTCCTAAATCGATTTAACACCAGCTTGCCATGTAAGCGATAGATACATCAAAGTACATAAATCGGTTTTCCAATGTTAGCTCTGAATCAGTATTTTGTTTTAAATCGATTTAAAGCCAATGGCTAAATAGCTATTTAAGACATTGTCTAAATCGCGATTTTCGATGTTAGCTTAAATCGATTTAAGACCAATAGTGAAATCGGATTTCCGATGTAAGCTTTAAATCGATTTACGACTTAAATCGATTTAAGGCCCAGGCCTATCCACTACATTATTGTCTGCGGGGAAATGTCGTAATTATATAAATACGTAGCAACTGTAGCAATCGTTTGGTCCGTCCGTCCGTCCGTCTGTCCGCATATAACAGAGCAAAAACTACCCAACAGAATGATTGGAAATTTAATATGTATAATCGTTACAGAATTTTATCGAGTCATTTCAAATTTTATGAAAATCGAATCAAAACTTAAAAAGATATTAATAAAAGTTTTCTACGTTATATTAAATCCTATCATACGTAATTAATTCAATGATATCTCAGGATAGGTAGCAATTCTAGGTTGCCATGGTAAATATTCTATTAAATTCTATCATATGTAATTAATTCAATGATATCCCATGATAGGTAATGATTCCAGGTTGCCATTATGATTATGTCATTTTTAAGATGGTGTCATATTATTTCCGTATTTCTGAATTTAATATATATAATCGCAATAAATTTGTATTCATGCATTTTTGCATAAGAGTGCAACAGCTATTACACCAAGATCTGAATATTTATAAAACTAGTTATAATACGAACGTACCTCATTTGTCATGCTTGACGTACAGTTTTCGACGTTCATTTAGTTATTCTCACGATTTTACATTCCAGTTAAGACGCTGTCCCTCTAGGGCCCCTTGAACATTTTTGCGCCATGCATTTTCACCACCTTATTGTGTCACCCTCTCAATGCATAATTTTCAAGTTGATTCTTAGACTCCTGTCCCCGGGCCAACATTCTCATATTTTTATTGGGGCCCCAAGGCCCTTTTTAAAGCATTTCCCCCATTTTTTGTGAATTTCTTTAAAATTTTATTCTAATGACTAATTCATACCCAATGTTTAATTTCGTCTAATTGAAGATCTAATGTAGGGGTGTACAACCTTTTTAACAGAAGGGCCACTTACAAAAATGTCTGGGTTGTCGAGGGCCACATCAGTAACACAGAGATATGTCTGTTTCGGATAGGTGATCTGTGGTCCATAATCAGATAAAAAATATAGTTTCAGAAGAGGGAGGGGGTTACCCCACTAGGCATCCCTACCCAGTCAACATATCCAATTCAGTTGACAAGAATATATCAATAGCTTACATCTATATATATAACACAGATATAGCAAAGATTATTTTCAAAGAATCATAATATTCCTTGACTTTATTCGGGTGAGTAAATTTTGTTTTAATAAAAGTACTAAAAAACAAACATATACATCAAAGTGGCAAGTGCCGAAAAAAATGTGAACTTTATGAACAAAGGGGGCAGAAGGAGCCGATCAACGAAATTCGCGATTCTTAACTGACTCTGACGAATTTTGTAATTTTTTCCAGTGGTGACGAAATTAGCGATTTTTTCTAGCGATAAATGGACGAATCTCACGATTTTTCAAGAGCTGATCAATGAAATTTTACATTTTTCCGCGCATCATCAAAAAATTTCGCGATTTATTCGTGCCCGACCAACGAAATTCGCGATTTTATGGAGCCGTATCGACAAAAGTCGCGAATTTTCCGTTCCCGATCAACTAAATTCGCGATAACCAGGCGAAACATGCTATTATTCCGAAGCCAACCAACAAAATTTGAGATTTTTCAGCTCCTAATCGACAAATTTTGTGATTTTTCCGCATCCGATCGATGAAATTCGTGATTTTTTCTTGCGACAGACGGAAATCACGAGGTTTTCGCAGCTGATCAACAAAATTCGAATGTTTCTGCGCATCAGCAAAATTGACGATTTTTCCTTACCCGCTCAACGAAATTTGCGATTTTTCCGTGCCTGATCGACAAAATTTGCGATTTTTCAGAGCCCGAACGTCAAAACTCGAGATCTTTCCAAATCCGATCGAAAAAACTCCCGATTTTTCAGTGCCCGATCTAAAAGACTCGCGATTTTTCTGCACTCGAGTGGCAAAATTCGCGATTTTTTCCGCGCCTCATCAACAAAATTCGCGATTTTTCCATGTCCGATCAATGAAATTTGGGATTTTTCCGTACATGATCGGCAAAATTAGCGATTTTTTCGTGCCCGACCAACGAAATTCGCGATTTTTTGGAGCCCGATCGACAAGACTCGCGATTTTTCCGCGCCCAATCAAATAAATTCGCCATAAACAGACAAAACACGCGATTTTTTCGAAACCGATCAACGAAATTTGAGATTTTTCCTCTCCTAATCGACAAAATTCGTGGTTTTTCCGCACCCGATCGATAAAATTCGCGCTTTTTTTTCGCGGCTGTCGAAACTCATGATTTTTTTCGCAGCTGATCAACAAAATTTGCAATTTTTATGCCCATCATCAACAAAATTGACGATTTTTCCATGCCCGCTCAACGGAATTTGCGATTTTTTCGCGCCTGAACAACAGAATTGGCAATTTTTCAGAGCCCGATCGACAAAACTCGAGATCTTTCAGAGTCCGATCGACAAAAATCGCAATTTTTCTGAGCCCGATCGACAAAACTCGCGATTTTTCTGTGCCCGATTGGCAAAACTTGCGATTTTTTACGCGCCTCATTGGCAAAATTCGCGATTTTTCCGTGTCCGATCAACGAAATTTCCGATTTTTTCTGCCCTTATCGACAAAATTCGTGATTTTTTCGTGTCCGATCATCGAAATTCGTTATTTTTCGTACCCAATCAGCGAAATTCGCTATTTTTTCGCACCCGATCAACGAAATTCGAGATTCTTAACTGACTGACAAAATTTTCCTTTTTTCCCGCGGCAAATTACGAAATTCACAATTTTTTTCTGCTTTTTTTTTTCAAATTGTTTTTACATCTGGAAAACATTTGTCATTCTTTGAACCCAGTTGTGTAACTAAAAAGAGAACATATAGTTTAATTTGATTATAATTGATTAATTTATTTGATTTCTGAAATTGTTTTACTAAAACATGAAATTAAAATTGCAAGCAAGATAATGGGATGCTGTGCAGGCCACTGTAGTCCCATGCATTAAAACCCCATACATTTATTTCATGTCATAAACGAGTCAAAAACGAAAAGCAGCGAAAAGAGGTTTTGAGTTATAGTTCAGCAGATACTAAAACATTGTCTCGTTAGTTTCTGATTTACCATGGTTTGAAGTTTGAGTTATCATTTTATGTTCGCAAAGAATGGAAAGGAAAATAAGTAGCATAATTTTAGCACATTTAACCGCCACACCCACAGTATCTAAGTTCATGTAAAATAATCTGATATAATTTGAACATGAAATGAATTTTGCGTAACTAATCCTTAACGATTTGAATAAATTTTAATTATTTTGTAAGTAATTATTGTAATTAAGTTCGGAATATCTATTATTTTTAAATTATAAATATACCCAAATTTTCAAGATGGTAAGGCCCCAAAAAGGTCCAGTGAGAGGGGCCCCTCACTTCATAAATCCGCCCCTGTTGGCGATGATGTCATCTAGACTTTTGAGCTCGGAGATGACTAGATATTTGTCAGTATTAATGAACGTGTCTAAATTGACAAAATCTTCTCGTGCAGTTTCTTGTGTGCCTAGCCAGTCTTTAACATTAGAGTGCAAGGATGGCTCTTTATAAATTATGTCCTCGCTACTTCTGAAACCCGCTTTGCAAAAACAATTTGCAATCGTCGTTGGTGTGACACTCTCCCATGCTGCGGTAAGCATGTGCATAACGTCGAGGACTGTAATGGACTTTACCCATGTGACGTCAGCTGCGGGTAGACAGAAGAAAAACACCAATAGGCGAGAAGAACATTTTAACACTGCTTCTCCCTCGTCCAATAAGCAGTCTTTTTCAGAGGGTATCTACCCGCAGAGGTGTGGCTGTTGCCATTCGCGGGTAAAGTCCATAGGACGACACCTATAGCAAGAAAGGTTGCTGCCGAGTCCCATTTAGTGAAGGTATCGTCATACTAGGCGTGTCGTGTCTTGTAATGTACTTTGGCGGTTTGGCGCTGTTTATTATTCCTTGGCCCATTGGCGGAGTGACACTGGTCAAATTTCAAGGTAAAAATTCTACTTGAACATTCGTCAGGCTTTCGTTATCTTTTGGATGTGCAGGACAGTTGTCCACAAGCAATAAGACATGTAGCGATTCTTTTCCCATACGTCGGACAAAATTACGAACCCTTGTATAAAAATGTTGCCCGTCATCCACGACTTGTGCTGACTTCCGTACGGGAAGAGAAGATTCTTGACATTTTTAAAGCATGGCATCGCGGGTTACATGATTTCCCTATGACCAGTAGCTTTAACTTATCTGATCCATCAGAGTTGGCACTGAACAAAAGAGTAAGACGATCATTAGTTTACCCCCCATGACATGTTTCACCTTTCATGTGAACCGAAAAAACGGGCTGAAAAATTTGCATATTTTTTGTAGCGAAGATTAATCTTATTGGACTACGTGATAACGTTGACATGGATTTACCAACCAATCACCTTTCATTGAAGTTTCCTTAATAGAATTATTACATAAAGCACCCTTTTATGGTTGTTCCTTTAATTTTTCTCGCCAGTGTATTTTGAAAGTGGTAACAAATAACCAGTCCAAAAATAAAGTTACTTTTATTAATTGCAGGCAAGTAGATTTAAAGTAATAGATAATATTGTCCGTTATAAAGTGAAAAAGTCCTTCCGGCCAGTGCCGGGAGGAAGAGGTAGCTTTCATATTCCTTATTTTTAAAAAAAGCCAGCTTATATTATTCAAACACACGAAGCTCAATTTAGTGGAAACCGATTATAGGAGATTCAGTACTAATTTTTATCAATACTAAATCATTATGAATGAGAATTTTTAGAAATTAGTCAGCTGTATCCAAGCTACTTTTATTTAAAGTAACTTGTATTTGGTTACCAAATTCGGCGATATCTTGAAGTTTCTGCCATTTTAAGACAACATGGTGGATGAGGTTAACCAGAGAACTTGGTCGAGACCTTAGTAATTCCTGTGCACATGCTCACTCTCATCGGAATCGGTTGATACATACGAGTGCCGTCGCAGGTAAAAAATCAGATTTTTCAAAATGTGACCCACATTAGAAATTCAAACTGTTATATCTGAGCCTTTTTTAAGATAAAGACAAAACAAAAAATGCTCCGGAATCCTTATATCAAGGTTAAATACTTAATTGAGAAACCTTTTTCAATTTCTAATTTTTTTGCACCTCACTTTAAATATAATTTTTTTTTATTTAATGGCCGCCATTTTGAAACAAGATGGCTGATGAAGCTGGCCAGCTAACTTGGTCGACATATTGCTATATACTATCCACATGCATTCTTGCATCGAAATAGGTTAATAAATACGCGTGTTATAGCGTGACAAATATCTGATCGTTTCAAATTGTCAGCCATGCTAGAAATTCAAAGTTCTATAATTCAAACTTTTTTAAGATATAGACGAAACAGAAACTGCTACAGAATCTTTGTATCAAGGTCAAACACATAAAAAAATATTTTTCATTTTCCACTTTTTTGAAATTTCATTTTAAATTTTAAATTCAAAATTTTTTTTAAATGGCAGACCTTTTGAAACGAGATGGCGAATGAAGCTGACCAACGATCGGTCGAGACATTGGTATGTACTATGTACACACCAAGTTACATCCAAATCGTTTCATAAATAGGCCTGTTATCGCGTGACAAAAACAGGTCGTTTCAAAATGTCAGCCACAATAGAAATTCAAACTGATTTAACTCAGCCATTTTTTAAGATATAGACAAAACAAAAACTGCTCCGGAATCTTTGTATCAAGGTCAAACGCATAAGAAAAAAAATATTTTTCAATTTTTAATTTTTTGGTACCAAGTTTCAAATTTTAATGTTTTTAAAAAAATTTAAATGGTCGCCATTTTGAAACAAAATGGCGGATGAAGCTGGCCAACGAACTCGGTCGAGATATTGGTACGTACTATGTACATACGAAGTTACATCCAAATCGGTTCATAAATACGGGAGTTACAGTGTGACAAAGATTATATATATATATACATATATACGAGGGTGAGTCGGAAAATAAGTTTCCCCTGGCAACTGTGGACAGAGGTGTGTATGAAAGACAAAAAATGTAATGAAACATTAACGATAAGGCGTAACCTTATTTTCTACTTAAGTACCAAGCGAGTTGAGACATTTGTCATACAGTTTATAAGCTTCATAAACAGGGCCCGCTTAACAATTGGAAGTAAGGGAAGCCCGACGTCACACAGGGGGCCCCCTGTTACTCTACAAATTGCTTTTTTATTTACTAAATCCCTTTTTCGTATGCTTAAATAATTTGAAATTTTACCATCAAAATTTACAGTAAACAACACTTTTAATATTATTATACGTTTAATTTTAAATAACCAATTTATTTTGTAAATGACAAATAATGAATTACAGTTGAAAATATTTGAACTTCAAAATATCTTTTGTGATTTACAAATTGCCACATAGTAAGAAAAGTTTTATTGGAAAAAAAATGCATTTTTTACCCTGATTGAGTTTCTTTTTTCTAAAAATTAGTTTGAAAAGTAAAATTGGGGGCCCTTTTGCATTTCAGTGGGTAAGCACGGGCTTCACGGGCCTATTCCGTAAACAGGCCCTGTTCATAAAGCTCTCCAGGAAAAAAAACAGGGCTCTGCATACAAAAGAAGCTTTGAACGGCTTGTGTGACTTCAGCATATCTTGCAAAGAAGTAATCAAGCATTGCTTTCGTCTGTAGTAGCCGTGTACGTCCGTCTAGGTCTCGGCCTGTCCAACACTTGCTCACGCCCCTCACTGAATTGGCGGCACCATCTCCGCATCATTTGTTTCGACATCACTTCTGGCCCATAGACTCCCACATGGCGGTTATGGATTTCTGCTCCCAATACTCCACGTGCCCATTCATAGCAGACAACCGCTCTCACTTCCTCCTTTGATCACGAATTCACAACGCACTTTCTCTCCATATCTACAGGAAACAGAATGATGCAGAGCCCTGATTTTTTCAAGGAGCGCTTTTTGAAGCATATAAAGTGGTATGAAAAATGTCTCAACTCACTTGGTACTTATGTAGAAAAATAAAGTTACGTCTTATCTTTAATGTTTCATTACATTTTTTGTCTTTCACACACAAAGCATACGAAAAAGGGATTTAGTAAATAAAAAAGCAATTTGTAGAGTAACAGGGGGGCCCCCTGTGTGACGTCGGGCTTCCCTTACTTCCAATTGTTAAGCGGGCCCTGTTTATGAAGCTTATAAACTGTATGACAAATGTCTCAACTCGCTTGGTACTTAAGTAGAAAATAAGGTTACGCCTTATCGTTAATGTTTCATTACATTTTTTGTCTTTCACACACACCTCTGTCCACAGTTGCCAAGGGAAACTTATTTTCCGACTCACCCTCGTATATATATATCAACTTTTGAACGGAGGGTGGTTTCGGGGTCTGAGGGTCATGATCGAGAAAATATACCAAAAATTTTTTAAATCGCTTTCCTCCGAACGGCTGCAATAGGTAGCTTTTTGTAATGAAAGCTATCTAAAAAGATAAGGGTCACGAATCTCTGTGTCGTTATTGCGTTCGTGTAAACTCGTCTTTTCCCATAAGTGTCAGCAACAACTGGTCCCATCGAAGTTCAAGATAAAGAAGCTTCACGTTTAATCTAGTTACAGTAAATTTGCGTAAACGGAATAGCAGGTATACTTGCATATTTATATCCTCCCGTCTCGGGACATGAAAATGCTTCCATTTGCGAGAAGATTCCGTGTTCACAGAAAACCTGCCAAGAAAGGGAATCAAAATTGGAACAAGTTCTGTTTCAGATAGGTTTCAAACGTTACCAAGCATAAATATATAGTGTTGTTTTTGTCGAATCTTGAATTTTTTTCCTTTGAGACAGGTCATCTTCGCAGATTTTACTGTAATACATTATTATGCTCTTCAGAGGTGTACTATAGAGTGAGTATGTTTTAGCAGTTTTAATGGATACTGTGGAAACGGAAAGTGATTATATCGAAAACCTGTCTGAAACGAAAAAGTTCACATGAATTATACCTTCTAAGACGAACACCTGTCTAAAGCGGAATCTTTCATAGGTTCTTTGTGATTCCGTCTTAGCTGTTTTTACTGTTATATCCATGATTCAGTAAATCAGTTCTTCGGTCGGGGGTGGGGGTCCATACCGCCTAGACCCCCCCTCCGCTTGGCTACACCACTGCGCAGAACGATGAATGAAGTATTATACAACAAATTTTTGAACAGGTTTTTGACATAGCACACTTAAATTTCGTTAAAACACGTCGTTTGATTAAAATAAATAAATAAGTAAATAAAACTGCTGTAATTAAAAATTCATGAAAAAGTATCAGCAAAAAATTTAAAGCCTCGCACGGGTCCACTGGTAAAGTATTAAAACACTTAGCTGTGATATATAGACATAGCTAAAAAAATATAGCGCCAGAACCGACGCGAACCACGGGTCGAGGGCCGAAACTAGCCTTTTTTGCACCCGGGGCAAACATGTATTTTGGCGCTCCCCCCCCCCCCTCTTCCGCAAAGTATGTTTACAAAGAGAATTTTACTAATTTTACAATACTCGACTTATTTTAAAATTTAAAATATGTAATACTGAACTATGTAATCTACAATAGCGGATCCAAGGGGAAGGTCATGGGAGTCATGACCCCCTCTGAACACCAACAAAAATATTCTAAAGATCATTTTTAAAAGGAAATATACAGTAGAGTTCCGATTATCCGAGTTTCCGCTTTCACCGAGTTATTTTCTTCTGATGGGCTGATGGCTTCCATTATTATGAAACAGCCATTATAAATGAAGTGTTAGGTGAAGATGAAAGATCAGCCGTAAAAAGTTAGAACTCAGATTTTCTGGTCAGAATGGGAAAAAAATGGCCATAAATTTTCTGATTTTCTGGTCAGAATGGGGGAAAAATGGCCATAATTAAAAAAAAAATGGCCATTTTTTCCCCATTCTGACCAGAAAATCAGAGTTCTAACTTTTTACAGCTGCTCTTTCATCTTCACCTAACGCTTCATTTATAATGGCTGTTTCATAATAATGGAAGTCATCAGCCCATCAGAAGAAAATGATCCATTCCAAAGGTATAATCCTTCATTTAGCGCCCCTTCGTTCTGGCGCCATGGGTACATGCTCCCTCTGCCCCTCCTTAGTTTCGGCTCTGGTCGGGTTGGATTCGGGTAAAAGCGGGTAACCCGCCCGATGCAGAACTAATTTGCAAACAAAATAGAAAATACAACATAGTAATCGTTTGATTGGAATCCAGTTACCAACAAAACCGTCATCATGACTGATGTCCCGACTGAAAGCGTCTACATAAAAAATTTACCCACATTTAGTTTATGATAAACAAAAAACTCATGTATCGTATTTATGATACTTTATGCACACACACGTAACGTGTGTGTAGATTTGGAGGTGTTCACTATTCATAGGTAAAAGCATGCCTATATACAAGTGAGTGTTAGTAATTGAAAAAGTGTTCGCTAAATAGAGGTATCTTATCTGCTATTAGGGAGTGTCCGTTATGGAGGTTTTATTGTATATAGATTTTTCATCTCAAAAAATATTTTGGAAATATTTTTTTGAAAAATTTAGTCGACCCGAACCCAACCCACAAGAGTCAAAACCCAGTCCGAAACCGACCCGAACCCGAAACAATGAAATTCAACCCGACCCGCAACAAAAAAGCACAGTGTTGAATTCAGACACTCTTTTCTCCGGTAGGGATTTCTGTGGCTCCGGGGGGGGGGGGGGGGGCTGAATTATACTTTTTGACCATTGAAAACACAAAATCTAAAATCTTCCGGGGGGACATCTCATTGCTCCCGCAGGGAATGTCCCCCCCCCATGCCACCCCCAAAATTTAACACTGAAAAAGTAGAAGTCAATTCGACCCGCAATAAAAAAAAAAAAATACAGCGCCAACCCGAACCTATGGGAACTACGATTCGAGTTGGGTTCGGGTAAAAGTGGGTAAACCGACCCGATGTAGGTGTAGCTTGTAGAGTGAGCTGTAGGCAGATAGCCAGACCATATGGTGATGATTGTCGTTCCTCAATAATGCCCTGCGGAAAAGGTCAAAAGATTGTGAAAGGAACTGCCGCTGTTTTAATATAAATTAAAAAAAAATTAATGTTACGCGGAACTGATTGCCTGTTTGCAGTTTTTTATTTCAATTAATTAAATAGTCTGACTTGAAATGAATTAAAAAATTAATCATCGAGATGAAGTAAAACTTTTGGAGCTTTGAATGGAGTCTTTATTAAAATTTCGTGGTCAGTTTAACTCTCGTGTTGGAAAATTATTAAAAAAGGAATTGCAGAAATATTAGTTTAACAGAATCGAAATACCCATTGTTATTGTTTTGCGGAGAGAACATCTGGAGCTCCAGATATCGTTCATGCGTAACCTGTTATTATGTCATCGGCAGCTGTTACCAAATAGTCGTGATCCTGACCGTTATAGCTACTTTCTTAGGCTCTATTTTGTTCTGTGTACTGTGGTCAGGCTGTGTACAGTAATGTGAATTTCCTTTGCGATTAAATAATAACAAATATACTCGTGTAAATTTTTAATTACCGTATTAGCTAGAGTTATGGTAGTATTAGATTATGGCTGTGGCTCAAACAAACGCGAATATTTTACGGAAAAATCCCCAAGATGATTACGAATTAGTTCAACGAGTAGGGAGTGGAACTTATGGAGATGTTTACAAGGTTATTTTTGTTTCTATTCCTTTATTCTCTGTTTCAGATTTCGTTATAAATGTGCACCAATTTTATGCAGCATGATAAATTTTTATTGCCTGTCATACGTCACGTAAATATTATAAAAGGTTTGAAAATGTGTGACCTGTTTAGCTGTTATTGGATTTATAAAAACTTGGTCTTCTTGTACGTATGATCTACTAATTTTTTGTACCTATACTTAGAAAAAAATTTTCATTCCTTATATTGCTAGTTTGGTTTGTTTTCGTTATGTGAATTCATGCAGAATGGGTATTTTATATTTCAATTTCATTATTGTAACTATTATAACCATGAATTAATTGCAAACAAAAGTAGTGGTTTTTAATCTATAATGTCCCTGTAATTTGATTTTTTTAGAATATGATTAGTATCATCTTAATGCATTTTACAGAAACAGTTTATATCATCATAACTTCAAACCTCGCATATCACAGATATTTCAAAGATACACTGTAGTTTCATCCAAGAATGCAGAGAATTTGGGATACATACTAACGCATCTTTACTTTGCTTAGTATTTATTCATGTATTCTAACTTATTCTGATTTGCTAAGTTTTTTTAATTTTAATTTTGGTAAATAAAACATTCATTTTAGCATAACTTGACAAAGACAAAATTTCATAATTAATAAATTGGTACTTGCATGTTATAGCGGCTCCCAATGGTTTATTGTCAAGCTACTAAAATGCATATCGCCAAGTTATAATGACATGTTTTACGTTACTCATCTATGATGTAATGACATTTTATTATGCATGTGACAAAGTTATATCATGTAGGGTTTATGTGCCATTAATGGACACTCTTCAATGTTTTTGGTTTATGGGTTGTTCTCTACAATACTTGCAAATTTGGCCAGTAGTCTGACTTGAATGATGCATATGTAAATTTTCGTAAAAATTAGATTAATGGTAAGAAATCAGACAATTATTGAAGATTTTAATAGCAACAGAAATTGTTTTAAAAATTTGACTTAACAAAAAAAATAAAATAAAAATTTGTGGAAAAAATAAAATAAAAAATGTGAGGGAATGACAAGTGAGGGAATGATGAAATAAGACATTTTTACTAGTTGTAGGGGAAAAATGCAAAATTATGAAGAAATCCAAACTGTTTCCTTTAAGAGAAACACTTAATATATAATGTATGATAAAATTAAAATTTTTGATATTTACAAAAAAATGAATATTCTGTGTGAGGGAATGACTGCTAATAAAAACGCTTCCGGATGTACTGACTAAAAAAAAATTCTGTAAATTAACAAAATCTTACACCACCAATTTATGTGGCTGGACTGACAAGTGCTCAAAATAGCTTCTTCTCTGTGAAGGATGCTAGACTGCTACTGCTCATTAGTGGTAGATATTTGAGATAATAGCAATGTGTGAGGGAATGATGGTCTAACATGGGGAAACATATAATTGATTGAGTAGACTATATAATAATAGTAAAAATTAATATTTTTATTATTTTTTGTAATGTATCAAATAAGAACTTTATTTTGCTTAGGGTATTTTTAATTATTTTTATTTCTGGATGGAAAGAAATAGGCAATAAAATATGGTAGTACAGGTGGGGGAAAGGTGAGGGAATGATGTTTGCATGATATGTATTATATTTTTAAATACTAAATTTATTTATTTTTAAATTTTACTTTCTGCCCCTAATAAACTATGTTTAGATCTTCTAATAAAAATAAAAATAAATAAAAATGTAATAAAATTAAGAGCATTTATATGGCTGGGAAGCACTTTTTGCACTATTGCAGAGAATAACCCTTATAACAAAAATGACCAATAAAAATTTAGATTTTATTATTTTTTTCATAATTCCAACCAGGGTTGGCAGGTTTTTGATACATGTCAGTTTTTGACAGTTTAAACTGCGGTTTAAACCGTCATGTCAAAAACCCCTTGTCAAAAACCTCGTCAAAAACCTCAAATACTTACAGTGATTTGTAAAATTTCACATTAAATGTCACACATTAGATGTAATATTTAAAATTCACTATTACTGTAATTGTATAATTAGTATAGTAATAATTACAGGGTTGGCAGGTTTTTGACATGTGTCAGTTTATGAACCGTCATGTCAAAAACCCCAAATACTAAATTGATCTGTAAAAATTCAAATTAAATGTCACACATGACAACATTACATGTAATATTTTAAATTCACTCTTACTGTATATCAGTAATTAGTACATAGTAAAGTATTATTGTTAAGTACAACTTTTTAACAGGGTAAAATTTTTAATTTTTTTTTTGTAAAATTGTGTTTTTCTAAAAAGTAGACATTAAGGTCACCTGAGCTGTACATTTTTTCTCTTACTTAAAATCGTTTTAATTTCGCTTACTTTTAAGAGCTTAAAGCATTAGCTAGCTTTTCTATGGGGAAAAAAAACTTAGAAAAGTGTAGATTTTTTTGTATATATAACAAGATAATGTGCATCAATGTTATTCTAGTCTAGGCAATAACCATTCCATTCTTAATTGAAATTGGATTATTAATTTTAAACATTTGCAAAATAAGAGAAGTAATTAAAATAAAAAAAGCTTAAAGTCAATCTTTTTAAAACATGCTTTCTTTCAATATATAAAACTGTTTTTGATTTTAAAACTGAACAAAATTGGCTCGGTCATCTAAAAGAAAATTCATGTAAGCCCATATTGAAAAAGTGCATAATAGAAGGGATCAAATCATTAAACCATACCATTGTTTGGCTTATACTTTGCATCCTGACCATCAGGGGCAAGGGTTGACTGCTGTATCAGTTGATTCAGCTCGCGCTTGAGCTACGGAGAGAGTTTATGGATGCTTACCCATACTGATTGTGTATGAAGCTAAAGAATCCCCTTTCCAGCCTTCTTATTTCAGTGCTATAGGGAGGACTCCATTGTTTGGTGGAAAGGTGTCGCTAAATGCAACAGCTTTTTGAGCCTGCTTCAAAACTTGCTCATCTAGCAATGCTTTTGCTATCAAGTCCTACTAGCTCAGCATCAATTAAGAGACAGACTATTTTCTAACGCTTCATACACTCTAAACTTAAAAATCTTTTACAGCGTTCGAAATCCTTGGTGGTCCGCTGGTTCGAGACCACAAAAAATTCAATCGGACCACTAATTTAAAAAATTTAGTGGTCTGCAGGACCAGTAGCTTTTTTCCCTCTCTGACAGGTAAGCGTAAATTTTCCCAGCCCTAAGAAAACCGCAACCAAACACAAACCACAGAATTTTATTTTATTAAAAAAAAAATATAAAAAATTGCATTAAAATTTAGTCAGTTGAAATAAATAATTGGATAATTATAATTCATAATTTTATAGTTTTTGTTCATGTACTGTTTATTTAATTTTTAGCAAATTATAATTTTACATTTTATTATGCTGAAAATTTTGGGTAACTGAAAGGAAGTTTCATTTAGGGGAGAGTTGGGAGGAGTGGGACAGATTTCATAATTTATTTTTTAATTCACTACTTATGTTTTACCAAGAGTACAGCTTATAAAAATCTAATAGTATGTTACTTCAGCTATGTTTAAAAAATACAAACACTGTGAAATACAAACAACTGGCATTTATTTGCATGTTTTAAAATGTTAACACTTTTGTCCCACACCTCCCTCACACAAGTCAACACTGAAATCAAAGTAGGACTGGGCTCGGCTGGTACCACAAATTATTTGTGGTTGATGCAATTTCATTATGGTATCCCTTTTCTCTACTTCACTGAAGTCATTTTCTTGTGGGAAGTGAAAATTTTCTTTTTCATCATTTTTTAATATGATAAACTCCTTATCACTGTCTATATCCTCAACTCTGCCAATATAATAAACAACTGTCTTCTTCATCAAAAATTTAACAAGTACAAAGTCATTTATCTTAATTTTGGATCATCAGTTAACCAATCAAATTCTTCAGCAATTTCATTATCATTGTGAGTAATCAAATCAAAAGTCTTCATCTGTAGAGTCATGCAACAAAAATTTTCCATCAATGGAATCATTAGATAATTTATTCGCTTTTTTCTGTTTCTTCCTTTTCACCTTAAGAGTTTTATTTTTACACTATCTCTTCTTTTTATCAGCAGCTATTTTTTCAATTTCTACTTTTTCTAATGTGTCAGTGATGATTTTTTATCTTTCCTTTTTTCTGTCTTTCTTTATAGTTTGTGTGGTGATGCTTTGGGATATGGGTGCATATTAGAAGGACTCAAAGGTATTTGAGAACATGTCCCATTCCTCCCTCATTGATGCTGTCCCATTCCTCCCTCTGCTGAATATTTTTTAAAAAGGCTTATCATATATAGTATGCTACATTTAGGCTTTATTTGACTGCTAGTTTGCAAACACTGTATCTTTAAGTTTATTATACAATCATAATATTTTTATTTTAAATATAATATAATTGAAAAAAATCATTGAAAGAATAAGAATTTGTACTTACTTCTGACGTATGAAAATAAAATTTTCCCTTTTAAATACAAACAAAAATACAGCTGGTGTGACAATTAGATTCAAACATGAGGCTATAGATGCTCCATCTAGTAGACAAGCTAGAACTAAATTCTAACAGTTATTTTGGACATAAATGCTGCTGTCCCACTCCTCCTACTGTCCCATTCCTCCCAACTCTCCCCTATATTCTAATAGGAAGAGGAGGGGGGAGGTGTCACTTGAAGGGTTAAAGGTACATAATAGAATTTTATGTAGCGGGCCAGTGACGATGTCTGCGGACCAGTAAACTCTGATGTTTACTGGTCCTTTGGACCAGTGACTTTTTTTTTATCAATTCTACCGCTGTTTTGGGTGTAAATAAATGTGCTAAATGCGTGGTGTGCTGCAGCATGCTGCTGGGTAAAATTGATCCGGATTATTTAATTGTACAAAATTATTTTCTTCTGGTTGAAAAATCCCCCCCTCCCCCCCCCCCCCCCAAAAAAAAAAAAACTATAATGACTTTGTACAGTATATTTTAGATTATGAGTAATAAATCCTCAAGTAATTTATTCCAATTTGTACCAGTTTTGGCCAACTCTATATTAGTTTTGGCCATCTCTATGTACCAGTTTTGGCCCTCCAATATCATGTAGTTTAACAAACATTTTAATTGATAATAAGTAAAAATAAAGCATTTTTATGCAACATCTATTTTACCACACATATATTTGTTTGCTGTATTAAGAGAATTTTGCAGATTTTTTTATGAATTGATGAAAACATCAAGTAAAATGTACTTATGTTTATTTTAATTCAAATTTTCAATAAAAAAACAAAAAATATATTTAAATTTGATTCAGAAAAGGGGCAACAGTGCTTATAGGACATAAAGATTAACTATTTAATCAGTTTTATAATTATTCATGGATTATGGCTTGTTCAAAACACTTGAATCTTCATCAAAGAGTTATATTTTTTGAAAGCATTTTCTGATTTTGGTTTGATTTTCATCAAAACGTTATACTTCTTGAAATCATCTTTTGATTTATATTAGCTTGTGCCTTATTTATGTATCCTGCTTCTTTGCAAGTTATTTTAGGGTGTGATTTCATAAGGGAATCATACCATTTCATGCCTTGTCTACCAGCTTAAAATGGAGTTTCTATCTTGCCGGCTACAATTTTCTCGACAGAATCTTAAAGTTGTTCCATTTTTATGGGAAATAGTATTGTGACAATATCTAAAATCCACTTTTCTTATTGATTTTTAACTTCAGTTCCTAGTACCTAGATCTACTACTTGAGATTCAACATTATTAGAGAAATTTACGAACATTAATAGTATTGAAGTGGTGTCCGTCCTGCAAACTTGTGATGTAAGGCAGAACGGGTAGCTTGTAGTGCTGGCATTAAATTTTGAATGGCCTTAATTTTACTTCCTATCATAGAGCAGTGTTCCCTCTAGGCCATTTTTTAAGAGCACAGAATTCTGTCTTTTTTAAACTTGGTGAAATGAATCCTGTTCTTTTTAAATAATGTTAAATACATTCTTACATGTATTTATATAGGGTAGATGTGCCAGTAATGGACACCCTTAAGGAATTTCTTTTAAAATTATTTTTTATTAATAGTTATAATTATTATATTCTAGTTTTTTCAATATTATATTAATCTATCAACAATATTTTACCATTCCTATAGTCTCATTTCCCAATATGAATCGAAATTTAATTTTAAATAAGAGAAATATATCAAAAGCCCAGTAATGGACACCCTCTGGCCCAGTAATTGACACCCTCTGTTCCAGTAATGGACACTCCATAAAAAGTAATAAATATAATTGTTTTTATGACTATATTTACAACCACAATTTATTGAATAATACTAATGAAACAAAATAGTTATTTTCAAATAAATTTAACAATTAGGATACCAGTAATTAGTAAAATATTTGTGATAATCAATTGTTTTCAATCAATTTGTGAAATCAATCTGTTTGCATGAATTATTGTAATTATCAGAAGATCGATACGTTTTAATTATTTTTGATGCATAGTTTAAAATACTAAATATCGGGCAATTACAGCTATCAAATTATTGAAATAGTGGGGGATTTAAAGAGTAATAAAAAAAAAAAAAGTTTTTGAGTATTAGTGTTTAGTTTTGTCTCACTATTTATAACAATTAATTTTCCACAGACTACTTGATATATCATTTATAGTAATTAATATTACAAGTATGTAAGAAATGATATTGCGAGTTGAATATTTTAAACTGATGAATATATGTAGAACTGATGTTTGAGGCCACTAATCTGCAGATTTACTAGTTTCATGAATATTACCTGTGACTTTCATTAATATTACTTTTTTTTTTTTTTTTTTCTGCCAATGGTGATTAAGGAAACATTTAAGACAGAAAATAGATTTTTAATAGCTTCTGTAACTCAATTGTTTTTATTTAAACGAAAAGGGGATTAAGCCCAGGGTTGGGTTTTTGACGTCAAAAACTGGTTTTTGACATGACAGTGGTAAAAACTGTTTTTACCGGTTTATTCTGTCAAAAACCTATAATTTTCGATTTTCCTCCAATTTATAGTGTAAGTGTAGCATATAATACATTTGTAGATGGATTTTTCTTTGTTGTTCTTGTTATCATTATTCACATTTACTTTGTTAAATTTATTTAAAAGATAAGCATTTCCTAAATGGAAAAAAAATTAAACATACAAGAGTAAAAGGAAAGAACAATGTTTGTCATAAATCTCCGCTAATAAAGATTCTACTAACTACAATCAACATTAATATTAAACTAGCTGGCTTCGCCTGCTAGCGGGCCCTCCTTTTCATGAACCCCTCTTTTTTATAAAATCTCGAAAGAACGAACCCCTCCTTTTTATGAACCTATAATAATATGAAATCTCGAAGTGAAAGAACCTCGAACAGGGTCCCCGCTGCCTACGGCACCGTGTAGAAGGCGTGCTGCACACGCACTGCAAACTCTTTTAAAAAAGACTTTCGCTATAACGAAAGTCGACCAAGGTCCTCGCTGCCTACGGCACCGTATAGCAGCCGTGCTGCGCATGCACTGCAAATTCTCTTTAAAAAGCCTATCGCGCTCGACCGAAAGTCGAACTGGGTGCCCGCTGCCAACGGCATCGTGTAGCAGGCGTGCTGTGCACGTCTGCAAAATCTTGTAAAAAGGGCAATCTCGCTCGAACGAACTTCCAACCGGGTCCCCGCTGCCTACGGCACCGTATAGCAGGCGTGCTGCGCATGCGCTGCAAACTCTTTAAAAAAAGCGTATCGCGCTCTAGTGAAAGTCGGACCGGGTCCCCGCTGCCTTCAGCATCGTATAGCAGGCGTGCTGCGCACGCACTGCAAACCACCAGGGAGCGCACTCTATTCATAACAAAACTGCATTGGAATGAAAGTCCGTAAAACAACGTATCAGAAGATATGTTAAACAGATCGCTTTGTTAGATTGCCTAATTTTAACAAAATCGCATTATGTTAGTTCCGTATTCCACCACCAGGGAGCGCATTCTATTCATAACAAAAGTGTGTCGGAAGGAAAGTCCGTTAAACAACCTACAAGTAGATATGTTACTCGAGGTGTTGGCGGTTTTAAGCAAGAATTTAAGATATTTGCACAAATTACTATTCGGAAATAGTGGTAACTAAACTTTTGACATTTTTGTATTTAATAAGAAGAATATATCTCAGTGTGCTATGAACTATCTTAATGTTTCAAGCAGATCGCCTTGTTATATTTCTTGAAATTAATTAAATCGCGTTATGTTAGTTCTGTTAGGGATTAGCACCAGTACCAATTCCCCAACATCTTATACTTGTAAAACTGATTAAAAATTATGTGTTGATTAAGCAGAGTTCAACAGTGAAAGTAGATCCGAGGATGGATTTCTAAAAATATGCAAATGAGAAAAATAATGAAGTACGTTGAATGAAGGAATGTTAAAAGTGGATGAAGTAAATGACAGGTGAGATAAAGCTCCAGGCTTAAACTTCTTTTATTAAGTTCCAAAGTTCACAGTAAAAATATCTTGATGAAAACAGTCTTTAAAATAAACCAAATATTGATGAATAAACAACGAATCACTTTAAATCAAAACAGCCATTTAAACACTTTAACTCAGAAGCCATGAAGAACAGAAAAGACTAAATATCGTAACTTTTAAAGATGATTTTAAAAACAAAACGAAAATAAAAATAAGCCGCATGATTAAATATTTACCACAAGATCAATACAGCATCCCGAGAATGCTCAAAGCAATTCTCGTATCGATAGCATTGGTAGATAAAACAAGTAAGTATCCTTTCCTTCCAAATAACCCCTTTAAATACAGCAGCTGGAACGGCACGTGTCGACACGCCCACTCTCCAGAATGATCTACGAGATGGTGATTTGCCGATAACGAACTACGTCAACTAATTCATTCATAAATCCGTTCCCGCCATCTGTCGGGAGAAAAATACACCACGTCATACGCTCTCGTAAATTCTACTATGTCGCGTGGCAAACGTAAACATCTGAAGTTGTAAAAATAAAGATACGGCGTTATCAATGAACTGTAACTAAAGAAACGTAAAGCTGAATAAATAACTAAAGGATTAAAAGGATGAACGCAAGATAAAAGGTGAGTTTAATTTCAGAATACTTTATATTTAAATGAAATGATCTAAATAAAAATAAAGTTTATAAATAAAGAACTGTAAATTATACTACCAGGGTTAATGTACTATTGAATACAATTAGAGGCATTGAGAACTGGGAAATGGGCTTGTTAATATTTCCTAACAAGTTCCACATTCTACCACCAGGGAGCGCACTCTATTCATAACAAAACTGTATCGGAAGGAAAGTCCGTTAAACAACTTATCAGTAGATATGTTAAACAGATCGTCTTGTTAGATTGCATAATACTAACAAAATCGCGTTATGTTAGTTCCGGATTCCACCACCAGGGAGCGCACTGTATACTTAACAAATACATATCTGAACAAACACCTTCACGCAACCTTTCTATAGGTAAATGGGTCGGGAAGGTGGCGGTCTTAACAATGAATTCTGTTAGTTCCACATTCCACCACCAGGGAGCGCACTCTATTTATAACAAAACTGTGTCAGAAGGAAAGTCCGTTAAACAACCTATCAGTAGATATGTTACTCGAGGTGGTGGCGGTCTTAAGCAAGAATTTAAGATGTTTGCAGAAATTACTATTCGGAAATAGTGGTAACTAAACTTTTGACATTTTTATATTTAATAAGTAGCATATATATCAATGTGTTATGTACTATCTTAAAGTTTCAAGCAGATCGCCTTGTTATATTTCCTAAATTAAACAAAATCACGTTATGTTAGTTCCATATTCTACCACCAGGGAGCGCACACTATTCGTAACAAAATTGGAGCGGAAGGAAACTCCGTTAAACGACCTATCAGTAGATACGTTAGTCGATGTGTTGGCGGTCTTAAGCAAGAATTTAAGATATTTGCACGAATAACTATTCGGAAATAGTGGTAACTAAACTTTTGACATTTTTATATTTAATAAGTAGCATATATCTCAATGTGTTATGAACTATCTTAAAGTTTCAAGCAGATCGCTTTGCTATATTTCCTAAATTTTACAAAATCGCGGTACGATAGTTCCGCATTCCACCACCAGGGAGCGCACTGTATTCTTAACAAAAACATATCTGAACGATGTTAGGAATAACAAGCCCTCTATATCTTATCACCGTACTACTTTAGTTCTACAATTTATTTACATTTTAACTGAAAAACAGCCATTCTTTATTTACAATGTAAATACAGATACTTCTTACCTCATATCCTTGTTTTTCATAGTTATATATCCTTAGAGTCCTTTATATGATTTGCCTTCATCTTTAGTTGCAGTTTGCCTTTAATCACATCTTCTATTGCCGGTCACCTGTCTTTCAAAACATCGCGGTTTTCGGAAATCGTTTTTCACGTATGATAGTCGAGCAGTACTCCCGATCGCCACGAGATGGCGTTAGTTGTCTGGTAGAGTGTGTCGTAAGTCTCCGATCTTTCTGGAAGCCGTCTGTTTTGCATATGCTAGTATCTGATATGCATGTCCGAATCATATAAATATGTTTCGACCAACGTGTGTCTTCGCCAGTTGGAAATTACCTTTTCAACGTAATGTGAGCAGGTGGTTTTAAGTATTGTAAAGTTGTTATCGGCATGGAGGGTTGTTTTAAATTGGAGAGCACACAGTGAATGTTGGTCTTTCTCTTCCTGGATTTTCCGTATTGATATCAGCTGATCTTTGTCTGGTTTAAAGTCGTCTGATGGAATAATGAAGGCTGGATTACGTGACCTCTATCTTCGAGAACCCTTTTTGGTGTTAATTCGAAAGGAGATGTTTTGGTATTGAAGTGTAAGCTAAGCTGTTTCCG
Source organism: Maratus speciosus (assembly GCA_963932465.1). Lineage (NCBI taxonomy): Eukaryota > Metazoa > Arthropoda > Arachnida > Araneae > Salticidae > Maratus > Maratus speciosus. The sequence continues at coordinate 387,682,223 of OZ010791.1, forward strand.
AATTCCTCGACTTAAGAAAAATGAGCTTGTGAATCATATTTTTTGAACTGCTGTTTATCTATCGGTTTCCTGGTGGGAATGACTTTTGTTTTTATGCTACAGTGTGATATCCCCGGAGGTACTGGAATTGGTTTAAGATGAAGTATGGCTTTTTAATAAATTATTTTTCAAGCTCTGGAGCATTGAAGTGAAAGATGTTTTACCGTTTCATATTTTTCTGAAATAGGGTGTCGTGGAGTGTTAATCCCAGTGCAACTTGTTTTATAAGTAAATGCATAACTAATGTTATCTAGAGTTAAAACTGATTGAGGGATGTTTTATGTATTTGATTCTTTTAGTTAATTTGTTTCTCTGTGACTAAATTTAAATAAGTGTTTGTTTCTTTTAAATTTGTCTTTCGTTATTTAGATCACATAATAGTTTGACTTCTTATTTTATATTTTAGCAAGCTAATTCCATTAAACTGTTTAGACATTTTAATTCCATTTAAAGTAGATTTAATAGTTTAACGTATTTTTCATCCGAGGTTGGGACATAAAGCAATTACGTTTCCATTTGCTTAATTCACTCTGCTAATTTAATTTACTGAGATATTACTTATTGGTAATTATCTCAACAAACGAAACGCCTTCACGCAAACTTTCCGTAGATACATGGGTCGGGATATTGGCGGTCTTAACCAAGAATTCTGTTAGTTCCACATTCCACCACCAGGGAGCACACTCTATTAATAACAAAACTGGAGCGGAAGGAAAGTCCGTTAAACAACCTATCAGTAGATACGTTACTCGAGGTGGTGGCTGTCTTAAGCAAGAATTTAAGGTATTTGCACAAATAACTATTCTGAAATAGTGGGAACTAAACTTTTGACATTTTTATATTTAATAAGTAGCATATATCTCAATGTGTTATGAACTATCTTAAAGTCACAAGCAGATCGCCTTGTTATATTTCCTAAAATTAATTAAATCTTGTTATGTTAGTTCCACATTCTACCACCAGGGAGCGCACTCTATTCATAACAAAACTGTATCGGAAGGAAAGTCCATTAAACAACCTATCAGTAGATATGTTAAACAGATCGCCTTGATAGATTGCCTAATTTTAACAAAATCGCGTTATGTTAGTTCTGTATTCCACCACCAGGAAGCACACTGTATTCTTAACAAAAACATATCTCAACGAAACGCCTTCACGCAACCTTTCCGTAGATACATGGGCCGGGATGGTGGCGGTCTTAACCAAGAATTCTATTAGTTCCACATTCCACCACCAGGGAGCGCTCTCTATTCATAACAAAACTGTGTCGAAAGGAAAGTCCGTTAAACAACCTACCAGTAGATATGTTACTCGAAGTGGTGGCGGTCTTAAGCAAGAATTTAAGATATTTGCACGAATAACTATTCGGAAATAGTGGTAACTAAACTTTTGACATTTTTATATTTAATAAGTAGCATATATCTCAATGTGTTATGAACTATCTTAAAGTTTCAAGACACATCTACTTCTTATTTTTCCTAATTTTAACAAAATTGCGTTATGTTAGTTCCGCATTCTGCTGCCAGGGAGCGCACTTTATTTGTACCAAAAGCGTATCTGAAGGAAACTCCTTCACGTAACCTTTCCGTAGATACATGAGTCGTAATGGTGGCGTTATTAACCAAGAATTCTGTTAGTTCCGCATTCCACCACCAGGGAGCGCACTCTATTCATAACAAAAGTGTATCTGAACGAAACTGTGTTAAAAAACCTATCAGTGGATAAGTTACTCGAGTTGGTGGCGGTCTTAAGCTAGGAATTAAGAAACTTGCTAAAATTACTATTCGGAAATAGTGGTAACTAAAAATCTGACATTTTTATATTTAATAAGTAGCATATATCTGAGGACTCCCTCAAGAAAGGGTATCATACCACTGCCTAAAATTTTTTCCAAAACGCACCTCATTGTCCACTACAAATCAGATTAATAAACTAATCTATACTCCTATTATAAAGAGGGAAAAATTGTTTATTTGTCGGAGATAAGCTCTGGAACTACCGAACCGATTCCAAAAGTAATGGTATCAAAATGATGGTGTTAGTCCAACTTAGAACATAGGCTGTATCTTATGTCGGTGCCACTACCACAAAGGGGGTGCAGGAGCAAAAAACGTTCTAAAAATGCGATTTTAGCGTTACTAAAGGGCCTAGAAGTGTGAAATTTTGAATATTAGTTACTTATAAAATATAAATGATGTCTAAGAACAGTTCTTAAACAATTCGAAATTTAAAAGGGGTGAAAATGCACAAAAAGCGTTCTAAAAAACGTTCTAAATGGTAGTTTCTGCACAGTCTCAGGAAATTCCAAAGTGATTTAAAAAATATTGGTGTCAAAATGATGGTGACAACGCTTGCTCCAAGATAGGCTATGTTTTATGTCGGTGTCAGTACCCCAAAGGGGGTGCAGGAGCAAAAAACGTTCTAAAAATGCGATTTATGTGTTACTGAAGGGCCTAGAAATATGAAATTTGAAATATTAGCTACTTATTAGATATAAAGGATTTTTAAGAACAGTTCTTAAGCAATTCGAAATTTGAAAGAGGTAAAAATGCGCGAAAATCGTTCTAAAAAACGTTCTAAATGGTGGTTTCTACACAAACTCAGGAAATACCAAACCGATTTAAAAAATAATGGTGTCAAAATAAGGGTGTTAAAATGACGGTGACAACCCTTGCTCTAATAAATAGGCTATGTTTTATGTCGGTGCCACTACCCCAAAGGGGGTGCAGGTGCAAAAAGCGTTCTAAAAATCCAATTTTTGCGTTAGCGAAGGGCCTAGAAATATGAAATTTGAAATATTAGCTACTTATTAGATATAAAAGATTTCTAAGAACAGTTCTTAAAAAATTCGAAATTTAAAAGGAGTGAAAATGCGCGAAAAGCGTTTTAAAAAACGTTCTAATGGTGGTTTCTACACAATCTCAGGAAATATTAAACCGATCTAAAAAATAATGGCGTCAAAATGATGGTGAAAACCCTTGCTCCAACATAGGCGACGTTTTATGTCGGTGCCACTACCCCAAAGGGGGTGCAGAAGCAAAAAACATTCTAAATTGCTGCTTTTGCGTTACGGAAGGGCCTAGAATTGTGAAATTTGGAATGGTAGTTAGTTATAAGATATCAATGATCTCTAAGGACATTTCCTGAAAAAATCGAAATTTAAAAGGGGGTCAAAATGCGCAAAAAGGGGTATAAAAAACTTTCTAAATTGCGAATTCTATGCAATCTCAGGAAGTACTGAACCGATTTCAAATATAATGGTGTAAAAATGATGGTGACAGATCTTGCTCCAAGATAGGCTATATTTTATATCTGTTTCCACAACCCCAGAGGAGATGCAGGAGCAAAATGCGCGAAAAGCGTTCTAAAAACGTTCTAGATGCCGGTTTGTCGGCAATATCTCAGGAAGAATGAATCTGATTTCAAACGTAATGGTAGGAAATTGATGCTGACAGCCTCTGCTCTAACATAGACGCTATTTTATGTCGGTATCACTATCACCAAGACGTTGCAGGAGCAAAAAATCATTCTAAATTTCGATTTTTGTGATTGGTAGGGGGTAGCAACTTAAAATTAGGCAAGGTACATATTTATTAGCTATAAATGATCTTTAAGAACAGTTTCAAAAAAATTGGAAATTTAAAAAGTGGTGAAAATGCGCGAAAAGCGTCCTAAAAACGTTCTAGATTGCGATTTCTACTCAATCTAAGGAAATACCAAAGCTGTTTCAAAAGTAATGGTTGCAAATCAATGGTGACAGTCCCTGCTATAACATAGCAGGGACTAACACCTTGAAGTAGGGCATGGTATTTACTTACAAGATGCAACTGCTTTCTAAGGACAGTTGAAAGAAAATTCCAAATTTTAAAAAAATGAAGTGAGTGAAAAGCGTTATAAATTACAATTTTTAAGCAAACTTATAAATTACCAAACCGATAAAAAAATAATGATGATAAATTTTGGTGATAGAACCTGCTCAAACATAAACTGTATTTTATGTCTGTTCCACTACCACCAGAGGGTTGCTGGAGCTAAAAACTTTCTAAATTGCGATTTCTGTGATACTGAAAATGCTAGAAACTTTAAATATGACATGGTAGTTACTTATAAAATATAAATGACCTCGAAGGAACGTCGAAAATAAATTCGAATTAAAAAGGGGTGAAGCGAAGGGGAGGTGCGAAAAGCATTCTAAAAAAGTTCTAAATTATGATTCTATGCAATTTCAGGGAATATAAACCGATTATAAAAGTAATAGTTGCGAATCAGTGGTAACAGTCTCTGATCCTACACAGGCTATATTTTATGCCGGTGATTCTACCACCTGGGGTTCACAGGAACAACAAACGTTCTAAAAAAGGGCTTTAAAAGCTTTTTAAATTACGTTTCTGTGGAATATTAGGAAATAACAAACCGATTTCAAAATTAATGTTGGCAAATTAATGTTGACAGTTCCTGTTTCAACATAGCCCTTTATGTTGAGAGAGTTGGTAGGACTTGGAATTCGACATGATGGTTAATTTTTAGATGTAAGAAGATGGTTTCTAACAAAATCAAAACTTCAAATTAATACTGAAATGAGCCTATTAATTGAGCATAAAAGTTTCAAAATATTTTCTAAATTATCATTTATTTAGTTTTATTTCATTTTACTAATTTAAGTCTCATTTCTGCCTAATACAGTGTAATAATGATGATTAATCAAACTGTGTTTTAAATAGTAATTTTTGAATTATTCCTAAAAGTAATAAGTACCTTTTAATAAAATAAAATATTACCTTTTAATAAAATAAAAATTTAGTTAGTACCTTTTGATAAAAATTAGACATATAAATATCACTTGGCATAGTTCAAATATTACGCGAGCAAAGCCGCGGGGATTGCTAGTAATTAATATCTCAGCTGCTATTTAAGCTATCATGCACTGAAATTTTCCTATAGTGGGCGAAGCAACTATAATGCGAGCTAACTGTGATATTTAATCAAATGTATTTCCTTCCAAACAGATTAATTAAATAATAATTAATATCTCAGCTTCTAATTAACCAATCTCTTTGAACTGGGTATGTATGGAATCTGCGACAGATTTCCTGTCCGGTTGTCAAAAAATTTTATCCAAAAATTTAATATTTAAAAAATTTAAATTTCGTATTATATTATCTAGGGATTGACCGAATACCGAATAGTCGATTCGGTATTCGGTGGTTCGGCATGTAAACCGAATATTCGGCTTCGGCCGAATACTTTTAAGTATTCGGCCGAATAATTGTGGATAAGTATTTTTTTTAAAGTAAAAGAATTCTCTTTTACTTAGAAGTAAAATAGGCTAAACAATGAGTTTTAATATTATGTGCATGAGTTCAGAGTTCAGTTGCACTACAAAAAACCAAGTCAAAGGCCATTTTTAATTAAAAAAAAAACTTTTTCCTTTCTAAAATAGTCTACATAGCGGTGAAATCAAAACAACTGTCTACAACAGAAAAAAAAATAAGGAAGATGGTCATCTTTCCCTTATCATTTAATTTTAATTATTTCTACATTAGTTCTTTTAATTTAAATTCGTTTAATGTGTATTTTCTTTAATATACACATCAAATAAGTATATCAGAGTTCATCTCTGTATATCTAAGGTGTATATTAAAGAAAATACACACATTAAATAAGTATGCCCCAATGCCTATCCTATAGCTTTTATAATCATTAAATTAAAATCGCTCAAATTTGTTATCTTCATCACCACAATGTTAAAATCAGGGTTGGGTTTTTGACGTCAAAAACTGGTTTTTGGCATGACAAGCGTCAAAAACTGGTTTAAACTGTCATAAACTGGTTTAAACTGTCGAAAACTGGTTTAAACTGTCGAAAACTGGTTTAAACTGTCGAAAACTGGTTTAAACCGTCGAAAACTGCCAAATACATGTAACATGCTAAAACATTTTAACAATAGATAAACATTAAATAAGTCAATGATTTATGTGATCTTTTATTGAAATTTAATAATTTAAAAAATAAAATAATAATTTAAAAAATATATTATTTGCAATAAATTTTTTTTTTTGGGGGGGGAGGGGGGGGGTGGTGGATTTTTCAACCAGAAGAAAATTATTTTGTACAATTAAATAATCCGGATCAATTTTAACCCGCAGCATGCTGCAGCCCACCACGCGTTTAGCACATTTATTTACACCCAAAAGATTTTTGAGTTTAGAGTGTATGAAGCATTAGAAAATAGTCTGTCTCTTAATTGATGCTGAGCTAGTAGGACTTGATAGCAAAAGCATTGCTAGATGAGCAAGTTTTGAAGCACGCTCAAAAAGCTGTTGCATTTAGTGATACCTTTCCACCAAACAATGGAGTCCTCCCTATAGCAATGAAATAAGAAGACTGGAAAGGGGATTCTTTAGCTTCATACACAATCAGTATGGATAAGCATCCATAAACTCTCTCCGTAGCTCAAGCGCGAGCTGAATCAACTGATACAGCAGTTAACCCTTGCCCCTGATGGTTGGGATGCAAAGTATAAGCCAAACAATGGTATGGTTTTATGATTTGATCCCTTCTGTTATGCACTTTTTCAATATGGGCTTACAGGAATTTTCTTTTAGATGACCGAGCCAATTTTGTTCAGTTTTAAAATCGAAAACATTTTTACATATTGAAAGAAAGCATGTTTTAAAAAGATTTTGACTTTAAGCTTTTTTTTTTTTTAATTACTTCTTTTATTTTGTAAACGTTTAAAATTAATAATCCAATTTCAATTTTGAATGGAATGGTTATTGCCTAGACTAGAATAACATTGATGCACATTATCTAGTTATATATACAAAAAAATCTACACTTTTCTAAGTTTTTTTTTCCCCATAAAAAAAGCTAGCTAATGCTTTAAGCTCTCAAAAGTAAACGAAATTAAAACGATTTTAAGTAAGAGAAAAAATGTACAGCTCAGGTGAGCTTAATGTCTACTTTTTAGAAAAACACAATTTTACAAAAAAAAAAAAATAAATAAATAAATAAATAAAAATTTTACCCTGTTAAAAAGTTGCACTTAACAATAATACTTTACTATGTACTAATTACTGATATACAGTAAGAGTGAATTTAAAATATTGCATGTAATGTTGTCATGTGTGACATTTAATTTGAATTTTTACAGATCAATTTAGTATTTGAGGTTTTTGACATGACGGTTTAAACTATGGTTTAAACCGACATAAACTGACGCATGTCAAAAACCTGTCAACCCTGTAATTATTACTAATACTATATACTAATTATACAATTACAGTAATAGTGAATTTTAAATATTACATCTAATGTGTGACATTTAATGTGAAATTTTACAGATCACTGTAAGTATTTGAGGTTTTTGACAAGAGGTTTTTGACATGACGGTTTAAACCGCAGTTTAAACTGTCAAAAACCTGCCAACCCTGGTTAAAATATTAATCAAAATATAAATATGTGTCAGTAATTTGACAGAAAATATAGTTAAATGTACATATTGATATAATACCTTTTGTATTTGAAAACATTCCTATTCAATATCAATTCATAATTAGACTTAAACAATCAGTAAATCAGCTTAATGACAACATTGTTTCTTATTATTTGAATGAACTTTTGTTTTTCTGACAATTCTTATCCTTAATAATAGCCTGTATAGTTTAATATTTTCATAGGTTCTTTAGGGTATTGACTAGTGATAAAATAATAAAAAATAAGTGATGGGTTAATGAATTTGTGAGTGGAAAGACGTCATTAAATTGTTTTGTGTAATTAGATTTAAGAATAAAAATGTAACTGAATTAAATTATTAAAAATTTAATGTTAATTAAAATTTATTAAAAAAGCTAATATATGCGAAAATGTGTATTGTAAATTTTTAAGTATTCGGTTGCCGAATACCGAATATTCGGTGTACACTTTGACCGAAGCTTCGGTATTCGGTATTCGGCAAATTTGCTGCTTCGGTCAATCCCTAATATTATCCTAGTATCCAAAACCGCAAAGCGCCATGATGTCTACAGCTGCTTCTCGGAAAAATGAAATCTCTTTTCATTGTCTTTTCAAATAAAGAAATTAGATTTTTATCGATCGATTTTTAGTGGATTTTTTGCGTTATACCCAACGCAGAAACATGAAATTTATACCAAATTGAAGTAGATTTTTTTTCGTGTGTTTCTACACCTTTTACGAATATCTCGGACCATTAGATCGGGAGATTCGATTTCGCTTTTTAAATTTCGACTTCATTTTCATCATCTCGGTAACCGCTAGCTTCGAGATAAAATCGGGGTTCAGGTTTTGTGAATCCTCCAATGGTAGTGCTCCGAAGCTAGCCTCGCGAAGAGGGTCCAAGTGTAGTCAGACTGCTGCTTTCGGATAAAAAAGATTCATTTTTCCTTCGACAATGAGTCGTTAATTAGCTAATTGCGTCCGTAATTACGGCGGGATTTTCTCGAAACCGCAAAGAACGGTTGTCCAAGAAAACGGCGGTGCGAATCGACATATCATAAGACGCTCTGCGTGGCCCGGGAGCGAAGGAGTTCCGGTCACAAGGGAATGTTACACACATACAGACGTTTACGGACATTAATAGTAATGACTAGCTGGCTTCGCCCGCTAGCGGGCCCCTCCTTTTCATGAACCCCTCGTTTTCATGAGCCCCTCCTCTTCATGAACTTCCTTTTTTATAAAATCTCGAAACGAACGAACCTCGACCCGGGTCCCCGCTGCCTACGGCACCGTATAGCGGTCGTGCTGCGCACGCACTGCAAACTCTTTTTAAAAAGCCTTTCGATATAACAAAAGTTGAACCTGTTCCTCGCTACCTACGGCACCTTATAGCAGGCGTGCTGCATACGCACTGCAAACTCTTTTTAAAAAGCCTATCGCGCTCGAATGAAAGTCGAACCTTGTCCCTGCTGCCTTCGGCACCGTATAGCAGGCGTGTGAAAAATCTTTAAAAGAGCCTATTGCACTCGAACGAAAGTCGAATCGGGTTCCCGCTGCCTTCGGCACCGTATAGCAGGCATGCTGCGCACGCACTGCAAACTCTTTTAAAAAAACCTTTCGCTATAACGAAAGTCGAACCTGGTCCTCGCTGCTTACGGCACCGTATAGCAGGCGTGCTGCGCATGCACTGCAAACTCTTTTTTAAAAGACTTTCGCGCTCGAACGAAAGTCGAACCGGTTACCCGCAGCCTACGGCACCTTATAGCAAAATCTTGTAAAAAAGGCAATCTCGCTCGAACGAACCTCGAACCGGGTCTTCGCTGAATTTCGTTAAATTTAGATTTGACAAAATCGCCTTATGTTAGTTCCACATTCTACCACCAGGGAGTGCACTCTATTCATAACAAAACTGTATCGGAATGAATGTCCGTTAAACAACGTATCAGTAGATATGTTAAACAGATCGCCTTGTTAGATTGCCTAATTTTAACAAAATCGCGTTATGTTAGTTTCGTATTCCACCACCAGGGAGCGCACTGTATTCTTAACAAAAACATATCTGAACGAAACGCCTTCACGCAACCTTTCCGTAGATATATGGGTCGGGATGGTGGCGGTCTTAACAAAGAATTCTGTTAGTTCCACATTCCACCACCAGGGAGCGCATTCTATTCATAACAAAACTGTGTCGGAAGGAAAGTCCGTTAAACAACCTATCAGTAGATATGTTACTCGAGGTGTTGGCGGTATTAAGCAAGAATTTAAGATATTTGCACAAATTACTATTCGGAAATAGTGGTAAGTAAACTTTTGACCCCGCGATTATTTTGTCGTCTTCCAATTTCCTCCAACTGTATTAGGGGCCCGGGTAGGGCCCCTTTAAAATATTTTTCGTAGTAATTTCAGCAATTCTGTTAAATTATTGGTTAAGACCGCCACCCTCCTGATCCATGTATCTATGGAAAATTTGTGTGAAGGAGTTTCGTTCAGATACGCTTTCGTTAAGATTAGAGTGCGCTCCCTGGTGGTGGAATATGGAACTAACATAACACGATATATAGCTAAAATTAGGAAATCTAACAATGCGATCGGTTTGAAACTTTGAGATAGTTCATAACACTTAATAAAAAGAACTTTCCGTAGATACATGGGTCGGGAGGGTGGCGGTCCTAACCAATATTTTCAGAAATTTAGAAAAATGCTCCCCTGGGGGTGTGAAAAGGGGGAGGATGAGAACCGAAGATGCATAACTTGAATCAGCCTTCACAGACCTTTCCTATGATATATCACATGGCGGGTAACAGATAAATACAGAAAAGTGGGGGGGGATGGACACCGGAGATGCATAAACATAGTAGCAAGAGGGGGGACAAACTGGGCTCGTGATGTCCAACAGTTTGATATGAAACACCGCTGAGTTAAGTCAAAACCAGAAGAAGTTGCAAAAGTTAACCCGTTATGGGCACGCTGAAAGGGGGAGGGGGAAAGAAAAAGATGGGGAAAAACTGGGCTCGTGATGCCCAACAGTTTGATGAGAACTCTCTCTGAGGCGGAACTTCCTACTTATAGGAGCAAAAATCACCGAGTTATTGTCTTTTGAAAAAAAATATTTGCAAAAATTTGCTTTTTTTAACCGTAACTTTCTGGAAAGACCTCGTAAAGCTTAGTTAACATGATTTTCAGTTCGGAAATTTTAATACCTTTAATTTAAGGTGTATTATGTGTGGGGTATTAGCTTAAATTAAAAAGTTCAATAAAAACGGTCATAACTTTATGTTCGTGCCTCGTATGTCTAAGCTTGTATGTTATTCAGTTCGGAATTTAATTTACCTTTATTTTAAGGTGTATGTTGAGGGGGTGCGTGGGAAATTTAATGATGTCGAGTCTCAGATTCAATTTTGAAAGGATTTTCCATTGATTATGAGTTGTTAATTAGCTAATGACGTCCGTAATTACGGCCGGATTTTCTCGAAACCACAAAGTCCGTTTTTCTCGGAAAATGGCGGCCCGAATCGACATATAATAAGACCCTCTGCGTCGCCTGTGAGAAAAGTAGTTCCGGCGACACGGGCGAGTGTTACCAACATACAGACAGACGTTTACGGACATTAATAGTAGTAGAGAAGAGATGATAATGCAAAGAAATCCTATATTTTTTCATATTTCCTTAAATATCTCGGCTCCTATTGGTCGGAGAGCTTAGATCTCGCGCCAAAAGTAGCTCCGAAGCACCCAAGCAAACTTTTCCCCGCGATTATTTTGCCGTCTTCCAATTTCCTCTAACTGTATTAGGGGCCCGGGCAGGGCCCCTTTAATATATTTTTCGTAGTAATTTCAGCAATTATGTTAAATTATTGGTTAAGACCGCCACCCTCCTGATCCCTGTATCTATGGAAAGGTTGTGTGAAGGAGTTTCGTTCAGATACGCTTTCGTTAAGATTAGAGTGCGCTCCCTGGTGGTGGAATATGGAACTAACATAACACGATATAGCTAAAATTAGGAAATCTAACAATGCAATCTGTTTGAAACTTTGAGATAGTTCATAACACTTAATAAAAAGAACTTTCCGTAGATACATGGGTCAGGAGGGTGGCGGTCCTAACCAATATTTTCAGAAATTTAGAAAAATGCTCCCCTAGGGGGTGAAAAGGGGGAGGATGAGAACCGAAGATGCATAACTTGAATCAGCCTTCACAGACCTTTCCTATGATATATCACTTGGCGGGTAACAGATAAATACAGAAAAGTGGGGGGGGGAGAGAATTGGGGAGGATGGACACCGGAGATGCATAAACATAGTAGCAAGAGGGGGGAAGAGAAAGATGGGGAAAAACTGGGCTCGTGATGCCCAACAGTTTGATGAGAACTCTCTCTGAGGCGGAACTTCCTACTTATAGGAGCAAAAATCACCGAGTTATTGTCTTTTGAAAAAAATGTTTGCAAAAATTTGCTTTTTTTGGCCATAACTTTCTGGAAAGACCTCGTAAAGCTTAGTTAACATGATTTTCAGTTCGGAAATTTTAATACCTTTAATTTAATGTGTATTATGTGGGGGGTATTAGCTTAAATTAAAAAGTTCAATAAAAACGGTCATAACTTTATGGTCGTGCCTCGTATGTCTAAGCTTGTATGTTATTCAGTTCGGAATTTAATTTACCTTTATTTTAAGGTGTATGTTGAGGGGGTGCGTGGGAAATTTAATGATGTCGAGTCTCAGATTCAATTTTGAAAGGATTTTCCATCGATTATGAGTCGTTAATTAGCTAATTGCGTCCGTAATTACGGCGGGATTTTCTCGAAACCGCAAACACCGGGTGTCCGAGAAAACGGCGGTGCGAATCGACATATCATAAGAAGCTCTGCGTGGCCCGGGAGCGAAGGAGTTCAGGTCACAAGGGCGAATGTTACACACATACATACAGACAGACGTTTATGGACATTAATAGTAGTAGAGATGATAATAAAAGGTTATTATAATTATTAAATAATATACAATATACATTTTTAATAAAATACATTAAAATTATTTTAGAGATGCAAAAATGTGTTATATAGTGGGGCAATAGATGTCAAGCATGGACTGTGGTCATTGAATAAATTTGAATATTTTTAGATATGATATTTTGAAATGCATATCTTATGTATTTCATAAATGCAATTGTAGTGATTTTCATTTTCACTTCAATAAGCAGAATCTTAAAATTTTTAATTAATAAAATTTTTATACAAACATGTAGGACCTGATTTCAGGTGAAAGCTCTTAGACTTAAAATTTAACACAACAAAACAATATTTAAGAAAAAATAGAATAAAATAATAATTTATGTATGCACTATAATTTTTTTTTTTTTGTTAACTTTAGTGCAAATATATATGAACCTTATAGACAGACCATTCCAGCACCTATATTTTTAGATATAAATTTATACCTGTGAATAATCATGAAATATTTTTAACCCCTTGGGGACGAGCATCACATATACGCTCATGATTATTCCTACCAGTTATTTTTTATTGTACATTTTGCCTTATTTAATCAAGGCATTTTCTCGATTCATCAAGTCAAAAATTTCTGTTTTAAAATACCATTGATAAAAGATTAAAAATTCTGTAAAAGACACTTGTTAAAGGTACCATAAAGACAAACTATGTCCTACATACATTTTGCTTAAAATTATTTAGGCATTATTTAAAGCGAATTGAAAGAAATGACACATTGCATATTTTTATTACATACGTATGACTGTGTGAGTAAAAATCTTTTACTTTTAAAAATATTATTTAATGTTCTTAAATGTTTTATTTTTTACTGTAGTTAATTTTTTAATTAATGGATCTTAAGGGTTATTAATTTCATTTCTGCTTAAAAGTATTTATTTAGTTTAAGAAAACAAGACTAAATTAAACTACTTAACAAAAATATAGTTAAAAATTGAGTTTTCACATGATTTAAAGCTAAATACTGATTTTCAAATTTTAACCTCTACAAGATTTTACTTTGAAGAACAAGTCTTATTCCTTGATTATTTAGGTTTGCAGTTAAGTCAAAATATTTTATGCACTATAAACATTACTGAAATTGCATTTTTAGCAATGTCTACAATCTACATGGGGTGTCCATTACTGGAAAATGACTAATTGACCATCCCAGTAATGGACACCCTCCCTTGAAACCTTAAAAATAAATTAAATTTTGTAAATAGCCGTTAGTATCAGAGTTCCAAAAACCCATGTTTTTCTGAAAAAACCCAACCCACTTGGGTTTTTTCATGAAAAACCCAATTTTCCCCGGGGAAAATCGGGTTTTTTTCAAAAGTATAACATATGCGTAATTACATTATTGTATACTATATTTTCTATATATTATATACACTATACATAAAAAAATACATTGTTCCCTTATATACAATATAATTGTATTGCTATTTTAAAAGTTATAAATTGTATAAATTATATGAATTTAAATTAATTAAATGTCAGTGTTTCCCGCAAATTAGTTTTAAATATAAGGGTCATTCCATGTCAAATCAACACACTGATTTTACCTCACTATCTCAGAATTTAATGAAAATTGGTAGAGAGTTTGCTTTCATGTAGACTAAGAAAAATACCAAGCATTATTGAAATATATTAACCTGTTTGGGAATTACAGCCTTGTAAAGTTGCCAAAAATTGGTCAAAATGCTACAACTGGACATTTTAAAATGTAAGTTGCAGCTTCCCTAATTAAGATACAGAGCTGGGATACGTATCATTATAAAGCATTTTGCATGACCTTTCAAATGACCTGTAACATTATAGAGGTTAAGTAGGAAAAAATATTTTGAAAATCAAATTCAAAATTTTAAATTTGAACATTTCAAAAATTTTCAAAAATTTTTATAAAAGGGTTCAGACTGTTTTTAACAAGCACAGTAAGTTTGAACATGGGACAACAATGGGTTCATAGCTTTTTAACATTTCAAAAACTTGCATTCATTGAAAATTTCTTCCGTTGTAGATCTAACTACAATAAGTAGTTGCTATAAATTATAAAAAAATTGTCATTTTTTCAGGACAAATTGGTTGCCATTTATAGTTCAGTCTTTAAAGTGGTTTAATGTATGAATAAAAAACTGCTGTGATTAAATTTTTAAGGCATTATTATTATTTTTTTTTAATGTTGTATTCAGTGATGGAAAATTTCAATAAATTGATGTTTTTGATTTGTTAAAAATCTATTAACCCATTGCTGTCCCACTTTCATACTTACTGTACCTGTTAAAAATAGTCTGAACTAGGGATGCAACGAATAGTGATTTGGCCAAATAGCCGAATACCTGACCAAGTTTTAGGCCGAATACTGAATATTCGGCAGCCGAATACTGACTTTTAATTTTTTTGTCAATTTTAAAATCAAAAATTAAATTAAGGACTAATTGAAATTAATTTTTTGTTTGAGTGTTCAAAAATCATAGCTGAATGTATTTTTTGTAATATTTTAAATACTTTGATGCCAATAAGATAACATATGACTTTCAAAAATGTAAATAATAATTTAATTCATAGTTTTTTATTTAATCTATAGATAGTTCTAGTAATTTCTATCTATTTTATCTAAAATAGAAACTCATTACCTCTGTAAAAATAAAACTTTTTTTATTTTAGTAAAATCATTTCACACCCCAAAAAATAAGAATTTACATGTATCCTTTCTCATTCAACTCAAACTTAGTAAATTTACATTGTGTATGTAAAGAAAAAGGTTGTTTTCTTAAAATATAATTATTCTTTCCTGCTACCAAGATATACTTTTCTCTTTTCTTTCTTGCAAAAGTAACAAGCACCTCATAATCAGGGTTCGCAAAAACCTGTTTTTTTTTTTTTTTTAAACCCAACCCACATGGGCTTTTTTGGTCTTTTCCAAAACCACCCGGTGATTTTTTTTTTTTTCCAGGTTGTATGATTTGATAAAGAATATTCCCATGGTGGTTTATACATCAAATATACAGGGATAACTATGATTTTTGGTAATAAATTTCATATTTTATTGATATTTTCCGCGAAAGGATTGCCAGTGATTATATTTTGGTGATATTATCGTTGGTTAAAGAATGGAAAGGGCTACATCAGTTAGAAAATAATGTAAACATCTCACAAAATATAAAAAAAAAAAACTTATTTTTTAATTAAAAAAAGGAACAAATAAAAATCCTTTTAATGAGAGATAAATTTAAATAATGAAAATAATTAATTTAAACATGAAATAAATGTTCGTAATGCTTAAAATTGAATTCAATATGAAATATTTCAATAGATACAACATTTGGCGATTTATCGCTTGGGCCAGGTTAAGAAAAATATGTACTACTTGATTATCCAGTCGACCAGTTTCTCCAAATTATATAAATCGTTAAACTATTCGCCAAATTATATACATGGAAGAATGTTGCCACTCATTATTTTCAGAAGCAGGTAACATTTATGAAAAAAAAAAAAAAAAATAGACTATCACCTGAGAATGCTGAAGGGTCATTCCATGTCAAATCAACGAGAAAAATGCAATTTTTGGACCTCGACATCTCAGATTTCTATAATTTTTGGCTTATAGTTTGTATCCATGGAGTAAATGAAAAATCTAATTTTTAAATTTTTTTTTTCTTAGCGGTTTATTTTTTACGGAATTTTAGAAATGGTCAAAAGTACCAAATTTAACCAAATTCTCAACCACAAAATCTTCTATAATTCTTTAACAAATTGGGCTAGAGAGTTAAGTTATATCTCATTTGAAAGGTCTTTTTATGGGCTTTAATATGATATGCAACACTAACAATTTTGTGTATAATAAATTTTTTGACAAATTTTCAAAATTTTTGAATTTAAATTTTTCAAAAACACCATCTTTAATTTTTTTCAAAAAAATATATGTTAATCTTTGACTTTTTGGCTACAAGTATGCCAAATTTCAAGATGGAGAAATGATGGGGTTTTGAACTATTAATTTTTAAATATGAGTTATACATGAAAAATTTCAAGTATCAGGGCAAAATTAACAATTGTACAATTTCTTTCCATATATAATTCACACTTCTTTTTCATTAAAAATTCCAGAGTTTGATGCTAAGCAAATTTATTTCTAAGGCATGAAAATTTTCTAAAGCGTATTTCTCAAAATATAATTATATAATTTGCTCGTAAGGGGACTCTTCATTCACTTGAAAGCACCTGATTGGTAAAGTTAATCCTATGGGCAGGTTGTTTTCGAATTTTCCGTTTAAATTTGAATATTTTTAAATGATTTTTTTTACATAGGATAGTTGATGTCGATCTCTCATATGTCTATTTTTTACTTTTTCGATTTTGGTTGCAGATTTTTTAATAAAGGTACTTTCACTTTCGGACCGGTTTTGAAAGTTACAGTACCTTTATTAAAAAAATCTGCAACCAAAATCGAAAAATTACAAAAATTCCCTATTAAAGATTGACCTCAGCTATCCTATGAAAAAAAAAAAAAAAATCGTTTAAAAATATTCAAATTTAAATGAGAAATTCGAAAACAGCCTGCCCATAGGTTTAGCATTACCAAGCACATATTTCAAGTAAGTGAAGAGTGTTTTGACCTGGCACTTCTATCTTTTGATAGTTTAATTCTACAGCCATCACATATTTTCATGCCCTTTTGAATATTAAATCTTAAACTGCACTACCAAGTTGTTACATTCCTAAGTTTTCCTGATTTTGAATGAATTGTTTCTTTATAGGGATTGATCTGGATGAGTTACCTCATCTATATAGTTTTTCTATTTCCATTTTAACTCATTTAATTATGTCTTTTTCTTAAACTCACTTTTGTTTTATTCTTTGTTTGGCACAGCATCTCCCTAAAGGGATTTTGTGCAATAAAACTCAATACAACCAACCTTTATAGGGATTGCAGCATTTAATAGAAAATAATGCCCAGTCTTTCTTATCTTCTGACATCATTAATAGTAGTAATTCAAGACTTCTTTGTTAAAGCATTTGATTAAAGTAAAATGAAGCTTGTTTATTAAATAGCTATCCTTCTATATGTAAAAAAAATATATATAATGATTTGGGAATGTGCCAAACGATTTTGAAATGAACCAATGAAAATCTGCTTAGGTATCTCAAAATGCATCTGATTATTCAGAGCTTCCTGACTTTTCTTAGCAGGAATTGTGCTTGGTGAAAACCATGAAAGTAGAGAGGATGGGTGCGGAAAGGGAAGAATCTTCTGCATTTCGATAGACTTATTTAAGGGGTCGATGGCAAACTTACTTGAAATATGTGCTTGGTAATGCTAAACCTATGGGCAGGCTGTTTTCGAATTTCTCATTTAAATTTTAATATTTTTAAACGATTTTTTTTTTCATAGGATAGCTAATTTGCCCCTTACGGGCAAATTATATAATTATATTTTGAGAAATATGCTTTAGAAAATTTTCATGCCTTAGAAATAAATTTGCTTAGCATCAAACTCTGAAATTTCTCTCTATTCTAAAAAAAAGTAACTACCGCTGTCACCGCCGCCGCCGCCGGTTTTGATTTTTTTGTGACCGGAGGCCTTTCTTCGTTAATATTAACAAAAATAATGCATACAAAAATATGAAAATCGGTGGTTTTATACAGAAATGTTTGATAAACACGCTGATGCAGACAGTTTTCAAATCGAAGAATTATTTTAAGAGTTATTTAATGCTAAAGTTGGTCAAAATCGTTCCACTAAAAAAGTTTTATAGCAGCAAAAAGTATACATGGCAGTGTAATCATTTTTAGATCATTTTATACGTTAGAATTTGCCGGAGTGCAGATTGCATTAATTTTTTTATTTTGACTCATTTTTTCAGGTTTTATTTCTATTTTAAATTCAAATTTTCAGCATTTCTAGAAATATTTTTTACAGATTTCAGAAAATTGTACTAATTTAAACTGTTGCCAACTGTATAAAAAGCGCAAGCAATAATGTTTGCTTCAAATTAAAAATTTATTTACACGTGACTATTATAAACAGGAAAAAAACTTTCAAATTAGAATTAAATAATTACGTATAAAAAGCAGGAACTTATTAAAAATTACGTCATAAAAAGTATACACGTGAATTTTAAAAGAGAAAGAATATTGTAAAATAATAAATTCATTAACATGCGTTAGAAGTCTTAGGAGAAATTACGTCACATTATAGTTATTACATAAAATGAACACAAAATAATATTGCAAAAAAGTTTAAATTTAGAAATTGCGCTAGACATTTATTTGATATTTTGAGAATTAATTTAAAATGTCTCATTTAAAAGAACTTCCTTTTTGCTTTGTTAAAAAATACCAGGAGACAAAGACTCTCTTTACTTAATTCCTTTTATATTAGCTTATTTTGAAATGTTGTTACACGTGTATACGTCATCAAGTTATTTTTATTTCGACGTTTTATTTGTGTTTTTATTAATGTTGTACGAATTTATTTGTTCTTTCGTTATTTAAAATAAAAATTATATCAATTTGTATAATTTGGCGAGTGGTTTGGCGATTTATATAATTTGGCGAAATTGGTCGACAGGATAATCAAGTAGTACCGCAGCGGATTTGGCGTTAAAATTCCCCAATCAAAGAGAAATGAATAGAAATTCGTTTATAGGGAGATCGCCACTGTTTTTTAAATTATAATTCAATCTTTCGAAATCTTTTTAAAGCCGATCAAATTAGCGTGCATTTAGAGTCTGCGGTGTCTGGACGGGGGTTGGTGAGCGTAGCTCGTAGGGGACCGAGCCCCCTAGTTTAATGAAAAAGAAGTGTGAATTATATATGGAAAGAAATTGTACAATTGTTAATTTTGCCCTGATACTTGAAATTTTTCATGTATAACTCATATTTAAAAATTAATAGTTCAAAAACCCATCATTTCTCCATCTTGAAATTTGGCATACTTGTAGCCAAAAAATCAAAGATTAACATATATTTAAAAAAAAATAATAAAGATAATGTTTTTGAAAAATTTAAATTCAAAAATTTTGAAAATTTGTCAAAAAATTTATTATACACAAAATTGTTAGTGTTGCATATCATATTAAAGCCCATAAAAAGAGCTTTCAAATGAGATATAACTTAACTCTCTAGCCCAATTTGTTAAAGAATTGTAAATGATTTTGTGATTGAGAGTTTGGTTAAATTTGGTACTTTTGGCAATTTTTAAAATTCCGTAAAAACAAATCCGCTGGGGAAAAAAAATAAAAAAAATTAGATTTTTCATATACTTCATGAATACAAACTATAAACCAAAAATTATGGAAATCTGAGATGTTGAGGTCCAGACCCCACGTTGATTTGACATGGAATGACCCTGAATTATTATTATTTCTGCATCACAATCTATGTTTATTAAAAACATTTTAACTGTTTTTTAAGGCAAATATAAACATTACAATGCTATTCTTAAAAAAAATATGTAAAACGTAAATGCATATTAATTAAAAAAATTTAGTACTTGCATTTCTTTCATTATTTAATAAGAAATAGTAACACATAAAAAAAAGAATCACTTAAATGATATTTAACTTTTAAGGGTATTTTACTAAAAAAATCCCCTTAAGTATCGCAACATATACGACTTAAATATCTTATACATATAATACATCTATATCTAATCAATCATATATTTATGTTCTTTATAGGTATAATTCAAAATATTATTAAAAGAAATATTTTTTATGTAACAAGGGATAAATCTTAAACTTCCCATTATGATTAAAAAATATTCGAATTTGCTTGTACAGTATAGGTCAAAATTAACATTTTTACCCACTGGCCACTGGCCAGTTTTTTTAACCACTGGCCAGTAACAAAGTTATGTATGCTCCATACAAAATTGTGTTTGTTTTTTCTAACTATCAACATTGTAATTTACTAATATATATTACTTACCATTCGATATGATTACACTCAACTGAAAATTTTTATTTTGACTATTTATTGCAATGAAATAAATTCACAGGAAATTTTCAGAAAGGTTAGAGCAGACGGGGACCCCACCCCCCCCCCTCGGCACTAATTAATATGCATTTTTCTGCGACCATTTAACGAATTTCGCGTTTTTTTCGTGACCTTTTGCAAAATCTGTGTTTTTTTCACGATCTTTTTACGAAATCTGTGTTTTTTCCGCGACCTTTTCACAAAATTGCATTTTTTAATAATATTTTAACGAAATTTGTGGGGGTTTTTCGCCATTCTTTGAAAATCTTTGATTTCTTTTCTCTTGAAAATTCTTTGAGTAAATGAATTTTTTTCACGATCTTTTGACGAAAGTTGCGTTTTCTCAGCGATCTTTTCACGAAATTTGCGTTTTTTCCGCGATCTTTTCACGAAATTAGCGTTTTTTCACGATCTTTTGACGAAATTTGCGTTTTTTCCCGCGATCTTTTCACGAAATTTGCGTTTTTTTTCGAGATCTTTTCACGAATTTTGCGTTTTTTCCGCGATCTTTTCACGAATCTTGCGTTTTTCCGCGATCTTTTCACGAATCTTGCGTTTTTCCGCGATACTTTCAAGAATTTTGTGATCTTTTTTCGAGATTTTTTGTCGAAATTTGCGTTTTTCCGCGATCTTTTCACGAATTATTCGTTTATTCCGCGATCCTTTCACGAATTTTGCGTTTTTTCCGCAATTTTTTCACGAATTTTGCGTTTTATCCGCGATCCTTTCACGAAATTTGCGTTTTCCGCGATCTTTTCACGAAATTTGCGTTTTTCCGCGATACTTTGAAGAATTTTGTGGTTCTTTTTCGCGATTCTTTGTCGAAATTTGCGTTTTTTTCCGCGATCTTTCACGAAATTTGTTTTTTTCGCGATTTTTTGACGAAATTTGCGTTTTCCCACGATCTTGTCACGAAAGGTGCGTTTTCTCCGCGATCTTTTCACGAAATTTGCATTTTTTCCGCGATGTTTTGACGTAATTCGCGTTTTTTATGTGGTCCTTGAGCGAAATTCACGTTTTTTCGCAATTCTTTGTCGGAATTGATTTTTTTCTACGAACGATTGACGAAATTGATTTTTTTCGGCGACCATATCGAAATTAGCGATATTTTTATGTCTGAATTTTCGGACTGATGACCGCTTTTTTTTTTTTTTTTTTTTTTTTTTTCGGAAACGAATGCTTTAAATTTTCGGAAAATTCGAGACAGAATCACCCCTGCTACTTTCTTTTCTTACGTTCGGGAGAATCGCCGATTTGGACGCCGTAAATTCCGAACGAATTTCACCCCTTTCCTCCCTGGCATCGATCTTTCAACCATCGCGTTTGGCGAGTGGTGCCCATTGAGTTAGGCGAGTGAGGACAATAAAGTTAATCGCCACGTTTTAAGTGTTACTCGACGCATGGCGAGTGGCGAGTGCTAATTTTGTGCTATATTGTACAGCTGTATTAAAACAATTTTCAAAAGATTAATTTTAAATTTAACAGATTATGTTAGCTTATTACAGATATACAGATACTTTTTGTACTTACTGATACAGCATAACATTTTTTTAACATGATTCCTAAATTAGCCTCTTATATGAAAATGGGTAGATAAAACCCATTCGGGGTATGGAAGTTAATGGAAAAAAAAGTGTTAGTTAATTTCAAATAAAATTTTCATTATACATGATGAATATAAATTGTCAAATTAAAAAGTTATACTGAGTAATTATAAAAACATTTATTACAGTATTATTCGGCCAAGGCCGAATAATGGACTTGATATTCGGCCAAAGCCGAATATTCGTTGCATCTCTAGTCTGAACCCTTTTTTAAATTAAAAATTTTTTTTTTTTTTTAAATTTTTAAAAATATTTTTTTTTACTTAACCTCTATGCAGGGGTGCAGAATATGTCCGATCCGGCGATCTAGGATCGGGGGAAATTTTAACCACCTGGGGAAATTTTTCAGAAACATATACAATTGATTTCGATTTTAACTACAAATTCCATAATTCCCTGTAATAGAAAAATTTCACTACAAATAAAAAGATCCGTATGGTGAGCTTCACAAAATCGATCTTGGAATAATATGTACCGTATATCAGGGGTGATTCTTCTCCGAATTTTCCGAAAAATTAAGACATTGGTTCCGAAAATTTAAAAAATAGTTCATAAATCTGAAAATTCGGACATAAAAATATCGCGAATTTCGTCCAAGAATTACGGAAAAAACGCAAATTTTGTCACAAGATCGCAAAATAACCACAATTTCGTCAAAAGATCGCGAAATAAACGCATATTTCGTCAAAAGATCGCGAAATAAACGCATATTTCGTCAAAAGATCGTGAAAGAACCGCATATTTTGACAAAAAATCGTATAAGAGCCGCAAATTTTGGCAAAAGATCGCAAAAGAACCGCAAATTGCGACAAAAGATCGCGAAACAACCGCGAATTTCGTCTAAAGGGGCGAAATAACCACGATTTTCATCAAAGGAACGCGAAAATACTCAAATTTCGTCAAATTATCGCGAAACAACCGCAAATTTCGTCAAAAGATCGCGAAAAATCCGCGAATTTCGTCTAAAGGGGCGAAATAATCACGACTCATCAAAGGAACGCGAAAAAACTATCCAATTTCGTCAAATGATCGCGAAACAACCGCAAATTTTGTCAAAAGATCGCGAAACAACCGCAAATTTTGACAAAAAATCGCGAAACAACTGCACATTTCGTCAAACGATCGCAAAACAGCCGCGAATTTCGTCAAAGGATCGCGAAAAAACCGCAAATTTGTCAAAAGAGGGCGAAATAAGCGCGAATTTCGCCACAATGAAGGCAAAATAACCGCAAAAGTCAAAAGATCTCTACAAAACGCAAATTACGCCAAAAGATCGCGAAAAAACGCGAATTTCGTCTAAGGGCCGCGAAAAAAACCATAGTGCTGAGAGTGGATTACCCCACCCTTCCCCTACTCTGCTGTAACCTTTCCAAAAATTTGCTGTGAATTTCAGATTTTTTTTTCACTCAGAATAACCCTTTCTATATATACTCGCGTATAAGTTGAAAAATATTGGAAAAATAAATTTTTTGTAACTACGATAATACAGCATTTACCTATCACATACCGTAAAATTTTGGGGAAATTTTCATGTGGATTGGGGGAAATGTTTTGAGTCGAAACATTTTCTGCACCCCTGCCCCTCTATGTTGTTACATATCATTTGAAAGGTCATGAAAAGTGTTTTAAAATGACACCTTTTCGAGCTCTGTATCTTAATTAGGGAAGCTGCAACTTGAATTTTAAAATGTCCTGTATGAGCATTTTGGACCAAATTTTGGCAAATTTTCAAGGCTGTAATTCTGGAATGGGTAGATATATTTAAATAATACTTGGTATTTTTCTTAGTCTACGTGAAAACAAACTCCTTGTCAAATTTCATCAAATTCTGAGATGGTGAGGTAAAAAAATTGTGAATTTTGTGTTGATTTGACATGGAATGACCCATAATAAAAGATATAAAATTGTTAATTTTCTTTAAATCAGACAATGAATAGAATATTAAAATTTAAAATATATAAGTAGGAAGAAAAAAAAGGGTAAACTAGTCGGATGTGCCAAACCCAAAAGTTTTTTCTATCTCATACATGTTAATAATTCAAAATTTGCTATCACAGTGCCAAAATTAAATGACAATTTATGCCCATCATGAGGATTGTAAAATATAGATTTGTTGAATTGGATGCATTTAACGAGGAGATATAAGTATCACCTGTTGTGCAATTTACAACAAAACCTGATCAGTAGCAGTTTACGTCACCATCTAACTGAATCTGAAGTTTGATGAAAATCCATGCATTATTAGTTCTTGAGATAAAGCTATTGCAAAAAGTGAGATAAATGCAGCACAGCAGCGCCACTGTTGGGCGATATACACCAAAACCTAATCAGCACCAGTTTATATCAAGGTCTAACTGAATCTAAATTTTTATTCAATTCCATACACTAGTTCTTGAGGTAAGAGTTATTGATAAAATCGCGAAAAATGCAGCATAGCAGCACTACCTGTTGAGCAATATGCACCAAAATTCAATAAGCAACAACTTAACTTGTAACCTGAATCTGAAGTTTTATGAAAATCTGTGCATTAGTTCTTGAGATAAAGCTATTGCAAAAATTGAGATAAATGCAGCATAGCAGCACCACCTGTTGGGCAGTATTATACACCAAAAACTAATCAGCACCAGTTTACATCAAGGTTAACTCAATCTAAAGTTTTGTGAAATTCTGTGCATTAGCTCTTGAGATAGAGCACCCACAAAAATTTTTTTCGCATACAGACACATTTTCTAAAAATCATCAAATCGTCTTCAGGACCTTTTTAAATTGTACAGATCCATCATAAACTGGAAGTCGAAATTTTTCACGAATCCAATATTCTCTTCTTGTAAAGATAGAAGAAAGTAAAAATACATATTTTTTATTTCCATGAATACAGTTGATTTGAATTTTTCATATAAAGACTTATGATATAACCTTTACCTATAATTATGTACTACTAGCGAACTTGCCCGGCGTTGCCCGGGTACGTCAAAAAACAGCAGGAGTTACGAAAAAACTCTGAAAATCACAATAAGATATCGCGAAAAAATTTTTAATCGCTTCTCAAATTTTGAAAAGAGAAAAAAAATATATATATATTGTGTTCGAAGATTGCAAGTTGATTCCTTTCACTAATGTGGAAAAATAGTAGCAAATCGCTAAAATACACTAAAAATCACATACAAAATTCCCGAAAAATTCGAAAATTGCTATACGAAATCCGAATAAACTTTATTGAAATGAGGGCAGAATGTACTTTAGGTCAAATATGGAATGTCAAAAAATTGCAGAAGATCGCGAAGAAGCGTAAAAATCACATTAAAAATCCCATAAAGTTCAAAAATCACGAAAGTCAAAATTTACTATAATTGGATAAAAGTTTCAAATCTAATTCCTTTGACCTGGGGGCTCTCATAAAATTTATGTTTTGGAAATCATGCTAAGCATTAGATCATGTTACTTTTATTCGTAATTAATTTAATTGGACTCCCTTAAATATAATTAATATAATCCCTTAAGTTAATATTAGTTTTTGTTGCATTAAAATATCTCAATTTGTTGATTTTCTGTAAGCAAGTAAACCCTATTGTTTTACAGTGGAAGTCTATCGGGATTTGGCGAAATATTAGAGATATCGCCAAGTTGGCGTCACTTTTGGCGACATATCGCCAAGTTGGCGTTATTTGGTGACAGAACTGGATCCTACCCCTATGGTAACCCCCGTTATAGGTATGGACATGCATTACATGCTGTTCAATAATCGCATAAAAAATTCAAAAATCGCTGCGCAAATTCCGAATTCCGAATAAACTTTTTTGAAAAGAGAACAAAATTTACTATATTGGGTTAAAAGAAAGAAACCGCATTCTTTTTCATAATGTGGAAAAATCGAATTAATATAATCCCTTAAGTTAATACAGTAGACTCCCTCAAATCCGCATAGCTTGGGACCAGAGGTTGTGCGGATTTTAGAATTTTGCAGATTTCTGGTCATTGCTTTGTTTACATTTTTGAAATATTAACTTTGGTAGTTAAGCAAGAGAAATTATAATGAATGCTTACAATAAAATGAAACATTAAAATAAATAGAATATTAAAATAATTTATTAGTTTAAAAGTAAGTAATTATTAAAATAACTATGTAAAATAAAAATTTAGAAAAATATTAAATTATTACGAATGAAATAGATTCAATTCGATTCCAAAAGTCTTACGCTGCCATCTAAAGATAGCAAGGAGAACAGTGTTAATGCTATTTTCAGTATATATAGCTTACTGAGCTCACTGTAACTTTTTTCTTTGTTATTTAGAGTCTTCAATGCTTTTCTTATACTGCTTAGTATGTTTAGACATAAATTTGTTTATAATTGAAAAAAAATATTCCGCAAAAAATAATTTTAAAATAGCGTTCCGGTTCGTGGATTTTTCCATTTCGAACCCTGGAATTTTTGATATAGATATGCTAATTTATATCAAAATCAAAAGTAATGTAAATTTATGTAGTAATAAATCAGCTGTAATAGCCGAAAGAGAATGATTAACAAAAAAATTAGGGAAAAAAAAACATTGCGGTAGTCGCTGATTTCAGCGCCATCTTGAATTTTGTTCCTGCAACTTAACTGTAAATTTCATTGTTTACATCTGAAAAAATACGCGGATTTTAGGCGTTCGCGGATTTTAGGGTCGCGGATTTAAGGGAGCCTACTGTATTAGTTTTTGTTGCATTAAAATATCTCAATTTTTTGATTTTCTATAAGCAATTAATCACTATTGGTTTAGAATGGAAGTCTATGGGAATTTGGAGAAATATTAGAGATATCGCCAAGTTGGCGTCACTATTGGCGACTAACTTTGGTCACCAAATTTGGCGATATATCGCCAAGTTGGCGAAAATTTTGGCGGTATTTGGCGACAGAACTGTGTCCCCCTACGGTAACCTGCTTATAGGTATGGAAATGCATTAAATGCTGTTCAATAATTGCATAAAAAATTCGTTAAAAATTCAAAAATCGCTGCACGAATACCGAATAAACTTTTTTGAAAAGGGAACAAAATTTACTATATTGGGTTAAAAGAAAGAAACCATATTTTTCTCACTTATATGGAAAAAATCGCCTCGAAACTTAAAAAAGTGCTAAAAATCGCATAAAAAATTAAATAAAAAAAATTTAATCAAAAAATCGAAAATCGGGCTTCGAGGTGCAAAACTTCATATATAGACGTACCTTTTCCCCAAATTTTGTAGCTCTACGTGCAGTGGTCTCTTCAGAACACCGTCGACACACTCACTCACTCACACACAAACTTCTTTCTTTATTATTATAGATATATGTTGCCTACTAGGTTCTATGTTAGTAAAGTATTTCAATGTGCTGAAATACATTTTTATTTTACTGCAGATGTGTATGTAATGGCTTTTATATATTAATATTTTTTCAAAATTAATTGAAATGACTTAAATTCATTAAATGTATATGTTGTTTAAATTTTTAAATTATTTCTGAAAATTGAAAAAACCCACATTATGGGTTTTTCAGTGGGCTTTTTCAAGTGGGCCCATTCTGAAAAAACCCACCGGGTTTTTTCGAACTGGGCCCAGGTTTGCGAACCCTGGTTAGTATATAAAATTCTAAGTTTTTTATTGCTACTCAAACAAAAACATTCAAATTTTGCAAGAAAATAAATAATATATAAATTAATTAAACAAAGCCAGCTCTTAGCCTCTTCATTAAGATTTTCACAGAAAAATAGCGAAACTTTGAAACATTATTTTCTGCTTCCTGATTGGTTTGATTAAAAGTTTCAACAATAACCCATTTTTATAAAACATGCAAGGGGGAATTATAAAAAAAAAATAATTAAAGCTAAATATTTATTAGTTATTTTTTAATGAACCAAAAACATCAAGGGGTGTCCATAACTGGAAGGGTGTCCATTACTGGCACATCTACCCTATCTCTAGTAAAGATTTTCAAAATATTTAGTATCTCTAAATCTGTGTGCCTGAAATCTTGCAAAAATTATGGAACTTCTTCATTTCTTTAGCAAAAATACAAGCAATTAAATCTGCTTATAATTTTATTGAACTTTTTAATTTATAAGTTGTAAAATCTTTCAAAATTTATGTTTTAGTTTATTTATCATATCTAAACATTACATATCACCTCCCCTTTTGTTTTATCAATGCAAAACACAATATAGTCGAAGCTCGTTTTTACGAACTCGTTGGGAACACCCAAATAGTTCGTAAAATAGAAAGTTCGTAAAATAGAAAAACACCAAAAATGATATGAATATGTACATTATTTATGTATTTTTACCAAACTTATCCTCTTCATAGATGAATCAGTATTTTAAAATTATTTATTATTTAATAAAGTTATACATGTATTTTTAAATATACAGGAAATAAATGCGAATCTTTGCACAAAAAATAATGTTAGTACACAGAAACATAAGTTTAAGCAACCTTTTAAAACATTACATACGAAAACACAGACTGTATTAGCGCTTAATAGATGAAAATACACAGATGATGAAAACATAGATAAAAAATTAGGAATGGAAATAATCACTTATCTTTTTAAAAAAAATCACATTTTGGAAAATATATGTTTCCATTTTATCTATGCTTGAAATCCTTTCACAGTTATTGTTCCCTTCAAAAAAGTGCTTTAGTCCTGACAATCACTACTTAAAATTTTTGCCATGCCCCTTCCTCCGAAAGAGATTGGGGAAAACAAGACATTCTTGGAATGCACCTTATGTTTCATTGCACCTATATAGAGTTTAATTGACATTGGCGCTGCATTCCGATATTTTTAAAAAATGTTGCAGAAGTACGAAAACTGAGTTCGCAAAAAAGAGATTTTCATAATTTGTAGTTCGTAAATGGGAGCGAAAACTTACATTGCTTCTATGGGAGAGTATTCGGGACCACTCTATAGTTCGTAAAATCGCAAGTGTTCGCGAAAAAGAGGTTCGTCAAAACGAGCGTCTACTGTACTATATTTTCTTTAGCAATGTCATTCTTTAGTGACTTGCACAATGTCCTGCTTTCTAAAATTAATTTATCTATTGGACAGAGAATAACAAAATCTCTTTTATAGAACTGCCATTAGCCTTGCTTAAAAAAAAAAAATTATTATTGAAGCCATTACTATATGTTTCATCCAGATGTTCTTAAATATATTAAATGGCTAAAATTCCCTCTATAATGTATCATGTGGCCACAAGTGGAACATATGTTGTACCCTTTTTGACCACCCCCATGGCCATAGCTGATACATATAGCAAATTTAACGCACCAGTTTTGGCCACCCTCCATTAAACTGTTAAAATAATTCATTTAAATGTGAAATTGCAGTAGAGAGAAAGCTTACCTCATAAAACCTAATTGCAATTTGTTTCAGAACAAATAGAACCTGATAAGTGCCTAATCTTGAAAGATTCTGAAAACTTGTCGGCTAAGCAAAAATCTTAATACATGTAAGCACACATTACAGTTTCACACATTTATTTTTTTTGCAAGTCGCATTTTATCAAAAAATAAACAA
The DNA here is from genome assembly GCA_963932465.1 of Maratus speciosus. Lineage (NCBI taxonomy): Eukaryota > Metazoa > Arthropoda > Arachnida > Araneae > Salticidae > Maratus > Maratus speciosus. The sequence continues at coordinate 387,711,823 of OZ010791.1, forward strand.
ATGATATTGTAAATGATAAAAGAGAGTTTGCTTAAGGTGTAAGAATGCATATTATTTGTTACCATCAATTCACAGTCTAAATATTGGACAAATTGATCCAATGTGGGCAAAACTGGAGCATCTACCCTATATGAAATAAATAACATGCATAATATGAGTATTTGGTGAATATCTATGATAGCACTAACACATTCTGCAATATACCGGGTGTCCCAAAAAGGACTGACTGATTTTAAAATTCAATAATTTGCAAACGGTGACAGATATTTAAAAAATTCTTGCAGGAGGTTTATGCATAAGGTCAAAAGTTTTATTACAGTGATTTTCGATTTTAGTTCAAATTACAAACAATAGATGGCGCTGTAAGCAATAGTCGCTAAATACATGCACGATTTCTAGTCCTTTCTCTTGTTCCATGCTGAAAAAGGAGATGGAAATGTATTATCCAGGCCACGAAGTACCAAAAATCGAGCCTGAATTCAGCGTCTATTGATCGCAGCGCCATCTATTGTTTGTAATTCGAACTAAAATTGAAAATCACTGTAAAAAAACTTTTGACCTTATGCATAACCCTCCTGCAAGAATTTTTTAAATATCTATCACCGTTTGCAAGTTATTGAATTTTAAAATCAGTCAGTCCTTTTTGGGACACCCGGTAGAAGCTTGCCATATTCATAATTGTGGAGTAGCTATCGTCAGAGTTGTATAATATAGACGCATGTCGTGCGCGGAAAATTTTCCGCAAAATTCGGAACTTTGCGGAAAAATTTAGAAAAAAAAGTAGTTTTTGTTCTTGTAAATTTTTTTAAATACCAAAAAATTAAAAATTCTCCCCAATTTTATGTACGATTTATTTATTGTTTGCCAGGAGTGATTCTGTTCCGAATTTTCCGAAAATTAAAAAAAAAAATCGGCCATCAGTCTGAAAATTCAGACGTAAAAAAATATCACTGAAAAATAGGGCGAATTTTAACAAATGGTTTCCGAAAAAAAAACTAATTTTGTCAATCGTTCACAGAAAAAATCATCGATTTCGTCAAAGCATTGCGGAAAAAATGCGAAAATTTTCAGAGGATCATGAAAAAAAAAAAAGATTTTTTTCGTCATAGAATCTCAGAAAAATCGCAAATTTCGTCAAAGGAGCATAGGAAAAACAGATTTTGTAAAAGCATGGCGGAAAAACTCAAATTTTGTCAAAGGTTCGCCAGCAAAAAAACCCTCAAATTTCGTAAAAGAATCGCGAGAAAAAAACTAATTTCGTCAAAGGAGAGCAGAAAAAGCCCAAATTTTGTCAAAGGATTGTGAAAAAAACTCAAATTTCATAAAAAAAATCGCGGGAAAAAAACTGTAATTTCGTCAAAGGATCGCGAAAAAAACATGATTTTTCGCCAAAGGGCTGTAGAAAAAGTGCGAATTTCGTCAAAGGATCGTGAAAAAATTCTATTTTCGTGAAAAGATCGCTGAAAAAATGGGAATTTCGTCAAACGATCGCGGGGGAAAAAACCAATTTTATCAAAGGAACTCGAAAAAAAGCATGAATTTCGTCAAAGGACTGCGGAAAGAGCGCGGATTTCATCGAAGATCGCGAAAAAACAGGAATTTTGTCAAAGGATTGCGAAAAAACACTAATTTTGTGAAAAGATTACTGAAAAAATGCGAATTTCGTCAAAGAAACACGAAAAAAGCGAAATTTGTCAAAGAATCTCAGAAAAAACGCAAATTCTGTCAAAAGAGCACAGGAAGTAAAATGAAAATTTGTAAAAGCATAGCAGAAAAAGTGCGAATTTTGTCAAAAGATCACGAAAAAAATACAAATTTCATCAAAGAATTAAAAAAAAACGCGAATTTCGTCAAAAGATCACGTAAAAACACGAATTTCATCAAAGGATCGTGAGAAAAACTGATTTCATCAAAGGATCTAAAAGAAAATGCGAATTTCGTCAAATGATCGCGGACAAAAACGAGAATTTCGTCGAAGAGCCGCGGTAAAAACTCATCGGTCTCTTTAATGTTGATATCTTTCTTATCATGGATTTTTAGCTGTATTGTTTTTTAGCCAAAATAATTTTTTTTTAATATCAATTTTTAATATAAATGGTAATTATTTTAAAACTATTGTTTTTAATTCATATCGTCAACAAAATAATATAACACGTTATTTTATTAAACATTAAATTAATTTGCAGGAAGTTTTTGAAATAATATTTTTGTGCGCAGAAAGTTTTTGGTTTTATACAAGTCTGGCTATCGTATAACAAGGAAATACTAGAAAATGTGTTTAATTTCTTAAAAATAAAATAGGGAATAAGATTATAATTTTTCTTTCTTTACTCATTTTTGCAGTAGTGTAATTTCTCAGGTTTAGCATAATTTTTATTTTTAGGTAATTATGTATTTTATTTTATTATTATTTAGCTTTGATAACTGTTCTTTCTCTTTGGTACTACAATTTAGGCAATTGTGTATGAGAGCCACTGGTGTTTCTTTACTTTAGACTTATTTGTAATTTTTAGGTAGCAAATTTTGATTTTGTTTCTAAGGTTTAGTTTGGTGATTAAAGTAAATTTCTCTGAATTTCTAAGAAAGCATAATATTTCTGAGACTTAGCATAAAAAAAAAATAAAAATCTACAAACAAGTTTAGTTAAATAGAGAAGGTATCGTTTATACGCAATAAGTAAATGCAAAATACATTATCTAAACAAATGCATCCCTCATGTCATGAAATGTAAACAAACAAAACTTTTTACACATTGGTGGAAGATGGCAATTTTGGAAAAATTTTCACTCTGGCAACATTGTTTGTATTTATATTATACCAAAACTAATTAGAAAAATATCATATTTTTTAAATAAAAAGTCATGAACTTTTTCTAGCAGAATCCTAGAATAAGCAAGACACCTAACTTGGTGATTTTTATGACACGTGCCAACCTAAAAAACGAAATTCTCGGCATGTCACAATGCAAGCATACGATTCATTATATAGACAGTTTCACGAAAATTTCATTCACAAGATAAACATTGAATGCAAAAAGGTTCGATTTTTCAGCAACTTATAAAATCATACCATCATGTTTATTTTATTCCATTCTGCGACAAATTTTTAGAATTCGTAAAAGGATTTCAGTTTAAAATGTTTAGCAATAAATTGTTTCTTTCACGATTTTCAGTATTTTTTGCGTTTTTTTCTCATTTATGACAATTTTTTAACATTCATAAAAGAAATTCAACTTCAGACTCAGGTTTTAATTTCTCCAAAATTTGTCAACAGCTCCGGTTTTAAATTTGTCAAAAGTTTTAGATTTGTCAATAGCTCTGGTTTTAAATTTGTCAATAGCTCTGGTTTTAAATTTCTCAAAATTAGTCAATAGCTCTGGTTTTAAATTTGTCAAAATTAGTTAATAGCTCCTGTTTTAAATTTCTCAATAGCTCCAGCTTTAAATTTCCCAATAGCTCCGATTTTAAATTTCTCAAAATTTATCTATAGCTCCAGTTTTAAATTTCTCAAAATTTGCCAATAGCTCTGGTTTTAAATTTCTCAAAATTTGCCAATAGCTCTGGTTTTAAATTTCTAAAATTTGTCAATAACTCCAGTTTTAAATTTGTCAGTATATTAAAATTTCTTTATTCGCAATCTTAAAAGGCACAAATTCGTTGCAGAAATCTCTAGACTTATCAAATAAAGTAAATAAAAATTCACTTACTTTTATCTTACATATTTTGTTCATACCTATTCAATCCATAGGATGAAAATTGAACTTACCCCTAAACTTCTTTAATTATTCAATAATACGACCTTTTAAACATATACCGTAAAATACTGTTAATCCGCCCCTCCAAACACGACACAAAATCGTAAAAAATTTGGAGGGAGGGGGGGGGGGGGGGCGCTTACACAGTATTAAAATTGTAGTAATGATATCTATGGGTGGTGGGTGGTAATGACCGATTGTCGCAAAATATGCATTACTTTAATAAAGTGAGATAAGAAAAACATTTTGAAAAAAAATTATATATAAAATAAAAAAACAGTATAACTTCGCGATTTCAAATTATAGAAAATTCGGCATTTCAAAAACTTTGAAACTACAATGCATTTAGATAAATAATAACACTAATATCTGTCATAAGATAAATAACAACATTAATATTTGTCATTAATATGGTAACAGAAATATAAATTTAAAATAATTAAAAAACACTAAGAAATTGCGTTTGAAAATGTCCTAAAATTCTTTCTAAAACTAGTAACATTTTATGCGGTGTCGCCATCTTTTGTAAATTAGGGACATTAAATAACCGTATTTTTTTTTAAATCATCATTTCTTATCTAAAAAGACTAAATAAACAATACAAATCAGAATAATAACATGAAAAATATTGCAAATGAAACTAATTAAAAAAAAAAAAAAAAAAAAAAAAAAAAAAAAAAGAAATGTGTTATAATAAGAAATTTAAATCAGACTGACATAGAATTAATTAAAAAAAATAACTTTAACACTACATTAACTCATTTTAAATAGTGATATATAAAGTAAATATTATGTATATCACCTTCAAATATAAAATTAAATCACGAATTCAATACTTAATAATAATAATAATAATAAAATAAATAATACCAACGAATCCAGTTTCGCGTTATTTTGGCGCCATCTACCATAACTTAGAAGAAAGAAAACCAACACGGTATAAAATTACGAAAGTTACTAAAAAGGAAAAAGGCTGTATATTGTTATTATCACTATTATTTTATATATTTAGTAAAAATAATACACAAGGCTAATGGTATTATGAAAAATATTAATTATATGTATAAATATGAAGTTACGTAGCTGTACAGAATGGAAGTACCAATCGGTAGTTCGATGACGTGAATCGATTCTTAATCGAATCGTAAAACGAATAACTGAACTCTGTTTACGACCATATAAAAACAAAAGGTAACTGCAAACGCCGAAAGGAGATTTGAATAAACTGAAATAAATAAATGAAATCAAAGGTAAGTAGTAGGGATGCACCGGATATTGATTTTGAAATTATCGGAAACGCATGGTTATGCTCTGTTAAAAAATTTTAGAAAAATTTGCAAAATTTGTTGTGCATTATTTTTTAACTTACTTGCATGAATAATGCATATCGGTGATTCTATTGTCGATATCCTACAGTGATTGTATGCCACTTCTGAACAAACTTGTTTTATTATATCCTTAATGGAATTATAGTCAAAACTGTAATCTCTGGTATTTTCGTTAAAATTGAACTATGGAATTTTAAATGCATTCAACATGTCCGAAAACACTTCAGTGTATATAATGTCATCATTTCTGTTCACAATTGCAATGACATCAGTTTCTGCCGTCTGCAACTGTGTTTCAAAGACTAGCAACTCAACGTTAGGCCATAACTTATGTAAAAATGTTACTAACGTTTTAATTTTAATTCACTTTCATTCACTCCCATCAAGAATCTAACCAGTAGTTAACTTTCTTCATATCCACAAGTTTTAAATTTTCAACAACTTCTGCTCCATCAGTCAGTTCTTCAATCAAAAACTGTATCAACCTTTTCCTGTAATGTCTCTTACTTTTCTCAAGGAGCCGTTCTCTGCTCCAGAAGCTAATGTGTAGCTTGACAATATTTCATTATTCAAAGCTGTTTCATTGCAATCATAGATTTGGGGTGGGGGGGGGGGGGGGAGAGAAGGAAGAATTTTATTAACAAGATTTTAAGAAACATTTATTTCCTCAAAGTAATTTCTTTTGTTAAGGGGACATTCCAGTGAAACTAGTTTTCCCTTCTCAAATCATGAAATTCTATATTAACTCATGGGAAATTTTAGCAAGAACAAAAAATCATACATTAGTCATACATTATAAAACACTTTCTAACACTATCATAATATTGTTACCAAATTAAATTTTTTTTTTCATTCACATCACACAGTTGATTATTTAAAAGGGGACCCTTCACTAACTTGAAAATGGTCATTCCGTAATGTTAAACCAATGGGCAGGGTTTTTTTTAAATTGTTTAAATTTGAAAAGTTTTAAAAGATTCTTTTTGCATAAGATAGCTGAGCTCGATCTTTCATACGGCTGTTTTTTACTTTTTCGATTTCGGTTGCAGATTTTTTTGCATGGAATTGCAATGCATTGGAATTTTAAATCCATATCCAAAGTTTGAAAAGGAAATAGTCAATTGATTTCTTCTATTACACGATAAAAGGTTTATTTTAAAAGTCATGTCCTAATTTCTGTGAATTCCAAAAATCAATTAGTTTGTTATTTCTAAACATGTTTTTTAAAGTTCCGTAATTTTTTCTTCATGTGTGCCACAAGTGTAATCTCATTTTGTTTAGTGCTGACTGTTGGCCAATTTGGTAGGGCCCAGTCTCCAGTGGCCATTACTGCCCTTTTAGTAATTTACTATTTTGAGCACAGGGAAAAAACATTGCAAAATACATAAATCGGTCATAAAAAAAAATATCGCCGATTTCGTCAATTATGGTGAAAATAAATAACAAAATTTGTCAACCGGTAGCAAGAAGAAAACTGAAGTTCGTGGGAAATCAGCAGCGGGAAAATATCACAAAATTCGTCAATCGATCATGAAAAAATATAGTGAAATTTGCCAGTCAGTCACGAGTAAATATCATGAAATTCCTCAGCCGGTCGCAGAGAAAAAACACGAAATTTTTCAATCGGATACAAAAAACAATCGTTATTTTCATCAGTATTTCGCAAGAACAAACAGGGAAATTTGCCAATTGGTCACAGAATAAAACTGCTATATTTGTCAATTGATCTCGAGAAAAAAAATTACGAAATTCACCGATCAGTCTCTAGAAAAAATCGTGGCATTCGTCAGTCGGTCATGGGGAAAAGGCACAAAATTTTTCAGTCAGATGCAGAAAAACAACTATGAATTTTGTCAATCTGTCGTAAGAATAACCTGTGAAATCTGCTAATCGATAGTAGAAAATATCACGAAATTTGTCGGTCGGTCCTGAGACTTGATTGTTGTTTTACAAAGAAACATTTTCGGAAAATGATTTTTTGGAAACAGGAGCCGTCCGCCCACAATAGGGCATAATAAATAGGACACAATAATAATCTTTAGGGCATGAATCCTGCCATACCGTCTCGAAATTCAAGCCCTGTATCTGCCATTCAAGCCCTATAATGTATATTAATAATATTGCATAAAAAATGTAATTTAAACATTAAAATATTCTGTTTATTTGTACAATGAAATGCTGATAATTGCTACTGGATTTGGATATGGGATTAACTATATTGATAATTGCTAATAATTAATTATCTTGTACAATAAAATGCTGATAATTTGTATAGTAAATTTTGACCAATTAATATGCATATAATTGTAGAGTATTTTCACAAAGAAATACTACATACTTTCTTTTTATAATTTAAACATAAAATATCTACTAATATGCCCATGATTAAAGAGTTATTTTCTCCAAACATAGGTTTAATTGATGCCCTTTTTCTGTTTTAATTATTTAATATTGTTTTTGCTCTAAGTCACGTTTAGTTTTATTTTAAGTTAAATTATTTTGATATTTATAAGTAAAAAGAAAATTACTTTTAATTTTAAATATTTATAAGGAAATTACAAAAATAACTAGTTGGATTTGCCAATCCCAAAACTTTCTTCTATCTCATACATCTTAATATTTCAAAAAGTAGTTCCAAATGTTACCATACTTCAATATTATTAGTTCAATATTATACCAACTTTGATTTTGATCTAAAATTTCTGCTCCAGTCAATTAATCAGAATAAGAATAAGTTAATCTCGATCATGATATTTATTAAAATCAATAATTTTTTCGTTATTCTGTTGTACATCAGCTGTTTGTGAATAGCCAGCTTAGCAGGATGCGAAGTTCCCTCCGCTTCATGAGCCGCCAATATACAGCACAAAAAAAAAAAAAAAAAAAAAAAAAAAAAAAATGCGAAAAATTGAGAAAAATTTACAAATATCTCTGTTACAGTGCCACCTTCTGGCGGAATATTTCCAAATGCAAGGAGAAACTGCTGGTCATAGCCAAAAATATACACACAAAATTGGTTCAATTCTATGCTTAGCTTCATACACTTTTCAATGGTAAAATAATGAACATAACACAAAAATCCGTATTATAGCGCCCCCTTCCAGCAGAATATTTTCAAATTGAAAGAGGACCTGCTGGCCATAGCCAAAAACATACCCCCAAAAATTGGTTCAATTCTATGCATAACTTCATACACTTTTCGATGGTACAAGAATGAAAGTGGCACAAAAATCTCTATTACAGCGCCCCATTTTGGCAGAATATTTCCAATTTAAAGGAGAACCTGCTGGACATAGCCAAAAAAAATTACAAAAAATTTTGTTCAATTATATGGATAACTTCATACACTTTTCGGTGGTACAATAATGAAAAAGGCACAAAACTCGCGATTAAGTGGCCCCCCTCCTTCCAGTGGAATGTTTCCATATTGAAGGAGGCTGACCTCTAAAACATCTAAATCCGTCGAAAACCGGAAATCGAAAAAAATTTTATTACAATACTTTCTTCTAAAAATTGGCCTGTTCAATTGTTAAACTTAAAAAAAGAAAGAAAATTAATATAAAGTCATACTTTAATAAAAAACTTCAAATTTTATTTTTGCATTCTGAAAGTAAAGCTACAATTTTCTGAAAGAAGTAAACATAAATTCTTAAATTTATTATAAAGAGTTCAAATACCAATGTTAGGAAAGCTGGCAATTCTTTAAACTTTTGAGAATTACCTTTTACTCATGTATGGTGAACTTACTTTCATATTTTGCATTATAAACAAAATTGTTCGGCATTGTTTGGGGTCAAACTATTTCTGTTATCCTTATATATTCACTTCGCTGCGCTTTGCCGGATATCCGGCAGAGAAGTCGGATATCCGGTGATTGTGATCCGGATATCCGACGGTATTTCGGATATTGAAAAATCAGCCGGATATGCCGGATATCGGATATTTGCCGGATATCCGTTGCATCCCTAGTAAGTAGAATAATAGACTTAGTTGAAAAGAGAAAGTAAAGAAATGAATGAAATTGACCTTGACGTGCGCACCAATTTTTTTTTTATGGGGAGGGCGCTTTCTCGGGATTTCTTGAAATTTCCAATTTGTTTACAAAGTGGGAGGGGAACGCTTAATCGGGAAGAGCAGATTAACGGGATTTTACGGTACTTCAAGTTTTCAAGCATATAAAATAAAAAGTCATTTAAACGTTTGTAAAAATAACCACAACCATTTAAAAAAAATAGCTTCTTAAACATAACAAATGTTAAACAGGTTGAGAAAACACATGTCATAAACTGCTTCAATCTTCACCACCTTCAATAAACGCAAAAAACAAAAACCATCCGTTTTAACAAACCAAACAATAAATGCCAAAAAACAACAACATCCATTTCCACAAATCAAACTATTTGAAAAACAATGTAGATAAGAGTGGTAATGAATGGGCCATTAACAAAATATGAAAAAGTAGGGTAGATGCACCAGTTTTGGCCACTGTACCAGTTTTGCCCTCATTGGATCAATTTGTCCAATATTTAGCCTGTGAATTGATGTTAACAAATAATATGCATTTTTACACTTTAACCAAACTCTCTTTTATCATTTACAGTATCATTTGTTTATTTTTTGATAAAATGTGACTTGCAAAAAAAATAAATGTGTGAAACTGTAGTGTATGCTTATATGTATTAAGATGTTTGCTTAGCTGACAAGTTTTCAAAATCTTTCAACATTAGGCACTTATCGGGTTCTATTTGTTCTGAAACAAATTGCTATTAGGTTTTATGAGGTAAGCTTTCTCTCTACTGCAATTTTACATTTAAATTAATTATTTTAACAGTTTAATGGGGGGGTGGCCAAAACTGGTGCATTAAATTTGCTATATGTACTAGGGATGTAACGAATATTCGGCCACTATTCGGTATTCGGCCCTTTTGCCGAATATTGAACAGATATTCGGCCGAATACCTGTGGCCGAATAGTGGGACATTTGACCGAATACCTGTAGCCGAATAGTGGCATATTTGGCCGAATATTTTAAGATGTTTGGTTAGATATGTTCCAGAAAATCAAAACAAAATATGATTTTAAATATTTTTGACAAACAATATTAAAAAATTATACCTAAATACATTAATTATTATAAGAAAAAGATCTCATTCTGAAATATGGGGTGGAGGAAGTATTATGAGGGGCTTGTTAATTTTGAGAGAAAGAAAAGAGAAAAGTATATCTTGGTAGCAGAAAAGAATATACAGTAAACTCTGTCTAAGCCGGAATCGATCGGGACCGAGAAAAGTTTCCGTTGTAGACAATATTCCGCCTTAGACAAATTTAACTCTATGTCTATGGATTCGTAGGGACTTGAAAATCTTTCCGAGTTAGGCAGATTTCCGTCTTACACAGAGTCCGCCTTACAGAGAGTTTACTGTATAATATTTTAATGGAATGAATAATTATATTTTAAGAAAATAACCTTTTTTTTTGACATACAGAGTGTAAATTTACTAAGTTTAAGTTGCATGAAAAAGGATATAAAAAGACAGAGGACACATGCAAGTTCTTATTTTTAGGGGGTGAAAGGATTTTACTAAAATAAAAAAGTTTCATTTTTACAGAGGTAATGAGTTCTATTTTAGGTAGTATATACATATAAATTACTAGAACTATCTATGGATTAAATAAAAAATGATGAATTAAATTATTATTTACATTTTTAAAAGTCATATGTTATCTTTAAAGTATTTTTTAAGACATTTAAAGAATAACAAAAAATACATTCAGCTGTTATGATTTTTGAAAACTCAAACAAAAAATTAATTTCAATTAGTCCTTAATTTAATTTTTTATTTTAAAATTGAAAAAAAAAATTAAACAATTAAAATAAAAGTCATTTATATTAAAGTGAGTATTCGGCCTAAAACTTGGCCGAATATTCGGTATTCGGCTATTCGGCCAAATCACTATTCGTTACATCACTAATATGTACCAGTTATGGCCATGGGGGTGGCCAAAAAGGGTACAACATATGTTCCACTTTTGGCCACATGATTCATTATAGAGGGAATTTTAGCTGTTTAATAAATTTAAGAACATAGCATAAATCAAAATCAATTTAGTTTTGTTTTATATAGTAATGGCTTCAATAATAATAATAAAAGCAAGGCTAATGTCAGTTCTATAGAAGAGATTTTGTTATTCTCTGTCCAATAGATAATCCACTTTAGAAAGAAGGACATTGTGCTAGTCACTAAAGAATGACATTGCTAAAGAAAATATAGTATTGATAAAACAAAAGGGGAGGTGATATGTAATGTTTAGATATGATAAATAAACTGAAACATAAATTTTGAAAGAATTTACAACTTATAAATTAAAAAGTTCAATAAAATTATAGCATGATTTAATTTAGTGTTTTTCCTAAAGAAATGAAGTTCCATAATTTTTGCAATATTTCAGGCACACGGATTTAGAAATACTAAATATTGTGAAAATCTTTACTAGAGATATCTAAATACAAGTAAGAATGTATTTCACATTATTTAAAAAGAACAGGATTCATTTTACCAAGTTTAAAAGAGATTCTGTGCTCTTAAAAAATGGCCTAGAGGGAACACTGCTCTAAGATAGGAAGTAAAATTAAGGCCATTCAAAATGTAACGCCAGCACTACAAGCTAGCAAAGTTTTGGAGTAACCCGTTCTTGCCTTACATCACAAGTTTGCAGGATGGACACCACTTTTCACTAATAATGTTGAATCTCAAATAGTAGATCTAGGTACTAGGAATCGAAGTTAAAAATCAATTAGAAAAGTGGATTTTAGATATTGTCAGAATACGATTTCCTATAAAAATGGAACAATTTTTAAGATTTTGTCCAGAAAATTGTAGCCGGCAAGATAGAACACCATCTCAAGATGAAGACCAGGCATGAAATGGTACGATTCACTTCTGAAATCACATCCTAAAATAACTTGCAAAGAAGCAGGGTACATAAATAAGGCACAAGCTAATATAAATCAAAAGATGATTTCAAGAAGTATAACGTTTTGATGAAAATCAAACCAAAATCAGAAAATGCTTTCAAAAAATATAACTCTTTGATGAAGATTCAAGTGTTCTGAACAAGCCATAATCCATGAATAATTATAAAACTGATTAAATAGTTAATCTTTATGTCCTATAAGCACTGTTGTCCCTTTTATGAATCAAATTTAAATATATTTTTTGTTTTTTAATTGAAATTTTAAGTTAAAATCAACGTAAGTATATTTTACTTGATGTTTTTATCAATTCATAAAGAAATTTGCAAAATTCTCTTAATAAAACAAACAAATATGTGTGGTAAAATAGATGTTGCATAAAAATGCTTTATTTTTACTTATTATCAATAAAAATGTTTGTTAAACTACATGATATTGGAGTGGCCAAAACTGGTGCATAGAGATGGCCAAAACTGGTGTAGGGGTGGCCAAAACTGGTACAAATTGGAATAAATTACTTGATGATTTATTACTCACAATCTAAAATATTCTGTAGAAAGTCATTATAGTTAACAGAAAGACAATTAAATTTACTAAAGAATGATGTTATTATGATTTAATATGCTTCAATCGGTTAAGAACTGAAAAATTCCTATTTCAAATTTTCTCTAAAGGTGGCCAAAACTGGTGCATCTACCCTATTTGCATAAAATTATTTTAGATGCCACCAATAGATGAAGCTATATATTCTACCAAACTCATCAAATTTTCCATTGTTTGGGAGAAGCCATTTTCCCACTAGAGTAAAATGGTCAAGAATCTGATTGAAAAGTAAATTTTTTCTCTTTCAGTAAAATAAATAAGCTAAAAGTATCTATTATTTCATTGCAGATATGTGTATTAGCAAGTCTTTGCATATCTGTAAACTAATTTTAGGATGTATTTAGATGTTATTTGAATTTAATGTATTAAGGAAGTATAGGTGGCAGGGCCGAAACTAGCTTTTTTTGCACCCGGGGCAAGCATGGATTTTGCCCCCCCCTCCCCCCCCTCTTCTGCAAAGTATATTTACAAAGAGAATTTTACTAGTTAAAAAAAATTATGGCCATTTTTTTTCCCATTCGGACCAGAAAATCAGAGTTCTAACTTTTTACGACTGCTCTTTCATCTTCACCTAACACTTCATTTATAATGGCTGTTTCATAATAATGGAAGCCATCAGTAGAAAATGATCCATTCCAAAGGTATAATCCTTCATTTGGCACTAGGGATGCACCGGATATTGATTTTGCCGGATATCGGATACCGGATATCCGAAGCTCCTTTTCCTGCCGGATTCGGATATCCGATCGGATATCCGGCACTAGATATGTTTTTAGTTATATGGTGAATTATTTCTTTATATACCGCCATCTCAGAACAAATTACAAACATGTTTCATACATCATTAAAACATTTTAAATGTATTGAAATATAATTTACAAAAACTATATCTCTTTGAACATCAGGGCTTGAAATTCAAGTTTTCCCCAGAAGGGGAGCTTCCCAGCCAACATTTAAAAATACAGGGGAGTTGAATTGTTAGAAAGGAGAAAAAAAAATCTTTAAACCCCGTTATTTTTTATGTGCCACTTAAAGAATTACATTTATACAGACATGACAAAATACCTTTGAAATAATTTAAATTAACAACTCAAGATAACTTATTAGTAATCAAAAATGTTTATTTATATTAAAACAAAGGAACAGAATCAAGTTTTATATATACCATGTCTATTTTTCAACTTTCAACTAACGTTATGGGCAATTAACAATTGGGTTGCTAAATGAATTTCTTAATTTAGAATTTATTCCATTTTGTTTGCATGTTTTAGCCTCTTTCACAAGTTACACTTTTGACAAACAGCACAGACCAACTTTTATAACTTTAGAAATTATCGGAAACGCATGGTTATGCTCTGTTAAAAAAATTTAGAAAACTTTGCAAAATTTGATGTGCATTATTTTTTAACTTACTTGCATGAATAATGCATATCGGTGATTCTATTGTCAATATCCTACGGTGATTGTATGTCCCTTCTGAACAAACTTGTTTTATTATATCCTTAATGGAATTATAGTCAAAACTGTAATCCCTGGTATTTTCGTTAAAATTGAACTATGGAATTTTAAATGCATTCAACATGTCCAAAAACACTTTAGTGTATATATTGTCATCATTTCTGTCCACAATTCCAATGACATCAGTTTCTGCCGACTGCAACTGTGTTTCAAAGACTAGCAACTCAACCTTAGGCCATAACTTATGTAAAAATGTTACTAATGTTTTAATTTTAATTCACTTTCATTCACTCCCATCAAGAATCTAACCAGTAGTCAACTTTCTTCATATCTACAAGTTTTAAATTTTCAACAACTTCTGCTCCATCAGTCAGTCCTTCAATCAAAAACTGTATCAACCTTTTCCTGTAATGTCTCTTAATTTTCTCAAGGAGCCGTTCTCTGCTCCAGAAGCTAATGTGTAGCTTGGCAATATTTCATTATTCAAATCTGTTTCATTGCAATTATAGATTGGGGGGGGGAGGGGGGGAGAAGGCTGAGTAGTGGCATCTGGTAGGGTAAATAAGAAAGCTTCCCATTTATCTGAATATTCTTATGGAACCCCAGTCAACAAAAATGTTTTGGTCCCATGCTTTTCAGATAACCGGAGTTTTACTGTACTTGAATGATTAATGAATAAATGTTATGCTCAGAGTTCGTAAATATCATGATATTTTCGAAAATATCAAAAATATCCGATATTTTGATATATATCCGATATTTTCAAAGCAGCCAACTTACCGCTGATAATAAATGTTTTCGAGCATAATATAGATTAGAAACTAAAATATACTGCACTTAACATGAAAACTTAATAAAAGAATAATATAAAAATGCATTTTTCTTTTTCTTTTTGTTCTAAGACCAAGTATAAAAAAAATCAGACATTTTCAAAACAAAATTTTAAATACAAAAAAAGTTTTTTTAATTGAAAAATTTTAATATAAATGTAAGTATAAAATGTTTTATTTCATATTTCCTAACATGCTGTATAGTTCAAACTCAACTGAACCAAAACTTGAAAAAAGATTCTTTTCTAATGAAGCTGTATATAATTGCTTATTTGAATTAGTCTATCTTTCAGTGGTTGTTCTGAATTAATTATGTCCCACATAATTATTAGTTCAACATTAAAAAAAAAAAATTCTTCAAATCTAAAGTTTGAAAAATATTAGAGCCGTACCGAGTACTCGGTAAATACTCGGTACTCGGCATACTCGGCCAATTTGCTGAGTACTCGGTACTCGGCGAAATTTTGGCCGAGTACTCGGCCAATACCGAGTAGTTGTAAGAATTTAATTTTTTAAGCATATGAACTTATAACTGATCTGTAAAAAGTTATTCGAATATCAATGTATAATATATGCAATAATTCATAAAATTATTTACTTGGTATTTAACAATATGGCTACAAAATATAGAAAATGTTAAGAACCCTCATAAAATAATTCCAGATTAAAATTTAGTTTCACATTTATCCTTCTATATATATAAAAAAAGTTTTGATATGGAAATGGAGCAATGAAAATCTGCGTAGATATTCCCAGCAGATCGGCATCAAATTTGAATGCTTAAGCATGACCTTTCTTCATTAATATTAAAAAAACTGTTGCATACAAAAATATTAAAATCGGTAGTATTATAAAGAAATGTTTGATAAGCACGCTGATGCAGACAGTTTTCAAATTGAAGAATTATTTTAAGATAAAGGTTAAAATTCAATATTTGCTTTAGTAGCCAGTGGCCGGTAGAGGCTGTATGTTTAGTAGCCACTACTGTCAATTTAGTGGCCACTTATCGTAGTTTGTAGATTTAAATAGTTTTACAAGTAATGTTTTTAAAATATTTATGTTACGAAGACATCTTTTAAAATATATAAAAATAAAACTATCCACAGTGTCAGTTTACTTACCCCAACAAAAACAATTAACAGTTATTTTACATTAAAAAAAGAGAGAATTTATCGAACAATGTCGTACAAGACCAAGGTCAAAGATTGGTTCACATCTCCAATACGTCACCGTGTAGCCCGAGATCAGAATTCTTTCTGAAAATAGGCCTAAAATATTTCCTGTTTGACAAAATTCGCAATTAATTTTTGAAATTGTTTTAAGAAATTTGCAATTATTTTACGCAACCTCTTGCTAAAATTCACATTTTTTTCGCCGATCGTTCAACAGAATTCACGATTTTTTTTCGCGATCATTCGACGAAAGTGGCGATTTTATTATGCGATCTCGACGAAATTCGCGATTTTTTCTACGATCAATTGATGAAATTCGCGACTTTATTTCCTCGATCTTTCGCAAAATTCGCGATTTTATTCCGCGGTCGTTTGACGAAATTTACTTTTTTCGCGATCTTTTGACGAAGTTTGCGTTTTTTTCGCGATCTTTTGACGAAGTTTGCGTTTTTTTCGCGATCTTTTGGCGAAGTTTGCGTTTTTTTTCGCGATCTTTTGACGAAATTTGCGTTTTTTTTCGCGATCTTTTGACGAAATTTGCGTTTTTTTCGCGATCTTTTGACGAAAATTGCGGATTTTTCGCGATTTTTTGATGAAATTTGCGGTTTTTACGCGATCCTTTCACGAAATTTGCGTTTTTTCAGCGATTTTTTGATGGAAATCGCGGGTTTTTTTCGCGATTCTCAAATTCACAGCAAATTTTCTGAAAGGTCAGAAGGGTGGAGCTGTGTTTTTTCTGCACCTGATTAACGAAATTCCCGCTTTTTCAAGATCCTTTGACGAAATTTACTTTTTTTCGCGATATCTTGACAAAATTTGCAATTTTTTCGCGAACTTTTGACAAAATTTGCGGTTTTTCGAGATCCTTTGACGAAATTTGCAGTTTTTTCGCGACCTTTTGACGAAATTTACGGTTTTTTCGCGTTCTTTTAACGAAATTTGTGGGGGTTTTCGCGATCTTTTGAGAAAATTTGCGGTTTTTCGTGATTTTTTGACGAAATTTATGGGTTTTTTGCGATCTTTTGACGAAATTTGCGGTTTTCCCCCTATCTATTTGCGAAATTTAAGGGGTTTTCGCGATCTTTAGACAAAATTTGCGGTTTTTCGTGATTTTTTGACGAAATTTACGTTATTTCGCAATCTTTAGACGAAATTTTCGGTTTTTTCGCGATTTTTTGACGAAATTTGAGATTTTTTTCGCGATTTTTTGACGAAATTTACGGTTTTTCGTGTTCTTTTAACGAAATTTGTGGGTTTTT
Source organism: Maratus speciosus (assembly GCA_963932465.1). Classification (NCBI taxonomy): domain Eukaryota; kingdom Metazoa; phylum Arthropoda; class Arachnida; order Araneae; family Salticidae; genus Maratus; species Maratus speciosus. The sequence continues at coordinate 387,729,200 of OZ010791.1, forward strand.
TCGCGATTTTTTGACAAAATTTGCGGTTTTTTGACGAAATTTGAGATTTTTTTCGCGATCTTTTGACGAAATTTACGGTTTTTCGTGTTCTTTTAACGAAATTTATAGGTTTTTTCGCGATCTTTTGACAAAATTTGCGGTTTTTCGTGATTTTTTGACGAAATTTATGGTCTTTTTGCGATCTTTTGACGAAATTTGCGGTTTTCCCACTATCTATTGGCGAAATTTAAGGGGTTTTCGCGATCTTTTGACGAAAATTGAGGGTTTTTGCGATACTTTGATGAAATTTGCGATTTTTACGCATTCCTTTCACGAAATTTGCGTTTTTTCCGCGATTCTTTGACGGAAATCTCGTCTTTTTTTCGAGATTCTTATGAAATTCTCGTTTTTCCCGTGATTCTTTGACGACTTTTTTGCGAACGATTGACGAAACTAATATCTTTCGGCGACCATTTGTCGAAATTCGCGATACTTTTATGCCGCTTTTTTTTAATTTTCGGAACCAAATGCCTTCAATGTGAACATCAAAGCGATTTTCTTTTTCTTTTACGATTCCGCGGAAATCGCTGATCGATTAAAAAAAAATAAAAAAAAAAAAACGGAAAAGTGGCATTTCTGACATGTACTATTACATGAAAAATAAAGATCGCCACTTTGGCGATCAGATGCACATCATAAAGTCGCAATTTTTTTACATTTAGTCGCCCTGTGGCCGGTGGCGACCGGGAATTTTAACCTTTATTTTAAGAGATATTTAATGCCAAAGTTGGACGAAATCTTTCCATTAAAAAAGTTTTATAGGAGCAAAGCTGTACATAGGAATTTAATCATTTTTAGATCATTTTATGCGTCAGAATTTTCCGGTGTGCAGACTGTATTTAGTTTTTTAATTTGACTCCTTTTTTGAGGTTTTATTTCTATTTTAAATTAAATTTTTAGCATTTCGAGAGATAACCTTTTACTTATTTTAGAAAATTGTATTAATTTAAACTGTTGCCAAGTGTATAAACAGCGCAAACAATAATGTTTGCTTCAAATTAAAAATTTATTTTACACGTGACTATTATAAATAGAAAATATAAAAAGCAGGAACTCATTGAAAATTACGTCATAAAAACTATATTTACACATGAATTTTAAGAGAGAAAGAATATTGTAAAATAATAAATTCATTAACATACATTAGAAGTCTTAAATAGGAGAATTTATGTCACATTACACTTATTACGTAAAATGAACGAAAAATAATATTGCAAAACAGTTTAAATTTAAAAATTGCTCGAGACATTTATTTGATATATTAAGATGATCATAATACTTCATTTCTAACTGAAGTATTTTTGCGTGAATATTAAAAAGAGAAAGAAAAGTTTGGTGAAAATTACGTCAGATTATAATTGTCAGATTCAAATTATAATTCAATCTTCCGAAATCTTTTTAAAGCCGATCAAATTAGGGTGCTGTTAGAGTCTGCAGTGTGTGAACGGGGGTTGACGAGCGTAGCTCGTAGGGGGCAGAGCCCCTAGTACAAATAAAAATAAGTTTTTTTTTAAATATATAGGAAACAGAAAAGACTTATTTTGGATAAAGAAACTGAAAATGCAATAAAAAAATTAATAATTAAATTTATTATATTTCAAATTATGGTACAAAAACACCAAATATTCTACATTATCAGTAAACAGAGCATTTCTTTTACTACTGTAAATATGGCCTGCCTCTGAAAATATACGTTCAGAATAACAGTGGTTGAAGGTGCACATAAGAATTTTTTTGCAAGGTTGCATATAATCGGAAAAGTCCCCCCCCCCCCCCCCCCCCACCATGCAAATGGAGTGTCAGTTTTACATAAGTCTTCTGTTAAGAAAGCCTGTATCTCTTTTTGTACCTTTCTTTTTATTTTTCTCTTTTTACTTTTAATCAAAAGAAAATAAGGTACAGTTACAAAATAAATATGAAATGTTTTGCATCATTCAATGAATTGTTACAGTAACCAATAGGAACATTTTTATTTTTCATAGACAGATTTCAGGTGTATCAGAATAAATTGAGGGTTGAAGAATGTTTTAATTTTATATTGGTTAATAATTGTACTTGTTATGTGTCAATTCTTCTTTTTTTGCTACTTTTTTGAATTGTCGAAAATTGTCTTTAAAAAGTGCACAAATAAATTTCAACTTAAATTAGTTAATTTATATATACTATATTATATATGTATATTATATATATGTACACACAAGCTCACATTATGTGCACATCAGTGTGTTTTTTTCTTATTACACAACTACTCGGTATTCGGTACTCGGTACTCGGCCGAGTAGTCAGTGGCCGAGTACTCGGTACTCGGCTACTCGGCCAAAGTACTACTCGGTACACCACTAAAAAATATATTTGTTTTCTTTTTTGGCTAAAAAAGTCACATCCAGAAGAGACAAGTTCTTTATCTACAGATTCACAGTCAATAACAGTTGAAAATTTATTTCATTTACACTGAAATATTACAAATTACGACTGAAAATATCAAAAATATCTTGCGCACATTCATATTTTGAAAATAAATATCAAATGCAGAAAATATGAAACATCTTGATATTTTGAAAATAAATATTGGATATATATCAACGAACCCTGGCTGTATATAAATGATTATCAAAATTACATTTTATCTTTCAATGGCTGTTCTAAATTGACTGCCTAATATAATTATTAGTTCTACATTTAAAAATAAAAGTTTGAAACATAAAGCTTGGAAAAGATTCGTTTTCTTCTTTTCCTAAAAAAGTCACTGCCAGAGGCAAAAGTTCATTATCAACAGAATGACACAGTCAATAACAGGTGGAAATTTCATTTACACTTGGTTTGAATGGGAAAAATATCAAAATTACCTTCCACGGTGATATTTTAAAAATAAATATAGTACAGAACCATTTATCCGGAATGCTTGGGGTCAGATGTATTCCGGATAACTGGTTTTTCCGGTTTTGTGCATTAAAGCAGCATCCATTTGATAAGTTTTGTGGAATATGTGTGGTTGTGGCATTATTTCTGATTTTAAATTATTAGATTACTTTGATTAAAAATCAATGCAAGAAAGATCAAAGGTTAACCAGAGTTTAAAAGAAGATAATTTATGGGAATCCCTTAGGAACAAAAATTCTTCTGTTTCCTCTGCATAAAAATTAAAACATCTAAAATACAACAAAAATATGTTTTCTTTTCAAATACTAGATGTTGTCATCAAATTATACAATTGTTTCAAGCAAAGCCTATGTCAAACTGGCAGTGTATGACACATTTTTCTGCAAAGATTCTGAAATCAGTCTATCAGAAATATCATTCCGGATAACTGGTTTTCGGATAAATGGTTCCATACTGTATCAATATACAAACTATCAAACATCTTAATATTTTGAAAATAAATGTAAAGAATTTGAAAATATCGAAAATATCAAAAATCTTGATATTTTAAAAATAAATATCGGATATATATCAAGATATATATCATGATATATATCCGTTGATATATATCAACGAACCCTGGTGCTTATATTGAATATTTTTCAATCTATTGAGTATGAATTAATATTATTAAATAAACTCCTTGTGAATCCTTCCTATTTATTTATTTACTTTTGTTAAGAAATACTTTATTTTTGTAAGATTTTAAGAAACATTTATTTCCTCAAAGTAATTTCTTTTAAGGGGACATTCCAGTGAAACTGGTTTTCCCTTCTCAAATCATGAAATTCTATATTAACCCATGGGAAATTTTAGCAAGAACAAAAAACCATACATTAGTCATAAATTATAAAACACTTTCTAACACTCATAATATTGTTACCAAATTAAATTTTTTTTCATTCACATCACACAGTTAAACATTTAAGGGGACCCTTCACTAACTTGAAAATGGCCATTCGGTAATGTTAAACCAATGGGCAGGGTTTTTTCTATTTGTTTAAATTTGAAAAGTTTTAAAAGATTCTTTTTGCATAAGATAGCTAAGCTCGATCTTTCATACGGCTGTTTTTTACTTTTTCGATTTCGGTTGCAGATTTTTTTGCATGGAATTGCAATGCATTGGAATTTTAAATCCATATCCAAAGTTTGAAAAGGAAATAGTCAATTGATTTCTTCTATTACACGATAAAAGGTTGATTTTAAAAGTCATGTCCTAATTTCTGTGAATTCCAAAAATCAACTAGTTTGTTATTTCTAAATATGTTTTTTTAAGTTCACCAATTTTTCTTTCTTCATCTGTGCCACAAGTGTAATCTCATTTTGTTTAGTGCTGACTATTGTCCAATTTGGCAGGGCTCAGTCTCCGGTGGCTATTACTGCCCTTTTAGTTATTTCCTATTTTGGGCACAGGGAAAAACATCGCAAAATACATAAATCGGTCATAAAAAAAAATCGCCGATTTCGTCAATTATGGTGAAAATAAATAACAAAATTTGTCGACCGGTCGCAAGAAGAAAACTGAAGTTCATGGGAAATCGGCAGCGGGAAAATATCACAAAATTCGTCAATCGATCATGGAAAAATATCGTGAAATTTGCCAGTCCGTCACGAATAAATATCGTGAAATTCCTCAGCCGGTCGCAGAGAAAAAACGCGAAATTTTTCAATTGGATGCAAAAAAACAATCGTTATTTTCATCAGTATGTCGCAAGAACAAACAGAGAAATTTGCCAATCGGTCACAGAATCAGGGCCGTGCGAAGAGAAAACTGCGCCCGGGGCAGCGTGTCAATTTGGCGCCCCCCCCCCTCCTTCAAAATTGATAAAGGGCAGAAACAGAAATAAATTATATTGAATACATATTTTGCGTTTATTTTAGAACTTTAAAAGATTTAATTTTAATTCAGAAATTCCAAACAACTAAATAACAGAAAAGAAAATTGCACTTATTTGTTAATGAGATCATGATGCTTTGCGACAGATTTTTCTTAACCTTTCTCAGATATTTTTCTAGCCATTTTTAGTTCTTGTTACTCTTTAAGCTGCAGAAAATGGGTAAAAATCGCTTACAACCAGATTGGAAACAAGCGGTCCCTTCAACCAATTAAGTACTAAAAAAGCAAAACAAACAAAAAACCTGCAGAACATAATGTAATAGATAAAAATAAATTATAATTTCAGTACATTAATTAAGAAAGATAACTGAAGCAATGTTTTAATTAACCTTTAACTGATGTCACAGAAATTGTCACATAACTAGTGTGAAGCGGTCTGTGGGACCGCTCCATTGAAAGATGAATAAAAGGCACAATTAACTCATAGGATGGTGGTTTTGTACTAAACTTTTTGTACAGCACTGTTATAATTTAAATTCACCTATTCAAAAGTCCCTGGTAAAAGTACTAAAGTTCCAAACGGAACAAAATTTTGGTAGTGTTTGTAGTTAAACTGAAAATTGCAAGTTAAACTATAAAAATTGAAAAAAGCCGCGGTCTGAGAGACCGGTAACATCAGTTAAAAGTTAACCTTTAATTGATGTTACCGGTCTCTCAGACCGCGGCTTTTTTCAATTTTTATAGTTTAAACTGGTTTAAATACAAACACTACCGAAATCTTGTACCGTTTGGAACTTTAGTACTATCAACAGAGACTTTTGAATAGGTGCATTTTAATTATAACAGTCCCGTACAAAAAGTTTAGTACAAAAACACCATCCTATGAGTTAATCATGCCTTTTATTTATCTTTCGATGGAGCGGTCTCACAAACCACTTCACACTAGTTATGTGACAATTTCTGTGACATCAGTTAAAGGTTAATATAAAATATAATATCAGGCAAATACATTTACTTCCATTTTATTTTTCTTGCATTTAGGGTAACAAAATCGTTTATTATTTTATGTGTAAAGATTGTGACACACTGAATTTTATAGAAAGTAAATTCAGGTTGCTTAATCTCTCGACTCATAGTAGATCTTAAGTAGTTTTTTACTACTTTATTGTTACTGGAATACTTATAAATTATGTACGCTGTTTCCATGTTTTTGTAATTCCTTGTTTTCCCAAAGTTAAAATTATGGAGCAACTAAAGTATTTCTAATTGATCCATTTTATAAAAGTTCTTATATAATGGTAGAAATAAGGTTTTCGCATTTAAAACCTCGCTTAACAATTCAAGTCAGCAATAAAGGGCAAGGTCCAGGCAATATTAACAGATTTTCGATAACCGATCTTAGATTCGCACCAGCCAGAAACTCAAATTCTTGTTTTACATTTCTCAGTTTCTCAAACCTCCAGTTCAGTTGCACGGTTATAGTGTCTCTACGTAACACGAAATCCTCCACATTCATATAAATTTCCAGTTTCATCAGAAGCTTCGTAGTCAAATTGTTCTGCGAATTTTACGTTTTCTGTTTTGCTCAAATAAGGACTCTAACATTTACAGACATATCCAAATCTTCGCTTTCTTGTTCAGAAATTTCCTCTCTTATTGTCAGAAATATGTTTTTTAGTGTTTCAATCATTTTTGCTGGCGATCAAAACATTGACAGTTTTTTTTTCTTTTTTTTTTTTTTCGTGAGAATAATATTAACTTTTTCCATTTCATTTAAAATGCTGTGTCAAACTAGTAGGCCGTAAATTAAGATAAATTTCCTTATTTGCTTTATTAAGCTTTTTGCTCCTGAGTAAGTTTACTCATTTTACTTCATTTCTATAAAATCTTCCAGAGCTTTAAAAATCTGTGGCAATTGTTTGTAAACTGCAGATATAGCTTTATTTTTTCATGACTATAGAGTATCGCAATGTTTCTTTAAATAAACTGATAAGTGGACATAAGTATATCCCATCTTTCAGTAGAAGAGAAGAAAAAACAAACACATTTTATGCAGTTCCGGACATTTTTGGACATACACCAGCAGCACGAACTCAAAGTTTAGAGAATGTGCAGAACATGGTAAAAAAATAGACGAATTTATTTACTTCGACGATTCGAGCTTACACAGCATTATATTGGGAAGCCATATTTGCACCATATTACAACATTGAGCTCTGAAGGGTTCATATTGGTATTGTTTATGATGGCCCATTATCTACAAGTTGGATATAGTAGGCCGGAGTGGGATGGGAGTGTCCTCTGTAAGGTCTTTCTAAGGGAACCTAACCCGTATTTACGCAAGGTTCGAAGACAACTACGGAGAATTTCGAACGATTAGGCTGACGTGCGCGATTGGGTCGAACTCAGCACCACCCGTCTACCGTCTTTGAGAATAGAACCTCTCGTGCAGCTGTGAATGTCGAGATTGTCGGACATTAGCTTATCTTAAATTTCTTATGCTAATTTTTTTCTTTTTTTTTTCTTTTCTTTCGGCTTGATGTAGTCAAGAAACCTTTCCACGAATGAAAATTTTCTATTTTCGGTATCGTATAATTTGCGTCATTTGTTCTTTGTGGGGTGTACTGGAATCCTAAACTGGACTGTGTTTTAAATTCAGTAACTTGCAAATGGTTACAATTATTAAAAGAAATTCTTGCAGGAGAGTTATGTAAGATATTAGAAGTATTTTTACTGCGGTTCTCGGTTTTAGTTCCAAATAGCAGAGATAGATTGCAAGCAATAAGCACTCAATAGAGGTCTAAACTGAAATCCCTTAGCATCATACGAAGGAAGAAGGTTAAATATATAGAATTGGCCCCTAAAAATAAGATTGTATTGGAGAATGAGACCCACTCTTGAGACCTCTTTTCGCATCAGTGTTGGGCGATTCCGGTTTTGGCCTTGATTGAACACCTATGGCGCTAGATGTTGTCTTTATAGTGCTTGTGGGATTATACATTGCTGGCATAATTGTCAATTAAGTATAAACTTGATTGATTTACACGAACATGGTTTAATAAAGTATACTGCTGTAACCTGAATTGACTATAAATCTGTGTAATTCTTCAACAAATATTTATCGATATTTATGTTGTAATGTGAAATTGTAAAACTGCAGTATAAGAATTGAAAAAGTCATTTGTAACTCGAGCAGCTAGTGGATTTGGTCTGCCCTTCGGCATTGCACTATTACGTTAAAGCGTAAGCTGAGTTCCCGAGGTGGTCATCCCTGCTTGCAGCGCCATCTGTAGTTGCTATTTGGAACTAAAGTCGGGAATCGAGGTAAAAAAAAATACTGACATTTTACATTACCTTCCCGCATTTTTTTTTTTTTAAATAGCTGTCACCATTTACAGGTTATTGAATTTTAAAAACAGTCAGTCCATTTTAGGACACTCGGTATATGGTGGGCGATCGAACGAAATTGAAAAATACCTTGCTCTATTAATTTCTTCTACAGTCGTTTTTCTTACTTCATTGGCAAGAAAGTTCATAATTTCATCCTGAATATGATTTGCCATTTGTCTTTTTCACTTTCAATAATTTTCACTTTAACTCTTTTCAAATTTGCCGTCGATTATATGATTTGATTTTAAACGTCTCTCAAGTTTCTTTTAGGGAATGCCTGCATTCCTGCGTTCTAGAGCATTTTTATGCTCAGGAATTTTAGGATTTAGTTTCTTCCACATGAAAAACCCACAATCTGGATTGGCTAACTTTGGAGGGCGATCATGATAATTGGTGAATAGTAAAAAGAAAAAAACAAAATATAGTGATTCCCTCAATTAAGTTATCCAATAAGCCGCAATCACCGTTAATAACACAGACCTGCAAAAAAATACTTTTTGAAAATTGCATTAATTTTGATAACTAATTTTTATGTTTTTTTTTATTGCTGATTCCGAAAATGAAATCCATTTTTTTCTATCACGTAAGGATTTTTCACAAAATGATTGCATATTTTTAAAGAAAATGCTAAAATCATGAAAATTTGACATTTCATTTATTTATAAATCTATATAAATTACATTTATATCTGAGTTCAAGTAATAGTTAAGTATATGTAGAAGGTTACAAGTCCTTAGAGTAATGTTTTTTCTTTACATCAAAAGTTTTTTGCCACTTTTCCTATTGTGAACTTCGGAGGGATTGTCTTTTTGTAGCATCCAGCAATAGTCGGCTATCATACTAATATTCCATTTGCCTTGATATCACCTCTCCATTTCCTCTATATCCTGGTGAAATCTTTCACTTTGTTCCTCAATAACTGCACCTAAATTTTCAGGAAAATAGTCTAGGTGTGAATCGAGAAAATGAACTTTAATCTCATATTACACCCTAAAATCTTGAAATTTTTTACCATCTCTTCTACAATAGATTTGTATTTGGAGTCCTTTTTGTTGCCAAGAAAGCTAGTAATAACTGGTTTGAAAGGTTTCCAGGCTTTTCTTTCGTTTGTTTTCATTTTATTCTCAAAATTTTCATCTTTCATCATTTTCCTGCTGTCTGGTCCTACAAACACACCTTCCTTCAGTTTTGCTTTGGATAAATCCGAGAACTGCTCACAAAGGTATTTGAAACATTCACCTTCTTTTGGTGAAGCTTTGACAAATGGTTTCATAAGACCTAATATTATATGAAGCAGGGGAAGTAATACACTTTTTTTGGATCAACAAGCTTTTTCCTTTCCCAGGTCCACGTGGGACAGGACGTATGGCAGACGGAATGTCAGGATAAAATATTTCCTTTTTGTTCTTTAAATTGAAACCTTTCACATTACAAATACAAAAATAGCAATCATTACAGGGATTTTTAGTTTTACCAAACCGAAAATATTGCTTTTTACCTTGAAACCATTGTCTTAATTCTTCTACGCAAATACGACAAACTTTGTGTAGAGGTCAAGGCTTGTCTTGATCGCCTAATTTCATGCCAAAATAAGCAAAATACACTTTTTTTTTACAAAATCAGATATGCTTCTTTGTTTTTTCACTGTATAGTTACAACAAATATAGCAGAAACAATTCGGTGAATTATCACATCCTCTGGAAGCCATGTTCTCTAATGCAGAAAAAACTAGAAGTAAAATTTACTACTATAACTTATAACTCATAAGTTGGAATAAACACACATGTGTACAGCACAGTGTAAAGAAAGACACTGATTCAGAAGTATACATAAGGTCCGTGAAAAGACGTGTGAAGAAGGGGTGGCGAGCAGATACCTGCAAGCAGGAGAGATCCGATTTCAACTGGTTTCTACAGTCTTGAATATTGATTTTAATAGGCACTTTACCGATAAAAAGAAATATTTTGTATTGAAATAGTTTCTTCTTTCTTTTTTATTAGTTTAATGCACAAATTGTTTATTTTAAGTCCATAAATTTATTTATCAAACTCATACAAATAATTTCTGGTCTGAAATATACTAAATTCATAAAAACATAGATTGCGATTTGTGATGAAACTGTACGTGATGGAATTTTTTCATTATTTTTCTAGTAATCAGCATCCAAAAAACTATAAAAAATACCATTTACTATGCCGGCAAATTTTTCATCGCAGGCTTGTGTAATTTCTCCACTAGGACTAGGTATAATTTTCTTGAACGTTAGTTTGGAAAATCGTAGTCCTTATGCAATCGCAGATTTCATGTAATCAGCATTTTCATCCTGTGCTGGACCTTTTTTTAACAGCAAAGTAATGACCGAATGACTATAAGAATGATCCCATAGTGGAATCAGAATAGGTTAGCAATTCATATTCACTGAGGGTAGCAGGTAGCAGAAACTTTCGTATACGATGTAAAGGGTTCAAAAGTTTAAGAGTGCAAAAGTTTAAGAAACACTGTAATAAAATATCACAAAAGCATATTATAAAATCATCAGATCTAAAGAGTCAATGAAAAGTAAATGTGAACAGCGCAATAATTTTGAAATGAAAAATGTACATACTTCCATTGGGGAAAATATTCCCGATACGTAAATATGTACATTTAGTTTTACAAAAATATAGAATATCGAAGAGTAAAAAAAAAAAATTCCAATGACAATGATCGACGACAATAAAAAAAAAACTGAAATTGGTAGTACAAATTTGGCGCCCCTAAATTTCCGCGCCCGGGGCGACCGCCCCCTTCGCCCCCCCTTTCGCACGGTGCTGCACAGAATAAAATTGCTATATTTGTCAATTGATCTCGAGAAAAAGTTATGAAATTCACCGATTGGTCTCTAGAAAAAATCGTGGAATTCGTCAGTCGGTCGTGGAGAAAAAGCACAAAATTTTTCAGTCAGATGCAGAAAAACAACTATGAATTTTGTCAATCTGTCGTAAGAAGAACCTGTGAAATCTGCTAATTGATAGTAGAAAATATCACGAAATTTGTCGGTCGGTCCTGAAACTTGATCGTTGTTTTACAAAGAAACATTTTCGGAAAATGATTTTTTGGAAACAGGAGTCGCCCGCCCACAAGAGGGCATGATAAATAGGACACAATAATAATCTTTAGGGCACGAATACTGCCATCCCGTCTCGAAATTCAAGCCCTGTAATGTATATTAATAATATTGCATAAAAAATGTAACTTAAACATTAAAATATTATGTTTATTTGTACAATGAAATACTGATAATTGCTACTGGATTTGGATATGGAATTGACTATATTGATAATTGCTAATAATTCATTAATTTGTACAATGAAATGCTGATAATTTGTATAGTAAATTTTAACCAATTAATATGCATATAATTGCAGAGTATTTTCACAAAGAAATACTACATACTTTTATTTTATAATTTAAACATAAAATATCTACTAATATACCCATGATTAAAGAGTTATTTTCTCCAAACATAGGTTTAATTGATGCCCCTTTTTTGTTTTAATTATTTAATATTGTTTTTGCTCTAAGTCACGTTTAGTTTTATTTTAAGTTAAATTATTTTGATATTTATAAGTAAAATGAAAATTACTTTTAATTTTAAATATTTATAAGGAAGTTACAAAAATAACTAGTTGGATTTGCCAATCCCAAAACTTTCTTCTATCTCATACATCTTAATATTTCAAAAAGTAGTTCCAAGTGTTATCATACTTTAATATTATTAGTTCAATATTATACCAACTTTGATTTTGATCTAAAATTTCTGCTCCAGTCAAATAATCAGAATAAGTTAATCTCGATCATGATATTTATTAACACGTTCATGCCGGCGCGGTGGGTCACACTCGACTGACTCAGAGCTGGCAAGTCTCCGGCCTTTTGGATACCAGTATTTTAATACAGAAAATGTTGTTTTATTTAATTAGAACAATTGGGCAATTTAAAGGAACAACATTTTCTCTAAAATAACAGTGGTGTGCAAAAAGCTGGAGACTTGACAACTCTGAGACAGTCGAGTGTGACCCTCTGCGCTGGCGTGAACGTGTTAAAATCAATAATTTTTTCGTTATTCTGTTGTACATCAGCTGTTTGTGAATAGCCAGCTTAGCAGGATGCGAAGTTCCCTTCGCTTCATGAGCCGCCAATATACACCACAAAAAAACTGCGAAAAATTGAGAAAATTTTACAAAAATCTCTGTTACAGTGCCACTTTCTGGTGGAATATTTCCAAATGCAAGGAGAAACTGCTGGCCATAGCCAAAAATATACACACAAAATTGGTTCAATTCTATGCTTAGCTTCATACACTTTTCAATGGTAAAATAATGAAAATAACACACAAATCCGTATTATAGCGCCCACTTCCAGCAGAATATTTTCAAATTGAAGAAGGACCTGCTGGCCATAGCCAAAAATATACCCCCAAAAATTGGTTCAATTCTATGCATAACTTCATACACTTTTCGATGGTACAAGAATGAAAGTGCCACAAAAACCGCTATTATGGCACCCCATTTTGGCGGAATATTTCCAATTTAAAGGAGAACCTGCTGGACATAGCCAAAAACAAATACAAAAAATTTTAATAAACCACTCATACTACAATATATATTAAAACACACATACACACATAAATAATGCCTGTATTCAACAGTTAAAGGTATATATAAATATTATACAGACATACAAACAATAAATACAATAAACCCAACTGGAGTGAAACATCGGCCGTAGTAGCTCAGTGGTTAGAGCAGCAGTCTTGTATACTGTGGTCCCGGGTTCGATTCCTGACTCTGGCTAATTTTTCATTCCAGTTGGGTTTATTGTATTTATTGTTTGTATGTCTGTATAATATTTATATATACCTTTAACAAAAAATTTTGTTCAATTATATGGATAACTTCATACACTTTTCGGTGGTACAATAATGAAAATGGCACAAAAATAGCGATTACGTGGCCCCCCCTCCTTCCAGTGGAATGTTCACATATTGAAGGAGGCTGACCTCTAAAACATCTAAATCCGTCGAAAACTGGAAATTGAAGAAATTTCTATTAAAATACTTTCTTCTAAAAAATGGCCTGTTTAACTGTTAAACTTAAAAAAAAGAAAGAAAATTAATAAAGTCATACTTTAATAAACAACTTCAAATTTTATTTTGCATTCTGAAAGTAAAGGTACAATTTTCTGAAAGAAGTAAACATAAATTCTTAAATTTATTATAAAGAGTTCAAATATCAATGTTAGGAAAGCTGGCAATTCTTTAAACTTTTGAGAATTACCTTTTACTCATGTATAGTGAACTTACTTTCATATTTTGCATTATAAACAAAATTGTTCGGCATTGTTTGGGGTCAAACTATTTCTGTTATCCTTATATATTCACTTCGCTGGGCTTTGCCGGATATCCGGCAGAGAAGTCGGATATCCGGTGATTGTGATCCGGATATCCGACGGTATTTCGGATATTGAAAAATCTGCCGGATATCGGATATTTGCCGGATATCCATTGCATCCCTATTTGGCACCCCTTTGTTCTGGCACTTGAGGCACATGCCCCCTCTGACCCCCCCCCCCCCCTTAGTTTCGGCCCTGTTAGGTGGGGCTGAATGGGCCTCTATATCATGGTCATGAATGGGCCACCTTTGCCCTGATCATGAAAATATGGTTTTTCTTTCTTTTTTTCTGATTTTCTCTTTAATATGAAACATAACTGACTGTAATGGATTTAGATTAAATTACTGTCTAGTTAGAATAGGTTTATAGTGATGTCTAAAAAATAATTTGCATATTTTCACCCTAAGAAATATCAGTTATTTATTAGAAACATAAGTTAAATTGTATAAATGATTAAGATAAACTGCACAGTTGTTGACCACACCTACCAGTATTTTTCCATTTGATATAAAACTAGAATAATTGTTTATATTCTGAATCTGTTGGGTAGAATAAATAATACAAGAAATTTATACTAAATAGTCAATAAGCTGTTACAACCACGTCGTTTAATATTAATTTTGAAAAATATAAATTTTGTTAAATCATAATGTGTATTATCTATTATTTTTATGTATATTTTATGTTCTTTCTTTCTTATAATCTCATTATTTTGTCATTTTTCTGCTGCAACTATGCGATTTAATAATATCACTTTTGATGTTCATAAATTTTGATAAACATTGTGTATAACTTACTATTTCAGTATATGCTTTGATCATATCATGTCAAGTACCATTCATTTTGTCATGTTTGGTGAATAAAAGATTAATTCCACATTTCCTCATTGAATTCATTTAGTGTATTCATTCAGGGTTGGCCGGATTTATCCATTTTTAAAAATCCGGATGGTTTTTTTTGGATAAATCCACTTAAAAAAAGCTGGAGATGTTTGGAGAAAATAAGATGAAAAAAGTTCATTTAAAATGAATCTTAACTTTTTTTTAAATAGAAGGCTGGAAAAGAAGATGAACCATTAATGGTATACAGTACAATATTAATTCAGCAGACAAGCAAATTTTATGATGTAATTTATTTATGAAAATGAAATCATTTGAATTTGTAATTTTGTTGAATAAGAAAAAATAAACTTATTTTAAAATAAAGTTAAAGAAACAGTTGCCCTAAACAAATAAATGATTATAAAGTGTAATGTTTAAAAATTGACATAAATCAATTTCAATACTTAGTATAAGATAATAATGTATAATTAATTCATTCTTAACAATGTTTTTGTTTTTTGATTGTTGCTGCATAATTGCTTATAAACGAACAGTTTTTAATGAAAAAAGGAAATACAAAAAATGTCACCAATCTTTTGGTTCTGCTCTATAGTGTCGATAAATTTTAACTAGCTTTTCTGCTTTGTCAGTTCCTAAACGATTCCTTACTTTACTCCAAACAAAACCATAAGTGGAAAAGATTCTTTCAATTGATGCAGAACTGGGTGGACAGCTATGTAGTTTTATAAAAAAGTCACAAAATTCTTCAGCTTCAGGTACATTAATGCTTTTTTTAATTGATTTTGCCTTAGTGAGGTGCCACCACTGTTTTGCAGAAAAGTTTTCAATAACTGAATTTGAAAATATACTGGCTGAAAAAAAATCACTGTCCTTTAGTTTCAGTTTTAAAACATAAGGTAGAAAATTCGGATACATGTCAGCAAGCCACTGCTCTGCCATTTCTTCTTGTTCAGATGTTAGTCGTTTTCCAAAATACTTTGGATCAGTCATATTCGCTAGGAAATGAAATGGTTCCATGTTTTCAGAAAACCTCTTTTTCAGCATAGGTAAATAACTGCTAAGAGACGGGTTTTCTAAAATATCTAACCATACCTCAACAGCTGTAGACAATGTTGCTTTGTCATCTTGCAAAGCATCTAAACCCTTACTTATAACTTCAAATTGTTCACACAAATTCAAGGCTTCTGAATACAGGCCAGCATTCATTAGATACTTTCCTATTTCCTTATTGAAATCTTCATTGTGTTTTAACTTTATTTCAATGTATTTGTGATAATTTTTCAAAAAAGTTTTCAAACATTCTTTCTGTGAGTTCCATCTAGTTTCATTTGGAATTTGGGGCATCATACCATTTTTATTCTTTAACCAACCATGTGCATTTTGTTTATTTCTAAAGTATTTTTGAACTTCAACTATATGTTTCATTAAATTAGCTGGAGTTATATCCTTTGCACATAAATTTAAAATATGAGAGGAGCATCCGTATGTTAATAATTCAGGGTGATTTGACTTTAAATTATTTTGCATAGCGATCATTTTATTTTCATTATCCAAACAAACAGCAAAAATATTTTTGACAAATTTTTCTTGAATTTCTTTTATTGCCGTTTCTGCAAAATCTGAACAAAATTCTGCAGTTTTTTTTTCTGCTCCACAATCAACAGTTTTAAAAAGGTAAGAATTCTTACCTGTATGAATACTACATGCGAAGATGGGGTCATTGCTTATGTTTGACCAGCCATCTAATATTAGCGTTAGACTTGTTTCGATTGAAATTTCTGATTTTAATTTGTTCTCAAGTTCATCATATGCATCAAACAACAATTTTTCAGACAACTGTTTTCTGCTTGGTGGAATATATCCTGGCCTTAACTCTTGAATCATATTTTTAAATTCTACATTATCTGCAACATTAAATGCAATATTATTTGCATAAAAGAAATTGGCAATCTTTTTTATCAAACATTGATTTTTGAATGGCAGTAGTTTTGATTCCATATGATAAAATTGATGCTTGATCTCTAGTTTTAGAAGTAGAGAGAAATATTTGTTGCTTAGGAGAAACCTGTTCACTTGTACTTGTAGATGTATTTGAAGAAATATCAATATTAGGATTAGCTTTAGTTATTTTTAATGGAGGTTCCCATTCACTGCAGTTAGGCTCAAGAGTATTTTCATCACTCATATGGGAAGAATCCAATTTAATTCTTTTGCATTTGCTAGATGTTGTTTTATCCTTTCAATCCTTTTGCTGATAGTAGTACCACAATACTTGCACTTCACATTAGTTCCAGAATCAATAACCTCACCCCACTCTGACTCTGGTAATGGTTTTCTTCCACTTCCAAATGACATAGTGGTCCAGTACACTTTTTTAAGAACACAATTCTTCTTATTGCTCCAACCTTAACACATGCTTTGGAAATCCAAACAAAAATTTGTAAAGTTACTACTGAGGAAAAATATTCTACTTCCACTATTAATAAAATGGTACATTTGACTATAACACTTCACAAATAAAATTTTTGACTATGGCAAGCTATTGCATATATATTTCACTGCAACTCATTCCCAGACTGTACTGACACTGACCACAAGTATGAAGCTGATAATAGCATTAGGACTAGCACCTGCTTTTTTCTGCCAATCATCTTAAGGAATCACTTTAAAAAGAGGTTTGCAAAGGAATAGAAGAATGCAGATGACAGTTTGGGTAAGCAGATGCACCTGCCAATGCAGGTGGTACAAGAATGAAAAAAATAAAAGAAACAAGTGGGTAAGTGTGATCATACATCGTACAAAGGGTTTCGTTTAATATTCCTTTCAAAACACTTTCTTTCAAAACGTCCAGTACATTTATCGCCATGGAATACCTTCTAAATTTTGGCAAACACATCCTAAACTATGTTAAAGTTTCCAACATATTCGCCTTGTTATATTTCCTAATTTTGTTTCCCCCCCCCCAAAATGCTACGATACATCACATGACGGGTATCTGCCAAATTTAGAAAAGTGCCCCCTTGGGGGGGAGTGGGCAGATGGTTACCATGATTTTTGACGCGGCCTGATTTAAAAAATTTATGTTATGTTTTATAAGCCATATTAAAGTTTCAAACAGATCGTCCAGTTATATTTCCTAATTTTGTTCGCGCACCTCCCTCAGCCCCCCCCTCCTCGAAATGCGACGCGCCCTTCTTCTTTATAATTTATTATCGTGTGTTATAAAGTATCTTAAAGTTTAAAACAGATTGAATTGTTAGATTTCCTACTTTAAATGAAATCGCGGTCTGTTAATTCCACATTCCACCACCAGGGAGCGCACTGTATTCTTAACAAAAGCGTATCTGAACGAAACTCCTTTACACAACCCATTAGTAGATGTGTTACTCGAGGGGGTGGCGGTCTTCAGCAAGAATTTAAGATAATTATTGAAATTACTATTCGTAAATAGTGGTAATTTAACTTTTGACATATTTATATTTAATAAGTATAAGTAGCATGTATCTGAGGACTCCATCAAAAAACGCACCTGAAACGGTATGAAACAAAAAAGAAATATTTTGCCCCTCCCCCTCTCCCCACCTTCCCGAAATTTCATGCGCCATTTTTTATAAACTTCTTCTAATGTGTTATAAAATATCGTAAAATTTCAAACAGATCGCCTTGTTATATTTCCTAATTTTAACAAAAATGTTAGTTCCACATTCCACCACCAGGGAGCACACTCTATTCTTAACAAAACTGTATCGGAAGGAAACTCCGTTAAACAACCTATAAGTAGATATGTTACTCGAGGTGGTGGCGGTCTTAATAAGAAATTAAGATATTTGCTGAAATTACTATTAGGAAATAGTGGTAACTAAACTTTAGACAATTTTATATTAAATAAGTAGCATATATCTCAGGACTCCCTCAAAAAGTCACCTAAAGCGGTCAGAAACGCTAATTTTTTAAATAGAAATCTAGCGCCCCCCCCACCCTCCCCGGAATTTCGCGTGTCATTCTTTCTTACACTTTATTTTATGTGTTATAAAATATCTTAAAGTTTCAAACAGATCGACTTGTTAGATTTCCTAATTTTAACAAAATCGCGTTATGTTAGTTCCACATTCCACCACCAGGGAATGCACTCTATTCTTAACAAAAGCATATCTGAACGAAACTCCTTTACGCAATCTTTCCGTAGATAGATGGGTCGGGATGGTGGCGGTCTTAAACAAGAATTTAAAATATTTGCTGCGGTAACAAACGCTAAGATTTAAAAAATAATTCTAGCTCCCCCCCCCCCCTCCTCGAAATATCACACTCCATTCTTTTTTACACTTTTTTCTATGTGTTATAAACTATCTTAAAGTTTCAAACAGACTGAATGGCGGTCTTAACCAATAATTCAAAATATTTCCTGAAATTACTATTAGAAAATAATAGTGGTATGAAGTAAGCTTTCTGATGATGAATGAGTTATACCTATCTCATATCGCTGTTCAAAAAGCCCAGGCAAATTATTAGATTTCCTAATTTAAGTTAATTCGTGGTTAAATAAGCACTTCTCTTCATTTTAATTGACGCATTTGATAGGAATAAACCGATTAATTAAATAATAATTAATATTTCAGCTTGTAATTAAGATAGGACTTAGATATGGGTATCAATGAAATCAGCGAGAAATTTGACATCGGGATGCCAAAAAATTTAATAAAAAAATTTAATATTTAAAAAGTTAAAATTTCGTATTAAAATATGCTATTATGGAAAACCGCAGCGTCGTCATGTCTACCTGCTTTCCCGCCGAATTGAAATCTTTTTATTTCCTTGTCTTTCCAATTAAAGAAATTAAATTTTTATCGATCGATTTTTAGTGGATATTTTAACTTATACACATCGCAGAAATGTGAACTTTATACCAAATGAAAGTAGATTTTTTTCTGCATCTGTCTATTCCATTTACAAATTTCTCGGACCAATATTTTCTGATATACGATTTCGCTTTAAAATCTCCTCTTCATTTTTCGGCTTAATTTCCTCCGTGGTAACCGTGCATTCGGCTGATTTTACTGGCAACCCTTAGGAGAAACACGGATGATTTCGAGAAAGTCCGTTTGAATTTGCGTTAGAAAGGTGGATTGGTTAATTTTAGAAGTTAATTAGCCCGTAATTCGGTTAATTACCAACTTTTTCAAAATTTTATGATTTGTTGTTTGATGTGAGGTGTTCAGCTATAAGTACCCAAAATTTCAAGTCTCTAACATGTATAGTTTCTGAGAACGGGCTCTGTGACGGACAGACAGACAGACAGACAGAGGAGCGAGACGAATAGGGTTTCGTGAGATGAACGAAACCCTAAAAACTGCTGGGTGTTAGTGTTGTATTATAGAATGAATGGAGACTTAGAGAAAATATTTGATTTCTAATTGAAATAAATATAAATTTCTATTAGCAAGAATTATGGGAATAACTAGTTACACATTTAATCAAGGCAAAAAATTACTTATATTTATATAAGATGATTTCCAAATTTTTTTATTCATTGGATGAAATAAAAATAATTATTTGTTGCATTTTATCATTTTATTTTACTTATTTTTTTTCTTTCTAACTCTCTTTTTTAAAAATTCACACAATATAAATATTTTTACACTAAATAGGAGATAGGACCCTAGCAAAAAATCCTGCACAGACCTCTGAAAATAATCTAAAGTAATTTTGATATCTAAAAATAACAAATATTAAATTTTGTGCAGCAATTAATAAAAAATCCGAAATCTCCAAAAAACTCCAATTTTCTCCGGTTAAAACGAATAAAATCTACCGGATAGGATTTTTTAAATTTTCTCTGGATTTAATTACAACCCTGCATTCATTACCTTCAATGGCCCATTCAGACCCATGGGTGGGGATGAATGGGCCAAATTTCTATATTTTTATTTTCTATTATCATTCATTGTAGATTTTTTCTAATCCAATTTTTGTGACTTTTTTATATAACCAAATAAGTAAAGTAACTAAAGAGTTAGTTCTGAGCCAAAAAAAAAATTAGAAAAAATTAAAAATCAAAAATTGGCTCATTCATTATCACTCTCCCCTACTGTGTCACTCATTTTTAAATGACAAAATTTCATGCTCTGTTTTGTACTTCTTTTCTCCGTATGAACTATAATTTACTCACACAATGCATTTTTCTGTATTTAGGCTAGACGTGTAAAAGATGGATTATTTTCTGCTGTTAAAATCATCAAGCTGGAGCCTGGTAATTTTTTCCTACATATTTAAACTCACTTTTTTTGTCTGTTCCATATTTGAGTATAGTTTATCTTTATATTTTTGAAAATTTACTATTATAATTTGTGTAATTTTATGCATTTTTAAATGTGTCTTTCTGTGTCACAATTCAAAGCAGTAAAATGTTAAGGATACTATAGTATAGATATTTAGTGTTGACTCTAAAACAAAAATGCTGCCATAGGGGAATTTTATAAAAAAAACCACTCTGTTCTCAAAAAGGGCACTCTCGCGTCCTGTTCAAAAAACATATTTTTAACTATCTATCTTGTTTATACTGTCCATTTATCAGTAGTGCTTGTACACAAAAACATACTGGTTTGATCCCGCATCTTTAAATAATAGTGTTTAGTCAAACCTTCCATTTGAAAAGTTTGTGATATCGGTAGGTTCTTACCCACAATGTGACGTGATGTTTATTTTTTGTCTTCCTTCATCTTATGAGAAAATTTGACATGAATGATGAAGAATGTGAGCTAGAATAATTGGTTAATAGACAATTTTGTCCTAAATCCTAAACACCATATGAATAAATCAAGGTTCATAGTCTATTATGAAAATGGAAGTGTAAGAGTTCTACAGGAAAATAATTATATTTTTAG
Source organism: Maratus speciosus (assembly GCA_963932465.1). NCBI lineage: Eukaryota > Metazoa > Arthropoda > Arachnida > Araneae > Salticidae > Maratus > Maratus speciosus. The sequence continues at coordinate 387,750,541 of OZ010791.1, forward strand.
TAGTATTTAAAAAAAATCAATCATTAACAAGAGAGAGAGAACAGAAAAACTTAAACTAGAGAACAGGAACTCTGCTTTTTCAGAATTTAGTGTCGTCTCCGGCATTTCCATTACTTCATTTTCTTCTGATGGACTGATGGCTTCTATTATTATAAAACAGCCATTATAAATGAAGCGTTAGGTGAAGATGAAAGAGCAGCCGTAAAAAGTCAGAACTCTGATTTTCTGGTCAGAATACAGAGAAAAAAAATGGCCATAATTAAAAAAAAATTATGGTCATTTTTTCCCTCTCCATTCTGACCAGAAAATCAGAGTTCTAACTTTTTACGGCTGCTCTTTCATCTTCACCTAACACTTCATTTATAATGGCTGTTTCATAATAATAGTAACCACCAGTCCATCAGAAGAAAATAACTCGGTTAAGCGGGACTCAACTGCAGTACAAAACATATTTCAATTTTAAAATTTTCACACGTTTTATTTTACGTAAAATGACGTCATTCGCATCTGCTTAAGAATTCCACATTTACGATCTACTCTTAAACATCTACAGTAAAGCATGCATAGCACATCATTATCATGAAATAATGCACAAATGCAGCAAAAAGATGCCATCATTCTAGATACTCGACAAAAAAATGGCTATCTAATGATTCATAGATACTTAAAATTAAATATAGTTTATAATATATATATTTTTATTTTTATAATATATTTTTAAATATAGCTCCATTGTTTTAACAGAAATCATTCGTTTATACTTTTTTCAAAATAGCACATATTTTAATTACATTTTCTTTCAGTTATTATGAGAAAATGGCAACAAAAATATATAATTACTATTTTAGAACTATTTTTCCTTTACTTTCTGCAGAAATGGAGTACTTCCGTTGACAATATTAAGCAAATAGCTCTAAAAACTACAAAAAAATTAATACTGTATATACTCGCATATAAGTCGACCCCCTAACTTTCGAATGCAAATTCTGTAAAAAATCAAAAACCCGCGTATAAGTCTACTTTTTACTTCAATTTTGCACAAAATCAAACCAAAGATTTTACTTGCCAATGCGAAAAGGTAGTAAGTAAACAAAAACAAATCATTGGAATATATAGAATATTCTTCTCATGACATATAATATGTTTATAAAAAAATCAGCAGAACCTCGATTTAGTGTTCGAAAAAAAATAATGAAAATTTAATTTTTTTGGCGATTTAATGCTGCTTGGCGATACAATAAAATTTTGAATGATACTGTTTTTATGATAAATAATTTTTAAGTAAAACCTTTTTCTACTCTTCATACGAAGTTAGTTAGATTAAGTTTAACTTAAATAAATACATTTTTATTACTACAGTTTTGTCATATACCTTTATATATGTATATATTAAAATTTTACAATCGTAATTATACGATTTAAAACAAAATTTAAGTTTATTAAATTTGTTCCAAACTCAAAATTAATGTCCGATTCTGAACATTGGCAATTTGACTTCGATATTGTTAGTGTCAGAAACAAGAACTGAAGGTTATTGTTGCCATGAAAACAACTAAATATAAAAAGGTTTAATGATAGCATTTTTAATTAGCCAGCTACTTTTAAAACAAACTTAAAACGGTACTACTTGATTATTCCATTGACCAAAAAAAAACTATCGCCAAACTATAAGATTAAACGCCACTAATGGCTCATCGTAAATTTTACATTCTTTTTGACATTAAACGTGGTACACGTGTTTGTTGCATCATCAAGTGATTTTTAATTTGACTTCTATTTGTAATTATATTAATGTTTACAAATTTATTTATTCTTTCGTTGTTTAAAATAAAAATTTTGTCAATTTGTATAATTTGGCGAGTAGTTTGGCAATTTATATAATTTGGCAAAATTGGTCAACAGAATAATCAAATAGTACCCTTAAAACTTTTCCAGCCGGTCATGTAAAGTTAAATAACTACTGCAACACGCAATTTGTATATACAGTAGAACCTCGATCCATCGTTTTTCAAGGCGTACGTGACAAAAAACGATGAATGTGGGAAAACGATGAATACGGGTTAACATCAAAACACACAAAAAAAAGTTTATGCATTACTAATGCATGCATTGTATACAGATACTAATAAATACTAATTTGTTACTTGCCAAACTGTAAAAGAAATAAATCGAAGTCGTAGAAAATTGATATTTATTTTAAAAAAGCAGTAATTTTATGTTGGGTTTTTCGTTCATTTTTTAAATTAAACAACAAATTTTCAAGATGTACAACATTTTTCTGGAAATTTTCTGTAATTTCATGTGAATATATAAAAGTTCGTGCAGTTTCAAATGCCGTAATTGCATGAGACAGACTTGGCAATGGTGTAGACTCGGCTTCATCAGCATGAACATTATCCTCTGCTTCTTCGCCATTATTTTCATTTTTTGCATCATCGCACATTTCTTCTATGCTTAGGACACTGCATGTCGCAACATTTTGATCTATGGAAATATAATCCCTAAATTTCACTGATCCCTGCCCCCATCCCCTCTAAAACAGTACAAACGAGTTACTTTAGGATAAAAGAAGTAATTCCAGTTTGTATGTCATATAGATCCCCTTGACCTTCAATTTCATTTCGGTGAGGAGAAAAAATTTACAACGATGAATGCGGGAAAACACTTTTTGAAGAACGGTGTATGCGGGTTTTGTTAACATTATTTAAATATAATTTGTGCAGGGACCATAGAAAAAAAAACGATCAATGCGGTAAAATGATGGATCCGGGAACGATAGATCGGGGTTTCACTGTATTATATACGCTTATAGATAAAAAATAATACGCTAATCCTTCATTTAGGTTTAAATTCATTGAGGTTTAGACATTAAAATACTTATTTAACAAGCAATTTCCAAATGCATTTAAATATCTTGCAATTGGGAAGGAAATGTGTTGGATAGCCAAATAGCATGGAACGTTAATCTTTTTTGCGCCAAATCCTCAAATATATTTCTTTTTGAAGATTTTTACTGAGATTCCGCCGCCAAATTTGACTGATGTTTTACTACATACATGAGTAGTTTTATAAGCATTTAAAAAAAAAAATAATTTGAGTATGCTCTTTGAGACCTTCCTTGTGAGTAACAATTTTGTTTTTGATTTGTTCTTTTTTATTTCTAACTCCTCCATCATGTGACTTACAGATGAAATTAGCAGATGTAATTGTAAAAATGATGGTACTTATGATTTACATGTTATATATTTATTTATGATTCTGAGTTCACTTTTGTCGCCGAACAATTTGATTTTAAGCCAAAAAGACATAAGCGTGACATAGGTTAGAGCGATGTTTACAATAAAGGTGATTTTGCAAGTGTACAAAAGCATTTTTAGTGTATTTTTTAAAATTCAAATGTACAATATACAGGGTGTCCGGTCTCAACGGTGTCCAATGGCTAATTCGTAAACCGTTAGTCATAGACATATAGTTCCAATTACAAAAATGTTTTAAATGAGGTAAAGAAGTATTTTTAAAGCCATCTGGGTCAAGAAAAACATTTATTTAAAAATTACGAAATTTAAATTTTTATACGGTCCCCCGGTCCTATAAGTGATATTTAGTAAATTTTTCCTATTCCTCTAACAAGTACGGCAAAAAAAGTACCATTCATCTAATACTAAAATTGACCGAGTTATGACATTTTCAATTTTATGACTTAAACCACTTTTCTGTAACTGAAAACAGATGAGTTGGACCAAGCTTTCAGGGGTCGTACGCGAAGTGCTTAAAGTATTATAAAGGGCGTCCACTCCAAACGATGTCCTAAACCGTTAGTCAAAGACATATAGTTCCAATTACAAAAATGTTTTAAATAATATAACGAAGCATTTTTAAAGTGATTTAACAGAAGGTGCTCCCCCTGTATAAATATTACGGTAGTGTTAATTTTTAGTAATTAACTTTCAGATTGGTTAAAATAATTGAAGAAGTGAGTTTCAAAACTCGCCTTATCGAGAAAATCAAATTTTGGGAAATCGCGTAAAACCTTTAAATGCACCCATTGGTATTCATTGAAAATTTGCATATTGTAGTGTTTGATTGGTACAGTTATACCAATAGAATAGATTGATAGAGAAAGACTATTTTTTAAATTTGGTCAGTTTCGAAACTGACGTCCTCAATAATTTAATATATGTTTTGATTTAACAATATTTTTTTCCTAATTTTTAATTAAAAAATAATTTAAAAAAATAACTGATCTAATGAATATTTGCTGAGGGGAGTGACAGTGGAATTTTCAGAAAAGGTAATGTAAAAATAATAATAATAATTATTATTATTTTTATCTTTACAATAAAATGACAAATGGAACAAAATCTTAAAAAAAGAAAAGTTAAATAAAAAGAGAGAATGTGGGCGGTTATATGATTTCCGACCTTTAATGGATAAATCTGTGCTCTATTAGAACAAAATATTAAAATATTGTAACAATTTTGTTATGTTTATTTAAATCATTGAAGTAATCGCACAGATTGAATCATATAATTCAAATAATTGATGTTTATTGTAAAAGAAAATAAAAGTGATACGAGGATCACTTTCAAAAATGGACATATTAATTTCCTTAACATATTCAGAGCAGCCATTCAAAAGTTATGTATAAAAATATAGGCATACAAAAAAAAAAAAAAAAAAAAAAAAACATTAAGATGGTACAAACAAATTACTTACAAATTGAGTTTTCTTGTGTCTGTGCTTGGGACGGGAAGGATGTGGGGAGGGGGGATGGGGGGGAGATGTAACAAAATTTGGAGCGGAGATTTCAGGGGGAATTGATACGGCTGTTTAGTGTTCATTACTACAACAGATATTGCTGCATAAAAAAAAAATGTTTTCAGGATTATAAACTTTGTGTGTATGAGAGCCAGTGAGGGAAAAGTTTAAATTGCAATTTCAGGTGGAATTTAGATTATAGATTACTTATTAATTATTGCAGCAATAAAGAAGACGGATTTTTTTTCCCAAGTTTTACAGCGTGATAATTCTTTGCACATCAGTAGATTTTCGCTTTTTTTTTTTTTTGAAGACTTCATCTAAATTAATCGGCCCCTTAAATTTCTACTTCCCCACTTTTTTCTTCACCTGCACGCAAAGTTAAAAATCTATAGAGGTTTATATATATATTTTTACTATTCTACTCTAGTTGTCTAATTAAATAATGCATCTTCTAAAACTCCACGCCCATTAAAAATTTTATTTTCTATTATCTTAATTATAACACTTAATTATTAGAGCATAAAGAGGCAATAATTTTAAAAATTATTAAATTTAAAATCATTAAAAAAAGATTCAGATTTATAATTTATATAAGCAATTATAGATTTCAATTATAATTTTATTTAAGTATGAATTACTGATTAAAGTAAAAATATCTAGACATACTCTTAAACTAAAAAATATAAAAAAGTATATTAAATTTAAAATTATTAAAATTAATAACTTTATTAAAATGTTAGGAAAATTTTCTACTTTGTCTTTGTAATTAGCCATTACTTTATAGTTATAGTAAGTTACTAATCATCTCAATCCTCCCTAAAATTTATACTCCCCCCCCCCCCCCCACTTTTGCTCGGCCAATACATACTGTCTAAAATTATGTATGTATTTTCCCCTATATTTTATTTTATTATGCAAGAAATAACTAACCAATCTACCACATCAACCCCCCTAAAAATTCTACTCTCTCTTCCCCCAACTCACGAGAAAACACCCGTTCGCTATTGTTAATCCCATGGAAGTATTTTTGCTCGTCGCAGAGTATACACCAGTAGTAGGAAAACAACAGTTCGGGCTCAGGAGGAGGTGGCACTGCGGCACCGTCCCGCATCCTCATCCCACACCCCCTCCGACACCACCTCCCGCACCCCCTCCCGTCCCCCCTGCGACACCGCCCCCTAACGGGAAAAATGGCGTTTTTAGAGTATTTTTCTGCTATAACATGAGAGTTGAACGTTAGATCGACTAATTATCATACTATAAGATGAAGATTAAATTTACATTTGAATTTTGAACAACCTTTACCTTAATGAGTATTATTAATGAAGCAAAATAATGGAAAATAACAATTTTAAAGGAAAAAAGCTGATTTCTGTAGATTTTCTTTCAACTGCAAGATCAGAATATCAACTTAAATGCAGAAAGTTAAACATATTTGAATTTTGAAGAATCTTTACCTTAATGAGCATTATTAATTAAGCAAAACAATGAAAAATATCAATTTTTAATGAAAAAAGCTGAATTTTTTCAAGTACAAGATCAGAATATACTCTTAAATGGGGAAAGTTAAACGCGTAGATTTGAATTTTGAAGAATCTTTACCTTAATGAGTATTATTAATTAAGCAAAACAGTGGAAAATATCAATTTCTTAGGAAAAAAGCTGATTTCTGTAGATTTTATTCAACTACAAGATCAGAATATCAACTTAAATGGAAAAGGTTAACCATATATTTGAATTTTTAACAATCTTTACCTTAATGAGTATTATTAATTATGCAAAACAATGAAAAATAACAATTTTAAAGGAAAAAAGCCGATTTCTGTAGATTATTTTCAACTACAAGATCAGAATATCAACTTAAATGGAGAAGGTTAAACATATATTTGAATTTTGAACAATCTTTACCTTAATGAGTATTATTAATTATGCAAAATAACAAAAAATATATATATAAATTTTAATGGAAAAAGCAGATTTATTTATTTATTTATTTATTTTTTCCAACCATAAAATGAGAATATCGTCTTAAAATGGAAATTTAAACATACATTTCAGTTTGAGAACAACCCTCACCTTAATTAATTTTGATTAACTGAACAAATAACAAAAGTTAATATGGAATAAAAAGATGAATTTTATTAACTTTTATACTAGTTTGAGATTTTAACAGACATTTAAACACTAGTTATGTAAGATTTAAAACCTTAGACAACTACGTCCTAAGATATACATTAATTAATCAAAATAAACTCTTTCAGCTTAATCAATAACTGGAAATTTATCATTTAAAATATAAATATATATTTTTTTTTCATGATTGTACATATAAAAATAAGTTTACAAGCTAACTTCCTTAATTTTTAGAAGATTCAACAGAATATTTTCAACAAGTCTGGTATAAGAAAATAAATAACAATTTCCATTCCCTTCCAACCGCTCACATTCCTTAAGCTTGGGGGAACACAACAATAGAGTTCTGACGTCACAAAAGCATATCGGAAAAATGTTTACATCCAAAAAAAAAAAAAAAAATATCAATTTTTATGCTTCTTCTCAACTGTTAAATGAAAGATATAAACTTATATTTTAGTTTTGAACAATCATTACCTTAATGATTATTAATAATTAAGCAGAACAATGGAAAATATTTCTTTTTTATGAAAAAGACACATTTAAACGAATTCGGTTAACATTTACACTATTTTGAGATTTTATCGTCCTTTTTTAGACGTTAGTTATGCAATATTTAATTCGTTAGATGACTATACCCCAAGATATATTCAATCTAATTTCCTTAATTGTAGCAGATTCAACAGAATTTTTTCGATAGGGCTAGTAATAAGATAATAATTCAAGATCCTATTCACTGCATGCTACCCTTAGCATTCTTCAAACTTGGGAAGGGATCACAAACCTTCTCTGACGTCATATTCGAACCAATTTTTTAGTTCGTGTTTACTGCACCTGGTAAACTACAAAGCATAACAGAAAATGTTTCCGTTCAAGAAAAATATCAGTTTTTAGGTAAAAAGAGACTGAATTCTTTACAACTGTTACATGAAAGATGTAAACATTTATTTTAGTTTTGAACAACCATAACCTTAATGAATTTTTATAAGTGAAAAAGTAACAAAGGAAAATATTATATTTTAATGAAAGAAGACAAATTTAAACGAATTTGATTGACTGTTACACTAGTTGGAAACTGTAAATGAGTAAAATTGTTTTATGAGTTCATTTAATCATTGACACATTCGAGATTTTGTACATATATCCGAATTTTGAATGAACAGCATCTTAATGAATATTAATAATTAAGTAAAACAATAGAAAATATCAATTTTTAAGGAAAAAGATCAGAATATCAGCATAAAAGAGGAAAGATACGAGGATTTCAACTTAAAAGGGAAATTTAAACATTTATTTCAGTTTTTGAAAAATCAATGCCTTAATGAATTTTAATAATTGAACAAATAACCAGGGAAAATATTATTCTTTAATGATAAAAGACATATTTAAACGAATTTGATTAACTTTTACACTAGTTTGAGATTTTATCCTCCTTTTAGATGTCCTACCTATGTAGAATTTTAACTTTTCAACGAGACACACTTCAAGAAATACTCATTACTAAACAAAATAAATTAATTTTAATCTAATCAATAACTGAAAATTACACATTTTAAAAATATTTTCATGAATGTGCATAAAAATACGAGTTTACAAACTAATATCCTTATTTTTATTACATTTAACTAAATTTTTCTACATTCAAGCTTAATTTTTATACACAAAGCATTATTTAATCAAATCCAGTACTTTCAGATTTAACGAAATTCACCGATTTTCACTTTTTAAACCAATCCTATGAGTTAAAAAACAAGAGCACCTCCTATAATTTTATAGCATTGGGTGAAACGAGACGAATTAGCAGCACATTAAAACTTAAACATAATCAAAAAAAAGTTATTAAATAATTGCTTAGTGCATAACTTTCCCTCAAAATGAAAAACAAATGAATTCTTGAAACCCCCAATCTTACTAAGTAAAAAAAAAAAAAAAAAATAATAAATAAAAATAAAATAATTATTCGCCCTTGGACGGATTCGAACCGCCAACCCCATGGTTAACAGCCATATGCGCTATCCAATTGCGCTACAAGGGCATCGAAGATTTTTGAATTATTGCAATACTTATCTACATCAAACTCTATTCTTGCTCCTATATATTTTACCATTACATAATTTTAAAAACTTTTTTTTTTTTTCATTTATCAGAAAATTATTAAATCACAGAACGATCATACATCAAGTTGTTTCAAATATGAATGCCATCTTTACAGTTTTCTAATGATACAGGGTATACATGAACACAAACTTTAATTTTCAAACATTTCATATTTCAAATAGTCTATATTTCAAATAGTCTATATTTCAAACCAAAATATTTGAAATTTTCGCACGTAAGAGCAAATATTACTTAGATCTTTTCACTATTACCTTTTAAAAAATAGCAGATAACTACTTTTGAATTAATTTTCCAAGAACTGTAACTGAAATTACATCAACTCCTTATAGAAAACCCTGTTTTAACACAATTTCTTGAAATTCAACAACGAATTGACCTTTACAGCAATACTTATCTACATCAAACTCGATTCTTGCTCCTATATATTTTAATATTACATAATTTTAACAAATTTACATCGAATTTGTAAGATTTTAACACTTTGATGACATACACCTCAAGAAATATTCATAATTAAACAAAAAAATAATCTTATCAATAACTGGAAATTTCACATTTAAAACACATATTTTCGTGATTGTACACATAAAAATAACAGTTTACAAACCAATTTCCATAATTTATCACATTCGAACTTAATTTTTACACACAAAACATTATTTAATCATATTCTATACTTTATGATTCAGTGAAATTCGGACTAGTCTAGGTTATTCTGATCATATTATTAATCAAATTGTCTTATGTTTCACCTTGCATTTCGAAGATTTTCGAATTATCATCCATCAAGTTGCGTAAAACATAAATACTGTCTTTATAGTTTAATGATACATAGTAAACATGACTAGCCTGAGTTATTCTATCCATATTATTAACCAAATTATCATATGTTTCATCTTACACATCGAAGATTTCTGAATTTTCATCCATCAAGTTGCTTAAAATATTAATACTACGTTTATAGTTCTAATGATGCATAGCATACATGAATGCAATCTTTAATTTTAACATTTCATATTTCAAATAACCTATTTCAAAGCCAAACTATATGAATTTTTACTACAACGCTTATCACAGAACAATTTACGCTTCACACTTGTCTAATAATTATTAGATATGTATTCCTCAGAAATATTACTACCATATGAATAAGTAAAGAAAATGTAATATATATATATACATATATTTATTAAATAACCTCATACACGAAAAGTATCACAGAAGGAAAATACTAATAATCAATTAAAATAATTAACTATTACATAAAATTCCATCTATCTATATTATAAAGGACAAACATATCTGTGCGTAACGCATACGTCATTTTGCGAATGGCAGCACTTTGAAGTTTGAAATGAAATTTCGGTTTTGCAATTTTCGCTGCTGCAAATTTTTAAACTTCTAAACATCGTACATTTTCAATTTTTATACCTTCGTTCAGGGAAGAAAATTTGCTTTTAAATGCAATTTGTTTGAAATCTGTATCTCAATTTGTTTTTGAGGTATTAATTTTTTTGTAGTTTTTAAAACAAATTTTGTAATGGTGGCAACTGAAGTACTCCATTTATATTGAAAGTAAAAGGAAAATATTCATGGTTTATTATTTTTATTCATTATATCCTTATTGATGCCATTTTCACATTACAAATAAAAGTAACTTTTTTATAATTTTTGAACAGGAAATGATGCCAGACATTGAAAAAAAAAACACGCATTCTTCTTCATAAATCAGCTACATTTTAATATTTTTACATTACGCTGATAAATGAGTTTGAGGCGCTCGGTAAAATGATTCAGTGTGTAAAAATGATGTATTTAAAACAAAACGATCATTTTTTTTTTTTTTTTTTTTTTTTTTTTGATAAAACTAAATATTTGACCAATACTATAAATGGCCATTACTATGACAACTAAAGGCAAATTTCGGAATTTTTTCTATCGCGTATACTAAGATTAGAACTTAAATTAGTGCGAATGTTCACATGAAAAGTTGTATCGGACAAACGTGACTTTAAGTTTGGAAATACATTCATTAATAATCTATTGCGCATTAAAATACTTTCAAATTGTGAATTTGAGTGGTGCGTATGTAAATTACGAGAATGTGAAAATAACGTACATTTTAGATTTTATGGGGGGGATATTTTATGTGTGACAAAGCGAAATCCTTTTTACTGATCTTTCATCCCGTAAAAACAAACATAAGAGCCTCCATCGATAACTTCATCATAATTACTCATCTTGATTACGTAATCAAATACAGTTTAATTTTTCAATAATTTAAGCAGTTGAAGTTTATAGAAATAATATTTTGGTAATTTTAGGTTAAAAATATTATTTGTTTTAAGAGTTAGACAATCAATGTAAGGCGATTTTTTTATTGTAATTATTTTTGTAGGTTTATTATAAATTCGATCTGACAGTTCCTTTCAAACATTTTAGTACGTCGAATTTCGATGGGTTTCAACTCGTTACATATAAAACTTCAACTGATGAATGAAAAATATGCAAATTAGCAAAATAAAATTTACAAAAGTAAGAAAAAAATACAAGTTATTGAAAATTTAATTAAAAAAAAAAAAAGGCTTTTGAAAATTGCAAGTTTAACTCCTACCTTAAATGTCATTACCACTATCTCTTCGCAGAATATAATAATCTATGGTTTGCTATAACAGAATTTCTTGATAACATTTATTATACTACTGATTTGTACGCATGCGTGAGTTGTCACGTGATCAAAACGTTTCAGAATAATATAAATTTTCGAAAAGCAGCGCAGCATTTCTCATTTCAATTGTTAGACTTAAGGGAGAAGGTAACTTTAGTGCACAACTTTGATAAATTTCCAGATTTTAATTCAAGTGGGGAATCGATTTCTTTGTTAGTGAATAAAGAAAGTTTTAGTATATCATTGCAATATATAATAATAAAAATAAACAATGAATAAATTATTATTTATATATTAAACCTTTCCTAAGTATATAAATATATTTCTTTTATTGTACAGATGTTGCAGCAAGATGAATCAAAACAGCAGCAATCCTCTTTATCAGAAATGGATGATCTGAATGATTCGCTCTTAGCACATGTAGAGTTAAAGAATAATAAATATGTAAGTACTTAGATATGAAATACTATAATTCATATATGAAAAGTAATTAGATTAAATTTAAAATCAAATATTTTATTGTTTGTACTTTAACAAATGTTTTTTTATCCATATCATTGAAGAGAATTCTAATTGTTTACATTTATTTCTCTCACAGATGTGTTCTATTTGCTACAAACAATTTTTAAGTAAATGGAATTTAAAAGAACATACACAGATCCATACAGATGAAAAACCCTATACTTGTGAAGATTGCCAAAAGCCGTTTTCAAGAAAATATGAATCAAAAATGCATACTACATCATATAGTCTATCACCAGCTGTATGTAAACTATGTGAAGATATTCAAGAAATAACCAGACGTTTGAAGAATTTAACAATCAAGGAAGAGATTTAGACTATGTACTCAACCTATTTGCATAAGAGTTACCACAATATCCCAAAACTGAAATTTCGAAGGCACACAGTGGGTGTAAAGAAATTTTTGTTACCCCTGATTCTCGTAACCACCATGAATTTGGATATTATTCATAATGTATTCCTTAAATTGTTATAATAAATATTCTTTTATCTGCACTTATCGACGTGTTTATTTATATCTCCTAACATTTTAAACGAAAAACGCTTTCCCATCTTAAAAAATTTCATAAGAACGGATAAAAATTAACAGATGAATGAAAAAATATGCATGTTCACAAAGTTTTCTAGATATATTTACAAAAATGTTTACAAAATAAAAAATTTGCAAGAGTAAAAGACAAAATTCACAAAATTAAAAAAAAAAAAAATACAACATAACATTTTTTTTTTCTTCTTACAAATGTGAGTTTTTAGAAAAGTAGGAAAAAAAAAATTACACTTAGATTTTTTTTTTTTTTCAAAAGTGAAAAAAAATATTTTTACAAAAAATATTTTTACAAAAATTATTTTTTTACAAAATTTTTTTTTACAAAAATATTTTTACAAAAAAAAAAAAAATACAAAAGTAAAAAAAACAAAAAATATAACATAAAAAAATAATAAAAAAAATTTACAAAATTTGTGAAAAAAAAATTGCAAAAAAGTTTGAAAAAAATTTACAAAAAAGTTATGAAAAAGTTTCAAAAATGATATTTTAAATAGTATTATAATGGTTGGACAACCATTATACACTATATTTAAAATATCATTTTTGAAACTTTTTCATAACTTTTTTGCAATTTTTTTTTTCACAAATTTTTAAAATTTTTTTAATTATTTTTTTATGTTATAATTTTTTTTTTTTTTACTTTTGTAATTTTTTTTTTGTAAAAATATTTTTGTAAAAATATTTTTTGTAAAAATATTTTTTGTAAAAAAATTTTTTGTAAAAAAAAATTTTGTAAAAATATTTTTTTGTAAAAATATTTTTTGTAAAAATATTTTTTTTTCACTTTTGAAAAAAAAAAAAATCTAAGTGTAATTTTTTTTTCCTACTTTTCTAAAAACTCACATTTGTAAGAAGAAAAAAGAAAAGTTATGTTGTAATTTTTTTTTTTTTAATTTTGTGAATTTTGTCTTTTACTCTTGCAATTTTTTTATTTTGTAAACATATTTGTAAATATATCTAGAAAACTTTGTGAACATGCATATTTTTTCATTCATCTGTTAATTTTTATCTGTTCTTATGAAATTTTTCAAGATGGGAAAGCATTTTTCGTTTAAAATGTTAGGAGATATAAATAAACACGTCGATAAGTGCAGATAAAAGAATATTTATTATAACAATTTAAGGAATACATTATGAATAATATCCAAATTCATGGTGGTTACGAGAATCATGGGTAACAAAAATTTCTTTACACCCACTGTGTGCCTTCGAAATTTCAGTTTTGGGATATTGTGGTAACTCTTATGCAAATAGGTTGAGTACATAGTCTAAATCTCTTCCTTGATTGTTAAATTCTTCAAACGTCTGGTTATTTCTTGAATATCTTCACATAGTTTACATACAGCTGGTGATAGACTATATGATGTAGTATGCATTTTTGATTCATATTTTCTTGAAAACGGCTTTTGGCAATCTTCACAAGTATAGGGTTTTTCATCTGTATGGATCTGTGTATGTTCTTTTAAATTCCATTTACTTAAAAATTGTTTGTAGCAAGTAGAACACATCTGTGAGAGAAATAAATGTAAACAATTAGAATTCTCTTCATTGATATGGATAAAAAACATTTGTTAAAGTACAAACAATAAAATATTTGATTTTAAATTTAATCTAATTACGTTTCATATATGAATTATAGTATTTCATATCTAAGTACTTACCTATTTATTATTCTTTAACTCTACATGTGCTAAGAGCGAATCATTCAGATCATCCATTTCTGATAAAGAGGATTGCTGCTATTTTGATTCATCTTGCTGCAACATCTGTACAATAAAAGAAATATATTTACATACTTAGGAAAGGTTTAATATATAAATAATAATTTATTCATTGTTTATTTTTATTATTATATATTGCAATGATATACTGAAACTTACTTTATTCACTAACAAAGAAATCGATTCCCCACTTGAATTAAAATCTGGAAATTTATCAGAGTTGTGCACTAAAGTTACCTTCTCCCTTAAGTCTAACAATTGAAATGAGAAATGCTGCGCTGCTTTTCGAAAATTTATATTATTCTCAAACGTTTTGATCACGTGACAACTCACGCATGCGTACAAATCAGTAGTATAATAAATGTTATCAAGAAATTCTGTTATAGCAAACCATAGATTATTATATTCTGCAAAGAGATAGTGGTAATGACATTTAAGGTAGGAGTTAAACTTGCAATTTTCAAAAGCCTTTTTTTTTTTTTTTTTTTTTTTTTTTTTTTTTAATTAAATTTTCAATAACTTGTATTTTTTTCTTACTTTTGTAAATTTTATTTTGCTAATTTGCATATTTTTCATTCATCAGTTGAAGTTTTATATGTAATAGATGGAATTTTATGTAATAGTTAATTATTTTAATTGATTATTAGTATTTTCCTTCTGTGATACTTTTCGTGTATGAGGTTATTTAATAAATATATATGTATATATATATATATTACATTTTCTTTACTTATTCATATGGTAGTAATATTTCTGAGGAATACATATCTAATAATTATTAGACAAGTGTGAAGCGTAAATTGTTCTGTGATAAGCGTTGTAGTAAAAATTCATATAGTTTGGCTTTGAAATAGGTTATTTGAAATATGAAATGTTAAAATTAAAGATTGCATTCATGTATGCTATGCATCATTAGAACTATAAACGTAGTATTAATATTTTAAGCAACTTGATGGATGAAAATTCAGAAATCTTCGATGTGTAAGATGAAACATATGATAATTTGGTTAATAATATGGATAGAATAACTCAGGCTAGTCATGTTTACTATGTATCATTAAACTATAAAGACAGTATTTATGTTTTACGCAACTTGATGGATGATAATTCGAAAATCTTCGAAATGCAAGGTGAAACATAAGACAATTGGATTAATAATATGAGCAGAATAACCTAGACTAGTCCGAATTTCACTGAATCATAAAGTATATAATATGATTAAATAATGTTTTGTGTGTAAAAATTAAGTTCGAATGTGATAAATTATGGAAATTGGTTTGTAAACTGTTATTTTTATGTGTACAATCACGAAAATATGTGTTTTAAATGTGAAATTTCCAGTTATTGATAAGATTATTTTTTTGTTTAATTATGAATATTTCTTGAGGTGTATGTCATCAAAGTGTTAAAATCTTACAAATTCGATGTAAATTTGTTAAAATTATGTAATATTAAAATATATAGGAGCAAGAATCGAGTTTGATGTAGATGAGTATTGCTGTAAAGGTCAATTCGTTGTTGAATTTCAAGAAATTGTGTTAAAACAGGGTTTTCTATAAGGAGTTGATGTAATTTCAGTTACAGTTCTTGGAAAATTAATTCAAAAGTAGTTATCTGCTATTTTTTAAAAGGTAATAGTGAAAAGATCTAAGTAATATTTGCTCTTACGTGTGAAAATTTCAAATATTTTGGTTTGAAATATAGACTATTTGAAATATGAAATGTTTGAAAATTAAAGTTTGTGTTCATGTATACCCTGTATCATTAGAAAACTGTAAAGATAGCATTCATATTTGAAACAACTTGATGTGTGATCGTTCTGTGATTTAATAATTTTCTGATAAATGAAAAAAAAAAACAGTTTTTAAAATTATGTAATGGTAAAATATATAGGAGCAAGAATAGAGTTTGATGTAGATAAGTATTGCAATAATTCAAAAATCTTCGATGCCCTTGTAGCGCAACTGGATAGCTGTTAACCATATGGCTGTTAACCATGGGGTTGGCGGTTCGAATCCGTCCAAGGGCGAATAATTATTTTATTTTTATTTATTTATTTATTTTTTTTTTTACTTAGTAAGATTTGGGGTTTCAAGAATTCATTTGTTTTTCATTTTGAGGGAAAGTTATGCGCTAAGCAATTATTTAATAACTTTTTTTTGATTATGTTTAAGTTTTAATGTGCTGCTAATTCGTCTCGTTTCACCCAATGCTATAAAATTATAGGAAGTGCTCTTGTTTTTTAACTCATAGGATTGGTTTAAAAAGTGAAAATCGGTGAATTTCGTTAAATCTGAAAGTACTGGATTTGATTAAATAATGCTTTGTGTATAAAAATTAAGCTTGAATGTAGAAAAATTTAGTTAAATGTAATAAAAATAAGGATATTAGTTTGTAAACTCATATTTTTATGCACATTCATGAAAATATTTTTAAAATGTGTAATTTTCAGTTATTGATTAGATTAAAATTAATTTATTTTGCTTAGTAATGAGTATTTCTTGAAGTGTGTCTCGTTGAAAAGTAAAATTCTACATAGGTAGCATCTAAAAGGAGGATAAAATCTCAAACTAGTGTAAAAGTTAATCAAATTCGTTTAAATATGTCTTTTATCATTAAAGAATAACATTTTCCCTAGTTATTTGTTCAATTATTAAAATTCATTAAGGTAATGATTTTTCAAAAACTGAAATAAATGTTTAAATTTCCCTTTTAAGTTGAAATCCTCGTATCTTTCCTCTTTTATGCTGATATTCTGATCTTTTTCCTTAAAAATTGATATTTTCCATTGTTTTACTTAATTATTAATATTCATTAAGATGCTGTTCATTCAAAATTCGGATATATGTACAAAATCTTGAATGTGTCAATGATTAAATGAACTCATAAAACAATTTTACTCATTTACAGTTTCCAACTAGTGTAACAGTCAATCAAATTCGTTTAAATTTGTCTTCTTTCATTAAAATATAATATTTTCCTTTGTTATTTTTTCACTTATAAAAATTCATTAAGGTTATGGTTGTTCAAAACTAAAATAAATGTTTACATCTTTCATGTAACAGTTGTAAAGAATTCAGTCTCTTTTTACCTAAAAACTGATATTTTTCTTGAACGGAAACATTTTCTGTTATGCTTTGTAGTTTACCAGGTGCAGTAAACACGAACTAAAAAATTGGTTCGAATATGACGTCAGAGAAGGTTTGTGATCCCTTCCCAAGTTTGAAGAATGCTAAGGGTAGCATGCAGTGAATGGGATCTTGAATTATTATCTTATTACTAGCCCTATCGAAAAAATTCTGTTGAATCTGCTAAAATTAAGGAAATTAGATTGAATATATCTTGGGGTATAGTCATCTAACGAATTAAATATTGCATAACTAACGTCTAAAAAAGGACGATAAAATCTCAAAGTAATGTAAATGTTAACCGAATTCGTTTAAATGTGTCTTTTTCATAAAAAAGAAATATTTTCCATTGTTCTGCTTAATTATTAATAATCATTAAGGTAATGATTGTTCAAAACTAAAATATAAGTTTATATCTTTCATTTAACAGTTGAGAAGAAGCATAAAAATTGATATATATATATATTTTTTTGGATGTAAACATTTTTCCGATATGCTTTTGTGACGTCAGAACTCTATTGTTGTGTTCCCCCAAGCTTAAGGAATGTGAGTGGTTGGAAGGGAATGGAAATTGTTATTTATTTTCTTATACCAGACTTGTTGAAAATATTCTGTTGAATCTTCTAAAAATTAAGGAAGTTAGCTTGTAAACTTATTTTTATATGTACAATCATGAAAAAAAATATATATTTATATTTTAAATGATAAATTTCCAGTTATTGATTAAGCTGAAAGAATTTATTTTGATTAATTAATACAGTAGACTCCCTCAAATCCGCACAGCTTGGGACCAGAGGTTGTGCAGATTTTAGAATTTTGCGGATTTCTGGTCATTGATTTGTTTACATTTTTGAAACATTAATTTGATTGATAGTTAAGCAAGGGAAATTATAATGAATGCTTACAATAAAGTGAAACATTAAAATAAGTAAAATATTAAAATAATTTATTAGTTTAAAAGTAAGTAATTATTAAAATAATTATGTAAAATAAAAATATTACGAATGAAATCGATTCAATTCGATTCCAAAAGTCCTATGCTGCCATCTAGTGATAGCAAGGAGTACAGTGTTAATGCTATTATCAGTATATATAGCTTATT
Source organism: Maratus speciosus (assembly GCA_963932465.1). NCBI lineage: Eukaryota > Metazoa > Arthropoda > Arachnida > Araneae > Salticidae > Maratus > Maratus speciosus. The sequence continues at coordinate 387,769,241 of OZ010791.1, forward strand.
GCGCTCACTGTAACTTTTTTCATTGTTATTTAGAGTCCTGAATGCTTTTCTTATACTGCTTTGTATGTTTAGAAATAAATTTGTCTATAATTAAAAAAAAAATTCCGTGAACAATAATTTTAAAATAGTGTTTCGGTTTGTGGAGTTTTCCATTTCGAACCCTGGAACTTTTGATATAGATATGCTAATTTATATCAAAATCCAAAGTAATGTAAATTTATTTAGTAATAAATCAGCTGTAATAGCCAAAAGAGAATGATTAACAAAAAATTTAGTAAAAAAAACATTGTGGTAGTCGTCGATTTCGGCGCCATCTTGAATTTTGTTCCTGCAACTTAACTGTAAATTTCATTGTTTACATCTGAAAAAATACGCGGATTTTAGGCGTTCGCGGATTTTAGGGTCGCGGATTTAAGGGAGCCTACTGTATTAGTTTTTGTTGCATTAAAATATCTCAATTTTTTGATTTTCTATAAGCAATTAATCACTATTGGTTTAGAATGGAAGTCTATGGGAATTTGGAGAAATATTAGAGATATCGCCAAGTTGGCGTCACTATTGGCGACTAACTTTGGTCAAGCTGAAAGAGTTTATTTTGATTAATTAATGTATATCTTAGGACGTAGTTGTCTAAGGTTTTAAATCTTACATAACTAGTGTTTAAATGTCTGTTAAAATCTCAAACTAGTATAAAAGTTAATAAAATTCATCTTTTTATTCCATATTAACTTTTGTTATTTGTTCAGTTAATCAAAATTAATTAAGGTGAGGGTTGTTCTCAAACTGAAATGTATGTTTAAATTTCCATTTTAAGACGATATTCTCATTTTATGGTTGGAAAAAATAAATAAATAAATAAATAAATCTGCTTTTTCCATTACAATTTATATATATATTTTTTGTTATTTTGCATAATTAATAATACTCATTAAGGTAAAGATTGTTCAAAATTCAAATATATGGTTTAACCTTCTCCATTTAAGTTGATATTCTGATCTTGTAGTTGAAAATAATCTACAGAAATCGGCTTTTTTCCTTTAAAATTGTTATTTTTCATTGTTTTGCATAATTAATAATACTCATTAAGGTAAAGATTGTTAAAAATTCAAATATATGGTTAACCTTTTCCATTTAAGTTGATATTCTGATCTTGTAGTTGAATAAAATCTACAGAAATCAGCTTTTTTCCTAAGAAATTGATATTTTCCACTGTTTTGCTTAATTAATAATACTCATTAAGGTAAAGATTCTTCAAAATTCAAATGTACGCGTTTAACTTTCCCCATTTAAGAGTATATTCTGATCTTATACTTGAAAAAATTCAGCTTTTTTCATTAAAAATTGATATTTTTCATTGTTTTGCTTAATTAATAATGCTCATTAAGGTAAAGATTCTTCAAAATTCAAATATGTTTAACTTTCTGCATTTAAGTTGATATTCTGATCTTGCAGTTGAAAGAAAATCTACAGAAATCAGCTTTTTTCCTTTAAAATTGTTATTTTCCATTATTTTGCTTAATTAATAATACTCATTAAGGTAAAGGTTGTTCAAAATTCAAATGTAAATTTAATCTTCATCTTATAGTATGATAATCTAGTCGATCTAACGTTCAACTCTCATGTTATAGCAGAAAAATACTCTAAAAACGCCATTTTTCCCGCTAGGGGACGGTGTCGCAGGGGGGACGGGAGGGGGTGCGGGATGAGGATGCGGGATGGTGCCGCAGTGCCGCCTCCTCCTGAGCCCGAACTGTTGTTTTCCTACTACTTACCCCCCCCCCCCTTCTGTTGTAGATGATACAGATTACCTTTTTTTTTTGTTGTTCGAGCGTGGAGTGATATTTACACATTAAAAGTTCAAATAACGCAAGTTAATATTTAGAATTGATTGATTGGATTAAAAAAAAAAAATCCAAATAGAAAACTAATTTAATATAATTCTATTAATTCTAAGATAGTTTAGTTTTTCTAATTCTCCTGGTCCTCATACGAATCACTTTTTTTTATCGAAACTCTATCCTCTGATGGCTTTCGTCAAGCACGATTCCAGCCAAGAATTGTGACTTTGATGCTGAAACTCTGACTAGTCAAATTACGAGATACAGTATAAAAGGCAAAATGTGGTTGGAAAAAAAAATATTTTGTTTTAATATGTGAGAATGAACAAAAATCTCAAAATATATTTGTAATTTTAATTTACTATCAATGTTTAATGTTAAATTTTATATCTGACGTTTATTTTTATTTCTAGTAAATTTGTGACTGACCCCTATTTTGCAGCAAAAAAGATACTCCAACTTTAAACATCTATTACTCGGTCAATTTTAATCGCAGAGGAATGGGACTTTTTTTGTCTTACTTGTCAGTGAAATAGGATATTTTTACTAAATATCACTTATAGGACCTGGGGACCGTATAAAAATTTAAATTTCGTAATTTTAAAAAAAATGTTTTTCTTGACCCAAATCGCTTTAAAAATACTTCTTTACCTCATTTGAAACATTTTCGCAATTGGAACTATATGTCTATTACTAACGGTTTAGGAATTAGCCATTGGACACTGTTGAGACCGGACACCCTGTATAATTAGCAATTAATATTTTAAAAATGGAGACAAATATTTTAATTTTGTATAAATGTCTCCCACACATGCACATACACATTGAAAAATAATTCAATTTCAGACATTAAAAAAATTCCGTTACTACTTAGTTATCCCGTCGACCAAAAATCTATCACCAAACTATAAGATTAAATGCCAATAATGGTTGATCGTAAATGTCATATTCACTTGATTTTAAGCAAGTTACACGTGTTTACGTCATCAAGTGATTTTTATTTCAACGTTTTATTTGTATTTTTATTAATGTTATACTAATTTATTTGTTTTTCCATTATTTAAAATAAAAATTATGTCAATTTGTACAATTTGGCACATGGTTTGGCAAAATTAGTCGATGGGATAACTAATTAGTCCCAAAATTTCTCACCATACTTTACTGCGAAAACATGTAGGTTTGTTTTCCCCAAATTTGTGATTTTTATAACCTCGAAGCCAGATTAGCTAATATTGTCCACTCTTTTTTTAATAAAAAACATATCTCCAAAATGCTTGCAATGTTAAGTAGAAAGATTATTCTTAACCCATAACCGGAAATGTGAAAATCCCGTGCACAAAGAAAACACTTAATAATTTACCAAATAGCGAACTTAAATATTTAATCTTTAATACAGTAGACTCCCTCAAATCCGCACAGCTTGGGACCAGAGGTTGTGCAGATTTTAGAATTTTGCGGATTTCTGGTCATTGATTTGTTTACATTTTTGAAACATTAATTTGATTGGTAGTTAAGCAAGGGAAATTATAATGAATGCTTACAATAAAATGAAACATTAAAATAAGTAAAATATTGAAATAATTTATTAGTTTAAACATAAGTAATTAATAAAATAATTATGTAAAATAAAAATTTAGAACAATGTTAAATTATTACCGATGAAATCGATTCAATTCGATTCCAAAAGTCCTGTGCTGCCATCTAGTGGTAAAGCGATCGTAAGATTGATACGACATCATATAGATATGCTAATTTATATCAAAATCGAAAGTACTGTAAATTTATTTAGTAATAAATCAGTAAAAAAAAAAATTAAAAAAAATTGCGGTAGTCGCTGATTTCGGTGCCATCTTGAATTTTGTTCCTGCAACTTAACTGTAAATTTCATTGTTTACATCTGAAAAAATACGCAGATTTTAGGCATTCACGGATTTTAGGGTCGCTGATTTAAGGGAGTCTACTGTAGCAATGCATTAACAGGACCAATTTTTTTAATATAACAGCATAAAAATAAGTTTGGGATGTCGGAGAGAGAAAATATTAAGGGCAGATATGTAGACGCAAACATCTCACAGATGTACGTTTCCGGTTAAGGGTTAAGAAAATGTAAGCAATTATGCATTATTACTATCACGAAAGAAAACATTTTGCAATAAAAATTGCTTTCTGAAATCACTTTTCGATATACCATTTAATTCGTCATTTTTTTTTTTCCATATCCCATTTAATTCGTCATTTTTTTTTCCATATCCCCCCTTCTTTTAGAAATGTTATTAAAAGATATTGCATGAATATAAATATTCCATAATCAACCACCCTACAATTGGCGAATTTACTATATAATGTTGGAAGTTTCGTTTATATTTGAAAAGAACCGTCGACGGTAAATCCGATTTCAGAAGATTACCCGAAATTTGTCTTAGCGATTCGTAATTTTTTTTTTTTTTTTTTTATTATAGATCAAACGGACAGAAGAATATTTACTATTATATATTTTTCACCTGCTATTATTTTACTATCACTAAAAAAGCATCTCTTTGAATGTACAAAAAAACTTTCAAATGCCAAAGGTGGCCAATGGAACAATATCCATTCATTTAGCCTAGGTTTAAGAAAATGTACTTCAGATTGAAATAAAATTCTAATTATAAAGCGATTTTGGCTGATACACAGCCCGAGTAGCTGATCGTAGTCACAAATTAACGTTTTTAGTTTTATTTAGGCAACAGATTGATGACTAATGACGTCTTGAAAATAACAAGCATGTTTATTTCTCCGTCTTATTTACACTCATTAGAGAAATGCAAAAAAAAAAAAATCTTCGGTTTGCCAAAAAGATCATTTACTAAAAATTTTGCATAACTAATTTTATTTATCATTCACAAAGAGTTTTGATAGTGAAAGATCTAAAATTCAATCAACAGCAAATTGACATTATTTAAAGGAATGTAGTTTGGCACATAAATAACTCTTGTTTTGTAGCTAACTCTGGTATATTTGTAGCCATACCGTTACGAACATTTTACATCAAACTTGGTTGTGGGTCCGATTACGGATGAGTGGGAAGATTTTATTGAATGGAAACTAGAGGTTTAGTTTTCTATTTGAATCAGTTATCGAGGTTATTTTCCTTGGTTAATAGTTGCACCATTAAAACTGGTATATAAAAAGAAATGGCAGTTAAAATGACATTGTTTTAATTTTATTCACACAATTCAGCTTTAAATATCCACTTTTACATGATTCACATTTTTTAAAATATAAAAGTTAAATACTCTTTGGACTGTATTTACTCTACTGGAATTCGAAGATAAGAAACTGTAGAAAACCTGCCAAAAGAAGACATATATTACCAAATATAATGTAACATAGAGAGAGATTGTATTTATGTTATCAGATCCACACATAGCACCAAGCTGAGAAGCCCGGAGTAAAATAACTAACAAACAAAGCAAATAACCCGAATATTCTATAAGTTAAATGGCCTCTGCAATCATTGTAATTCTCTCTTTTTTAGTAGTGTAGTGATTAGAGAACATTTTAATTTCTGATGATCGTAATGGCCACATTTCCCTCCTAAACTCTACATGATGTACTAAAGAAACTCTTCTGAAATTGCCCAAATTTCGTCTAACGCATCAGATAATATAATAGCGCAATGGCGTCCTATGCGTATTCAGAAAATGCAGAAGGAGTTTCCAGGTGAAGGCCCATATTAATTTAAAATACAGGGTCGAATTCTCCGTTTCGTTTGATTGAAGGTTTGTTTGAAAAATGGACCAGCGCAGCAGGCTCAGTTTGCTAGTAAACATGATAAAATACAAATTTGTAAGGATACTTTTATTAATTAAATATTGTTTATCGAGATTTTCTTTTTTAGAGTTTGTGTCTAATCATGAAATGAACTTAAAATATACCTCATTACATAATATGAATTATTAAAAAAATTAATAAATCATAATTCTTGAAACAATATTTTGACATTTGTCATATCTAGAAAAGAGTTTTGCGAGTTCCCACTGTAATATAACTTGTTAATAATAACAATAAAACACTGACAACATTGTGGCTGATTGAGAATATATAAGAATGTATGTATGAGTATTGAGTTATGTGAAAGTATTTAATTTACATAGCTGAAAGATTATTCTTTCAGTTTAAATTAAAAAAAATAATAAAAATGCTAATTGAATCTATCTGCTCTATATCTAACTCAAAATAATAATAATAGTAAAGATGATATTAAATAGTACTACCAGTTTGCAGATAACAAAAATCTATATTATTTTCAAGCTGAAAAAAATCTAATAATTTATGCCTGGAAGTTATAATTTAACGATGCTTATTAATTTTTACATTGTTTACTAACAAATGTAGTTTTAAGTAAAATGAGAGTAAGTATGGTCGCTTTCAATGAATTTCAAGTCAGCGAGATCCAATTTACCAATAGTATTGGGTGTACGTAATTAAAGTTCACCTACTTAGAGCTGTCTGTAGTCAAAACTATTCATGAAATGTTTGAAATTTGGAATGCATCTGAATGAAGAGATGCAGAAGATATTTAGCAGGAAAAAAATTAATTTCAAAAATGAATCCCAGAGGGTGTATTATTCACTTTTTTCAATAATTTAATAAAACATTTGCTTACACATTGTGGAATAATAGCTTTATCAAGACGACTACTGTTAACTGTGTTGACCATTTTTGATAAGTATCGTTTAAAATCACAAAATAGTATGTTTAACAGTCAGGCACAGGAAATTTGTGAAAATGTTGAGGACGCGATGGAAAATACTGTCCTTTTTGAGTTTTGGCAATGTTCTGTTTGCAGTCATTGCATTTCCAAAGCATGAAACCTCCCCAAAACTTCTGGTGCAGAATTTCCATTTTGATAAAGTTTTACCAATAAAGCACGATCTTGTATGCTGTAAGACGTTTTCCGTGGTAAAGCCATGAGACTGATAAGAGACTCATTGCAACTTTTTATTTCAAAATTTCATGTGTGCGAGCAGATACATGGCATGATTGCTAAAATTTGCATATATTCTGAAAATACCCTTGGGCATTTTTTACTTTCTTCTATCTTTACAAGAACAAAATATTGGAAATTTCCGAATTCCTGTTTTCGGCGGATTTACACGTTTTAGTTGTCAGAGAACCCGAAAAACATGTTTTTACAAAACTAGGATGGCTCTGCCCCCCTGCTCGCTACGCTCACCAACCCCCTGCGTAATCGCTTCCGTTCGGTATCGCGAAGCAAACCCTATTTTCTAGCCAACAGCAGAAGAAATTTTTTCGTGTTTTCCATTCTGGATCACTTTGCAATTCCTCATTTTTTATGCATTCAATTTTTAGATTCCACTTAGTATAAAAGCACTCCTCCCCAACTCCTGACGATTTTATTTCCTTATCTCCAAGCAGGTAATCATTAGAGCTTACAGAGTTTTATAATTAAAAGAATTATTAAATATAAAATCATTAAAAAAAGGTAAACTTTATAATTGATTTGAATAATTACAAATTAAATAAAAATTATGTATATAGAGTAACGAATATTGTAAATAGTTAGTGTTTGTGCTTAAAAATAATGTAAATAGCTCACTTGAGCTCTATTTATAAGTTAATATTAGTTTTTGTTGCATTGAAATATTAGAATTTGTTGATTTTCTGCAAGTAAGTAAATCCCATTGGATTTCAATGGGAGTCTATGAAAATTTGGTGAAATATTGGAAATAGTGCCAAGTTGGCATCACTTTTGGCAACTAATTTTGGATGCCAAATTTGGTGATATATCGCCAAGTTGGCGACAGAGACGGGACCCCACCCTTGGTAACCTCCCCTATAGCATCAGAAAGCTCTCACCAATCAGATGCGTTTCACGGTATCTACGCAGATTTTCATTGGTCCATTTCCAAAGCGTTACTTTTTTTTTTATATATATAGAAGGATGTCTGTGAGTCTCTCTGTGTGTGACACAATTTTTGTAGGCTCTCTATCTCAAGAGTTAATGAACGGAATTTAATAAAACTTTAGATTCAGTTAGTCCCTGATATAAACTGGCCCTGATTACTTTTTGGTGTAAATAGCCCAACAGGTGGCGCTGCTATGCTGCATTTTTCATGATTTCCGAAATAGCTATATTTCAAGAACTAATGCACAGATTTTTATAAAACTTCATATTCCATTAGTCCTTGATATAATTTGCTGCTGATTACTTTTTAGTGTAAATTGCCCTACAGGTGGCGCTGCTGTGCGGCATTATTCATGATTATCGCAATAATTCTATCTCAAGAACTAATGCACGACTCTCACCAAACTTCAGATTTAGTTAGTCCCTGATATAAATTAGTGCTGTTTAGTTTTCAGCGTAAATTGCCCAACAGGTGGCGCTGCTAGGTTGCATTTATCGCGATTTTTGCTACAACTGTAGCTCAAGGACTAATGCATGAATTTTCATCAAACTTCAGATTCAGTTAGTCCCTGATAGAAATTGGTCCTGATTAGTTTTTGGAGTACATCAACCAACAGCTGGTGCTGCTCTGTAGATTTTTTTATGATTTCCGCAATAGTTCTACCTCAAAAACTAATGCACGGATTTTCCTCAAACTTCAGATTCAGCTAGAACTTGACATAAGTTGTTGCTGATTAGATTTTGGAGTAAATCACCTAACCGGTGGCATTGATATGCTTTATTTTTCAGGAAATATTAACATGTATGAGATAGAAGAAAGTTTTGGGATTGCCACATCCAACTAGTTTCTCCTTCTAAATGTCTTTCACATCCCTTCATTTAGATGCATTCCAAATTTCACATTTTTCTGATGAATAGTTTCAACCACAGGCAGCTCTGAGTAGGTGAACTTTAACCACTTGAACATTTGCCTCGAGATAAGTTGTGGGTAAAAGCACTGTTCTATACTTGCTGCCAGTGAAGTAGTTAATTATGTACATCCTGTATATACTGCATAAAGTAAAACAAAAATTCATTTTGATTGAGATTTTGACCTGCATGTATCTACTTCTAGAATAATATGCTCAATTTCTGATGGATAGGGCTGCAACAAGCGACTATTTTTTACATCTTTGAGTACCACTATCTCCAAAGTATATTCTTCCTGTTAGATTTATCATTGAAATGTGTGTGTTCTTGGACAAACCACAAATGTGCACTAATGTAAAGGCGGGGACCGCGCTAAGAAATTAAGACTGTTAGCCAACGCATTAGCCAAATTTGAAAATCATTAACCAAATTTATCTATTATTCGCCAAAAGTATATTATGCATATATTATGTATACACACACATATATATATATTACATGTAGATATAATATGTCATATACATAATTATTATCATTAGCCCATTCCACCCTGAAGTAGTTTTATTAAATATGTATGAGTAGCTTTTGTAGTTTTTTTTTCGCGATCTTTTGACGAAATTTGCAGTTTTTTGTGATCTTTTGACGAAATTTTCGGTTTTTCGCGATCTTTTCACGAAATTTGAGGGTTTTTTCGCAATATTTAGACTAAATTTACGGGGGTTTCGTGATATTAAGACTAAATTTGCAGGGTTTTTCGCAATCTTTTGACGAAATTTGCGCGTTTTTTTCACGATCTTTTAACAAAAATTCACGTTTTTTCAGCGATTCTTTGACAAAATTTGTGCTTTTCTCGTGATTCTTTGACGAAATTTGCGTTTTTTTCGCGATCCATTTATGAAATTCGCAATATTTTTTTATGTCGGAATTTTCGGATTGATGGCCGATTTTTTTTAATTTTCGGAAAATTCGGAACAGAATTATCCCTAATTGGCCGGCCGAGAAGAAGAAGAGGAATATAGACTAGAAATACGACTGTACGCGATCTTGCGCTAAAAACGGAAATTCATTTACGTTCCAGAGCATGATTACAACAACAAAAGAGTCCCCAAAAAAATCATTCGCCTGCTTTTTCGCCATAATAATTTTTTTGTCGCCAATTTCACGATATATTCGTATCTGGCGAGTTGGCGAATGGTTAGCGCGGCCCCTGAAAGAGAATCGCTGCAACATATCTGACTCTACCTCTGATAACGATTCCAATTTCACCAATATAAATGCTTTTTAAATCATAAAAACCTGTTTTATGTATCTTTTAGCACCTTTTAAGTAAAATAAATGATAATTTTGATTTTTGTATATTTAAGTGTTTTGTATAATCTAAAGCTAAACATGACATTTCGAAAATTATAGTTAAACTATATTTTAATTTACCAATATCTCAAATTAAAAAAAATAGACATCAGCACAACTGCATGGATGCTAACTTTTATGCTTTATTCTTACCACTAAAACTTAATAGTAAATTTGCCATTAAAATAAGATAGTATTTAATAACTGAAATCTGTGATTAAATGAGCTGAAAATTTCTATTAAATTTTAGAGCTAAAAAAAAAAAAAAAAAACCCCATAAAAGTTGACAGCTACAGCATTAGAAATTGATTGAAGTAACTGAGCAACAAATTCAATGAGTTTGGTGGTTAATTTCTTCTGTTTATTACCAAAATGATAAATGCGTCTATAAAAATCAAACAGAAAAAAAAGAATATATGCAGGAAACATTGAGGGAGGTTTATTCCTTTTGTATGTTTGATTTTAATAAAATAAATTTAAAGTAAATTCTGATAGCCATGTTGTGGATGGAGAATGATTGAACACTTTTGGCTTCATTGCGACTTCAGGGGTCGATCCAGGCAAAATTTGGGGCCTATTGAGGGCCCTTTCTCAAAAATAAATTTAATAAAATGGGCCTTTCACAAAAATGAATTTAATAAAATGAGCTCCTTTGCAATATTATTTTTAATAAAACAGGACCCTTCATAAAATTCCTTTTAATAAAATAGCCCCTTTGTAAAATTGCTTTTCATAAAGACTGTTTTAAAATGTGTAATTTGTAAATAAAACCAGTTCACCAAAAGCAAAAACTTTAGCAAGAGGATTGAAAGAAGTTTTTGTTAATAAATGCTTGGTTCGAATTTGAGTAACTAGATTAAAACTTTCGTTACAAAATGTTATTTTTCACAAAAAAAAAAATAATAAAATTCACAAAAATAAATTTTACTTTTCACAGAGAAAAAACTCAAGAAAAAAACCCTGCCCCCTGGACTTACACAGATCATTAATAAAATTTTATATGGAGCGAAAAGTTATGGATCAATATAATGTGTTACATTCCATGACTGATAAATGAAATTTGCAATAGATTGACAAATTTTACAATTTTTTCCATCGACTGGATGACGAATTTTGCGTTTTTCTATGTGACTGATAGACAATTTCACGTTTTCCTGTCCCTACCCATGACCAATTAACAAATTTTTGTGATTTTTTCCTGTGACCGAATGTTGTTCCTTTTATTAGTAAAACTTATTACTTTAATACACATACACTATGTGTGAAATACATAAATTTTTTTAGATTATAATTTTGTTTCTTGGAAAATTAATATTTTATGAAATCAATATCTTGTTAAATTTGTTATGGGCCTAACTGTTAACCGTTATTTCCATTGTTTACATTCCAAAATAAATGGCAGATTATACAGTGACAAATTTGAGAGAATCAACTGTGTTGCTCATTAAATACAACAACATTATTCAGTCATCAGTTTAGAAATAATCTTGTTTTATTGAAAAAAAAAAGTGTCTGTTATAATGTTTCTATTATACAGAGTGAAGAAGAAGAAAGGTGACCCTAAAAAAGAAGGTGACCCTAAAAAATGTTAGTTATGGAAAAGTACAGGAGCAAAAACAAAGCAATTACATGCCATATATATGTAGCATTTTGCTACCGACTTTCAGATATTTAGGCGACACCAGTACACCTCGAAATAAAATGTAGTAGAGCAATCAAGACCATCCATCCGTTATATTGGAAATATCGGATTGCAGTCAGGGTGGCGATAAAGACAGGCTCGAAACACATTGAGATAATTTCCCTTACATAATGAATATAGAGAGTCATCGTCACTTGAAACTGGTTTTATTGACAAAAAACATAGTAAAACACTTCCAGTAGTTATTCCATCAACTCTCAAAACTCGATCATCACTTCATAAAACTTAGATATTACAAGCATAGGATCTACGCACTAGAACGTTTACTCCAAGTGACGCAGGTTAATTAGACAACCAGAAAAACGTAAAATCTTCTCTCCTTCACCGATGTAACAATATTTGTGCTCTGAAAAACAGCACGCGGATGGTTACAGAAAGCTAAAAGACCAATGCTAGAAGAGAGGTAGGGAAGGATGGGACATAAAACAGATTACGATTCGATGGGAAAGGATGACGTCGATAATGAACTCTTTTATACGGCGTCAGAATTAAAGTGCAAATAGTGCTGGCGGATGTATGGAATTGTGGGTATACACCAAAGAATAAATGATATTAAAACATTCGAAAGAAAGAGAATTTAGTTTTAGAATAAAATGAAAAAGTAATTTAATGGGTTTTATAAGATTAGGCGAATGGATTAAGGTTTTTAGAATAATAAAAGAATGCGCAACTTTAAATGCATGAAATAAAAGACAAAAGATATTAAGATATTATTAAAGATAGGTAAAAAAGGAAAAATATTAAGAATTTGAAATAGTTTTACTAAGAAAAAAGAGGTGAAAATTTTTATTATTACATATATATGTTTAAGAAATGAGGTTGTCACAGGCGGTACTGAAATTGTTCTCCTTGAGGTTTAAAACATAGCTGAAATACATATTTCTGTACTTTATTCTAAAAGCAACTTTTCCAGGACTACCTTGTAATGAAACACCCTGTATTTTTAAAATTTTAACCTAACTTTGTAATTGTTTTATAGGTGATGATTTTTCGTTAATTCAACAGGAAATTTTGATGATGCAGTCATGTAGGCATCCAAGTATTGTTGCATATTTTGGCAGTTATTTAAGGTAACTTGAAACTTAAACAAATTTATTTTCTCTTCCTCCCTCCTTCTTTTTTATAGTGTATCATGCTTTGAAAAATCTCTGTCTTATTTTTCTTTCCAGTTCTCAAAAGTATTAAAACTTGTTATTGTAAATATTAATTAATGCAGAAACTTGATATAAATCTTTTTCTAAAAATATTAGAAAGAACATGTGAAACATAATCAAAACACACATGTATGTTCTTTGACTTTTTTTTTCTTTTTGAAGCATGTTTTAAAATTATTATTAAATTACTTGTTGTAATCTGTATATAAGATCATTTACAGTGTTTAAGTACAAAAATTTAATAAAGTGTTTGAAAAAATGGCTACTGAATCAAAAAGGTCAACTGCCACTGACAAAGTTATTAACTAAAAATTTCAATTTTTACTTTCTTCTATCTTCAATAGAAGAAAGTATTGTAATCGAAATTTTTTTGGACTTCCGGTTTTCGACGGATTTGCATGTTTTAGGGGTCAGAGATTCCAAAAAACATGTTTATAGAAAATGTCTGTCTGTCTGTGTGTCCGTCTGTCCGTCTGTCCGTCTGTCCGTCAGTCCGTCTGTCCGTCTGTCTGTCGCCATTGTACCATCAAAAAGTGTATGAAGTTATGTATAGAATTAAACCAAAATTTTATTATAAGCTTTTGGCAATGGCAAGCAGGTCCTCCCGGAATTTGGAAAAAATTCGCCGGTAGGGGGCGCTGATATAACAATTTTTGTGCGATTTTGAATATTGTACCATCCAAAAGTGTATGGAGTTATGCATAGAATTGAACGAAATTTTTAATTTAAGTTTTTGGATATGACAAGCAGGTCCTCCCTGAATTTGGAAAAAATTCGCCGGTAGGGGGCGCTGTAAGTGCGTTTTTGTGCGATTTTGAATATTGTACCATCGAAAAGTGTATGAAGTTATGCATAGAATTGAACCAAATTTTTAGGTTAAGTTTTTGGCTATGGCAAGCAGGTCCTCCCTGAATTTGGAAAAAATTCGCCGGTAGGGGGCGCTGTAATAGCGATTTTTGTGCGATTTTGAATATTGTACCGTCCAAAAGTGTATGAAGTTATGCATAGATTTAAACCAAATTTTTATTTTAAGTTTTTGGATATGGCAAGCAGGTCCTCCATGAATTTGCAAAAAATTTGCCGTTAGGGGGCGCTGTAATAGCGATTTTTGTGCGATTTTGAATATTGCACCATCGAAAAGTGTAATAAGTCGTAAAAAGCAAATGTCGTAAAGTGCATAGAATTGAACCAAAAAAAATTTTTAGTTCTTGGCTATTGCAAGGAGGTCCTCCCTTAATTTGTAAAAAAATCGCTCGTAGAGGGCGCTGTAATAGCGATTTTTGTACAATTTTTGTGCCATTTTGAATATTGTACCGCCGAAAAGTGTACGAAGTTATGCATAGAATTGAACCAAATTTTATGTGTTTATTTTTGGTCATGTCACGAAGGTCCTCCCTGAATTTGGAAAAATTCTGCCGGAAGGGGGCACTGTAATTGCGATGTCTGTACCATTTTCATTATTGTACCATCGAAAAGTGTATGAAGTTATCCATATAACTGAACCAAATTTTTTGTGCATGTTTCTGGCTATGGCAAAAAAGTCCTCCCTGAACTTGAAAAAATTCCGAAAGAAGGGGGCGCTATAATTCCGATCTCTGTGCCATTTTCATTATTGTACCATCGAACAGCGTATAAAATTATGCATACAATTGAACCAAAATGTTTGTGCTTGTTTTTGGCTTTGGCCAACAGGTTCTCCTTGAATTTGGAAATATTGCGCGGTAAAGGGGCTCCGTGCTAGCGATTTTTGTATACTTTTCTTGATTTTTCGTAGTTCTATTGTGCATCGGCGGCTCATGCAGCGGCGCGAACTCGCTTCCTGCTATGCTGGCTATTCGCAAACAGCTGATAACGACAGAATAAGGAAAAATTAATAATTTTAACAAATATCATGATATAGATTAACTCGTTTTTAGTTCGTTTAATTGACTTGAGCAGAAATTTAAGATGAAAATCAAAGTTGGTATAGTATTGAACTAATAATATTGAAGTATTAACATGTGTAACTAGGTTTTGAAATGTTAAGATGTATAAGATAGAAGAAAGTTTTGGGATTGGCACATCCAACTAGTTAGTTTATATGATCATGCATTTAAGAAAGGCAGAATGCTGCTGGTGAGAAAAAGGAGTTTATTTGATTCTTAAGGGCATTTAAAAATTTTTTGCAAAGGAATTTTATTTAAAAATTAAGGCACACTTTTCAAGACATGACAATAAATTGCAATTTTGTAACAGACTAGGGCAGGCTTGGCGAACCTTTTCACCTGCGCGTGCCGAAAATTCACAAACAATATCTATCAACAATGTAACATGCCAAACGTATACAAAAATAATTTTGAAGAGTACGATGTTTATACGAAGCATTGGCTATAAAATCAGTTGCTTTCATGCATTAATAATTAATAATTAAAAAATATTAAAAATCAAAATGCGATTTTCTGTACTCTGGAATCAGTCATTAAATGAATAAAATTTTAATTCGTAAATAGGATTCATTTATGTGGTATGTACTTGTAATAAAGGGGAAAAATAAGAGTCTTTATTTCATTAATTTTTAACTTATTATTAATGCAACATCTCGGTTATAATTTTCCAAATTGCATTAATGTACTAAGAGTGTATTGTATTGATGAGATTTTTGCTGTGGTACGTTCCAATGGAAAATGCTTTACATCTGGTTCATATTTTGTTATTTTTACAACAGCTAAATTGAATCCTTTTGTCATTTCATTGCAGTGACTGTCAAACGAAATTTATTTGAAAATTACAGCTTTTTAAAATCATATAGAAAAGCAAAATACATCTAGAAAACGCTGCATAGCATCACATGAAAAGAAAATTATTGTGGTGTGTTAACTCTTGCAAAAAATAATTGTATTATTTGTGATAGTCTGTCCGTTGGAACAAAGTTTTATTGATTGTAACAGAAATAAAAAATGGATTTTATCTGTCCCAGCAAAGAAAGAAACAGTGGGCCATCAGCTGGAAAAAAGATGGCAGCCAGCACTGCCATCAGCGGTAAAGTGTAATGGTACCATTACTTAAACCAGTACAAAAGTGTCTATGTGGAATGCAGCTGGCCAACAGCAGGCCAGCATTGGTATGCCATCGCATTACTTCAATCCGGTACTTTTCCTGCAGAGCTAGCACCTATCCCGCTGCTATTCCTTTGCTGGCCTAGCACTTTCCCTTACAAAAATTTCTTATAGAATTCTATAAAAAAAAAAAAAAAAAAAAAAAAGTATTATAGAATTATGGCCCTTTTTTCTATAAGCCAGTTTCACCAAGAGTTGTAGATATATCTGTAAAAGTGTCTATAATAGAATGTCTATAGAAATATTTGAACTTGCAGCGGTTTCCACCATGTGGTCACCCTCCCAAGTACTAACCGCGCTCGGTGCTGTTTGGTTTTCGTGATTGAGCATGAACAAGTGCTTTCAGAGTATTCTACGATCGCTCACAGTTTTTAAGCTCTCATTACACTATTTCAAGCTTGTTTCTTTTGTGATTTACGTTTCCAATCATTAAACTGGTATAAAAATTATTGTATTGTATAGAAATCCTATATATTTTATACGCTTTTTTTTTATTATTGATTCTCAACTGTGTAAATTATGAAAACCGAAATTCTTTGTAACTTAGTAAAACCAGATTTAAGGAGAAACAAAAGTGCGTTGAAATAAAGAATTTATTTATTTATTCATTTACTTATTTATTTTGTTGGTGGCATTGGTGCTATATTATTTACAGTTTCAAAAAAAAAAAAAAAGCTTCACAGCTTAAATTGTGTTAAGATATATTCATTTCAGATTTGTGTTCAAATACTCAATGTCTTCGATATTCTCAACGTTGCGCCACCTAGCGTAAGGGTTCCCAGCAATAATGCTGCAAAAGTTTGTGCACTTCCATGTAGTGGTGGGCCAGCGCATGAGATAAAACGGAAGCCCACCAGAATTTTATCTGATGATGCCCAACGGCAAAGTTGACTGAAGCTGTCCAGCAGTGGTCATGCAGTGGTAGACCATTAGCCAGCACTTCTCTATCATTGCCAGCACCTATCTTGCTGCTGGCCAGCAATTTCCTCTTTGCTGTGTATAACAATTACCAAATTTAAAATTTTCCTGTGCCATAAAAATTTGCTTACATGCCAACTCTGGCACGCGTGCCATAGGTTCGCCAACCTCTGACTAGGGGGCTCTGGCACTTATGAACTACGCTTGCCAACCCTCCCTCGTTCAGACACCACAGACTCTAAAAACATGGTAATTTGATCAGGAGTGGCTCAGGAGTGGGTGAGGTTAGATGCATGCATTACTAGGAACATAAATATATTTGTGATTTTGTTAAGAAGTGTTGGGTGGGAGTAGTGATGGGCGATAACAAGACGTTTTTCTCGATTGTCTCGATTGTATGGACATCTCGATATTTTTCGATTGTGTAAATTTTTTCTCGATGACTCCAGTTTGCCAATTGCTTTTATACATCATATATTATATATTATATACGTCATACATTTATCAAGAATCGTCTGCGGGTGAACTGGAATGAGTCGGTGTTAATAAAGACAAGGTGACGTCGCCCGCTAGTGGGCCCCTCCTTTAATCGCGCCCCTAAGTTATACGTAATCTTGTAACATGAAATCACGAACAGGTTACCCGCTATATACGACACCGTATAGCAGGCGTGGTGTGCACGCACTACAAAATCTTGTAAAAAAAATATAATCTCGAAACGAACGAACCTCGGACCAGATCTCTTATGGGAGGGGTCAAAGTGAGCGGAGGGGCAAAGTAGCTGCATAATATGAATAAGCCGTCACAGGTCTTCCGGCCTTTCGAACCATATGTCACACGAGGGGTCTGGATCTGAATTTATAAAAATGCCCTTCCCGTGGATGCAAAGTGGGGGGAGTGGTGCGGGAGGTGGATAACATGAGTAAGTGGTCATAGGCCTTTCCAACAATATGTCACATGAGAGGTCTCGGCTAAATTTAGAAAAGTGTCCTCCGTGGGGGAAAAGTGGGGGGGCGATTACCGGAGGTGTATAGCATCAATAAGTAGTCGCAGCCCTTTCCAACGATATCTCACATGTGGGGTCTTGGCTAAATTTGTAAAAGTGTCTCCCCGGAAGTGGGGGGAAGGGCACCGGAGGAGCATAACATCAATAAGTAGTCACGGACCTTTCCAACGATATCTCACATGTGGGGCCTTGGCTAAATTTGGAAAAGTGTCTCCCGGGAGGGCAAAGTTGGGGGGACGGACATCGGAGGAGCATAACATCAATAAGTAGTCACAGACCTTTCCAACGATATCTCACATGAAGGGTCTTGGCTAAATTTGGAAAAATGTCCGGCGGGGGGGGGGGGCAAAGTGGGGGGGCTGTCACTGGAGGTGCTTAACATCAATAAGTAGTCACAGACCTTTCCAACGATATCTCACATGAGGGGTCTTGGCTAAATTTAGAAAAGTGCCCCCGGGGGGGGGGGCAAAGTGGGAGGGACGGACACCATAGGTGCATAACATCAATGAATAGTCACAGACCTTTCCAACGATATCTCACATGAAGGGTCTTGGCTAAATTTGGAAAAATGTCCGCCGGGGGGGGGAAAGTGGGGGGGGCTGTCACTGGAGGTGCTTAACATCAATAAGTAGTCACAGACCTTTCCAACGATATCTCACATGAGGGGTCTTGGCTAAATTTAGAAAAGTGCCCCCCGGGAGGGCAAAGTGGGGGGGGGGTGGGACGGACACCAATGGTGCATAACATCAATGAATAGTCACAGGCCTTTCCAACGATATCTCACATGAAGGGTCTTGGCTAAATTTGGAAAAATGTCCGTCGGGGGGGGGGGGGCAAAGTGGGGGGGGGGACTGTCACTGGAGGTGCTTAACATCAATAAGTAGTCACAGACCTTTCCAACGATATCTCACATGAGGGGTCTTGACTAAATTTAGAAAAGTGCCCCCGGGGGGGGCAAAGTGGGGGGACGGACACCATAGGTGCATAACATCAATAAGTAGTCACAGACCTTTAAAATGATATCTTAGTAGACGGGTCTTGGCTAAATTTGGAAAAGTGTCCCCCGGGAGGCAAAGTGGTTGGACGGCCACCGGAAGTGCATAACATCAATAAGTAGTCACAAATCTTTCCAACGATATGTTACATGAAGGGTCTTGGCTAAATTTAGAAAAGTGTCCTGAAATTTCATATATTATACATAATATTTATCGAAGGGCTCCATAAAAAAAATCCGATCTAAAATGATAAAAACGGAAAAAACTACCCCCCGCAGTGGGGGCCAAATTGGGGAGGGGAGGAAGAAAGTCTCATAATATGAAAGAGTCATCCGAGAGCTTTCCGATAACATATCACATGACGGGCCCAAAAAAGTTTGAAAATTGCTCCCCCTGCCTCCCCCCTTTGGGTCCACTCTTCCGCCCCGGAATTTACGCAGCCCCCACTTTAAAATTTTTATGTTCAATAAATAATATTTATTGGAAGTCTGCATAAAAAACCTACATCTAAAATTATATTTAAATTTATTATAGAAGTCGGCTACGGTTTTAAAAATTTGTCCTCCCCCTCCCAATTTCACCTTCGGGGGAAGAAAGGTTCATAATATGAAAGAGTTGTCAAAGGGCTTTTCGATTATATGTCACAGGAAGAGTTCGGTAATTTTTTTTAAATTGCGCCCCACCCACTCTCGCGTCCTCGGAACTCACCCGACCCACCTTCCTGTTTGAAATTTTTATATTTAATAAATAATATTTATCGGAGGGCTCCAAGTATGTGACAGCTTGGTAACGCTAAAATAAGAAAAACATTGAAAATTAAAGCTTCATTTCACAGTTCATTGTCATGCCTATTTCTTTCTCCAGCTTGCCCCTCGATATCTCTTCTCGGCCCTTCTTGGCTGAGCGTGAAATGACAATCATCGAGAGTAACATTTCGGAGAAAGGATGAAAACTGATTTCTCATTCTCGACAATGTCATATGAAATGTTGAACAGAGACCGAGAGCGAGGAACGAGAAGTGACGAAGGAAGCAATGAGTTACAGTCGGTGAGATATCTCGAAGTAAGCGAGAGGTTTGCCCTCGAGCAGAATGTCTCCTCGAGATTAGGGATGCAACGGATATCCGGCAAATATCCGATATCCGGCACATCCGGCTGATTTTTCAATATCCGAAATATCATCGGATATCCGAATCACAATCACCGGATATCCGACTTCTCTGCCGGATATCCGGCAAAACGCAGCAAAGCTAATATCTAACGATAAGAGAAATCGTTTGACCCAAACGATGCCGAAAAACTTTTGTTTATAATGCAAAATATGAAAGAAAGTTCACTATTCATGAGTAAAAGGTAATTCTCAAAAGTTTAAACAATTGCCAGCTTTCCTAACATTGATATTTGAACTCTTTATAATAAATTTAAGAATTTACGTTTACATCTTTTAGAAAATTGTACCTTCACTTTCAGAATGTAAAACAAGATTTGAAGTTGTTTATTAAAGTATGACTTTATTAATTTTCTTTCTTTATTTTAAGTTTAACAATTAAACAGGCCTATTTTAAATTTCTTCTATCTTCAATAGAAGAAAGTATTGTAATTAAAATTTTTTCGATTCCTGGTTTTCGACGGATTTAGATGTTTTAGGGGTCCGAGATCCCAAAACAAGGTTATACAAAATGTCTATCTGTCCGTGTGTCACCATCGTACCATCAAAAAGTGTATGATGTTATGCATAGAATTGAACCAAATTTTTTGTGAATGTTTTTGGCTATAGCCAGCGTGTCCTTATGAAAACATTCCACTGGAAGGGGGGCGCTGTATTGCGATTTTTGTGCCATTTTCATTATTGCATCATCGAAAAGTGTATGAAGTTATGCATAGAATTGAACAAAATTTTTTGTGTATGTTTTTGGCTATGTCCAGCAGGTTCTTCTTTAATTTGGAAATATTCTGCCATAAGGGTTGCTGTAATAGCGATTTTTGTGCCACTTTCATTCTTGTACCATCGAAAAGTGTATCAAGTTATGCTTAGAATTGAACCAATTTTTGGGGGTATATTTTAGGCTATGGCCATCAGGGTCCTCCTTCAATTTGAAAATATTCTGCTGGAAGGGGGCGCTATAATAGTGATTTTTGTGTTATTTTCATTATTTTACCAACGAAAAGTGTATGAAGCTAAGCATAGAATTGAACCAGTTTTTTGTGTATATTTTTGGCTATGGCCAGCAGTTTCTCCTTCCATTTGGAAATATTCTGCCAGAAGGTGGCACTGTAACAGCTTTTTTTTTGTAAAATTTTCCCGATTTTTCGCTTTTGGTACTGTATATTGGCGGCCCGTGAAGCAATGGGAACTTCGTATCCTGCTAAGCTGGCTATTTCACAAACAGCTGATGTACAGCAGAATAACAAAAAAGTTATTGATTTTAATAAATATCATGATCGAGATTTTGGTTAATTAATTGGAGCAGAAATTTTAGATGAAAGTCAAAGTTGGTATAATATTGAACTAATAATATTGAAGTATTAACATTTGGAGCTACCTTTTGAAACATTAAGATGTATGAGATAGAAGAAAGCTTTGGGATTGGCACATCAAATTAGTTATTTTTGTAACTTCATTATAAATATTTAAAATTAAAAGTAATTTTCTTTTTACTTATAAGTATCAAAGTAATTTAACTTAAAATAAAACTAAATGTGACTTACTTAAAGCAAAACAGTATCAAATAATTAAAACAGAAAAAAAGGCATCAACTAAACCTGTGTTTTGAGAAAATGACTCTTTAATCATGGGTATATTAGTAGATATTTTATGTTTAAATTATAAAAAGAAAGTATGTATTTCTTTGTGGAAAATACTCTACAATTATAGGTATATTAATTGGTTAAAATTTGTTATACAAATTATCAGTATTTCATTGTGCAAATTAATTAATTATTAGAAATTTTCAATATAGTCAATCCCATATCCAAATCCAATAGCAATTATCAGCATTCCATTGTACAAATAAACAGAATATTTTGATGTTTAAATTACATTTTTTATACAGCATTATTAATATGCATTACAGGGCTTGAATGGCAAATACAGGGCTTGAATTTTGAGATGGGATGGCAGGATTCGTGCCCTAAAGAATAATCGGGACGGGAGGCTTGTGTTTCCAAAAAATCATTTTCCGAAAATGTTTCTTTGTAAAACTACGATCAAGTCTCAGGGCCGACTGACAAATTTCGTGATATTTCCCGTTATTAATTGACATATTTCACAGTTTCTTCTTACAACAAATTGACAAAATTTATGTTTGTTTTTCTGCATCTAACCGAAAAATTTTTGCAATTTTTCTCCACGACCGACTGACGAATTTCATGATTTTTTTCTAGAGACCGATCGGTGAATTTCATATTTTTTTTTCTCATGATCAATTGACAAATTTAGCCATTTTATTCTGTGACCGATTGGCAAATTTCCCTGTTTGTTCTTGCAACATACTGATGAAAGTAACAATTGTTTTTCTGCATGTGATTGAAAATTTTCGCATTTTTTCTCTGCGACCGGCTGAGGAATTTCATATTTGCTCATGATGGACTGGCAAATTTCATGATATTTTTCCGTGATCGATTGACCAATTTCGTGATATTTTCCCGCTGTCGATTTCCCACAAACTTCAGTTTTTTTCTCGCGACCGGTCGACAAATTATTTTATTTATTTTTACCATGATTGATGAAATCAGCGATATTTTTTTCTATGACCGATTTACATATTTTGCAATGTTTTTCCATTTGCCCAAAATAGGAAATAAGTAACGGCCACCGGAGACTGTGCTCTATCAAATTGGCCAATAGTCAGCACTAAACAAAATGAGATACTTCTGGTGCACATGAAAAAAAAAACATATTTAGAAACAACAAACTAGTTGATTCTCGCAATTCACTAAAATTAGGACATGACTTTTTAAAATCAAACTTTTCTCGTGTAATAGAAGAAATCAATTGACTATTCCTTTTTCAAACTTTGGATATGGATTTAAAATTCAAATGCATAGAACATAGTTCAATTAGCGAAATTACCAGGGATTACAGTTTTGACTATAATTCCATTAAGGACTCTAATAAAACAAGTTTGTTCAGAAATGACATATAAACACTATAGGATATTGACAATACAATCACCGATATGCATTATTCAAGTAAGTAAGCAAGTAAGTAAGTTAAAAATTAATGGACATCGGATTTCGCAAAGTTTTCTAAAAATTTTTAAGAGAGCATAATCATGTGTTTCCGATAATTTCTAAAATTATAAAAGTTGCACTATGCTGTTTGTCAAAAGTGTAACTTGTGAAAGAGGCTAAAACACGCAAAATAGAATAAAATCTAAATTAAGAAATTCATTTAGCAACCCAATTGTTAACTACCCATAACATTAGGTGAAGGTTGAAAAATAGACATGGTATATATAAAGCTTGATTATGTTCCTTTGTTTTAATAAAATAAAAATTTTGAATAATTATCTTGAGTTTTTAATTTAAATTATTTCAATGCTATTTTGTCATTGTCATGACTGTATAAATGCATTACTTAAAGTGGCACATAAAAAATAATGAGGTTAAAAGATTTTTTTTTCCTTTCTAACAGTTCAACTCCCCTGCATTTATAAATGTTGGGTGGGAAACTCTTTTCCTGGGAAAACTTGAATTTCAAGCCCTGATATTTACATTTAAAATGTTTTAATGATGTGTGAAACATGTTTGTAATTTATTGTTCTGAGATGGCATTATATAAAGAAATAATTCACCATATAACTAAAAATATATCTAGTGCCGGATATCCGATCGGATATCCGGCCGGATATCCGAATCCGGCAGGCAAAGGAGCTTCGGATATCCGGTATCCGATATCCGGCAAAATCAATATCCGGTGCATCCCTACTCGAGATAAACGAGCAGTTAGAGTCCAGAAAATAGATCTCGAAGTGCGAGAGAGAGCTCTCGCACCTCGAGAGACAGGAAGCTTTCAGAAGAGTGAAACTTACCGCGCTTCTGGTGTAAGTCACGATTTCCCAAAGGAGTACATGTTTTTTTTTTTCCCATTCGCTTTTGTTATTAACCGATATGGGTTAGGAGGCATAGTGGTTTAAGTTATCAGTTCGAGTTTCAGTTGTTGATATAGAAGTTTTCTATTGCATTTGGCGCCAGTTTGTCTTTGATTTTCAATGTTTCTCTTATTTTAGCCCTCCTAAGCTGTCCCATATCTCTTAATATTAGAATGCTATTGTTAAAACAAAACTGCACTGCAAAATATGTGTTTTCAAGATTTTAAGTGTCGCCTCAGGGAAGAGGATTTTTCAAAATTATTTTACCCACTCATGTAATATATTAAAATAAGGGTAATTTCATAACCTTTCTAAATCTACCTTTCTTTTGTCAATCCAGTGTTAATTTTAGACCCCTGGGCTTAAAATGTTCTAAAGGAATATACTTAGCGGCGGTTTTTTTCGTACTCTGGTACAGTATCTTTCACTCATAGGAAAATTATAAGACTAACATCAAATTGTGTCTAAAATCGAATAAAAAATATGGACATGTGTTTCTTAATTTTAACTCCCTTCTTCGCCTCAAGAGGGCGCTTTAAAGTTTTGTTTCTTCAAACCTTTAGTACACTGTTTGTCCAAAAATTATAAAATTCTCAAAATAAAGTCTTTTCACTCTTTCCTATCTTCTCGTATCAATTTTATTTTTACTACCACCAGGGGGTGCCGCCCAGTGAAACATTTTACTTTTAGCCTCAGGCTATTATTATTTTTAATCTGTTTTTCATAATATTTTGTCTCATTGTTTTTCTTCCTTGTAGATACTATTCTCTAAGTTCTTGACCCATTCTGACCATTTGGGCACTCATTCTGGACCAGCTGTGGCCCATCGGGCCCCTCTTCATTTGTCTGGCTCTAATCACACGCTTCACTTGTTCTTTTACCATTTCTTCTTTTTCTTCAATTTTTTTCTTATTCAATGGTTCTTTTTTTTTTTTTTACCATTCTCAACTTCCCCTAGTCCTCCCTTACATCAAGTTAACTTCCATCCTTGGTCTGCACTACTGTCAATTTGGGGCCTAATGCCCCTTCGGGGGGGGGGGGGGGTTCTTCTACCTTTTCCAGGCCCATCATCTAATACCACGTTGGTAAGGATTGGAAGATTAAAATTATTCGAAATACCAAAAATGAAGTCCATTGAAGTTTTATTTTAGTTATAGAATTCCCTATTAGCGGATATATTTGCCTGTTTACCTTTCTATTTTTCGATAACACTCCTTTGTTTTCGATAAACGGAGAAATTCAACAGCATTAGACTCACTTTAGACATTTAGGGAACTTTCACTTGTATCAAACCTTCTGCCTTTATCGAAAAGAAGAAAATGCTAATCGATTCTAGCTAATGCGTCTAAAATAAAAAATGAGCTAGTAAATGTGTTAGAAACTAGCTACTTTGGATTTTGATACAGACTTGAAGAGTCATGTTAGAATCCCTAGGCACTGGAAAACAATTTCCGTGTTAGACAGGTTCCCTCTTAGCAGTTATATTTGTCTGGTTGGCCTTATGTTTCTCGATAAACGGAGAAATTCCACAGCATTAGACACACTTTAGACATTCAGGGAACTTTAACTTGTATCAAACCTTCTGCCTTTATCGAAAAGAAGAAAATGCTAATCGATTCTAGCTAATGCGCCTAAAATAAAAAATGAGCTAGTAAATGTGTCAGAAACTAGCTACTTTGGATTTCGATACAGACTTGAAGAATCATGTTGGAATCGCTAGGCACTGGAAAACAATTTCCGTGTTAGGCAGGTTCCCTCTCATTAGTTATATATGTTTGGTTATCCTTACGTTTTTCGATAAAGCTGTCTTGTTTTCGATAAACGGAGAAATTCCACAGCATTTGATACACTTTACACATTTAGGGAACTTTAATTTGTATCAAACCTTTTTCCTTTATCGAAAAGAGGGAAATGCTAATCGATTCTAGCTAATGCGTCTAAAATAAAAAATGAGTTTTTAAATGTGTCATAAAGTTGCTACTTTGGATTTCGATACAGACTTAAAGAGTCATGTTGGAATCGCTAGGTACTGGAAAACAGTTTCCGTGTTAGGCAGTTCCCTCTTGGCAGGTATCTTTATCTTACTGTCCTTACGTTTTTCGAAAGAAGCTTTTGTTTTCGATCAATGGAGAAATTCCACAGTATTTGACATTTAGGGGAACTTTAAACTGTATCAAACTTTTTGGAGTTATCTAAACAGTAGAAAGGTTATTTGATTCATCAAATGCGCCATAGTTACGTGATTTGGACATTGCAGTTTCATAAAGAAGAAAGGGGAATTTATTCCAATGCAAAGAAAATCATTTTAAAATACTGAAAGTCAAATGAGATATCTTTATAAATTTCTTCCATAAGATTAGCATTAGCGAGCAGGTCTTTTCAATTGACTGAAGTAACCCATTAAGCCTAAATCAGGAGAAAATAATTACGATAGCAGAATTATCGAGCAAACCCTATCACTACTACGAAAATTTCGGCCAGAATAATAGCTAAGTTTTCCAACAATTGTTTTTACCTCTCTCGTTATAATCGATTGTAAAACATCTCGATTGTAGATTCTAAGAATTAATCGATGGCTGTATCGATTGTGATTTTTTACGATGACGATTCTTCTCGATTGTCGAATTTTCGAGAATCGCCCATCACTAGGTGGGAGAGAATATTATCTAGCCAGTCTGTAAGGGGAGAAGATGGGTGACAGATATGCAGTATGTAAGAGTGGGGCACAGAAAGTGAGATGTCTGTAGAGATTTTTGTTGTTGCTTCTTTTGCTATTAAATCTGCAGATTCATTACCGAAGATTCTCCTGTGTGCTGTCACATGTCCTAGGGAAGTTTTATGGAGAAGCTTTCCAAGTTGGATTTTAATTTCTTGAGTTTGTGGATTGGTGATTTTAAAGGCGTAGATAGCCTGCAGACTGGATAGACTGCCACTGTAAATGGGGATTTCAATGGTTGTGTGTTGTTCAGAAATCCATTGTAGAGCTTTGTGGATGGCAAAAAGCTCAGCTTGATATACTGAGTTGGTGTCATCTAATCTCAGCTAAAAAACGCAGATTTTAATCATTTAACAAATCAAGTTTTAACTGATGGTCGAAACGTAATTTGAAAAAGAGATTAAAACTGGTTTTTTCCATAGATAAAACCATCCCTGGTTAACCACTTCACCATTTGCCCCGAGATAAGTCGGGGATAAAAGCATTGTTTCCCCTTACCTGTCGCCGGTGAAGTG
The DNA here is from genome assembly GCA_963932465.1 of Maratus speciosus. Taxonomy (NCBI): domain Eukaryota; kingdom Metazoa; phylum Arthropoda; class Arachnida; order Araneae; family Salticidae; genus Maratus; species Maratus speciosus. The sequence goes on from OZ010791.1 coordinate 387,796,442, forward strand.
GTTAAAACCAATACAACTGTGGTTTCAAAAAAAGTTTTGGTGCGTAAAAAAATTCACTTACGGTCATGGTCTAAAATATGAAATATATCTTATGCATTTTATTAGTTACAATGTTAAATTGCTTCTTTAAATGCACATTGCAAACATGCAGTAAGAAAATACGTTTACTATGCATATTTCATCATTGTTTGCACTTTTTTAAATTTTAAGCATGAGAAAAATCTAACAACACAACTTAAACTTATAATTTAAAATTGAGTTAGTGTTATTTTTTTAATATATAGTTATTATTCTGCAATATTTAGAATTAATATATTTAAAACTCTTCTTAAAAAATAATAATTTAGCTGACCCGCCCGCCGTTGCCCGTGCACGTGATAACCTTAAATTTACCTTAATTTTGTATGATTTTATATCTTTAACTTGATTTTGTCTGAATTTGATATTTTTTAAATGAAAAAATTGCAAAAAAATATTCATTTTTAGTTTTAAAAGCATTCGTAAGAAGACTTTTTCATTTGAGTAACAGGATTTCACCTTTCGTTACAAAATGCTATTTTTCTCCAAAATGTAATACATTTCACAACCTATAATTGTCCAAATGCTTAAAGATTTAGGTATGTTATACAAAATGCGTGTCCGCTGGCTGTGTGAAAAATCTGTTAAAAAAAACCCTGGTAATTAGGTCGAAATAACTATCGTTTCAGTTGGTGATGGGTGGGATTCATCATTTAAAAAAGTACATTTCTTGTCGTCCAACATTTGTGCATAATTTTCATTGTAAGAGATTGATTTAGAGTTGTAAAAAGCTGTGATTTTACTATAAATGTCTGTTTAAGTGTATGTACTATGTTGAGATAGTATTGTTGCAAAGTATCGTCAATAAAAAGATGTCTCAAATTATTTTGCCTAAAGAACTCTAAAACTTACTCAAATCACTTCCAACTTATTTAACCCATTACATATTTAAACTCTCTTCTAACTCTGTTAACTATGCTTTGGAGTCAGTTCAACAAATATGAGAGGGGGGTCAAGAGATGAGACATATGAAAGAAGCTTCATAGACTATATTCAATCATGTTGTAGGATGGGTTTTCCTTTTGTGAAAACAATGTGAATTTTAGCAAAATACATATTGTCATTTATGGACCTTGACATCAAAAGGGCAGAGTGTTTCTACTTATAAAAATTGTTATATTTAACTGCAAATGTGCATTTTAGTTTGTTAATGAATAAAGTATTAATTTCCATGTATTTTACTTTATAATTTTAAAAAATGTAAATTTGTAATATCGAGTCTATCAATATAACTAACAATATGTTTTTGATTGTATCTTTTTACTTCATATTTTCTTCTTTGTAGACGTGATAAATTATGGATTTGTATGGAATATTGTGGTGGAGGTTCTTTGCAAGATATTTATCATAGTAAGTAAATATTACAATTGTATTTAGCTTATAATTGTTTACCAAATATGTGTTTTATTAATATGTTTACCAAGCATTGTATCCTGCATGAAAAAGCTCTGCTCTGTTAAGCAACATCACACTTAACATATCTGCATGAGTCAGTTTAGTGTATGTGTATACAAGTCAGTGTATGTCAATATCTCAGGATGCAGAATAACATTAAATAATTTTTAACACTTAGTTCTATAAATTTATAACATTTCTTATGTTTATAAGCATTTAGTTAAAATGTCTGATATCATATTTTCTGTCTCTAAGTATTACTATTGTATATTCAGACCTGCCAACTGCTACGAAAAAATTGTAGTTGCTACGATTTGAATCTCTAAACTACGATGCTACGAAAATCGATCTTAAACTATGATTTTTTTGCAAAAAACACAAACGGATTTTTCGTTCGTAGTTGCGATTTTTAGCCCGCGCAGCATATTTTTCAGGAGTGATTCTGTTCCGAAATTTCCAAAATTTTAAAATATTCATTTCCGAAAGTTTTAAAAAATTGGTCATTGGTCCGAAAATTCGGACATTAAAAAATGCTCATGTGAAAATCGGGACTGCAAAACAAACTTCTTAACATAATCCCTCTTTATGCATATTAACCTCGAGTGAATCGTGTTTCTGTAAATATTTATACAGGAATTCCCTCTCTTAGAAACAGGGGTGCCATTTTAAGAGTTTCTTGAAGGGGGGGGGGGGGGGAAGGTATTCTTTGAGGGGCAAGGTAAGTCCTGCATAATAAAAATGCTATGCAGTATTTCCCCCTGCAAATTCATCCACAGAGCTATGATTCTTCTGCGAGTATATTTTGAAATTTATTGGAAGCCCGCGAATTTTTTTTCTTTTGTGGATTTTCTCCAAATTAATTCATGAATCGATTGCGGAAAAAATTGAGAATTTCTTCAAGTGATCGTGTAAAAATATCGGGTATTTCGTCAAAGATCTCAGAAACAAATAGTGGTTATCTTCATTGGTCACTGAATAAAATCGCTATTTCGTTAAGAGTTCAGAAAGAAATTGCGAATTTCGTTAAAACATTGCGCAAAAAAACGCGAATTTTATATCGATAAGCAATCGAGGGAAAAATATTATAAATTTCGTCGAAAGGACTTGGAAACGAATAGTGAAATTTGTTAATTGGTTGCGAAAAGATATCGAAGATTTTGCCGATCGGTTGCGATAAACTATCATGAATTTATCAATTTCGTCAATTGGTCACAGAAGAAAATTAATTTCGTCAAAGGATCGTGGAAAAAACGTGAATTCTGTCAAAATATAGCAGAAAGAAAACGCAAATTTCATCAAAAGGTCAATAAGAAAGTGCAAATTTCATCGAAAGATCTGTAAGAAAACGCAAATTTCACCGAAAGGTCGCGGAAAGAAAACACTAATTTCGTCAAAGGATCGTGGTAAAGAACGCAAAATTCGTCAAAGGAGTGTGGTAAAAAAAATGCAAATTTTGTCAAAAGTTAGTGGTAAAAAGTGCATATTTCAACAAAGAATCGTGATAGGAAAATGTGAATTACGATTGTGGGGAAAAATTGTGAATATCCTGAAATGATTGCGGGAAAAAAATCACGAATTTCATCAACATTTACTGCACTGGGCTAAAAAATTGGAACCAGGTTCCATTTACAAATGTCAAAAAAAGCTGTGAAACGAGAAGAAACTCTAAAAATCATAAAAAAAATTTCTGAGAAAAAAATTTACTATATGGAGATGAAAGACTGAAACCTTATTCCTTTTACGAATGTCAAAAAATGGCTGCGAAACACGAAAAACCAACCAACCAATCTCCAGATTAATCTTGTGTGCTACGATTTCTCATTTTCAAAGGTTGGCAGGTCTGTATATTTCTCATACAAAATTATGATTAATATCCATTTGTTTTGTGCATGAATAGTAGACTTTATTGTATACTAATTTCTGGGCAGACTGTCACACAAAGTTATAGTAGACACAATCACTGTTTCAGGAAAGTTCATTTAAAAACTGTTGAAGATGCAACATCTTCTTAGCAGCCTCCGATAAGGCCATATATTCTGCTTCAGTTGTGGGTAAAGTAACAATTCACTGCTTTCTCAATTATCAAGATATAGCAAAACTGGCATATTTAAAGGTGTATCCAGTGTAGTACTTTCTGTCAATTTAGAATAGTTTCACATTGCCATCAAATGATGTAAATATTGATTTTGATTCTTGCATGTAAGTTTGCCCAGATATCCAGTATACTTCTTTTGAGTCAGGGCTAGGTTTTTGCTGGCAGAAAGTAGTTATAACCGGTTTTAGCTGGCAGAAACTGGCGTAAACACAATTTGTGATATAATCTGAGACTTTTTAGTATTAAATTCCTTAAGTACATTTTATTCAGGATAAATGACAAATAAAATATTGTGGATAGTTTTAATTAAAAAACAAATAAATTTATATTAGAAAAAATAACTAATGTAACGGATAAAATTTTTGTTATAATATGGTTCTGTAATTTTATATATAAACAATTATTAGAGTCAGCAAAAAGAAAAGACACAGAAATGGCTTACTGATATTAATTAGGGCTGTACCAAGTACTCAGTATTTATGCGGTACTCGGCCAATATCGAGTAGTTGTAAGAATTTTATTTTTTAAGCATTATTGAAGACAAAGGAATTTATATACATATATAGAAATATGTACAAAATATAGAAAAGTTAAGAAAAACCAATGCAGCTGAAAGTTTGGTTAAAACTAAGAAAAGACTACGATTTTGGATACAGAAATAGCTTATGAAAATAGAATAAAATAAATGAAATAAAAATATTTTGGCTGAATCCATATCAACTCAGGCAGGGGGGTTACCTTCATAGTCTCAGAAGTTTTTGAATTGAACATATGTTAAAATTTAAGAAAAAGTAAGATACTTGTATATTTTTATTTTGCCCAAAAAAATTCCTGTCCCGAGATACAGGCCGCCAAAGATGACATCCCCAACATCCTTTCTCATTCGCGATTTTCGATAAAAATTTTAAAGTGCTCTATCTCTAGAACGGTGCAAGATATTTTGTTGTGGTTTATTTTATTTTAAAGATAATATTCTTCTGTTTAAAATGATATACCTAATTTTGAAAAATGTATTCAACTTTTCTTGTGGCAACCTTTTGAAAAAAAAAATTTTTTTTCAAAAACAATTTTTTTTTCGAAAATGCCAATCCTAAAAATTTTAATTTTTTTGCTGTTGATCAATACCATTGGGAACTATCTTCACTGTAAAGTAGAACTTCCACTTTTGAGTTTAACAAATTTTAGAAACATTGAAAAAATTGAGAGAATTTTACAGGAACTGTATATATACAGTTCCAGTAAAAGTCACTGAATTTTTGCTTATTTGTATCATCTTTGTAAGGATAAGCCTACTATATATCCTAAACAAGTTAGAAATTGCAATATCAAATGTGGCAAATGAGGTGCGTGTGTACTATAACTAGTTTTATAAATATTCAGATCTTGGTGCAATAAGTTACACCCTTGGGCAAAAAGGGCATGAATACAAAATTTATTATGATTCTACATATTAAATTCAGTAATACGGAAGTAATATGAATTCATCTTAAAAGGACTTAATCGCCATGGCAACCTAGAATCATTGCCTATCATGGTATATCATTGAATCAATTATGTATTATAGGATTTTTAAATAGAATGAAGAAAACTTTTATTAATGTCTTTTATGTTTTAATTTGATTTTCATAGCATTTGAAGTGATACATTCTTTATTTTCAATACCGAACATAGTAAAACAATCTCAATAACATATATCAATTACACAGCAATACAAATTATATTAATACAAGTTAGAGTTCAGACAGATGGGCAGACAAATCGAATCCATAAAGACTTTCAACTATGTTGGAAATTGTTAAAAACACATAAATAGGTCGGAATTTGACTTTTAGAAATTTATGTCAATAGACGGAAGCATACTTGAATACTTTCGTACAACCCTGTATTTTACCAACTATCTTTTTATACATGCCACTGTTTAGCTAATATTTAATTAACATTAAAACATCTTTAAAACCAGTGAAATCACACTTCCAGAGATTATCATTCATAGACGGCCATGTATCTAATTCTTTGCATGGACCTGTATATCATTTTATCTATATTCTCCAAACATATCTTAGTATACTAAATGTAGTTCAGTGTAAAAATGCATAACTCATTTAAAAATCCCTTTTAAGCTACTTTCATTCATACTCAGTATACCCTTAAGATTTCTTTTGTGTAGCCCTGTATATGATCTACAGCATTTATGCACACAACATAATATGGAAAAATTTAGTTAAACTTAAAAACTCAAACACATCTAACAATGCACTTCCAGCAATACCCTTACGATTTCTTTTGTGTAGCCCTGTATATGATCTACAGCCTTTATACACACAACGTAATATGGAAATATTTAATTAAACTTAAAACCTCATATCGCAACTAAAAATGCACCTCTAACAATCTTTGCTAATGTGCAGTATTTCCAATAAGGTAAAGTATCCGAAATCTTTTGTGTGTCCCTGTAAACACTATGCACTTTCTATGACACAGGAAGTAATTTTTTGTAAACCTCTGCAATAAAGTATGTATCACTTCAAATGCTATGAAAATCAAATTAAAACATAAAAGACATTAATAAAAGTTTTCTTCATTCTATTTAAAAATCCTATAATACATAATTGATTCAATGATATACCATGATAGGCAATGATACTAGGTTGCCATGGCGATTAAGTCCTTTTAAGATGGATTCATATTACTTCCGTATTACTGAATTTAATATATGGTATTATAGTAAATTTTGTATTCATGCCTTTTTGCCCAAGAGTGTAACACTTATTGCACCAAGATCTGAATATTTATAAAACTAGTTAATACTATGCACGAACCTCATTTGCCACATTTGATATTGCAATTTCTAACTTGTTTAGGATACATAGTAGGCTTATCCTTACAAATATGATACAAATAAGCAAAAATTCAGTGACTTTTACTGGAACTGTATGTATACAGTTCCTGTAAAATTCTCTGAATTTTTTAAATGTTTCTAAAATTTGTTAAACTCAAAAGTGGAAGTTCTCCTTTACAGTGAAGATAGTTCCCAATGGTATTGATCAACAGCAAAAAAATCAAAATTTTTAGGATTGGCATTTTTGAAAAAAAAAAATTTTCTTTCAAAAAAAAATTTTTTTTTAAAGGTTGCCACAAAAAAAGTTGAATACATTTTTCAAAATTGGGTATATCATTTTAAACAGAAGAATATTATCTTTAAAATAAAAAAAACCACAACAAAATATCTTGCACCGTTCTAGAGATAGAGCACTTTAAAATTTTTATCGAAAATGGCGAATTGGAAATGGTGCCCGGGATGCCATCTTTGGCGGCCTGTATCTCGGGCCAGGAATTTTTTTGGGCAAAACCAAAATATACAAGTATCTTATTTTTTATTGAATTTTAACATATGTTCAATTCAAAAACTTCTGAGACTATGAAGGTAAGATTTTTTCTTTGGCTGCCTGAATTGACATGGATCATACCTTTTAATATATATAATATCATAAATTATGGTGCAAAGACTGCAATTTGTTCTGCATTTCAGGAGACAGGATATTTTTTATTATTGTAAATTTGGCCTGCATCAGAAAAAATGCATTTGCTGTAAGCATTGCTTGAAAGTGCAAATAAGAATTTCCTTGCAAGCTGGCACATAATGGAAGAAGTTTTATTATATTCTTTCTTCCCTGTAAATAGAATGTCCGTTTTACCCAATAACTCTCCTGCTAAGAAAGTCTATCTCTTTTTCTACTATCTCTTCACATTTTATTTGCAATCTAATATTAGTGTCATAATTACTCTCCTGTTCATTTGCAATCTCAACAAAACATTGCCAAAAAATACATGGACATTTTTCTGATGTCTCCTCTTTTGGATCATCTACATCAACATTACTATATCATCATTTATAGTAGTGTTTCCATGTTGTATTGTTCTTTTCTTTGGGGGGGGGGGGGGGGTGGATTAATTTCAGATTGTGATCTTCATGTGTCAGTTCTACAGCTTTATTTTTTTAAGCATTTTTTAATTTCATTTTTGTACTTTTCAGTGAAAAATAAAAATTTAAATGGAGGATCAAATAGCAGTTGCTATAAAATAACGAAAATGTTCTTGGATTTCAATAGTATACTGCTGATTCTCATTTGTCTTGTTTTCATTAATTCACTTTTTAATGCCCCTTTCATTGTACCACGACCAAACTGATTGGATTTTTCTTATTCCAAAAAATGTAGCAATGTTTTAATTGATGATATTTTCATTCCCTGAGATTGCTATGAATATATTATTACAAAAGTAGAACGAGAAACTAATACACTGACTATTTATTCTTTTACTCACAGAAATTTATTACACTTGCTATGTTTATTTTATATAAAACTAGCAACTTTTCGCCCGCTACGCTGGCCGGTTTTGATGTCATTAAATTAACGACAAGGATTTAAGTTAGCAAAGTTTAAGTAATACACAATGAAAGCAAAAGCTAAATGTCCCATTTGGGTTTTAAATAGTTACGAAAAAGATAAGAGATGTATGGTGGCGAAATGAAAACAAATTAAGTTTAAAAACAAACTAAACGTTTATTAAATAAAATATAAAACAATATGATTAAATATATTTCCAACAGTAAACAAATATTTAAATTCTATTAAGTACATTCTGTTATCAAATTATACATATCTAGAAAAACATATTTAACAATAAAAGGAAAACTGACCTCGTGACACATAATGAAACAATCGCTTGAGTGACTGTCCGTGATTAGATATATCCGTGAACTGCCGACAAACTAAATTATCCCGATTCATATATATATATCAATGCTGAAGAACACTGGGAAAACATTTCTATAAAGAAGAAATTGCATTGCTGAAGAATATCACAAAACACTTAAAGTTGATGTATTAAACCATCCATAAATGAATTCACTCCGAGCTTCACTTTAACGATCGCCATTCGTGACTCACAGCTTGCCATTTACTTATTGACGAGAAAAACAAGAGTCCGTACATTAAAACCGGAGTCGAAGTTGAAAACTATCGAACTCCCATTGGTATCCTCATAAATGGCTGACACAAGTTAAAGCAAGAGCAAGTTAAGTAATAATTCATTAAAAACCAACAGAACTTCTAAATGAACGTCCTCAGCCATCGAAACTCCAGAGAGATAAAACACTGTTAGAAAGAGGAGGTGAAGAGAAAAGAAAATGGATCTGTATTTATATCAGCCGGGCGTTCAAATAAGATCTCATTACGCAATTCAAGGAGCAGCAGCAGACGAAACCATGATGAAAGATTGCACAGCCGATGTGCCGTAGACTCAAACGGATGACGCCATCTGGCGGCGAACGTGGAACTATTATCGTGGCGGTCATTCGAATGAGATGCGTGCTCTTGAATGCATGAAAGCTGACAGCTGGAAAACTGATTGAAAAACGAAAGTACGCCCGGGAAAGAAAGTAAATAAACTAAAGAACTTTACAAACAGGATAACTGAAATGGATAAAAGGTAAGTAAAGAAATGATAGACTTTATATTATTAATAAAATATATTTAAAGAATGTTAAAAGATATTCAAATAAAGAAATATATGAAATGTAGAGGAGATATCTCTGGACAGTGTCAAGATAGGAATAAGGTGTTTTACACTTGTCAAATGCCCCCCCTCTTGACACTGGGACAGAATGAAAAGGCCAATGCCCAAAGAACTACTACAAACATGACTTTACATACTTTACAGACATGCTAGTGTCCACATGAGCTAAAAAAGACCCAGCAACTCCAACCACTTAAAACCAGAAGAGCTTAATCTCACTCTATAAAAGCATGAAACTGAAAACTGCGAAAGGATGAACAGCCACTCAATGATTTAACATAAATTAATAAATTTATAATAAACTTAACAAAATAAATACAACACATAATATACACATATATTAATAAAAAGTAGGACACATTTCTCAGACCCCCCTGTGATTCATCACAATAGTATTCAATCAGTTATATTTCTACATGATTGATTTAAAAATTTACAATATATTGAAGGGAAGGCATTCAGTATTAAACAATTTCTTAAAAACTTTTAAAATTGAAATTTCAAGTGAAACAACCATCTAACATACGTTCACCCCACAATTTGCCCCCCTAAAAAGAATTCAAAAGTGTGAAGATATGGTTTAAAAGTAATTCAACAAAATCTTAAACATGAAGCAGCCCTACCCGAAATAAAACATCTGTGACTTGTCAAAGGATTATACAGCTTTAAATTCAATGCTAGTCTTCCCACATGACGTCAACGTAAAACAACTTTGTCTTAAGCAGGCAAACCCCTGTGGCCATCAAAGGTTACCATTCGACGAAAGTTACAGAATGATAAATGCTCCACGATAATGCTACAATTAATTTTAAGGTTTAAAACATTCTATTGTCCAAAAACAGATTTTCCTCCACGGACTTCCTCCGATCACAATGCAATATACCTGAGAATCCTGCCAAATAATAATCAAATACTTAACAAAAGAAGAATATACTGTTGAAGCAAGACACCTCACAAAAGGCCTACCAACATGCTGAAAAATTAGATCAGCATTCCCTCTTAGCACTGATGCAGAAGCACGCACACATTCCAAAAAGAAAAAAAACAATTTCTCCATCCAGTGCTAGCGGAAACCAGATAAAGAAATTTGCCTTTGGCCAAAGGTCTTCATTCGCACCGATTCATACCACATTAACATGCAGGTATATCCGACCGAACAGGAAAATCCCAGAAGATAAACTAAATCAATAAAAATCAATAATCCTGCTTAAATTCAAATATCAAGGAGCATTCTCTATTTTAAACCATGAAAAATAGTTTTATAGCATGACATCAATCAGTGGGAGAAAAACGTATTCGTAGAAGGTGTATAGTAAACTCTCAAGTGCAAGAAATGATCAGGTTTTCATTATAAATATGAACCACTATCTTAAAAACTTGCCACCTTGATCTCAGACAATACTTCAAAAATTCAGCAACTTTACTCAATTTACACATGTTGCATTCCCAACCTTCACTACATAAAAAGATGCAGTATAAAACTCTGGCAATGGCTACCATCAAAATGTTTTTTGTAAACCACCGGGAAAAGGATTTTAAAAATAGCTAACAGATATTCCAATAAAAAAACTTTCCTTCTCAGTTTCAAAGATAGCCATCTTTGAATAGACCAGATGTTTAAGTTTCTTCTATGACCTGACCCTTAAAAACAGGAAACTCATTAGACCTTAACCTCTCAACTTTTCCAGTAGACCATTAAACATAGCCAATCTCAAAAAAACTTGAATCAATGAAATTTTAGCATTTGATTCAATTCTAAAATATGCTATATGATTGACAAGTTGATCTAAAATATTAAAGGTTACAAGAGGTACTAGTCACAACTGCTACTTATCCATGACTTCCCAGAGTTTAAATTCTGAAACTTTACAAATATTGAAACTTTATTTAAAAAATTGAAATCCGGAATCTCTACAAAGTTAAAATTGATCCAGATTGATCAAAAGTTAATCTTACAGCACATAAACTTGTTCCATATTGAAAAGAACATGCAGGCCAAAAGGGGTAAAGGTTAACCAAATTTTAAATATAAAAAAAACCCATTTTTAAAACTTCAACATATGTAATATAACAATAAGAAAATGTAAAAACTTAAACAATTAAAAATATTGCACATTATATCTATTGCGTTTAATAGCTACAACCAAAAAGTCCCCCCCTCAAAAAGTTTCCATCAGGAATCAATCGAAAAATCACAGTGCCTTAAAAATAACATTGACACAAGATAATCAATTTAAACCAAGAAAACATACTTAAATGAGTAGAGGAACCCATATGGCCAGCAGAAATTACTTAAATTTAATAAATAAAAACTAAAGAAAATAAAGTAAAATTAAACATTGTCGTAATAAAGTTTCTCAAAACATATCCCACCTAATTTAGGGATCAAATATTTAAGTGTAGACTCAAATTCTATGTCATTACACTTAACTTAAATTCAAAAGATCTTAAGAAAAAGAAACTTATTAAAATTACAGACAATGAGAAAAATAAAAATTAAATTTACAATCTTTCATATAAAAAAAACTGCTTAGAGGTATTTAAAAAAAACTGAATGATTAACCCCAATTAATGGCCACAAATCCTTAATTTTAAAACATGAACCTACAAGAACTTCCCTAGAGTTCAACTTTTAAAAGGTTCCAATTCAAGGTACAGCTGCAAGAAAACATTTGAAAGTATACATTTATGAGATTATCAATTAGGGCAAACAGTATAAAATGAATAAATTAAAACAAATCCATCTTTATTCACAGAATATATATTAAACAAAAACAATGAATAAATCACTGAACTGAAAACATCCTAATCAACTGACTTCAAATATAGTCCAGCAATTGCATATGACTATTTAAAATGAAAGGTCAAAGTTGAAAATTCATAATAACTCAGTGACAAAAAAAAAAAAAGGTTTATATTTAATATTCAAAAGAAAAGTTATGAAAAACCATATATATTGAATATGACCCTCCGTTAAAGTTAAAGTCTAAAAAGCATAAGTAAAAAAAACTTAACTTTGACTGAAAATAGGAAATTATACATGTAAAAGCTATCCAAATAAATTTTTGGGTAATCGAGCTAGACCCTATTTAAGAAAATTCTTAAACAGTCGAACTTCCAAAAACCTATTGATAGTTAAAGACCATTCTATTAATAAAAATCAAAAGAAATTTTAAACAGCTGTTAATAAAACTATTAAGTTTAAGAATTTACATTTAAACTATTGAAACTATTATATAAGAGGGTCAAAGGATTAACTGTAAATGAAACAAACTTTAAAATTTAAAAGTTAACCAGAGTCAGGTAGATAGGCCAACATAATCTGTTTAACAGAAATTATGACATTTCAAAAGAATTGCCCCCATTGAAAATTTCTAACCTGACAAGATTTTTAACAAAAACATAAAACACTATTTAAAAAAAAAAAAAAAAAAATATTACCCCGATCAACAACTATCAATTTCTGATAAAATATCTATAAAGAGCAATAACAGAGATTTAACTATCCTTAAAATTGAAGAAAACTTCCCTTTTCAAAAACTCTATATTTTAAAAATTTAATTAAAAAAAACTATACTGATCAACAGCATAAAGATTCCGAAATTTCAAAATACTCTCATTATACTCTTTACACACACATTAAAAATTTATAAGAAGCAATTGTAGGAAGGTAAAACATGATGGCATACACTTTAAAATGCACAAAACTTCCCTTAAAAGACTTAAATACATTTAAAAAACCCATCCAATGAACCATCTTGGGATCTAAAGAAAAGCATGTGTTATCCCTCCGGATCTCGAATTTGTGTGGCTAAAATAGATTCAGGAACATCAAATGTTCAACTTATCGATCCATAAATGTCTCAAAAAAAAAGTTCTGTATATTGGTAAAAGTTCAAAAACGTGTCTCCAAAAATTGATACGGCTTCCAATCAGGCCCTTTCACATAACAAGATAACATCCATCATCATTCCTGCCCAGCACGCGACCATTGCAATACTGGGGGATACACCGTTAGGCACTTCTTGAAGAAAATCACAAACGTTCCTCAAATACTGCAGATGACGAACTTATTAAAACAAAACGTGACAACTATGAAGATTTCACTGAACACTTCAGATTATAGAAGCACTTGACTGGAGCACTAAAAATGATTCACTTCACAATGATCAAACTTCAGCTTAACTTAAAAACACATGGATCAAGGTAGATTCTTTAGCCTGAAAATATGCAACTTCAAAATATGCAAATCAAGGCAGATTCAGTCACAATATGTCGAACATATCTCGACGAAAAAAGGTAAGGATTCAGTCAACTACTACTATAGATGACACTTGTTTCAAAATGTAAACTTGAACACTGTCCTCTTCCATAGGCAATTATTGTAGATATGCCATGAGGTCAAAAAAAAAATTCTCAAACTTATTTACTTTATCAAAAACTTTTAATTTACCTTTAAAAAAAATTTTCAAATATACCATATAAACTTTCTATTACTTTAAAAAAATTTCAAAATTATCAAAAATATTCAATTTATAAACTTAAAAATATTATAAACTAACCGCCCCCCCATCGCAAAGCATCGCTAAATAGCTAATGGGGTTAGCGTTCACCACCATAATACCGTACCCCTAAGGGTTAAATACGGTAATTATAAAAATAAAACAGAATATATATATATTAAAAAAAAATTAAAAAAAAACACATAAATTACAATTTATTTAACTATTATAACAAAAAAAATTTTCAATTTTTTAAATGAAGTTTCTATTAAATTTTAAACTATTAACACAGTTAGGGACGGGCCCATAACCGTGATGTCATTAAATTAACGACAAGGATTTAAGTTAGCAAAGTTTAAGTAATACACAATGAAAGCAAAAGCTAAATGTCCCATTTGGGTTTTAAATAGTTACGAAAAAGATAAGAGATGTATGGTGGCGAAATGAAAACAAATTAAGTTTAAAAACAAACTAAACGTTTATTAAATAAAATATAAAACAATATGATTAAATATATTTCCAACAGTAAACAAATATTTAAATTCTATTAAGTACATTCTGTTATCAAATTATACATATCTAGAAAAACATATTTAACAATAAAAGGAAAACTGACCTCGTGACACATAATGAAACAATCGCTTGAGTGACTGTCCGTGATTAGATATATCCGTGAACTGCCGACAAACTAAATTATCCCGATTCATATATATATATCAATGCTGAAGAACACTGGGAAAACATTTCTATAAAGAAGAAATTGCATTGCTGAAGAATATCACAAAACACTTAAAGTTGATGTATTAAACCATCCATAAATGAATTCACTCCGAGCTTCACTTTAACGATCGCCATTCGTGACTCACAGCTTGCCATTTACTTATTGACGAGAAAAACAAGAGTCCGTACATTAAAACCGGAGTCGAAGTTGAAAACTATCGAACTCCCATTGGTATCCTCATAAATGGCTGACACAAGTTAAAGCAAGAGCAAGTTAAGTAATAATTCATTAAAAACCAACAGAACTTCTAAATGAACGTCCTCAGCCATCGAAACTCCAGAGAGATAAAACACTGTTAGAAAGAGGAGGTGAAGAGAAAAGAAAATGGATCTGTATTTATATCAGCCGGGCGTTCAAATAAGATCTCATTACGCAATTCAAGGAGCAGCAGCAGACGAAACCATGATGAAAGATTGCACAGCCGATGTGCCGTAGACTCAAACGGATGACGCCATCTGGCGGCGAACGTGGAACTATTATCGTGGCGGTCATTCGAATGAGATGCGTGCTCTTGAATGCATGAAAGCTGACAGCTGGAAAACTGATTGAAAAACGAAAGTACGCCCGGGAAAGAAAGTAAATAAACTAAAGAACTTTACAAACAGGATAACTGAAATGGATAAAAGGTAAGTAAAGAAATGATAGACTTTATATTATTAATAAAATATATTTAAAGAATGTTAAAAGATATTCAAATAAAGAAATATATGAAATGTAGAGGAGATATCTCTGGACAGTGTCAAGATAGGAATAAGGTGTTTTACACTTGTCAGGTTTCTCCAAACGAAACTTTAATCAAATGAAATATATCGCAGTGATGGAACAGCTGCGCCAATTGCGCCAAATCGATAATGCTGCGCCAAAACGATCATTTTTCAACAAAATTGCGCCCAACTGCGCCAATTCGATAGTAATTCTTGAGCCAAATCGATCATTTTCCACTCGAATTTTGCCAAAATATTGCGATAAACATGCGAATTTGGTCAAAAGAAAGCGAAAAACACACGATGTTTCTCAAATGGTCCCGGGAAAAAAACGTGAATTTTAACAAAGGATCGCTAATTTCGTCAAAAAACGAACAGAACGTGGTCAAAAGATCGCGGAAAAACGTGATTTCGTTTAAAGATCGCGAAAAAAACGCAGATTTCGTCAGAAGACCGCGAAAACACGCAAATTTTGTCGAAAGATCTCGAAAAATACGCGAATTTTGCCAATAGATCGCGAAAAACACGCAAATTTTGCCTAAAGATCTGGCAAAACACGTGAATTCCGTCAAAAGATCGCGGAAAAATGTGATTTCGTTTAAAGATCGCGAATAAAACGCAGATTTCGTCAGAAGATTGCGAAAACACGCAAATTTTGTCGAAAGATCGCGAAAAAACATGCGAATTTTGCCAAAAGATCTTGCAAAACACGTCAATTCCGTCGAAAGATCGCGAAAAACACGTGAATTCCGTCAAAAGGTCGTGAAAAAACGCGAATTTCTCAAAGGATCGTGAGAAAAACGTGAATTTTGTCAAAGAATCGCTAATTTCGTCCAAAACGAACAAAACACGGTCAAAAGACTGTGAAAAAACGCTAATTTATTTAAAAGATAGTGAAAAAACCGCAAATTTTGACAAAAGATCGCAAAAAACA
Organism: Maratus speciosus; assembly: GCA_963932465.1. NCBI lineage: Eukaryota > Metazoa > Arthropoda > Arachnida > Araneae > Salticidae > Maratus > Maratus speciosus. Next base: position 387,812,508 of record OZ010791.1, read on the forward strand.
CGAGATTTTCGTCAAAAGATCGCGAATAACACTCGAATTTCGTCAAAGGATCGTGAAAAAATCTTGATTTTTGTCAAAGGAGCGCTAACATTGTTAAAACACGTCAAAAGATCGTGAAAAAACACTGCTTTCGTTAAAATATCGCGAAAAAAAACAGCAAATTTTATCAAAAGGTTGCAAAAAACACGCGAATTTCGTAAAAAGATCGCTAAAACACGTGAATTTTGACAAAGGATCGCGAAAAAAACGTGAATTTTGTCAAAAGATCGCTAATTTCCTCAAAAAACGAACAAAACGGGGTCAAAAGATCGTGAAAAAACACTACTTTCGTTAAAATATCGCGAAAAAAACCCCCCGCAAATCTCATCAAAAGATCGCGAATAAAACTCAAATTTTGTCAAAAGATCTCGAAAAATAGGCGAATTTCGTCAAAGGATCACGAAAAAAACGTGAATTTTGTTAAAGGATAGCTAACTACGTCAAAAAAAAAAAAACAAAAAACACCGTCAAAAAATCGTAAAAAAAAAAAACGCTATTTTCGTTAAAATATCGTGAAAAAAAAAAACCCTGCAAATTTCATCTAAAGGTCGCAAAAAGCATGCGAATTTTGTCAAAATATCGCCAAAAACACGCGAGTTTTGTCAAAGGATCGCGAAAAAAACGTGAATTTTGTCAAAGGATCGTTAAATTCATCAAAAAACGAACAAAACAGGCTCAAAAAATTAGGAAAAAACACAAATTTCGTTAAAAAATCGTGGGAAAAAAACCACATTTCATCAAAAGGTCACAAAAAACGCAAGTTTCGTCAGAAGAATTCGAAAAACACGCTAATTTCATCAAAAAATAGTGAAAAACATGCTGATTTCAACTAAGAGCCCGAATAACATGTGAAAAATACGCAAATTTTGTCAAAGGATTGCGAAAAAACGGGAATTTCATCAAAGAATACCAAAATGACAGTTTCATGCTCCAAAATAGTTATTTTCTCCTCCAAAATGAGCATTTTTGCTGCTCCAAAATAGTTATTTTCTCCTCCAAAATGAGCATTTTTGCTGCTCCAAAATAGTTATTTTCTGCTCCAAAAGGGCTTTTTGCTGCTACAAAATAGTTATTTTCTGCTCCAAAATGAGTGTTTTTGCCGCTCCAAAATGGCCTTTTGCTGCTCCAAAATGAGGTCCATGCTGTTCCATCACTGATATCGGTATATTTGATCTTGTGTTTTATGGCAATATATACATTTATCTCCAATGATCATCGCTGAAAACAATATGAATATCATTACGGTTTTATATCTTCTAATATCTCAGACAAAATTTGGACTGTTAAGAAGCAAATCTTTTAGTTGATTATTTACAATTGAATATGGAAAAGAACGGAAGAACAATATGCAACATATTAAAATCATCCCTGAAAATTAAAAAATACAAATCTCATCAAAATCCGTTCAGTAGAACCTTCTAGTAAGACTAATTTTTCATAATCAGGTTAGCAGATTATAGAACATTCACCTATAATTCTATAGCAAAGCAAAGTAGTACAATATGTGTTATATACTAAAACCTTTCCTGAAAAACTATCTAACAACCAGTGCTAATTCCATTGAACTCAACTTAGTAGAACCTTTTAAAAAGGCTAATCTTTCAAAATAGGGTTCACTGATTAAAGAACTTTCGCACATAATTCTATAACTAAACAGAGTAGAATGATATGTGTTATATACGAAACCCTTTCTAGAAAATTTATTTAACTAACAATGCAAGTCTTCTCAAAATCCATTGAAAAGAACTCAAGTTATAAGTGGTCGGACCGAAATTGCTCTTTGCATTTTATATGTGGAGTAGATAGTAAAATATATCTTTCATAATCGCGTTAACGTGATTGTAGGACTTTCAGGAATGTAGCGTAGGCTATACGCTGTAGACCTTCTGGATTTTTTTAGAAACTCTGCACACCCTCCATAGCTATAACATATATATTCTCTAGTATATACCCTCTGCCTGTAGATTTTATCTTACGTTATCCTACATCACTGAGAACTTTCCTCATAGCTCCATAACTAAAAATGTAGAATATGTTAGATATTGAAACAATCCTTGAAATATTATCTAACCGTGCAACTCCAATCAAAATATGTTCAGTAGAACTTTAAATAAAAGGTAATCTTTCACAATCGGGTTCACCTAGTTTTGGAACTTTCTCTTGTAATGTGATTCTCTGATTTGTTGTCAAGTTTGTGCTTCAGAAAAAACAATAACACAGAAGAAAACTTCGCTACAGAGAAGTAACATCCATGCAAGAAGTACCAACTATCCACAAAAAAATATCTAACAGTGTAAGCCCCATCAAAATACATCCAGCAAAACCCAAATTATAAACGGGTGGAAGGAAAGACAAATTTGCATTTTATAATAATTACAGTAGATGTAATCTTTCATAATTGCATTTACCTTTCCCTATAACTTTTCCAATAGCTCTATAACTAAGCAACATATAATGAAATGTTTTACACTAAAACCATTCCTGAAAAGTTATGTAACAGTGTCACTTGGATCAAAATCTGTTCAGATTTTTCTTTTAAAGCTAACCTTTAATAATCAGGTTCACTTATTTTTTAAACTTTTTCCTTTATCTCTATAACTAAGCAATGTAGAACACTGTGTGTAAACACAAAAACCGTTCCAAAAACATTACTTAACTAATAGTGGCATATCCCATCAAAATATTAAAAACAATCGGAATGAAATGCAAATTTCTGTTTTAAATATGTAGTAGATGATGATGATATGATTTTCTGTAATAGAATTCATCGTGAAGTTTTTGTTTCATATGTAAACGATGCTTTCAACATTGTAGCTGATAACACCGATCGGTGAGGTATCCAATTACGGAAGATTAACCAGGAATCCCATGAACAACTATTTAAAGAAAGGTGAATATATGGCTTTTATGATACTTTTATATTAGCCGGGCTCAAGTAATAAATCAACAAAGATTGTTCCCATACCTTATTCTCATTTTATTATTTCCATTCAAAATATAAACGTTTCACTCCTTTCATTTAAAATACATGCCTTACACTAATTTCGTTGAAAGAAACTGAAAAGTAAAACAATAATAGGAAATAATGCCATAACTTAAAACTCAGAATTGTTTTTAATTTACATATGCAAAATGTAACAACTGCTCTTGGCAATTTTTAAAATGCTAATGGTGAGATTTACACACGGCTGACATAAAAGTACCCATTTTTTCTTCTTATCCAGGAGTAAACGATAAATCGCGATGTTTTATTTTGATTCCAATTTCTTCCATTGAAAAAAGCGGTACTTACATATTACCAAGACCATAAGATAGATCGAAAAAATGGTTGACAATTGCCAATCTTGTTTATCGTTTGCCAGTTACGTTTAAAACTGTAATTTAACATTCTTAAATACATAATCTTGCTAAAAATACAAATTGTTTAAAGTAAATAAATAAGTAAAATATATGACATAAAACTACATAAAACCATAATTAAAAAAAAAAAAAAAAAAAAAAAAACTATAATAATAAAATAAATTTAAAACTATAATAAACTATCAAATTGACAAAAAATAAGGGTTGCTATATTTAGTGTAATTGTCGCCATACTTCGCGCAATTGTATCCAACATGGCCCGGATGCAAGTACCAAAAAAAATTTTAAGTCGTACAAACATTGCTTTCATTTCTTAATATTTTCGTTTTATAATGTTAATTTCTCAGTGGATCGCTCACTTGTATTTTAAATAAAATCAATATATATTTTTCTTTTTTTCAAGGCGTTTGCGTTTATTTATTTATTTATTTCAAACTCATATAGCCGTTTTAATTCATTAACCAAAAGGATTAACAAAAAGATTTAATTTGAATTTCTTCCGTTGCTACAGTAACAGATATACAATATGAATGAATATGGATGAATTATCACTTGTAATGTTAGATATTGCGAGTTTTTGGCACCAAAGACATCACCAAATTAGACATGAAATATCTACCGAACTATTGGACTTAAAAGAATTTGGTTAGTATCATTCGATTCAGCATACAAAAATACACTAAAATATGTTATCAGTTGAAAAATAACCATAAAATCAGATTTTTAAGGAATTTTTTAAAACTCCGTTCTATTTTTTACCCCCCTTAGGGGTGTAATTTTAGAAAATCCTTTCTTAGCGGCACTCTATGTCATAAGAAGTATTTTTACCCCAAATTTCAAGATTTTGGGTTCAGTAGTTTGGGCTGCGAATTGATTAATACAAAATTCAGACTTTCTTTTATATCTATAGATAATGCACAAATTGATTACCTAAAGGAAATTATGACATTGCAAATTATATTAGATTTAAATGAAACTGTTTTATGTTGGATAACAACAATGCTTTTTACAAACTTAACTGTTTTTAATTTTTTACAAAACTCAGGAATTAAGCTTAGAAACAATAATTTAAAGCTTTTTTTTTTGTTTATTCATAAGTCAAAATACCTGTAGAAACTTTTAAATTATGTTCATTTTGCATTTTAATATATATATATTTTTTTTTTTTTTGACATTTTAAACAGTTAGAAAATTTTTGATTTTAACCAATGATTTAAAAAAAAAAAATTGGTTGATTAAAATCACGATTTAATTGCTGATTTAAATCAACTTATTAAAATCGTTGATACCCTAGCAGTTAGCAATTCAAACTTTATTAGTTTTAATTTTTTTTATGTGATTTCCATTGCTTAATCATTTTATATTTCTACGTTGGTCTATCTTTTTTTATCTGCTTTTATTTTTAAGGTTTTCTGCAAGTTCTAAATGTAGGGATCACCAATTTCAGATTGTGTATAATTTTCTCCCTCACTCACTGTTGCCACCACTTTCTGATTCTCTTTTAACACAGGGAAATGTTTTTGCTTTTTGTATGTGTTTATATTCAGATTTTCAATATTTTGAAAGAAAAAAAAAGTTAATTTTATTTCATTGTTGCATGGGAGATTGTTTTCAAACTCATTAATAAGTCAAATGTCCCAGCTTATAATAATTTTCCTGAAATACTTGTTCCATAGCCTATGCACTTTTGATTCATTAGAGTGTCCTACAAAAATATGTTCTTCTGATTGATGATATTTTTTTTTATTAGGCTTTTTATTAAATATTGTAGAGTGCCGATTATCCAAACTCCAATTAACCGAATTTCCAATTATCTGAACAACCTATTTCTCCCCAAAACTTTTTTAAAACCGAACTCCCAGTTATCCGAACAGCCTTTTATCCCCAAAAAATTTTTAACCAAACTCCCAATTATCCATTGGCTTAGAATAAAATTTTAAATAAAGAAAAAACTGATAGAGGATCAGAAAATGAGGAATGAAAAACAATAAAGGAGATGGGAAGAATCCTAAGCTGTGAAGAAAATGAAATTAATGAGTGGTTATATAGTGAAGTACATGACCCTGGATATCAGATTTTAAATGATGGAGATTGTGTATGAGATTCATGATGAAAAAGAAATTGAAGTAAATGAAAACAAATGCTCTGAAAGTAACACAGGTCCATCATGTAACGAAGCCTTTGAATATTTGAAAACAGCTATGAAATTGCTTGAATGGCAGAAGAACATTGATCCTATTCAACTGATGAATTGCTCAACTGCCCGGGGCTTCGGGCCATGGGTCAGCCCGTGCAGATCTCTAATCCAATATCCTCCTCCGTCCTGCGACCAAATTTACTTGAGACCACAAAATTCATTTTCAAATGACTGAAAAATAGTTCCAACCCTGTTTTACTGGATAAATGAAAACATATATGCTCAGTTCAAGAGACCTACAAGTAAAATCAACAAATCTAAAAGTAGTTGAATTTAAGGAGTTTTTTAATCTCTCTCTCAGTCGGCGGGCGCCAAGATTGTCAATGGAAACGTATGTTAATGCACAGTAACATCACAGCTAATCTGAAGCCGATTTCAGCTAAATCGGAAATCCGGTGCGGAAGAGTTGACTGTAAAAGTAGCTTATTAACTTTCATTTTTCAGTCGCATCTCCATGCCATACCGAAATATGGGTAAGCCTCTTTTTCCTGCCAAAATGGTCGGAGTTAAATGGTAAAAAAATTTTCTTCTTACTTTTTAGATCAATTCAATTATATATATATTTGTCATGCATCGCACTTGTCTTTCTTGTTAGCCCCATATTTGTGCATAGTGACACCTTAGCTAATCTCTTCAGAATTTTGGCTGTCGGAAGTGAGGCACTATATATGCACGGAAGAGCTGACTGTGAATGATATTCATTAACTTTCGTTTTTAACACTCGATTACTTCCTCGTATCCGTAAGATACACAGTGACTTCGTGTTTGACTACAAAGACATCTTTGGAGTTTGGTAACTTTCCCCCTACCCCCACTTATCTTCCTATTCTGCCATAACTTTGCAGCCAGTATTTTTCATCTGGAATGGTTTAAAGTCCTTATTATTACTTGTGCAATGTACAAATAATGAACAAAGTCGTTATTTTATATATGCGTATAAAAATATTTCGTGTTTGTTACAATATTAATTTATGCCTATGGTACAATATTAAAAGGTCAATTAACGTTAAAAACATGCAACTAAATGTGTGTGTCCATGTGGCTTAAATTCTGTGGTGCAAGCACCTTGTCGGATTCCGAGATGGAACCAACTTTGTCAAATTTATAGCTTTATTACACAAAAAAGTTGTATTAAAAGCATGAAAAAATAAAATACAATAAGCAAATGAAATTTACATTTTTTTGCGACCTTTTGACGAAATTCACGTTTTTCCGTGCCCCTTTGATGAAATTCCCATTTTTTTGTGTCCCTTTGACGAAATTCCCATTTTTTTGCGATCCTTTACAAAATTAGCTTTTTTTCGCAATCCTTTGACGGAATGCATGTTTTTAGCGATATTTTTTCTAAATTCGCGTTCTCCCGTGCCCTTTTGATGAAATTCTCGTTTTTTCTGCGGCACTTTGACGAAATTCACGTTTTTATCCTAGATCCTTTGTCAAAATTTCTTTTTTTCCACAGGTTTTTGACAAAATTAGCATTATTTTGCGGCTTTTTGACGAAATTCGCTTTATTTCCGCAGCTTTTTGATGAAATTCACGTTTTTCTGTGGTCTTTCTTTGTGACTCTGCTTTTCCTTTTTTTTTTTTTTGCGATCCTTTAACGAAATTCATGTTTTTCTGCTCCCCTTTGGCGAAATCTGTATTTTTTTTAGGTTCTTTTGATGAAATTCGTGTTTTTTCTGATTTCATTTTGCTGAAATTCATGATTTTTTTTTTTTACGCAATCCTTCGTTGAAATTTGCGTTTTTTCCATGGATTTTTGACGAAATTCGCATTATTTTCTCGTCTTTTTGATGACATTTGCGTTTTTCTGCGGCCTTTTGACGAAATTCATGTTTTTCCATGTCTCTTTGACGAAATTCGTGTTTTTTTGCAATCCTTTACGAAATTAGCTTTTTTTTGCAGCCCTTTGACGGAATGCATGTTTTTAGCGATATTTTTTCGAAATTCGTGCTTTTTCTGCAGCCCTTTGAGGAAATTAGCATTTTGTATTTGAGAGATCCTTTGTCGAAATTTGCTTTTTTCCGCGAGTTTTTTATGAAATTAACATTTTTTTGGCGGCTTTTTGACAAAATTCCCTTTTTTCTGCATCTTTTTGACGAAATTCACGTTTTCCTGTGGCCCTTCTTTGTGACTCAGCTTTTTCTTTTTTTGCGATCCTTTAACGAAATTCGAGTTTTTCCGCTTCTCTTTGTCAGAATCTGTATTTTTTTTTTTAGCGATTCTTTGTCGAAATTTGTGTTTTTTTTGCAGCCCTTTGACAAAATTCGCGTTTTTTCTGTGGTCATTTGCTGAAATTCCGTTTTTTTTAATGCAATCCTTTGTCGAAATTTGCATTTTTTCTGTGTTTTTTTGACAAAATTTGTGTTTTTTTCTCATCTTTTTGATGAAATTTGTGCTTTTTTGCGCCTTTTGACAAAATTCATGTTTTTCTGTGTTCCTTTGACGAAATTTGCGTTTTTCAGCTTCCCTTTGAAAGAATGCGTGTTTTTTTAAGCGATCTTTGTTGAAATTTGCATTTTTTCTGTGGTTCTTTGATGAAATTCACGTTTTTTCTGTGGTCATTTGACAAAATTTGCATTTTTTCACAATCATTCGTCGAAATTTGCATTTTTCTGTGGCTTTTTGACGAAATTCGTGTTTTTTTCTCGTCTTTTTGCAGGGTGTCTACAGAATCTGGAAATCAGGGAATCATGGAAAAATCAGGGAGGTTTATCACTCTGGAAAAATCAGGGAAATGTCAGGGAGCTTTGTAAAAATACTGGAAAATCAGGGAAATTTGTCTATATTGCGAAAATATTTGCATTTTCACCTTGCCAACGAGACTGATTCGTCTATTTTATGTACCATATGTTTTCACATGCTGACTAATCTTTCCCAATATTTTTTAAAAGATGCGCTTGGTATGAGTTTTTGATATTTAACGTAAATTAAGGTGATCACATGTCCTGATTTTCTGTACATTGCACTTAAATTGAAGGCAATTTACACATTTAAAAAAATTTAAATGATACATTAGCATAACCTGACCAGGTGCCCAGCTTAATCCAAATAGTTATCCCATCAGATTTAGATAAGTCTTAGAATTGAATATTTTTCAGAAAATGAGGAAACTTTCTGGTCACCCTATATCCATTGGCTTCTATATTATGTTGGATGCTATGAAGTTAGTTGAGTTCGGATTTATAAAACTGTCAACCAATATTTAATGACTGTTAGGCAATTTTTATGTTTTTCTCTTGTTTTTTCTCCCAAATTAGCAAGCTGGATAAGTGTGTTATACGGGGAATCGGCATACATGAAAAAATACCGTATGTGTATTGTTAATAATGGAAATCAGGGAAGTCTGATAAAAATAGTCAGGGAAATCATGGAAAAATCAGGGAACTTTTTTTTAGAATTTCTGTAGACACCCTGTTTTGACGAAAGTCATGTTTTCCGTGTCCCTTTGACAAAATTCAAGTTTTTTGTGATCCTTTACGAAATTAGCATTTTTTTCGCAGCCTTTTGACAGAATGCGTGTTTTTCGAATTTCGTGTTTTTTTCCTGCGACCTTTTGATGAAATTTGTGTTTTCACTGCGACCTTATGACGAAATTAAGTTTTTTTCTGTGCTCATTTGACGAAATTAGCATTTCCTCGGGGATCATTTGACGAAATTTGACTTTTTTTTCGCAATCCTTTGACAAACTTTGCTTTCTATCTGCGGCCCTATGACAAAATTCCGTTTTTTTCCTTGATCCTTTAAAGAAATTGGAGATTTTTTTTTTTTTTGCAAACTGTTAAGTGAGATTCCGGGATATGTAAATTGAAACGAAAATTCGAAAAGAAATATTCAAATCTGATCGAAACAAATTCAATTCACATTCCCCGAAATCTCACTACGACCGTACGTATAGTGGCAAAGTGATCGCGATGTAAATAAATTAAAATAAATCTGAAAAGAACAAACAAAATAATTACTCGCCCCTTTTTGGTAGAAACTCATATAAATAATAAAATCACTCTTGAAATGATTCGGACAGATATTGCACAAAAATCATTTATTATATGATAACAGATATTGTTAAACCGGATCCGGGTACAATACTATGGAATAGAGAATATCATTTCAAATTATTTAAATAAATATTATCTTATTGTAACAGGTGTTAATTCCAGTACTTATTTATATGGATTCACAATAGGGTGGTCACAAGCAACATGGGAAAATTTTTTTTTAACGTTTTCTTCAGGGGGACCCTCCTAAAAGTTGCCAATTAGTTAGAAAATGAGATTTGCAAAGTTTCAGCTCAAATGAATAACATTAACCCGTGCCTCATCGAGGTTGAACTCTTGAAATTTTGCAATTTTTGGCGAAAAATTGTCATTTTTCTTTCTTTACGTGAAAACTATTTGTCTCAGAAATCTGATACTTGTTTAATTTCATAAAAACTGCTGTTGCTTTGAACTTTTACTCTCATAAAAACTTATATTTAATGAACATTTAGTATTTTTCAGGTCAACTCGTGAACCATACCCTCAAACTCTGCATTTTTGAAACATAAGTGAAAAATGACAAATTAATAATTTTATTACATTTGATATTTTTTTAGTATTATTTTCATTAACAGGCAAAAATAAGTGAATTATAATTGATTTTTTTTCCTGAATTATAATTGATTATTAGTCATCTAGTTCTGTGTCTAGTATGAAAGAGCTTCTCGATTTGTATTGCAGTTTAACCTCTGAATTTCTTTTTTTATTACAATGTTGTTTTTGTTACCTGTTATAGTTATCTATTTTTAGAATTGATGAAACATTCCGTAAAAACCCCCTCCCCCTTTTGATATGAACGCAGAAATGTAAGATTTTTTAAATTGACAACTTGTTTCACCAAATCATCGACAGTAAGCTGCTGCCAAGTAATTGTCAAGTTTTATGTATTTTATTTTATAATATTCGCAAAATGAAACTGAATGCCAGAGAAGCTGCTAGACTTAGAATACATCCGCCAGTTAACCACAGACTTTAATTTTAAGTAGAAGAGCAATCGACTCCGCAAATAACTATTTCCTAAACAAAGAACTAAGCTCATCAAAAAGAGATTTAAAATTCCGGTTTAGAAAGAACTGTTGTTCACTGGGATGGAAAACTGCTTCACTATTTTTTTAACAAAGAAAATGTAATGTGGATAGAAATTTTAATTAGTTGTGGGGATGAAGAACAGTTACTATGAATTCCACAGCTTGTAAATACTATCAGAATAATTCAGGCGAAAGCTGTATTTTCAGCAGTTGAAGAGTGGGAGGAAGTTGGTAAAATCCAGGCAATATGTTTTGATACAACTGCAATAAACACCGGTCGCCTCAGAGGAACCTGCATTTCTGTAGCAATTGCTGAAAGAAAAGTCTTCTGTATTTACCATGTTGCCACCATAATTTAGAAATTATCCTAAAAGCTGTTTTTTGATTGTAAAGTAAGCATAATCACTGCTCCTCAGCCAGATATTAAAAAAAAACCCAACTCTGATTGGGTAGTCTAATTTAAACCAGAGTAAGTATAAAAATGTTAATGAAGATGAAATACTAGATATAAATAATTAATTCAGAAGAAATTTCAAGTTTTCTTACAGGACCTTTTAAAAATTAACAGCTCAGGGATGATTATAAAGAGTTTATCCAACTTTGCTTAATTTTTATAGTACTCCTTCCTGCTAAATTTTTTTTCAGAGCACCTGGTGCTTTTAATCATGTTAGATGGATGGCACAGGCCATTTATTCTTTCAGAATACATTGTCATAGATAATCCCTCAATAACAAATTTAGCAAAAGAAGGTATTAGAGACCTTTGCTTATTTCCAATCAATATTTATGTAAAAGCATGCTTCAATACCCCCAGTCCCACTTTGGACCCAAATCCAAAACTTGCAAATAATACAATCACTTGTTCACTACAGAAAAATTGATAAATAGGTTGCAGACAAAGCACTCACTAAAATGATAAACCGTCTTTGGTATCTTAACTCGGATCAAGTTGCATTTTCATTCTTAGATGATACTTTGGGGGAAAAAATGTCAACATAAGCATGGCTATAAAATGAATGTCATTTGAAGAAGAAATGATGATGATGATAGGAATTTAAGAGCAACAAAATGTTTCAACGAAGTGAATTATTTATTGAACAAAGAAATAAATGTTTTTGTTCCATCTCAAACTGTAAAAATTTTTAAGAGATTTTATATTAATAAGCATTTTTTAAATACTGATCCCAATGCATGGTGTGGAAATAAATCTTATTTGAAAGCAAGAAAACAGTGAATGTTTTTAAAGTTGTCAATGGCACAGGTGAAAGGAGAAGAAAGTTAACCCGAGATTTCAATTCCTGTTTAACAAAAAACGAAAAATAAAAACAGTATATGGTAAAAGTTGTATCTGAATGTAGAAAAACTTTTCAAGATTCTTCAAAAGCCACCTTATCTAAGCCTTAATCCTTTCCAGCGCAGTGGTCCCATGCCGGAGTAATCTAAATTTAATTCCAAAGTTACAAACAGCACCAAGAATATTTTAATAAAATTTTACTTTTACAATGAAAGGTTAAAGTTAATGTTTTTTTAATTTCTAAAAAAGTCCTTTGTAAATTTCGGTGTAGTCAATCATTTCATTATTTTACGAACATAATTTTTCTATACTGGAAAGGGTTAACGTGACAATTGTAAGGGATAATAATTTCTTTTCTTTATTATGCTTCCTTTCTTGTAACAAAACTTTAATAATAAAATGCATTTGAGCATTATTTGTGAGCAATATTTATACTTCCTTTGCCCCCAATTTTTTAATTCTTTCAATTTAAAATACGATTTTTTTCATTTTCTTTGGAATTTTTTAAAAATTAAACCCTTTATTACGTACAAAATGAAGAAAAAGAAAAACAAAAGGTGGAAAGCAAATGAAATGGAATATTACAATTTTTTTTCGCATTTTCATAAAAAGTAAATTTTTAGGATTCGGGTGAAGTCTGGTCCTGAAAAATGCACACATTTCTAAATCTATACATTTTTAGAAAAAAAATGGTGTGTGGTTCTTCAAAACAAAACGTTTTTTTATAAAATGAGGCCTGAATTATTTTTCTAGGTTCAATTGTATTTATTTAATGAAGGAAAAACAGCATTTTTTTGAGAAAAATCACGTTTTTTTCAAACTTAAACCTCAATGAGGCACGAGTTAATATTATCCAAATGAGCTGAAACTTTGCCAATCTCATTTTCTAGTCTATTGGCAACTTTTTGGGGGGTCCCCCAGAAAAAATTCGAAAATTGATTTCTTGTGACCACCCTAATGCACAGTCTTCATATCATACCACTATGTTGGAAAGTTGGGATATATAAGAATAGTTCTGATTATGTTTTAATCCATTAATACACTTTTTGAGAACATTGAGATGATGGCATCGAATTACCATATATAAATTCAGGATTTTACGATAGTAGAGTGAGAATAGGCAACCAGTTTCTTATGAGTTTTAAATTGATGAACAGTTGTATTATTTCAACATTGATTCCGCCAACTGATAAGATGACATAGTTGAGGAAGCATCGAGGAGAACATGAAATCTAACATCTTCCCTTGGAACACGGACACTGTAGGAGGCACAGCTTAAATTCGACTGGACGAATGAAAGTGACATTTGAAATGAATTAAAATATGCTAGCCAAAGGACAAAATCTGAAAGGCCTCCATCACATCTTCGGATTCAAGCAGAACGGAAAACATCTTTTTCAAACTGAGCAAAATGGGATAAAGTAACTTAGCGGAAATTGACGAGAAGGCATGAGCAGGATGCTATCATATTAGATATATCCTGGTTGAGGTCGAAGAAGTATAACAGGCAATTAATGCTGACTTAAATAATGAATGGAAGAGTCATCATCAATGGAAAAGTAAATGCCCGTTGGGCCCAAGGCCCAATGGCAACGGCTCAAAAAATGCCAAATACCAAATCTGTGTTTTCTCTTCCGACGAAAATAACGAACTGCCTCTTTTTTTGAAACGCCTGCCGAAAATCGGGAGAACAATGTCGGTGGAATAGCCAATCAGAAAACTCCAAAGGTCGGAATATCAATAATGAATCGATGGAAAATGTTTTAGCGGCAGAATAATCACCATGGAATTGCAACACTCTAACGAGCCGGAAAAGAAGGAATGTTCGCTTCGTGGTAGTTCTTGTGACGTTAAAAGGAATTTCCTGCCTGTTCTGAGATAAGAGAAAGATACTTCTTAAAAGTTTGCTTCTTTTGGGATGCGAAGTGAATGAAAAGCAATAAAAATAAGGGAAAGTGTAGGAGTTATAATTTCGTTTCTCTGGCAAACGATTTCAGCAATTGTTATGAAAGTCTATCAGAGAAATGGAAAAAGATAATAGAATATAATAAATGTAATTTTAAATGAAATAATTAAGAATAAAGATTTAGGATTTAATATTTAAAACTTAGTAAAATTTGCTGTCAAAATTGAAAGATGGTAAATGGAAGTAGATTATTAAAATTAACAAAATATACAAAATTAAATTTATGTAAATTTAAGAAGGGGGAATGCTTTTACAACATAACATTTTCAAACGATTGACGAAATTGATTTTTTTCAGCGACCATTTGTGAAAAATCTCGATATTTTTTTAAGTCCGAATTTTCGAACTAATGACCGAATATTTCAAATTTTCAGAAAATTTATAACAAAGTCACCCCCTTTCCCTCCCTTTTCCCCCATCTGGCTATGGCCTTTTTGGCAAAAATGATTTCTGTTTATAACACAATTCAAAGTGTTTCGTAAGATTTAGAACATTATGGAAATTTAAGTCAGCCCCCCCCCCCCCCCGAAATAAAATCCTGGGTACACCACTGGGTAGGCCCTATAATTAGGACTGTTTCTATTCCTGTAATTTTTGCTGTTTTATCATCTACAAGCTGTATTGTAGAATATGTATGAGGATGAAATTGAGGATGGGATTTGTAAATATCCAAAGTATTTGGTCACATATTCAACCGAAGTATCTGACCAACTGACATGTAATGTTCAGTCAACTGAATATGTAGTAGAAAGGCCAGCCAAATACTGAATAGTATTTGGTAGTAGTGGTCGAATATCCATTATATCCCTAGTTACCCAGCAAACACAGAGCTATCGGTAAACAATCGGCCGACAGCCGCTTTGCCGTTACTGACGGTATCGGCAGGATACCGGCTGCCGTACCGGTTCCGTATCTTTTTCGACACGCCGCGCAAGAGACGCCCGACAGATAGGCGCACAGCTGGTCCGGTACTGGCAATGCCGATAGCACCGTTGGCATAATGTTGTGCCGACTGCACACCGACAGTTATCCACACACCTACCGAATATGGTCCGGTATCGGCAACGCCAAGATATTGTGCCGACTGTAGTTCGCATACATTTCGAACATGGTCTGGTACCGGCAACGCCGGCAGCGATACTGTGCCGACTGTAGTCCGCATACATTTCGAACACGGTCCGGTACTGGCAACGCTGGCAGCAATACTGTGCCGACCGTAGTCCGCATACATTTCGAACACGGTCCGGTACCAGCAACGGCGGCAGCGATACTGTGCTGACTGTACTGCGATAACTATCCGTACTATTGTCGAATATGGTCCGATATCAGCAAACATTAAAATGCCGAAAGCACCCCCTTTGCATGGGTGCTAGCAGCAGGGCGTGGAGAGCATAATCTCAGCTTTATTTTAATAAAATTTTTCTTAAATCACTTTTTTTCTCAAAATAATGATAGTTATTTTTTTGAGTTTAAGCAATCCCAGCTTCCTCTCATTATTATATTGACCTCCGATATTATAAAAACTGTTTCTGCAGATACAACATATATTAAGCAGGCATTAAATGTTTTCTTTTGCCTTCTTCAAAAGCATTTTTCTTTGCTTTTGTACAAGAGTGATTTGCTTTAGAAAAGTGTCTTTTTCCGTTTTAGACATTTTTATTCACCATCTTGATGACAGTATTTCAATTTTCATTTTTCTAAATTAAATATAACCTTTTCTTCTCATGGGCGCTAGCAGCAGAAATGGTGTGTGTGGAGGGGATACCCCACTTGATTTTAATTAAATTTCTTTTATTTTTTAGAAAAGGCGAAATTTAATTTTTTACATTTAAGCTGCACCCCCCCCCCCCCACAATCTCAAATAAAAGAAACTTTTTCACTCTTCATATTTTATGAGCTAAATAAGCAGTTACATTACAGCATATATTAAGCAGGGTTCAGTTTACTCATTTGCAGGGTTTTCTGCCTCATGCAAAAGCATATTGCTTTTGCATTAGTTAAGTAGTATTTTTTTTTTTTTTTTTTTAGAGCATTTTTGAATTATTACCACAATTCCATTTAATATCCCAAACCTCATGTTTCTAAACTATCCAATAATTATTTCCTCGGCCAACATGTTAATAGAAATATCCCCTTTCATTTTAGAGATTTATTTCTGCAATACCAGCATAATGATAGTAAATAAGTGTGCAATTATATGCAAAGTCTTACTGTCTAAAAACTTTATATCATTTGTAATGAGATTTTTTAATTATTTTTTTATATACATTTTGACAAATCCAATATAATTAATCGAATTTTACCTATTAACCTCTAGGCAAATAAGAGAATTGACACAATTCTTACCTATTTTTTCATTAAAATGCCTATTAATTAGCTTCCTTAGGGGTCATCCATATATGATGTCACACTTTTTTTCAATATTTTTGAGCCCCATCCCCCCTTTTGTCACAAAGTGTCACACTTCACCATACCCCCTCCCTCCCTCTTGTCACATGTCACGCTATATTACATAAACATATACTTGCAGTTCAAAAACCAAGTACTATGTTATAGATCATATTTCAAATTTTATTTTGAAACTTTTAAATGTGTTTTAAGGACATTTGTGAGCATAGTGATAAAAATGATTCGTGTACTTATTTTGTATGAAATAAGATTAAGATTTACAACAAAAAACTTAATATATAATAGTAATAAAATATTAATATGAAAGAACAATTAAAAACCGTAGTATTTTGGAATTTAATATATTGGGCTTTTTAAATGTTATGTTTACTGTATGAACACAAAATACTTTAATTTCAAAATAACTTTAAAATTTAATCTGCTGATTTTTAATGCTTTTATTTTAACCAAAATGTGTGATGTCACACTTCTTACCCCCTCCTACCCCCCTGTCACAATTTCATGACCCCCCCCCCCCCCCCCTCCAAGCGTGACATCATTTGCGGATGGCCCCTTAATAGTTCATACAAATAAATGAAAGGAGAGCAGGAGGACAAAGATAAATTTTTGTCAAATAAATTCTTCAAACCGTCAAACTTTTTTTCAAATCTAACAATTTGAGTCTGAAAAGTTATTTCATTGAATGTTTGTTTCTATGTTATTACTAATTAATTTCTTCTATTTAATAAAATTTCTTATTTTATTAGATTTGGAAAAAGCTAGATTAGCAGCTATGATTTCTGAAATTAAAGAAATTATTTTAAGAATGGCATTTGAATTATCTATATTCTTAGACTCAGACTGGTTGAATATAAATAAATAAGTTTTTAGAGTACCCATATTTTACTTTTGATCACTTTAATGAAAAATAATAAAAACACTTGTTAATGTACCTTTACAATATCTACCAACTTAAATAGTCCTACTACATGATATTTTTACGTTAATAATTAAAAAAAATACACTTATATAGATGCCAATCTTCCTTTTTTTTTTCTTTTCTCCTCCAAATGAAATTAATATTTCAAACGAAAATTTTATTTAATGAATGAATACATACAACCATGTATGTCATGGAAGGAAAGATATAATCTTTATTAAACAAAAAAGTATATATATCTGATTTTAAAATTAAAAAAAAGATGGTTAGATCATATGATACTTTGCATGTGCCCAGAGTGGCATTTTTGCATTTACTCCCCCCCCCCCTCCCGTAATATTCACTTTTTAATTCTGCAATACTGTAACTTTGAAATCTGTTTGCTCTTGCACCTACATTTATCAAAGATATCCTTTCAATGAAACAATGCTGCGTTAAAATGATAAAGTGAGAAAAAAAAATTACAAATATTATACATATGGTTTTAAGTACTTTTGTATCTACACCATTAAAAATGCTGAAAAACAACTGTACTTTATAGCAAACTTGCCATGAGAAAAAGTATCTAACTAAAGGTAATACCAAGTTTTGCATAATATATTGCTTTAAGACCAGACTGCTTTTTGAGTTTCTTTGAAAACAATGATATAACTGAAATTTGCAACTTTCACTATTTTCACTATCTGTTGACAAAATTCATATAATATAGTTCCTGTTAAAATTACAGGAATATATTACAAATGAGACAGTTTTGGCACAAGCTTAATTTTTTATACCAATACTGGATCAAAGTGAAAATTTTGTTTATTCACAAACTAAAAAAAAAGAGGGGGAAAAAACCTTGCTTTTTAATAAACAAAATGTAGTCTAAATTTTTTTAAATGGTTTAGAATCACATAAAAATACTTTCGAAAGAGAATTGAATTGTTATCTACAAGAGAAATATTTTATTAGATTATCAAATTTTTGCAGTCATAGTAATATAAATAAGCTGTATTATATCATTTATTGTCTATCCACACTTTATGTTTGGTCCTTTTCCACAAATATTGAAAGACAGTTTCTGAAATAGTTGAGCAATAATTATCAAGAAGGAGCTTGTTGCAATATAATAGAAGTGTAAAAAATAACATTAAATGCACGAAAAAATATTTACATTTTTGGTGCATTTAACGTTATTTTTTTACGCTTCTATACTTGAGAATATTTTAAAATAATAAGAATTGTGACGCTTACCAAATACTGTTAATAGTCAGATGTAAATAACAAATTTGCTATTTTAAACAGATTATAAACTTTAAAATATACTTATAATCACTTAAAAGGTGGCACAAACATATAAAGATATTTAAAATCTGTTAAATAATATTTTTATATGTTTGTGTCACCTTTTAAGTAATTATAATATGTTTTAAAGTTTATATTAATAACAAGGTGAAAATTCCTTCACGACACTAGTTTTTTGTAATACAGTGTTTTGACTCGATCACAATAGCTTTTGCCGAAAAAAAAAAGATGAAAATAAGCATTGCTAGTTAAACGAAAAAAAAGATGAAAACATATCTAAAATCAAAAACAATTTAAAATTCAATATTTATTTAAATCATAATCCATTGAAGATATTTTAAAAATACATAAATTAAAATAACAATAATTTAAATCATCTTCATCACACATTTTTTTTTTTTTTTTAAATCTTTCCAGCATAATGCAACTGTCGTCAAAGTTGTAGGCACTTCCTTGAATTCTCAGTTGGAACATATAGCAACTGAAAAAAAAAAAAAATAAAAAAAAAATAAAATAAACGTACGTTATCCTAAATATGGACAGTTATCATACATAATTCTGTATAGATTATTTGTGCCCGATATGTTATTTCTTTCGTTCAACAATTAAAGTGTCACCTCTAAAAAATAATGTTACATTACAGAAGTCAGCCATAAAATGAAGCAGATGTAACATTGTATGGTTAAATATTGATAATTTCCACTACAATTTTTTTAAACTTTTAAACATCGCACATTTTCAGTTTTTACATCTTCGTATAGGTATAGGGGGAAAAAAGTACTTTTAACAGCAATTTGTTTGAAAACTGCATCAATTCATTTTTGAGATATTAATTTATTTTTATTTTTTTGTAGTTCTTATTATTGTTTCAGTAATTAATGGTAGCAAACAGGGTTGGCAAAGTGGACCCAGACCAGAAAACCCACTCAGGTTTTTCTGGGTAGGTCCACCAACAAGAACCCACCTGGGTTTTTGCTAAAAATCATTTCTGAGCCTACAAATCTCCCCTATAGTGTTTAGAAATACAAAATACCTTTTAAACCTAAAACCTAGATGGTTTCTTTTATCAAAATTACATAAAAAGAAATAAATAAAAATCAGTCGTATTTGTGATAATCAGGTGGTAGTTCTTTTCAGAATATTTATTTATTTTTTTAATATATTTCAAATGATTTACATTTACATAATGTAATGTATTTAAAATTATTATAATTGATCTTTTTTAAAGTTTACCTATCAAAATCACATTCACTTTGATTTTTATGGTAATATTTATAAATCTTAACTAGTTTTTCACACTGCCTGTTCCGCAATTTAGACCATATGAATCCAAATGTAGAGAAAATCCTCTTGATCGAAGTAGAGCTAGATGGAACAGAATACAGAGATCGGAAAAAAATTACAAAAATCAGAATCTAACTTGTTGTTTTTCTTTTTCTTTAAGAATTTCCCACCATTTTGAAGCTGAAAACTGTGGCACAATATTTTCTAAGAAAAGTGATTTAGGAAAATAGTCTGTCTTTAATTTTAAATCCCAATATTGCAGGTAACCACTCTGAATGATACTGCATTAACCATGCTTCAGCTTCTTCCTCTTCCATTGAATTAAACCATTCCCCTCTAAACTTTGCATCCACTGTATTAGCTAAAAAATGATCAAGCCCGATAATCTGTTTGTAATGTTTCAGTATAACTTCCTTGTGTTGTTTCAATTCTTCTGATTCCATCAATTTCTTCCAAATCTC
This sequence comes from Maratus speciosus, assembly GCA_963932465.1. Classification (NCBI taxonomy): domain Eukaryota; kingdom Metazoa; phylum Arthropoda; class Arachnida; order Araneae; family Salticidae; genus Maratus; species Maratus speciosus. The sequence continues at coordinate 387,832,789 of OZ010791.1, forward strand.
AACAGAGCGAGATTTATTTATACATCAGATTCATTTCAAAGGAGGAGCCATGCAGTACATGCCCAGCATGCCTGCTATACAGGGCCATAGGCAGTGGGAACCTGCTTCGAGCACACTTGGCCTTTTTACAAAATTTTGCACTGTGTGCGCAGCACGCCACAGAGGGGACTCGTTCGCTTCGAGATTTCATATTATAGGGTTCCCAGTAAAACAAGACTGGCAAATTCCCTGACTTTCCATGACCAAATCTCGAAAAATTCCCTGACCAAATTTCAGAAAATTATCTGATCAAACGGGCACACAACAAAATTTGCTACTTATTTTCACAATCCCTTGTCAAAACTAGAGATTTTTTTTCTGTGATCGTTCTTCAAATTTCTAGATTTTTTTTTTTTTGTTTGCAATCGTTTGATGAATTTTGTGATTTTTTCCCCCGAGACTATTTGATGAATTTCATGTCATTTTTAATTTTTTCTCAAAGACTTTTTAGGAAATATATGTAAATTCCCCGACTTTTCTTATATATTTTGAAATTTCCCTGACTTTCCATGATGCTCGGAACCCTGTATAATTAGAGGCCCTGATAAAAGGAGGGGCCCCGCTAGCGAGCAAAGTCAACTAGTTTAATTATTATAGTTACTAATTATTATACAGCAACTTTAATTAGTATAGTTACTACAAAAATAAAAATTAATTATTCATTATGACAATTAAAATGTATTTAAAAGCAATAAGATGAGAACTCACTTTTATCACTTAATAGTATTAATAATAAATATTATTTTACAATATCAGTTAATAAATTTATTCTGATATTAGTATTAAGTTAATACTAATATTGGAATAGAATAAATTTATTAACTGGTATTATAAATAATATTAATTAGTAATAAATACATCAAATGAAATAAAAAAATGTAACTTAATATGTTTTTTAACGAATACACACATATATTATATAAATATACAGAAAAATAAATAAAACCCACAAAAAACTGGATTTTTTTGCCAACCCTGGTACAACTGAAATACTCCAATTCTGTTGAAAGTAAAAATAGTAGATTACTATATCTTTTAGTTGCCATTTCTCATAACAACTAACAAAAATGTAATGAAAATACATGCTCTTTTGGGGGGGGGGGGGGAAAAAAAAAAAAAAAAAAAAAATGAATGATTTCTGATAAAACAGAGCACCATAAACCATATATTTAATTTTTAGTGTCTATAGTAATGCACCAAACAAATGAAGGCATACAAATCCTGAGATAGCGGATTTTATTTTTGTAGAGTTTATGACACCGCTTTTTGTTGGGTTTCTGTATTAATTTGCGATAGTGACATATGTATACTTTTCTATAGATGTTGTTTAAGACTATATCATCAATTTGGAAATCTTTAACGGATGCAAATGACGTCAATTTATATAAAATAAAAGCATCTATTTTAAGTCTTAAAACTGAAATATGTTTTTTGTAGAAATGCATCATTTTCATTCCAGCGGCTTAAAATTCTTTCACAGGTGGAAATGCTTCACTTTTTAAAATAACGCAATTAAAATCATACACTGATAAAATGCAAAGTTTTACAAAAAAAATTAAGAGTATTTATAAAAGAGCAATGACCTTTAGGGTAAAGTAATATTTGTCAGCGTTCGAAATCCTTGTGGTCTGCTGGCCCAAGACCACCAAAAATTCAATTGGACCACTAATTAGAAAATTTAGTGGAAATAACTGGTCCTCAAGGACCAGTAATTTTTTCCCCCCTCTCTCACAGGTAAACTTAAATTTCCCTGTCCCTGAGAATTCTGCAATCAAACACAAATCACACAATTATATTATATTTAAATAAATAAATAAAAAATGCATTAAACCTTAATCAGTTGAAATAAATAACCAGAAATAAAATATCTAATTAATAGGTGGTTATTTAATTTTATAGTTTTTCTTTATGTACTGTTTATTTAATTTTTAATAAATTATAATTTTACATTTTATTATGCTGAAAATTTTGGATAACTGCAAAGGAAGTTTGGTTTATATTCTAGGAGGGGGGGGGGGTAACTCAAAGGGTTAAATGGACTTAAAGAATCTTATGTAGCAGGCCAGTGATGATGACTGTGGACCAGTAAATTCTCATGCTCACTGGTCCTTGGGACTTTAGAGTGCTCAAAAGATTTCTTCAATAAAAATCATACACTAAAAAAAAAGCAATTATGAATTTTTTCAAATTTTTTTAGGAAACGATATAATTTTTAATATAATTTTAGAAATTTTAGGAAAATCCAAACATTTAAACAGGAATGTAAGCCTTACATCAAAGCTTAATTTTTAACAAAAAAAGTAACGGAGCCCTAATATTCTGCAGTGCTAATAACCGTAGCTTAGCCCCCCCCCCCCTCTCCGTCCCTTCAATCTGCATATTTATATTTCATACATTATTTGCAAAATTTAAAGCATTTTTTTTTCTTTACCAAAATAAAATTTTTAAATATATCTATCTGCATACACTTAGGTTGTCAACTATTTCACTTTTATCCCTCTATCTGAATAGTAAGCTTTTCCCAATTTTAATGTTAATTAATTGCAGAATTCTGCAATTAAATATGGTAAGGAGTATAATTAAGAAATTCTGTTAACCAAAAAAAAAAAAAAAAAAAAAGGGAATAGTTTGCAGGTAAGTGTTTTTATGAAAAAAAGATGAAATTTAAAGAGATTAATATTTATATGCTGTAGAATCGAACGAAATTTTTCAAATTTCTATAAAAGGTTCATTTTTTAAACTGTAATCGATTCCTTCCTACCCAAGCCAAAAGACTGATGTAAAAATTTTCATTGCAATCTCCTATATTAAGTGTCCTATTCCTATTATAGCAGCCCTATCCTACGTGTGCAATACATTATGTCACATATAAGAGTTTTGATAGAAAAATATGTAAAAGCTTGGAGATGGGAGGGAAAGGGTAATTTACGCTTCGGTTTTTTGGAAGCACTGTTTTACTGTGCTCTGGAGCCCTGTAATTTATGAGCTCTGGTGAATTCCGACCAATATTTAAATATTTACCAAAAACAGAGAAGTAAAAGAGCTGAGCTCAAGCACAATTTAAGCCATGCCTTGCATAAATGTAATTGGGGAGAGGGCACTATAACAAAGAAATGTCAAAGTTTTTGCAATAAAAGTAGCATAATTATTCTGAGCACTCTTAATATTTAAAAATCAAGCTGATTTTTTCAAGACACAACAAGCTATTTTTTTTACTTTACAAGCAAACTTTTTAATACATAAATAAGCCAGTAAGCCCACAACTATTTTGGCCAAGGGGCAAGAAAACTACATTTTGAATAAGGGGTAAAAAAGGATGCACTTTTTTTTTTTTTTTTTAAACCAAATGGCAAGCAGGTTGCAGCACTCCCATGAAAATATCTAGGGTAAACTCTCATCAATGGCTACCTCTACCTCTAAATATATATGATTAGATTACTTATTTTAAAGTTTTTTACATTAATATACATTTATGATAAAAACAAAAGGCAAGTAGAATTTGATATGTTATATAAAAAGAATGCACAAACCTGAATCTGTGAGGCTTAATTTTTCTGTCTATGGGACATTTGTAGGATACTCCATTTACAGTGCTGTCAGCAAGAAGTAACAGACCTTAAAATTTAAAATAAAATAAACAATGATAAGTCACAAAAGAAATATTTTGAATTTTTTAAAAATCACTATTATTTGCAATGCAATAATATAATAATGTAGAACGCGGTTCATTGCAAAATCTTTTTTTTTTATTAAAACGTTAAAATATGCAGTTACTTTATGACTGTAACGCCTTGATATTCTACTTTAAATAACTCAGTTTAATTCAGGCTTCAGAAAAAAAAAAAAAAAATTATGTCAAATAATATAAACAGTTATGAAGACAAATCCAATAAACTTTTAATGATTTTTTATATATGAATTATATGTATTTAAACAATTTATATATGTCGTAGGCTAATTAAGAAATCAGGCTCTTTGCAAAGAGCCCAGCTAATTGGAGAATCATCTCACTTTTTCCAATTAGCCTGATATTTTCCAAGCTTATTGCAAAGAGCCTAGACAGTGTTAGGCTAATCGAAAAATGACCACTTATTTCCAAATCAGGATGATTTTTTAGGCTTGTTAACCCAGAACCCGAAAAATAAATTACAACAGATCATACCCCGATCCGAGCAAGACAAAATAATTTTAGTCTACACGCATCCCGATCCGAACCTGAAAGTTTCATTTAAAAAAACCTGAAATCTGGCAACCGACCAAAATATTGCAAAGAACCATAATTGATCCGATCAAAACAAAATATTTTCTGTGGGCATGCAACCCGCCACGAGCATAAAAATTCAATTTGAAAAGAATCCCGAAATCTGACCCAAACCAAATCTGAACCTGACAGAAATATTCCAAAGAACCATAACCGGATTCGAGCAACACACACTAATTTTTGTTAACATGCTACCCGACCAGAACCTCTAAATTCCATTTGAAAAAAAAATCTGAAATCTGAACCGGACCAAATCTGAACCTGACAAAAATATTCCTTTTAATCATAACCAGATCCGAACAAGACAAAATAATTTCCATGGGCACGCAACCCACCCCAAACCTAAAAATTTCATTAAAAAAAAAAAAAAGAAATTTGAACATAACAAAAATATTCCTAAGATCCATATAATCCAATATGGGCAAGGCAAAGTAATTTTCGTGGACACGCAGACCGGCTCAAACCTAAAAATTCCATTTGAAAAAAACCCGAACCAAATCAGAACCAAGCAAGGCAAATTAATTTCTGTGGACACGTAACGCGACCAGAACCTAAAAATTCCATTTGAAAAAACCCAAAATCTGACCCAGACAAAATATTCCAAAGAACCATAACCGGATATGAGCAACATCTGCGGACATGTTATCCGACACGATACTTTCCATTTGAAAAAAAAACCCCGAAATCTGAGACGAACCAATTCTGAATCAGACAAAAATATTCCATTGAACTATATCCTGGTCCAAGCAAGACAAAATAAATTCTGTGGGCACTAAACCCAATACAAACCTAAAAGTTTCATTTGAAAAAAAAAAAATTAAATTGGACAAAAATATTCCAAAGATCCATAACTGGGCAAGGTAAAATAATTTTTGTGGACATGCAAACCGACCAGAACCTATAAATTCCATCTGAGAAAACCTGAACCAAATCTGAACGTGACAAAAATATTCCAAAGAACCATAACCCGATCCGAGCAAGACAAAATAATTTCCGTCAACAGGCAACCGGATAAGAACCTGAAAGTTCTAGTTCAACTCAATCTGAAACTTGACCCGAACCCGGGTTATGGTCAATTTTCGTATTGACTTCAAATGTAACTTTTACGTTTGGATCTGGTTGAATTTCGACAGAAATAATTTTGTCTTGCTCGGACCGGGTAATGGTTCTTTGAAATATTTTTGTCGTTTTCAGATCGGGTTCCAGGTTAACTTCAAATGGAATTTTCTGATGCTCGTCATATTGAGTGTACACAGAAATTAGCCTTGCTCAGATAGGGATACGGCCTAATGTATTTTTATATCAGGTTCTGGTCAGGTTTCGGGTTAACTTAAAGTAGAACTTTCAGGTTCAGATTGGGTTGCATGTTGGAAATTATTTTGTCTTGCTTGAATCGGGTTATGATTCTTTGGAAAATTTTTGTCAGGTTCAGATTCGGTTTGTGTCAGATTTCAGGTTTTTTCTAATGGAATTTTTAGGCTTTGGTCGTGTTGTGTATCCATTGAAATTATTTTGTCTTGCTCGGATCGGATTATGTTTTTGGGGGATATTTTTGTCAGATTCAGATTTGGTTCAGGTCAGATTTCAGTTTTCTTCAAATGGAATTTCTAGGTTCTGGTCAGGTTGCGTGCCCACAGAAATTATTTTGTCTTGCTTGGATCGGGTTATGGTACTTTAGACTATTTTTGTCTGTTACCATATTTGGTTCAGGTCATTTTAAGGGGTTTTTTCAAAAAAAATTGTTAGGTTCAAGTTAGTTTGCATGTCCTCGGAAATTATTTTGTCTTGCTCAGATCGGGTCAAGGTTCTTTGGAATAGTTTTGTTGATTATCATATTTGGTTCGGGACATATTTCGGGTTTCTTCAAACTAATTTTTAGGTTCGGATTGGGTTGCGTGTTCACAGAAATTATTTTGCCTTGCTTGGATCGGGTTATTTTTTTTTTGGAAAAAAAATTTTGGGTTCAGATTCGGGTTTTTTTATAATGGAATTTTCAGGTTCTGGTCGTTTTGTGTGTCCACGGAAATTATTTTATCTTGCTCGGATCGGGTTATGGTTTTTGGGGATATTTTTGTCGGATTCAGATTTGGTTCAAGTCAGATTTCAGGTTTTTTCAAATGGAATTTTTAGGTTAAGTTCGAGTTGCATGTCCACGGAAATTATTTTATCTTGCTCGAATCGGGTTATGGTACTTTAGGCTATTTTTGTTGGTTCTCATATTTGGTTCGGGTTATTTTTCAAACAAAATTTTTAGGTTCGTGTCAGGTTGCATGTCCCCGGAAATTATTTTGTCTTACTTGGATCGGGTTATGGTTCTTTGGAATCATTTTGCCGGGTTCAGATTTGGTTCATGTCAGATTTCGGTTTTTTCCATGTGTTGTATTTTTTTTTTTTTATGTTCGGGTCTCATTATGGGTTAAGAAGCCTGAAAATATCACACTGATTGAGAAAAAAATGGTAATTTTTCAATTAGCCTAACGCTGTGTAGGCTCTTTGCAATAAGCCTGAAAAATATCCGGCTAATTGGAAAAAGGGGCAGCCTAGGCTCTTTGCAAAGAGCCTGATTTCTGAATTAGCCTACGACATATATATATATTATATTGTAGATATGCCAAAAATGGATACCCCTAAAGAATTTCTTTAATAACTATTTTTTAATTAATAGTTATAATTATTATATTCCAATTTTTTCAATATTATATTAATCTATTTAATCATTCTCATAGTCTCATTTCCCAATATTAATCAAAATTTTATTGTAAATAACGGAATTATATCAAAACATCCAAAATTCCAGTAATGAACACCCACAAAAAAATAATAGATATAATTGTTTTTTTTTTTTTTATGACTATTTAGAAACAGAATTTAATGAAAGGATACTAATGAAACAAAATAGTTATTTTCAAATAAATTTAACAATTAGAATTTCAATAATCAGAGACGTGTGAAGCGGGGAGCACTCACCTCGGGGTGCAGAAAATAAGGGGGCGCCAAATTTATACTACAAAACCCTTTGAAACAGATGTGTTATTATCCCGGAGTCCACCATCTTGGATTTTTGTCTTGGCTTGAATTAAAAATTATTTTTTTATTAATAGTTATAATCATTATATTCCAGTTTTTGCGATATTATATTAACCTATCAACAATATTTAACCATTGGCGACATTACTACTTGGTGAAAAAGGAGTTTTCATGCAAGAAAAAAGTCCAAGATGGCAGACCCCGGGATAATAACACATCTAAGCCACCCCTTTTTTTGTAAAAAGAATTACATATTGGAAATGTTTTCTCAATAAAAGTAAGTTCATTTTTTGTTTCAAAGGTATATGTGCATAACATGGTCCCTTACCCTGCACCCAAATACAAAATTTACGAATAAGGACTTCTTTCTGTTCAAAACTTGTTTCAGGTTTTATCTTAGTCTCTTTCCTTAACCTTCTCTTTTCTAAGTCTGTAATTTTCATTCTGTTCTTGTGATAAAAACATACTAGCATAGGGTCAAACTAGCACAGGGTTTTCTTCTGAGAATACAAAAGGGTTGTAAACTGCTATACTGTACTGTTAGATACATTTTTTCCACACTCATTTCCCAGATTCTTTTTGCCAAAATTTAAATGCAGTTTTCTCTTATGTTACTTAGTTGTTTGGAGTTTCTGAATTAAAATTAAACATAAAGTTCCAAAATAAATTCGAAATATGTATTCAATTGAATTTATTTCTGTTTCTGCATTTTTAAATTTTGTGACACATGTCACAAAGTATTTGTAGGGGGAGGGGAGGAGGGGAATTGAAACTTTGCCCTGGTGCAGTTTTCTCTCATGTGCTCGGTGCTGTCAATAATTAATAAAATTTTTGTGAAAATTATTCACTGTTTAAGTTAATTATTGTGATTATCACAAGAATTGTTTTTATTTAAATGGGGAGGGGAAGGATTAAGCACTATGAACCCCTCTTTGTCTGTGCCCTTAAACAATATTTTCTGCTTCCTGACTGGTTTGATTGCCAGATTATAAAACATGCAAGGCAGAGATGTAAAAAAAAAAAGAATAAAATATTGAAATTTTATTAACCCCATAAAATAACTTAAAAGCAGCTAATTATAAAAGTTTTGATGTTATTACATTTTGCTAAGTCTAACCTAAAAGTGAAATTTGATTATTTAGGTTTTCAGTTAGTATTTCAAAATGTTTTACGGACTATAAACATTACTGAAATTGCATTTTTAGAACCAAAAACATTGAAGGGTGTCCATTACTGGCACATCTACCCTTCATTGTCAAATTTCATTCTCTCGCCAAGGCCCTTACACTGGAAAAAATAATAAATATGCAATGCCAATTTATAACTTTTATTTTAAATAATGTGTGATTAGTATTGAACTTTTAAGAAATATATATACCACTGTAACACAAAGAGGACTACATGTAAAAATAACTTTTGAGTTTTGACTAAACAAAACAAGACAAATGCTTTGTCAGTTTAACATCCTTTTAAATTAATTAAATAACTGGTCAGATTTTGTCTTCCCATAAAGAAATTACGAAAACTACCGGAGCAGAAAATTCTCAAAGTGTTTGCAACAGATATTACAGGGGCAGAAAATAATCTGAAGGTAAAATGTTTTACAACTGAAGCATTAATTAGACAAACAATCACTTTATGCATTTTTATTATATTAAACTTCTGTTCTATGCACATATTACTATACTAAGTTATTATTGCAATAAAAATGCACATAAACATGCAAAAATAAATATTATCAACAAAACAAATACATAAAATAACATATTTAGACATTATATAACATGTAAAACAGATATGCTGGTAAAGTAAAATATTATTTACCACTATTTTTATTCCCCATTATTTCCTTTACTTATACTATCAGGGATCTATTTAGCAAGAAATTGGGTCGTTTAAAGGACACTTCACAAAATTTTTTATTTCAAAACAGGGCCCTTTGCAAAAATTTTTATTTTAAAAATAGGACTCTTCACAAAACTTTTAAACTTAAAACAGGACCCTTCACAAAATTCTTTATCTTAAAAATAGGTCTTTCACAAAATTTTCCATTTCTAAGCTGAATCTTTGTCAAATTTAATCATTTAAAATAAAATCTGACCTGTCACTTTTACCTATGTAAAGAAAATATGTGTATTTTACATACATATATATCTTCTTAAAAATGTATTTTATAAGAACCTGAATATAATGATTATTTCAAATTCACAATATTATGACTAGATTTTTCACAAATGTAAAACGCTGTTCACAACTCCACAATTTTTCGTCTTAAAACAGAATCCTTTACAAGTATTTTCATCTTAAACAGAATCCTTCACAATATATTTTTTTTAATCTAAAAAATTGACATTTGACAAAATGTTTTTGCTCCATTAAAAAAACCTCTCACAAATGTAGTAATCTTTAAAAATGAAATCAGATCTGTCAAACAGCTGAAGCCGACAAAGAACCTATTATCTAGCTTTTTTGTACATAAAAATTCTTGTTAAAAATAGATAAATAGTAGAAACCTTAATACAATGCTACTTTCAATTTCATAATTACACAAAAACAGGACACTGTGAAAAATGTGGACAGACCGTTGCTTATGTTAAAATGTATGCAAATATGAAAAAAAAATCAGATATATCACAAAATTTGCATGTGCATGCATTATGAGCACAAAATACAATTAAAATATAAATGCATTTCAGTTTAGTGATTTTAAAAGAAACTTTTTTAATTATGCCTTTATTTTTCTTTCATAAAACAAGAAACAGTGATAAAAGATGAACACATAATTATTAATAGTTTTGTTACACATCTTCAAATCATTTTTTAAGCTAGTAATATTATTTTGTTAATACTGTTTTCTATTAAAAGTGTTTTTGTATGTTACATATAAAATCTGAAAAAGCACAATATGTACACATTTCGGAGATTTTATAATTTAAAAAGATAATTTCCCAAAATGTTTTATCTTTTTAGCCATAAAAATTTTCCCTTTCAACTTAAGAGGCAAAAAAGGCTTTATTTTTGGTCCCTTCAACTTTAAAATCAATTGGAATCTGCAGAATAATATCATAATGAATATTATCAAATTAAATGAAATAAACTTGACTAGTGAAAGTGATCAGGGTTCATTGATATATATGTCCAATATTTATTTTTAAAATATCAAGATTTTTAATACTTTCGATATTTTCAAATACTTGATAGGGTATATGTGCCAGTGATGGACACTTTTAAGGAATTTCTTTTAAAATTATTCTTTTATTAATAGTTATAATTATTATATTCCAGTTTTTTCAATATTATATTAAACTATCAACAATATTTAACCATTCTTATAGCCTCATTTCCCAATATGAATTGCAATTTAATTTTAAATAACAGAAATATATTAAAACACTCAAAAACCCAGTAATGGACACCCCATAAAAAGTAATAAATATAATTGTTTTTATGACTGTACTTAGAACCAGAATTTAATGAATACTTACTAATGAAAGAAAATAGTTATTTTCGGATAAATATAACAATTAGGATACCAGTAATTAATAAAATATTTCTGATAATCATTTACTGTTTGCATCAATTATTGTAATCATCAGAAGATCGATGTTTTAATTATTTTAGATGGATAGTTTAAAATATTAAATATCAGGCAATTTAAAAAAAAAAAAAAAATTTTAGAATATTAGTGTTTAGTTTTGTCTCACTATTTTTAACAATTAATCTTTCAGAGACTACTTGATATATTATTTATAATAATATTACAAATATGAAAGAAATGATATTGTGAGTTGAATATTTTAAATACTAAATAAAATAATTTCAAAATAAAACTGTAGAACTGATATTTGAGGCCACCGATCTGCAGATTTACTAATTTTATGAATATTACCCATAACTTTCATTAAAATTACAATTTTTTTTGCTTTTTGTTTTTGTTTACCTCTGACAAGTCAGAGGTAAATAAGGAAACATTTAAGACAGAAAATGGATTTTTAATAGCTTCTGTAACTTAATTGTTTTTATTTAAACGGAGGGGGATTAAGCTCCATGAGCCCCTCTTTGACTGAGCTCTTAAACAATATTTTCTGCTTCCTGGCTTGTTTGATTGCCAGATTATAAAATATGCAAGATACATATGCATAAAAAAAGCATAAAATATTGACATTTTATAAATCACATAAAATAACTTAAATCAGCTATTTATAAAAGTTTTGGTGTTATTACATTTTGGTAAATATAATTTAAAAATTAAATTTGATTATTTAGGTTTGAAGTTAAGTCAAAATATTTTATGCACTATATAAACATTACTGAAATTGCATTTTTAGCAATGTCTACATGGGGTGTCCATTACTGGAAAACGACTAATCAACCATCCCAATAGTGGACACCCTCTCTTAAAACCTTAAAAATAAATAAAAATTTTGTAAATGGCTGTTAGTATATAAAATTCTAAGTTTTCATATTGCTACTCAAACAAAAACATTCAAATTTTGCAAGAAAATAAATAATATATAAATCAATTAACGAAGCCAGCTCTTAGCCTCTTCATTAAGATTTTCACAGAAAAACAGCAGAACTTTGAAACCTTATTTTTGCTTCCTGAGTGGTTTGATTAAAAGTGTCAACAATAACCCAGTTTTATAAAACATGCAAAGGGGGGATTATAAAAAAAATAATTAAAGCTAAATATTTATTAGTTATTTTTTATGAACCAAAAACATCAAGGGGTATACATTACTGGCACATCTACACTATTTAGATTCATGTATTATTTTGTATATTTGATATTTATTTTTTAAATATCACTGTGCAAGATAATTTTGATATTTTCAGACAAAAGTAGTGTAAATGAAATTTTAAACTGTTATTTACTATCTACATAAATCATAGAGAACTTTTGTCTCGGGCAGTGACTTTCTTAGCCAAAGGCAAGAAATATCTTTTCCGAGCTTTAAGTTTGAAGCTTTTATTTTTAAATTTAGAACTAATAATTATGTGAGATGATTAATTGAGAACAGCCATTGAAAGATAAACTGTCTAATTTAGATAACTAGTATGTATACAGCTTCATTAGAAAACAATCGTTTTTGATTTTGGTTTAATTGTGTCTAAACTGTACAACACGTTAGGGAATAAAAAATAAGATAAATTTACATTTATGTTAAAATTCTTCAATTAAAAAAAACTATTTTGTATTTAAAATTTTGTTTATAAATTTCTGATTTCTTGATATTGAAAACTATATTATGTATTTTTTTAAGTGTAGTATAAAGCAAATAGCATCTGTTTTAAATTAGTTGATCTTCAGTTTTGTTCTAAGTGAAAAACAAAGGAATAGAGAAATGCATTTTTAGAATATTGTTAAAGTTTTCAATGTTAAGTTCAGTAGGTTTTAGTTTCTAATTTATAGTATACTTGAAAATATTTATTGTCAGCAGTGTGTTGACTAGTTTGAAAATCTCGGATCTATATCAATCGGATATTTTTGAAATTATAATGATATTTACGAACCCTACTAGTGATGTGAGAAAAAAAAAAAAATCAGGTTTAGTTATATAATGAATAAATGAATCCAGAATAAAATTTTGCTTTAAAAAGTAAAATGCTATTTTATTTACTATAAAAAATCCCCCCCCCCCCAAAAAAAACAAACAAACAAACAAACAACAACAACACATTATTGGAAAATCATGCCTTTTTTTCAGATAAGTAAAATAAGTATAATGTTTGTGATTATCGGGGCAAGAAATCGACTTTTTTATTGTCAATAAATACTTAAAAACAACAGCAAAAGCAAAATAAAAGTAAGAATAGAAGTAAGAAAACAAATAACAATAGATAGAATCAATTTTACCTGATTTTCTTGGACTTTTTTCAATTTCTTTTTCCACGTGCAAAATTCAACTCTTTCAGTTCAGCCATCTTTCAAGAAACAAAACAAGACAACCCTCCTAAGTAGCCAAGTTTCTCTAGCCAAGACATCCTGCATGGCCTCCTGGCGATGCAGATTTGGCGAGTTAGCATCGAATTACGCACTTGGCGTGCTGCCATAATGCTGACATATTTTTATTAATTGAAAATCTCAAATTATTTTTACATGTTAATATGTCTATTACTACAGTAAAGCCTATGATAACGGAATCGCTGCGAACAGATAACAATTCCTTTGTAAACAGTTTTTAGTATTAAGAGGTACAATTGTGTGGCACTCTTTTTGTCATCGGGGCGATGAATGTTTTTCGTTTAAGACAGATTCCATTATAAACAGGTTCCGTTTTCACAGGTTTCCAGTATGTTATATTTTGAAAATTGATCAAAAACTGGTTAATTTATGAAACACAGGAGGTTTGAGAAACTAATTATTTGTGGAATAAGATACTTCAGCGTTTTGGTGGATTTTCATTTGATATTCATCTAAAGTATTCATTATCTAACACCTCCCTCACTGTTATTTCCATTTTAAATCTCTAGACCCTCCCCCTCTTGGCACCAAAAATAAAAAAATATTAAAAATCTTTAATTAAAAAAAATCATCGTTACTTTGTTGTAAAAATTAATATATGATAAATCATCAAAATCCCCCCCCCCCCCCCCCCCTCAGCTTTCGCTGACTTTCCATTCAACTCCACCCCTACTTTAAATACTATTTTATTTAAATCATTTAATTTTTTAATATTTCTCTCATATTTTCTACTTTCTCCTAAATAAATATTAAATCATCATCAAATAAATTATTCCCTTCCATTTTTTCTTCCCCACTTTACTCAACCCCCCCCCCCCCCCCCCCCCCCCCCCCTCTGCACCCAAAGCTTTAAAAATCTTTGGTCATGTTCTATCCCATTTGTTACTTTCTTAAAAAAAAAATAATAATAATAATTCATCAGAATTCTCTCTGAAATGTTAATTTCCCCAGTACCGAAACTAGCCTTTTTTGCACCCGGGGCAAACATGAATTTTGGCGCCCCCCTCCCTTTCTTCCTTAAGTATATTTACAAAGAGAATTTTACTAATTTTCTATTGGCCGACTTATTTTAAAATTTAAAATATGTAATCATAAAATATGTAATACTGAACTACGTAAATTGAATGTGACGTTTGTTGCAATTATAGTTCATTCACATAAAAGAATTCGCATGTATTACCGGCTATTTACAGTGTTTGCTTATACAGCAGAGTTCCGATTATCCGAGTCCCGCTTAACCGAGTTTCCGCTTTAACCGAGTTACTTTCTTCTGATGGACTGATGGATTTCATTATTATGAAACAGCCATTATAAATGAAGTGTTAGGGCAGTCGTAAAAAGTTTGAACTCTGATTTTCTGGTCAGAATGGAAAAAAAAAAAAAGGCATATTTTTCTTTTGCAAAAAAAAATTGTGGTCATTTTTTCCCCCATTCTGACCAGAAAATCAGAGAAAAAAATTATGGCCATTTTTTCCCCCCATTCTGAACTCTGATTTTCTGGTCAGAATGGAAAAAAAAAATGGCATATTTTTCTTTTGCAAAAAAAAATTGTGGTCATTTTTTTCTCCATTCTGACCAGAAAATCACAGAAAAAAATTATGGCCATTTTTTCCCCCCATTCTGACCAGAAAATCAGAGTTCAAACTTTTTACGAATGCTATTTCATCTTCACCTAACACTTCATTTATAATGGCTGTTTCATAATAATTAAATCCATCAGTCCATCAGAAGAAAATGATCGATTCCAAAGGTATAATCTTTCACTTGGCGCCCCTTGGCTCTGGTGCCCGGGGAACATGCCCCCCTCTGCCCCCTTAGTTTCGGCCCTGAATCTCCCTCCCCCACCCCCTCCCTCTCCAAAAGAAAGAAAGCGGCTTGTACAGTGTGGTTGTTCTCATGTCTAATATTTTTATTTAAAATTTGTGCGAAATATTGAATACATTTTTAATTTCATTTTGAAAAATTATATCATTTTTTTTCACAACACACTTTATTTAAAACAGGGAAAATACATAAACATAAAAAAGCGAAATATAATACTAGTGGGGTTTTTTCCGATAGTGTTGATTTCTCGAAAGAATAGCAAAAAAAAAAAAATATATATATATAATATACACTATTTAAAAAACATGCATTCAATATACTCTTATCAAACCTCAAACTCGAAAAAGAAAAAAAAATGTTGGCTAAGTCTAAAGATTCCGAATTCGGACCGATGTTGGCAAATCTAATCGGGCCACTATCAGAAATCACATGTCGGTCCTGCGTCACTTGCCGGTGTAAGTCACTCGCCGATATATATAACCATAATGGGACCGATTACGGTAACCGGCAGTAAAAAAAGCAGATTCTTAGGTATCAGTTGCCGACATTCTGCCGACACTTCACCGAAACCACTGTGTTGATGCTGATACTGAACCGACACTGCCGGCTGCGGTCCGATCGTGTGCCGAAAGGTGTGTGTTTGCTGGGTATTGGTAGTAGTATGATTAAATGTAACAATAAATAAATAAACCATTGATGTTGAGAAATGAATAATGCATTCAAATATCTATTATTTTAGTTACAGGACCTCTGTCAGAGTTACAAATAGCATATTCCTGCAAAGAAACACTGAAAGGACTGGAATACTTACATTCTCTTGGAATGATGCATAGAGATATTAAAGGAGCCAACATTTTACTCACAGATGATGGTGAAGTGAAACTAGGTAAGATTAATTGTTGTTAAAATTGTTGTGTTCATTGTAGTCAAAATATTTATGAAATATATTGTGTTTTTAATTTTATGTGAAGTGTTAAAATCTTACTTACAGTTACAGTTTGTCAGCTTTAACACATAAAATATTAAATTAAGCATATATTTTAGAAATATTTTGACAACTAAGATAAAAAGAGATATCCTTTAAGCAGAGTACACTGAAAAATAACTTAAAAATATTAATTTTCTGAGGAGATATTTCAAACATACGAATGCATTCCATGCCCTATAGGTTTAACATTAGCAAGGAGGTTTTGAAAGTTGACTGACCAACAGCCATTAGTCACCAACAATTATTAACCTACAATTGTTAGTCATATTTTGTGACCAAATGTTCCATTTTGATGCCTAAAAGTTTAATCTTAGATTATACCCTGAGATCATTATTTCT
Organism: Maratus speciosus; assembly: GCA_963932465.1. Classification (NCBI taxonomy): domain Eukaryota; kingdom Metazoa; phylum Arthropoda; class Arachnida; order Araneae; family Salticidae; genus Maratus; species Maratus speciosus. The sequence continues at coordinate 387,849,232 of OZ010791.1, forward strand.
GTGCCATTGCAATTTTTTCGCACTTTGACAGTTGAAGCAAGTTTTTGTGCTTTCTAAATTTTTGCACATGTGAAAATGAAGTTTATATGATATATATGTATAGTGGAGGCATATATTTGATGCGGGATCTATTATTGGGTAGGACATTTACCAATTGATTGAACTGATGGGTGAATTCCTCGTAGTATGGAAAATAATGAAGAAAATGGTCCTAAAGTGTATAACTGAATTTTTTCCTCATATAAATGCTATTGCTTTTATGCATTTCTTTCACAATATGCCCACTTGTTTTTTTTGGATTTAGGAGCCACTGGCTCCTTAAAAATTTTGGGACCTATAGTGCACCTATAGTGGGTCCCAGTAGACAATTCTTTGAGAAGTTTAAAATTGTTATTTTTTTGCATTTCAGTTTCCTTTTATATGTTTTTAAACCTTCACTTGCTGTCTTTTTGTATTACTTAGTTAGTTTTAAAACCATTTCTTACTGATTTCTTCCTCAGTACATTGTTTTTTCTTTCATGTGTGTGGAGTTCTTTGGAAGCTTATTTTGAACAAGTTAATGAGCGTTTCTTTAGTTTTCCCCCATGTGAATAAGTGCTCACTTTTTAAATACTTGATGTTTCAACTGGATAAGCTGGGGAAAAGAAAAAATCCAAGATAAACAGTTTTTGAATTATCAAGGTTTTAATAAAAATTTACAAAAAAAGGTAATTGCACAAATTTCTTTTTACTACTGAAACTAATATGAATCAGAAAAACGTGCACAATCAGCAAATAATTAACAATTTACACATCTAAGTGTTTTAATATTTTCAAAATTGTGTTATGTGTATCATGTTTTGAATAAATGGTATTGAATTCTTTACAAAAATACATAGTTTCAAAAAAAAAAAAAAAAAGGTCATTAAACAGAGTCTGTTGAAGTTTTTGAAACAGCACAATTGTTAACTGAAAGTAACAATGGAACCAAATAATTTAGTATCTTTTTGCTGCCAAGAAATCCTGCCCATCAGTAAAGCTAAAAATATGAAATTTTGGTTAGCAGCCACTGGCTAATAGATAGATGGAATTTTTTTTAAGTGTCAATTCTGGGTAATAGTTGCTTTCTACTTTAGTATCCATTTACAGAAATGTCTTAAAATTGTTTTTATTTAAATCCAATAGTAAAATAAGAATATTAATATAAATTTGAAAATAACCATTATAGCTTATTTTTATGAACCAATGTTACCCTTAAAAAAATATTATGATAGTTAATGATTTAACTGTACAAGCTTTTGAGGGATTTTTTTTTTTTTTTTTTTTTCATTAGATTAACTTTCTTTCTTTCTTTCTTATTTTAGAAACAACTGTATATAAATAATAGTAAACATTTAAAAGAACATCTCCTTTTAACTATTTGGAAAAATGGTTATTGTTCTCGTCAGGGTAGGAAATCAAAAGCATATCTGAAGGTTTTTATTGGTTTAATCCACATTTTATTCGTTTTCTGATTGGTCTATACAGTAATCTGTATTTCTCTTTACTTTCAACAGAGATGGACAACAGAGTGTTGCCACTATGACAAAAAAGTAATAAAAACTACAAAAAAAAAAATTAATAACTCAGAAACAAATTGAGATACAGCTTTCAAACAAATTGCATTTAAAAGTACATTTTTTTCTCTATACGACGGTGTAAAAAGTAATATTGTGGGATGTTTAGAAGTTTAAGAATAAAATTTCATTTAAAATTGGTTGTCAGATTTCTTGGCAATCTGATGATGGAAAAGCCTTTTCTCGAACAGCCAATGAAATGCTTGGATAATACGCAAATTTCAGGTGGATAATACGTACGAGTCGCAGGCGATTTTTGTCGCTTGGAATTTTTACATTTAATAACATTATTAATGTTTAATTCATGGAGTACGTAATGTACGATCAACTCCGTGCGATTTTTTATGTCTTAAATTTTAGTCTTTAAAAAAATCATTTTCCAAATGGTTGTGGTAATTTGTTAAATTGTTTTTTTTTATATTTATTTAATGATAGGAGAGGAAACTAATAATTTTTATATTATTCTGCCCTTTCAGTGTTAACTTCGTTGAAACAAAATCGATTGATAAAAGGAAAAAAAATATTTGACCTGTTGAGTAAATAAGTTCTTGTTGATCTATTTCTTCATTTTCCACATTGGAAATGTCTGCATTTATGCATGCAATAATCTCTTCATCTACCATAATGTCACACATTTGAAGTTTGTTACGTACGTTCTCAAAATTTTTGAATAAAATATCAGTGTTCAATTTCTTTGTTATCAATGCCCACTGTTTTGATTCATTTCTTTTTCTTTCTTTCTTTTTTTTTTTTTTTTTTTTCTGTTACTTGCATAGCGTAGTAGAATTATCTTCCTCTGTTTCATTTGGAGTATTATCATTTCAAAAAGATCCTGCTTTGATGAAGCAATTTTTTGTTATTTCTGGGACATTTTCACTATGCATGGTCAACCATTTGCATTGACTGCATAATACTGATGTTACCAATATGATTCAGAACTCTTTTCTCAGTTTTCACAAGGAATTCTCCTAATGTCATTAGCTGCTTAATCAGGCAAAGGACCCCCCCCCCCCCCCACCTCCTGTTTTATCCACTTCGCAAATTCTGCTTTTCTAGGAAAAAGGGATAATAAAATAATAAACTGCAATCACAGACACAAGAACCGACTGATCTACTGCCAATGATTGCATATTTAAAAAAAAAAAAAAAAACCTAAGGAAAATACATAAAGAACTTGGATGCAAATGTTGGAGGAAACTTGTTTTTCGAGATTTCGAGGGAGTTTTATCAGTATTGCTTTGGCATCCTGTACATATTAGGTATTATTGGAATGCATTTTGTTAATAATTTGAATCATTGGAAATAACACAAATTTTCTTCCTTTTGATATCTAAAAAAACATATTGTAAGCACATAATGATGCCTAATTTTTGGATTCTTATTTCCAATGCTGCCGAGGAACAAACAAGTTGGACTCTTCTGATGTACTTTGAATTTATTAAATGTATTAATTTTTACTTTAAATAAATAATTTGTTTTAACAGTTTTTATATCGGTAAACATATTTTATTACATTTAATAACTAAGCTTTTGAATGTTATTGTTTGTGTAATATATTAAAAAAAATTATTTATTTACCTTCATTTATTACAGCGGATTTTGGTGTATCTGCACAGATAACAGCTACAATGTGTAAACGAAAATCTTTTATTGGGACACCTTATTGGTAATTTTCCATTAATTACATATATTACATTAAAAGATTTATTAAAATATATTTTTGTCAGAATTAATTTTTTGTGCAATTGTTTACTTAATTTCTACTTGTAACCACCTAAAAATTAATCGAGATTGTATTTTTGCTAATATTTTGTAAAAATAACTTTTAGTAGATTATAGATATGCTTCATTACTTGGGTCATAATTTAAATTTCTTTATTTCTTTTTTGCTTAGTATAAAGTTAAAAGGTAGATTTAATTTTTTGTTATGAAAATTTATTTATATAAATTGCAATATCCAAAAAATTAGAAAATCTTTGAAAAAAAAAATATTTATAAAAGCTGGGTATTATTCAAACAAATTTTCAGCTATTCATGTCTGTCATCTTTTATAAATATTGCAGATTTATTCATGGAATGGAATAATTAAAAAGAGTTTATAATGTTTGGTTAAAACTCTAATGTTTTTATCTCTTAATGAGCTGCCAAATATTAATATATGTTGTGGCGGGAATTAAAGTAGATCGTATGGGTAAAGGGTTAACATACAATGCTGGCTTTCTTTAATAAATTGTGATCGTCAAAATATAATAAAAATAAGAACATTCTTACCTTATATATGTAGACTGTTGAAGACAATGAAGAGGCAAATTTGAAGAATAATGAAATCCTTTATTTTCTGGAGTTATTAGTGGAAAATTAATGAACAGTCTTTACTTTTAGTCACCTTGTAGATATTAAAAATTGGAGTCTCTTATAAAAAGATAAACGTACAAAAGTTTGTTGAACTATTTATTCTATTGGATTTTTGATAAGAGTAGCACAGCTTTATTTGAATTAATTTGAGCATGATAATATGCATCCACATCACAAAGGGATTACTGGACTTTAGTACGATAACGTACTCCTTTTGCAAATTGTTTTAGTGGCATTCAAATGGCAGGCTGCAAGCCTGCATTCCGATAAATGTGCGTCCGAAAACTACATCTTTTCAGGACAACATCAAAGTAAATTCTAATTTGAAAATTAACGGCTTTTAGTTTATAAGGGAGATTCTCAAAAGGTGGGATCATTAAACGTTAACTATATGTAATTTTTAAAATTTTCAAATTTAAGGCCAATTTTTTTTAATAGTATAGTATATGTCTACAAAATTATACACAAATATTAAAAGACAACCAATATTCTGGAAAATTAATTATTAAAGCATTTAATTAGTAGATCTGTAGGTTACAAATTTTGGCCATTTCAGGCATGTAGGTTACAGATTTTGGACATTGCTGAGATGTAGGTTACACAGTTTTGACATTTCCATAAATAAGTTGTGCTTAGTATTTAGAAAATTCTTAAAACTAAGAATGTAATAAATTTGTTCTATAATTGTATGTATAATTATTATATATATATATATATATATATATAAAACCATTAATTGAACATAACCTACCACCATCAAAAACCTTAATATTATGAATTAAAGCTGTAAGTATAAAAAAAGTGCCAAATAATTTATCATAAGAATTATTATGGAAGAAAAAAGAAGAAAGTGGACACCGACAAATAATGGAAAAGCTTATATATTGAATTACGTTTTCAAGGGCACAGAATTCAATGATATAAGCAATATGGTGTTTTCTGTGAGAAAAATAAGCTAAACCTAAAAATTATTTTTCTCTATGCCCGAACAACCATTATAATCAAGTGAATAGATTAAAAATGAAAACAGAATAGAAACAAATATATATATATATATATATATATAATTAACTTTTTGTTATCCAGTAATAATAATAATAAAATGTTAAACTTTGATATTAAAATATTTACTACTTTTTTAAAAGTAATATCTTAATTTTATAGGAATTTCACATTATGCAAAAAATATACCTTTACACAATATTAGAAGTATCCAACATATAATTTTTTATTTTTATTTTCTCAAAAAAAAAAAAAAAAAAAAAACCAAGTTATACTGTAATTTTTTTTAATGCACATATCTATAATTTCTTTATCAAAAGAAAAGTCTCCTCCTGCTGTCACCAGGTGAAGTGAATATGGTGATTTCAACAAAATATCTTCATATTTTAAATTTGTGCTGTCTTTTTAGATGGATAACGAAACCTGTTAAAATGAATGTCTGCCTGAAGAGTCAAAAAATTTATAGAAAATATTTGTTCACCATTATCAATGCTGATCTTTTCAATAATACCTGGCTATAAGTTTTCATCATGAATTAATACAAAGCACCAGTCATCAATGTCAATCTATTTTCAACTGTGAGGAGTCAATTGTAGAAACAATATTTTTTTCACCAGCTTCACTGGTAATGCATTCGTAATTCTTTTTTAGAGAGATTGCAAAAATCAGATCTACTTTTTATTTGAATAGTACCAAATTTGTTTGTCGTTTGTACGGAGTGAATCTTTTGAGTACCTTTAACAATTTTCGCTGGCTGTCTTCTATACTTTGAGTACTGTCAATTTCTGTTTTTAGGTAGATTTCGTATGAAATACTACCTATTACATTCTCCCCTATGTTGGAATTTCTAAAAAATTTTTGAAGATCTACACCGATCATGACCCCTAGAACCCAAAACCACCCTCAGTAAAAACTTTATCTATCTATCTATCTGTCTATCTATCTATCTTCACCAATCTCTTCCGAACTGATACATAAAATCAAGGGGCATAAAATCTCGGCCAAGTTCGTTAATGGGCAAAATCGGGCCAAGGGGATGGAAATAGGGAGGGGTTTTGTGAAAACTGAAAAAAACCCATAACTTCTTAATTTTTGTACATATCAAATCAGTTTAAAGTTTTTATTACTTCTAAAAATAGGGCCAAAAATTTATGTATCACAGACTTTTGATAAAATTAAAAATGGGCTCAAGGGGTGCAAGAAATAGGGTTTTTGGGAGGAAAAAATTCATAACCCCGCCAATTCTTCAGATATCAAATCCAATTAATTTTACTATAAATCTCCTTAATATTATCTATAACTTCTATATTCACAAGTTTTTGATAGAACCAATCCATACCAGAAAAAAAGAGGGGGGGGGGGGGGGTGAAGAAGAAATAATTCATAACTCCGTCAATTCACAAGATATAAAATCCCCATGAATTTATCATATATCTTCTTAATACTGTCTACAACATTTATATAGAAGAGTTTTTGATAGGACCAATTCTTATAGCAAAAACGAATTAAAAATACATAGCGGTTGAAGAAAAAAATTATCTTATTAAGGGTGTATTCAAATCCGAACTGCTTATTTTCTTACTCATTTTTAAATTCATTTTTGCTCTCAGACGCATCCAGTTGGTAGATTCTCTTATTCAGAAACTATATAATGTATCGTAATGATCGATAGAGGCAGAATATTTTTCAAAAAATGATGTCAAAGTGGGCATTTTGAACAGAATTTCCCGAAGCGATTGTGTTAGAAATGAAAAATATTGTCCTACTGAGAAAATAATTGTTTATAATCAAGTTTTAATTAATTGAACGAAAAATAAAAACACAGGTCGCTTATAAATCTCTTCAAAAATCACGTCAGCAAGTTTAATATTTTTTCTACTAAAAATGAATCTGAAAATGTGCCAGAAAATTTCGAGTTGTTGAGCATGGAAAAGTATTTTTTTGAATACCGCCTTAACATGATTCAGATAAAACCAGCTATTATATAAAAATGAAATAAAAACTCGTCAAAAGCGACCAGATAAAATTGTTAAAGTGGGTTTATCACTAATCATGATTTAGTTTTTGTTGGTGAAATTAGTAATACTTAACTTCGAAATCTACCTCCGCCTGTATGCCGGGCCGGCAGGGATTATTTTTTTTTCTTTTTTTTTTTACCAAAGTTACAGAACGTAGTGGCTTAAACTTTTTATTTGCCTTGCACTTTGGTGGGGAAGCAAGGAGGAAGAATGGAATTTTAAGGAGGGGGATTCTTAAACCTTGAATTTAAAAAAAATGAACTCAAGTACAATAATTTAACAAAAAAATATTTATTTTTTAAGGTGTATGTTAGAATAATAGACTCTGTTATAATATATTTATTTATGTATTTAGAAAATTAAAATTATTAGTGTTTAGATCGTTCCACAATTTGGACATTAAGTTTTACTATTAATTTTAAATCATACTTTTAAATAAGCATGTCCAAAATTTCGTAATGATCGCAGCGGTCGTCATTTTGTGTTGATCATTACACACATTAGTTGAGCATGCTTAAAGTTAAGTTATAGTACTACACGTACTAAATACACTTTATTTATACAAAACACAGTAATTATTTACAATAAAACATTATAATAAATATCTTTTTATATGTTTCAGGACACCAAATAGTCTTTAAAAATAAATTACCGAAAATAAAATCGGCGTTTCGATCGTTACGCGATTTCAGCATTCCACTTTCTTATTTGAGAAAAGTGCATTTATTGCAAAAAAATCTTACAAAAGCACATACAAATACTTTAAAATTTTTTTTAAATGATTTTAAAGTTAGGTAAAAAAGTTTAAAGTACTTACTTGATGTATTTTTCGTGGAAATGATAGCTTTGGGGCAATCGTTACTTTTGGACATAACAAAATACAGAAAAATTCTTTATAGAAAAGTCCTTCTATCTTCAAAAAAGCAATAAATCAGCCTGCCATCTCTTAACAAAATTATCAAAAAATCATCCGTTTCCTTTATACATTCGTTGTTTACCATTAGATCCACCTGGAAGCAAGTTAAAACTCTTTTTCTTGGTGGTACATTGGAGCAGTTAACGTTATGAATGTCCAAAATTGGCCTCTTTAGCATAAAATAATAAAATTTTAAGATATTTATACAAAGCTTTTACAATAAATTATGTCATTTTCTGTCTCTGAATAGAATTAAAAACTCAGTGTAAAAAAAAAAAAAATTAAAGTCAATGATAATTAAAGTTATTTTTGAAAGGCCTAAAGTTATGACGTGTGTCCAGTGCCCACCTTTTGAGAACTGCCCATAAATGACAAGTATGGGGGTTGACAGAGTAATTAAATGGCAGATTTAAAATGATTAGCTAAATTAAAAGTTATGGTAAATTAATGAAAATCAAATAACAAGCTGTAGATTTAAAAAGGTTGTCACTGATTTGCAAAAAAAAAGAAACTAACGCACACCTCCTATAAACATCAGCTATCGCAATGATTATGTCACGTACAGGAGAGAGAGAAGCGCATTAATGACATCATCATAATACATGTCAGCAGCAAAGAGAGACGTGCTCCAAAAATCAAAGATAGGCACGCACGCGCAACATTGCGACTTGCTCCAAAATGCCAAGAGGAAAAGAGAGCTAGGTGCAATTGATAAAAAATTAACACTGCAGTCGAGCACTGAGCAAATGCAGACTCGCATTATGGTGAGAAATAAAATGTAAACATTGCAGTTGGACACAATGAATAAATTTAAATAGACATTGAAGCAAAAAAATAGCTGAAAAGGAACAAAAATAAATTAAATTTAAATACTGTGTGAAGTAATCTCACATTTGTGTTGATTTTTTATTAATAACATAAACATAGCTTTATAATCTGATTATTTCATCTGTATATGTGTAAAAAGTGTTTAAGATTGTAGTTCGATTACATATCTGTTTAATCAATGTTTTATTTATTTGTGAAATTTAAATTTCATTTGGTAATTTAATTATGGAATATTGAACAGAAACAAATAATGCTGAATTATATTGTTTTAAGTGCAAATGGATTAACTTTCAGCTATTGGATTGCACACAGATTTAAAGAACTTTATGCTTGAAAATTATTTTTAAAAGCATAAAAAAATCGGCAAATTGAGATATAATTTTCAAACCATTTGCATTTGAAAATACTTTTTTTTCCTTGGTGTAAAAATTGATATTTGCCATGTTTAAAAGTTAAAAAAATTGAAGTAAAAGAGAAATTTATTAGTTATATCATTGCTAAAGTTAATGTATCATCAGTGTTACCAACAAACATGGTTTTGCTTTATAATATAGATTTGGATGTTGGCATATCTTTCACTCTAATTGTTAATGTACAATTTCTTTTTCTTTTTTATTAAAAGGTTAAAAAATAATTTTATTATAATATGTTTGTTAATTGCTCTTACAAAGTAACAGAAGATACAAATTTGCTCATATTGTATTAGTATATTCTGTTATACTGTGTGTCCCAAAAGTCCCTGCCATATTTTAAAATTCAGTATAAAATCAAGTAATTGTCATACAGGAGTGCGGTTTGTTCTAAATGTTTATCACAACAAAGTTTTTCTTCAAGCAAATAAAAAAATTAGTTCCAAACTTCACCCATAGATGGCGCTGTACCTTAAATTATCAGAAAGAAGCACCAAAAGCTCAAGACAATCAGTTTCAGATCGTTTTATTTTGTCAAAAGCAGTTACAGAGCAATAACACAAGTTTACATGGTTTTGGGGTTTAACTTTTGATAATTGATTTTTATGTATTTTTTAGCGCTGAATCCGAAAATGACCTTCATTTTTAACCATCACATCAGGATTTTTTACAAATTGTAAATTTCAATTGTAAAAAGTCAAAAATAGAGAACATCTGATACTGAAAGTTACAGGAAATGATTGTGTTTCTTAACTTTTGATAACTGATTTTTTATATATTTTTTAGTGCTGAATTCGAAAATGATCTTCATTTTTAACCATCAAGTCAGGATTCTTTGCAAACCGTAAATTTCAAAGTAAAAAAATAACAAAATTCTGATAGTATAAAATAGATGTGATGGTTCTGTTTTTTAAATTTTGATAATTGATTTTTATGTACTTTTTAGCACTAAATCTGAAAATAACCTTCATTTTTAACTATAACTTCAAAATTTTTCGTAAATTGTAAATTTCAAAGTTAAAAAGTAAAAAAATTGCAAAAAATCCTGACATGATACATAAAAATGGATATTATTTTTGAAATAAGCATAGCAGATTTCTTACAATTTACATAAATTCATGAAAACCCCTGACAAAAAGTTAAATTTTGTAGGCCTGTGTGATTTGTGCAGTCCGTTAGCATAGTTCAATGTGTGCACCCTTTGTGGCTCGAGCCACATCCAAACGGAACTCTAGTTCAATCCATGTGTTTGCTAGCATTGATTGTTTAATTGACTGAATCACATGCGTGATTCTTGTCTTCAGTACTTCAATGTCAGCAACAGCAGAAATATACATTTTGTAGTTGACATAATGCCACAAGAAAAAATGGAGTGTTGTTAAGTCTGAGAGACAAGGTGGCCAAACATAAGGACAAGTGGCACCATCTGTGGTCGAAGTTTGGAACTATTTTCATTCGCTTGAAGAAAACTTTTCATCATGAGAAGCATTTTAATTCAAACCGCACTCCTGTACAACAATTACTTGATTTTAAAATGTGTCAGGGACTTTTGGGACACCCTGTATATTAATTCTTCTGAAAACTATCATGTATTTTCTCTGCTATTCTGGATGTTGTTTCTTATATCTGATAATTAAAGAATATTTTTTAAATAACTAATTGACCCACCTGGCCATTGCCCGGGACTGTGTTAATATTAAGAAAGGAGGGTTAATAGCTTTAAATATACTTAAAATTAGTGTAAAATTCAGCATTTTTCTCCAGGAGGAATTTATACAGCTTCCGGGTGATGAGGACAGACACTGTGGAGTTAAAGGAAAAGGGAAGAGATAATTATTAACTTTACCATCTGTCGAATGTCGAATGGTGCGAGTAACGAAATACCATAGTCGCTGGTTCATTAACTACACTTATTAATTTAATTTACTTTATATACAAAAATATTATTTACAGTTTATACATTATTCGAAGAATTATATACATTATTTGAAGAATATTGGATCCAGCGAACGCACCATAGGTCCGCAGAGATCGTCGAAAACCAAACAACTGAACTATTCTTAAAGGTTGCCAAACGGCCAAACCTAAATTACAGAAGAATGCGCCATGGAGGCGCGCGCGACAGTCAAGGTTAAGAGAAGCCGTAACATACCGGCCCCCGTTGACATGTGTCAACATTCAACATAATAATACTAAATATAACAATAAACAATAGGAATTAAAATTCTAAAAACAATATACACTAGTTTCCAAAAAAATTACAAATATGCTACTTCCAATAATATACACTTAAGTTTTTCAAAGATGAGAATTAGATAAATTATAATGCAAACAGTGGTTACACTCGAATATCATAAAAGACTATTATCAAAATTAGCACTCAATACACATAGCAAACTAATAAAATTAACAAAGTTTATAATATTTAATTAAAGAAATTATATAGATACGGTAACAGTTAGATTTAGATTCTATGTGAAAACTGAAGCAAAGAATTGCGTTCTGTTATCCCAATTTTAACTTGATATACATAATAAAATGTTCAAAATAAAAATATACAATAGTGATGATAATAATGCAATGAGTTAAATGTTTTAAGATAATAGAAATCAGCAATCATCTAATGGAAGAGGACACACTTTTGAGACGGACCTCGTAACTATACCTGTTGCTGTTTTGATGTGTAAAACTCTGACTTTTTTATCAGAGCCATGTATTACTTTAAGGACACGACCTAATGCCCATTTGCCAGGAGGTAAATTATCCTCCTTTAGGATGACCATGCATCCTTCTTTTAGATTTTCCTTTTCAATGTACCATTTGGTTCGCTGCTGTAAATTAGCCAAATATTCTGTGTTCCATTTTTTCCATAAAAGTTGGGTCATTTGGGTTAATTTTTGCCAGTTAGACAACCTATTATCATTAATTTTGGTCAAATCCGGTTCAGGAATTGAAGTAATTGGTCGGCCTATTAAAAAATGGGCAGGGGTCAAGACTTCAATTTCATTTGGATCTGACGACAAAGGGACTAAAGGTCGAGAATTTAAAATTGCTTCAATTTCTGTGGTTAATGTCCAAAATTCTTCGAGTGTGACTCGAGAATTGCCTAAGACTCTTTTGAGATGATATTTAAAGGATTTCACCCCAGCCTCCCATAATCCACCAAAATTGGGTGAACGAGGAGGGATGAATTTCCAGTTAACAGCCTCAGAGGCCAAATAATTAGACAAAGCATCATCGGGTTTACATACCAGGGCATGTAATTTCTTCAACTCTTTATTCGCACCTACAAATGTAGTTCCATTATCTGACATTATAGTTGTGCTTTTACCTCTTCTAGCGAAAAATCGTTTCAGGGTGGCAATAAAGGATTCAGATTTTAAATCTGTTACTATATCCAAATGAATTGCCTTTGTGGCGAGACAAACAAAAATTGCAACATAAATTTTATTATAATTGCCCCTTCTCTGATTTTTATACTTAATCATAAAGGGTCCACAGAAATCAATCGCACATTTTTTAAATGGTGGGCTAGGGTTTACTCGTTCTGAAGGCAAATTTCCCATTATTTGATTCGCACTTATTGGCTTGTTTCTGAAACAGGTTATGCATTTATGAACTGTTTTACGCGCTAAAGATCGCCCATTTATTACCCAATATTTTTGCCTGACATGATGTAATAAGGATTGTGGCCCTAGATGAAAAAACTTGTTATGAAAATATTCAAAAATAATTTCACTTAATTTATTATTATGGGGTAAAACAACAGGATGTTTGTTTTCAAAAGTCAGACTGGAGTTGTCTAGGCGACCTCCAACTCTGATAATTCCTGCAGAATCTAAATATGCATTCAAAAATCTTAATTTACTATTACCTGACAGGCTCTTCTCGTTCTTCAGTTGTTTTATCTCTTCAGAAAAAGTAGAATACTGTACCTGTTTAATCAGGACAACTTCCGCTTTTTTCAACTCATCAATTGTTAAAGGACCACTTTTTTTTTCTTTAACATTTTTACAATTTTCTATAAATCTAAAAATATAACTAATAATACGAATCAATTTCAAAAAATCATTAGTCAAAGTAAACAAACAATTATACAGTAAATTTTCAGTCTTAACTGCGAGGTTAATGTCCTGAACTGATTTGAATTCTAACGCATAGTCATTATTTGTTTCTAGATCTACTGGATTATTTTCTGTATGCTGAATTTTGTCACGAAGGAAGTTCGGACCACAAAACCAAAGGTTACAATTTAAAAGTTCCTTAGCGTCCAGTCCTCTAGATATTACATCAGCTGGATTATTATCCGATGTCACATGCTGCCATTGGTAAGAGTCTGTAAGTTCTTGTATAGCAGCGACTCGGTTACTCACGAATGTTTTTAGTAAATGTGGTGATTTTCCAATCCAAGCAAGCGAGATCGTGGAGTCACTCCAGAGAACGATATTTTCTATTCGAATGTCCAGTGACGGTAGAACTTTATGAATTAGTTTCGCTAATAGGAGGCAAGAACATAATTCCAAGCGAGGAATCGACACTGTTTTTATAGGAGAGACTCTGGATTTGCTGCACAATAGTTGCGCAGCAGGAGATCCTTCAACTGGTAAAGACTGAACATAAATTGCAGCTCCATAGGCTAACGAAGAGGCATCAGCAAACCCATGTATGATTATGCGATCTTCATGAAAAACAAATCTAGAAATCTTTAAGTTCTCTAACTCTGAGAGGGTGGATAGAAAATCATTCCATTCTCTCTCCAGAAAATCCGGTAATGGCTCATTCCAATCAATTTTGGCTAACCAGAGCTTCTGCATAAATATCTTAGCCCTTGTTACTACAGGCCCAATTAATCCTAACGGGTCAAATATTTTTGAAATTAGAGATAGAACATCTCGTTTACTATAAAATTCTTTGTTAAGAATTTTCAATTTATACAGAAAACAGTCACTTTGTGGTTCCCATAGAACACCCAATGTTTTTACTGAAGTACAATCTGGCTGATCATCGAAACTATATTCGGTGGCAACCCTAGCATGAGATTCAACTAATTCTCTATGATTTGCACACCATTTGTGCAATTTCATTTTTCCACGATTCAAAAGTTGAATTAATTGTAATTTAAGGATTTTAGCCTTTTCGAGAGTTGATTCCCCGGAAAGAAGATCATCAACATAAAAGTCCTTTAAGACGACTGACGATGCTAGAGGTAAGTTTTTTTGTTCATCTAGAGCTAATTGCTTAAGAGCACGAGTAGCTAAATAAGGAGCATTAGATGTCCCATAAGTCACTGTATTGAGCTTATAAGTTTGTACTGGCGCGTCAATATTGTTCTTCCACAAAATTCGAAGAAAGTCTCTTTGCGAAGGATTAATTAATACCATTCGATACATCTTCTCTACATCCGCTGTGAATGCATATCTATGTTTTCGAAAACGAATCATAATTAAGAATAACTCTTGTTGTGGAATTTTACCCTTTAAAAGAAGGTCATTCAATGACAACCCAGACGTCGTTGGCGTTGACGCGTTAAACACAACACGCAAGCGTGTAGTACTTTTTTCTGGTCTGTAAACTCCATGATGAGGTATATAATAACAGTCCTTTACGGGTTCCGATTCCTCCACTAACTCCATATGATTTAAATTTTTATACTCGTCCATAAATTCCGAATACAGAGGTTGCAAGTTCGAATCCCTATCTAATCGGTGCCAAACTTGATCGAGTCTTTTTTCGGCTAATTTTTTTGATTCTCCTAAAAATGTAGCATCCTCCATAGGCATGCTCACAACGTACTGACCAGTGGCAGTTCGATAATGCGTAGTTTTAAAATGATTTTCGCAAAATTTCTCTTCTTCACTAAGCAACGAACTGGAATCATTAATATTTTCGATTTCCCAAAATTGTCGCAAGGATTGTTCTATTTTTTCATTTTGAGTGAGTAGACCACAATATTGAGAATCGTTTGGGGAATTACTCACAACACCGCTAGCTACATATCCAAACACGGTGTCTTGAAATAACAAGTTTTGTGATGAGCAGCGAATTTGACCGGCTTTCAATAAATCAAAAAAGCATTGAGAACCCAATAATAAATCTATTTTTCCTGGTATATTAAATTTAGCATCTGCTAACGAGATATTTGTGGGTATATCAGAAATGTCTACACGAATGGGCGAAAGTGGGGTTATTTCTGTAATTTTTGGCACTAAAAGAAATTCCAGTTCCCTTGTGAAATCTCTATTTTTATTTGAAATCACAGTTTCAATTTTATAATTCAGTGTCGTAGCTGTGCCATTCAGCCCAGATATAGGAGCAAAAACCTTTGTTTTCTTTAAACCCAATTTTTTTGCAAACTCAAATGATACACAATTAATTTGACTGCAAGAATCTAATAAACTTCTTCCCTGAATAAAATTCCCTTTACTCGTTTTAATTTCAATTATCGCAGTTGATAAAATGACGCTTTTATTCGAAGAAGGAAAACAATTTGAAAGACTTTGCGAAACTGCTAGATCAGGCGCCGCATTTCTTTCCCCCCGGTCCACTGTCTGCTCTTTTTCTGCCTTTTGATTTCGAGATTCATTATTAGAAGCAATTGATTTGTCTCTATGTAATAGAGTGTTATGAGATGAAGGTGATTTACAATGTTTACACATATGTTTTGACACACAATTAGAAACTAAATGAGATTCCGAAAAACATTTCAGGCAAAGCTTATGCTTTTTAACGATAGCATATCGTTCACCAAACTGCATATTAAGAAATTTCTTACATTTATATAGAGGATGAAATTGATCACAAATAACACACTGCCTCTCAGAACTCGAATTTACTAACAAAGATTTGGATTTTATTTCACTACTGATTTTTGATCTAGTTACGTTTCTATTTATACTTTCGAGCGATTGACTTCTTTTTTCTAAAAACTGCATTAAACTGTCAAAGCTTGGGACTTCAGATGTGTTTATTGACAATTCGTATTGTTTCCGAGACTCTTTATTCAATTTGTCTAAAATTATGGTTGTAAACAAAATGTCCGAGAGTTTATTTCTCTCAAATCCTAAGTTGGTTAGAGCCCTGATATTTTTGTTTATAACATCTACTAATCGCCTTAGTTCTTTAGATGACTCGTGTGCAATTCTTTCGAAATCTAATATAGCCTTTAAGTGTATATTCACAATAATTCGTTTATTCTCAAATCTATTTTCTAATGCTTTAAACAATGAATCAAATGTGTCTTCTGGAGTTTCTAATTGTTTAGCTTCATTTTTTAATGCGGAATGTAAATAATGTAATTTCTGAATTTCAGATAGCTGTTCATTATTCGTAACAATATTGTTAAATTCTATTTTGAACATATTCCAATCCTCATACTTTCCACTAAATTGAGGAAGTGGAATTTCTGGCAATTTGATCTTACAATTACTAAATTTTAATTCAGGACTTTTAGTTTCATTCTTATCAGAATTTAATAATAGATTGAAACTTACCTCTAGCTGTTCCACTCGTTCTTCCAACTCCATTAATGAAGAGTCGATTTCCGTCATATCATGATCGTCAGGAGCTGTTGTGTAATAATCAGTACGTAACGAATCGATGTTATTGGAAACCTTTTCAAGAGTCTTGAGTTTTGTATCGATTTTGATTTTTGACCACGTAGCGGTCTCATCCTTTAGTAGAGTTTCTAGCCTAGTGAGCTGAGCTTTTAACGAGCCCCTCGATCTGTTTAAGGACACTAATGTGACCATTTCAATTGGTAATTTCACAACAACTAAAATACAATCTTAATGTAAACGAAGAATTAAAACCAAAACCACTTCCGGTGAGCGGACCAATGTCGAATGTCGAATGGTGCGAGTAACGAAATACCATAGTCGCTGGTTCATTAACTACACTTATTAATTTAATTTACTTTATATACAAAAATATTATTTACAGTTTATACATTATTCGAAGAATTATATACATTATTTGAAGAATATTGGATCCAGCGAACGCACCATAGGTCCGCAGAGATCGTCGAAAACCAAACAACTGAACTATTCTTAAAGGTTGCCAAACGGCCAAACCTAAATTACAGAAGAATGCGCCATGGAGGCGCGCGCGACAGTCAAGGTTAAGAGAAGCCGTAACACCATCCAATCAGTCAGTTTGTTTCCACCATACTCAGTTGGTGATTGTGTTAGATGCTGTAGGGTAGTAGGGTCAGGAAGGGTAATTATGACCGCCACCATATTGGAGAAAACTGTGTATGGTAAAATTTTGTTTCAAGCTTAGATATTAACCCCATAATGTATGTTTCATCTTAGATATTCTTTACCACTAGTCTGAAGCCTTTTTGAGATCTGAATAGCAATTTGAAACTAAGTCTATCAAAATTTTGATAAATGGATTTTTCACTTTGGAGTTCAAAGTGGTCTCAATTACCCCAAACAAATGTATATAGGCACATATATAAAGAGAAAATATAGTGCTCATAATTTTCTCACTAGTGGTCTTAATTACCCCAAACTTTTCTGATTGTGAGTTTTGATGGAGTAATTATAACCATCCTTTTAACTTAAAAAAAAAAAAAAATCAGCTATGACAATTAAAACTTTTATAAGGTGTTCTTAAAGGGTCAAAGTTACTTCCTATGTACTAATAACACCACTTTTCCAAATAAAAAAAAAAGTAAAAAAAGTAACAATGTTGAAAATATACAAAGTAGTCATAATTACCCCTCCTGACCCTATTGCCAGGAATGCTCATGTCTACAAATAAGCAGTGGGGATCAACAAGGAGGAGTGAGAAGTTAATATGGATTTTTAATCTGAAGCAGTCCTTCAAATAGCCCAAATTTAATATTATTTATTATCTTCAAATATGAATTGGGAAGTAATACAATCTTTATTTCCATAACCCAAAAAGGTACCATTGGGTCACAGATTGTGTTATGGACCCCTCATAAAACATCAAAGCTATATCTATTAATAAAAAACATATTTAGTTTTTTTGGTCTCCCATTTCTCCTTTACTTATTATGGCTATAATATGTGTTCTCAAATGCCTGCTGCATCCTGTACATTGCCGTCAGCTTTCTGCAAACCTTAAATTTAAATGTTTAAAAAAATGTGTCATAAGATCTTTACATTAAGATTTTATATATATATATGGTAGAACTATATAGGATAGAATTGTCCTTTAAATATTAATATTTGTACATTTAAACACTATTAGCTAAATACGTGCATTTATGCACTTGATGTTTATTATTAAATTGTATGACAATAACTATGAAAAATTTCAACTCTGTCATTACTTATGGATCGGGTAAATTGTTTTCGCTTGATAGAGATTCTGCGCTATGTATTATTTATAAAATCAGTTTTTGAATATTTAACCACATATTATGTTATTGTTTACTATAAGTATCAGAAAAAATCATTTTCCTATAATAATTTGTTTTAGGTAGTCCATTCTTTATAAGAAAATTCTAATAATCACCTTGTTTTTAAATGTCAAAAATGATATCCTTATATTTTCTTTATTTAAATATATATATATATATATATATATATATATATTTCTCTTATATTAGAAATGTTATGATATTATTTATAAAATTCTATAGGATGGCTCCTGAAGTGGCTGCTGTGGAGAGAAAGGGAGGTTATAACCAGCAATGTGACATTTGGGCTGTGGGTATTACAGCTATTGAATTGGCAGAACTGCAGCCTCCAATGTTTGACTTACATCCTATGCGAGCATTGTTCCTGATGTCAAAATCAGGATTTAAACCACCATGTTTGAGTGATAAAGCTAAATGGTATTTTTAATGCTATCAATATTTCTTCATATTTATTACTCAAATCGGATTTGAAATTATAGCCTCTTTTTCTTATGATTTAGGAGCCCAGTGTTTCATCATTTTGTCAAAGTAGCTTTGACTAAAAATCCAAAGAAAAGACCGACAGCTGAAAGACTTTTACAGGTAAATATTTTTTAAATGCTCTTATCTAATTATTAGTTTAAAATGCTATTTATGTGCTAAAATGCTAGTTTTAAATGCTATTATCTTTAGAAAATTTGATTGCTGAAATAATAATGATCTAAAGTGAAGAGTATTAAAAGTTACCTCATTGAAACCAATGTAATCCTAGATATGTCCTTCCTTGTGATTTGTTGTTCTTATTTACTTAATAGTAATTCCAGCTTTCATTTCCTCATGGGTTTTTTGGTGACAAAAGATATCTCTTATGTATTTAATATATTTTTAAAATTAAGCTTCATGTGAAACTATAATACTAAGAAACTTATTAGATGTGACATTTTTTATTTCAAACATTTCAGTTGATAGCATTCTGATAAAAGCTTTAATATATATATATATATATTTTAAAGTATACCTTTCTTATCATATATTTTCGTGTGAATAATATTTAAAATAATATAAGTACATGAAATTTGCAAAATAAAATGTTCTTTTTATTTTTATTTTATATGGTTTGACATATATGCAGATTTTTGACTAAAAACTTCCTGTTCTTTTTATTGTGTGATTGCATAAATAACTTTCTGATGAATACTTGGAGGCATTTTGATTATCAGTAGCATATTAATGTATTAGATGTAACAATTTTTGTAATGCCTTAAATCAGGCTTTTTAGAAAGTGCAAAACCATGAAATTTGTTTTTGCTGTTACCTATAGCATGCTTCCTATTGAATATAGTATATGTGGAATTTTTAGTGTTTTTTCAGGACTGCACAAACAGATTTAGATAGATTTTGTCCTAAATATTAAAATATGTAATGTAATAATCATTTTGAATACAGTTTATTGACATTATACTGGTTTAAAGTAACAATGCTAATGCACATTATTGAAGTACACACAGCTAGTTTCTCATTGAAATTATTTTTAGCATAATATTTTTACAGGTTTAAACAAAAATATTCAGATACATTATCCTTTAATGCTAATCCCTGTAGAAGATCTAATGATAGGAATTTTGAAACTCACAGAAATTTTGCTTCAAATTTTTTGCAGTATTTTTCAATATGCTATTTGAAAAATATATCTATCACCTGTCAGTTGTTTGACTATTCTAGAATGATCTAAGGTACTTCTGAAATTCACTGAATGGTCATGATATCACAATTAGCTGGCCACTCTTGTCACTGTCTCATTCGACAAAATGCTGTTCAAATATCATATTACCATTTGTCTCTTTCACTGATCAAAATATTTTTTTTTTATAACTTTGGCCTTTTGAACAAATTTATTGAAATTTTTTATTATTAAATTATGTAAGACACTGTCTCAAATGTAATGGATAGCAAACATTAGAGTAATTCTTTCAAAGTTAATAACTTGACTCATTGATGCTAAGTTCCACTTGATACAGACTACCAAATAACATGGTGCTAAAAGAAATAGGGCATCATGAAAAATCGCTTCCTTTGGTGTCCCACACAGCAGTTAAACGGAACAGTTGTTGGAGCCCAGTAAAATCGAGACACCTAGCAACACTATCCCTAATACAATAAAATTTGAAAATACGGTAAACTATAAATATGGAATTAATTATAACCCAATGATTTATTCCATGTAATGATAAAATTACTAAATTGAGGCATATTTTTGGCATTTGCTGAACCCAAGGTAATGCAAAAATTGTAAATTTGTCCTATTTTTAGTGTCTAAGGAACCCGAATTATCTTTGTAATAGAAACCTTTCCCCCCTTTTTTTCCCTTATTCCTTAGATGTAGGAACAGAAGTAATGCCAAAATTGTAACTTTTTTTTGCACCTGTGTGCATAGGACTCAAAATAATGTGAAATTGCAAATTTTGCCCCCGATACCCAAAATAAAAATGAAATTCTTAAATTTTTGTTATCTTTCTCTTTTCGATGTTTTGGATCTGCAGGACCTTAAATAAAGCTGAAATTGTAAAATTAATGAGGAAATTGTAACATTTCCCCCATGGTGTGGGTTGCACGAAATACAGTTGTGGCCAAAATTGTGGACACTTTTAGGTAGCTTTCATTACAAAAAGTAAAAAACTATCTATTGCAGCCGTCCGAAGGAAAATACTTCGGGAACTTTTGCTATATTTTTGCCGATCATGACCCCCAGATACCAAAACGACCCTCCATTGAAATGCTGACTTATATACATATACTATATATGTATCTGAATTTTGTCATGCTGTAACTCTCGAATTTTTGAATCGATTTCGATGAAATTTTTCATATGTATCGTATATACTAATGTCTCGACAGAGTTTGTTGGCCAGCTTCATCCGCCATCTTGTTTCAAAATGGCAGCCATTTGAATTTTGTGGACACTTTTGGAAATTTTTAGGTTTCCTAACTTTCTCTTTAAAATGACGTATGTTGTTAACTTACATTGTGACACTCTTTAAAATATATTTTAATGGTTCTAACATTCTGTTTAAAATGATACGTAAGAGTTTGCATTTTTTGAAACGTAATATTTTCTATAAGTACACAATGTTAGAAAACATAAAAAAAATTAAAAAATTCAAATGGTTCATTTTGAAACAAGATGGCGGATGAAGCTGGCCAACGAACTCAATCGAGACATTAGTATGTACTATGCATATGAAGAATTTCATCCAAATCTGTTCAAAAATTGAGTTACACTAATGACAAAATTCAGATATAAATGTGTATATATATGGATATATATATATATATATATATATATATATATATGGATATATATATATATATATATGGATATATATATATATATATATATATATATATATATATATATATATAAAAGTCAGCATTTCAGCGGAGGGTTGTTTTCTTATCTGGGGGGTCATGATCGGCGTAAATATAGCAAAATTTCCCAAAGTGTTTTCCTTCAGACAGCTGCAATAGGTAGCTTTTTATTTTTTGTAATGACAGCTACCTAAAAGTGTCCACAATTTTGGCCACCACTATATGTTTAAAATTGTAATGCTTTTGTCTTTTCTTTACCAAGTCTGCTGGGATATAAAATAGCAAAATTTCCATTTGGTTTTTCTCTTTAGATTTCGATATTTGGATTTTTTGGGTCTGCAGTGCCTGAAATTAAAAAATTAATAATGCAAAAAATGTAAAATTTTTGCCTTTTTTTGATAGCTGTGAGAATAGAATTAATGCTGAAATAATAATTTTTTTTTTTTTTTAATTTTTCTTGCATTCTCTTATAATTTTTCAAGTCTTGGAGAAAGGATGTCTAAATTGTAAATTTTTTGCCTTTTATTTTTCTGATCTGCATGAACTGATGAAGAAACAAAATTAAACATTCTTGTCTCCCCTCCGAGGTCCTTATTCAAAATAATGCTAAATTAATAAAATTTTCGTTTTTTTACTTTTCTGTAGAATTTTTTCATTCTGAATGACCTGAAGTAATGTCAGAATGGTATTTTTTCCATCCAATTTTTTGCCTGAAGTTACATCAAAATTGCATCTCAATCATTAATCAATTTGATAAAAACTTCCTCTAAGGCATAAACACAAACTCTGCTACACCTTCTGAACTCAAGTTGATCCACAGCTAAAATTTATTCTAATTTTTATTTCTGGGACAGTTTGCAGGTCTCTTCCCAATACATGAAACACAAGCATTCCATATAAAATTACTAATTTATAGAGAGGGTAAATAATTCTGTTTTGGAGGAAAATATAGTTAAACCGTAGACTCCCTAAAATCTGCACATCCTCACAGAGGTAAACAATGAAACTTTCAGTTCAGATGTAGGGGCAGAATTACAGAATTTTTTAGTTTTACATCATTCTGTATGTATTTTAATATGTAATTCTCGATAATATGGCTGAACTCGTGTTTTTTATGAAGGAAGTATACATTTATTTATGAAAAAAAAAATGAAGATATTGCTGATATCACTGGTAATCACAATCTTTTTACCAAATACATTTATATATTAATCAAGTTTTTTTGGTTATTAAGATTGACTAAACCTGAAATTATAACTTCCTTAATTTAGGATTTTGAAGTGAATTAATAGGCTACCTTTATGTGGAAAGTTTCATTGAATAATTCAAGGAAAATGTATCTCATCTTTATTATGCATATTTAATTATACATTATTAATTATTTACTTAACTTTTACTTTTAATAATATAATCATTTTTAAAATTATCCTACTTTTTATCATTTTAGTTTATTACTTTAATTAATTATTTTAATATTTTACTATATTGCAAGCATTCATCATAATTTTGATTGCATTCTTACATTCAAATTACTGTTTAACCTCTTGAGACCCAAGCTCGCATTTTTCGCGCAAATTTTACCATTTTTTGGATTAAGGCTCTTTATGGGGCTAGAAAACTTTATATATATTCATTTATTTTTAAAACTAAAAAATATATAGAGTTTTGGCGTGTCCAATATAATGGACATTGGGCCTTAGTCCTGTAAAAACCATATTATTGAATTACATGATTCTGAATGAAAAAATCTTAATTGCAAAATATTCTTTCATTATAAATGTGTTTTTATCGTTCATACATCACCTTTAAATATTTCACAATTATAGTTTTTTCATTATCAAAGGAAAAAAAAGTATTTTTGGATGAGATTTATTTGAAAAGTATAAATCAATTTAGTGATTTTTAAATATTTTTTTAAAAGGAATAAAAAAATCTATCTCATCAATAAAAGTTTTTTCTAAATAAAATTATAAATAGTTAGTGGCACCTGTTATCACAATTGACATTTGGATGCCAAAAGGAAATTAAAAAGAAATAAAATGCAGTTTATTTATATTCTTAAATTATTATCTTGAGTTATATTTTCTTTCAATATAAATGTGCTTTTATCATTCATACATCGCCTGTAAATATTGCAAAATTTTAAATTTTTTCATTATCAAAGAGAAAAAGTATTTTTGGATGAAATTTATTTACAAAGTATAAACCTATTTAGTGACTTTTAAAATAGTTTTTTAAAAAGGAATTTAAAAAAAATCTATCTCATCAATAAAAGTTTTTTTCAAAAAAAAAAATGATCAAAAACTCAGTGGCACGGTTATCACATTTGACATTTGGATGCCAAAGGTAATTAAAAAGAAATAAAATGCAGTTTATTTATAATCTTAAATTATTATCCTCAGTTATATTTTCTTTAAATTTTTATTTCTCTTTAAATTCGATTAAATTAACTAATTTAATTATAAACAACTTAAAAACAGTAAAATAATATAAAAGGCTTGCATTTATTTTTTATAGTTAAACGAATATACAAATACAAGTTGCATTTCATGCTTACTTATTTTATTTTATACTTATCAAGTAAGATGAATTCGCTACATTGGTTTCAAAAACCAGATTTTTAGCGTCAAGTTCATATCTCTTTCACTACAAACTTTGTTGACATCAGAAGTGTGTTTTTATGGTTTATATGTCACTTTCAAATATCTCATAAATTCAATTTTCCCATCATCAAATAGAAAAAAGTGTATTTTAATCAAAAAACGTGTTGATCAAATTAGTAATAATAATAATAAATTATTAACATTTTGTTTTGTTTTTTAACTCTTCTCAACACCAATAATTTGTTTATTAGAATAATGATAATAAATAGTTGCACAGCTACCACAATTGGCAAATAAATGCCAAGAAGAAATTTAAAAGAAACCAAAATGAATTTATTTAGAATCTTATACCGTTATCTTTAATTATATTTTCTTAAAGTTTTTTTGCTAATTAAATATGATTAAATTTATTAATTAAATTATAAATAGTATATTAACAGAAAAATAATACCAAAAATAGTTATGAATAAGAATAAAACATAATAAAGGGTTAATTATCCATATTTACCAAATGCTGCATAGAAAAAAGATCACTGAAATCCAAAATTTAACAATGTACTGACTTAGAACAAGAATTTTATCAGTAAAAATATACATTTCTATCATAATATTTATTTTTTTATTATTTATTTAAGAGTCTATGTTATCTACTTCTGTATCTATAATTTGTTTCAATACTGTGTTGATTTTTAAGTAAAAACTAATGTATCTCTTCAGTATACAAAAAGAGTCTAATATGAATAAAAATAACTGATGAAGACCCAATGTCCAATAGAATGGACATTAAAAAAAAAGTTGTTTATTTTCTAAAATATACATTAGATTACTTAAACTGTGGTGTCATTTCATTGATACAACACTTAACATTAGATGTCTGTAGCATTAATATCAAAATATTTTTAAAATATGTATAAAATTAGCATTAAAACTGTCTGCTTACCTTCAACAGTCTTTCTCTTGTTGCCTGCCACATTCAAATGATTAAAATACATATTTAGTTGCAATTTTTTTATTATTTCGGCATACAGATAGCAGCACTAGACTATCTAGTATAATGGACAGCAAGTATTTACAAGTTCCAACTGAAATTAAGCATTTTACATAAAAAATAAAAATGTCCAATAGAATGGACGCGTCTCAGGAGGTTAAAAAATGTAAACAAAGCAATGACCAGAAATCTGCAAAATTCTAAAATCTGCACAACCTCTGATGGATTTGAGAGAGTCTACTGTATTAAGAAAACAGGTATTCCCAGTTGCCATATAAAGCAATTGTGTCCTAGTTCTAGTAATGCCATTGCCAGGAATAGTAATTCAATTGCTTCAAAAGAGATAAAAGATACATCAAATGTTTCCTCATTTCTGCAAAAAAATGACTTGTGCTGCAAGATATTACTGAGAACCTCTCTTTTAAAAATCAATATTTGCCACAATGAGAAGTTAAAAAAAAAAAAAAGAATTAATTTATTCTAATAACACTGGTCGGCATCAAAATACTCCCTGTAAAAATAATGATTGTTTCTGACAGATTTAAAGATACTAAATACAAATACGACAATGAAATTGTTCCATCAGGTACCAATTCTTCATCATTTTTAAATTTAACATGGTTTTCCCTCGCTAAAATATTAGTGCTAAAATCCTACTGTTCTTTTATTTTTGGATTAATGTGTGCTTTGTTTTTATTCCCCGTCTAAGTTTTATAATCATATTAAAATAATCTTAGCTTTTTTTCACTAATTATCGTTCTTTTAATTTTATTGTTTATCGTTCCTTTATACTAGGTTGAGTAAAAAGTTCTGGGAAATTTGTAAAAATTGCATTGTTATGTGCAAATTAACAATAAAAGCAACAAAGTCTGTTCTTGAAAGTAGAGGCCATCATAGTCCACGATTTTCTGCCATCGTTTTGCAAAATTCTGGATTTACCAGAAGGACCATGGCAGCTCCTTGGAATTGAAAAACTCTTGACATGCTTCTTCAACTTCAGTCATGCTTCTTCAGTTCGACTTCAAGGCAGTTGATTTTGAATACTTTATCGACTGCCTTTGAAAAAGTGTTGCATTGATCGAAAGAGGTCCTAGATAGAGCCATGTCTGGACTGTACACCTAGTAATCCTATATACGATACAAATTCCGGTAACTATTAGATTAAAAATTTCTTAGAACTTTTTGCTCAACCTAATAATTATAAAAAACTAGGGGCTCAGCTCCCTGCAAGCTACGCTTGCCATCCCCCATTTAGTCTTTGCAACCTCTAAGAACATAGTAATGTATTCTGTTAAAAAATATTACCAGGTTATAGGAGACTGAATGATATTATCACTATAATGGTGGCTATCTTCTGTAATTGGTTTGCGGTTTGGATGGGGCATTTTTTGGTTACCATGGCCTCATCCAATGCTGTCGTAACAACTGACGTCTGTTTTCGGGATTGATAAGTAAGATCAACTACACATTTGAAATCAGCTTCTATAAAATGGTTAGGTTAAAAATGTCGCTATCTTTCTGACTTAAAACTTCGCTATGGACAATATTCTTCTTTTAGAATCGAGGTTCCGTCTGCTTATGGGAAAAGCTTTCAGCAACACGGTATTGAAAAGCATTATATTTAAAAATTTTACGCTTATATCTCATGTTTTGATTTAGCCTTAGATATTTTCAGGAAAAGGTATAGCTTATTCATGAATTCTTTTCTCTATTTTAATACACCATTATGCATATTTTCATGCTATTTTTACAATGTATGTTGTTTATATTTGTTGGAAATATTTAATTCTTTTAAGTTATTTTTAGCATACCAACTGCTTATTTTAAGTTTTAAAACCCCATTTCATCATCTTGTCGTCCACCCTGCAGAGAACACGTTTTCCCGGCGACTGTCGAGATGTTTACGTTCTCAATCGGCGAGTTGAGTTATCTCACGGTTGCTCTTTGGAAGGAAACTTCCATTTTTCAGGTTCTATAGATGGCGCTGTCGTTCCGGAGATGCACGACGCTTCGTCTTTAGTTGACGTTTGCTAGGCTGTGATTCGTCCAGGTAATTAACTGTCCGTTTCGCGGTATTTTATGCAAATGTCTTATTTTTGAGGTGTATATATACCTGTACAAATTTCAGAGATGGGTGCTTGCTCTCACATGCAAGTATCAGTTCGTTCTCAGCTTGAACGAACATTAGATTGTAATGGGTATTCTTTTGAAACAATGTTCTTAGCTCTAGTAGAGCTCTGTCTAAAGTTAATGTCTCTTTTAGTTTCTAATAAATGTGTTTGCTTTTAAAATCTTTGTCATTAATCAACACCATCTCACCTTTCATACTTTACATTTTTCAGATAATTTATGAGTAGAAAGAGTATGTTTTTCCATATTTTTGGGAAACATCGGTTATGGGCCACTCTTTTTGCCCATATTAAGTATTTAATTTAGAGATGGTGTTAAAGTTAAAAGTTTTAAAAGCTTAAAGATAGGGGGGGCTCTAAAAACTAAAGATGGAAATAGATAAACTTAACAATTATAACTATGCCACCTGGAAAGATGATGTGACAGCACTTTTAATGGACAAAGGGGCATATGAACATGTTAGTAATAAAGATTTAAAAGTTAAAGAAGATGCAACTCCTAAAGAGAAACGCGATTTTGAAATTAAAAAGAATCAGGCCTATAGTACAATATATTTAAATATTAGTAAAGATTTAAAGCCACTGATTCGTGATACTAAGGTTGCGTCAGAAGCCTGGGAAAGACTTAAAGTTCACTTCCAGCCAGCAACGCGGGGAAGATCTATTGGTATTTTGGATGCCTACTTTAATTGTACTTATGATCCTAACGAAGCGATAGGACTGTATGGAGCAAGACTTAAAGAGATTTTAGAAAGTATGGGGGATACGGAAATAGAATTACCCGAAATTGTCAAAACTTACCAGCTGATTAGATTCCTTCCAGACACTTTTTCTGGTATCGTGCAAGCCATTTATAGATGGGATAAAAAGGACTTTACCTTTAACAAGGTATTAGATGAGTTAATATTAGAAGAGGACCGTTTAAAGCAAAGTAGAAAAGATTCGCTTAAAGGAGAAAAATCGGCATTAGAAATAAAGTTAATAAAACCCAAAGAAGTCCGAAAAAGAGATAAACACCAAAATCAGAATTGTTTCAAATGTGGCAAACCAGGTTATAGGGCTGTTAATTGTAGAAGTAACCCTAAAAATGCAAAACGAAAAAGTTACGTGACAGAAGCTAATTTTGGTCAGAATAACAACTTTCAAGATAAATTCAATTGGGTGTTTGACACCGGTGCGTCAAGTCATTTTTGTAACAACAAAGACTTGTTTGTAACATACAAACTGGTTAACAATACTAAAATGACTCTCGCTGTAGGTGAAGTAACTAGTCCTATTGAAGGAATGGGAAGCGTAGATGTAAATTTCAGAGTAAATGGAAGAGTTAATGAAATACGATTACATAATGTAATGTACTCTCCAAAGTTAAGAAGAAACTTAATTTCAGGTGCAGTATGTGAGAAGAAGGGTTCTAAATTTGTAGGAAAGAATGGCAAAATAACCTTATTTGACGAAAAAGGTGAAGAAATGTTTTCAGCGTATAGAAAAAATGGACTGTACAGCGTAAAACCTACATACCCACAATCTGCCACTTATGTCGAAAATAATGCTATAACTTCGAATGCAACAGAACTAGATAAATGGCATCAGAGATACTGCCACATAAATAACCAGTACATTGTCAATACATCTCAGCATGAAAAGGTAAAAGGATTACCGAAGTTGAAATATCAGGAATTAGGCTGCGAATCGTGCAAAATTGCCAAAACAAGAAGAGTATCTTTCCAATCTCAAGAAGGAGGAAGAACAAACAAACCATTGCAATTACTACATATGGACGTCTGTGGACCAATGCCAACATATTCACTCGGAGGATCTGAATATTTTCTAACGATTATAGATGATTACTCAAAGAAGGTGACTGCTTATCCTATTCAACATAAAAGTGAAGCATTTGATTGTTTCTTAAAATTTCAGAAAAGGAATGAGAGGTTTTTAGGGAAGAAAGTAATAGCTATAAGGACTGACAATGGTAAAGAATTTGTCAACGATAAGTTTAAAGTTCATTTAGAAAAAGACGGCATACAACACCAGAAGACGAATCCATATACACCAGAACAAAACGGACTCGCAGAACGATTTAATTACACAGCAGTAGATGCTATAAAAGCCATGCTGAAAAGTAGCAAAATGGACGAAAAATTTTGGGCAGAAGCACTTCGCTGTTTTGTATATGTATGGAACCGAGTAGCCAGAAAAGGTCAAGAGAAAACCCCATTTGAATATTTTTGTGGAAGAAAACCATCAGTGAGCCATTTAAAGAAGTTTGGAAGCATTGCATATGTTGGAATACCAAAACAACAAAGAAAAAAGTTTGACATGAGAACGAAGAAAGGATTTTTAGTTGGGTATGCACATCAAACTAAAGGCTATAGAATATGGATTCCAGAGTTGGGTCGAGTCATCGAAACAATAAATGTATCTTTTGATGAGGAGTTTGGTATAAGAGAAGAGAAGAAACAAAGCTCAAACAGTAGAAGGAAAGAAGCAAAGCTCCGAAGTGGAGCGAAGCTGGACCCAAAGGTAAAAAGTAACGAAGGTAAAGGTGAGATTAGCCATGGAGGAAGCCGCAGAGCAATTGAACATGTAGAAACTCCAGAAGTACCATCAAAATCTGAAGTAGATTCAGAAGTCGAGACCATGAATCAATATCAAAATAACGAAGAATCAAGTACTGATTCTGAAGATGATCAAATTCCGTGTAAAAGTATAAAGTGGATCAGAGAAGCGAAGGAAAGAAGAGATTGTTCAAGAACAGACATCTACTACAAAATTGAAGGTAAAAATGTAATTCTTAGATCACATCCAGATGTGAAGAGGTACTGCTTGAAGAACAATATAAGATATGATCCGAATTTCTTTAGTTTTTCTGGAAAAGATAAATATTCAGGACCCGAACCAAGAGCTGAACCTATAACTGAAAATAAATTGTCTGACATTAGTGAAGAATCTGACACAGATTTAGAAGCCAATTGCATAGAAGTGGAAATTCCTAGATCATTTAAAGAAGCTGTCGAGTCTAACCAAAAGGAAGAATGGATGAAGGCCATGCAAGAAGAAATCAAAATGATGGAGCAGCGAAAAGTATGGGAATTAATTCCAAGGAAAGATGGTGAGAAGATTATACATAATCGATGGGTGTATACTATCAAGAAAAACGAAGAAGAAAAAATTATAAGATATAAAGCAAGATTGGTTGCGAAAGGCTTTAGCCAGAAAAAAGGAGAATCCTATGAAGAAGTATATAGCCCTGTAGTAAATTTCGCCATCATTAGATTGTTTTTCACTATTCTAGTTGGACTTTTTGGTTGGCTCCACCAACAACTAGACATCAAATGTGCATATCTTTATGCAAAATTGCAAGAAAGAATAGTCATGTATCAACCAAAGGGATTTCAAAGCCAAAAGTATCCAGATTATGTTTGTCTCTTGAAAAAAGCTATCTATGGACTCCACCAAAGTGGGAGGCAATGGTACTTTGAGATCCAAGATGTTTTAGAAGAATTAGCCTTCACCAGGTTAGAATGGACAAATTGTGTATTTATTTTTAAGAGAAGAATCTTACTACTCCTATATGTAGACGACATAATTATATTTGGAAAGACAGCTGAACATATAAAAGAAATTATAGAACTCCTGAAAACAAAGTTTGACCTTAAACTCCTAGGAAAAACCAAGAGACTGCTTGGCGTTGAATTTGAAAATGAAAATAAGAAATTATATATCCATCAGAAAGAATACATTGAAAAAATTTGTAAAATTTACTCAAAGTATAAAATTCCAATAATATCGTTACCTATTGCAAAAAGCATAATTTATTCAAAGACCGACTGTCCTAAAACTGGAGAAGAAATAACTGAGATGGAGAAATACCCCTACAGAAATTTAGTAGGATGTTTAGCTTTTTTAGCAAGTCGGACAAGGCCGGATATTGCTTTTGCAATAAATCTTTTCAGCCAATTTCAAGAAAACCCAAGCATGATCCATTGGCTAGGTCTACTTAAACTTCTAGGCTATGTTCAAGCTACTAAAAATTTCAAATTAAATTTATCAAATGTGACATCTCTAAAAGTGACGTGCTATAGTGATGCTGACTATGCATCTAACAGAGATGACAGAGTATCCATGAGTGGAGTTATGATGTTTGTCGACAAAGCTCCAATCATTTGGCGAAGTTTCAAGCAAAAATGCGTATCGTTATCTACGATGGAAGCGGAATACATCTCATTAAGTGAAGCAGCAAAGGAAATGATTTGGATAAGAAGAGTTCTGGAAGAAACTATCAAATCAAAATTAATCAACCAAGACTGTACTGAATATACATTACTGTGTGATAATAAAGCTGCTATCGACTTTTCAAAATCACCTATCGAAAATGCTCGGACAAAGCATATAGATATACGCTACCATTTTCTAAGAAATCTAGTGTTCGACAATATGTTCGAGTTGAAATATGTCCAATCTTCACAGAATTTAGCTGATTGTTTAACAAAGCCAGTAACGAAAATCTCTTTGAAAGCTTTCACTACTAAACTGTTTATCGATGAGTGACTGCTGTCCAATGGACATTTAAGACTGTTTCAAGAGAATCAGGACTTAATATGAACTTTTATTTTTATGTATTAAACTGTTTGCAAATGTGTTTATACAATTTTAAGATATTTGCATAAATGCTAAGTTTTTTTTTAATCTTTCAATTGAAATTTAATAACTTTAAATTTAGTGTTAAAATCGTAATGCATTATCATCTTTAAAAAGTTTGCAAGTTTAAAGTGTTTTCTTTTAGGCTTCGGCAACTTGCCGATTTTTTTTTTTTTTTTTTCTCAAAAACTTAAATCGTTAATGTATGTATTATAAGTAAAATGTTTAAATTTTCATTAAACTGTTTTTGTAAGTTTGTATTTCAAGAAATTTTATGTCAAAATTTACGTTTGGCATAACTTACCCTTTTGAAAGTTTTTTTTAGGCTGTTCTCTGTCAGAGTGTACGAAGGGGGGCAATGTTGGAAATATTTAATTCTTTTAAGTTATTTTTAGCATACCAACTGCTTATTTTAAGTTTTAAAACCCCATTTCATCATCTTGTCGTCCACCCTGCAGAGAACACGTTTTCCCGGCGACTGTCGAGATGTTTACGTTCTCAATCGGCGAGTTGAGTTATCTCACGGTTGCTCTTTGGAAGGAAACTTCCATTTTTCAGGTTCTATAGATGGCGCTGTCGTTCCGGAGATGCACGACGCTTCGTCTTTAGTTGACGTTTGCTAGGCTGTGATTCGTCCAGGTAATTAACTGTCCGTTTCGCGGTATTTTATGCAAATGTCTTATTTTTGAGGTGTATATATACCTGTACAAATTTCAGAGATGGGTGCTTGCTCTCACATGCAAGTATCAGTTCGTTCTCAGCTTGAACGAACATTAGATTGTAATGGGTATTCTTTTGAAACAATGTTCTTAGCTCTAGTAGAGCTCTGTCTAAAGTTAATGTCTCTTTTAGTTTCTAATAAATGTGTTTGCTTTTAAAATCTTTGTCATTAATCAACACCATCTCACCTTTCATACTTTACATTTTTCAGATAATTTATGAGTAGAAAGAGTATGTTTTTCCATATTTTTGGGAAACAATATTAATTAATAAGAATATCAGAATTTTCTAATATGTATTTATTGAATAGTAATTTGTACAAAATAAATCGAAAGTATTTTGAGCATACATTTACCTGTATTTATGCTGTATCAAGTGATGTAATATATAAATAAATTTGCTAGCCCCACTACTTTTATACCATGCGACATTACATTAAAATTCTCTGGAGTGAAAATCATTTTAATTTATGATGTAATTTTCACTGTTAAATGCATTTCTCATATAATAATTTATTTATTAAAAATTTTTTTTCTCTTTTAAGATTCATGGGTAAATATATTATTTAATTTAAAAGTGTTTGGGAATATATTGTTATTTGAACTCTCTAAATATGACCTAATATTCACCATTAAAAGGTTTTTACATATAATATTTTAATTATTTTAGGCTGAGTAACTATGACGATATTTAGTATTTGGACATTTTACATATGACATAATTATCACCTTTAAATGCGTTTCGCATGTAATAAATTTGTTATTTTAAAGTTTTCGTACTCTTTAAATATTAGGATGTAAATATTTTGATGTAATTTTTCCTATTTTCTGCTTTTAACACATGATCATATAATTCTTATTTTAAAATTTTCTTTCTGCTTTTAATAATTTTACTTTACAATTTCAGTTTCTAAAATAACCTGATTCTTGACGATGGAAATGTGAAAAAAAGTTTTTATTTTTTCCAATTTTCCTGAAAAACATAATTTAATCACAGTATTGTCTTCACTATCAATTGAAATAAAAGATAATTTCAATTTGAAAATGGCAAAAAAACAAGAAATCCAATAACCCCTATGATTTTCATTTTATCTCTTTTTGCCACAAAAATGCAGTAATTTTGTTTCCATCATTAGAGAAATGTCATTAAACACCACTTTTTTAAACACCACTTTTGACACCTGTGGATCAATACGAATATTTGGTACTAAGTTCGCCGCCAAGCATTCCATATTTTAAGGGAAATAGCTGTGAAACATAATCCAGTGATGTCGCTGTACTTGAAAAATCCTGGGTCCCCGGGACCCAGGATTTCCAAAAATCTGAGTCCCTTTTTTACAAAAGCGGGTCCCCATCAATAATAATTCATATTTTAATGAAATAAATGAAACTTTATTATTTGGAAAAGATAAAATAAATGCATTAATTATTGTTTTAAAAATAATTAAATAATGAATTAAAACCAGTATTATTTGCATTCAAATAAGGTATTTAAAAAAATATATTAAGAGAAATTTTCTTTACTTTTTTAAATGCACAATTTTAATTGTATAATGCTTATTTGAGAGTAGAAGATACCAAGTTCCACTAACAAGTATCCCTAATGTTCGCATATCTTTTAAAAACGGGCAAGATGGGTTTATTGAAAAAGATATTTTTGCTGAAAAAAAGAATACTTATGATAAGTAAAGGGGTACTTTTGTTGAATGAATGGGTGCTTTCATTACACTTCTCATTGAATTATTTATCAGCATAGATCTGTGTTGGAATCGGACATTTTCCTTGGAAGAGAAATTCAGGGGGGGGGGGGATTTTTAACTGCTCCACCCCCTGAATACATTATCAAAGTACACTGAAAACATGCTGTATTTTTAAGAATCTCATAAAAAAAATTAAATCCCATTTTATGAATGTTCTACCTACAAGTTTGGTTTGCACATCTTTTTTGGTGCTTTGACTAAATTCGCGCAATACTTTGACGAAATGTGAGTTTTTTTCCCGAGATCGTTTGGCGAAACGCGGCTTTATTCCGCGATTTTTGACGAAATTCGCTATGTTTTCGCGATCTTTTGACGAAATACACTATTTTATAGTGGCCCTTTTACGAAAATCGTGTTTTTTTGCGATATTTTGATGAAATTTGTGCTATTTTCGCGATCCTCTGACGAAAAGCAGCTTTTTTCAAGATTTTTTAATGAAATTCGCTACTTTTTCGTGATCTTTTGACAAAATACGTTATTTTTTCGTGGCCCTTTTACGAAAATCGCATTTTTTCCGCGATATTTTGATGAAATTTGTGCTGAGCGATCCTTTGACAAAAATAGGTTTTTTTCTGTGATTTTTTTTACTATATTACGTGTCCCGTGGGATGCGTAAGAGCTATTTTTTTTGCGTCCCGTCTCTGATTTTTCGCGTAATTTATGTGCTATAGCGCATCCGCGGCATCGCTGTAATCAGTTGTGTAATCAGTCTTTTCATAAATTCGTTTCATTGGGATTTTATATATATAGGGTAGATATATATTATGATAGAGACTAGTAGACTTTGCCTGCTGTTTAGGTTACAGTTATAAAGTTATAAAAAAGATAATTTTTTTTTTAGGGAAAAAGAAATAAAAACCTGTTTGACAATGGGTTAATAAAGAAACGTTTGTATTTGTTATATTTGTGGAGATGGAGAAGGGGCAGGGATTACTCTTTATTAAATATCACAATTAGTGCACATGACAGATATTATTATGATCAGGCATGAAAGAGTTCCTCCTAAACGAGGAATTCTACCTTTTTATTAAACCAATTTTAGACATTATCTGAATTGATGCAAAAATACAGAGAAAATACTGAAAGTATATAAGAGGGGGGTGGGGTTCTGAAAAGTTTCACAGCCCTAGTGGGCAGTATAAAATGTTTTCAAAATGATAATTACTTTTGTTATTTTCAGAGTAATTTGTGTATAAAATTGAAATATTTCTTTGAAGATTTATTAATGAATGTTATTTATATTTTAGCATCCATTTGTCCAAGGTAATTTAACCAAGCAATTGGCAAAAGAACTATTAGATAAAGTAAATAATCCTCATATGAATTTTATTGAAGATGTGGATGATGATGGAGTAAGTTTGCTTTCATTTTTATATAACTTTTTTTAAAGTTCATATTTAATTATAAATTATTTATGTTTATAAAAATTATTTTATTATGCATGTTTATTGTTCTTGTTGGATTTTGTGTTATTCTCTGTAATGCATGTTGAACTTAATATTAAACTTACAATGAGATCAAAAGGGCACCTTGATAACAAAACAAAACAGTATAATTAACAATTAATATAAACAGAAAGCTCCAGAAACTTCCATACCATAACAAAAATGCAAAAATCAACAAATAATCAAGTTCAATTTTTCTATCAATACGACAAGTGCTGGCTCATCTCATTGCAAATAATGCAACAGAAAATGACACATTACCTCAAAAGCAAAGATAAAGAGATAAAGAAATTCAAAATTCATCATTTACAATAGAGATGGGCATTATGTAATGTATTAGGAGGATAAATAACAATGTTATTGTTTTATAGTTTATTATTTAGTAACAGATTAATGGAAAGTTCTTGTTTGGAATGCAGATTTAAACACATGAAATTTTGCCATCTAGCTATTAATGCGATTTTTCAAGCTTTTTTCCATTTTGCCTTGATTTTTTGTCATTGATAAAAGCTTTCCATCTACAGTGTTTTAAACCATTATAGTAAATTTTGATCCCTGTTATTTTTTAATATTTAGCAATTTTTAATGCAATTTTCAATGAAATGTTTAGTGATTGTATGAATATCAGTGATTTTTTGACATTGGTAAAAGAAATTCGGTTTCGACATTTTAGCTTAATGTAGTAGATTTTGTCCTCTACAAATTTTTAATTTTTGTTATTTTTCATATGATATTTAGTGATTTTTATAGATTTTTTGTTATGAAAGAATTCAGGTTGCACTATTTTACTCCATTAATGTAAATTTTATCCCCTGCTATTTTTAAATTTTAAACGATTTTTAATGCATATTTCAATGCGATTTTTAGAGTTTTTTCGAGTCCCACGGGGATTTTTTCACATTCGGAAAAAGAATTTGGTTTCAAACTTTTTGCTTAGTAATAATGTAAATTTTACCATCTATAATTTTTTATTTTTAGCGAATTTTAATGTGATTTTAGCTGTTTTCGAGATTTTTTGCGTTCCACGTCAATTTTTTGTCATTCTTGAAAGATTTCGGATTACAGTGTTTCCAGTGGATTTTTTTGTAATTTATGAAAGAATTCAGGTTACAATATTTCACCCCATTATAGTAAATTTTGTCCCCTGCTATTTTTGAATATTCAGGGATTTTTAATGCATTTTTCAATGCGATTTTTGGTGTTTTTCCGAGTCGCACAGTGATTTTTAACCATTCGAAAAAGTAATTTGGTATAAAATTTTTACCTTTCTATAGTAAATCTTGTTTTCTGCAATTTTTGAATTTTAGTGATTTTTAATGTGATTTTTGCAATTTTTCGAGTTCTGTGGCAATTTTTCAACATTGGTAAAAGGATTTTGGTTTCTAAATTTTAGCCTAATATAGTAAATTTTGTCCTGGATGCTTTTTGAATGTTAGCAATTTTTCATGTGATTTTTAGAGATTTTGGCATTCTGTGTCGATTTTTTGTCATTCATGAAGGATTTCAGATTACAATATTCTCCCCTTTAATAGTAAATTTTTACTGCAGCAACTTTTAATTATTTAAACAATTTTTAATGCGATTTTCAATGTGATTTTTTAGCCATTATTCGAGTTCTGGGGCGATTTTTTTGGCATTCATAAACTGATTTCGATTTCAAACTTTTTGCTAATATAATAAATTTTTTGATTACAGTGTTTTATCCCTTATTAGTAAATTTTTACCCTAGCTTTTTAAAATTTTTTTGTAATTTTTAATGTGATTTTTTGGTTTTCACAACAATTTTCTGGCATTTGTAAAAGGAATTCTGTTTCAAACTTTTAACCTAATAGGAATTTAGTTTCAAACCTTCAGCCTATTATGATAAATGCTGCTCTAAGATTTTTGAACTGTAGCAATTTCTACTGTGATTTTCAAAGTAATTTTTAAGCTTTCTTTTTCTTTTTCTTTTGTTATAGTTTTGCTGTGATTTCTTGAGATAAAAAGGAATTCGGTTTCAAACTTTAAGCGTAGTATAATAGATTTTCTCCTGTGCGTTTTTTGCTATTTTAACTCTTTTTATCGCTATTTTTTAATGTTTTTCTGCTTGACATTCATCAAAGGAATTAGATTTGAAACTTTTATCCAAATATAGTAAATTTTGAATTTTTGATTTTTGAAATTTTTGTGATTTTTTTTCTGACATTCAATTTTTGACTATTCTGTCCTCTTTTCAATAAAGTTTATTCAGATTTTGTACAGCAATTTTTGCATTTTTCGTGAATTTTTTATGTAATTTTTAATGTGTTTTTGTGATTTGCTGTGATTTTTTTCACATTAGTAAAAGCAATCCAGTTTCAATCTTTTAGCCCAATATAGTAATTTATTTTTAGTAATATAGTAATTTATAGTAATCTTTTCACTGAAGTTTATTCGAAATTTGTGCTGTGATTTTTAAATTTTGAGATTTTTTATTGTGATTTGCAGGGTTTTTTCGCAATTCGTGCTGTTTTTGTTGGACCTGGGCAATGCCGGGCGGGTCAGCTAGTTGTTAAATATATCACACTTTCTATGAGCTTATATTATGCCTTGAAATGTATTCACTTCTATAAATTGCTTTTGAGTCATGCTATCCAAAATCGTATTTAAAATTTATGTAAATGTTTACTTTGCATCATATTATCCAAACTAATTGAAATGTATGCAGATGTGTGGTATGATGCAAAGAAAGCATTTATATAAATTTTACTTGTGATTTTGGATGGTGTGGCACAAAAGCTAAATCTATTTATTGAAATAAAGATATTTCAATGCATAATATAGGATCAGGTAAAGTGTATTATGTTTAACAGTGTATTGGAAAATTAAAAGTGTTGTTTCAATTTGTAAAATACTTTAGGAGATAAAACAAAAATAATTTTAATTGAATTTTAAAACAAATTTTTTAAAGTCGCATCAAGGCATTATTTGAATTTTGATATAATTTCTTTTAAAACCATATTTTGAATTTATTAGAGATGTGAATGTAAAAGCACCAGTGAATAAATTTGATATATTGTTTCATGTCGAAAATAGTGTTTGCACCTATGAATATAAATAGAACAAAAAATAAAATGATAAAAGTATATAACATATATATATATATATATATATATATATATATATAATAGCATAGCATCGCTCAAAATTTGATATAATTATTTTTAAGACCCATATTAAAAATCCTTGGAGCCGTAAGATAAACTGCTGCGTTGTGTCCTAAACTTTTAACCTGTTAAGAGTTTTTCTACTGATCTCCTGTAATTTTGATTATTTGACTACTTGTTACTACCATGAATGTTCATATTCATAGCCCTAGCATATACCCTCTGGCTTTTTTTATGACTACAACAAAGACTACTACTGAGGAGGTGTCATTTTTGAATCTTAGTTGGTGCTTGAATGTTCATAATGGGTGAGAAGACTCTTTTTAAGAGTTTCTGGTCTCTGTAGTCCTCTTGTGCAAAAGGTGACTGTAATGCCTAAAACTAATCAAGTCATACAGCTGATACCATTAAAGCTGTATTTTAGACTTTTGATGTCCAAAAGAGTTATTCCAGGCATCATAATGATGTATAGTTTTGGTATTTCAATTTTTAACACTGTCACCTAGCAAAATCACTCTTGGGAAGGTCATTCCAGGTCAAATCAACACAAAAAAATGACATTTTTCTACCTGACTTCTTCAAAATTTTATTATATTAAGCTCAGTTGTTATGATAATAGAGAAATGAATAAATACACAATGATAAGTCTCTATCTCTCTTGGTTTTGGAGATAATTAGCTTCAAAGATGGATGAAAAACATAAATTTCTGCATCTTATGCACTACAAATTTAGTCATATTACCCCCCCCCCCCCCCCAATTGTCACAGGCATACTTTTGGTGCAGTTTTATAATATCGCATGCATGTATTTTTTGAATTTTTAATTTCAAGGCTAAGCATTTTGACCTTTGGTTTTTCATATTTCAAGATCAAACATTTTAATAAAAAAAAATGTATATACAGTCGAACCTCTTTATAACGAACTTCAAGGGACCGAAGGTTTTGCTCGCTATATCCGTACCGTTAAGAAAAATGTTAGAGTTCACAAAATGTATAACTCATTAGTTGCTATGTGTCTATTAAATAATGATGTATTTTAAAAAAGATAAAAATCTATTAAATATGATCATTAATGAATTAATTGACTAAAATCGATTACATTGAACTGACACAAAACTAATTAAGTTAACTAACAATAAAGACAAACAGAAATAAATTCATTTTACCTTTAATTGTTACTCACTGTCTTGATACTGTAATAATCGGTAATCTTCTGCTGACGTGATGTAGATTTCAAAAACATGTTATGGATTTCTTTGTCTAGTACATCAAATGACTCACCACCCTTCCTTCCACTGTTTGTGTAGACAAAAACTTATTAATTACACGTATCGCTGCTGTAGCATCTGAGATTGTTTGGGGATTTCATCATTTATGTACTCCTCTTCATCAGCATCAGATGCAGAATCATCGATTTCAGAATGATTCATTTTAATTTCTTTCACAAGCTCTTCATCAGTCGTATCTTCACATGTAATGACTTCATCATCACATGTTTCGAACAATTGTATGTCACAAACTGAAAATGATGAAATTTTGAGCTTTTTTATCCACATTGCAATAGGTGAATTTTCATCATCCTCTTCTTCAACATTCTTTGCTTCTTCAACATTTGTTGTATCTTCAGTGTTCTTTGCTAAGCCTGCATTTCGAAAACATCTTCTAATTGTACAATCCGTAACAAATCACCAAGATTTTTCTTCTCCAGTCTTACCCAAAGCTGTGATCAGGAATAAGGGGAAATGACTGACGGGTGGGCAAGATCACACCTGCAGAATGGCTATCGTAACAGAGAAAGAATGCAGTTGTTTCTACTCTTTAATAAAAAGACTCATAGCGAATTTGCACCATGTTTCACTAGCCGGCATACATTTTCTTATGAAATTCGAGTCAAAGTCCTGTTTTCCCAACTGCGGAAAAGTAAAAAAAAAAAATCATCGTCGGCTGGAAAAAATGTTCGTTATAGCTGATTCTTAAGATTTCAGAGGTTCGTTATAAAATGAAAAATTAACATTAAATACAATAGGATAATGGCGAAACCAAAGTTTTCTTCCGTTATATCTGAGAGTTCGTTATATACTGGGTTCGCTATAACGGTGTTCGACTGTATATATTTTGTTGCTCTTATATTTATTTTCTGTAATATCTGAACATAGGATTTTGGGACAGTCATAGGATGCTGAGTTATAAATTACAATGCAAGCTGTTGCTGTCCTAATTTTAATATGAAAGTCACCAATTTAGCTATATATTTCGTATTTATCTATACAACTTATCCATACAAAATGAAAAAAAAAGAAAAAACATCCCTTTTCATTGTAAAGTTAACAAAACAATATTTTTTTTCTTTCCTTTTTCTAAGAGAGGAGGAGAGAGGGCAAGGAAGGTTTGATAGCTATGAGATAAGTAAATCTATGTATCTTAGTAAACAAATAAACTACTGAGTCATTACACATCAAATTATCACAGACAACCTAACTTCTTAATATTTTAATGACATTTGAGGTACTTAATAGTATCATTGTGTAATTAAATATTTAGAAACTAGGTGCCTGAGGTTACAGGGTAAAAACTTAGTTGTAATTTCTAAATTTGGTTCAAAATCGGTTAAGAGAAATCTTATTGTAGTAAGTAATCCAGTTGAGCTAAAAAGCCAATTTTAGACTCATTTCGAAGCTTGTTTCATGGACTTTTAAATGATATGGAACATAATATGTAAGTATTAAAATATTTTCTTAAATTTCAACTTAAAAATTAATTATAATAATATTTAAAGTTTTTTTTTCCAAATATAAAGATGCTTTCAGCCTCTGTTGCAGATATGTCCATAATTTGTAATTATCAATAATTAAAGATTCAAAGTATAAAGTGACCTTATTAGCTTTTTAAAAAATTTTAAATAAAATCCTTTTTATAAATTTTATAGCGAATTTCAGATTCTAGAGGTAGTAGAAGTTTCAGCTGAATTACATTTAAAATGGTATATATATTAAGTAAACTATAAAATAAATAACTTTTTTTAAACAATATTTTTTATCAATGCTGTTCTGGCATGTTAAATTCCAAGTGATTGAGTCATCCGTACACTGCTGAATGTAAGCTGGACCAAGAATAAAACAGAATTCCCTCTGACTTCTTGCTGCTGAACTTGTGACTCAGTCTATAATTAGAGTTTACAGTGATAAATAATGAAATATGATTTGTGTATATAAAATTATAATTTTAGCTAATTTTGCATTTAGATAATTAAGTTTTAATAACAGTTAACTGGAATGCGTTTTGATACTATTGATAGAATTTTTACATAAGTTATATATATATATATATAAATTATCTGTAAGTCACATATAAAATATCTTTGTGAGTTCAGTCTTCTAAAATGGATGATAAGAAATGGACCTTATATTATTGTCTTAATCCATTTAAAAAGTCTAACCACTCTCATGTAAGGAAAATGTTAAAATAAGGACAGTTTGGATGTGTTCTTTTTTTCATCAAGTAACTAAGCTTTCAAAGTTAAAAAATATTGTGAAAAGGATGAAACTTTATCTCTGTTGGACTTATCTGGTGGGGAAGAAAGAAAGTGGGATCCCATATTATCCTATGGGAAAAATATGTATCCTTCTAGTTCATTCAAATTTGGAAATTTCAACAATATTTTTTTTTCAGCACGTCAATAGGAAGGTTCATTATCACTCTGTCTGCTCCAAATTTTTATATCTTATTTCAGTCCAAAGTTACAAACAAGTAAAGAATACTTTTTATGCTTTTCGACATTTTTTGAAACTTTAACACAAATTTTAAAATACTCATAAATATCTTTAAAATATTTTAAGCTTACAGAGGGATAAAGAACCTTCCTATCTACGTGATGAAAAAAAATATATGATAAATATATGATGAAAAAAAATAGGATAAGTATTTTTCCCATAGGATAACATGGGATTCCACTTTTTTTCTTCCCACCAGATAAGTCCCCTTAAGTACTAATCCAGATTCTGTATCTTGTTTGTCAGAATTTTATACAGATCCTGTTATATCATATCTTTCTGAAACTTTTAATTCATATAATGCTACTCTTCATGACTTAGGGGGAACCTCCTGTTGATCCAAAAAAAGTCAAAATAATATAAACTGTATTTAACAACAAAAGCAAAAAGAATAAACACTGCTTATAAATATATAATATATATAATATACTTCTTATAAATATATAATATGCTTATAATAAACAAAAATTACTTTCAATGCAGAGTCATCTGACTCTGATAATGAAACTGAATCAAATGATGAAAATATTTTAAATAACCTCAAAATTAAATAAAAATATTCTATTAATAACAAAAAAGAGAAACTGATGACTCTTTTACCTGAAACTTCTAGCATCAGAAAGATAATGAGAGAATTCAATGCATCAAATTACATGATAAGGTAATCAAAGACACTTTTAAAGCAAAGAGGATTTCTTTCACCTCCATATCAAAAACCTGGCAAAACTTTGTCTATAGAAACTGCTGAAGCTATCAGAACATTTTATGAAAATATGAAGTAAGTAGTGCTATTCCTGGAATGAAAGACTGTTTCATTAAGGGTGTATTCAAATCCAAACTTCTTATTTTCTGAATTATTTTTAAATTCATTTTTGTTCTGAAATGCATCAAATTGACAGATTTTCTTATTCAGTAACTATATAATGTGCTGTGCTTATCGATTTTTTGATAAAGGCAGAATGTATTGCAAAAAATGCTGTCAAAGTTGGCATTTTGAACTGAATTTCCCGAAGCAAGGGCTGGGTTTTTTTACATTTTTTTTAAAGCTGGGAGCGAAAAAAATGGTCATAGCGAGAAAATAATTGTTTATTGATCGAGTTCTAATTAATTGAATGAGAAATGAAAACACATGGCTGCTTATACATCTCTTCAAAGATCATGTCAGCAAGTTTCATGTTTTCACCTTTAAAAATAAGTGTGAAAAGTATGAGTTGTTTAGCGTGGAAAATATTTTTTTGAATACATGTAAAAATAGCCAAAAGATGCATTTCTCCAAACGTCTAATTTCTAATACTTAATAATTTAAAAGTTGTTTATAGATTAAATAAATAATAAATAAACAAAAGTTTCCAGACATAAAAATTGAATTAT
Organism: Maratus speciosus; assembly: GCA_963932465.1. Lineage (NCBI taxonomy): Eukaryota > Metazoa > Arthropoda > Arachnida > Araneae > Salticidae > Maratus > Maratus speciosus. The sequence continues at coordinate 387,893,643 of OZ010791.1, forward strand.
CTAAATCAGCTAAATTAAGGCAAAAAAATTGTGTTCTAAATGGTCAGAGTGGCACACATGTCAGTGTATTCATTCACTATACATCAAAATGTAAAGCTTCCATCACTTATTGATGGAGCATTAAAAAGTTACAAGGATTGCCTTGGCACTCAGGGAATTCAATTCATAGTATATTAGAAAACGCATTTGAAGAAATTTTTGTAGATACTGTATATTTTCAGCAATAGACTTCTGTAGACAAACACAAATAGTACAGCAAATAGCCTCTGAATTCACTGAATTGTTTTGTGAGAGAGTTTCTGTCCTACTTCACCATGACTTTATTGCCAAACAACAAAGTTCATTTATGAATAATGTGAAAGAAAATGTAACATCTTCAGAGTTGTTACATGGAACTTTTAAAAAAGTTATTCCTTTATACTACCGAATGATGTCCAATCTTATCACTGGACCGGTAATCAAACTACTATTAACCCCTTTATAATATACTAGCTAAAGTACCTGGCGTTGCCCGGAATTTTAAGAATGTTTGTTTTGAAAAATCAATTGCAAAATTAAACATACAGTATAAAACAAACAATAAAAAAAGCTGTAAAGTCATCTTTATTTCAGTTCTTCACTAAGAATGAGCTCTAGAGACCTAAACCTTTGTGGAAATTCTAATATACATGCATACACACATGGATATATATGGAATAGATTTGAAAATGGCGAAAACAAATTCAGAGAACCTCAAAATGTTAACATATGCCAATATTTCCATAATCTGGTTTTTATCATATTTAGTACGTTTTTCAAACTTGTATGACGTTATATATTCGCTTGCTGACGTCCATTATATTTCCAGTAAGACGTAATATTTACTTTTTTTTAAAAATTCATCTATTTATTTCATTTTCATGTGGAAATCTTGCAATAGAAAAGTTATAACGTAATATTCACTTTTTTTTTTTTTCTCCATGTGGAAATCTTGCAGTAGAAAAGTAATTGTTGTGGTAAGGATTTATTGTGTATTTTAAATTGTTGATTTCTTATTAATTAAAAATTAGCTATAAATTATTTTGATTCTGGATTACTTTAGTTGCCTCGGTCGTGTTTTAATACACATGTACGTAACATTTCATAATTCAGGCTTCCAAACTGTAGATTTGTATAGAATTACAGACAGACAAATTTTCATAAAATTTTCATTTTTATATATTAGACTAGCTAAACTACCTGGCATTGCCTAGATTTTTAAGAATGTTTGTTTTGAAAAATCATTTCAAAATTAAACGTACAGTACACAACACAATATAAAAAAAATCCCTGCTAGCTCGGCCTACAAGCAGATCAAGATTTCGAAGTTAAGTGCTGATTTCACCAACAAAAACTAAATCAAGATTAGAGATAAACCCAGTTTAACAATTTTATCTGGCTGCTTTTGATGAATTTTTAATTTTATTTTTCTGTAAGAGCTCGTTTTATCAAAATCATATTAATTCTGTATTTAAAAAAAATATTTTTCCCTGCTCAACCAACAACTTGAAATTTTCTGACACATTTTTAAAAGTAAAAGCATGAAACTTGCTGACATTTTTTTAAAAGAGATTTATAAGTGACTTGTGTCTTTATTTTTCATTCAATTAATTAGAACTTGATTTACAATTATTTTCTCCTTACGACCATTTTTTTCGTTTCCAGCACTATTGCTTCGGGAAATTCGGCTCAAAATGCCCACTTTAACAACATTTTTTGAAATATATTCTGCCTTTATCAAAAATTTGACCAGTACAGCACTTTATATAGTTTCTGAATAAGAGAACCTGCCAATTAGATGTGTTTGAGAGCGAAAATGAATTTAAAAATGAGTCAAAAATAAGCCGTTTGCATTTGAGTACGCCCTTAATACGATAATTTTTTCATCAACCCCTGTTTTTGTTAAATTTTTTTTTTTTTTTTTTTGCTGTAAGAGTTGATCCTATCAAAACTTGTCAATATGAAACTTGTAGATAATATTGATGAGATATATAATAAATTTAAGTGGATTGGATATCTTGTGAATTGACGAAGTTAAGGATTGTTTTCTTCTTCAACCCCCCCCCCCTTTTTTTTTTATTTTATTTTATTTTTTTATTTTTTTTTTTGCAGTAAGAGTTGGTCCTATCAAAAAGTTGTCAATATAAAAGTTGTAGATAATATTAAGAAGATTTATAATAAGTTTAGTAATAACCAAAAAGGTTAATTGCTGGAGATAATATTTGGGTGAAAGAGTTAAAACACAAATAGAGCGTATTTGCTGACATTGCCTGCCAAGAAACCTGTCAATTGAAGTCAATGAAATAAAGTAATATGAAAATATCTACAAAAGAATAAAGAAAAACCAAGCCAAGTTAAAACAAATAACAATTTTATTAAAACATATTTAAATAAAACTAAAATCATTAAAAGAAAATAAGACTTTAAAACACATGACATAAGTTCTCAAGTTAAACACTGACTTAAAGCAGGTAACATGACTCTATATCAAAATGTTTAAAACATGAACCGGAGCACCAAAAAGTAAACAAACTATTTGAAAGAAAAGTTATATTTTACTTTGACTTTAGTAGTAATTAAATTTATTTAATTAACTTTAAACTTTAATCAGAACTATTAACTTTATTAAAAACTGATTAGGAAAAAGTAAAGCTTAATTTCAAAAGGTATTTTCTCAAAAAACAAAGTATAAATTTATTTCAATTAACTATTGAGAAATAATATAAACTTAATGCAGTTCAACTGAAATTATTATATTTACTATTGATGTTTTAGAAAAACAAAATAATTAAGAAAAGATTATATTACTTAAATTCAATCTCTCTTCCCTATGTAAAAAGATTCCATGTAAAGGCAAGCACAACTTCATTATCAACATCAGCTTAAGTTATAACTTCAGGTACCCCTTACTGCCACTAAAAAGCATACTGAAATACAGAAGCAAGACATTGACTAAAAGTCAATATTAAATGGATTCCCAAACTACAGCAAGCCTAATTGGAAGCTACCTAGTGGATTCCGGCTGATAGAACTTCCTAGGAATCGTAAATATCCCAATACTACTAGTCATAACAGTTCTAAATACTCCATGTGGACTTCTGCTTGCGTGAGTCTCAGACCACTTCTATCATAACCGATTTTGTAATATCAAGACGGGAAAAACCCTGGTCTCTTAGAAACCATATCATAATCCTACAGCTCGTTCATCCACTTTAAAAGTAAAGTTGGTGAGATTAAATTCAAAAGTAAAATCAGAATAATATCTGGAACTTAAAAAGTATTTTTAAAAAGAAGAGAGAATATAAACTGTAAATAAAAGCTAGTCTATTTCAGTTTAACAGAAATAAAAGAAAGACAATATCTGAAACATGCAGTAGGCGGCAGGCATACTTCCCAACATTAAGAAACTGAACATCTCGATACGCACATCTCCAGGCAAGTCCTTAAATGGAAATTTAAACAGCCAAACATGCAATCAATGTTCATCTCCATCCCGTATTCACAATCTTGGAAGAAGCCATATTTCTATATCATAATTAACAGCAACAGCATACATGACGACGTTATAACTAATGTAGAGGTAAAATAACATTACTTCGTAAAATAGTAGACGACTAAAATAAATCAAACACCGGTATATATTGTATTCTAAATGCCTTCATCCCAAAACAATAGCAGCGTTAAAATATTAAAAGTGAACATCGCCTCTCAGCTAACACAAGCAACAACACAAGACACAGACGAAGATAACTTTCAATTGAATCTAACATTATAAATAGCATTCCCCATCTGCCGACAACGCCCCCCACGTGACTTCCGATCACCTGGTCAACATCACCTCTGGCGTCTGGCTATCTTGGGAAAGACGGACCAGTAATCTTCGGCCACGAGATAGAGCACGTGATGACAGACAGGTCACGCCATCTGCCGATAGCCATCCCAACTCCTCAGTTCGTGAATTGGCCGTGACGTTGTTTGTTGACAGTACCAGCAAAATGAAAGAAGAATATGAATACTGTAAAACAGCGGGGTAGTTAGAGAACGTAATGAACAAGCAAAAGGAATTTATACAAGAGTAAAATAAGGTAAGAAAGAAATATGGGGCATTCTCACAATCTTTTGACTTTTAAGTCCCTGAATAATAATTTTTATTTTAGTACACATTCTTGTGTTTTTTTAATTTCATATACTGGGAAACATCCCATTGCATGATTGCATAACAATATTAACGAGATAAATAAGTTTTGGACGATGTTGGGGGTCCAAATACTAGGAAAACTCCTATACTGTTCCGTGTTCCTGATGCTGATTTTTAAGTTTGGAGCTGTCTGTATAAAATTGTTTCAATAAAAGTAATTCAATGTAATTTTTTTCCGAAACTGGGACAATTGTTTTATATAAATATATAGCAAAAAATTAACCTGCACACATTTTTACGGTTGATATTATTTTTTGAACTCTGTCCCTAGGTTTTAGATTCCTTACCATCCCTCTTGTTCAACTTATATAGAAAATCACTTCATATGCAGCCACATAATTTTTTTCAAATTTTTTCTCATGCAGAAGTATGCTAGAGAAAGAATGTCTAAAATTCTTTGACAGGAAATTTACTGCAGAATTTAAATCAGCATTTAAATGTCAATTTCAAGCATTGTGGCTTTATTGGTAGTCTTACCGTCCCCAAGGTTTATTCCTGCATTTTTCGAGGTAAATTAAATTTTTTAAAAAAAATTTAATCCAATGTAAATAACTGTTTCTAAGAATCAATGAACATTGTGGCTATCACTTAGTCTTAACATGATTAGCCTAAAAATAGTGGTAACTTTCCTTACCGTCACCATCCCTTTTTTTTCCCATTACCATCCTTTTTTTCCTATACCATCCCCCTTTTTTTTCATTCTGTCCATTCTTTAACACCCCTTTAAGACAATGTTATACCAAAATTTTGTACTAAAAATACTACATTGTTATTATTTCTTATTTGAATGTCCTGTGGGTACTATGCAAATTCATTACAAGTAAAAATTTAGAAAAGAATAGAAAGGTATAGTGGTAAAATGGTAAGGGAAATTAAACTCGCAAGTTTAACTTAAACCTCAGTTAAATAAAAAAATTTTCGCTGCTGATCATTTTTTCTTTATTTTGAATCATTAAGGTATTCGTCTATCAGATTAAACTGTTATTTTAGCAAGTTTAATTTCACCAGATTTTTATTCCTGAAAGTCAAAAGATGAGAATGCCCCATATATTTATCGTAAACTTATATTTAAGCACTGAAAAAAAAAAGATAAATGAAAGTGTTTAAATATCAAACTTAAAGTATTGAAACCTATCGATGTGAAAGTAATTAATGTATTTAACAAGAGTTTATTTAGGTGTAACTGTAAACTTAAATAGGAAAGATTAAAGAGATTTTAATGTAGTAATTGGCTGAATGAAAGGTCAAATGAAAAGGTAAGTGGAATAACAAGAATAGGAGGGAAAATGATATATTTTCCTGTCAAATTTGATATCTTAAGATTTAATGAAATTATGAATTTTTTTCTCCCTATACCCTGTTTTTTGCACCCCTTGAGCCAGGGTTTCAAATGTGCGCATATTTGCGCAGAAATAGTGTTTTTCCTTAAATTTGCACTAAACCTGTGCCAAAACGTACTTAGTACCAAAATGAAATTGATTTCGTCGATCCGAGAAACAAAAAAAATTTTCATTTTTAACTTTTTCCAAACCGCTAATTTCGTCAAAAAAAGGAAAAAACCAAGGTCAAAAGATCGCGAAAAATACGTGAATTTTGTCAAAAAAATAGCGAAAAACCATGCGAATTTTATGAAAAGATCACAAAAAACACGCCATGTTCGTTAAAGGATTGAAAAAAATGTGAATTTTGTCAAGAAATCGCTAATTTTGTTGAAAAACAAACAAAACGCAGCCAAAAAATCGTGAAAAAATGCGAATTTTGTCAAAAGATTGAAAAAAAAAAAGAGGAATTTCATCAAAAGATTGTGAAAAACGTGAATTTTGTCAAAAGATTGCGAAAAACACACAAAGATCGCAAAAGATACACGAATTCCGTCAAAATATTGCGAAAGAGACGTGAATTTTGCCAGAAGATTGCGAAAAAATGCACATTTCGTCGAAAGATCCCAAAAAGTATGCGAATTTAGTCGGAAAAAAACACTAATTTTGTCAAAAGATCGCAAAAAAGCGCGAATTTTGTCAGAAGATCGTGAAAAACACGCGAATTTCGTCCAAAGATCTTGAAAAATGCGTGAAATTCGCCAAAAGATTCCAAAAAGTATGCGAATTTAGTCTGGGGAAAAAAAAAAGCAAATTTAGTCAAAAGATCGCAAAAAATATGCGAATTTCAGTAAAAGAACGCGAAAAGCACTTGAATTTCGGTAAAAGATCGCAAAAAACACTCAAATTTTGCTAACAAATCGGGAAATCGCACGAATTTTGGTAAAAGATCGCGAAAAACACTCAAATTTCAGTAAGAGATCATGAAATCACGCGAATTTCGTCAAAGGATGTTAAAAGACACGCTAATTTCATGAAATAGTCACAGATTTTGTGCTTATTTGTGCTGAAATGGGTCCCTAAAGTTTCCTTTTTATACAAAGTATATGGTCTTTTTTGGTCCCTTTTTTGAAAAAAAAAAAATGGTCCCCTTTTACCATTTTTTAGTACAAAAGTTGAGTGGGAGTTCTGCATGTTGTATTCATATGCTTTTCTGCGATTAGTTAAAATTACTGCTCTAAAATAATATTTTTCAAAGCCAAATAAACAGATTTGTTTTCTTCTTGCTGCTAATTTTTCATTATTGCAATCTGTATCCAAATGTTATTTAGAATGTCCAGAGTTAGCAAAATGTGTGGAGAAATTTTATCTGAGTAATTATTTTTTCAAATATCAAAATATTTTCAAGATACCAATCATTTTAATTTTTATGAGTTTAGTAGCAGTAGAATTTCAATCTGCATCAAAAATAGCTTTTATTGCTCCTAAATTAGATTTTTGCTGCTACAAAAATGGGTTTTACTGCTCCAAAATCTGGTGTTTGCTGCTCCAAAATCAGATTTTTGCTGCTTCAAAAATGGATTTTATTGGTCCAAAATCAGATTTTTTACTGCTCCAAAAATGGATTTTACTGCTCCAAAATCAGATATTTGCTGCTCCAAAATGGCTTTAGTGCACTTTCATCCCTGCGCTTGAGCCCATTTTCAATTTTATCAAAAATCTTTGATACATAAATTTTTAGCCCTTTTCCTTGGAATAATAACTTTATAAACTGATTTGAAATTTATAAAAATTAAGAAGTTATGGCGTTTTTTCGGTTTTCACAAAACCCCTCCCTATTTCCACCCCCTTTGTCTGATTATGCTCATTAACGAACTTGACCGAGATTTTCTACCCCTAGATTTTATGTATCTGTTTGGAAGAGATTTGTGCAGAATTACGGAAGTTATCGTGTCCATAAAAAAGTGATGTATATGAATGAAGTTTTTTACTGAGGGTGGTTTTGGGTTCCAGGGGTCATGATCAGTGTAGATCTGCAAAAATTTTTCAAAAATTCCATCATAGGAGCGATCACAATAGGTAATATTTCATACGAAATTTACTTAAAGGCAGCAAGGCCATCTTTATTTCAGTTCTTTGCTATAGTGACCTAAACCTTCGTGGAAATTCTATTATACACACATACACACACATATTGGATAAATTTAAAAAAGGCAAAAACAAATTCAGAGAACCTCAAAATGTTAAAATGCCAATATTTACATAATCGGGGTTTTTATCTTTTCAATATGTTTTTTCAAACTCATATGATGTTATACTATATTCATATGCCGACGTCCATTATATTTCTAATATGACATAATATTCACTTTACCTTTTATTTGTCAAACTATTTATTTCATTTTTCACATGGAAATCTTGCAATAAAAATGTTATGATGTGATATTCACCTTTTTTTTTTTAAATTCGTCAAACTGTTTATCTACCCTATTAAAATCAGTGCGCATATCTAACTCCAAAAACTTGGTTGGTAAAGTTGCTGGTAGGGGGGCAATGAATGATTGGGGCAAAAAATTCAAAAATTTTAAATAAATTTTATGTTTTATGTTTTATTTTATGTTTTTGACGAATTTTTGTCTTTTTTATTCTCAACCTGTAATCCTGCGAGTTTGAACCAATGTGAGATACACAATATGTATGCCACGCTGCAATACTAAGAAGCTCTAGTGTGTATTACGATAATTCTTTTACCTCACATGCAAATAATTAGAGATTATTTAATTTAACTTATTACCTTTTTTAAAAAATAAAGGAAAACTTTTATCACAATTTTATCACAAACATCATTTTATTAAAAATTTTATCACAAACATCAACAAAACTTTTTATTCTATTTATTCCCTTACTCCAAATTATATCGTTTCATTGTTTGCTGCTATAGTAACATGATAAATTAAATTTCATTAAAAATATATTTTTTTAAATCGAATAGTTATTTTTTATTTTGGTTTTAGAATTAAATTCATGAACTCCCATGCATAGAACGGGTTAAACAGCTAGTTTCATATAAAATCATAAGATGAAACTCACTATTTCATCTTGATTCAAACATAAAATATACAGTATGAATATTTTAATATTTCATGAATAATTTATATTTTTTTAATTTTCATTTTTCGCGTGGAAATTGTTAGGAAATAACAAGCCCATTTTCCTTATTCTCAGTGCCTCTAATAGTATTCGATAGTTCTTTAATTTACACAATATAATATACAGTACTTTATTTATTAAACTTTATTTATCAAAGTAATTTTATACAAATATAATATTTTCTGAAATAAAACTTACCTTTATCCTACGTTAATCTGTTTATCCTTAAGTTATTCAAAAAGTCTTCTCAGTTTCTTTAAGTTATATTCTTTTAAACGTTATATTTACCTTTCCACAACTTCCAATAGTATCACTTGCCAGACGTCAAATTCCCATTCGTAGATCGTACTACGCAGTTTACTTTTCCTTCGGCAGGTGGCAGTAGTGAGCTTTATGAATGATTTAACTGATGTAGTCTGCTGTGGCGAATCACTGCTTCATCGAATATTCCCGAAAGAGGGTGTGTTAGCTCGTGTACCGCTAGTCATTTTATAAAAAGTGGTTTTCTTTCTTCGGAACTTCATTCAGTTACTCCCTTACATCCGAAGTCTCGCCATTGATCATCAGTTAATGACGAGAAATTTTTAACTACATTTTAAGAGATTTTGTTTTACATTTTTAGACATCAAAGCTTTTTAATATCGTTTTTAGATCATCATGTTTTCAGAGATAGTGATTGTCATCTGTTAGAAATCGCTTTTTAAATATCTTGGTAGCTTGTGAAATTGTTTTTCCCGTTTTGAAGAGGCTTATTCTTGGATCATATGTTAATGATTGGATCCTGAAGGAATGCAGTCTTGGCTGTAATAAGTGTGTGAAAACCTGGAGATGCTAGTGATGTATTTTGTTCGGATTTTTCTCGTGACATTGTTTTGGATCGGAAAATATTGATATGGATGGCGAAATGGAGTGCGATATATTTTCCAGTGCTATCATTTAAGCAAATCAGGATCGCTGTTCCGTTCTAATGTGAAGTCTAGTTAATTCGAAATGCCTGTAAGTCCTGGGGTAAATACACATTAATGCCATATATATCTTTCATTAAATATGTGATATATCAATAGTTGTTATATATTTTTATGAAAGTTCAGTTTGTTTTATTGTTTGTTTTTGGTTTTAATAAATATTTTTTTACTTCTAAATGGTTATTTACTTTTACTTAATCCACCACAGTTATTTTTTAGTTAAAGTTTAATTGAATTGCAAACTAGTTAATTTACAATAGATCTTTAAATCTTTTAATTAAAGTTATTGCTTAGATCGTGTCAGGATATGTCAATAAGTTAGCCATATGCATTACCACTGCTAAAGCAAATCTCTGCTACTTATATTTATAGCCATTATCTTAATATTGGCTAACAGAAATCTTAAAACAAAAGTAATTGTTGTGGTAAGGATTTTATTGTAAATTTTTAATTGCTGGCAACAGCTATAACGAAAAATGTTTTAATTTGATAGGAAATTGCTGTTAAGTTGATGGTTTTTTATTAATTAAAAATTAACTATAAATTATTTCGATTCCGAATTACTTTAGTTACCTCGGCCGTATTTCAACACACATATATGTAACATTTCACAATTCTGGCTTCCAAACTGTGGACTTGTATAGAATTACAGATGGACAAATTTTCATTTTTATATATTAGATTATAAAACAAGAGAAAAAATTGAGCATCTAAGCCTTGTAATTATTTCAGAATGTTTAGAATACAACTCTGTAGCTATTTATTTATTTAAGGAAAAGAAAAGTAGACTTTTTGAAAGGGAGACTTGAGCAATGACCTACAAAAATTTACTACTTTTTGAATGCCTCTGCTGTACTGTATAAAAGCAAAAAAGAACTTTTTTAAATTTGCGTCAGCATAAAAATTACCAACATTCTAGCTGAGTGCCATTTTTCAGCAACATCACATGGCAAATGTTCATGTGCTGGAGTTGAGGGAACAGTAAAAAGACTAGCAGCTAGAAGAGGCCTCGAAAGACCATATTTACACTAAATAATGACTGCAAAGTAGCTTTATGAATTGGTAAAACAAAATAGTTTAGGAATTGACTTTATATTTGTTATGATGTCAGAAAATACTGCAACAAAAGAATTTTTGGAAGAACGTTTTAACAAAGCTAGAGAAGCTAGAGATATTCCATGCACTTGACAGCTGCATGCTTTCATACCTTGAAGTGAAACAAAAATATTAGTGAAACCTTTGTCGTTTACACAATCATCACTTTAGGGGCTGGTCACTCAGCTTCAGATTTCCTCTCACTAATGTAAAGTCTATGGGCATTTGATGCATTCATATATTTAAAATATCTTGTCGGGAAATTAATATTTTTAACTTCTATTTTTTGTGTACACTTCTTAAAATACAGTACAGCCCCGATTATCCGCGGAATTGGGTGTCAAGGCCACCGCGGATAACAAAAATCGCGGAATTGGGTGGCAAGGCCACCGTGGATAACCCAAAAAAGACTAAAAATGGGGTGCAAACACGAAAAAAACGAAAATTCAACATAAAATCTATGTTTTAGTCTACAAAAAACATAATAAAACGTTTAAAACACATACACATGCACATTAAAGCAGAAACCTTTGCTTTACATCTAAATCACTAAAATAAAGAACAGTAAATAAGGAACAATGCCATACACACAGTACAAAAAGAGTTGAGTTACATTTTTTTTTTAAAAATCAGTCACTTGTTTTTGCTTGGAAACACCTTTTCTTTATTCTAAATTGTAAACTATTGTTTTTCTTTTAGTACGGAATAATTATTATCTCGAGAATGAAGCTATTCTTGATATGCTCTAATAGAATTTATCATAATGGTCTTATTTAAATGTTAAATATTTTAATTGTTATGTTTACATTTAGTTAATAAATTCAAGAAAAGACATCAAGACTTTATTTCTGATATTTCAAACATGGCAACCGAATCTAGAAATATTCTTCTATTACTTTCGAATACATGAATTTTTCTGTTTATATTTATTAGTAGGGCTTATTGTATTTTTCTTGCTGTTGGCTTGAAAAAAAATTTCTTCGCAGATAATCTGCTCGCGGATAATAGGGGCTCTACTGTATGTCTCTTTTTTTCTTAGTTCTCAAAATATTTCTAAAGTATAAACTTAATTTTATATGAAGTGTTAAAATCTTATTCACAGTTCGCTTGCTTTTAACACATAAAATATTAAATTCAGCACAGATTTTAGAAATATTTTGAAAACTAAGAAAAAAGAGACATCCTTTAAGAAGAGTGCACAGAAAAAAGATGTTAAAAATATGAATTTCCCAAGAAGATATTTTAAATATATGAATGCATCAAAAGTCTATAGACTTAACATTACGGAAGAGAATTCCGAATCTGAGTGATCAGCCCCCTCAACATCCTCTAACAAAACTAAAGGAAAAATTTGTTTTGGGTAATTTCTGTGAGTATGTAGCTGTAGTTTACAATAGCAAGTGGTGGTTAGGATATGTTTTAGAAAAACAAAGATATGAATGAAATAAAACTCTCATTTCTCCATCTAGAAGGCCATCATCTTCATTTGCTTTCCTGGAAGCCCAGATATTTTATGGATTCCATTGCCAGATAATCTGCTTTAAGTGAACCCTGTAACTCTAACTAGGTGAACGTATACAACCCCTAAAGATGAAACTCAACAAACTGTTACGGTCACCTATCACCAGATTGAAAAAAAAAAAAAAAAAAAAAAAAAAATCCACCATAAAATTATGTAACATTTTTAAATTATGAAGTGCATATAGTATGTGTACTTTATTTATATAGTATTTATCTATATAATATATAATTATATAATTATATATATGCATATTAGTATTATGTGGGTATTAATATAATGTAATTTGTATATTAGCTGTATATTTATATATTAGCTTGATAAACCAAATATTTATTTTTTATCATATGAAAATGTATTACTCCCACTGTCACAAGATTCCAAAACGACTTCTAGTCAGTATGTTTCTATTATTTAATTAAACTATGATACTATTAAATATTCCAAATTTTATTGAAATATGTAGAAACCAGGTTGAAATGTTATAGTAGGGTTTGAAATGTTGTAAAATGTGGCTCCAGTTTGATTGACGTGCCAAGTTTGATATTTTTGCTGTATTCTGTAGGTTTTGATATGTAAATTCCAAATACCTTAGGTGCCATTTTTTTATACACATTTTTGGGTGTGATTTTCAAGATGGCATCCAAGATGGCTGCCATTTACTGACTTCTTTAATATTTGAGGCATATTATTGACCAGTATGACAAATTATATGTTTTCAGAGTCAAGAAATACAAATATATAATAAAATTAGGAGTAAATTGAGTTTTTCAAGTGTTTTAAGCGATAAGATGAAAATAATGCACAAAAATATGAAAGATATTAGATATACTAGCGTTTTATTAACCAGTTATACACAACCAAAGTATTTAAATGAAATAACATAAATTATTGAAAATATTGAACAAAATTATTAAAAACAGCATTTATATGTATATACAGTACTGGGATGTTATGTATCCTCTTCTGAATCACTGCTATCGCTGTGATGATAATGATAGTCCTTTCTATTGTTGCAGTCACTGCATTTGCAAAGGGCAGTACAAACCAGAGAATGCTTTAAGCAAGAACATTTCCCAAATGTACATGTTCTCTTACACTCACATTTCACAAGTTCAATAACTCCTTTGGGCGCAGGTAACTCCAGGCATTTGACTGGAGAAATTACTCCTTTACCATTTTCCCCCAACAATTGCCAATAAGTCGAGGTAGGTCGAGGATTTCTGTAGCCCTTTCCAATGGTGCAAATTAAGTTGGATCTTAGAATATGTGGCTTCAGTGCTCCAAGTGTTGGTGGTAATTTCTCCACCAACACTTGTAACTGGTGCAACTAAAAACACTTGAGTAATTTTTAAATTACTATTTTCCAAATAAGCCAAGTTGGTGAATTTTTCAAACAACGACAGTTTGGATAATGGATCAATATTAGGTTCTTCAAGTTCTTCAAAAGCTGTTATAATATCATCATCACGCTGAAGATTGATATACACTTTTATCTACTTCTGCTTTGAAATGCCTACAAATTTTCCTCCCCAGCCTCCACCAGTATATGAATGTAAACCTAGTAAACCTTTTCTTTTATGAGCACCTATTGCTCGACATCTTTCATTAATATTAATTTTTCTGTGTTTGTTGCCTCGACCAGTAACAAAATTGATCTCACTGTTTACTAGATGGCTTGAAACCAAATCAATCAGGAATATGAAAATATCAGTATCTGGCGAAAATACATCGATGTCATAATTATCATGATGGTTCACTGTATCAAGTACATGAAGAGGTATAATGGTGTCTGCTTCTTTATGTGTATGATCACATAATTCTGAGTCAAAAACATTCGCGTGGTGCCTTATTGCCAAAAACGACAACAATTTTCTTCTCACTAGCAGCAAAAACCTGTAGTAATTTATTCCCGAAATATGCAGTCTGCTGTGATTCTGTTTCAATATGTGAAAGAAACGTCTTTAATGACACCAATATTGGTACTATTTGTAATAGCAAATCTAATAGGTTCTGTCACCCCCAATCTTTTCTTACGAGTTTGCTCCTTCAATGAATGCTCAAGGTATTGGTCAAATATTATTCTTTCTTCAGTATATACACTTGTCATTTTCATAATGATCTCGGTCAAAGCATTTGCGAGGTCTTCACAAGTTTTCATGGCAGGTGTCTTTTTCACTGATTATAAGATTGCCATTCCATCTGTAATACAAACTTTTTCTATCGGAGAAGTAATCAAGGATTGTAATGATTCAAGTATGGGTGATCGATTATATTGCTCTATTTCTGTAATAAAAAATGAACTTTTGTCAGATGGAATATGAAGATATCCATCAGAAGAAAATAATGATTTGGTATTACAGAAAACTCATAGTTTCCAATTGCATCTTTAAGGTTTGTCGACATTTGAGGTCTTGATTCCATATCAAAATAATGATTTGGTATTACAGAAAACTCTTAGTTTCCAAATGCATCTTTTAGGTTTGTAGACATTTGAGGTTTTGATACCATATCAGCAAGAAGTTGCCTGTCTTCTAGAATTAGTCTATCTCTTACGAATTTTTCAAAGTCCAATTGGCCTTTTTGGTCACAATTCAGAATATCATCCTTCGCAGATTCTGGAACTTTCATAGAGGATGCAATTTTCATTAGTGTGGTATTATCTTGGAAAGAGTTTCTTCCACAATGATCTCGATAACTCTCCTTGGCGATGGCTGCATTGTGAAAAATTCTTAGTGACATGAAAGTCTAAAGTTGATAGTATTTCCTGGGCTGCTTAGAGACTTTATTTGGACAGTACTTTTCAAAGAAACTTGAAACAATGCGTAATACTTCTGGTGCACACAAGAAAAACCTTTAAAGGGCATGTCTCTGCAAATTGTGCTTGAAGTCTTCGTAAGATTTCAGCCGGTCTTACGTCTTCATTTGTGAAAAATGTAACGATAATGCGCTGCACAACGTTGGGGTGAACCTTTCCCTCATTCATCCTGATGCTGGAACGGTGAGAGGACTGAGGAACGGTGAGAGTAGAACGTACCAATGCATACATAGTCATGTGACATTCCCACCTGTCATGCGCAGAGGTTTGAGCGCCCTCACAATGACCTTCAGGCCTCCCAGCTGAAATTCCGGTTAATGTTTGATTCACCCTCGTAATACTTGATTTGTTCCTCTAATGACGCAAGATGTAATGCCCAATCTTCTTGACGAGTGACACGGATGAAACGTAGCAAAGATCTAAATTGATAAGAACTTTGCCATATCACCTCTGCATTGTTTAATATGTGGAAAACAATTTTTTTTTCAACTACTACTTTCATCTCTTCAAACAAAGTTGTAGCTTCAACTTCACAATTGTACAATTTATCACGTAGTGAGTTGCATTTTTCGTACAGGGAAATAATCTCTGTAGAATGTGGCAGTGTTTCAAAGAGAAGGTCGTAGCATGCCAAAATGATAGTCATGTGAAAATCTATGCCTCTAGTCTATAAGTAATTTTGTAGTAAATTTATAAATAAACATTAAATAACACAATTTATGCCTATTTTGATTGTAGATTTGCATTTTTTGACCCCAAAAACATATAATTTGTTATACTGGTCAATAATATCCCACAAATATTAAAAAAGTCAGTGAATGGCAGCCATCTTGGACGCCATCTTGAAAATCATCTCAAAAATGTATAAGAAAAAAATGGCACCTAAGATATTTGGAATCTACATGTCAAAAGCTACAAAATAAAAAAAATATATCAACCTTGGCACAAAAATTGAGCTGGAAAACATTTCAGACCCTACTATTATACATTGTGCATTGATTTGTCACAGAATGATAATATTAAATATTATAAATTTTCATTTTTTGCAGGTTTACTTTAATGTTTGAATGCTCTTATTAAGGGTATCCAAGGAAACCATAAAAATTCTTTGATATATTGTAGAACTTCACAGTCCTTCCATTTTAGAGTTTAAAACTTCATCATTGGCAGGTCGGAGGTAATTACGGAATTCAACAATGGTTGTAACATAAGAGGAAAATTGTGTTAAGAAATAGTTAAGAGTTCATGATGTCTACTATTTTCTGCTTTGATGAATTGGTTGATTCTTGATGAATTGAATGATTGTGTATAAAATTATTTGATTTGAATGATTATGTATAAAATTATTTGATTTGAATAATTATGTATGAAATAATTTTTTCTACTTAAAATAAAGTAAACATAACAGTCCTAGTCAGTGTTGTAGTTGTAAAGCAACCAGAGGATATATGCTAGAGAATATACGCTATACATTTACATGAGAAAGAGAGGATGTACAGAGGTTCTTTAAAAAAAATTCCAGAAGGTATATGATGTATACCACTGTATACCCTCCACTACATACCTGGCTCCAGCCTCATCTCAATCCCCTTTCCCCCTCCCAAAGAAAAAAACATGTTTGGGAACTTATAGTAAAAACGATTGCTAGTAAAATATTTATGTATATATATTTGTAATATTATTTAAGTATTGCACGGCAGCGCAATACTTATTTATTTCCAGTGTCACTTCTCAATGTTAATTTAACATGGAAAAGCCTATGGAGATGATAACTTTTTCATCCCACCTTTTTGTCCCTGATGCCACTCATTTTTAATTCTTTGCTAATTCTAATAATATTATAAATTCAAAGTGTAAAAACATTTGCCTGACGTCAGGGTCAAAACGGATCACAAAATGCCTTTGCATATAGGTGGATTATAATCTAGAGAGTAACATGGGCTAATTTTTATTTACATTATTCAAATATTTTTCTTAATAATTCCAAATTTTGCTTTTTTCATTGAGAATCAACGGACATTTTCTAATAAAATTGAACTTTTTTCCCTTCATTGTTGTAAATAATTCAAAAGCCGTAATAATAATTTGCCTATATTTAGTTGAATGATTTTCACGTGAAACATGAAACTGAAGGAACTGAAATAGTTTTTTTTTTAAGAATTAAAAAGAAGATGAATATGGCGTCATAGTGAAAATAAAAATGACATTTTCAAGCAGATTTTTTTAAGTTCAGATTGTAATTTTTTGACCAAACTACAGCAACCTGCATTACTGCACTGGTGAAACATTTTGAATTATACATAGGTAAATTGCATTACAAACTGTGATACAATACCGCATGAATCAAAGCCTGATGATAGTACCCTTCATTAATTTTGAAATGTGTTCGTCTGAATGCAGTAGTTATTAAAAAACTTGACATATTAAACAAAAACCTAATTTGCAGAACAAATTAAAAAACAAAATTTATTTCCTAAATTGTTTAAGCCCGAGAAGGGGCAGATATTTCATTCAATTCATTCTACATTTAATGTTAAATTTTTGTAACAAATAAGCTAAACCAATTGAACATTAAAAAATAAAAATGAAATTCATACAATATAATACTTTAAACACCTATATACTTAGATTCCGTTCAAATGAAATCGAAATAAATCTTAGACTTTTTCCATTTTTAAGTTGTAAATATTTGTACTGCAGATTTTGCATTATGTTTATGATGATTGTACATAATATGATAAGATACATGCAAAATACATAACTTTAAAAAAGTCTAAGATTTATTTCAATTTCATTTGAACGGAATCTAAGTATATAGGTGTTTAAAGTATTATATTGTAGGAATTTAATTTTTATTTTTTAATGTTCAATTGGTTTAACTTATTTGTTACAAAAATTTAACATTAAATGTAGAAAGAATTGAATGAAATATCTTAATATCTGCCCCTTCTCAGGCTTAAACAATTTAGGAAATAAATTTTGTTTTTTTAATTTGTTCTGCAAATTAGGTTTTTGTTTAATCTATATATATGTAAAGATATGATATGTAGTAAGTCACCTAAGTATGAGATCTTCGTTTTGAAATTAGGACAAGCAGCTTGCATTTTAATTTATAATACAGCATTTCATGATTGTCCCAGAATGATATCCTAGAAAATAAGTATAAGAGTATATATATTTATTTATATATATTTTTTTAAATGTCCATTTTTGAAATATGAAAGATAAAAATGTGAAAATGTTTGACTTTGGGGGGGGGGGGGGGGATATATTTATATATGCATGATATGAATGCTCAATTCAAAGACTTTCTCCAACAGTAAGTCCATGTGATAGTTTAGGGTTAAAATATGACTAAATTTATATTTCATGAAATTCAAAATCTACATTTTTTGTCCATCTTTTGAAATCATTATTATCTATGATCCATTATCCCAGGAATAAAGAGGGATGGAGATTCATCATTTGATATTTATCCATTTCTCTATGAATCTAACTACTGAGCTTAAAATCATAAAATCCTGAGTAGGCCAGATTTTGAGCTATGTTCATTTCACTTTGAAATGACCTGGGTAAACACTGTAATCTGAAAAATTTTATAAAATATTTTAATGTTTTGAACCTATTTGAATTCACAAAATTAAATGTTCCATAAAATATTTTTATAGATTCTACCTGATGTGCCTCAGCGCATAGCTTCTAAGAAACCAGCTAGGAATAAGCAGAGAACAAGATCAGAACTTCACAGTGAGTGATAAATCATTAATCTTAATTTTGTTAAATTTTGAATGAAGGTGAAATTGGTATCAATTTATTGTTTGGTATTATTTAGTGAGTGCTCCCAAAGTTTGATTTAGAGATCAGTGCCACGTAGCTTATAATATATGTAACCATCCAGTCCAGCTTCATTGTCACCGGAACAACATTGTAACTAGCACCCTCACTCTCAGATCAGAAGCTCTATCAAACATCAATTGCCCCTTGGCAAGAATAAAATAGTTCACTGTCCTGATTGCTTCAGACAATTTAGTAAGAAAATTCTTTTGAGCTGTACAGAATGTCAGATGATCAAATTGCATTAATTATAATATGAATCAGTGTGATAAAGCTCTAATATATTTCCTTGATTAAAATTTTTTTAAATAAGTTTAAAATAGTCAAATTAATTAAATACTAGTTGGATTTGCCAATCCCAAAACTTTCTTCAATCTCATATATTTTAATATTTCAAAATGTTGTTACAGATGTCAATATTTCATTTTTATTAGTTCAATACTATATCAAGTTTGACTTTAATCTTAAATTTCTGCTTCAGTCAATTAATCAGAGTAAAAACGAGTTAATCTCGATCATGCATGATAATTATTAAAATCATGAATAGTTGCGAATAGTCGATTTATCAGGATGGGAAGTTCCCGTTGATTCACGAACCACTGGTGTAAAATAGAACTATGAAAAATTAAAAAGATTACACAAAAATCGCTATTAAAGCGTCCCCTTCTGTCGAAATTTTTTCACATTCAGGAAGGACCTTCTTGCCATGGCCAAAAACATGCACAAAAAATTTGGTTCAATTCTATGCATAACTTCATACACTTTTCGATGGTACAATAATGAAAATGGCACAAAAATCGCTATTACAGTACCCCCTTTAGGCAGAATTTTTCCAAATTCAGGGAGGACGTTCTTGCCATGACCAAAAACATACACAAAAAATTTGGTTCAATTCTATTCATAACTTCATACACTTTTCGATGGTACAATATTCAAAAAGGCACAAAAATCTCTTACAGCGCCCCATACCGACAGATATTTTCCAAATTGAGGAAGTACCTGTGGTATTACTAATAATGTGCCGTTAATTTGAAGGTATAATTATTTTGGAAGTTCTTTTTAGTTAAAATGCGTTGTGTAGTATTGCAATAAAACCCTCCGTTCTTTGAAGTCAGCAATTGTAAAAAAATAGAAATAAATGAAACTTCTTACTTGGATTGTGTCATCTGTAAAATAAATGAAGAGGACACCTTTAAACATAAATCAATCTTTTATTTCATTTTGAAGAAGAGAAGAAAAGGCTTCCCGTTGGTCACCGTTCATAAATTAATTCTTGACAATAAAAGCATCTACTCCACTTGAAGATAGATATTTCTTTTAAAAATTAAAGTGTAGCATAAATCAAATTTAGTATTGATGAGAAACGTAATTAAAATCTTTTCCACGGTATCAAGAAATAATTTAACAGGAGTTGTTAAAATCGTAGACATCGCTTTCGAAAAACTTTTTATCGGATTCCACATCCATCGGCAGACTGACAGACCAGAGCGGAAGCTCGCGGCCCGCGATCTTTAAAACAAGAACTAAGTCATAACAGAACAGATCACCAACAAAACAGATTCTGATTTAAAATTAACAGAATTTTTAATTTATAGTAAGAATACGGGGACTTCAAAAGTTACTGAAAGAAAAGATTTAAATCTATTAGAGAATTTAAAATATTAGCTAATGTCTTAATAAACAAATCCGAAAGAAAACATTTAAAAAGCTTTATTTTTATTTGCTCCACGCACGGCGAATAGACACACCTCCGAAAGATCAACATCCATTCACTGCATATGCCGTGAGAGGCTTGCTCCGATGACGTCATCACAATACGCACAGAGTTCCAAGGAGAAGCACCCTATGCCAGGCGCAGCCGAACGTCAGCGAACTTGCCGATGTGCGGTCGAAACGAATCGCCCGCGTAAAAAAAAAGTCGGATTTAAGTTTAAAGAACATCGATGTATAAGGCCAAAAGAAATAAAACAGTAACATAATTTAAACACTGTGAGATTTCATCTCACAATACCCCCATTTACCGAGTAAAATTTTGGCAGAGCAAGTGATGTTAAAGGTAAAATGAAATGAACCTTTTACAGAAACGGGATGACAAAATTTTGAATGCCAATGACAGAGAAAAAAAATCAAAGTTAAAATATTAAAGTAAAGCCAAAAGTTTAACTGCTGCAAATAAAAATTAGTGGTGACCAAAAGGGAAGAGAGAAGGAAAAGAAAGTACATCAAAAGTATACATAGTATATTCAAATAGTATACATAAAAAATGCCAAATCTTTCTATTTATGGCAATTGCAGTATGATGTCATAAACTTATCTTCACAAATACTTAAGTACAAATACTAAAGAAAATGAGAATTAGCATATATAAAATCCTATGTATTACTTAAGTAAAAATGCTAAATAAAATCAGAATTAGCATATATAAAATGAGAATTAGCATATGTAAAATGAGAATTAGCATATATAAAATTCCACGTATTACTTAAGTAAAAATGCTAAACAAAATCAGAATTAGCATATCTAAAATGAGAATTGGCATATATAAAATGAGCTCATTATCAAACATTTAATTAAATTGGTATATCATATAAGAAAAGTTGCATTTTACAAGCAACAAAGATCAAAATAACTTCAGTATTTGACCATTGCCTAGGACTTACAATTTATAAAATAGAGCATTTATTTTTTTAATTACTCTAAACTGGCCATACATAACAATTTCTTTAGTAAAATTTTCATAATACAATATTCATATATTTTTTTTTTAAATTCAATTTAGTACTAAATATGTGACTTCAAACAACCAGCTGTACCCCACATGAACAAGTGGCCAAATTGTGCACTAAATGACCACTCACATGTAAAACACAGATAGTTAAGGTAGTTGCAACAATATATATATATGAGAGAGACATGTCTAAAAGGAATCAAGTGTTATATTGCTGAAACATATACTCTTACTACTTTTCATTAGCACTGAAAATATGTATTGCAAAAGCAATATATCAACAAACACCAATACTTTTTGTATTATTTACTCATCAAAAATTTTCAAAGTATATACTATTCTTTAAAATATGAGACATCACTTAATACAATTTTTACATATGCATAAAGATAAACTCATAAACTTATAGATAAACAGAGAAACCATGGTTTTAAGAATAAGTAGGTACTTAGTGGGTGGGGATCCCCAGAAAAAAATAAATGCTTTCATATACAATGAAAGATTAAAAAAATTGACACTATCATGGGAAATTTAAATTTTTAAGTGTACCATAATATAAATATTAAAAATCATTTACATAAAATATTTCATGCAGAAAAATCAAGAGAATTATGTAAAAAATATACTATTATTCACAATCATAGAACAATATACACTGTGACTACTCATGTTTTACTCAAGATTTCAGGTGGCTTGGCTTTTCCCTAAACAAGGCTCCTGACACATTGTGCAAAAAGAAAAAAATAACTATATACACTAAATAGCACAATGTACCATCCCATAACTGCAAAAATAACAGCAATGTCCTTCTTTACAGATCCTTGATACCTTAGCGTTATAAACACAATTTAAAGTTTGCATGAAAAATAAATGTTATCAGAATGTTAAAAAAAAACACGCTGAAAGTTTTGGTACACAAAAAGACATCAGTTATGTGTATTGTTGCAAAGGTGTAAACATTGTGTTTACCATGTAGAAACAGGCGCATATCTCTAGATGACATACACAAAAAGGCAACATCAACTTAACAGTTGAATAGACATTATACAGGAACACTGGACGAGAACTTTTTTTTTTGGGCGACAACACAACATCTGTATGCTTCACTTCTTTTGAAGCTAATCATTAACTTTCAGTAATCACTATTTTCGGACACACTAAAAGGATGAATTATAGAGCACAAGACATTGTAGACAAAATGATGTTGTATTTGGTGAAAAATCGATAATGTAATGAAGATTCACACACACATCTTGGGTAAACAAATGAGACATAAGTAGGTAGGTGATGATATCAATAAGCACTTTTTCTTTAAACTTCTTAGTAATTTTGAAGATTCATCAAGGAACACTTCTACATTAAAAGGCGCTGTTAAATAGTTACTAAGAACTGTGCTTTTCTTTTCTTTTTATGTAATCTTGTTCAGGAATTGATTTGATGCTTAAAAAATTTTTTAATTTCTTCATTAATAATAAATCTCCAGAATTCATTCAATTAATTGTGTAAAAATATGAGGTATATGACAACATAAAAATTTAGAGACTTTGGGTATATTCACAAATGAAAACAAATGATGCACAGTAAAATTTTTGAAATATGGGCAATTTAGACAGAAAATAAAATGATCTTGAGAATTCCTGAATCAAAATACAACTCTTGCAGGTATATGTAGGAATACACATACAAAATCAATATTGAAAGTAACTAATTTTATGATATTTCATAAATCTTCTTGATTTAGCAAAAAAATAGCAACACTGATTTTTAGGAGCAGATAAGTCAACCAATCCACTTAGTAAGGATAAATTACATCTCACAAGAGAAAAGGGCAACCAACAAAACTTCCACAATCAGGTCTTGTGACAGCTATTAGTTGAAAAAACATTTGCGATTACTCGTATACTTATTTAGCTTTAAAGACAAACAATGAAGATATTGAATTGAATCGGACATTGTAAGGATAAAATGACTCGAACATGACATGACTCTTCTTCAATAGTTACTTCAGCGTTGAAAATGAAGGATAAATTTTAAAGTTATTGTTATAAAACAGTGAGTTAAGCAGGTAAATATAGTATTAATATAGTTATCTTCTACCGTAAAACAAGCAAAATACTAGAGAAGAAGTCAGCACAAATGGATACAACTCATCAGTGAATGGCCAACTTCATCAGGTAAGAAGCTGTTGAAAATGAAGCAAAGTTTTTTTTTTTTTTTTTTTTGCAGGTTGGTATTTTTTTTTTTTTTTTACAGGTTGGAATAGAAACTCTTAGAGCAGCATATGTAGAGAGACAGTCTTTAAATATGCGATAGCATATATATATATAGCAGTGACACACAGTTAAAATTATTGCAGAGAAATACTGACAATGTGAGAACTTATTTTAAAAGCTGTATAAAAACATAAGATTTTTTAAAATAGATTATGTAAAATAATTTCAAGAATATAATTGTAACAGGAATGAAGTAGCCCCATGCCTACTTCTTCTCAAGAGTAAAAAAAATAATGCTGCTTTCATTTTTTTTCTGAGAGCAACATGAGAATCTTGTCTGTTGAAAACTGTCATAGTCTGCACATATACGATAAAGTGGAAAGGTCCCAATTTCAAAATTATAACTTAAAAAAAAATGAAGCATCATGAATTTTTCAAATATAAAATTTTGTCAGCTGAGAGTGCTTTTAGAAACAACATGAGAACAGTTGTAAAATAAATGTGAAAATATTCCTAAATGCATACATTTTTAATTTGTAAATTGCAGATTATCTTTGCACTAAGCCAAATTGTATGATTATATTATAGAACATCACAGTCCAGATGGCATAAGAATAAATCTATGGACAAACTCTTCTATTCAAATTATTGTTAAAACAAAATATCTTGATTTGAAATTTGTAGAATAGAAGCATAGAAATCTCTAAGAATGTTATATAGGATATTTACAACTAATAACTTCTGTGAAGAATTTCAGCTTCAGAATAATATGACATAAGAATAATATTTCTCAGCACAAATAATCATGATTTCAAAAATAATGCTTCTTATAAATATATATATAGAATTTGTAAATTTGTTGCAATTTAATAGTGCCATAATAAAATTTAATTTAAAAACCCAAAGTCATAGCCTCTTAAAATATGAAATATGTTCTGAGAACAATTTTATTATTTCAAATTCATTAGAATTTTTCTAAGAACAATATATAATTCATTTAAAAAATATATATATATCAAATAACCATTCTTATGTTCTCTAATAATTCATTACAAATAAAAGAATATGTAGATGAAATTCTTTCAAATAAAACTATTTAAATGGAATAATAATTATGCATGACCATTCTTCAGTAGGAAATTGATCTTAATTTAAATAATTGTTTTAAAAAAAATTGCCAAACTTAGCAAGATATATATTATAATCTTCAAGATGGAGCAGAACAAAATTCATTCTAGAATTATAAAATTTAATTCTTCAAAGTAGAAAAAAATCCATGCAAGAAATTTTTTGAGAACAGAAACTTCCAATACTAAAAAAATATTGTCATATGTAGTTATGCAAAAATTCTTGCATAAAATATTCCATATTTCTTAAACATTTACTAAAAGAACAAATCTTGAATTCTATTGAACTCATAAAATTTTTCAAAAAATTATTCTGAGAACAAAAGTTCTAAAATATTACGATTTTCTTTAAATCAATCTAAATTTTTCTTCAGAACCACCGTTTTTGCGGCACCAAAATGTGGTATTACTAATAATGTGCCGTTAATTTGAAGGTATAATTATTTTGGAAGTTCTTTTTAGTTAAAATGCGTTGTGTAGTATTGCAATAAAACCCTCCGTTCTTTGAGGTCAGCAATTGTAAAAAAATAGAAATAAATGAAACTTCTTACTTGGATCGTGTCGTCTGTAAAATAAATGAAGAGGACACCTTTAAACATAAATCAATCTTTTATTTCATCTTGAAGAAGAGAAGAAAAGGCTTCCCGTTAATCACCGTTCATAAATTAATTCTTGCCAATAAAAGCATCTACTCCACTTGAAGATAGATATTTCTTTTAAAAATTAAAGTGCAGCATAAATCAAATTTAGTATTGATGAGAAACGTAATTAAAATCTTTTCCACGGTATCAAGAAAGAATTTAACAGGAGTTGTTAAAATCGTAGACATCGTTTTCGAAAAACTTTTTATCGGATTCCACATCCATCGGTGGACAGACAGACCGGAGCCGAAGCTCGCGGCCCGCGATCTTTAAAACAAGAACTAAGTCATAACAGAACAGATCACCAACAAAACAGATTCTGATTTAAAATTAACGGAATTTTTAATTTATAGTAAGAATACGGGGACTTCAAAAGTTACTGAAAGAAAAGATTTAAATCTATTAGAGAATTTAAAATATTAGCTAATGTCTTAATAAACAAATCCGAAAGAAAACATTTAAAAAGCTTTATTTTTATTTGCTCCACGCATGGCGAATAGACACACCTCCGAAAGATCAACATCCATTCACTGCATATGCCGTGAGAGGCTTGCTCCGATGACGTCATCACAATACGCACAGAGTTCCAAGGAGAAGCACCCTATGCCAGGTGCAGCCGAACGTCAGCGAACTTGCCGATGTGTGGTCGAAACGAATCGCACGTGCAAAAATAAATATGGATTTAAGTTTAAAGAACATCGATATATAAGGCCAAAAGAAATAAAACAGTAACATAATTTAAACACTGTGAGATTTCATCTCACAGTACCTGCTTGCCATAATCAAGAACTTAAAAAAAAAAAAAAATGGTTCAATTCTATGCATAACTTTATACACTTTTTGATGGTACAATATTCCAAATGGCACAAAAATCGCTATTACAGTGCTCCCTTCCGGCAGATTTTTTTTAAATTAAGGGAGGACCTGCTTGCTATAGCCAAAAACTTAAAAAAAAAAAATTAGTCCAATTCTATGCATAACTTCATACACCTTTCGATGGTACAATATTCAAAATCATACAAAAATTGCTATTACAGCGCCTCCTTCCAGAGAATTTTTTCCAAATGAAGGAAGGACCTGCTAGAGTAGGGGTGCACAACCTTTTTAAGAGAAGGGCCACTTACAAAAATGTCTGAGTTTTCGGGGGCCACATCAGTAACACAGAAAGAATTCTATTTTGGGTAGGTAGGGGGATCTGTGGCCTATAAAACACATGGTTTCAGAGGGATGGCAGTTTTACCCCTTTAGGTTCCCCTCCCCAGTTAACATACCCAGTTCAGTGTGTAAGGATATATCAACAGTTTATCTTTGTGTATATAACAGAGATATAGCAAGGATTATTTTCAAGGAGTGAAAATATTCCTTGACTTTATTCGTGGTAGTAAATTTTGCTCTATTAAAAGTGCTAAAAAAACAAACAAACATAGGCATGAAAGTGGCTTGTGCCGAAAAAAAAAAGCGAACTTTATGAACGAAGTTAAATTGACGAAATTCCATATTTTTCTGCAGCCAATCAACAAAATTCGAGATTTTTCTGCGCCTGATCGACAAAATTCATGATTTTTCACACCTTATTAACAAAATTCGTGATTTTTCCCCTCCCAGTCAACGGAATTTGCAATTTTTCTGTGCCCAGTCAACAAAACTCACGATTCTTAATTGACTGATGAAATTTTCAATTTTTTTCCTGCAGTGAATTATCAAAATTCAAGATTTTCTCTTGCAATAAACTGCCGAAACTAGTGATTTTACCGCAGCCGATTTACAAAATTTGCATTTTTTTTGCACTTCATCGACAAAATTCGTGATTATTCCTCTGCCATATCCCGATCAAGAAAATTCACAGTTTTCCGTGAACGATTGACAAATTAATGATTTTTCCCCGTTCGATGGACAGAACTCGCAATTTTTCCGTGCCCAGCTAACGAAATTCGTGATTCTTAACTGACCGACAAAATTAAAATTTTTTTTCTTTGAAAATTGGAGAAATTCGTGACTTTTTCTAGCGATAAACTGAGGAAACTCTTGATTTTTCCGGAGACGATCAACAAAATTTGCAATTTTTTCGAACTTCACCAACAAAGATTTGCGATTTTTCCGTGGCCGATGTGACAGGAAAAATATACCTTTTTCCCTTCTAGTCTTGTTATTCCAATTACCTTTTCACTTGACTTTTCTATTCAACCTTTCTATTAAACTCCATTTAATCTTTCCTATTTAAGTTTGTATTCATTTCTAAATAAACTCTGGTTATATACTTTAAGGTACATATTTAAACACTTTTACTTATCTTTATTTTCAGTGTTTAAATATAGTTTTACAATAAATACAATATTCTTATCTTACCTTATTTTTACTTTTATATAAGTTCCTTTTTGCTTGTTCATTACGCTTCTTCCATTCCCATATGCTTTACAGCATTTAAGTTCTTCTTTCGTTTTTCGACGCCGTCAACAATCGGCAGATGGCATGACCTGTCCGTCGCGACGTACTCTGCTTAGTGGCCGATCACAGTTCCGTTTTCCTGAGATCGTCAGACATCGGATGTGACGTTGACCAGGTGATCAGAAGTCACGTGAGGGGCATTGCCAGCAGATGGGAAATACTATTTATAGCTTGGACTTCAGTTGAATGATAGCTTAGCTTCGTTGATGCCTTGTGATTGTACGTGTTGGTGCTTTGGGAAGACGATGTTTCACGTTTTTAAAATGTTTTTATTGCTGCATTTATTTTTTGAGATGAAGTGGGTGGCGTTTAAAGATAATATTTCCCGGTGCTTAATTCTACTCATTTACACTTTTATGAAGAAATTTATACGTGTTATGTTCTTCTCATGTTTAAAGCGGCTATGGCTTACGATATTGGTGCAGTTTCATTCAAGTGTGTAAACAGAAGATGGAGACGGACTGTCGCCGTGCATTTGGCTTTTTTTTAAAATTTCGTAAGGATGTGCCTGGAGATGTGCGTGTTGTGAAGTTCAGTCTTTTGGAATTGGGAAGTGTGCCTGTTGCCTACTGCATGTTTCTCAGATAATATTTTTCTTTTTATTCCTATTTATTGAAATAGTCTGACTTTTATTTACAGTTAATATTCTCTCTCCTTTTAAGAATACGTTTTTAAGTTCCAGACATTACTCTGGTTTCACTTTTTGGAATCTTGCCAACTTTTCTTTTAGAGTGGAGGAACAAGCGGTAGGATTACAATGTGGTTTCCAAGAGACCAGGGTTTTTCCTGTTTCGATGCTACAGATAGGTTGTGATAGAAGTTGGTCCGAAACACACGCAACAGCGGATTACCACGTGGTGTATTCGGCACTGTTACGACTTGTAGTATCGTGATATTTGTGATTCCTAGGAAACTCTATCAGACGGATTTCGCTAGGGAGTTTCCATTTAGGCTTGCTGCAGTTCAGAAATCCATTTATTATTAACTTTTAGTTAATGTCCTGCTTCTGGTCTTCAGTTTACTTTTGAGTGGCAGTTAAGGGTATATGGAGATTTCAGTTAAGCTAATGTTGATAAATAAGTTGTGCTTGCCTTTATATGAAATATTTTATATATGAGAAGAGAGATTGAATTTAATTAAGTAATAAAATTTTTTCATTAATTATTTTTGTTTTTCTTAAATGTCAGTAATTAATATTGTTATCTCAGTTGAACTGGATTAAGTTTATATTTTCCTTAATAGTTAATTGAAATAAGTTTACATACTGCTTTTGAGATAAATACCTTTTTTGAAATTAAACTTTATTTTTCTTTTAATCAGTTTTAAATAAAGTTAATAGTCTTTGATTAAAGTTTAAAATTAAGTTTAATTACAGTTTTTATAAATTAAAGTAAAGTATGATTTCTTTGAAATAATATATTTACTTTCTGGTGCTCCAGTTCATGTCTCAAGCATGTTGATATAGTCTCATAGAGAACTTATGTCATGTGTTTGAAAGTCATATTCTATTTTAATGATTTTAATTTCTATTATTTTTTTATTTAAATGTTTTAATAAAAATTGTTATTTCTTTGAACTTGGCTTGGTTTTCTTTAAATATTCTTTTTACAGATAGTTTTATATTGCTTTATTTCACCAGCTTCAGTTAATAGGTTTCTGGGCAGACAAAGTCAGCAAATGTTTCCATTTGCGTGTTAACTCTCCCATTTAATAACTTTCAGGAGTAATTAACCTTTGATTATTACTTTCACTACTTGATTTTTCCAGGTTCGATGGACAGAAATCGCAATTTTTCCATGCCCAGCCAATGAAATTTGCGATTCTTAACTGACCGACGAAATTAAAAAATTTTTTCTTTGAAAATTGCAGAAATTCGCGACTTTTTCTTGTGATCAGGAGACTGAGGAAACTCTCGATTTTTCCGGAGCCGATCAACGAAATTTGCAATTTTTTCGAACTTCATCAACAAAAATTTGTGATTTTCCCGTGGCCGATGGACAGAACTCGCGATTTTTTTATGCCCGATTGACAAAATTCGCGATTCTTAACTGACTAACGAAATTTAAATTTTTTTCCCTTGTCAAATTGGTGAATTTCGCGACTTTTTCTCACAATAACCTGATAAAATTCGCAATTTTTCTGCAGTCGATCAACGAAATTTGCAATTTTTTTCATTCCCGATCAACGAAATTCGCACTTTTTCCAAGCTCGATAGACAAAAGTCGTGATTTTCCTTTTCCATATCGGCAAAACTCGAGATTTTTCCGCACCCGATCGACGAAACTCGTGTTCTTCCGTGCCCAGTCAATTAGCATATTGTAAATGACAGACGAAATTTACGACTGAGGTAAGTAGCAACTCGGGGATTTCCTATATTCATACAAATGGTATCGGCTGGGTGGTTAATTAAATTAGCAATTTTTAACTATCTGACAAAATTTGCAATTGTTTCTCGTGGCAAACTGACGAATTTCACGATTTTTCCGTGCAACCTATGATCAAAAATTGTTATTTTTAACAATTATAAATTGTCGAGATTCGCAGGCCACAAGTTAACCCATCGCGGGCCACAAAATATGCATCTCTATGCTAGAGGTCTGCACAGGCTGACATTTCCAGGCCCATGCCCGGCCTGACTCATAGAGGAAAAAGTTCGACCCGGCCTGACCCGATACAAAAATTAAAAGTTCGGCCCCGCCCGTAGAAAAAATGATATTGGCCTGGCCCGGCCCAATAAAAAAATTAAAAGTTCGACCCGAACCCGGCCCGGCCCAGAAAAAAGTTAAAATCTCGACCCGAGTGAATTTCTACAAAACATCGATTTTTATGTCGAATTGATTAAAAATTTGTCTCGAAGAGGAGTTCTGACCAAAAATATTTATCTTAAATTTTTTTTTCATGTTTATAATCTTCATTTTTATAGAAGTGTTGCAGGCTGCGATATTTATTTTTTCAATGAATCTCTATTTCTTGTATGCAAATGTTTGTTATCATTAATATTGTTAATCCATATTCCATGTATAGAAATGTTAAAAATCTGAAAAATGCTATTGCAGTAACAGCGGTAGAATTGATAAAAAGAAGTCACTGGTCCAAAGCACCAGTAAACATCAGAGTTTACTGGTCCGCAGACATCGTCACTGGCCCGCTACATAAAATTCTATTATGTACCTTTAACCCTTCAAGTGACACCTCCCCTCCTCTTCCTATTAGAATATAAACCAAACTTCCTTTCAGTTACCCAAAATTTTCAGCATAATATAAAATGTACCTAAAATTATAATTTGCTAAAAATTAAATAAACAGTACATGAACATAAGCTATAAAATTATAATTATGTATTTTATTTCCGATTATTTATTTCAACTGACTAAGTTTTAATGTAATTTTTTATTTTTTAAAATAAAATAAAGTTCTGTGGTTTGTGTTTGGTTGCGGTTTTCTCAGGGATGGGAAAATTTACGTTTACCTGTCAGAGAGGGAAAAAAAGCTACTGGTCCAGCAGACCACTAAATTTTTTTAATTAGTGGTTCAATTGAATTTTTAGTGGTCCCGGACCAGCGGACCACCAAGGATTTCGAACGCTGAGTAAAATCTTCTAAGAAGGAATTGCATAGGAAAAAAAAATGCGTTATAGACAAGTTCCCTTCTTAGCACGTGTAAATGTATTGTATATTCTTTTCTTACTTATTAGTATATTAATTTGCATGGATCAACACATATTTCAGTTTAAAACAGGGTTCCCCCATAGGCAGGTTACTTTTCACACATTTTACTATATTTTATTTAGCTATATTTTAATATGCATAGAAATCTACTATTCTTTAAAAATAATAAATTTTAATGTTTTAGTGTAGAATAATGGCGATTCAAAAATGTATGTATTTTTGCAAAAATTTTTGGGCCAGGTCTAATTTAACTGACCTTTAAATTGACCAGGTTACGCTGAGACAATGATTTTCATACGGGCTGTCTCAAATCTAGGACTGAAACTTTTGGGCTGTGAAGACTAGGAATGAAACCAGGCCCGGCTCTGTACAGAAAAATTAAGTTAGGCCTGGCCCGAGTTTTCTGAAAAAAGTATGACCCGGGCCAACCCGAGTACCATGAATGAAAATCGCCCCGGGCCGGGCTCGGGCTTCGGGCCACGGGCCGGCCCGTGCAGATCTCTAGGACCTGCTTGCCATAGCCAAAAACTTTTTTAAAAAATTGGTTCAATTCTATGCATAACTTCATACACTTTTTGATGGTACAATGGCGACAGACACACGGACAGACAGACATTTTCTATAAGCATGTTTTGTGAGATCTCTGACCCCTAAAACTTATAAATCCGTCGAAAATATTTTCGATTACAATACTTTCTTTCATTGAAGATAGAAAAAAGTAATAACATAATTTCAAGAATTTTCAATTTCAACTCAATTATTAAAAATTAATATTTTTCCAAATTAGTATTTTCTCAGAATTGGCGATCTTTAAAAAATCATTAATAGTAATAATATTTTATTAAATGACTTTAATTTTATTTAATCCTCAAAATTCTATTGAATTCCACTATATTTTGTTAACTTTGTTTTAATTTAAAATACTTTTGTGGTCTGTGGATGGATTTTATTGTTGTGGGATATGCAGATTGTTCCACAACAATTTTTCTGGCCTGCTTTGCCATCTTTTTCTGTAGTGATATTGCTTTATTGTTATTTTCAAAATTTTGTTTCTGATTGCCAATTTCAGAAATCATTGTTTTTGCAAGTCAGTTCACTAATTTTTTTAATGTTCCTTGCAAGCAGTTATTTTCCACTTGCATATCGCAAGTCAAACCTCTTTTTAGGTTTTATTAGTGCCATTTGCACATAGCATCTCTTCTTGAGTGCCTGTTGGCCAACAGAGTTTTCCCCCATCTAAAATGGAAAGGCTCTGAGTGACACTAACACACAACATACACTAACACACAATCAATAGGAATTTGTGATTATAAAAAAAGAAATGAGAGTACAGGGGGTATATTTCTTCTAGGGGAGAGGCATTCTGCATCCCTGAAGAAATGTACTTTTCATTCTGAAAAAAATTACAAGAATAAGCTGTTCACCAGAATGTTATTATATAAAACCATGTTTAACCACTTCACTACTGGCATCCCATACACAAATTTTATTATGTTGGCATCTCTTTTTTTGAAAATAGTTACCTTTGCTTATATAATCTCGAAAATGCTCTAATTAAACTAGGCAAAATATTTATTGTCGGAGCACAGCTCCGGCTTCCCTGCAAAAATTACACTTATTGTTAACACAATAGCGTCCAAAATATTTGACGCATTGACACAAAAAATGAGCTGGACGTTGGTAGTGCCAAAGTCGAAGTGTATGAAATTAGTATTTTGGTAACTTTAAGTTAAAAATAATATTTGTTTTAAGAGACTAAGTAGTAACCTATGTATGAGTTCATTTTTAAACAATTTCTTTCGTCGAAATTCGACGAGATTCATGTTATTAATTAAAACATTAGCTCTATTGCTGTAAATTATGCATTTTAACATCATACGAATCATTATGGAGTCGATATTGAAGTCGATGTTCATACATTGGTAACCTGAGATATAGATCCCCCCCCCCCCCCCCCCCACCACACACACACACCTTTTTAGAAGTTTTACATTCTACGTATGTAACAACCACTATTTTTTTTTTTCGAACTTTTCATTCTTTGTAATCTTCCAAATCGATGCAATTCATTTTTAATATTAAATTCAGATAAACGAAAAGAAAATCGAATACGGAAAATACGATTTTGGGCATTAGTCGAATGGCTACGAGTGATAACCAAAGAAATCGAGAAAAATATAATGTCATGTATGCGTTACTTATATGTATGCATTACTTTTATGTATGTATTCTTATGTATGTATGTTTGTATTCAGACGAATGTATGTTTCTATTGGGAAATTTTCGTAATCGGGTTTGTAGACAAATTCATAATTTACTGAGCATTGTTTGATGCGCAAATTGAACAATTTGGTAGCTGTCCCAATTACTGAAGATTACTCAATTTTTTTTTAATTCATCGTAAGTGAATATACAGTAGAAGATCTTTATAACGCAAACCTAAAAATGCAAGGTTGTGCGTTATATAGAATTTTGCATTATATGGATCACATCATTAAATTCACCTTGTAAACATGGCCAAATATCACTAAAACATATCAAAATACATTAGAATATCTCTATACTGCATTTCTTGTTACCAAGAGTTCTCCAAATTATAAATTTTTGCATAATATAGGTCAGACATTGTTAAATTTACTTTATAAACATGATCCAAATATAACTGACACAAGCATCCCTTATATTAGACATCTTCAAAAATGTTTATTGCAAGAATAGCATTTTCTTTCAGTAAAAAAGGTCTTAAATTAGAAGATGAAGTTGAACTAATGTATCAAATTTAATCCTGTAGAGAGTAGCAATATTTTTTTATGTGAAAATGCAGGTGCTTTTAACTGCAAAAATCTTTGTTTACATCTGAAAAGTTATGCGTTATATGGAGAATTGCGTTATATAGAATTGTGTTATAAAGATCTTTTACTGTATTTCAACTGAAATGCAAGTGAACATTCTGAAGTAAATGAGATAAGCATTTTTTTTTTGTCAAGATGTACACTAGAAAACAGAAATATGTAGATTACAAAATAAAAAATTCCTGTACGGGTTGGAAAATTATCTTCACTATTTCTTGGTTTTAAGATTTTAGCTAATTTTACTGCAGAACACGAAGTTAAAATGCAAAGAACGCGGTTAGAGATGAATCATCAGTACTGAATTTCAATGGAAATTTCGCCAAATTAGTCAGATACAGCCAAATTGGCTTAATTTGTGACGACATATTTTTGGTCGCCAAATTTGGCGATATTTCGTACAAATGTCGCGAAAGTAGCGATAAATGTGACGTTAATGTATATGACTATGATCGCTTATGCTTATGATCGGAGAAATGGATACAACAATGAAAGATAATTCGTGAGACATCATATTCACTAAAAGTCATAAATCAATCCCTGATTTTTTTTAATTTGCTGCCTAGATTTAGTGTACATTTTAAGAAATATGCATATTTTATATGTTCAACATTGTACACAGAAGTTTAAAAAATGACGGTTAAAAGAAAGTAATTCAAATGTATAGAGTTATTCAGCTTAATTCTATGTGGAAAAGTCCCATAAAAATAACCCAGATACTTCCTAATATTTTCATAATAACGATATAACGACAACTCAGATGAATAAAGGTATCAAGTTTGATAGAGGAGTATAGCAGACTATCTGTGAGTGTGTGTTACATACGTGTTACAAACCTTTACCTGTTGCCATATTAAATAAGTGTGGGCTGTGCCAGACAAGCAAGTCTTTGAAGGAGCTTTGAAGTTTTCTGACGCTAACTCGATGGATCAAGTTCTCAAACATCGGAGCTAAATTAAAAAAATCAAAATCTCTCAAATACATCCGGGGGTAATTCTATATCCTTACTATCGATTCTCTTATCCAATGGTTTCTCTTTACTTTTAACATTTCTGAATTATTCTAAAGAACAACAAATTATGCTGCCTTCAGTTATGCACTGAACAGCTTTTATCTTTGCAAACAAAGGTTACAAATTTCCCTAAATCAACTTCTATTATTGGAAAAGGAAGAGCTGTAAAATGTGCAAAAATCAAAGAAATTAGTAAAACAATCATAGAGCAGTTAGAATCAGAAGCTTTCATTCTTTTGGCACCAACGGGTACTGCTGCATTTAATGTCAAAGACAAGGTAACTCACTTAGTGCTTAAAGAACCAACGTGTTTTATATAGTTCGCTAATTTAAAAAGTCAGCAATAAATCTACAGCTCAGAATGGATACAGTGTTATTTCTCATTATTGACGAATTTTCAATGATAGGATGTCGTCTTATGGCTGACCTTGAACAAAGATGTCGTGAATGTAAAATAGATAGCATTTAGCCTTTTAGAGGCTTATTTGTTTAAATCCTTGGACGTATTAGGTAGCTATATCGCGTAAAAGACATCCCTTTATATAAGAGACATTCTTTAAAAGTCATTTTGATTATTCGCGGACAAAAAATGCTTAGAGCTTTTAAAAAATGTTTCACATTAACAAACTCATTGAGACAAAATGACGATCAGCAGACACAGTTCCGAAAGACTCTGAACTCACTTTGTGGGAGTCAAGTTTTTGACTACCTCTTACCCCTTATGCAACGATGCAAAGATATACTGCTTTCGGCTAACTTGAATGATTTGAAGGTGCCATAATATGTCTTTTTCTCAAAACCAAGCAAGCTAAAGAATATAACCAAAAAGTACTTCTTAAATCAAAGCGGGGGCCAATAAACAAGAATTTTAGCAGATCACAATGATTAAATAACAAGATCGAGTGAAGATGATCATGCGTCTGGACTTCAGTCTAGACTTTCCTCAGCAGCTGGATGCAGGGTTATGCATTATGCTACATACCAATATCTGAACGGAGTGAGGATTGGTAAACGTAAGTACGATAAAATATATTGCCTATGGCCTACGTTTTCAACCTCAAGGCTTGCCACAGGCCATAATAGTTCATTTTGTTGAGTATCATGAGCCATTTCTGACTGTATTTTTTTTTTTTTTTATCAAACCTATTTGTAAATATTGGAAAGAAGAAAAAGCCTCATTCTCACGAAGTTAGTTACCTTTAACTGTTGCATACCTTGCCACCATACATAGATCCTCGAGTTTAACATTGTCAAAAACTGCTGTGGATATCCATCTAAAGGTGTTGTCACATAAAACAACTTATGTCATTTTTACTGTAGTTTGTCATTTAGAGAAAGTTCTAATGGAAGCAGTTTTCACTAAGGACAGGCATTACCGAAATTAGAAGTACGGAAGCACTTGCTGACAGATTAGAATTTGTGCATTACCCGAGGCAACTGACAACTGAGTTAAACACTTTAAAATGAAGTATCGACAATTGTTATTTCAAACTTACTTTTATACTATTAAACAGTAATCTAGAAAATAAAACTTTTTTTAAATAATATCTTTTAAGTTTACGCGCCTCCATGCTCCGACATTTCGGCCTGACGGATACTAGTTTTTATTATTGGTACCAAAAACAAATACCTTATGCAGCATTTGAAGGTGCATATATGTATTAATGTGGTGTTTCTAAAATTTCCAAAAACTGAGTAATCTTATATGCTTACAAATACACACATTTAAAAAAAAATAATAAAAATTACAGATTGTAAGATTAATAAATATTTTAAGTGAGATTAAAAATGAATGACCTGCAGAGTTGATACTGAAGTCCCTGATCCGAAGGATTACTAGTGTCCTATACATTTGTAATTGCTGAAACTTCAGTTGAAGTGCACAGTGGATACACAAAAAAGTTTTTGGATTCTGTTAGTCTGTTTATTCAGTGATAGCTGCTACTAAAAACATCTGATTAACTTATAATTTGGTATGTATATTTGTGAGGCACCCAGATTTAGCTGTATAGTCTTTAGCTAAATTCATTTCATTCGTTCAGAAAATATAGAGCATTTTCTTTCATGTCATAATTTTTCTCTACTGGAATTCAGACAATTTTCAAATTTTATCATCCATTGAAAAGTAAAAGCTGCATTTGAATAATTTATGTAAATGTTAAATTATGGATGCTAAAGCTTTCCATTAGGGTCTTAAATTATTCCATTTAGGCTGTTACAAAAACTACTTTGTAGTGCCAAATCAAGTTTACTTAAATAGCCATTTGACAGTTTACACAATTATGGATCATTACCCAATGGGTTTAAAAGTCTTCAAATACTCATATGCCTATTTTGGGTTTATTTTGTATGCTATTGCTATTGAAATAGATTAGGATGTATTTAGATAAGATCTTAGATTTAAATATTAAAGAATGACCATCAAAAATTGTAAAAACATTAGATTTCTAAATTAAGATATAAGTATAGTAAATTCAGTTTATGTTCAATAATTAACTTTCTTACAAGAATTTATTTATTTAACTTCTCCATCAGATGCAGGCTATTTTGTGGTTTGCTAATGAGTAAGTAGTGCCATTTAGGTATTAGAATAACATCCAAATTTATGCTTATTCTAATAAAATTACAGTGTAAAATGAATTCTAAGATATACTACAATTCTTATATAGCACAATAAATAGAAAATTGTGAATGTAAAATGAGATACTTCTGAAATTTTTGAAAGCTTCGGGGAATTTTATACACTTATAAATAGATTTATATAACTTAAAAAATTTAAATTGTGGATTGTAGGATATTAAATATTATGCAAAGCGATATTGAAAAAACAAGGTCTTGCAGAGCTGACATTGAAGCTCTTGATTTGCATATTTACTAGTTTAATAATATGCACCTACTTGCCTAATTGCCATTTCACGAAGAATTCATGAAACAATGCTAATGGGAAGGGTGAAAAAAAAAAGCTAGATTGCTTCTCATTTGGAAATGAATTATCTTGGCATGAAACCTAATTTCAAAAGATCTGATCATCTGAAATTTAAGTAAAAGGTGTACTTCAAATCCTCTTGATGTCAGTGAGTATGTGGTAACCTCTGAAGATGTTACAATCAGTGCAGCTGGAGAGTACTTCTCTAGCAAATGATGCGAGTTTGAAATATGTTTTGTTTTTAATATTTGTGAACCTCTCCATTTCATTACATCAAAACTAGTCTCTGTATATATGATATGAAATGATTCTGTGTTCCATTATTTATGAAGTCAGAAAGCAAAACTTCTAGTGTACTGTGCAGTTGTGTAATTTTAATAATAACTGTTAGATTTTAATGTAAAATCTGCCTGTTTTTTTTCTTATCTTTTATTTAAAAATTGTTTTTACAAAATAAAATCTTCAAAATGAGGGTGCAAATAACATATACCTCCATCCCCCCCCCCCCCAAAAAAAAATGCTGTGTTTAAATTTTTCTTTCTATTATGCATTATTAAAGTGACTTTTTAGAAAAACTATATCATCAATTCTTTCTTTTGTACTATCTGTTCTCTCTCTTGCTCTGATAAAGTATAGTTCCTATATATTAATATATTTAGGAGTTTTATTTTTATTTTTTTTAGTGGAAAGTGTGAATTTTGATCCTCCTCTGCTAACTGCTTTATCAACCTCTGCTGATCAGGTGAGAAAATATTAATATTTTCTGTTTTAAAATTATATTTTTTATGTGCACTTATTACTTTGGCATATTTGTTTGTGATCAACTAAGTGAGTATTGATTAAATAGAAGTATAAATATTTTGAAATAAAATCTAATAACATTATAATAAATTTGTTTTTCTCTGAGAATTCGCAAAACAAATATCTAGTTGAAATTTTTCCTTTCGCAAAAGGATAAAAAGAATTTTAAGAAATACACTCCGTAATATGGTGTAATAAAATCTGTTCTGTGTTTTATTCCTTAATGTATATGTATGATAAAATATAAATATATGGAAGTTATTCATGATATAGAAAATTTTGCAGTTTCTCTTTAACTATGGGGAAAAAAAAAAAATTCTAATTGTTAATGCATTTTATTTGTATAAAAGGCAGAGTTTATAATTTTATATACAAGGTGTGCCTATTGAATTCCAGGACTGGGGCTAATACAACAGAATGAATAATAAAAAGCAAACATACATTTAATAGTCCTCTAAATAATGACCTCCGGCTCTCGCACACTCAGTGTTGATTTTAGGGGGTGCCCTGGGGTGACATTTCCCCCCAGAGCAATGAGATCCCCCCCCCCCCCCCCCCCAGAACTCTACAATGTCCCTCCCGGAGCCACACAAATCCCACCCGGAGAAAAGTGTCTGAATTCAACACTGCACACACTTTTATGCATGGTAGTACAAATTCTGGAAACATGCTTTGTAGTCCTCTGAAGATATGCTTCAAAGTTGAGCAGTTATGTTTTTCTTTATGTCCTCTACGTTCTGAAATCGATGCCCTTTCAGAGCAGTCTTAGGTTTTGGGAACAAGTAAAAGTCAGGCAATGAATACGGAAGATGATTTATCTCTACAATGTCATATTTTGTCAAAAAGCGCTTCACATTGAGAGCATAGTGGGGCCTGGCGTTGTCGTGCAGTAGTAGCCAGCTGCCTTTATCCATATTCGGTTACACACGGTGTAGTTGTTTAACTAGCCGATGCAAAACAGCTTCGTAGTACTCTTTGTTGACAGTTTGATTAGGTGGCATAAGCGTGTGATGAATCAGTCCATGTACATCAAAGAAAGCAGTCAACAAGACTTTCACTTTCAACTTCTGGAAACGGAATTTTTTCTGCCTTGGAGAAGATGGTGATCTCTTCTTTTCTCTGTCTCTTTGTTTTGTGATCTTATTGGTAACACCAGGATTCGTTGCCTGTCACGATCGAATGCAGAAACAACGGATCTCGGTCAGCTGCGTCGATTAAGTCCCCACAAGCTTCCATTCTGCATTACTTCTGATCGTCTGTCAAAAAGTGCAGCACAAACCACGAACAAATCTTTCTCTTTCTCAAATTCTCCCTCATAATCTTCTGCACCATGTACTTGCCCATATTTAACTCATCCGCAAGCATCCTAAGAGTCTTTTGGCGATCTGCAGTCACCAAAGCGCAGACTTTTGTGACCTCATTGTGTGTTAGTTTTGTGATGGGTCGCCCACTGCACTGGTTATCTTCCGTACTTTCTCTGCCATCGCGAAAGCGTGCATACCATTTGAAATTACAGGAACAGGACATAGCAGCATCTCCATATGCAATTTTCAGTAACTCGTATGTTTCGCTCAGTGTTTTCCCAATTTTGAAACAGAACTTGATATTCACTCTTTGCTTCATCTCTGACCATGACACATGCTCTAATGAACCACCTGCGTTTACCTTCTCCAAACCAGAAATGCTGATGCAATCACTCCACATTTGTTCCACCTTCGCGCCTCATTGGTTATGCTATCACATCCGCATGATGAAGCATTCCTACACATTTTCATTCATTAACTACACGCACAGTCCTGGAATTTAATAGACACACCTTGTATATTACTAATCAATGTTAAGAATATGTCCTTTTTTAAATGATAAAACACCCCAATTACCCAATACAATTATTATTAGCATTTTTTAAAAATAAAAAATGAATTTGACAGAATCAACTAATTTAAAAGAAATACAAATTAATTTTATTTGAAACATTTAAGTAAGCCAAAAAAGTACGAGTTCTTTGCATATAGAAATGCGAGATAAAGAATAATTTGGACTTATTATGAAAATTTTGAAACTTCTAATAACTAAGCAGAAAAAATGCGACAAGAAAGCACTTTTAATTAGTAAAAAGAAAACACTTATAAAATGTTCATAAAAATTAGGAATAATTGTGATTAAATATTTACCATGTCATAAATTTCATTTTTTTATAGTTAAATTATCCCTTTAAATTTCATTGGTAGCAATGTTCTTGCAGTTACAATCTATTTTTATTTTTAACATAATTCAAATAATCAATCAAGCAGACAATTTTTAAAAATCTTATTAATGTATTAAATAAAACTACTACTGCGGACCAGAAAAAAATTGAGCTCCTTATATCTGGTCAGTGGGCAAGTACCCCCCCCCCCCCCCCCCCCACACACACACACACATACACCCCTGCCTTTCTGGTAACAAGGCACTGCACTTTATGCAACTCTCAATGATCCTTCCTGTCTGTCACACTAAGATTTTTTTTTAAAATTTGCATTGTTTCATTAAGACTTATAAAAGTTATTTTTCTAACCAATCAGCAAGAATATGTGTGCTGAACTAAACAATCTATTCATTAACCTTCTCATCCGTCCAGTAGTCGAAAAATATGTTTATATTAACTTCCAGAAAAGAATTCGCAAATTAGACAAAACAGACAGGCATTATTGCGAAACGCATATATTCTTTGTGGTTTAAATATAACTGTTTAAAATCTGGAAAAATGTATTTTGAGTATTTTGAAATTACAAAATACTTGATAAAAGCATTGTAAAATGCATTATAAAAATACTATGATTTTATCGGCTTAAAATACAAAATACAATTTATTTTGAAAATGTATTTCAAATACATGTATTTTCGATGCTGCCACTAGTATCTCTGCCACTATTGAATTTTTTTTAATTTTAAATTATTTATATTAGACATTATTTTATAAGTGCAGCTAAAGTTTTATTTTGAATAAGTCAAATAATTTATAAGAAATAAGAAAATAAGAAAAACCAATAAGAAAAACCATATTGTAGTTAAATCTGTTAAAGTCCATTATGTTGCAATTCTACTCTTGATAATTTTCTAGGTAGCAATGGTTTTGTTTTTTATGATGCAGTTTATGAATTTATACATTTATACATCATTTATTTATATATTATGAACTATTTAAACATCGTTCATGGATTTAAGGAAAAAAAAAATTATATATATTTATACTGTGCAAAAATACCTTATGACATTAATTTGGTTGTTTTGCATGAAAGAAATCCACTGTCCCATAAAATAATTGCTTGAAGGCATCAAACCACCAAAATCAGTGCTGGAAGCTTATGTCATAGCTAGGGGTGGGGAATTTCTAGAAAATCTTACCAGCCAACGATTTATTTCACCAGCCAGTAAAAGGCAACGTACAGTTGAAAATTTTTATGACAAAATTACGCAACTCAAAAATAGTTGGTTTCTATTACTATAATGCATTTTCATATATTTTTTTCTATAAAATTAAGAAATATAAACAAGAGATGAAAGTTTAATATAAAGTAGAACTTCATGCCATGTTTATATCGCAGTAATTAGGAAAGTTGAAAAATATAGCTAACTACTAAATGAAAAAACGTTTTTGGCATACCTCTATAGTTTGCAATTTTCAAAGACTGCCTAAAAAGTAACTCGCCCTGTCAGAAAAGTCACTCACCAGTGGCGAGTAAAATGATGCGTTTTCCCACCCATGGTCATAGCTCTTGTTGTATTTGTATGACAGAAATACACTGTCACATTAAATTGTGACAATAAAAATACAAAATAGTTTTTCTATGCGTGATATCCATAAAGAGCCTCTTGCACAGGAGGTCACGCAGAATTCGAAAGTAAACTCAAAGTTAGCCAAAGTTACAAAAAGCCTAGCCAAAAAAAATCAGAAAACAGACTTGAAAATTAAATAAATCTTGGCGGACAGACTGAGAGTCAGCTTTTTATTATTGAAACACTCCCAACTTCACCTCACTCCGTATAACCTGAAAAACACACAAGTTCCTCATTCCTTTATAGTTAGAGTTTAGTTGCTTTACCAGGTCTTCCTGGTTAATAGTTTCAACAAATTTTGAGCTCCACCAATCAGTGTATTGCATAGATATTCCATAAACTGACAATGATGAATTGGCAAAATAGTGAGCTAATTTTACCTGGGATGGATGATCAATTAACTGAATGACCATTGTGGTCATGAAAATGATATTTTTGTAGCGTTTTTATTTTTATCGCCAATGATAGCTGAGTACTCAAGAATATAAGGAATTCTCTTTCTCTCTAGATATACCTATAGGTGAAAAACAAAGTTAGTCAGTCTGAATATAAACTTGCAATTGTTATCCAACTAATTTTCACCACTTTGTTGTATTAGAATTCCTGATAGTGAGAAGTGAATTTTTCTTAATTATACTTCATTTCTGCTAGTAGGTTTGGATGTAATAAAGTACAAATTATTGGATGAATTACTTAAATAAAAAGTTTGAACAAGATTATTATATGGATCTAATTAAAATAACTTTGAATTAAATGTTTTGTCTGTATCCCATTCATAACACATAGTTTTTGATGCAAACTACTTTTCATGGAGCTTGTAATAATGTATGTTTTAGTGCCTTTTCAGTCATTTTTTTAATAACTTTTTCTAAAAGAAGAAATAATAAATAATGAATAATTAATTTATAAAGCTGAAATATGTCCATAACTAACTCTGACATCATTGTATTAATGCAGTGTTACTTGATAATATTGTGAAAATTCACATAAAAAATAACACAAAAATAAGACAAATTTCTCACTGACTGGCCAAATTAGAAAATCTCCACTAATATATGTAAAGTAAAATTTCTGTGATTTATTTCCCAAGGCCGGTAAAGGTGATGATGTGGTGTTAAAACAGAAAAATCAATGTAATGTAACAATGTTTTGTGGTGTATAATTATGTACAGTAATACTTGCATGTATATAGGGCAATTCCACAGAAAATCATCATTTTTGGAGGGGGAATCAAATTTATAATATGCTTAATTTAAGGTTATGATTGGAAAACTTGATATTTTTATATTCTATAGAAAAATCCTAACAAAAAGGCATTGTAAATTACTGTTTACAAACTAAGTTAAGTACCATTATTGTCACGTCAGTTACACAATAAAAGTTATGTCAGTTACACGTGTAAATGCCATTTTTTTCTTTATTATTATTCAGAAATTAATTAAACAAGTTACTGTTATAATTTGGCCTTATTTGGTTTTGTTGAGAACATTAAATCACATTTTTTAACTGGATAGTTTTGATAATTTTTACACTTCAATGAAGGCAGAAAAAATGTTCGTATATTTT
This sequence comes from Maratus speciosus, assembly GCA_963932465.1. NCBI lineage: Eukaryota > Metazoa > Arthropoda > Arachnida > Araneae > Salticidae > Maratus > Maratus speciosus. Next base: position 387,938,354 of record OZ010791.1, read on the forward strand.
ACGTCAGTTACAAAATTTTGAATTGCAATTTTTGGGACTCAAAGAGAGATTGAAATAATCAGCAGGTATTTGGGTATTAAGACCTTATTAAGAAATATTTTAAATTGTAAAAATTTGTTCTAGCTTTATTATAAATTTTCTACATAGATTTGAAAACAAAATTCGATGATAAAATGTTACGTCAGTTACGATGGAATTGCCCTATAGACATACACTTGCACACACACTTTCCAAATTGTCAACAAACTTGATGATACTTTGCAAAAATTAAGACAAAAATTCAAGCAAATTTCTCGTTTAGGAAATCTCGACTGTAATATATCTAAAGTAACATTTCTCCGATTTATTGCCCAAGGTTGCCAAAGACATCTTATTCTGGTTCATTATAATTTAGAACCATTTCTTAAACATAGTATAAAAAACTGGTTATTATAAAAGTTATAGGTTGAATCCACATCAATTCAGGCAGGGGGGGGGGGGGTGTTCCCTACATAGTCTCAGAAGTTTTTGAATGGAAAATATGTTAAAATTTAAGAAAAAGTAAGATACCTGTATATTTTTGTTTTGTCCAAAAAAATTCTTGGCCAAAGATGACATCCCGGACACCATTTCCCATTCATGATTTTCGATAAAAAAATTTAAGGTGCTCTATCTCTAGTACAGTGCAAGATATTTTATTGCGTTTTTAAAAAAAAAAAATTTAAAGATAATATTTTTCTGTTTAAAATGATATACCCAATTTTGAAATATGTATTCAACTTTTCTTGTGGCAGCTTTTTGATTTTTTTTTTTTTTTTAATTTATCAAAAATATATATATATATTTTTTTTCAAAAATGCCAATTCCAAAAATTTTGATTTTTTTTGCTGTTGATCAATACCATTGTGTGCTTCCACTTTTGAGTTTAACAAGTTTTAGAAACATTTAAAAAATTCAGAGAATTTTACCGGAACTGTATATACAGTTCCAGTAAAAGTCACCGAATTTTTGTTTATTTGTATCATATTTGTAAAAGTAAGCCTACTACATATCCTAAACAAGTTGGAAATTGCAACGTCAAATGTGGCAAATGAGGTACGTTCGTACTATAACTAGTTTTATAAATATTTAGATCTTGGTGCAATAAGTGTTACACTCTTGGGCAGAAAGGCATGAATACAAAATTTATCATGATTCTATGTATTAAATTCAGTAATACGGAAGTAATATGAATCCATCTTAAAAAGGACTTAATCACTAGGGCAACCTAGAATCATTATCGATCATGGTATATCATTGAATCAATTACGTATTATAAGATTTTTAAATAGAATGAAGAAAACTTTTACTAATATCTTTTTAAGTTTTAATTCAATTTTCATAACATTTGAAGTGATACATACTTTATTTTCAACACCGAACATTGCATAGTAAAACAATCTCAATAACATATGTCAATTACACAGCAATACAACTATATTAATGCAAGTTAGAGTTCAGACTGATGGGTAGACAAACCGAATCCATAAAGACTTTCAACTATGTTGGAAAGTGTTAAAAACACATAAATAGGTTGGAATTTGACTTTTAGAAACTTAGAGACGGAAGCATACTTGAATACTTTCATACAACCCTGTATTTTATCTACTATCTTTATATACATGCCACTATTTAGCTAATATTTAATTAAGATTGAAACACACTTAAAACTAATGAAATCACACTTCCAGAGTTTATCATCTATAGTCGGCCATATATCTAATTCTTTGTGTGGACCTGTATATCATTTTATCTATATTCTGCAAACATATTGTAGTATACTAAATGGAGTTCAGCGTAAAAATGCATAACTCATTTAAAAATCACCTTTAAACTACTTTCATTCATACTCGATAACCCTTACGATTTCTTTTGTGTAGCCCTGTATATGATTTATAGCATTTATACACACACACGTAATATAGAAAAATTTAGTTAAATTTAAAGACTCATATCACAACTAAAAATGCTCTTCCAGCAATCATAGCTAATATACAGTATTTCGTATACAGCTAAATATCCGAAATCTTTTGTGTGTCCCTGTAAATACTACACTTTCTAGTATACAAGAAGTAACTTGTTGTAAACCTCAGCAACATATATCAATTTCATTATATGTGAAAGAGTTTAGCGTAATTAAAATATGCCATAAACAATATTTCCCTTATACCGTTATGTAACGGAATTCTTTTTTGTGAATCTGTAAATTAATAGTATTCTTTGCACCACATATTTTACAGAATATATTTTTTAGTACACTTCATTTTAGTACATAGTTAAGATATTTTGTTTCCATATTTTGTTTTATTTGTTCTATGCTTCCATTCACTGAACTTTTAAGACACACCTTGTATGACTTGTCAAAATCAAAAGTGGAAGTTTTTCTTTACAGGGAAAGTAGTAGTAAATGATATTGATCAACAGCAAAAAAATCAATTTTGGGATTTTTGAAAAAAAAAAAAAAAAAAAAAAATTGATTAAAAAAAATCAAAAGGCTGCCACAAGAAAAGTTAAATACATAAATTGAGTATATCATTTTAAACAGAAAAATATCTTTAAAATAAAAAAACCTGAACACAATATCTTGCACCGTTCTAGAGATAGAGCACTTTAAAATTTTTATCGAAAATTGCGAATGGGAAATGGTGCCCGGGATGCCATCTTTGGCAGCTGTATCTCGGGCCAGGAATTTTTTTGTGCAAAACAAAAATATACAGTTATCTTATTTTTTCTTGAATTTTAACATATGTTCAATTTAAAAACTTCTGAGACTATGAAGGTAAGATTTTTTCTTTGGCTGCCTGAATTGACATGGACTACACCTGTAGGAAAACAAAATAAAAATATAGTATAAGAATATTACATTTCATGCTTCAGGAGGCTGCAAATAATGATGTGTATGATTTGCCGACAGCCTGGATGGAAAATGATAACTGTGAAGAAGTAAGAAGAGTGTAAGTATTAATGATTTTTCTTGTTGGTCTGGATACTTATTTTTCCATACACTATGGTCCCTTGGATGACAAGTTAAATATTTGTTAATTTTTCAGTTTACCTAAACAACCTTCTTCTGAAGCACAGAATTTGAATCAGCAGTGAGTACTTTTTTTTTTAATTTCTTGACTGGCCTAATAAGAATTTTTATAATTATGAATTATGAGCTTTGTTATTTAAATTAAATGCAGTGCAAAATGTTTTCACATATATAAACTAGTCGTTGGGGGCCATTGTAATACTTACCCATCATGGATATGCATAATATAAAGTATGAAAATTAAACTTGTGTAAACTATTTATAAAATGCATTGCAATTCCAAAATACAATTTAAGCATATATATAAATATTTTTAATGCATAGCAATGCTGTATTACTGAATTGAGGGTACTACTTGATTATCCCATCGACCAATTTCGATAAATTATATAAGTCACCAAACTAGTTGCAAAATTATACAAACTAGCCGCCTTTGGCGACCAGTTTTGTCTCCCTTAAAATTTATGTTTAGGAAAGCATGCTAAGCATTGTATCATGTTACTTTTATTCATAATTTAATTTACGTGGACTCCCTTAAGTATAATTAATATAAAACCCTAAGCTAATATTAGTTTTTGTTGCATTAAAATATCGCAATTTGTTGATTTTCTGTAAGCAGGTAAACCCTACTGGTTTACAGTGGGAGTCTATGGGAATTTGGCGAAATATTAGAGAGATCGCCAAGCTCGCGTCACTTTTGGCAACTAATTTTGGTTGCCAAATTTGGCGGTATATCGCCACATTGGCAACAGACTTGACAGCATTTGGCAATGGAACAGATATATAGATTGACATAATTCTTATTTTAAATAACAAATAAATTAGTAAAAGATTAATAAAAATACAAATAAAACGTGGAATTAAAAAGCACTTGATGACGCAACAAACATGTGTAGCATGTTTAATGTCAAGTGAATGTGACATTATTGGCATTTAATCTTTTAGTTTGGCGATGGTTTTTTGGGTCGACGGGATAATCGAGTAGTACCGAATTGCATAAAAGAAACATCCTTATAACTCCAAAAATTATAATCATATTAACTAACAGTTTACTTCGTCGGATTAAGTGTCTCATTTCCAATTAAAATATATCTTTGAATTGAAATTTGAATGAAATACAGGGTCATGAAAAATCGAAGAACGTGAAAAATATGATTACAAATATCTCGGCAACTAAGTATCCAATTGACTTCATTCTTTATGCAGAATTTGTTTTTTTAATTGTCTTTTATATTCACTCCTTCAAATAAACAATTTCGAAAATTTTTGTATGCCTTTTATCAGAACGAATATTTTGAGAGTCCAAAAAAAAAAAAAAAAAATAGTTTCGGATAATCGAGGTTACTGATATTCAATAGGCTTCTTTCCATTATTACATACTACTAAATACACACCAAATTACAAGTCTCTATCTTAATTTGTTCGGGAGATAGAGCGTTTACAGACAGACACACAGATAGATGGATGGCAATTTTTTTTTCTTCTAAAAATATGTTTTTCAGAATCTCTAATGTCTGAAACGTGTAAATCTGTCAATTTTTTTTTTTCGATTTTTAAAATGATTACAAGACTTACCCTATACTACGTGTGATGGGTAAGTAAAGGAGTAAAATCATTTCACATATATAAAAAGATGTAAAACGATTTTACCTATTTAGTTTGTTGAATATTTTACAAAAATGTTTCAAAATAATTTAACTGAGGTATTATATTAAATATTATATACTAGCAGGCTTTGCCTGCTATGCTGGTCAGTTTCTCCAAATGAACTTTGAATCAAGCAAAATATATATGTGAATTGTACCTTGTGTTTAAAAGTAATATGGGCATTTACCTGGATCATTGTGGACATTTACCTGGATATCATCCGTTATTGAATCATAGGTCTCTTCAATAGACCAGCTACCGCTTTTTCCAGACTTTGCCAAAAGCAGAACATTAAAGCTGATTTCATTTCAATAATGCAAGAGTTATGTGCCCTCTGAAGAATAATTATGAACTAACAATCTGTGAATCTATTGGAATTGTAAACATGTGTAGAAAAGCATGCAATGACATTTTATCCTACAACGTTTCAAATATATGGATGGGTTTAATCAGAGAACAGTGATTTCTAATAAAAAAACAACCTCCTTCCTCCTACACATTTTTTCTGTTTTTCATCGTGTTAGTTGAATCGACAATCAAACCTGGATGAACAGTTTGAAGCAAAGGTTTTATGAGTGAAATATGGACAAGTAATGTTCGTAACAGCCGTTTCCTTCTGTTTATAAAAAAAAGTAATGCTTTGGAAATGGACCAATGAAAATCTGCGTAGATACAGTGAAACGAATCTGATTGGTCAGAGCTTTCTGATGCTATAATGGGGGTTACCAAGGGAGGGATCCCGGCTCTGTCGCCAAACATCGCCAAGCTTGTTACCAACTTGGCGATATATCACCAAATTTGGCAACCAAAAGTGACACCAACTTGGCGCTATTTCCAGTATTTCGCCAAATTTCCATAAACTCCCACTGGAATCCAATAGAGTTTACATGCTTGCAGAAAATCAACAAATTGAGATATTTCAATGCCACAAAAACTAATATTAGCTTATGAATAAAGCTTAATTATACTATTTGCATTATTTTTAAGCCCAAACTCTATTTACAATATTCGTAACACTATATATATAATTTTTATTTAATTTGTAATTATTCAAATAAATTATAATTTTTTCTTTTTTTTTTTAATGATTTTATATTTAATAATTCTTTTAATTATGAAACTCTGTAAAGTATAATGATTACTTGCTTCGAGATAAGGAAATAAAATCGTCAGGAGTTGGGGAGGAACGTGTTTATACCAAGTGGAATCTAAAATTTGAATGCATAGAAAAAGAGGAATTGCGAAGCGATCCAGAATGGAAACTCAAAACAATTTCTTCAGAGGTTGGCTAGAAAATATGATTTGCTTCGCGATTACGAGGGGGATTGGTGAGCGTAGTGAGTAGGGGGGCAGAGCCCTCCTAGTAAATTTTAAATCCTGATGATGGCTAAGTATTAGCCACTCAATTTTTAACATACTTTTTAATTGTTTAATCATCTTTTAAATAATGAGTCATTTGTGTAATTTTATATGATATTATTAAGATGAATTTTAGCATTCTCAACTGGTTTATTTTACTACTTTTCTCTTTTCTGATTCTCAATACTTATTAGGGGTAAGTGAATGGAAATGAAAAAGATAAAGCAGGACCTTCAATATACTGAGACTATTTTAAGACATAAAATAGCTTTGGTACTTTTCGGTTAGCTGGGCGCCAGTGTTATATATATATATATATATGGATATAATTACAAATCATCATCTATTTCCAATTACTATAATAAATTCAATAAATTAATAAATTTAGCATTTAATTATAACTATAACATTATACAAAACACAGATGGAACACTATACAAAAAATACAAATTAAGCAAAATCTACTAATTGACTAGCACATTGCATACGATTAATCCATATTAACATATGAAAAACCACCAAATTTTGAAAAAATAATCTGTTAAAGACATATGAAACAAAAAACCAGCAAAATAATGTTGAACCATTAAAAGGCGTAAACAAATAATAGATCAAATGGAAGGATGTAGCCGGAAGCTTATATAGCATTTCACTTTATCAAGGGTACATGAAATACCAATATAAGCAAACGCATAGTTGATTTCTGTAATAGAATCCAGCATTAAGCTAAAAATTAGATTCCAAATGTACCCGAGCGACCACACACCAAAAAAGCATAAATTTACCGTGACAGATAAATTGAATTTAAAAAAAATATTAATCAATACAAGATCCATAATAATGAACAATATTATTATATAGAAACATTTAAATTTAAAGACATACCCAGCAAAAGAATTGCAATGATCTTATTACTACTTGAACAAGTATCAATATTAGCACAGCAAAAATCCTGGCAATTTAATGGTACAGTTAAAATCGAATTCTTACGATTGCAGAACAACACATTGTGCAGAAAATACACAACTTCTAATAAATATAATAATTATAGTTAACATATATAGTCTTTATAATTAAAATTATTATATGCATTTAAAGGATCCTGGAATAAGTTATTACTAAAAGTATATAAAAAATAAATTATTTAAAATTAAACGGGTAATAACACAGAGAAATATTAAAATATAGAAAAATATGTCAACAATATTATTAAGAACTAAATAAATAATTATTTAATGCTGCCATCTAGCGGAACTTCATAAAATTAAAAGAACACAATCACCTTGAAATAAAATAATTTATAGTGCTGACACCTGTTGTAAATAATGTAAATACCAGATATAAGGGTAGAACAATTGCATATTTAAACTATTCTTAATATTAGAATCGATTAAATCATCTTAAAACACAAAAATATCATACTAAAAAAGCAAATCTAAATATCGATAATAATCACTTAGCATCTATATTATAATGTTTATAATTATTTTATTAAATAGAAGTAAATAATTTCAATTAAGTTACAATTATGATATAAAAGTATGTTTTTGTTATGCACATAATAAATTTAATGTTTTAAATTTTAAATGTACTTTACAAAATGGAGGCGGGGGTATATGTAAACAAATTGCAACATTTCTTCATACTGATAATTACAAATAACAAACTATAATAACGTCCACCATTATAATTCGATATATATTGAAGTAAATCAATAAAAGTGACTTAGCTTTATATCAATATAATATAAATATTTCAATACAGTGCCAAGGACAGCAAAACTCACGAGGACCACCATAAACATATAAACTACAAAATTAACAAACCATTCCCCTCCCCCTTTTTTTTAAATATACGTACCATTCCCTTTTTAAAAAATATATATATATATATATTAAATCAACATTTGCATATAAATTATCCAGACAACTCCACCCTCCTCCATAATTTAACATCTACCCACCCAGCCAACCTGTTTAAAAATTTTTTATATATTTTGTATTTTTAATTTTTTTTTTGTTTATTTTTAGTTTTTTTAAATATATTTTTTATAAATATTTTTTGATACGCAAAATGTTAATAGTAACATACAAGAAACCACCCTACTATACATTGTTTAGATCATTAATTAATTCTAGATTAAGGAATATATAAATTTCTTAGGAAAACCATGATTTAATGCATCAAAAATTAATTGTTTAATGTTTTTATTGATAAGATGTGATGAACATAAACTTTTGATTCTATACAAATGGTTAATTAGAATATTACCGTAAACTGAAATATGTAGACAGGATTAAATATGAGTAAATGTGTTAACTTTGAATTGAACGTCTTTACGTTTGTCATAAAGATCAGTAATTGTTTTGTTTTGTGCGATTATTATTTTTAGATCTAAAAAGTTAATGGTATTATTTGTTAATAGGTTTTCTATCAATTCTAAATTAGTTGGATAATCAACTGGAAATTGAGTAATATTTGATTGTTTAGTGTCAATCAAAATTATGTCATCAATATATAGATACAGTAGTATATTATCATCATTGAAATTACGTTCATATTGATATAAATATAAATCAGACATTAAACTGGATGTAGATCCACCTTGTGGAATTCGTTTTATTTGTAGATAAATAATATTATCTTGTAAGATATAGTTATTGTATATTATAAAATTAGTTAGAATGCGAAAATATTTTATATCCATATATGTAGGAAGAGTTAATTTATATATATATATATAAGAAGACGACCTCAAGTAAGATGGAGTGATCAAATCAGAAAAGTAACCGGTGTTAATTGGATGACTAAAGCACTAGACAGGAAACATTGGAAAAATCTGGGAGAGACTTATATCCAGCAGTGGATTGAAAACGGTTGATGATCATGATGATGATGTGTGTACATAAATATGTGTATATGTATATATAACACTGGCCCTTGGCTAACTGAAAAGTACCATAGCTTGTCATATCTCAATCAAATAGTTGAGATCTGCGTTAATAGATGGCAGCACTACACAATCTGTTTGTAAGGTATCGCATGTTACCAGAATATTCCACGCAGTTGTACAATGTGTTTTGTTCTGAGAGCTGTGCTTAGCAGCTGCTGTAAATAATGTATATAATAAACTATAATATTATAGTTATGCATTCTTCCTTAGTTAAGAGTAATTAGTTATAATAAGAGAGCGGCGTTATAAAAGTGGCGACGAAAATGGGATTTAACCTAAACTAAAAAGCAGTGAAAAATTTTTCGTGTGGAAAAAAAAAAAAAAAAAAAAAATCTTTTTTGAAAGAGAAAAAGAAAAAGTGGCATGGAAAATGGCCGAGAAAGAAATAATTACTCTGGGACGTTTGGAAGAATATAATGCAAATGTTCCTTGGACTATTTACGTCGAGTAATGATTTTTATTTCTCAGCGAACGGCATCAAGAATGATGAAATGAAAAAAAATATTTTATTAAGTTTGGTTGGAACAACAACTTTTGCTATTTTACGTGATGTTAGTGTTCCAAATACGCTGAAAGAAATCAGTTATGAGGATCTTTTACAGAAAGCTAAGTATCATTTTTCACCACACCCTAGTGAAATTGTCGAACGATTTAAGTTCCAGAAACGACTAAGGAAGCAAGGTGAGAATATAGCCGATTTTATAAGAGATTTACGTCGTTTATCCAAATATTGTAACTTCGAGAATACGCTTAATGACCGCATTACTACATTCCGTTCATCAAGGTATATCGAGCATGAAAGCGAAAGCTAGGGGGGTAGTTTGGTGGTCAAATATGGATAAAGAAATTGAACAAATGGTAAATTCTTGTAATAGATGTCAGATGTTTGTGAGGGATTGTCCCAAAATGGAACCCTTGAAATGGAAATCTGAACTGCCCTGGGAAAGGATCCATATAGATCATGCCGGTCCTTTTGAAGGTAAAATGTTTTTAATAGTAGTCAATTCTTATACTAAGTGGTTGGAAGTAGAGGTAGTACCCAGGTCTGATAGTAAAACTACAATTAAGGTATTAAGGAAAATTTTTGCCACATTTGGATTACCTGTTGAATTGGTCAGTGATAATGGTCCCGCATTCACAAGTGATGAATTTGAGGAATTTCTTTAAAATAATGGAATTAAGCATACGCCTGTTCCACCTTATCATCCGTCTTCGAACGGACAAGCGGAAAGGTATGTGCAAACTGTGAAAAATTGTCTTAAAAAGCTAGAGTAAAGTGACATAACATTGTCAATTTCACGATTTTTGTTAGAAAATCATTCCACTCCTCCTTCGGTGACTGGTAAAACTCCTGCTGAATTAATGTTTGGAAGGCCAGTTCGAACAGCCCTTCACTTGGTATTACCATCAAAACCTAAAATACAGCAGCCCCTTCACAAATATAAGCTTCATGATTTAGTTTTTGTTAAAAATTTTGGAAAAGGGGAGAAATGGGTAAAAGGAAAAATTATGAAATTATTGGGGAGTAGATGGGTTTTAGTAAATAGATGTGACGGAATAATGTGTAAGCGTCATGTTGATCAGTTGAGACGAAATAAAGAGATAAGTGATGAAATACCAGAGAGAGTTATAGAGATAAATCGAAATGATAAACTAATGTCAGACAAAGTTGAAAATATGGGACATGGCGGTAAAAATTACAGTAATTATGATAGGTATGAAAGGGTTAACCGAAACCGTTTTTCAGGAATTAATGGGAAAATAAAAGAACAGCTTAATAATGATAATACTTTAGAACCATCAGCCTTCGCATGATGTTGTAACAGGTACAGTTGTGAGTAGTAAAAATGATGTTATGACAGATAAATCTGTGAAAGACAATTTGACTGAAACTTATAACGAGGACTCTAAGAAAAGTGCTCCAGTTCGAAGAAGTCATAGAACAAGATTGCCTGTAATTCGTTTGAACTATGAGAGAAGGGGTGTCATATCTCAATCAAATAGTTGAGATCTGCGTTAATAGATGGCAGCACTACACAATCTGTTTGTAAGGTATCGCATGTTACCAGAATATTCCACGCAGTTGTACGATGTGTTTTGTTCCGAGAGCTGCACTTAGCAGCTGCTGTAAATAATGTATATAATAAACTATAAATAATATTATAGTTATGCATTCTTCCTTAGTTAAGAGTAATTAGTTATAATAAGAGAGCGGCGTTATAAAATAGCTTTTTGAAAATAGTTTTTAAGAATGTTAAAAAAAAAAAAAAAAAATGTACATTTCTATGTTTTATAACAGAAATAATCTTTATCATGTGTTTTAAAAATTTTATATGATTAAAATATTTTTTTGATTGTTTAGATAATTTTAACAAGTTTACTTGGGGATTTATGTATGTTTTAATGAAATGTTAATTCTTGTGTTTGAAAAAAAATCATATTTTAAATTCTTCCATTTAAATTTACAATGTCTTTTTTTCGTTTTGTGCTTTTCAGAGCAACCTTACCCATGAGCAATGAAGGTGAATATTCAAATGTTCCTGTAAGTAAAATTAAAATAGGAAGGGATTTTTATTTTGTATGTTTTTATTATATCTTCCTTACAAATTGAAATCTATTTAAAGGTTGAAGTTACAGAACAAGCTGTGTCTGATGTAGATAATACTGTAAATCAAAACGAGCAGATGGATACTTCAAATCAAAACTGCCACCAGATAGATGATATAGGTATTTGTGTTTATTTTCGCATTCCTTCTTTTCTTCTTTTTTTTTTTTTAAAGTGGTTTTAAAATATTTTTTGCAGGGAGTTGCTGTGGAGGGGAGGGGAGGGGGCGATTTTAGGAATTACATGCAGTGTTATTGCAAAAGTTGAATGTCTTTCATAGAGATGTGCTACCTTTCATTTGTTAAAAAATGATGAAAAAAACAATTTTCCAGTTTTTTGCTTAAAATTTATTGAGATATGTTTAGTATAGTTTGACAAAGTTTCATAAAGACCCAATAATTATAAATATTAGAAAAGGTTTGACCGCATAATTTGCCTTTAAATGAATCAGAGTCGCCATCCTTAAATTAATTTTCCTCAATTTGTGTTTTTTCATTAAATCAGTCTGTTAAAAGATTGCAATGTGAATTTCTCATTGATTTTACTTTTCTATGATATGGATTTTATAAAATTAAGGATTGGATGTGCAGTAGTATAAAAGTTCATTTTTAAAAGTAGTTCTTTTTTTACTCTCTAACAAAGGTTTTGTTTTGAAATAACACATGTGAAATAAACTGAAAATTTTTATATTTCAGTGATATTATAGTACATTGCATTTGTATTTATATTATATTTTGAATATTTTATTGTGTTATAGTATCTATAAGGAAGAAATCCTGGGGTGTAGGGTTAAGTTTACGTAAAAAGTCTAAGTTCATATTCTTGAAATTAAAATTTTTAAATTGAAATTCTTAATCCTGAAGTTGAAATTTTTAAGTCAAAATTTTATTTTGGTTGTTAATTTTTTAATTTAACAAAAATGGCATATTTTGGAAAGGGAAAAAAAAAAAAAAAAGAGTATCTACCTGTCTTTTGTGATGAATTAGGCTTAACTGCCACAGAAGAAATGAAAATGGTCAATTTATGTAATTTGATTACTACAATATCAACTGATTACAAGGAGTATACTAAAAACTTACTGCTATTATCAAGAATCGAAAAGTTGAGCAAGAATGCTTAGATTTAGGAAATCAATGTTTTTTTTTTTAAAATAGGAACAGTGTAAAATTGAACAAGATAAAATCGAACTGGAAAATATAGAATGCGAATGGAATGTTGAACTCAAAAAATTACGCCTAACCCAATCGACTTCAGCATCTAATGCAGAGATGCGAAATAATAAATGCACTTATGATAAGCCAAGAATCGATCTACAGAAATTGATTCCCCATTTTCACGCAAATGAAGATGATATGAACATCTTAGTCCTGTGTGAGTGAAAGTTAAAGGTCCTAGGGGTCCAGGAAGAGAATTGGGTTTATGCACCTCGTAAGTGCTTTATTTAATGATATTGCTCGGGAACCAGAACAAAAGACTCAGGTCTACCAAAACATCAAAGCGATGTTGTTGAAACAATTCAAATTGACAGCTGAAAAATTTAGAATTCTGTTTGTTTAGCACAAGAAAATTCCAGAAAGTACCTGGAAAGATTATTTTTTCGAGCTTAGAACATTACATTAACATACATTGAAGGTTGTCTCTCTGAGCTTAACATAATTTTGTTCAAAGATCTGAAAAATCTTATTTTATCCGATAAATTAAAGAGAAGATTCTCCCCTTAGCATAAAGAACAGTTGTTAGACGCTTGGATTGATTTAAATGATCCAAATGAGTTAGTGGAAAAGGTAGATGCTTTCGACATTCTAAGGATAAATCCTGTAAAAAACAAAGTAGTGGAAATCCACCACAAAAATAAAAACTGGTCAAAACCGAAAGAGACCATACCATCAAGCTCCTCTATGAAAACTGTTCAGAATAAATCTTTCAACCCAAAGAGAACAACCCCATCAGACAGCAGATAGGTAAATTGCCCAGCCTTGAAATTTTATGGTTGTATTTTTCCCAGATTTATTCAGGCTGAGTGCCCTACTTGGAATCCAGTCATAAAAACTGAATATTCTCATTGCAAGCAAATCCAAATACATGCATGCTCAACTACTATTACACTTTTAACCACAGTAAACCTGTACATTAATGGAGCGTTTGACAAAGCCTGCATATATACCGGATCCAGCCACGGCATGGCTAGTGAATCATTGTATTCTGTGTTAAAAGAACAAATTGTAAAGTTTCAGTTGACCTCTCTGATCATGTCCTTAGCAAATGGCCAGCGGTCAAAAGAAGGTAGTTTGACCACGACTATTACTGTAGAAATTCAAGGAAGAAAATTTCATACAGATTTATCGTGTTACCTAAAGCTAAAGGAAACCAAACCCTTTTAGGAAGAGGATAAGTCAGGGTTTGTACCAGACATTATGAACAAACGTTGGTATTTCGGCGATAGCCTCATATAAAATATGCTTTGTAGATCCAGGGGTGCAAGTGCATTTTGCACATATCTGTGCAGAAATACAATTGCTAAGCATATCTGCACAGAAATGGCATTTTTGTTTAAATTTGTGCCAAACCTGCACCAAAACGTACTTAGTACGATTTTGTCGTTCCGAGAAACAAAGAAAAATTCCATTTTTAATATTTTTCACACCGCTAATTTTGTCAAAAAAGGAAAAAAGTGTGATCAAATTATGGCGAATTTCGTCAAAAGATTGCAAAAAACACGAAAATTTTGTCAAAAAATCTCGAAAAATGTGCACATTTTATCAAAAGATCACGATAAACACGTCATGTTCGTCAAAGTATCAAGAAACAAATGGCAATTGTGTCACAAAATCGTTAATTTCGTCAAAAACCAAACAAAACGCGGTCAAAAGATTGCAAAAAAACATGAACTTCGTCAAAAGATTATGAAACAAACAGCAAATTTAGTCAAAATACCGCTAAAAACACACAAATTTCGTCGAAAGATCGCAAAAAATACACATTCTGTCAAAAGATCGCGAAAAAAAAAAGTGAATTTGATCGGGTAAAATCCGCCTAACATATCTTAAATAAGCAGAGTCTAAAAGATAATTAAATATGCACAGTGGGAGCTTAGCTGAAAAATAATATACGACTTGCAACTCAGAGTAGGTTATGTAAAAGCTTGAGTGAGATGTGGGAAAGCAGCAATGATCCCAAGATGTTCACTATTCAGAGGCTTTACTATATTTGAATATTAAAGAATATAGATTTGTTCATTCTTCTATGAAAATATGAAAATGGTATTAGAGATACAATTGTAGATTTTTTTTCATAATGGCATTAAAACATGATTTACTTTTCTTTCATTGCGGGTTCGAGTCGGGTTGCACATTGAAATATTGCAGGATCAGGTTGCCAAAAATTATTTTTGCAGGTTTGGATCAAGTTGTGAGTTGACTTGAATTTACGGTTTCGTGTCGGATACAACCTGACCCACACAGGACTTTAGCACAGACTATGTAAATTGGACTGAGCGAGAATACCTTTTAAACGAACACTATGCTCCGGGTTCAGATTATGAAGAAGCACAACTAGCCATTCCTGCGCATGAATGAAATGAAATTTTAAAAAGTCATCACAATTCACCAGCAGCCGGAGATTATGGATATAAAGGGACATATTGCAGAAATCTAAAAAATACTATTCATCTAATATGAGAACTTTCATAACCAACTACGTCAAGAATTGTGTATATTGCCTTAGTTACAAAGCTAGTGACACAAAACCTGCTGGGCTCTTACAGACACCTATTTACTGTCAACGGTTCGAAACCCTTTCCATTGACTTGTTTGAACCCTTACCTGAAACCAAAGATGGTAAGAAATCGATTTTCATAGTGGAAGATTGCTCTACAAAGTGTGTAGAACTCTTCACACTGAATATTGCCACAGCCAAAGAATACGCTGTAACTCTTCTAGAAGTTTTCATGAGATACAGTCTTCCTAGAAGAATAATTAGTGACAACAGTCTTCAGTTTGTCAGTGAAGTAATGTAGCAACTGTGTTATCTCCTTGACGTGAAACAATCTTTAACACCAGTGTATCATCCACAAGCTAAAGATGGTAAGAAATCCATAAAATCCATTTGAACAAAAAAACTTATCTCAAACCTGGTTTAGCTATTCTCGTCGGAAATAAACAATCTTTATGGGCAGAAAAATTGCCCACAATCAGGTTTGCCATGAACACAGCGAAATGTGACATGATAGGGCAAACTGCTGCCTTTCCACAGTTTGCTTGCGAACTTCACACCATTGATGACATTCGCCATGATATCAGACCTGCCATAAACAATAACTTTGTGCCAGAGATAACCCCCTTATCTAAATAAAAAATTTGCTAATTTCACTAAGCAAGTAAAAGATCTGGTCAAACAACACCAAGACAGAAGAAAACAATATGCTGCCAGGAGCCGGAGAAAAGGACCTCAGTGTTCTCCTGGTGACCATATGTGGGTAGAACACCATCCCATTAGCAAAGTTGGTCAGAAACAAATTGCCAAACTGAAGTTCCCTTTCTTTCTTTCTAACCAATGACCAGCCCCTTACCTGCCAGGTCTCCACAGCTGAACGGGCTTGATACCTGGTATCAGGGTGGTGATCGCCTAATTGCCGCATAGTGGCAATAAATCTGACGAGCGCGTAGATCTTCATCCTATCGACTGTGCCTACTGCTTAGCTGTGAACTTAGTTAAAATGGTTACTTAACATTTTGATTTTGTTGTTTTGTACCTGCGTTTTGCTACTCAAGTTGGCCTCGTAATTTAGAACCTTGATCAGGTGACGAGACCTTCATCTGGCAAGGCACCTCCAGAGGTATAATTCACAGGTAACTTGGAGGACTTTGCACCCACAACGGATTTTACAAGCACCACGTGCCGTTAGCGGACATCGGCTGACTCCAAATCGATGACCAGACCCCTAGCTGCCAGATTTCCCTAGCCGAACGAGTATATCTGTCTGGCATGGCGGCCATCCAGTAGACCAATGCCCCGGCCGACCTAATTGTAGAGCCTGTAATTTGCTGGTTTCTCTCTTCTACTGCTTGCTTAACTAATTGACTTTGTTGATTTGGCTCCTGCACATTACACACACATATCCAGCTTGGGGAGTAGGGAAATCTGGATTTTAGATGCCTAATCGGTGGTGGGTACTTGTCGTGAAAAGTGGTTCTAAGAACTTACCATACATTTTCCCTAAAACTTTGCAAAAATGTTACTGACCAACCAATTACTCCACTCGGGAAACGTGGTAGGCCAACGAAAAAAGTTGCTGGTCCCTTGCCATGATGTCTAAGGAACCAGAGGGGGAGGATATAATGGGCATAACATAAATACTTAAACATTATTGCGATAGGTGGTAGCACTAACTGGCATCCTCCTCATTCCTGTCACTACACGTTCTCCATAGTTTTGAGTGCCAGTCAAGTCTTACTTTTGTAGTTCAGATGTTGAAGTAAAAAAATATGCGGAATAATGTTTAAATTCTATTATTAATCCAGTTGTAAATATTAACGGGCTGCTAGGGCAAATTAGGCCTAGAAGCCACAACAACTTAAAGCAGAGTTTAAGATTAAATGTCCACTGACATGCAGAAATAAGTCAGGATATGATTCAAACATAACTTTATTAAAACCAATTAAAAACACGATTAAAGATATTAAATATAACAATATATGGCCAAAACTTCAGCCAAGAACTTAAACTGCTCATTTATCGAACTTTTACTTATATCAGTTACATTACTGAAAAACATAACGTACAAAACGAGCCATCTGAACATGAAGTCGCTCCAATATATACCATACAAACAGAAATCAACTTCGTAACTAACAGTGAAACATGCAGTTATAGAAATCATCCAATTAGAAACCAGCGTACGTCATCGGCACGATGACGCAATACCTAAGTTGGAATTCAGTCATTCATCTCCAGATGCATGGAATTCGTAAATGTATGACGTCATATTGTCAGAAAAATGAAACGCTCATAAGTTAAGAGTTGAAAAGATTTCGTAGCTAAAACTAGAAAACAAACATCGATACCGAGCAGTCTCAGAATTGGGCCGCAAAGCAAAACGACTTTAAACGTTGATATCTATGCCGTATTTCGATATCGGCAAGAAATGCCGCGATGCGATATGACAACAATAGCCCGCCTTCCACACATCTGGACGATGTTACAAACCTGTACAAAAGAAACATGAATTCAATTCAAAACTTCATATGCAGTTTCATTAAAAAGGTATTTAAATATTTTCCAAAAGAATGCTAGTTTTTTTTCTTTATTTCCAGTACAGCAAGATCCCAGTTAAATATGGAAAAAGTTAAGCACAATTAGAAAAAGTAAAGCATTTTAAATTAACTTTAATTCTCAAAAATTTTCTTTCTAAAATTTTCTAGTGTAATTTTAGTAGGTGGTTTCGTAAAGTAATCAGCTAAGTTTTCATTACTAGATACATACTTTGAATTAAACAACTTTTCATATACTAAATTTCTTAAAAAATGATATCTTATGTGTATATGCTTACGTGTATATTACTATTCTCTATAGGAGAGTTAGAAAAATCTATAGCAGCTCTGTTATCACAATATAAGTTAAACTCTATAAAATGAGATGGAAAGATATGTAGTTCTTTACCCTCTTTTATTATGTTAATTATCCAAATAAGTTCTTTAGCAGCATCGGTTAAAGAAATATACTCTGATTCCATAGTGGAAAGAGCTACACAACGTTGTTTAGAAGTTCGCCAAGATATAACAGCATCATTTAAAAATAAAATAAACCCCCCAATCGATACTCGATCGTCTCGGTTTGATGCATACTCGGCGTCACTAAAACAATTTATTGAAAAGTTATCATTACAAGAAAGACTTAATTTTTCATATCTTGTATGATATACATAACCAAGTACTTTTAATAAAGCTAACCAATGTATTTTACCAGGATTGCTTTGAAATTGTGAAAGAGGATTAATCACATAACTAATGTCGGGACGTGTCCTACTGGCCAAAAAGGACAAGCATCCAATTAAGTTACAATATGGAATTTCTTCCATTTCAGCAATTTCTTCATTAGTTTGAGGGCGGTCCTTTTTGGAAAATACAACCCCCTTTGATATGGGTAAAGAAAAATAGATGGATAATATTCTTTAAATTAGTCATAAATATTTTCAATGTAATCCGTTTGCTGAATAGAAATACTGTTTTTACTTTGTTCAAAGTTAACCCCAAGCAGTTTAACGGTCTCCCCCAAAACTTTAATGTCAAACTTTTGGTTTAACACCTCTATAACTTTTAACAAAATCATGTCATCAACATAGAACAGTAAGACAATTTTGGAATTAAGAGAATAAACACAGTTGGTCCACTCGAACTTCTTAAAATTTAAACTTTCTAAGACGGAATGAAGTTCATAAAACCATTCATGCTCGCTCTGATAGAGTCCATACAGAGCTTTCTTTAATAAACAAACGTGATCTGGTGTTTCTGATTCCACGAAACCAACTGGTTGTCTCATATATATAACTTCCGATAAAGGGGCATATAAATATGCACAGCGAACGTCCATTTGAATATGATGCCATTTCAATCCACAAACTAAAATCGAGAAAAATAAACATATTATAGTGAAATTAACCACTGGGCTAAAAACCTGATCATACTGAATGCCTTTCTCTTGTCGGAAGCCTTGTGCAATGAGACGAGCCTTAAATCTAATTATTTCTTCTCTTTATTGCACTTAATAGTATAAACCCATCTGCTTCCCAAGATCCTAGCATTCGAAGGTTTTTCCACTAAAGTCCAAACTTCCCGATCTTTAATAATTTGAATTTCCTTCTCCATTGCATGCTTCCATAATTCAGCTTGAGGGGAACGCATTGCTTCATGGAATGTATTTGGAACGTTCACCTGATCCCTCTTTAATTGTCATTCATTTAAACTATTTGCTTCCAGTTCCTGATTTACGATACCCGTAAAGTTATTTTTATCACTGAAGTCAAATATTTTTGGATCGAAAGGTATAATTTTAGATTCACAATAAGTTTTCGCATCGTTTTGGGATCTTAAACGCATATTGGTCCCCAATATACTGTAATAAATATCGGTGCGCGATCCATCTGAACGAGGAACAGCCTTTCGAAACCACTCGATATTTGGTTTAGTTAACGTAGGAGATTTAGATACTGCTTGTATCGGTTTTGAACTCTCTGACTCCCTCTCAATTAATTTAACTTGTTTATCGGGTTCAACACACGATTTTTCAGCATCGGAAACCTCCGAATTGTTTAAATCTAATGCATCCAAATGGAATAAACTTCGGTCAGAAACCTGATTATTTTTAACTGGTTCCTCTATTCTAACATCGATGGTCTCGATAACTTTGTCTTTTTCAGGGATCCATACACGATAGCCTTTTGTGCGAAGAGCATAACCTACAAGTACCCCCTTTTCAGCACGCATATCTAGTTTACTACGATTATGTTTAGGAATCCCAAACATATGCAGTGGAACCGAAAACTCTTAGATGTTTGACAGACGGCACTTTTCCTCCAAATAATTCGAACGGCGTTTTAGTGAAATTCTTATGGCAAGTACGATTGAAGGTATAGACAAAAAATAGCAAAGCCTCCCCCCAAAATCTTTCATTCAGTTTAGACTCATTAAGTAACGTTCTTACTGCATCTAGGGCCGTTAAATTGAATCTCTCAACAACTCCGTTCATTTCAGGAGAAAATGGGTTCGTCCTCTCAGGTTTAATACCTCTATCATCTAAATATTTTTCAAAATCCCTTGAACAAAACTCACCACCGTTGTCAGTTCGAATATTAATGATTTTGTTCCCAGTAAACGTTTCAGCACGCTTTTTAAATTTTACAAAACAGTTAAAAACCTCGGATTTTTCCTTCATCAAGTAAACGTAAACTTTTCTAGAAAAATCGTCGATTATAGTTAGAAAATACCTATTACCGCCTCTACTTTTTGTTTTAAACGGGCCTGCTACATCGAGGTGCAACAGCTCTAATGGCTTTACAGACCTAATTTTACCAATTGGTCTAAAGGAAACTCGCCTGGCTTTACCAGTTTTGCAAGGCTCACAATTTAAATCTTCATTTTTGAGTAAAGGCATTCCTCTAACTGTATCAACTGTTTTTAGTATGTAATCTTTATTTATGTGGGCAAACCTGCGGTGCCACATTTCTAAGCTGTTTTCCGTATTAACCTGGTTAACCTCTGGACTATGAAAATTTTTGTTATTACGTTTAATGTATTGAGGAAAAACACGGTAAAGGCCATTTTTTCGAATAGCTGAAAATAATTTACCACCATTTAAAAATACATCTATTTGCCCATTTTTACCAACAAACGTGGCTCCTTTCTCTTCAAAGAGATGGACCGCCATCAAATTATGTCGTAATTTAGGTGAATATAAGAAATTGTTTAATACAACCACCTGATTTCTGCCCTTAATTTTACAATTAAATTTTATAGTTCCTCTACCTAGAACTTCACAAGCTACCCCATTAATTGCTGCTTTCATTTCCATACCAGAGATTGGCTCAAAATCCCAAAATAAATCTTTACGCTAGCAAAAATGGGAACTAGCTGCAGTATCAAACAGCCAGGCTTGTCAGTTTATAATATTAATAATTATCAGTATTTGAATTATAATATGCTTCAGCTATAAAACCCACTTCACCATGTTTTTCACTAACCCTATGTTTAAACCTTCTACAATTTTTAGCAAGGTGGCCACTTAAACCACATTTAAAACAATTTCTAGATTCATTACGTTTAAAATTAACACTGGGATCTGCTGCACTTACCTGCTTATTAGAAGATCTAGACCTCTGCTTTGTAGATTTCCTCAACTTCACATCATTATATTTATTTTCACTATTATGTAAAGCAACTTCATTAGAAATACTTAAATTAGAATTTTTGTTAAAAGAACAATTAAATAACTTTAATCTTGCTTCCTCAGATAAAAGTTCGTTCAGAACATTTTCAAAGGTAAAGTCCTTATCCGAAAAACGGTAAATAAGCTGGACAATACTTTCTGTACTCATCAGGAAGATGTCTAATCAGCTGAAACGGCTTTAACCACTCTGAAATGGGACGACCGGCATCCTTTAGTTGCATGATGATATCCCTCAATCTCGCACCATAGAGATTCAGTTCCTCACCAGGCTGCATTTTGCATTTTAAAAAAAAAGTCCGTCAATTCCACAATACGAGTACGGCTACTGGGACGAAAATGTTTCTCTAATGCTTGCCAAGCTACATACGGATCCTCGATACCAGTTAATAAAGGCCTCAACTCTTTACATACATTCAAATAGAGAATGGAATAGGCGCGTATTCTCTTTGCCAACTCATCTGCAGTAGGAGCCTTCGATGGATCTTCGGTTTCCGGTAGTTTTGTAGACACGCATTCCCATAGAGACTTCTCCATCAGAAGAACACGAACATCCTCTCTCCACGTACTGTAATTATATGACGTTAATTTATCGATGGGAAGAAACTCGGCGCCCGATGAAGACAACATCATGCCTTTGAACTATTCAACTGAGGAACACAAGCACAAATTTAAAATACCTAACCCCTCTGCATATCATGGGCTTCAATCATGGCTGGGCCCATAACCCATAACGGGCTGCTAGGGCAAATTAGGCCTAGAAGCCACAACAACTTAAAGCAGAATTTAAGATTAAATGTCCACTGGCATGCAGAAATAAGTCAGGATATGATTCAAACATAACTTTATTAAAACCAATTAAAAACATGATTAAAGATATTAAATATAACAATATATGGCCATAACTTCGGCCAAGAACTTAAACAGCTCATTTATCGAACTTTTACTTATATCAGTTACATTACTGAAAAACATAACGTACAAAACGAGCCATCTGAACATGAAGTCGCTCCAATATATACCATACAAACAGAAATCAACTTCGTAACTAACAGTGAAACATGCAGTTATAGAAATCATCCAATTAGAAACCAGCGTACGTCATCGGCACGATGACGCAATACCTAAGTTGGAATTCAGTCATTCATCTCCAGATGCGTGGAATTCGTAAATGTATGACGTCATATCGTCAGAAAAACGAAACGCTCGTAAGTTAAGAGTTGAAAAGATTTTGATTTTTGATTTGAAAAGCCGCGATATGACAACAAATATACAGTATAACTTCAAAAGTCCGTCATCAACGGGACCAAGACTATGCCAGATTTTTGAAAATCCTGGATTTTTGAAGGAATATCAAAAGTAGTAACTAGAAATATCAGAAGTAGGGCTATATTCTTAATGTTGCCTTTAGCCATAATTTAATTTATTACTAGGTTGAGCAAAAAGTTCTGGGAAATTTTTGAAGGTTGCATTGTTATGCACAAATTAACGACAAAAGCAACAAGGACTATTCTTCAAAGTAGAGACCATCATTGTTAACAACTTTCTGCCATCGATCTGCCAGGTTCCGGATTTGCTGGAAGTACAAAGCTTGTCGCCGTACCAGCACTTTCACCCTAATTAATCTCATAGACGGTTTTCAGAATCTTTAGACCTTTTCTTCAATACTGCCAGATCAACACATGCAAATCATACTGTGCAATAGGCATTTTGGAGCCGAAATTCCTCTACTCCTATAGATATACCACTAGTACTCCTTATATACAATACAAATTCTGGTAACTATTAGATAAAAAATTTCCCAGAACTTTTTGCTCAACCTAATATTAAGTGATAATTATGTAAAAAAAAAGGAAGAAAAAAAAAAAAAAAACTTTAATTGATATTTTCTGTTACAGAAAAAAAAATCTAATAAAGAATGAAATTATTTCTTCTCGTGTAATTTCGAAAACATTGATGTCAATTTTGTTTTCTTCAATTATCTTGGCCATTCTTTAACAAGTTTTTCTTGTATTTTATACAAATGAAGAATGTCTATTTTGGAAATACAGTCTTGTTTCTCAAAAGCAGATATTAATTCTCCCGTCAAATTTATGCATTTTTAAAGTGACACTTTTTCTTCTCTGGTTGTTCCTCCTCGTCTTCTAAGCTGCTACTTGCGTTATCAGTGCGTCTATTTAGCACAGCACAGCGTCAGTAATATTGCTGTCTGTTAAACTGTTTGTTATTGGTGCATTTTCGTCAACATGTAGCCAATCATCTATATCCATTTTTTGGACACTTAATACATTTTCAGATTTTGCATGCTCAATCAGCTCATAAATGATATTTTTTATATGGAAAAAGTGAAAACCTGAAAAATCTTGGTCATCATTGATGTCACCGTTGTCGAAAATTTGTTCCGGCGATATATTCTGCCATGCATACGCGGAAATCTTTGACGTTGAAAAATAAGTCAAATATTCTTTTTTTTGCATTTTCACTTTTGATCTTGAAGTTTTTAATTCATAAACAATTGCTATTTTTCTTCTTTTTGAAAGTGTAAAAGGAAAAGATGGTTTTGATGCCATTTTTTTAAGTCGTTGGATTTTTGAAGTCACACTGTATATTAATTTATATAAATAGTGTAGATAACAATGTGTCATACTTTATGTACTCCAGGAAAATATATTAAAGGTTTTCCAACTAAATTCCATGGTGGTGTCTTATGTTGAAGAAAAGTCTCATTTTTAAAATTGTGGAGTCTACTTTTCAAAAGTGGCACTACATGCATATAAAAAGTAATCAGTTACTTTTTATAGTCTTTAGTTACTCAGTCAGTGAGCTACAGAAATTTCCCCAGAATTTCAAAAATTTGCATTCAAGGCGTGTGTTTTCGTGTGTATGTGTTCAAGTTGTGAAGTAAAGTGCTTGACTTCCCTCTTTTTGCAAAAAGGTTAATTATACAATCAGGTCTTGTGCTGGTTTCACAATGCCATCTATAGTTCATTTACTTTGCAAATTGATATCTTTTACGTCTTGATTCAGAGTTCTATCATTTTCATTTTGATGTTGAAATTAAACTGCCATCTTTCAGAAATATCAATATCTTAGGATTGTAGATTGACATTATCGATATCAAGGATGTTATTTGACATAGATACTGTATCGATAGTGCTCAGAAACAAGTGTATTCACAAGTAAAAGTGTTTGACTGCCTTCTTGCAGGGAGAAACATAACCATTCAATCGGGTCTCATGTAGGTCTCACAGTCCCTCGGTAGTTATTTACTTCACAAATAAAGTGATGATGAAAAATATGATACAAAGTTGGAAAATATGTTTTATTTCTTCAGCAAGTTAGTTGTTTAATTATTATCAATTGGGATTGTTTGACACAGACTTTAAAAAGTAATTGATTAATTTTTGTATGTATATATTCGTAAATTAAATCATAAGCCTGTAAATTCATCTTTCGTAAAAATATTCTCTTGCAAATCATTGTTTGTTGGATATTAAATTGTACATATTAAATTTAACATTTTTAGGCCGACACATGATATCAGATTTGAGGTTATTGGATAACATTTTGCCCTTAGAGAATTTAAAAAAATTATATAATTCTTTTTATTTCTTTTTTTTAAGTCTGTTATTTATTTAAGTTTATTTATTTATTTATTTTTTCGCTCAAACTATTAAACTTTTTGAAATCTGACCTGTAAAGTTATAGATAACACCTCTAAGAGCACGAAATACATACACATATATGAACAACCACACACACACGAATGCATGCAAATCCAAGCAAGCAAAGAAACAACAACATCAAGGGAAAAAAAAAAAAAAAAAAAAAAAAAAAAACCCTGCAAAATATTAACATCTGTTAAAGAAAAAAAATTTACAATCTTTAAAAAATTAAATTTTTCAAGTCATAACAACAGAAATGTCTATGTTCTTGATTAAATAATTTTCCTTCATAAAATTATTGAGCAGTATGGTAAAATGTTAAAAACTATAAATAAGAGTAGTACTTAATTTACAAAATATTATGTATTGATTGTCATAACATGAAATAATTGCTTAATTTTCAATGAATATTTTTTCCTACAAAATAATTTTTAAATAGTTATTGCTTTAATTATTATATTATTTCAATATTATATGTAGAAAGGTATAGGAATGCAATTGCTACTGCTGCTAATTCTGAAGTTCAAGAAAATCAAATTGCTCCACCTGCTACAGTTGAAATGGAAATTTCTCCTCCTCAGGTACCTCCAAGACCAAAAGACAAGAAGAGGGGTACTCCACCTGTAAGTGTTTTGTTGAATGTCCATGTAGCTAATGAAGTTACAATAGAGTTATTTTTAACAACACAGTTTTTGATGTTGTCACTGAAAATGTCTTTATTCTGTCTGCTAAATGAATCTATTATTCTAATGGTTGTTTAAGGATTTTTTATTTGTACATTAACTTTTAAAAGTATATATACTTTAAAAAGATCTTTAATGTGATCAAATGAGAATTACTTATAATTAAATTAAAAAAATAATTAAAGAAAAAGAAGAAAAAATCACAATTCCTATTTCTAATCTTAAAGAAAATCGAATTTTTAAAAAGTATCCTTGATTTTAGAAAAATTTCCCGTTTTATTTAACCTAAATATTTGTTGATTATTTATTTAATTCCTTTGTAAATTATTGTTTGCTTCATTCATTAATTTTTTTTTTTCTTTTAAATGTCATTGAATTATAATAAATACAGAGCTGAAATTTTAAACTTTAGTGAGATTTAATAGAATTTTTTTTTTTTTTATCAAGAGAATGAAAAAATAAGTTAATTAAACAAGAATTGTTGTTACAGAGGAGGCACAAATAAAAAGAATAAGTAATTAAATATACATAAAACATAAAAACATTTTTATTTTATTTTAATCATAAATATTTTTTTTAGCCTTGAAATTTAGTTTCCTTAAAGTTTGTGGTTGAGGGAAATTTTATTTGTACTAAGGAATTTGATGAATAAATGTGTATTAGTAAGCAATGTGTATGTAACTTTATTAAATACTAGCAGACCTGCTTCGGCACAGGATAATAACCTTAAATATGCCTAAAGTTACTTTGTTTCTTGGGATCACTTTAAATATTAGTCAGTTTTTCCAAACAAACCTGTTTCCACGCACCGGGGAACAACAACAACCAAAAAAAAAAAAAAAACCCTCTTGACCACGAGGTCACGTACGGCATCATAACAATGGTTTTTGGAGATAAAGGGATTATTTAGGAAGCCAACACTGGAACTTTTTCCTCATTTGAATTTTGTTACATTTTTGAAAAAAAAGGTCAATGTATTCTTTAATGATTAACTTTAAAAAAACCTATTTCATATTTTATATATATATATATATATATATATATATATATATATATATATATATATATATATATATATATATTGGTACTACTTAGTTATCCTGTCGACCAATTTCGCCAAGTTATACAAATTGACATAATTTTTATTTTAAATAACGAAAAAACAAATTAGTATAATATTAATAAAAATACAAATAAAACATAGAAATAAAAATCACTGATGATTTAAACACGTAACTTGCTTAAAGTCTAGTGAATGTGACATTTACGATCAATCATTATTGGCATTTAATCTTATAGTTTGGCAATAGATTTTTGGTAGATGGGATAACTAAGCAGTACCTATATTTTTAAACAATTAATGAAAGTCTGTTCCATACAGGGATATAAAGTATAAGGTTATGGATGAAGTATTGAATGATATTGGTTTATAAAAAACTCACTTGTCATTTTTAGGAAAATGGGGATATATATATATATATATATGGGAACGTCCACTGTTATTCTTGTGACCATCAGAGAAAATTTCCATATATATTTCCAATTCTTTTATTACAAAATATATTTATGAGAAATTTGATGCAACTACTTAAAAATGCATGTTCTCTACTTTCATAAAGCATATACAGTTTGTAACGAAAAGCATTTTACTTGCCTTGATAATAAATGAAAATTTTGTTACTCTTGTGACCACAAAAAAATGTAATTTTAAAAAATTGTGTTTGATGCAGAAATTCTGTGAATTGTATGAGACTATAAAAATAAAATTTACAGAATATAGCAGAGTAATTATATCTTTTTAAAAAGCATTAATCATTGAACTCATTTGATAACTCATGAATTAGTTACATTTTATTTTGCAAAATGCTAAGTGTTACTCGTGTGACATTTTGCCCATAATGTAATTTTAGCAAAAATTCAGTTTAAATACTAAATAAAATAATTAAAATAAGTTAAAAAAATTATTTTCCATAGAGAACAACTGTTAAGGATGGTTTAATTTTAAAATAACATAAAATAATGTAAAAAATTCTAAAATTAACAAGCCACACAGCAACCTCTCAGTTTTTGCTACTTAACAGAATAAGTCATTGTCTTCATTATCAATAATATCATTTGAAACTTCTCCTGTATCATGATTTACTTAATGAAATACAAATTCTTTGTACGAATCATGTTAGTGTAAGGTTTGTAGTAGATAGTGTCATTTTTCATGGTTTTAACAAGTATTTGTTGAATGCCCTTCAGTGTTGGTATTTTCTCGCAAAATAATGAAACTTTATTGTTCTATTTCTTTTGACAAAATAAGCAGTGTATCTTAGAATTGCTTTTTTAGCACGCACTTCATTCCATATATATCATTATACAACAACACAAAATAAATCTACAGCATCTATACGAGGAGTATTTGAAAAAAAAATATGCCCAATTAAGTTAATTGAGAAAGGAGTCTGATTTATTGCAGGCATATTTGCATAGTTATATATATTTTTTTAATTGGAAAGCATAACCATCATATAAAAAAGTAAACCAGGTACATTTTAGGAAAATACAAATTCCCTTAAAGATGCAATGTTGAAGTTTTACATACGAAAGCATGTACAAAAAATTGGTTATTGTTACATTGTCTAAAATAATAGTATAAGATTTTACTTTATTGGGATAATACTAAATAAAAAGCTGAAAATACAGTCGCTTGTGGATTTGACCAGTAATGTAGTATTTCATACCAAAATTTCGACTTGGCATGAAAATGAAACAGTTTCCAGAAAATCCACTGGCATAACTATTCTTTGAGAAATGGTTATTTTTTTGGCATTAAGAAAATAATCAAGTTTCAATGTACAAGTTTCAATGAATGTGTGCCACAGAAATGGATTTAGTTGCTTTCGAAAATTTTTAAACAATCAGAAATGATTTCTTTAACTTTTATTTTTTCAAAACGTTTATCAACGTTTTGAAAAGTAACTGCTATTTACAATAACTTATAAGAAGTTCTGTGTTATGGACTTCCGTTTCAAATAATTCTTCGATGTTATCTCTGCAAATTAGACATCCTGAATTCCTAAATTCTAATTATCATATATATTGGCAGACAAAGTCATAAAAATCCATCTCAGGAATGTTTAATGCAGGAAATACACCAGTTTCTACATTATGAATTGCTTGAATGTTTTCGTGACAGCAACAAATGGAGATATTCTGATGAGTTATTTTCTATTGTTTTATGAAACTAGGATTTAAAGCTTCAAAGGAATCTCCAATTTTTCAATTTAGGAAAGCTTCTTTAAACAAAAAACGTATTCTCCTATTAAATGTCCCCTAGAATTGATGAAATTATGTGACCTTTTTCACGCTTAACTAACGTAGATTTAGCTGAAGAATGACCTCTTCTTAAATCTTCATCGACATAAAATTCTCCAAAGCTGTGGAGTTAGATTTTTTTCTGCTACAGTATCTGAGGTTAGCTAGTTCTCTACTTTTTCCTTTTCTTAATATTTCCATTTTCTTGCTGAAGCTTTTGCTGGTTCTAAGGCTTTTCTTCACCTTATCATAATATATTGTGTTTTGTTTATTTCTCACAACAACATATTCAATTTCATTCTTACTTTTTCTCTACAATTTTTGGCGCTTAGCAGAATTTTTCCTGCTCTTTAAAACAATGTCGTATATAAGAAGCAATATTAAAATCTTTTTTTTTTTTAAATATACTATCAGAATCCTTTCCATAAGAGTTACTATAAGAACCTCTGCAGGTTATACAGCAGAATTTAGTAAACAAAGCTTTACAAAGCCTATAAAATATCTAATCAAAGACCATGTGCTTCAAACCAAAAGAAAGCACACAAAAATGATCTAGTTGAGTTGTTTTATTATATCTTTAATTTCTTGTCATGATTCTTTTATAATCTTAAGTAATACCAAAAATGAATAAAAATAAATCCATCCATTAAAAAACACTAATAAAAATAATTTATCGTCCTTAAAATTTACAAAATAACTTTAGTTATGGCTAAAACTATTTCAAGAACTGCTCTAATAACAGAGAAAAAACAACAAAACTTTAAGCATTCTGTTTGTTTTGGTTGTAATGCAGTGTTATATCAAACTATCGACAAAAATTCAGAAATTTTTTTTTTCTGCCGTGGACGTTCCCATATATATATACAAAAAAAAAAATCTTGAAAAATTCAAATTGCTGTACGAATTCTGAAAAAACTTTATTAAAAAAAGTGCAAAATTTACTATATTGGGTAGACTGAATTTGGATTGCTTTTATTATGTGTTACTCTTGTGACAACTCCCCAGAGCCTATTCCATGCATAGCATAAACAAAATATTTAATGTAAAATATGTCTTATACCTCGAAATCAGAGAATTAGAAGTTTTGGATAAAAATTTTAAGTATTTTTTTAAATAAAACTTTTGTATGTTTTCCGTTACTCTTGTGACATTTAAGTAATAACGTCTAAATACAGCCAAAAATATATTAAAGACATTATCTAAAAGATTTTATCTATGTAGATCTTAAAGATATGATAATTGTTTGCTGATTTGAACGCATAGTAATTTTATTGAATTCTAAAAAGTAAAAAAATCATACTTTTCAATAAGTTGTATTTTATCCCCAAATGTAAATGTACAGTTGAACCTCTGTTTAACAAAGTCGCTAAATCCCGAAAAAAAGTTTGCTATATGGAAAATTTGTTAAATAGAGAGTACCTTTTAAAATACTTAAAACTACATAAAACATATTTTAGCAGTGTTTACAATGTCACTTCGTATCAAACCGGATTTACAGATGCTGCTATCATTCCTGCTTTCCTTTTGCACCCATTTACAAACGCAAGATTAAAATCCTTCCCCTGCAAAAAACCGGAAGCTGCGTAATTTTTCCTTCTGAATTATGATTGGCTGATTAGGGTACTGTAGGTAAACTTCCAGTGTAAACAGAAACAGTTTACGGTCATTTTCACCTGTGATAATCTTCATTCTTTTGCTTTATTGAGGATTAAAATGTTTGACCGCTTAATGTTAATGCAAACTTTGATAGACATCTTTGTAACACCAGAGCCAAGACCGCCTCTAGACAATTTTCTGCTTGAGGCGAACATTATTTTGCCGCCCTTATGACGTAATCGTTTTTTCACCATTACACAAACTTTTTTTTAAAAAATAAGTAAATAATATAATAACTATAATTTTTTAAAAAGAAAACAAATATTTATAAAATTTGTTTACATTTAAGAAATTTAAAATAAACAAACTACGTTAGATATTCTGCATTAAATAAAAAATACTACTAATACTGCTAACTTAGCATTAAATGAATAAATTATATTCTACTAGTATTTACAAGAAAGACTCATACAAAGAGTAAAACTTACACTTCAAAATCCATTTTATAGGGGGTCGCAGAAAAGACTAAAATTCCATTTTTTTTTAAAAACCGAAACTAGAATTTTAATTATTACAAATAAAATATTTTCATCTTAATTACAAAACATTATCTAGATGCTTAACATTATCTATCTAAATGAAGACAGATAATGTTAAGCGAAGACAGTTAATGGCAAGCTAATGTTAAAACTATGGGAGCATTTTTGACAAATTTCATTTTCACTATCTGTGAAAATAAAATTCTGGCGCCTGGGGCACAAGCCCCAACTGATCCTCTCTTGTTTCAGCCCTGACTCTGCCCGCCTCTCCCCCCCCATGGGGTCGCTACGGCTGTTTCAGGGCCATCGCTACGAGATTTTAATGGAGGGGGGAAGGGGCCTTAAATTACCAAGTGAAATTTCAGTATCTGCCTACCCATTGGCAAGCAAAAATAGATAGTTCTTGAGGTTTGCCAATTAGTTTTATAATTTTGCCAAGTTACCACAATTAGAAAATATAAACAGTTTTTATTTGTAAAAAGCTTAATAATGTTCACAATTATATTTTTAATTTTTGGCCAAGTCTATCAGAAATAGAAAGTGTATTATAGTTTTTATTAAAGTTTAAACAAATTTGCCAACCAAGTTTATAAATTTGTCAAGTGTAACAGCATTCGCGAAAGTTTTTTTTTTGGGGGGGGGCGGGGGGGGGGGGGGGGGGGCTTAGCGAGGGTTGTGGCTAAGTTTAATAAACAGTATTGAGCCAAAACATGTCAAACATTTAATCAATCAAATTATGTATAAAATTTGTGTATGAATTTCAAATAGCAAAATAATATCAGTAACAAGTTAAATATCTTTTTGAAATCGTATACACAAAACAAAATCCCATTACATGTTAATTGATATAATATGTTATGAAGGTCTGCACGGGCCAACCCGACCCATAGAAAGAAAAATTTGGCCCAGTATAAAAGTTAAAAGTTCGTCCCGAGACCGGCCCGGACTAGAAAAAAGTTAAAATTTCATAGGCCTGGCCCGAACTAATTTCTACAGAATGTTGATTTTTCGTCGACTTGGTTAAAAATTTGTCTCGTACAGGGAGTTCTGACCAAAAACACTTATCTAGCTTTTTTTTCCCAGGTTTATAATTTTCATTTTTATAGAAATGTCGTAGCCTGCAATATTTATTTTTTTTAATGAATTTCTATTTGTTGTATGTAAATGTTTCATTTATCATTAATATTGTTAATCCATATTCCATGTATTAGAGATTTAAAAATCCGAAAAATACTGTACAGTAAAATCTTCTAAGACGGAATTGCACAGGAAAGAAAAAAAATGCATTATAGACAAGTTCCGTTCTTCGCAGGTGTAAATATATTAAATATTCTTTTCTTACGTATTAGTATAATTCATTTTGTATGGATCAACACATTTTTCTGTTTAAGACAGGATTTCATTATAAGCAGGTTCTTTTTTCACACGTTTTACTATATTTTAATAAGCCTAAAAGTACACTATTCTTTAAAAAGAATAAATTTTAATGTTTAATTATAGAATAATGGCGATTTAGAAATGTATGCCTCTTTTTTTTTTTTTTTTTTGTTCCAGGCCAAATTTTACTGATCTTTGAACAGACGCCGAGCCAAGACAATGATTTTCATAGTCAAAACCGGGACTTAAAATTTTGGACCGTGAAGAGTAGGAAGAATGAAACCAGTGCCGGCTCGGTACGGTTGGTTGGTTTGTTTATGACGGCCAATTATCAACACAAGGGATATAGGTCCTAAGGGAAGGGGGAGTGCCCTCCGTGGGATCTTTCTAAGGGAACCTAACCCGTATTTATGCTTGGAAAATCCAAGGTTAGAAGAAAACCACAAAAACTCCGAATGATTAGGCCGACGTGCACGATTGGGTTCGAACCCAGCACCTCCCGTCTACCAGCTTCGAGGGCAGAATCTCTCGGCTACTGGTGGGGCGCCTCGGTACGGAAAAAATAACTTAGACCGGCCTGGCCCAATCCTTCAGGAAAACAGTAAGGCCCGATCCCGGCCCAGCCCGAGCTTTCTGAAAAAGTATGGCTGGGCCCGGCCCAAGTGCCGTGAATAAAATAGGCTCGAGCTCGGCCCGTGCGATCTCTGCCATGCTACCAGGCTTTATTATTATTGTGGGCTAAAAATTGCATTGAAAATTACAAAAACTTCCAAAATCGTGGTGGACAAAATTTACTATATTAGGCTAAAAGTTTAAAACTGATTTTTTTTCTTATTCATTGTAAAAAATCGCAGCAGAATGAAAAAAAAACCCACCAAGAATCGTATTGAAAATCTTATTAAAAATCGGTAAAAAATCAAAAAACTTGATAAAATTGTAAAAAAACAGTAAATAGCGCAAAAAAAAAGCATTGACAAAACTATCAAACGATTTAAAAAACAACAACACGCTAAAACGAGTGAACTGGCGATGTTTGTTTACCCGAAAGGAATCATGCGTAAATGCTGGATTACTGCCCTAGGAGCTAGCAGGAGTGAAAATGACCTAGGCTAGTTTCATCTTCAAACTGGCTTTTTCATTGGAAACGGGGTCAGAAATACAATGATCGGCGTGCATTGAATCAGGATTAGAGGTGACATTGTAAACACTGCTTGTCCATAAACACTAAATATAATTTTAAAAAAGTAATTATATAGTGACACTTTTTTTTAATAAATTATATCTATTTGTTTTATAGCTTTTACCCATCAAAAAGAAATCTGCAAGGGAAACAAGAATGAAACAAAATATTGTCTGAAAATACATTGCATTTTCAGTTAAAAAAATAATTTTACCTTAAAATCGTGATTTTTTATTACGGTTGATAAGCTGTTTGGAGGAATACCAAATTTTAAAGCAGTATTCTTTTTCTTCACGCCTTTATCCACCTCATCAAGAATTTTTGCTTCTTTGATGCTCAAGCACTCTCGCTTTGACATTTTTGAGCTACAAAAACCGAAATTACAAGATTGATCATGATCAACAATCTAGAAAACGGGAAACTTATAGGACATGGGGCAGCTCCATTGAGGGTTAAAAGGGGATATTGAAAGTTTGCACTTCTTGGGTGGAAAGCAAAGAATCACAGCGATTTTACTGCTCTCGGTGAGTTAGGCGCCTGGTAAGACCTGTTCATGGTCATTGATCATCATAAAATGTGTTAAAAGAAAGAATAAGTTTGAAATGTCCAGTAATATTTTAAGAAATAGGGAGAAAAAAAATTTAGATCCCAAGGAAAAATTCGTTAAATAGAGAATGCACTTCGCTATTTGGAGGTTATTTTACGAAGAAATTTGCAAAATGTTCTTGGTTCCAAGTAACGCAAAATAGAGGTTCGTTAAATAGAGGTCCAACTGTAGTTTTATACTGTTAGTATCCAGTTCATTTTCAGTAAACACTTGCTCTTATGAAATTAAAACTTACAATTCATATACTTCAACTCTTTAAGCTTTAAATTGATGTATCACACTTATATTTCCATTTTAAAAAAAATTTCAGAAATTTTTTTTTTCTGCCGTGGACGTTCCCATATATATATATATAAATGCAAAAAAAAAATCTTGAAAAATTCAAATTGCTGTACGAATTCTGAAAAAACTTTATTAAAAAAAAGTGCAAAATTTACTATATTGGGTAGACTGAATTTGGATTGCTTTTATTAGTGAGTCGAAATCGAAGTTATAAGGTTGGGGAAATCTGTGAATCAGCTCTGTTCACTGTAAAGTAACAAAAAATCTAAAATATGAACCTCAGGTACACTCGGACTTGTCTTCGTGTATTTGGAACCAAATTTGCATATCTGTATGTCTGCTATAAATTTTCCTAGTCATTAACCACAAACAGATAGACACATATGGCTTTTATTGGTTTTAACAGGCTCTTTTTTGGTCATCATTGGTTTTCATATAGTGAAGCATTTTAATGATAAATTACACGTTTTTGTGTATTTTTTAATTAGTTTTAATGACATTTAATTGACTTAGAATTTAATAAAAAACCCAATTTCTCAACAATGAAGACATTAATAGTGGAATAGAACATAGATGGTGATGCTAGTGATTTATAGTCAGAATTGCAAATACGTCAGCTAAATTTTAAAAGGCCATGCCGACTGCTTTATCTGGTTTATACTGACCTTTAACCAACCACCTCCTATTTTTCCTTTTTATTGCTTTGTAAAGTTAAAGAGGGCGATGGTTACACAGTTACATATTTTACTGCTGAAATAATTTTAAGAGTTATTAATATACAAGCAGGGCTTGAAATTCAATTTTTCCTAGGATGGGAGTCTCCCTTCCAACATTTATAAATGGAGGGGATTTGAGCTATTTGGGAGGGAGAAAAAAATCAAAAATCCACTGTTATTTTACATGCAATTTAAAGAATTACATTAACAATACACACATGACAAAATACCATTGAAGCAATTTAAATTAACAACTCAGAATAATTATTCAAAATGTTTTTTTTATGTAAAAAAGGAAGAAAGTTATGCTTTTATACAATCTATTTTTCAACTTTCAACCAAATGTCATGGGTTCTTAACAATAGGGTTGTTAAATGAATTTCTGAATTTAGATTTTATTCGATTTTTAGCCCTCAATCCTGTTTCACAAGGTAAACTTGTGATAGTCAGCACAAGCACAACATTTATAACTTTGGAAATTATCGGACATGCATGGTAATGCTCTCTTAAAACTTTTTCAGAAAACTTTGCAATATCTGATATGCCTTCATTTTCAACTACTTGCATGGACAATGCAAGTTGGGGATGAAATCTTCAATATCCATTTCTAGATGAAATTTTTGTAATCCTTTGCCAAAATTCTCATTTTTTTTTTTCGCGATCTTTTGGGTGAAAATCGCATTTTCTTGTGGTCCTTTGACGAAACTCGCATTTTTTCGCGATCCTTTGACGAAATTAATTTTTTCCGATATTGTCGGAACTCACGTTATTTCCGATATCCTTTGACAAAATTTGCCGTTTTTTTCGCGAGCTTTTGATGAAAATTGCGTTTTTTCGCGAGCTTTTGATGAAAATTGCATTTTTTTCGCGAGCTTTTGATGAAAATTGCATTTTTTCGCGAGCTTTTGATGAAATTCACGTTTTTTCGTGATCCTTTGACAAAATTCGTGGGTTTTTTTTTTGTCACGATCCTTTGTTGAAATTTGCGTTTTCGTGCGATATTTTGACGAAATGCGCGGTTTTCTGCGATCCTTTGACAAAATGTGTGTTTTTTTTGCGATCCTTTGACAAAATATACGGTTTTTTGCGATCCTTTGATAAATTTCGTGCTTTTCAGCGATCCTGAAATTCACGTTTGTTTGACTAAATTCGTGTTTATTCCGTGATCCTTTGACGAATTTTGAGTTTTTCCCGTGATCCTCTGATGAAATTAGCTTTTTTCCTTGAACCTTTGCTGAAACTAGCGCTTTTCCATGTTCCTTTGCCGAAGTGTGCGTTTTTTTCGATCCTTTGATGAAATTTGCGTTTTTTTAGCGATCCTATGACGAAATTTGCGTTTTATTCACAGTCCTTCGACGAAATTGACGATATTTTCTGCGAACGATTTACAAAATTGATTTTTTCGGCTATCATTTGTCGAAATTTGCGGTATTTTTGTGTTATATTTTTTATGACCGAATTGGTGCTCGATTTTTCATAATTTTCGGAACCGAATGCGTTAAATATTCGGAAAAGGATCACCTCTGAATTCGCCAATCGGCCGCAGAAAATAACACGAAACTTGTCAACTGATCGCGGAAAAAAAATGAAATTTGTCTGTTGGTCGCGTGAAAAATTCGTGAATTTCAACAATCTTTCGCAGTTAAAAAACTCTCAAAATGTGTCAATCGGTCGCACGAAATTCACAAGGCGTTCGCGAGAGTTGATCGTAACTTCAAAATGAAAAATGTTTCGGAAAATGGTAAAATTTTTTGGACGGGATTTCAAAATTTTGGGCACAAATCCCGCCATCCCGCCCTGAAATTCAAGCCCTGATAAGTCTTATTTTGTTTGTCATAAACATTTAAAATCATACATAAAGTCATATAATAAAAACACCATTTCTCT
This sequence comes from Maratus speciosus, assembly GCA_963932465.1. NCBI lineage: Eukaryota > Metazoa > Arthropoda > Arachnida > Araneae > Salticidae > Maratus > Maratus speciosus. Next base: position 387,975,741 of record OZ010791.1, read on the forward strand.
CTATTAAAAACAGTATTATGAATACCTATAGCATATTCCTTTAAGACCTGACCCACACAAGAAAAAATATTTTCCTATTTTTGTGCGATTTAAAGGCGAGTCTGCACCCAGAGAATTGCATGGATCCTCCCATGGCATAGTCTGACATGAGACATTTTTTAAAATATTTTTTTTTCTATCAAATATGATCCTATTAGGGAAAATCACTAAAATTTTTCATTTCTGCCAAAAAATCTTCTGGCCTTAAATGGATATGTATGAATTTATGCATGAATATGCACTCTTTTAAATAGCAACAAGCTTTTCAAAATTTTAATTCAATAAATTTTATTTGGAGCTTTTTTTTTTTGTTTAATTGCTCTCTTTATTTTATATACTTATGTACTAAACTCTCCTCAAATATTTTATCCTTCCTAATTTTTCTTTCAACATTGTTCATTCTATGACTTAATCTCTCCGTATGGACATGTAAAAATATTTTATATTTTGATGTGTTACATTTTGTTATTGTTTAATTAAATATAATCTTTAAAATGTGTAGTGTATGTAGAGCTATGTAATATAGAATTTCAAAACACCACTTTAGAGTGTAATTTATATTCTTTTCAAAATTTATATATGCATTTTTCAGACATAATGCCTTCACAGTTTCTTTCTAGCAGTTATAAAAACTTATTTAAGACAAAATGTAATAGAAATTAAAAAAAAAAAAAAATTAGTAGAAAATATTTAAGTGTACCTATTAAAAATAAATTAATCAAAATTTAATATTAATTAGCCATAAACCAACTTTGAAAAAATAAAAACAGGCTTTTTTCAATTAAAGCCAGCTTTTTTAAAGTGGTTAAAACTAAAAAAAGGGCAGCAAACCTGACATGCACATACACAGAAAAAACGTTCTTTTATGAACACAGTTAAATATTATATATATATGTATACTGGGCTTGATCTTAAATTTTTCCTAGGAGGGGAGTCTCCCTACCAACATTTATAAATGGAGGGGAGTTGAGCTATTTGGGAGGGAGAAAAAAATCTAAAACCCACTGTTATTTTACATGCTATTTAAAGATTTACATTAATTATTCTGTCATGTCTGTATTAATACAGACATGACAAAATCTTTTGACGAAATTCGCATTGTTTTTGCGATCTTTTGACGAAATTCGCGTTTTTTTCGTGATTTTTTGACGAAATTTGCTGTGATCTTTGATGAAATTCGCGTTTTTTGCGATCCTTTAACAAAATGCACTTTTTTCGCGATCCTTTGTCGAAATTCATATTTTTTTCCGGGGTCGTTTGTCGAAATTCGCATTTTTTTCACAATCTTTTGACAAAACACATGTTTTTTTCGCGATCCTTTGACAAAATTTCATGGAAACCATCAAACTTTGTGGTTCTCATCGCTTCCCTTATCTATTTATATCATCATTTCATTCCACTTACATCATTTTTATTTCTAAGTTCACATTCCATGAAGTTTCTTATTTACTTTTATTTATTTCATTATAATAACAACAATATACATTAATTAACTTAAACTTACCTTTCCATATTGTTTTCTGTTAATATCCAGTTGATTTAAGTATCTCTTTAATCTTTTGGTAGTCGTATTGACTTCCGCCATTTTCCGTTTCATTACACCCATATCTTGTCATCCTACACCGGCAAAATCCATTTTCAGACTAAGTTTAATTTTCCGTAGTTATATTTTCTCCGCTAGATGGCGACATTGCATATCGCTTCTTTAATCGATCTTTGCATCGAATCGATGCTGCTTTCTGATTGGTCCGTTTGGCGGGCGTCGCTCCCAAATGATGTTTTCAATCCGAGCCATTTTAGATAAATACGCGATGCAAACACAGTAATGTTGCACTTTTTAGTCTTCCAAATGGAAGCTAGTTTTCATGTACTGGATAGGGGCTGGGACTCTATCCTGGAAGTATGATTAGAATACTTTTTATTACATTTACGTTTCATAAGATTTTAAATGCTTTTAAATAGTTTTCATATGTAAATTGATTATGCTTATTCCTGTATCCAAATGAAATCTTCATTCTTCATGACTGTCGTTTACAAGAGATGTTATTATGTGAATTATCATGCTGTCAACCTTTCAAGATGCTTATAAATAAACTGCATTCTGTTTATAAGTGAATACGACTCTGTGTTACTAAAGCTTTCTTCAAGTTACATTTATTACATTCAAGACACGTCCATTCTTCCGTGAAACTTCATATCCAGCCTTCGCTTTCATGGCACATTTCTGCTTATGTTAATTTACCATTTTAACGTATATAATTAGTCAAATTATATATCGCATGAGAAAATTCATGCTTTTTTCGCGATTCTTTGATGAAATTCGTGGTTTTCATTAGCTGTCCTTTGACTAAATTCCTGTTTTTTCTGCAATCTTTTGACGAGATTTGCATTTTCCCGTGATAAATTGCGGAAACTCGCATTTTTTCCGCGTTTCTTTGCCGAAATTTACGATTTTTTTGCTATCCTTTGACGTTTTTTTTTTTTTTGCAATTTTTTGATGAATTTCAAGTTTTTTTTTCGCGATCTGACGAAATTCACGTTTTTCCGCAATCCTTTGACAAAATTTCTGTTTTATTCGCTATCCTTTGCGACGAAATTGGCGATTTTTTCCTCAAATGATTGACGAAATTGATTTTTTCGCCGATCATTTGTCAAAATTCGCGATATTTTCTGCCGAACTGATGACCGATTTTTCATAATTTTCGGAACCTAATGCCTTAAATTTTCAGAAAATTCTGAACAGATTTCTCCCTAAATTCGCCAATCAGTCGCGGACACTTATCAACAGATCTCGAGAAAAAATAATGAAATTTGTCTATTGATTGCGTGAAAAATAAGTGAATTTTTAACGATCTTTTGCAGTAAAAATACTGTAAAATTTGTCTATCGTTTGCGCGAAAACATCGGAAAATTCGCAAGGCGTTCGCGGGAGTTGATCGTAATTTCAAAATGCAAAATTTTCAGGAAAATGGGATTTTTTGGGCAGGACCCTCCTGCCCATGATATTCTTTGGGCGGGATTTCAAAATTTTGGGGGCGAATCCCGCCATCCCACCCTGAAATTCAAGCCTTGTGTATATATTTCAGGAAAATACATTAATTTCTGTACAGTTTTTGTTTTTAAAATATAAGTGATAGTTAAAATTTTTAAATTTTGGGGAAATTATTACAATTTTTCTCTTCTTTCAGAGGCCTGTTTCTAATGGTCTTCCTCCGACACCAAAAGTGCATGTAAGTCCAATGTTTTTGTTTTTTAAATTCTAGTCTTACTTAATATTGTTGTTATTTCACTGCCCTCCCCCTTTTTAGAACATTTTATTTGTAAAATAAATTTTAGATGTAGAGCGCATGATAACATCCGTTGATTTAGTGTCAGAAAGATTATTTTATGTTTTTTCTTTGTGGTTAAAAACTGCTGAAATGTGATTTATGTTTATATTAAATACCTCCCCAAAACACTAACACAGGCTGAATTTTTTTAAAAATCCCAGTGTTAAAGACAACTTAGGGAAGAACGCAGATATTCAATTCCCTCTTAGAAGTAAGAATTTTTATAAATGAAATATTCTAAAATCTGCAGTTTACTGTGTGGTGAAGTTTGATATTGCATTTCTTGTAGGATTATTTCAGTATTTGAAAATTCTTTCTTAATAAGAACATACACGAAAGTCATTAAAATATTCTGCATATCTGAAAATTAATAGTTTCATAGAAAACTTATAACTCTGGAAAAAAATGGTAAAAAAAAAAAAAAAAAAAAAAAAAGGTAATACTGTTAAAATGTTTAGGCTGTTGAAAATATTTAAACTGGATAAAAATCGTATTGGGGAAAATTTATAAATTTTAAAATTATTATACACAAATTCTTAAAAGCAATTTTTTCACCTCTACTAATGACATAATTTTTTAGGAATGGATGAAAAATCAGTTTGTATTAAGAATACGTATGTCAACAAATTTAAATATTACAGCAGTGAAAGATTAAACAAAAATAAGAAATTCAGAGGAATAAAAAATATTCAACCAATGGATAGTATAATATTTAAATTATCTTTCAAATGCAAAATTGCAAACATTACAAAGAAAAAAAAAATCCAGCTTAGAAACCTTAATGTTTTGTAAGAACTTTGTCTTTTTTATTACAAATTGGAATAAGTTGTTTTACTTTTTACTATCTTCTATCTTCAATAGAAGAAAGTATTGTAATCAAAATTTTTTTCGACTTCCGGTTTTTGGCAGATTTTCACGTTTTAGGGGGTCAGAGATCCCCAAAAACTTGTTTATAGATAATGTCTATCTGTCATTGACGGCTGTCTGTCTGTCATCATTGTACCATCAAAAAGTGTATGAAGTTATGCATAGAATTGAACCAAATTTTTTAAAAAGTTTTTGGCTATGACAAGCAGATCCTTCCTGAATTTGGAAAAAAATTTGCTGGTAGGGGGCACTGTAGCGACTTTGAATATTGTACCACCGAAAAGTGTATGAAGTTATGCATAGAATTGAACCAACAAAATTTTTTTAAGTTCTTGGCTATGGTAAGCAGACCCTTCCTTAATTTGGAAAAAAAATTGCCAGTAGGGGCCGCTGTAATAGCGATTTTTGTGCAATTTTTGTGCTATTTTAAATATTGTGCCATAGAAAAGTGTATGAGGTTATGCATAGAATTGAACAAAATTTAAGTTTTTGGCTATAGCAAGCAGGTCCTCCCTTAATTTGGAAAAAATCGGCCGGAAGGGAGCGCTGTAATAGCAATTTTTGTGCGATTTTGATTATTGTACCATCGAAAAGAGTTTGAAGTTATGCATAGAATTGAACCACAAAAATTTTTTAAGTTCTTGGCTATGGCAAGCAGGTCCTTCCTTAATTTGGAAAAAAATCACCGGTAAGGCGCGCTGTAATAGCGATTTTTGTGCCATTTTGAATATTGTACCATCGAAAAGTGTATGAAGTTATGTATAGAATTGAACTAAATTTTTTTTGTATGTTTCTGGTTATGGCATGCAAGTCCTCCCTAAACTTGAAAAAAATCTGCTGGAAGGGGGCGCTGTAATAGCAATGTCTGTGCCATTTTCATTATTGTACCATTGAAAACGGTATAAAATTATGCATAGAATCTAATCAAATTTTTTGTGTATGTGTAAAGCTATGGTCAGTAGGTCCTTCCTGTACTTGAAAAAATTTTGCCTAAAGGGGGTTCTATAATTGCAATGTTTGTGTCATTTTCATTATTGAACCAAATTTTTTGTGCATGTTTTTGGCTTTGGCCAACAAGTCCTCCTTGAATATGGAAATATTGCACGGTAAAGGGGCTCTGTGATAGCGATTTTTGTATACTTTTCTTGATTTTTCGTAGTTCTATTGTCCATTTGCGGCTCGTGCAGTGGCGGGAACTCGTTTCCTGCTAAGCCGGCTGTTCGCAAACAGCTGATAACAACAGAATAAAGAAAAACTATTAATTTTAACAAATATCATGATATAGATTAACTTGTTTTTAGTCCGTTTAATTGCCTGAAGCAGAAATTTAAGATGAAAATCAAATTTGGTATAGTATTGAACTAATAATATTGAAGTATTAACATGTGTAACTACTTTTTGAAATATTAAGATGTATATGATAGAAGAAAGTTTTCGGATTGGCACATCTAACTAGTTTGTTTTGGTATTGATAATGCATTCTAGTTTGTGAGGCTGTACAAAGTTTAAAACATATATTCTTAGTTTTTTTTTTCTTTTTTTAATCTTCTTTATTTTAAATGTTCTCCTGTAGTTTCAAATTTGTTGTGTTGTAAGTGAGATTGACAATCACTAGAGTATAAGATGTGATATGCTTTAAAAAGGACAAAATATTTAAAGGGATGAGTGATAACTATATTCTTTGTCATGATGAATATAGTTAGGAGTGATATTTCCATGCTATAATACTTAAATTAATGTATATTTATAATGTTTTTATGATTTATGTTATTTTGAATGAACTAGATTTCTTTCATATTGTTGTAAATGATCTTAAAGTTTGAGGGAAAAGTGTCACAATACAGAAATTTTTGTTTTATCTTTTAGATGGGTGCTTGCTTTTCCAAAGTATTTAATGGTTGTCCTCTGCAAATACATTGCACTGCTAGTTGGATTCATCCTGAAACTAGAGGTATTAAATATTGAAAATTATTTTCCCAATTGTAGTGATCCCACAACCAAGCCAACATTTGTGAGATTGAATTTTCTGCTTTATATTGCTACAAAAAGTGTATTTTTGAAAGTTCTGTGTTAAATTATTTTTTCGCAGCCATCAGTTTTGCTTCACTTTCTTTTTGTGCTGGATTATTTGTGTGTTTTTGTAGTTGTTGCAGTTCTCTTTTATTTCTATTCATTTAGAAAATTTTATCTCAAATCAGTTTGTCCTGTCTTTTGTAAATGTGATAAGTAAATCAGAAAGGATAACATCCTGTTTTTATTTGTTTAATAATTTATTGTTATGTGTACAGATTTAGCTTTTTCAAACTTCATATATACTTTACAAACCATTGAATCATTTATTCATTCTTTACATTTTTTATGCACATAAGAAAAATCAGGATTTCTCAACAAAAATGAGATGTGGTAAATGTTAGGAAAGAAACATAATTGTAGTCTTGAAATCTAGAATTATGAAAGAATTTGTAACTGGATGCAGAGATCTGCACGGGCTGGGCTCGGGCCTATTTTCATTTGCGGCACTCAGTCCGGCCCAGGCTGTACTTTTCTCTGACAGCTCGGGCTGGGTCGGGTTCAGGCCTTACTTTTTTCCGGAAGAATCGGGCCGGGCCTAACTTATTTTTTCTGTACAGAGCCGGGACTGGTTTCTTTTCTAGTCTTCACAGCCCAAAATTTTCAGTCCTAGTTTTGAGCCAGCCCGTATGAAAATCATTGTCTCGGCGTGACCTGTTCATTCAAAGGTCAGTAAAATTAAGCCTGGGCCAAAGGTTTTCTGCAAAATATGCATACATTTTTGAATCACAATTATTCTACAATTAAATATTAACATTTATTCTTTTTACTTGTAGGTCTCTTGAACTGAGCATATATGTTTTCATTTATCCAGTAAAACAGGGTTGGAGCTATTTTTCAGTCATTTGGAAATGGATTTTGTGGTCTCAAGTAAATTTGGTCGCAGGACTGAGGAGGATATTGGATTAGAGATCTGCACGGGCAGACCCGTGTCCCAAACCCGGCCTGTGGGCCAGGCTCGGGCCTGTTTTCCTTCACGACACTTGGGCCGGGTTCGGGCTTTACTTTTTCCTGAAGGATTGGGCCGCTCTGGGCCTAACTTATTTTTCTGTACAGAGCCGGGATTGGTTTCTTTCCTAGTCTTCACGGCCCAAACTTTTCAATCCTAGTTTTGGCCCAGCCCATATGAAAATCATTGTCTCGGCGTGACCTGTTCATTCAAAGGTCAGTAAAATTAAGCCTGGGCCAAAGGTTTTTGCTAAATATGCATACATTTTTGAATCACCATTATTCTACAATTAAACATTAACATTTATTCTTTTTAAAGAACAGTAAATTTCTACGCTAATTAAAATATAGCTAAATTAAAATATAGTAAAACGTGTGAAAAGGAACCTAACTATGACGAAATCCTGTTTTAAATTGAAAAACGTGTTGATCCATGCAAAATTAACATACTAATACGTAAGAGAAGAATATATAATACATTTACATTTGCTAAGAAGGGAACTTGTCTATAACGCATTTTTCCGATTTTTAACAATTCAATGTATGGAATATGGATTAACAATATTAATGATAGCTGAAACATTTACATAGAAAAAATAGCGATTCATTAAAAAAATAAATATTTCAGCCTGTGGTACTTATATAAAAATGAAGTTTAGAAACATGAAAAAAAGTTAAGATAAATATTTTTCGTCAGAACTCCTCGTAAGAGTCAAATTTTTAACCAAATCGATGTAAAAATTAATGTTTTGTAGCAATTCACTTGGGCCAGGCTAACTTTTTTCCGGGCCGGGCTCGGGCCGAACTTTTAGCTTTTCTGCCAGGCCGAGCCAATATTTTTTTCCTACGGGCCGGGCCGAAATTTTTTTTCTATGAGTTGGGCCTGGAAATTTCGGCCCGTTCAGACCTCTAACTGGATGTGCATTTCAGAGAAATTTTCTCTCTACAAACAATGGAGAAGCAAAAAATTTCTCTAATTATGCATTAAATAACAGAATTATTTCCCTGCAAAACATGCTTTGAACATGATCGTTTGCACTGAGTAGCCATGTGAACTGAAAATTCTCCGTTTGTTATCTAAGTGTTATTAGAGATCCTACATAAGAGAGAGAAATTAGACATTGTGAAAATATCTGCTATGTTTGTTCAAAAAGAGATGGTTCGCCATAGAATTAAATACATTTTAATCAGCATCTATCACTTTTTATTCTATTAAGATCAAGGAAAATTTGTTTTATAGGCCTTCATAGGGCCATGCAGAACATAAATATAAGTGAATAAGAATTCTTAGTGGTCCCACCAGTAGCTATTACTCAATCATTACACATAACACACAAAAAAATATAGTGGACTGTATTGGCTTTCTTTAATTCACAACACAGTAAAATGATCGAGAGCCGAGATTTACACTGCTCCTCAGATCGGCGTCTTGAACCAAACTCACAAGTTTTTAAACAATTTATATAGATGGCACCTCTAGCAGCACTTAGAAAATGCCTTTTCTAAGAATTCTTGTGATCCATCTGTTTTTGAACAAAAGTGGCAGCCATTTTGTCAATTTTGTCTACTCTCTGTCATGTAGGACATTCAAGTGTTATGTGTTAAGTATATTGTTTATATCAGCAAAGTTTCTATTTTTTCCTTTTTTTGCCTTGCAATTTATCTTCCTTTTACTGTTATGTTTCTTAGCTTCAGAATTTTTTCTTTTAAATACCTGAAAAAAAAAACCCATAGAATTATTTATTTTTTGTTTATTGAATATCCTGGAGCTGTCTTTGATGAATTGTGTATTTGCCTCTTTTCTTAACATCTCTATTCTAATGAGTGCTATCATGTGGTGGAATTTTATTATCATTTTCATGCAAGCTTTCAGTTCCAAATTACATTTGATTAATAGAAATATTTAAAATACAAACACAGAAAAGTTATAATGGAAAAAAAAAATAGTAGTAATTGTCTGCAAACAAAAGACTGTTGGGGTTGAAGGGAAGAAATATCATAGGTTGATGTGTCTGATGATACAGCAAAGGATAATGACACATCTTTCAAAATTTTACCCCATAGAGAGGCGTAATATATATATATCCGAATGCATCTAAGTGTACAAACTCTGCCGGATGTAGTCTCAAATCATAGGCATAGTTATGGAGGAATATTTTTCATATTCGATACCTCTGTCTTTCCTTCTAGGTTACCAATGTCGGATATTATTGTGGGAAAAACAAGAAATAAGAGAACTTTGCATGGTTGCCCTGGGGTATAGGAAAGGCATAATAATGATTTTTGATTTGTTGTCCTCTCTCAGAATGCCCTCTCTCTATGAAGGGCTGAAGAGAGGGAAAAAAACGTTTGCAGGGTTTTTAGACAAAGGCACCATATAAAGAAACATTGAATTTCAGTACATCCTTTCTTCTATCCTATGTCATGGCACAAACTGTTTCCACATATTTCAGTTCATAAGTGAATATTTGTATTGTGTCCAAGAAAAGAAATTTTGCGAGATCCAAAGGGTACTTGGTTATAAAAAATGTTTGTAGGGTTTTTAGACATAGGCACCATATAAAGAAACATTATTGAATTTCAGTACTTCCTCTCTCATATCCTATACTATCGCACAAAAAGTTACCACATATTTCAGTGCATGAGTGCATATTTGTATTGTGTCCAAGAAAAGAAACTTTGCAAGATCTAAAGGGTAATTGGGCATAAAAAAGATATATATATATTTTTAATTTGACTTTTCTTTTAGACAGGGTTCCTAGGCATCTGAAAAACCTGCAAAACAGGAAAATGTCAGGAAAAATTAAATTTTTTTCTAAAACCTGGAAAAGTTAGGGATTTTTTGCACTGTCATGTGCCAAGATTCTCCAGAGTTCCGAGGTCCATCTGCAAACGAGTTCCGATTTTTCAGTTGCAAGTAGAGTTTTTGCTAAATTCACATTTTTAACATAAAAGATGTTTTAGTTATACAAATTTGTCGCGAAATAGGCAATATCTCTGGAAGTTAATTAGGATGATATGTCATGAATATTTAAATAGGAAAAAGAAATTATGAAGCAAGCAAAAAATAAATGGAAATAGGAAAAGCTGTAGCTGAAATTAAAATGTTAAAAGACAAAAAATTAAAACTTACACGGCAAACTGCTTCTGAAACACTACTAATAAAAGGTTATTTTTATTTTCAGTGGTAAGTTTACATTTTATTCTTATAATGTGTCAATATATTCTTTTTTGCTGTATAAGTCTAATCATTAAGATCTAGAACTGCAATTTGCATTTCTAAAAATGTCGTTAATTGTGGTCAGGGAATTGTAGGAAATATGGTCTGGAAAACTTGGAAAAGTCATGGAATTTTGTTATTCAAATAGAGTATGAACCCTGTTAGAATATGTAAGAGCTGGACAAAAAAAGTAGTTAGAAAGCATTAAGACATAAATTAAATATAAAGAAGACATTTTGACATTTTAGAGTCTCTATCCCTCCTTTCCCATGCTACAAGACAAAAAATTTCTGCATATTTAATATTGTGTCAAGGACAAGAAACTCTGCTAGAGCATGTGTGCCAGACTATAAGAAAGGGATGATAAAGAGTTTTTTTAAATTGCCTCCATGCCATTTTCCAAGAGGAGATGAAAAGTATCTCAGACTAGTTAACTTATTAGCAATGTTATCTTTAATGTTTTTTATTTGTATTAATGCGTGTAAACACGCAAACAAACAAAAATAAAAATGAAATTCAAAATAAACATTGAAATTTATTTTAATTCAATCAGTGCATTTTTTCGTTTGGTTACAAAAATTCCTTGTTCTGATACACAAATTATTTTTTGATGTAAAATTGGTACAAATTTATTTATTCATTTATTTTTGTTGCTTTGAAATGATACAAAAACTTATTTTTTCTTATTCAAAATTCGATATGAAGTCAGCAAACCTTGTAGGACTGCTGTAATTAGAAATACAGTAAAATTCTGATAATTGACATTCCCGAATAGCGGACAACTCTAATTAAAAGACACTTTCTAAATAGTTGGCTCTTCTCCCAAAACTATTCAGGACTCTCTGAATAGCTGTAGCTGACAAATTCTGCAGTCCCTATGTGTTCATTATTCAAAGGTTTTATAGTATTAAATAATTATTAAATATAAAAAATTCAATTTTTTAAAAATTGTATTTTGTGCATTATTATTTTAGACCAACATATACTATTTGGATGTGAAGAAGGGATATATACTTTAAATTTAAATGAGCTTCATGATGCAACTGTTGATCAGGTAAACATTTTTTACATTATATCTGTTGACTTCTTCATTTAGAATACTTATTAGATTATGAGTTTATTGATATTTAATATGGTTTTTTATCATAAGGAATATCGTGAACATAATTATGTTGCAATTGCCTTTTGTGTATGAAATGTTCTAATGTTTCTAATCTAAAATGTTCTAGAGACTTAATTTTTACCTTTCCACTTTTATGCATTCAATATGTTTTTTTATGTTCATCAGAAGGTATTAAAAAGATTCTTTAAACTAGGATCTGCCAGACCGAAATGTTGGAGCATTGAGTCGCATAAACTTAAAACATTACATTTAAAAAATATATTTTTATTTAATTTTATGTTTACTATTTAATATTATAAAATTTAGTTTGCAATAACAGCTGTGCAAACTTCATTTTCAAATGTTTATTTAGTCGTCAGTCGTAATGCTCAAATAATAATCTATCAGCAAGTGCCCCCATCCCTCTAATTTGGTTGAGCCTATCCTTTGCAATAGCCACCTCAACGAAAACATCCTCTAAATGATGAACTCTGCTAAAAGCGACATTAGTTGCTTATTAAATGTATAATTAGTAGCTAGTTAAATGTATATATATTAGGCATTTGAATTAATTCTGAACCTTTTCCATAGATTTTGTAAGTAGTATCATTTGAGCATCATTTATGTATAGCCGCTTATGCATACAAAAGTATTATCCATAAACTTAAAATAAATTATGTATATCATTTGGTCAGAGTGTCAACAATGCTGTAGTTTACTACATGAAAAATGTTAAGTTCTTTGCCCAAAAAGCAGCACCTGCAGAAAGTGTTATTATTTTGCTTCAATTTGAAAAAAAATCTACTTTTGACAGTCTTTATTTACTGGCAGGAGCTTTAGGTGAACATGCTCTATCTGAAACCATCTTAAAGAATGGTTCAGTAGTTCTCAGACTGTGGGCCTGGTCTTTAAATTGGTTTAAGACGAATAGATTTAAAGCTAGCATCCGAAAAAGATTTATCTATTGGATTTAAATTGATTTAAAACAAAATACCGATTTAGATCTAACATCGGAAAACCAATTTATCTATTGGCTTTGAATAGATTTAAAATTTAATCTTCTGAAAAATTCCAGAAATTCCAATCTACATTGATGTATTTACCACATGCATCGCAATCTGAGGTTATATCGATTTAGCAGGATCCTATTTAAGCAAACGGCACAAGCCACAGTGCTTTTCAGCCAGTCTGTATGATTTAAGAAGAATCCAATTTAAGAAAAAGATGATTTAAGAAAAAGACAATTTAAATAAAGATGATTAAGCTCTTATATGGTTGAAAGTTGTAAAGTCTAATACTTAAAATCCAAATTCATTGAATTTCAGTTTATAAACATTCAGTTTATATTCGTTCGTTTGTTAATTTTTAACATGTTTGGGGAATGTTTAAATATTTTTGTTTTATTTTCTATTATTCTGTAATTAATTAAAATGCTTTAAAGTAGAGTCCTGCATTGACTCGAGTACCCAAATTTGACCACAAGCCTTTTTTTGCAATTGAGAACATTTTTTTTTAAATTGATTCAGTATTTATGCATAAATACAAAAACAATGTTATGTTGAAAAACAAAAACAATAAAGTTTTATATTTAAAATCCAAATTCATCAAATTTCAGATCATGTTTTTATGCACTCTTTTGATGATAAATTCATTTTTGACATGTTTTGATAATACATAGGCGTAACCAGGGGGGGTGCCCTGGGTGCCCGGGCACCCCCCCCCCCCCCGCTTGCACAGACTCAAGCACCATTATTTAAAAAAAATCGAAATCTACAAAAGAAAAAAAGAAGTGAAAGCAGAGTTTAGTTATTTTAGCAAATTAGCTTCGTTCAGAAAACTAACAGCCTAAGTTTTAAAATGTGATAAAAAAGAAACCCAGGGTTTTTTTCTTTCTTTCTTTTTTTAAGAAAATTATGTTGTTTATCTTTTTTAAAACTAGAATATTTACAAGAATCTGTATTAGTCATAGTAAGTCGAAAAGGTGACTTTATAATCCCACTTTGGCGTCTTTTGTTTGGGGGAGATTTTTTTGTAACACCGTTCTTTCTATTTCATGTTTCTGCAATTTCATGAGAAATTAAGGCTGTTTGTTCTCAACTGCTCTGCTCAACAAGCGCAAAACGTTCTGACACATTTACAAATTCATTTTTAAACAGAAAGATATAAAATTGGAAAGCATGACCAGGGTTCGATTTGGAATCGAACTGTGTTTTCCATTTTTTGATCAATCAATTATGCATTGAGTTAGAAGCGATTTGAATCACGTGACAAGCACGTTTTTTGCCCTTTCTTGATTGCTCTTTTTCCTTTCGCGCGGAAATTCGGTTCAAAACGCCCACTTTCACACTATTTTCTGAAAGATCTATTGCGTTTGCAAAAAAACGAAAAAACAGCTCGATGACATAATTTCTGAACAATAACATCAGCTAGATTCATGCATTTCCGAACAAAAATAAATTAAAACTTATGTCATAAAGTTGCCCTTTTGGATTTGAGAACAGCCTTAACGCAAATTCTTGACGGGGATAAAAAAAAAACTATTTGTCTCTTTGCTTTCGTAGTTTAAAATGTAGAAAGAAGCAAAAAAATTTGAAAGGAAATACAAATGTGAAACGATACTCTAAAATGCGATTAGCCGGGGGAAATAGGAGGGAGTGTACAGACCCTGCCTCCTTTGAAAATGAAAAATAATAGCACAGAAAATTCAAATTAATCTGGAGGTTGGTTGGTTGTTTTCAATTTCATGTTTCGCGGCCATTTTTTGATATTCGTAAAAGGAATATGGTTGCAGTCTTTCAAGACAATATAGTAATTTTTTTTCCTCTGAAATTATTTATATGATTTTTAAAGTTTCTTCTCGTTTCGCGGCGTTTTTTTGAAAGTAAGAAAAGGGAACCCGGTTTCAATCTTTTAGCCCAGTGCAGTAAATTTTGACCAAATTCGCGATTTTATTCTGCGATCATCTCATGATATTTACAATATTTTCTCGAAATCGTTTGACGAAATTCACGTCTTTCTACGCGATTTTTTGTCGAAATCCGCGATCCTTTGACAAAATTCGCATTTTTTACCGCAATATTTTGACGAAATTGGCATTTCTTTAGCACGATCTTTTAATGAAATTCGCGTTCTCTTTCTACGATCTTTTGACGAAATTCGTTTTTTCTTTCTGCGATTCTTTGACGAAATTCTCGCTTTTACCGCGATCGTTTGATGAAATTTATTTTCTGTTGCGGCCGATTGACGAAACTGATTTTTTTTACAGTGGTCATTTGTCGAAATTCGCGATAGTTTTGCGAGGCCGGTCGGGAAAATTCTCGCCATCTTTCCGTTACCAATTAACAAAATTCTCTACTCTTTTCCGCTACATTTTGACGAAATTTGCGAAAAATTTTCGTCAGTCGTTTATCGAAATTCGTAATTTTTCGCGCAATCTTTTGACGAAATTCGCGGTTATTTTCTGCACTCTTTTATCGAAATTCCCGATATTTTTCCACGATCGTTTGAAGAAATTCTCAAAATTTTCCGGGGCCGATTCACGAATTGACTTTGAAAAACTCCATAAAAGAAATAAAAATCGCGGATTTCAAAAATTTTTTTAAATACTCACTGAAGAATCACAGGTCTGTGAAAGAAGTATTTGGAGGGGGGAAATACTGCATAGCATTTTTTATTATGCGGGACTTTCCTTTTCTGTGCGCAAATCGCGCGATCCCGCTCGTTATTTCAAACCCTATCCATCAAAGAAAAGTTCATGACTAGTGGAGTTTCGTTGGTTGGGTTTATTTATTTATTTTTAACGAACGTAGAATTAAACAATTCTAGGATGGAGGTGAGGACTTTCTTCGGCAACGTAACACAAAGCTACGACCTCTTCTGTCTCGAAAGAAGCGAATCTTGAATTGCGTTTTGTATTTCGAGCCAAATTAAATTTTCAGTTTCCTTATAAGAACTTATTTGAGATTCTCCTAATTCGAATTTAATCACGGTATTTGCAAAAATTGCCAGAGAGTATTTTCTGTTTCAAAAAAGTAAAAAAATCGCTTCAAAGCACGAAAACCACCGCTAAAAATCGCATTAAAAATTCGGAAAAGATATATATAAAAAAAAACAAACTACAGGGAACGAAATTAACTGATTGGGTAAAAGATTTAAACCGGATCGATTCCGTTTAGGAATGTAAAAAAAAAAAAGTAAAAAAAAAAGAAAAAGAAAAACCCACGAAATGAAAAAAAAAATCTCTAAAAATAAACATTAAAAAATTGTTAAAAATTGAAAAATCGCTGTAAGAATCTCGAAAACACTTTATTGAAAAGAATATAAAGTTTATACTGGATAAAATATAGAAATCGGATTCTTTTTTACTAATTTGGAAAAAAAATGCCGCAAAATGCGAAAAAAATTGCATAAAACATTAATTGAATAATTCCAGAAATTCTCTTCGATAAGCATGACTTCAGGCATACAGGTCCTGTCAAATCTTACGGCTGTGTGGGCTGCATTGTTTTTACAGAGTTCAGCGCTCGCGCATACAGAGATACATAGACAGACAAGTACCTATCTTTAATATTACAGTCGCATCATGATAGTATAATTTTTATCTTGATAAAATTTAGTATCATGACCTACTTAATATATTTGACACACTTTGTGGTAAAAACATGAAATGCCGCAATTCCCGGTGTATAATCCGCGGACCAAACAATTATAGCCCGGGAGCCGGCAGCACAGACAATCACCTCAACGAGTTCATGGATGAAATTCTAGGATTAGTTAAATCTTGATTCGCATATTAAAACGCAATCGGTCTGCCAAGTCATATCTTGGTGGAAAACACCGGAAAACCCAATTTTAGCGGCTGACTCATAGGTTTACCATTGTGTTTTCCTGCTCCCACTCCTCCATGTTTCCATACCTTTTGGTGCAGGAAAACACAAGGGTAAACATACGAGTCAGTCGCTAAAATCGGGTTTTCCAGTGTTTTCCACCAAGATATAACTTGGCAGACCGATTGCGTTTTAATATGCGAATCAAGATTTAACTAATCCTAGAATTTCATCCATTAACTCGATGAGGTGATTGTGTGTGCTGCCGGCTCCCAGTCTATTACGTTCGAACCCAGAAATCGTAATAA
This sequence comes from Maratus speciosus, assembly GCA_963932465.1. Taxonomy (NCBI): domain Eukaryota; kingdom Metazoa; phylum Arthropoda; class Arachnida; order Araneae; family Salticidae; genus Maratus; species Maratus speciosus. Next base: position 387,992,450 of record OZ010791.1, read on the forward strand.
ATATTTAACTTCAATAATGAAATAAAATTTCTGGATCGAAACATGATTGTTCGATCTACGGATTATAAGGCAGGAAATTACGATATTAATGAATATTATAATTATTTATAATAATAAAATAATTATTTGTATAGACTTTCCTCCAAAATTTCTTGGGTCCCTCCGGTGATCCCTAAGAAGTCATGGAGTCACACTCTGAAAAACTTTCGTGCGTATGTACTGGTTGCATGTATTATCTGAGATTTATCATCCCGCAAAATTTCATCTACAAGACTTTGACTGAGATAATTTTAGATCTCATGCAGTGTTCCCCTGTGCCTATAGAAGTTTCCAGTATGACTAAGGCTCTTTTTTTAATCTTTATAAGAAGTTAGGGTACCGAAATATTTTACACTTGTGACCACTCTTAGTCACTGTCTTATGTCACTGCTGCGAGGAGATTTACATTTTTTTTTTAAACAATTAATCTAGTTTTGATGCTTTGAATCCCTTCTCATCCCTCCTCATGCAAACAAAAATCGCGTTCAAGCCCTTTTAAAAAGAAATACCACACAACTATACCTTCTAAGATGAAAACCTGTCTAAAACGGAAACTCGACCGGTTTTATGAGGTACCGTTTCAGCTTCAGCAGGTGTTACCATATAAGATATTGTTTGTATCCAACATGTTCAAGTTAAGAAGTCTGGGCACCCCCCCCGTTCAGAAGGCTGGTTACGCCTATGTAATATTATATATATTTTTATTTTCTAAAGATTATTCTGTAATTAATTAAAATATGTTAAAGTAGAGTCCTGCATTGTTTTGTATATCCTGATTTGGCTGTGATCTGCATGGATTTTTATTTTATTTTTTTCAATTAAGAATATTTTCCTGAGATTGATTCAGTATTTGTGGTAGAAAAAAAAAATAAAGTTTTATATATTTAAAAATCAAATTCATCGAATTTCAGTGTATAATGCAATCTCTTGATGGAAAACTAATTTTTCATATGGTTTGGTAGTATTTAATATGTATGTTGTACTTTTTATTATTCTCTAATTAGCATACTTTAAACTAGTGTAGTTTACTACTTTAATAGTGTAGTTTTAATTTATTATTGTTTTGTAATTAACTAAAAATACTAGATTAATTTTAACACAATTATTCTAATTGGTAAATAAATCATATTAGATGTAAATTTCCAACTGGGCGAAAAATGTCCGGACCAGGAATCGAACCAGGGACCTCCTGGCTGAAGCTGCCTGTCCTCTGCCATCTGAGCTATCCTGGACGAATCTGGTGGAACTTTTTCACCCAGCTAACCTTAATGATTATACCATCTGGGCTGAAGCCGCCAGTGCTCTGCCATCTGAGCTATCCCGGACGAATCTGGTAGAACTTTTTCACCCAGCTAACTGTTTTATTGTTGTGTCTTTCAACTGTTGGGCTGAACCAGGTTTCAGCCCAGATGCTATAATCATTAAGGTTAGCTGGGTGAAAAAGTTCCACCAGATTCGTAAGGGATAGCTCAGATGGCAGAGCACTTGCGGCTTCAGCCAGGAGGTCCCTGGTTCGAATCCTGGTCCGGACATTTTTCGCCCAGTTGGAAATTTACATTTAATATAATTAAAAATACCTTAAAATAGAGTTCTGTGTTGGGTTGGGTAACGTGATTTTTACAACTAGAGTCCTGCATCGGGTTAGGCATCTGATTTCAACACCAGCCCTGTGGATTTATTTTTTTAGTATATTTTGATTTTGACCTTTTTGCAATTGGGAATATTTTCCAGAAATTTATTCACTATTCTGGTTGGAAAAAAAATATATTTAAAATCCAAATTTATCAAATTTTAGTTTATATTTTTATGCATTCCTTTGTGGAAAATTAATTTTCATATGTTTGGTTAATATTTGAATAGTGTAGTTTTAATTTATTATTGTTTTGTAATTAATTAAAAATACCATAAAATAGAGTTCTGTGTTGGGTTGGGTAATCTGATTTTTACAGCGGGAGTGGAAGTGGGGAGGATGATTCATGAGATTTTTTCATGAACCTGCAATTTCCCACTTTTTTTAACCTTTTTCTGATCATTAAAAATTAGATTAATTTTATTACTAATCTAAGAAGATGTCAACGGTCGAGGAAAAATAATGAATTTCAGCATTGGATGCACCAAGGTTCACACTTTCAATCCTTCTGCATCCACTGTATGATGGTGACCATTTATGTTAAACAAATTTTATTATTATCTAAAATTTGAAATAAAATTATACCTTATTCTCATATATCTTCCTTTTTTTTTTTTTTAACTTCTTTTCTCATCATGATAAATGAATGGTTTCATTGAATCTGCTTCTGTTTTATCTCAATACCCCCCCCCCCCCCCCCTGCAAGAAATTTAAATTGTAGCAACCATCGCAAGTCAGACAAAAAAAAAAAAACTTTTTATTATTATTATTATTGTTTTATTATTTATTATTGTTTTATTACTTATTATTATTTCTTAGAGTGAGCTTAACAAATTTATTAAAATAGTTCACTAATTTTTAAAATTCAAAAAGTCTTTGTGCATTCCAACTTTTTTATGTGTAAAATATATCTCTTTTCAAACTTTTTTGGATAATTAAAAACTGAGTATATTATATAATACCAAGGAGGAATGGGAGGGGGGGGGGTGATAAAGGCCTTATTTCCTCAGTATAAAGGAAGTGTACCTTAAAATAAATGTTCCATTTTCTAGTGATAACATCTGTGTTAAATTGATTTAGTACTAAATCACTATATTAGGTGGATGCTAAATTAATTTAAGAAATTTCTACATTGCCCAGTCCTACAACACAGAATCTGCATTTCATTCACTCCTAAATAAAAATGAGGGAGCACAGCCAATTCATTAAAAAATAAATTAGCATAATGCTACAAATAATTTTTTTTTCTTTTTTTTTACATACTATAAGGTGATTATATATTGATGTTTAAATATTCTAATTTTTCATTCCTTTCCCAAAGACAATATTTTATCTTTAATAGGAGAAGCCATTTCAATCTTTCAATCTTAAATTCTTTTTTCCTTAATAAATTTGATGCAGCTGCTAATTTATCTGTCAGATTAAACCACAGTAATAAATCAATAAGAAACAAAATAAAGCCATTACACATTTAAAAATCATTTTCAGCTATATTTCCTTTCTTTTTGTTTATTTGCAGTTTAATTCTCACAGAGCTTCTGTCCAGAATTTAAGTTAATAATTGATTTATGTTTTTATGATGGATAAGCTATTTCTAACATTTAAATGCAATAATAAATCCATTTTCTGGAATGACATAAACAATACTTCATTCTTGTATCTGCTTGGAGAGAGCAATGATAAGGTTTTAAATTATTAAAATACAGATTAAGTTGGCGAGATGGGGCCCCTACTTATAGGTCATGTAAGTTTAAATTTTCTAATTGACTTTTCATATAGTGGATCTTATATGTTTTATTTAGCATTTTCTAGACTCGCCATGGCAATTACATTATATTTCGCTTATAAGTGTATTTCTGTTTGTCGTCACTTTTGCTGTAACTTCTGCATTAGAATACTACTCTAAGAAACCTGTTAAAATTACGGGGCCATCCCACCCCTTTGCAAGAATAATGCTCTGTCTGTAATGTCGCAAGACTTTCAACATGATTAAAGTGTGTGCAAAGAAATTATGGCAAATTTATATATCATTGACTAAGTATCAGTTATTACAGGTTTACGAATGACTGCGGTATTGCGGAGCAACTAAAGATTCTTTAGCAATGTACTTCAAGGAACTTTAGGCCACGTTGCCATATGTCTTCTTTCTCATAAAAGTATACAAATTTACTTTGTACCAGTACACCAATAGTACACTTATCTTCATTATATAGAACTCGCAAGCATAAAGAAAAGAGTTAAAAAGTTGGAGTTACCTGAAAAGTTTATCCAATAACTTGATAAATGTGTATCCCCTCCCCTCAAAGAAAAAAAAAAAAAAGCTACATACTAAAGCTTAGTATCTTTTAATATTGAATGCATTCATTGCAAAGTGACTTGTTTTTATTAAGAACACATGTCTAATCAAATTAACTACCTGAGTTTGCAAATTTATCAACTGTGCAAAAAACTTTAAAATTCATTTTTGCTGCAGCAATAATTTCCAGCAAGGCAGTAACAGCCACTTTGCAACATCGTTTTGTTTTTCCATTTGAAAAATCAATATGCAAAAAGTGCTTTGAGTTGAAATTTTCACTTCTAAAATTGGACTTCATTGGTTCATAAACAAATGATCTCAAAAGTCTTTTCTAATTTTATTTTATGCACGGGTACAAAGTGCATATTGTTGCTTGTAGTTTTCTGGAATTATAAAAATCGTAATCAATTCAATTCTTTTAGAAGCAGCTTATTTATGTTGGGAATGAAATTTTGAATGCTGATAACTCTAAATATGTACATTTTAGTAGCTAGCTCGTCTCTCAAAAGTAAATTTTTTTTAACAAAAAGATAATGTATTTGAAAAAAAAAAAAAAAAAAGAGAAAAATGGCCTACCGGCATATGGATCATAAAAAGGTCAGCCTTGTGGTTTTTTTGGATGGTCGCATATGATATGTGCTTTTATAATATAGATGTAAAATAAAAGTTGTATTTTTTGTTGTTTTCTTGTCTACTGTTTTCTGTTCATGACTCTTAAAATGAAAAAAAAAAATAGTGTGTGTGTGTTGCGGCTTGCGGGGTGGGGGTGCCATGAATGTACAATTATTAATGTTAGTACTAGAAGCGTAAAACTTAGAGAATGAGAGAATCACTCTCCTAGTTCAGCGCAGCTGACAGAAAATTTTAACATTACAGCAAAATATTTATGCAACTTTTAAAAAGCAACATATGCATCAGGAAACATATATTATGAGGGAACATAAAATTTTGATGTTTACTATATTACATGTATATACTTTTCAAAGTATAATGTTTTAAGGTTTATTTATTTTCTTTTTAACACTTTCAAGATTGTAGAAAAGTATTTACAAATTTGGTTTGTCTGTTTGTTCTCCATGCTCTAATTCTCAATATTTGGATTTCCATGTAATTTTTGTATGTTAATGAGGCTCATTGTAGCAGGTTTGCTATTGAAAAATGAAGTGTGTAGCATTTATATTTTGTTTACAGGGACACATAAAAGAATTCCGTTACATTGTGGTCCATAGAAAAATATTGTTTGCAGTGCATTTTATTGATCTTATTTCAAACATAATGAGATTGGTATGTGTCACTTAGGTGGTTTACAACATGCTTTCTCAAGAGTCGAGAATAAGAAGCGTTTATAGTTTATTTTCAGGGACACACAAAATAATTCCATTACATTATAGTATATGGAGCACTTGAATGATTTTATTATACTTCAAACATAATCTATATTAATAAAAGAACAAATCGCTCTGTCTGTCTGTCTGTGTGCGATGCTAGCAAAATCTACAGAGTGTACAAGGCTCAAAATTCTTTTGAAGCTACCCTAAAGTGTCTCATGATGTACCATAGCTTCAGAATTTTAATATTCTAATTAACAGCTGAGTTATTAATTATCAACCGTCACTCACTTTGATTAAAAATCCATTTCGGAAGGGAAAATCTCTGACGCATGCGCTGATACGCAAATGAAGAACGGAAAAAAATATTTCGGCGGTATTTTGTCATTATTTATTAACTAACATCGTCCAAACAACTTAGTAAAGTTTAAAACTGAAGACATGTTCTGAAGATTGTGCTCTTATGTCTCAAACGCGTCGATCAATTAAAAAATATATCGCAATTAACCCCTTGAAAAAAAAAGTTAAAAAAGGATCGTTTTTCTGAAAAACGTTTTTCTCCCTTATTACAACACCTCCCCAGGATGCAATTTTAAAGGTACTGACAAGTCAAATATATGATTATAAAGCTGAATCTTTCTTCAAAACGATGGTGTAATTGGTTTTTAAAAATTTGAATTTTAACCCTTTCAAATACACCGCCAAATGCAGGTCACTTTCCACCTCATAAAGATGATTTACATTTCGGTTAAATGTTTATCCTCTAAAATATGCATATTTTTTTTATGAAATTTTAAAAAGGGCTTGGTTTTAGTAATATTTACGATCCATTAAAATTTCAGAGAATTTGGACAACAATAATAATTTATTTTATTATGCTAATGAAACCAACGCGACGCGAAAAAAAAAAATAAAGGCAAACTATTTACGTTCCGATATGGAACTTTAATTTACTAAACTTTTCGTACCAGTTGTGGCGTAGTGGCTTAACCCCTTGGTTTTCTGTACGAACAGACCCAGGTTCGAAACTAGATAGGGCAAAGTTGAAATTTGAATTAGTATATTTTTTATATTTTAAGAATTTTATTTTTCTTTGAAGGGTACCTAAAGTGAAAAAATGTTCCGACGATTCCATTATAAACAGGCTTTACTCTATTAGAAAATAAATTTACTGGATAGTACCTTTTTAAAAAATTTATATAGCATATTTGCTTGCAGTTTTATTATTTCTTTTTCAGTATTACAGTTTCGGATGGATTTGTAATTACTTTTTCATCTAAAGATTTTAAATAAAAACTTTAAATATTAAAAACATAATTACATTTTAATTGAGTTCCCCAATTAATTTTGAATAAAAGAGTTTAAAACATGAGAGAAATAAAAATTCAAACTTTCCAAATGAACATGAGTCAGGCCCTGGTAATTTGCAAAGTCTCTACCTCCTCCCCCGCCCCATTCTGTACCGACCTGCGATACAAATTTCCGGTTTATTTAAGAATGTTATTATGGGCTTCTCAGTGCATAATTTTAAAGTTGAGTCTTAGAGTCTTCTTTCCAGACCAATACCCTCATATTTTTATTGAGGCCCCAGGGCCCTTTTTCAAACATTTACCCCCTTTTGGTGCATTTCTTTAAAATATTATTTTAATGAATAATTCATATTATTCCCTATGCTTAATTTTAACTAATTGAAGATCTAAAGCCCTAAGTACTAAGACATTTTAACATGTTTCATGTTAGGTCCCTGTTTTTAATTATCAATTGGCCCCATTTGCCCCCCCCCCCCTTTTACAGCTCCTTTAAAAATGGTCCAATTCAGAAGCTTTTATTTCTAGCAACTTCTTAGGACTTCCAGACACTATATGAGAGACAAAAAAAAATTCTCAGTCTTCAGCTACCACTAATTTTGAATATTAATCGCCTTCTTGGGGCCCTTGGTGCAGCTTCTTTAAAAATTTCTGAATTGCTTGCAATTTTCTTTAACATAGTTGTAGCGTCTTCCGATTACTTTAAAAGCTAATAACAATATCTTTATACCCAACTACATGCCAGTTATGTCCCTGGCCTCCCTTGAAGTTGTTGTGATGTAGTAATCACATTTATTATTTATTTTTTTAAATTGTAATGCAGCATTATTATCTCACGTTTTAAACTATTTATTTTCAACTCAAACATCGTTCAAATCGCTTTTTTTTTCCCCTTTTTACCACAAGTAGCAGATAAGTTCTGATTTCAGATTTTCCCCTTCCTCTGTTCTATTTTTAGAAACAGCGTGACGTTGACCGCGTCATATTGAAGGTGTGTCTCCTCTTGGGACCGTAGTTTCGTTTTCTCGTGCTACTATTCGTTCTACAGTTCATACGCAAATTTAATTGAACGAATAGATTTAAATCATTTCTGGAGGTAGTTTTGTAAACCCCTTTTATGTAGTATATATATCAATGCAGCCAGTTTTTTTTAACAGATTTTTAAGATTTTAAGATTTACGAAAGTTTTAAGATGTATTTTTGACAACGTGAATTGTCTTTTTCAAATCGAGCCTTAGTGCCTGTTTGAAGGATTGTGAACACCGTTCAGCGATCATATTATCCTAAGGTGCTCATTTAATAAGCAAAAGTTTGTCGCAGATCGCTGATGGAATTTAATTCAATGCTTTTTCGAATTGTTATCTTCAAGACATTCTCTGAGAAAGTATTTTAACCAACTTTAGCCAGTATTCTTTGTAGCCATGGAATTACTTCAAGTTTTTAATAATTCTACATGAAACGCTCTTCGAATGTGTACAGTGACCTACTTCTCCTAATTACCTTCCACCTCTCAAGTGAATCAACGAATAAAGAAGACTTTTATAACTGCTGTCTCTTCAATGTGTCTACTGTTGTCATTTAAGTAAGACTATTCCTTTTATTTTTACTGCAAGTCAACCTTATCATCTTAGCTATACGATCACTCTATTTACGGCACTCCAGATTGTTTATTTTATCCAACAGCAAATTAAACTCTTTTTATTTACTTTCTTCATTAATTCTCCTCAACATATTAAACTTCGTCACAGTTGTTGCACCGCTGTAGACCATGATCTGTAGCAAAAAATATTTTAAACAACTATTGCATTTTTAAGATAATCACCTTTTTGGAAATCCAGGTTCATGAGTCCTTGAATAATTAAAGACAGGCACAAAATAATAACTCGGCAAATTTGAAGACAGGATGAGTTTATTGGATATGAACATGAAATATGCAAATGCCAGAGAGGGACCCTTTCAGTTAGCTGTTGACAGTATGATGTATAGAGAAGGAATCGGTTAATTTGTCAGAAATTGTTGCCACTGTGTCGAGCCAAAATCTTGGTACCCTGGACCATTATAACCCCAAAGATATATCACTTAATGGAACTTTGAATTAAAAAGTGGCCAAAAGGACCGTTGATTGGCGTTTAAACATTTCAACGTACAAATACGAATGCCAAAGCTAAATGATGGAAAATATGCACTTAGAAGCAGCATCGGAGATGCAGGGCGCCGATTTTAATATAAACAGAGTATAATATTTGCGGCCGAAAAGACAGTTGTATTGACTATCAAACTGAAAATTAACACTGAGTGTATAAATAACTGCTACAATTGGAACATATGGCGAAAGAATATCTTTTTTTATATATATATTCGTTAACCGAAGGAAAATATGCTCGAACAGTTAATGATTTTAGGATGAGAAAAAGATTTATTTTTGATTTATTTTATTAATGGCTTTGGGTGAACTTGGGAAAGTTAAGTAACTGAAAAGTAAAACGCAAGAGAAGAAGAAATAGATATATTCTTTTTAGAAAGGAAAGGAAGTTTTGATTCAATTTATAATTATGAAAGGAGAAATTAAATTTCAAAATGGGGAATTTAAGTTTAAAAAAGAAGATAAATGATTATATGTGATGATATGTTATATTCAACATCGCATATCTCCCCCCCTTTCCCAGAAAAACTAACATAACCCACTAAATTTTTGGCTGGACACACTTACATGAAGTATATTAACATTACACTGGCACATACATAGTAAAAAAAAAAAAAACAAAGTTGCAACTAAAATATGTATAATATAGATAAATGAGCTCATAAAAACATTTTAAGCATATGCATTGATGAATAAAAATATTGAGATTAAAATTCTTAAATATAAAATACATGGTATACCATTATCAACATATTCGTTGATGAAAATATTATATAAAATCTCTTTATTACATTAGAGATCACAATCTGGAATTTCCGCTGTGCACAGGGTAAAAAATTATAATAGTTCCAGATCTTTCATCTTGCTTGATTTTTCAGTCCTCAAGCTAAAAATTGGGCATGCCATAAAGTTTTGGATAGGTTCCAACCAAAATATTATGTTGAAATATTAAATCTCAACACACAAACTTATGTGTTATGCTAAAATAAATTTAGTAACTAAAATAATATGTGTCATATGGCATAACTATGATAATATAGACTTGACAACACATAAAATGTCTAGTGTGGTTAGAAACATCACTTATTTACAAAAAAGTAAATACAATAAATTTGCTTAATGTTTTCAAAGTTTCATAATTTTTTTTTTTTTTTTTCAACTCTTTAAGAAAAAAACTGAAAAATTTATCAAAATCTGTTACAGGTAAAAACTGTTTATGTGAAACTCTGAAGCATTTGTTATAAAGAAATGCAGTAGTATGATAATGGTAAAATTTCTCCTGGATGTACAGAAATGTGTAAGTGAAGAGAGGTGCTTTTAGAGAGTAAGCTTGTACAGTTAGAATGCAACCATTAATTAGACTTCAATTGAAGATAAAGCTGGTATAAACACCAACAAGGTTGCAATTTCTTTACGACTGTGAATAAAATACTCTCAAAACCAAAAGATTAAAAAAAAACTGTGAACTAATATTAACAAATAAAAAAAATTATGCCTTGAATAAGAGGAGTAATATTAAACTGAATGTATGCCATAAATGAAGTGGCAATTGCGTGTAAATATGTAATAGGCATACAAGAGTAAATGAACTGTGTTAGTCACTTCTTGAGAAAATAACCAACATCAGCAATTAAAATTTAATTTAGAATGCGTAAAGCGACAAGATTTTCCTTATATTGAAATATCTTAAAGTGCGAGACTTAAAGAAAGACCAGTGACATGGAAAAAAAATTTTTTTTTTTTTTTTTAATGAAATCTAGAAATTTGTAAATAATACAATGTAGTGGAATGGTATCAAAATGTTTAAGATATTTGTATATATCTACAGAATGAAATATTTACGCCTTAATCCTTGTTATTTCATCAAAGCAAATGTGCATTATACGGAGTGTAATAGATTCCTATTAAATCTTAAAATTATAAATATAATATACTCGCCATAGCGGCATGATTTATTAATGCACATTTTTTTTTTATTTCAACTTCAGACAAATTTAGGGAACCATGAGAAAAAAATATGATGCAAAATAATAATTGATCTGAAAAATGTAATTAAAATGTGATATCTGTGATATTTAAATAAAGGAGATTATGTTTACGTGATAACGAATATTATGTTAATGTCAAAAGAACACATTGCATGGTATAAAAACATTGATTGAAATTGTGTATAATGTGTGTAGTGTGTGATATGCAAAACTCGAATATAATCTTGACAGAAATTACTCAAAATGGCATGCTCACCACATAAAAGTTTGAAAGTATCATGAAAGGAATGAAAAGGAAAACGTGTGTAGCTTTTGACAATTGCAATGAATTAAAAAAAATAATAACAGAAAGTTACATTTCCTATATAGATATACAACAGTGCATGTGTAAAGTACAAACACTGGAAAACACTGAATGGTAGCTCTGAATGGTAACTCTGAATGGTAACTCTGAATGGTGGCCCTGAATGGTAATGTGGAAAAAAAAAGGGGGGGGCACAGTTGTATGTCACCAACATGGTTATAGGATACGGTAAAGCAGTATGAAAAATCATAAAGATTATTGCACATTTTACTTACGAATAAGTACTGTAAAACTACTTTACCAAAATAATAACTTCTGAGATTGAACTGATAATGATGATAAAATCTGTCATAAAAGATAGTAAAAGAAAAAAAAAATATTGTGTACCATACATTAAAATTAATTAAAAGAATATTAAAAAGAATGAGATAAACAAATATCATTTGAACTTGGCGAGAGGTTGGCGACCAGCACCACAAAGTAACAACCAAGTGCAAAAGATAAACACTTTCACGAAATCATCCCCGGCCGTGAATAATCAAATGAAAGGGTTTATAACACTCAAAAAATGTTATGGTTGAATTACTAAAACAAAAATTTAAAAAAAAAATTAATGTAAAATAGTGAATCTAAAATTTAAAAAATAATGTATATGTAATAAAGATGGTACATGAATGCTGAAATTGTGTGAATGATAGGAAACAATTGTGTATTGTACTGAAAGAAGGCAAGAAAATGCACGATCAAATGTGTACTAAGTCAACTGGTCCTGCAGTGATAGTATATTTAATAACCGTCACAATTATTTTTATAATCTCTTCTTCTTTTTTTTTATTTTTTATTATTAAGTTTACCCTGTAAACCAAAAATAAACTAGCAAAATATTAAATGCTAAATATCCATTTATATTTAGCTGAAATTAAACATAAGGTTTCTTAAATGATAATTATAGTATGGCTGATAGTGTTCACTGTATGTATGTAAGATAATGAGAAAACTGAAAAAGAAGAATGTAAACATTATAGAACTATGCATTTTTAAATGTTTATATCTAGCAAAATATTGAATAAAATTTTTCTAACACACACTATATATATATTAACTTAAAAATTATGTACAAAAGGATTTTCTATTTCAAACCCATTCGTACAATGAATTGAAAAGAAATGCGGAAGTGCAGTACATCAAATTAATGGAAAATTAAATTTAACTTTAAGAAATAAGCCTCTTCAATATAATGAATGATATGAACTGATAAAATAATATAATACAAAATATGATAAAATAAAGTTTAATTTTGTAAAGAATTATATGTCATGTGTGTGCAGATGTACGAAATGTAAAATAGCAACAAGGGTGGTTGTGAATTCAGAAATGAGAGATGTGTTAATGAAAATTATCTCAACATTAAAGTATCCAGTGTAAATAAATGAAAAAATAATTTCAGAAACTTATTGAAATGTCTGATTAAATAACAAAAGTGAAAATGAATGTACATAGCATGATACAAATAAAACTGAAAGTTCATACAGAAAAGGAAAAAGAACACACCTACAATATACTGAATTACCAAAAGGTCACAAACTGTATATAAGTATAAATGTTATACCATGACTTTACCTAAGCGGTTTATAACTAAGTATGTGTACCATAAAATAAAAATTATTTTTTGGCAAAATGATATTGTAAGTGAGATACAAGAAAAAAAAGATTGTTTCATAATAAGGCTCCAAAAGATATCTAGAAAGTTTGTTCTTATTATGAATGGAAAATGTAAAATGAATATTTAAAAAATTATGGAGAAAAATTTTGCATAATCTGTGAAAGCATTTAAAAATGTTAAAGCTAGAAGGATACAGCGACACGCGTATAAAATTCTAAAATTCTTAAACCTCAATAATAATGTCTGCCAACTGTAAATATATGTGTATAAAAATAAGTAGGGCATCACTGTACACAACTAACAGATTATAATTAAAGACATGAAATTGTGTGTGTGTTTTGTAAAAAAAAAAAAAAAAAAAAAAAAACGAAATGATATTAGAAATGTACAAAGCACATTAATTTCAATTAAAGATAAAAATGTTCTGAATAATGAAAGTGAGCAAAACAGTCATTAACAATCCATACTTAACAGTAAAACACTGAATCGTTGTGTCTTAAACAAAAATATTCAACTGGATAATTTAAAATAAAAAATAATATATCTGTACTTTTCTTGCATATTTCCGTGTAAAATTATGTCCGCACCAAAACTTCAATAACCCAAATTTAGATAATTTAATCATGCATATAAAATTGTGAATATCAAGATAACATAAATCACCATTATTGTTAAGACTAAACATTAACTTCAAATTAAAATAGGATCTTGAAATAAAACGCACTTTGACCATAAGAGGCAATGTTATTTAAACTTGATGCACTTGCAAACTCCGCAAAATATTTAACTTACAACACAGATATAAATATAATACATATTCCCTTGAAAAAATCTATCAAGGAATACACAAAAAAAGTCTTCGCGTGTCATTATAAAATATTAACACACCAGTTAATATATATAAAATATATTAGTAGTAAATGTTTTAGCTAGAATAATAACAGCACACAAAAATAATTTCGAGTAAGTATAAAAATAAAAGTGTCAACACAAACTTAAAATTCTTCATTTCTAAATTGGAATTATATTGGAAATTACACCTTTAAAAAAAATATCAGTACTAAAAGTATTCGAAAGCATCCAACATTTTTCTCTCTTTATCAATTGTAAGAAAGGCTTATACAAATAATGTCCTGGGAAAATATTTATCCATATAGCACGAAATTGGACAGAAAAAGATTTTGATAATTTGTAAGTCACCTTTCAATTATCTTAAGGTACTGAAAACAGTATTTTTATCAAAATTATATATGTACTAGACAAGAGAGACTGTATGTGCCTTTAAAAATAAAAATAAGTATTTAAATTGTAGCAAAACTATTAACAAAATATTACTTACCATTTATAGTCAAATGATTAAGCTAAAAACTTTTTTTTTAAAAATATGATCAGTAGGTATTAAAATATCACAAAAATCATACAAATATAAAATGTTAGGCTTCTTTTCATATAATTATACTACCATATTTACCATATGTCCTTTGTGATAAATATCAAAATTTATGCAAAGAAATTTATGCAAACCAACATAATACTTCATTAAAATATTTTACCTAAGGGCAATTAATTATGTTTGACATTGTAACATGGATACTGCCATCTGACTTACCTCTGAAATCACAGCTGTCGTTAGTTCTGCATCAGAAAAAAATGTGGCACAGATATCATTGAAAACTACGAAATGTGCCCAGAAAGAGATAAAACAGCAAATGCAAGAAAAATTAGTTTATATTTAAAAATATTTAGCATGGATCGAATTAAAACAAAAGTATTAACTTAAGGACTTAGGAATATTTATGAACTTGAACACTGTAATAATTTGCTAAAATAAGAATAAAAATAACTTGCACAAAACCCCCGTAAAAATCATAATATTATGGACTAAAACTTCATAATATTTCGAGGTTCATTGCACACATTTTATAAATCGTTGTTATTTTTTTTTTTATAATACTCAGAAAATATCACTAAAATATGCTCTTGGCAGATCGATTTTTTTTTTTTTTTTTAATTTCACTGATAGCATTCCGTGATATAACTGAGATATTTATTCACTTCTGTCATAAATCAGAATTTTCGAAAGGTGACACTAATATAATAAACTGTTTTCAAACTTCATTCAAAAACTTCTTTTTTTTTAGTGCATAAATAACACTTTTTTTTGAAGAGCTGTTGTCTTAAAACTGTTTTCGAGAAAGATGAAAAACAGTCATAGTACTTGATTCACCGAATATCAAAATAAGAGGATGCGAAGTATGTAAACACTCATGTTAGAGTAAAATCATATTGAAATTAAACTCAGCAACGACCGTTTGAAAAATATAAAAATCACCAAAGTTCACATGATGAACAGAAATGCTTCGAACATCATCACAATTTGGATAGAGGTTGCAGGAACGACATCCTTCTTTTTTTTTAGAACATGAAATCAGTCTGGTTTCATTTCGAAAAATTTTCTCTTCATTTTGGAGCATGCAGAATAAGCAAAATCAAGTCTGAGTCATATTCAGAGCGAAGGCGCAAAGATGAGTAAATATCTGAATGGTTGAGGCGGGCAAAGCTTCCGAGATAAGCCTAGTACGGGGCAGAGGCGATCGGTAAAGTTTTCCGTTCTCTGTAGGCGAAGCGTCTCAAAACGAATCCTTGTTTTGAAAAAATGGTAGTCCATAGCAATATCCATATCATCGTCGGTAGTTCAAAAATATGCAGAAGCACATTATACGTAAGTCTCTGCAGCACAATATATTCAGTTCTCACTTTTAAAGGGTACGGGATGCAAAAATAAAATACTGTTCGTAAGTTTCAGGAGAGTGGCGATTAGGCTTCATTCACTTTAAAGTTTTTCATTTTTTTAATTCAAAGCAGGCCGTCGTTAAACACAGGGATCCCTCTCTGACAAGATGAAAATTTTGAAAAAATTCAAGGTCTGGGATATGCACCATATACATATGCTGTAGACCATGATCTGTAGCGAAAAATATTTTAAACAACTATTGCATTTTTAAGATAATCACCTTTTTGGAAATCCAGGTTCATGAGTCCTTGAATAATTAAAGACAGGCACAAAATAATACTCGGCAAATTTGAAGACAGGATGAGTGTATTGGATATGGACATGAAATATGCAAATGCCAGAGGGACCCTTTCAGTTAGCTGTTGACAGTATGATGTATAGAGAAGGGATCGGTTAATTTGTCAGAAATTGTTGCCAATGTGTTGAGCCAAAATCTTGGTACCCTGGACCATTATAACCCCAAAGATATATCACTTAATGGAACTTTGAATTAAAAAGTGGCCAAAAAGACCGTTGATTGGCGTTTAAACATTTTAACATACAAATACGAATGCCAAAGCTAAATGATGGGAAATTTGCATTTAGAAGCAGTATCGGAGATGCAGGGCGCCGATTTTAATATAAACAGAGTATAATATTTGCGGCCGAAAAGACAGTTGTATTGACTATCAAACTGAAAATTAACACTGAGTGTATAAATAACTGCTACAATTGGAACATATGGTCAAAGACTATCTTTTTTTATATATATTCTTTAACCAAAGGAAAATATGCTCGAACAGTTAATGATTTTAGGATGAGAAAAAGATTTGGTTTTGATTTATTTTATTAATGGCTTTGGGTGAACTTGGGAAAGTTAAGTAACTGAAAAGTAAAGCGCAAGAGAAGAAGAAATATATTCTTTTTAGAAAGGAAAGGAAGTTTTGATTCAATTTATAATTATGAAAGGAGAAATTAAATTTCAAAATGGGGAATTTAATTTAAAAAAAGAAGATAAATGATTACATGTGATGATATGTTATATTCAACATCACAGCCAGGGACCGGTCTTTCTTTATACCTCAGTTACCACTTTTTTGAACATTAATTTCCTTTTTTAGCCTCAACTTACGTTTACTCACTAAAGCCGTACATTAAAAATCGCGTTAATTTAAAGGTAACTTTAGAAAATGGATTTCATCAGTTTAATAAATATCGTCTTAATGTTAAAAGTAATTGATGAAATTTACAAGGGGAGAGGTCATCTTCCACCGCTTGGGGGCGTATTCTTTCCTCCAATTCTAAGGACCTAATTTCAACGGGATTTGGTTCATTCAACTTAGATTACAACTACAACTACTTTCTGTATTATGAAATTTTATCTTAGACTTCATTTACCAACATTTTCTAACATTCATGATGCATTCTTTTTTTTTTTCAATTCTATGCGCTTGATTACTACGAGGTTTGGCTTACTGAACTTGGTTTTCGATTGTCTCCAGCACGTGCAGCGCACATCCGGTACATGCTGCCTTATGTAGCGTGGACCCAGGTTACAGGTTCGTTCGGAAAGAAGTTTGTTGAGAAAGCACTAGACGATGCAGAAGGCAATGGGTCCTCCGAAATTAGGTTTATTTAAAAAAATTTTAAAACATATAAAATCATACAAACTTCAGTTTTGTTTAAGGTTATTATTTACGGACCCCGGGTAACGCCGGGCGGGTCTGCTAGTGAAATATAAAAGGATCACTGAGGTGCACTACAATATGTTTTCTGTCGGTTATGGAGTGCATAGCATTTACCGTTCCTTTACAGAGACACACAAAATAATTTGTTGCAGTACTGACTATGATGAATATAGACAGCAACAGGGGTGCAGAATATGTCCAATCCGGCGATCTAGGATCGGGGGAAATTTTTGCCAACTGGGGAAATTCTGCAGAAAAAATATACAATTGATTTCAATTTTAATAATGAATTACATAATTCTTTGAGATAGAGAAACTTTCTCTACAAATAAAAAGATCCGTATGGTGACCTTCACAAAATCAAACTCAGGATAATATGTACCGTATATACTCGCACGTTAATTGAGAAAGTTTGGAAAAATAAAAAAATTCTATATGTACGGTAATACAGAATTTATGTAAGCCTATAACATATCATAAAATGTTGGGGAAATTTTCATATGGATTCGGGGAAATGTTCGGAGTGAAAACATTTTTTGCACCCCTGGACAGCAATTAATGAAGTTGGATTTTAATTAATTTATGTGTTTTTTAAATTTCTTATTTAGACATCTCATTTCATTCTATGAAAAATTAGTATTTTGTTAGTGTTTCATAATTTATGCCTGATGCACAATTTTTCTTCCTTGTTTAGTTATATCCTCGGCGAACTGTATGGATGTTTGTCATCCAGAATGTATTAATGACACTATCAGGTATTTTTATTATAGATATTTAATATTATTTAACATTTTATTTCAGTCTATTCCTGAATTATTTATAGTTGTTTTTTTAGCTTAATATTTTAAAAAATAGAATAAGCAAAATATTGAATTTTCTGAATTTGAAATTTTCATTTATATGTATATGAAAAAAAAAAAGAAAAAAAAAAGTAGTAGACAGAAAATAAAGAGAAAAATGTTGAAAGGATAAAAAAAATTGTTTTTTACCTTCATAAAAAAAATTAGTTTGGTGACCAATTAATGCTCTTCTTTTTATCAGCAGACTCGAAGAATATAAATGAACACCATAATGCCATTCTTAGAAAATTTCCAGAATTTGTTGAACATTTTAGAGAACTAAGCAAAAAGTCAATTTGCTGATAGAAACTCTAAATGCATTACTATGTAATTTTTAAAATTAATGGATTTGTAAGCTAATTAATTGATAGACATTTTGCTTGAAGAGGTATCAAGTGATTTTTAAGTGATCATCTAATTCTTAATTAATTTATGGGCAAGCAGTTAAGTGGTTAATTTGCCAATGGATTTTTTTTCTCTTTTTTTAAAATAGTAATTTTTTAATTGATCAGATCATAGAAATTTTCAGTTGATCATCTAATTCTTAATCAGTTTAACGACAAACTGACAAGTAATTAATTTCCAATGGATTTTTTTTTTAAAGTAGTAATTTTTGAATTTATTATAAATCATAATAAATCAATGTTTATAATATAAATTTATCCATGTTTTAAAGCATGAGTCTCTGTGTCAGAATTTTGCAGAAAATTTATAGACAAATAATTGTGTTTTGAAACATTTCCAATTCTATAAATTTTAAATTTAACAGGTAGAGGAGAAAGTACTTCCTACTCTGTCTAATGAAAAGATTAACTAATTGATTATTCATGAAATTATACCTATGGTTCTTCAATTTTTATGGAGTCTGAATGTATTTGAATTCGAGTGTTCACTAATTACACATTCTTGAAAACATTTTCATCTGTAAAAACTTACTGTGTGGCTGAGACAAGAAAAACCCAGAGTAGGTTTCCTGTTTCCTGCTTTCGAAGATTCCAAAATTTGTAGGAAAGAACTTCGGTTGTAGGAGTGGAAGGAGAAAAAAGACTGCGATAATTCTTTTAATGACCGACTTAATGTGAGAAAAGGAAAAGCCCATATGATGTTGCTTACGTTGAATAAATTTATGAAACATGATTTATTTTCTTTTTTATCTTAATTAACTAATGAGCAGTGATCAGAAATATATAATCAACAGGCATTGCATAGCAGTAATCCAGAAAAGTTCGTTTCCTGCAGAAAATAAAGCAAATAATTTTGGGAAGTCCACAATCCATGGAATAATCCTTTTATTGTATATGAAGAAGAGAACAAGACATTGAGGAAAGGGTCTTCTTTCACGAGCAAGACTTTGCAACCTTACTCTTCTAAGGCTGGTTGATAAGTCTTCAAGAAATATATCTGTCGAGAAACGGATAAAATATTATCAAAAGTCCGTTAAGCCTTGCTACATATAAAAATCCAAAATCTAACGAAGTCATTCAACAATTACAGAAATGGTCATTAACTCTTTTAAGTTATTTATTTAAACCCGTGCTAGATTATAATTTTATCTGCCATCTGTCAAAGTGTAATTAGTTTGTATGTATTTAATGGCCATCTGTCAATGTATAATTATTTTGTATTTACTGACAGACGTTTAATTTCTATCATAAAATTTATACAAAGATTTACGAAAAGATTTATTTTAGACAGGAAATAAATAATATTATGATTACATCTAGATTATTAATAACCGTCAACTGTAGCAAGATCTATTTACTTTTATTTAAAAAGGGAGCTCTTTTAGATGAGATAAGAAATCAAGTTATATTACAGTTAATGAATAGGGGTTAAATTACAGGCCATCCCACCCCCTTTTTGGAGCAATGCTCAGTCTCTGTATTTCACAAGACTTTCCACATAATTAAAGTGTATGCAAAGAAATTATGCCAAATTTATTTATCATTGACTAAGTATCAGTTTTATTACAGGTTTATGAATGACTGCGGAGCAACTTAAGATTCTTTAGCAATATACTTCAAGGAACTTTACTTTAGGTCATGTTGCCATATGTCTTCTAATAAAAGTATATTCAACTTACTTTATACCAGTACACCAATAGTAAATTATCTCCACCATAGCTGGACTTCTTTGAAATAAAAGTCGACTGGCTAGTTACCCTGGCAACAGGACCGAGCCAAGACCGGTTCCAAGGTTTTTCTTTAGCTTTAAATTTGTTTGATAACATAGCAACATATGTTGCTAGTCTTCAATGATTCTGAATAAAATGCTGAGCTCATTAATTTCATCTCCAAATATCTCAAAATAATGTTTTATGCACTTGATCCACTTTGATTTTAAACACCTAATATTGTAATATTCATAATGCTTTCAATCTTCCAGTTTATTTATAAAGCTTCGTTGTATTTTCATTTTACTTATTTATTAATGTAAATTTGATTTTTGCATGTTTTGTAGAATCTTTTCAGCATTTTTGTGTACATATATATTTATACACTGATTTTTTATAAGTTAATTAAAATGCCAATTTATAATTGTTTTAGGAAAGTCACCACAGTTGTTTCAACATGATTTGCTTCAGTTATATGCCAAACAAACCCATAAATTTTCCCTACCAATGAATAAAATTCCAGAAAAATTTGTTCCCAGGTATGATAGCGCACATATATTTATGTATAAATATTTATAAAAAGTTTAAATAAATATTAATTTATTTATTTTGTTTTTCCAGGAAGTTTTCTTCCTCTACTAAAGTGCCTGATACCAAAGGTTGCAAGCGTTGTTGTGTGGGAAGAAATCCATACAATGGTTATAAATATTTATGTGGAGCTATGAGGAATGGCCTTTTTCTTATGCAATGGTATAATCCTCTGAAAAAGTTTATGCTGTTAAAGGTAAAGTGCAATTGTTTTGTGTATTTGCTTTATTTATATAATACAAAAATCTCAGTAAAATAAAATGGTTTGGAAAGGGTAGAAAGTAAATTTACTATCAGGTTTAAAGTATCTTGATGCTACCATAATAAATGTAAACATATTACAGTACCGTAATTTTGGGTAGATAAGCCACGGCTTATACGTGTTTAAAAGTTAAATTTTACCTTTTACGACTTATCTGCTGGTGCGGCATATATGAAGTAATAACGATTTTTTCCAGAAAAAAAAAAAAAAAAAAAAATGAGATCATGTAATATTACAGAGGGAAAATCTAAAAAACAATATTAAAAATGCTTCACGAATTAGAAATAACAATCATTAAAAAAATATCAGGAAGTTCTTTTTTATTTCATTAAAAGAGAAAAAAAATCTATGCATGGTTTCTTTCTGCATAACGAAACGTATTGCTCAAAGATAATGATATCATTCTGATAACGTTCAACTTCCCGCTCCGCCGCAGAGGAGTTGAATAAAGAAACTGCAGATAGCTCTCTTCCTTTTTATAAACTAGGGGTTTTGGGGAGTGCTATAATTTTCTAATAACTTATTATATTTTAATAAAATTTTGTTACACAGCTTAATTTACTGTTATTGCAACTTGCTGCAAATTTGAACAAAATCGGACAATTAATAATTTTTTTTTTTTTTTTTTAATAGCTACGAAAAAACGAGTTTTGCTTTTCATTTTTTTTTTCTTTTAAATTATTTTTGTTTGCTTGCAGCTCAATAATTTCTTTTTACTGCACTTACGCAAAGTGGAGTTGCTGACACATTTAAGGAATCCTTTTTATGCTCAGTTTTGCATAATCACGGCGTTTTAATTGAAAAGAAAGTAGATTCTCTTGTTTTCTTTAAGTGTGCGCATTTGCAAATGTTTTTTTTTTTTTTTTAAATTTCAATAATGAATGTATGTATTTAATTTTTGTTTATTTTAAAACTTTCTTAGAACATTTTATTTTAAATATTTACAGAATATATCAAATCGAGTACCAATTAATTTCTGTTAATAGACATTAATGTTTACAGTTAGTAGTGAAGAGATTTTCAAAAAAATTCTCTTTATACGTCTCTCCCAATTTTTGCCAATAGTTCATGTTCTCAAAATGATTATTTATCATTAGTTATTTTCGGAATTTTACGTTTCGTTATTTAATTGATGGATTCGAATAAAAAATAGTGTTATTTGTAATTCTAGTGTTATGTTTTATATTAAGAATTCCATCAAATATATTTCTACTTGCCAATCCAGGGCTGAAATGTGCGATACAATTGAATAAATTCACAAAACAAAAGTTATTTATTTATTTTCATCATTTGAATTAAATTTAAAATTCTAATTTTTATAATGGTTTTAAAAAATGTGTGAAAATCTTCAATATGGCGTCTATAGTAGTACGTACACCACTTTCAATAAGTGCGGCTTATACGCCGGTGCGGCGTATACGATGGAATTTCAGTTTTTTTTACCATTTTTGGACATAGTGGCGTATACGCCAGGGCGGCTTATCTACCCGAAATTACGGTACAAAACTCTTTATCCAGAATGGTTGGTGTCAGATGTATTTTCGATAACTAGTTTTTCTATGTAACTGGTTGAGCATTAAAGCAATATCCATTTGACCAGATTTGTAGAAAAAAAATATGTATTGGTGTGTCATTGTTTCTGTTCTCAAATTAATTATTATTAGTGTTCGACAGAAACAAGTTTTTAAGATTAAAACCGAATTTTGGCCGAAAACGAAACTGTCTTAAAAATACATTTGAAGTCACAAACACACATACACACACATATATACATACATACAGACAATTCAGTGCTCCCTCCCTCCCAGAAGAATTGAGATTTTGTGTTTTCAATGGTGAAAAAGTGAAATTCTCCCAGAACTCTATAATGCTCCCTTCCCCCGGAGCCACAGAATTCCCTCCCGGAAAAAAATGTCTGAATTCAATACTGCAATGCGTCATTAAAATATGCAAAAGCAAATGCATTATAAATTCAGAAAGGTGTATAATAATTTTTTTTTAACAATTATTAACTATAACCTCTTAAAACAATTGAACATTAATCTACACAAGCAAAAGACTGTCTTTTTCCAGTTTATAGCTAATTGTAAAAAAAATAAAAAATAATATACACCTTTCAGAAATGTTAATGTATTTGTTTTTGCATATTATAATGAAGTATATTTTGTTGCATTTCACATGAGCTGATTTTGCGCCTGTTATGCAGTAACTTTCATTAATTATAATTGATATATATATATATATATATATATAATATGACCATTAAAAAAACATTACAAATTACCAACAAACATAAAATAAATAAATAAATAAATAAATAAAATGAGCTGAGAATGAATAATGGATATTTGTAGAACCTAGACAGAATCTTCAAATCCCAAATGCTTAGAGTTCCACAAATAAAGTGTGTGGTTTTATCATTCATATTAGCCATAAAAATGTATTTATATACACGAGGGGCAGTCAAAAAGTTCCCAAAATTTCGTTGTAACTCTTTATTACCACAATATAGGTACACATTTACTTAATCGCCTTCAAAGTAGGTTCTGTAAGAACACTTACATGTGCTTCACTGCTCCTGCCATTGATGGAAACAACGATGAAAGTCCTGTGTTGGCATCTTCCCAACTTCAGGCATCGCTTTGGTTTTGATGTCATCTACAGTGTCAAATTGGTTACTTTTGAGGCCCATTTTAACCTTAGGGAAGAGACAGAAATCGTCATACTTAAGGTATTTATTTGCCTTTGGTTTGTAAGGCTAACAAAGTCAATGAAGCAGATTTCCCCAATTTGTACATGAACTTGATGTTTTCCTTTTGCTCGATCTTCAACATCACCCCAACTGATGATCATACACTCCTACTTTCAGCTACACTGCTCTCACACTGCCTGTTATGAATTTTGGTAGCAAAAAAATATAGTGGTGGTAAACAAATAAATTAATTATATTGCAGTATTAAAGAGTTGCAATGAAAGTCCATGAACTTTTTGACTATATATATATATATAGATAGTTAGTATATATATGATTATCTAATATATAAAAATGAAAATTTGTCTGTCTGTAATTCTATATAAATCCACACTTTGGAAGCAAGAATTGTGAAATGTTACGTACATGTGTATTAAAACACAGCCGAGGCAACTAAAGTAATCCGGAATCGAAATAATTTATCGTTAATTTTTAATAAATAAAAAAACACCAATTTAACAGCAATTTCCTATCAAATTTAAACATTTTTCATTATAGCAGTTGCCAACAATTAAAAATCTACAATAAAGTTCTTATTACAATTACTTTGCAAGATTTCCACGTTAGAAATGAAAATGAAACAGTTTGATGAATTTTAAAAAAGTGAATATTATGTCATAACTTTTCTATTGCAAGATTTCCACGTGAAAAATGAAAATGAAATAAATAAAATACACAATATGAACTTTAAAAAGCTCACTGTTTATTTAAAATGCGACTAAATTTAGTAGCCTTTTAAGTA
Source organism: Maratus speciosus (assembly GCA_963932465.1). Lineage (NCBI taxonomy): Eukaryota > Metazoa > Arthropoda > Arachnida > Araneae > Salticidae > Maratus > Maratus speciosus. The sequence continues at coordinate 388,016,905 of OZ010791.1, forward strand.
AAACTGTGAGCTTTTTAAAGTTCATATTGTTTATTTTATGACTGAATCAAGGTAAAATATTGCATTTAGTCTTACGGTTTTTTATGGAATAAATAGTTTGATGAATTTAAAAAAAGGTGAATATTACGTCATATTGGTAATATAATGGATGTCAGCAGGTGAATATATAATGTCATATGAGTTTAAAAAAAACATATTGAAACATGATAAAAACCCATTTATGGAAATATTGGCATATTTTAACATTTTGAGTTTTTCGAAATTTGTGTTTGCTATTTTTAAATCTATTCCCTATATCTATCTATCTATCTATCTATCTATATATATATATATATATATATACACTTGTGTGTATGTGTGTATATTAGAATTTCCACAAAGGTCCCTAGAGCTCATTCTCAGTGAAGAACTGAAATAAAGATGGCTTTACTGCTTTTTTTTTGTTTGTTTTATACTGTATGTTTAATTTTAAAATTTATTTTTCAAAACAAACATTCTTCAAATTCTGGGCAATGCCGGGCAGCTAGTTAATTTATTATATGTATATAGAAACACATTTCTAATAAACACACATATATATGTATGTGTGCATGTATAAGTTTAAAATAAAAACAAAATACTAATAATAATACAATTTTTATATTTTATTGCTTTATAACAACCAATAAATAATCATATGCAATAATAATAATCAATAATTAACAATATAGTTAAAAAATGAAGAACAAATTGAATAAAATATATTTAGGTTTTAACTATTCAGACTTTTATTTTGGTAATATTTTGTATTTAAATTAATTGAAATAAAACTGTTAAAAGATTTTTTTTTTAAATAAAAGTAACAGTGAATATGTTTTTAGAAAAAAAAGATAATCGTTTTATAATATGTGAGAATAAAACTGTATCAATCAATTTCTTCTCTGATTTGGAAATTTTATCCCCATATTATTATTTTGTCTCTGTGTCTCTGACCAAAACCTCGATTTTACATGAGATATAATGTAAGTAATTTATCAATAACTCAGAATGATTTTCTGATTATATGCTTTCATCTAATTAAAAATGTTTTAGGTATACATACCTTTTTAGACTGACTTTTGTAAATGATTATCAGCTGTTTTATTCTCCACTTTTAATCTATAACTTTTTTTAGGGTGCGCTTGAAATATTTTGGCGGTATTCAAGCTAAAATGTTCTATCACTGTTATGTTTGCAGATTTTTTAATGAGCACATGAGTTTAGTCATATATGCATTGCTTGTAATTTGAACTCAAGTCTCGAGTCAGTGATAACGGATAATTATAAAAAGTGAAGTACATAGCAATAAATAATCAGGGTTTCATTTGAGCCAATGCACCTCAAATCGATGAGTAATGTTGAAAAATCCCAAAGGAAGAAACAAGATTCTAGGAATACAGTTTTAGTCCTGGCCAAATATTTGGCAGTATTTTCGTCAAAAACAAATGTTCGCCAAAACTCTGATTTTGTGCCAAACAAAAACAAAATCGAATATTCGGTCAAACTCTAATCATTAGATCATTCTGATTAAAAATTGGATCCTAACAAGATCACAGATTAATCAAAGTTTGAAAGAAAATAATTTATAAGTTTCCTTTGGAAACAAAAATTCTCCTTTTTCTCTTGCATAAAAATCAAAACGTCCAATATCTAACTAAATATTATTCCACTTCAAATTTTAAATGTTGGCATTAAGGTATATCATGCATGTTGTAATATTTCAAGCAATGCACTTGTCAAACAGGCACTGTATGGAACTTTTTTCTAAAAAGATTATGAAATCTGTCATTTGGAAATATTATTCTGCTTGGATTTTTTTTGCTGTAGTATTTCTGCTTCATTCTTCTTTCATTTTATTGTTGGAATTTTTACAGTCATGATTTGCTTTACATTATCTAATGAATAATAGCATCTGAAAACTGTCATTTTTTATATACATTACAAACTGTGAAAATAGAATTGCTAGGAAGATCCCCCCCCCCCCCCCCCACACACACACACACTTAAAAAAAAAAAAAAAAAAGCTCTTGAACGGTTTCTAATTTAGTAAGTATAATTGTATGAGATGCTATTCTTTCCATCAGGAACTATGGAATTTTTCTGTTTCACACTGGATTCTGTTATAGGCAAATTCTGTTTTCACATATGATTTTATGTATTAACAAATGCATAAAATCAGAAATATTTCAGGAAATGGTATTTTGTTACATGTATAGCAATTTCTAAGAAACATTATATTGAGTTTTAAAATCTTATGTAGATTTGCAGTTGTCATTTATAATTTTCTTCATAAAATTCCTATATCTGCTTCTTCTCACTGAAATCATATTTTCATTGGAGCATGCAGCTGCATTTTATTATCATACATCAATTACGCACTAATCAATGTAACTGGATGATTAAGCTTACCATCTTTTTAAAATAAATGACTCTGAATGCATAAGTAGAACTTTTTATACATTGCAGTTGAACCTCGTTATCCCGATACTCTAATGACCAGGAAAAAGTGTCGCCATAAAGCAGGGTGTCACGGTAACCGGAGTTGGAGAAAAATATGCTTATAAAAAGCTGTATTTTTAACTAATTTAAGACAATTTTAAGCTCATAACTGTTCTTGCAGTTTTAAGCAATAAAACATTATTATTAAACAAAATATACACAAAAACAAAATTGAAAGGAATAAAAATCAGATTTATGATGACTTGGTTCTTTATTGTTACATAAAATATTGATGAATTCTGGTTTGCTTATGTGCTTCCTACAATTTTTTTTCAATATTATGCAATGAATTGTAATCAATATTCATTGTTTCAGAAATGGACGTTAGATAATTTCTGATTGTTTCAATGCAATGTTTCGGTTTTAGTCGGATGGAAAACGCCGTGTAACCACAAGAAAGTGCCACCTGACCAGAACAAAAAGACCGCAAGTAGACTGATATGTCTATCTGGAGCTGAAGTGGCTCATTCGTAGTGTGTGCGTTTATTTATTCAGATAAAAGATTGAAGTGAAATTTCTCATTTATCTCAATGGGTATTTTAGGCCCTTTTGTGAAAAGTTTGGCTAAGACATTTCTTACCGCTTAATTTCCGTGCTTATAAGATTTTTTATGGAAAATGGACATTTTTCCTAAACCGTCGGGATATCCAGAGTTGAAAACTATTCAACGACATAAAATCCGGAGTTTATTTTCATTAAAGTCATATACAGAAAATCAGGACATAGAAAAACTGACGTGATAAGCGGAGTGACATGAAAACCGGGTGTCGGGATAATGAGGTCCGACTGTATTTTATTACATTCTTGAACGTGTAGCCCATACAAGAATAAAAACTTCTATTCACCTCCACCCATTTTTCTATCTGTTTTGAACTGAAATTTTCAATTATGATAAGAGATCATTATTGAAATATGCAGCTGCATTCCTTTATTGTACAACAGTTATAAGTGTAATTGGATGATTAACCTCACCCTGTTGTTGAAGCAAATAACTAAACTCAAAATGCAGGATTAGCACTTCGTTTTTATTTTGTTAAATTCTTGAACATTCAGCCCAATACAAGCATCAAAACTTATTTCAGAGCTATGCTGGCAGTTTGTAATATATTATTAGCAAATAATACATTTTGTACAATAATCATTCAAAAGATTCACTGTTTCTGACTTCAAAATATTGATTTGGAAATTTAATATATATTTTTGATATCTCTTGCATAAATATTTGATTAAAAGGCATAAGAATATTTGAATCTGTTTTATTAAAACCTCAGTTTCACTGATTTTTCGAAACTGCGTTTTAATTATATACCAAATGCTAACTCCTGTCTCCACCCCATCCCTTCCCATTTCTGTCATTATGGAAAAAAAGGTTATCTTTTTACGATAAGAGCCTCATAGATCTTTTAGTTTACCTACATATTGTATAAATATTGTATAAATGAATTGTAATTACGTGTTCTTAAATGTTTTATGCAAATATATTTGGTTAAAATGAAAATATTTAATTCTGTCAATTATAAGTTGTGCATTTGATACTCCAATTTTGTTGATTTTTTAAATTATACTTTAATTACATAGTAAAGTTAATGTTTATTTGCTTACTTTCCACAGCAAATTGAATGTTATATACCTCTAACACTTGAAGTATTTGAAATGATTATTACACCAGAATTAGAATATCCCATGATATGTACTGGAGTAAAAAAAGGGTAAGTATATATATTTTTAATTTTCACTGCATTGGACATGTACATTTATCAATATGTTAATTGAAATATCAAAGATTATTATTTTTTTTACTATACATCAGGAGATCTGCCTGACACTGTATGCATTGAATAATAAAAATAAAAAAGTGCTCCCAACTGTGAGATCACATACATTGTTATAGCAATGCTTTTCGGTGATAAAGGGGTTACTTAACACTTTAGCTACCATCCTATTTTTCAAAATCCGTCCCCAGGTGCCACCTACTTTTTCTCTTCCTAAATAATTCTTACAAATAAAAAACATTACCATGATGCATATAAGTATATATATGAAAGGATAAAGATTAAACCCTTTTTTTAAAAATTAAAAGGTCCCAGCTATTATATTTTAACTTTAATTCTGATGCTTGAAGCGTTTTGCCCCTGGTAACTTTCTTTTCCAGCAAGACATTTTATTACTTTTAGATTTCATTTTTGGCCAATCCTTAAGATTAAAATTGCTTGTCTAAGTGCTTCTTGTAGGCATTTGTGATTAAGCATTTAAAATAATAAAACTTTGTAAAAAATCACTATAAAATAAAACAATACATAGACGTGTTTCGAGCTAAAATTATAACAGCTCGTCATCAGCTACAGTAAGCACATATCTGTAAGTGGACAAGGTCAAAAATGAACTGAAAGGTAGAGAATGTTGCAAAGAATGCGAGAGATGGCATTAGCTGAAAGGAGCACATGCAGAAGAGAAAAGTGTTGCCAAAAAGATAGAAAAGAAATTGATAGGGAAAAAATGGAAATAAAAGAAATAAACAAAATTAAAATAAAATAAAAGAAGTAAATTAAAAAATATAAATTATAATAATACATAAATATAAAACAATAAAACAAGAAAAAACCAAAAGATCCTTTTTTTTATATATATATATAAACAAAATGAAAAGAAACAAGAGAAGAGGAAAAAGAATTACAAAAGTAGGAAAGGAGATGATGGGAGATCATTGACAAGATTAGCAGAATTTTTAGAAATTAAATATGCTTCATGAAAATCCAAGTGAGAGGGAGAGGCAGGAGAAGAAATAATTTTGGCTATGGAGAAATTGAAACAGTGACTGGAAGATCAACAGTGAGAAGCAATCGAAGATTTAGAGATTTCTTGATTTGCAATATACCTCTGATGCTCGCCTAATCTGAATTTTAAAGCTCTCTTTGTTTGACCAATATAACCTAAATTGCAAGAGCAAGGACTAAAATAAACACCCCACCAGTTCTCAGTAGGAATAGGATCTTTTAGAGAAGAGAATTTAATTGGTTTGAAGATAACTTTAAAATTAAAACGAGAAAGGATTTTAGCAATTTTAAAACAGAGAAGAGAATAAAAGGGCAGAACTATTATAGAGTTAAAATTAGGAGGATTATTTGAATCAGAAAAAGGTTGTTTAGGCTTATTAAATTTATACAAAGCTTTATCAATCAAAGAAGGATTATAACCACGAGCAAGGGCAAGAGATTTGAGATAATTAATTTTATTATTCAGAGCAGAAGAGTCAGAACAAATGCGTAACGCCCTAAAAACAAAAATGTAAAAGGACGCCACTTTTTGTTGAGGAGGATGATTTGAAAGAGCATGAGGTGGAAGAGATACAGTGAAAGGTTTTCTATAAACGAAAGTAGAGAGCTGATCTGGGTGTTTCGAAACCAAGACATCAAGGAAACGAAGAGAATTGTTCTTTTCAACTTTGAGAGTAAATTGAATACAAGGATCAACAGAATTAACAAGAGAAAGGAGGTTAGAAAGATAAAGGTCAGAGGGTCTAATCTCCTTTCTCTTGTTAATTCTGTTGATCCTTGTATTCAATTTACTCTCGAAGTCGAAGAGAACAATTCTCTTCCTTTCCTTGACGTCTTGGTTTCGAAACACCCAGATTGGTTCTCTACCTCTATTTATAGAAAACCTTTCGCTTTATCTCTTCCTCCTCATGCTCTTTCAAATCATCCTCCTCAACAAAAAGTGGCGTCATTTTATACTTTTGTTTTTAGGACGTTACGCATTTGTTCCGACTCTTCTGCTCTGAATAATGAAATTAATTATCTCAAATCCCTTGCTCGTGGTTATAATCCCTCTTTGATTGATAAAGCTTTGTATAAATTTAATAAGCCTAAATGACCTTTTTCTGATTCAAATAATCCTCTTAATTTTAACTCTATAATAGTTCTGCCCTTTTATTCTCTTCTCTGTTTTAAAATTGCTAAAATCCTTTCTCGTTTTAATTTTAAAGTTATCTTCAAACCTATGAATACAATTAAATTCTCTTCTCTAAAAGATCCTATTCCTACTGAGAACTGGTGGGGTGTTTATTTTATTCCTTGCTCTTGCAATTTAGGTTATATTGGTCAAACAAAGAAAGCTTTAAAATTCAGATTAGGCGAGCATCAGAGGTATATTGCAAATCAAGAAATCTCTAAATCTTCGATTGCTTCTCACTGTTGGTCTTCCAGTCATTGTTTCAATTTCTCCATGGCTAAAATTATTTCTTCCCCTGCCTCTCCCTCTCACTTGGATTTTCATGAAGCATATTTTATTTCTAAAAATTCTGCTAATCTTGTCAATGATCTCCCATCATCTCCTTTCCTACTTTTGTAATTCTTTTCCCTCTTCTCTTGTTTCTTTTCTTTTTATTTTGTTTATATATATATAAAAAAAGGATCTTTTGTTTTTTTCTTGTTTTTTTCTTTTATATTTATTTATTTATTTATTATTATTATTTATATTTTTTAATTTACTTCTTTTATTTTATTTTAATTTTGTTTATTTCTTTTATTTCCATGTTTTCCCTATCAATTTCTCTTCTACATTTTTGGCAACACTTTTCTCTTCTGCATGTGCTCCTTTCAGCCAGCACCATCTGCCACATTCTTTGCAACATTCTCTACCTTTCAGTTCATTTTTTACCTTGTCCACTTACGGACACGTGTTTACTGTAGCTGATGACGAGCTGTTATATTTTTAGCTCGAAATACACCCTATGTATTGTTTTATTTTATGGTGATTTTTTAAGAAGTTTTATTATTTTAATTGCTTCATATCGTCAGTTTTCGGTGCTGTTTCGCTATTTGTGATTAAGGCCTGGTACGTCACAGATCTCAGAAATGCCGGTCTTAATCACTAATCAATCAAAAGCTAATCAACCAATTGAAGAAATGTTCTTCCCAAATTGATACCTTCGCCCTCTGCTGGCAAATATCAGAAGCTCAATATTAGCTAGAACGTGCTCAAAAAAGGAGAGATTTTGCACATTTCAGAAGCATGCGGAACCTATGGCCATGTAACTCCTGAAATTTGCGTAAATGTCTTGTGGGACCCCCGATCGGACTGTAAGATAAAGCAGCAAAATAAATGAGTTCAATCCACCAAGAGGTTCCCGAGTCAAATTATTTTCTACCAGTTATCGTCCCCCCAAGTCGTTGTTACATGTATATGCGTTCTAATTAATTTTTTAATTGATCTAATGACCCTTCAGACCTGACTCACAAGAGATCTTTTTCTACCCATGTGCCAGCTCCGAAGGTGTGTCGGACCAATTAAAAAATTAATTATCTTATAGCCAACCTTATACCACAAAAGGATAGATGATACTGAGTGCCACCCTAAAATAGAAAGAGCGTAGGCAGAGTCCTTGGAAATATAAAGACACGCTCCGAAGGGTGTGTGAACACGGCACACAGGGACAGATCTTTAACTTTGGACACGGCAGCCAAAGTTTTAAGAAACTACTGCTGAAACTTTTTCTTTGGAATTCTGCTGTGTTAAGAAAAAAGAAATCAGTAGCCTTATTTTCTTTAATAATTAATTTAAAAGAACCTTCATATTAAAAAAATAAACCAATTCTTGAAAGTCTGCTATAAACAGGGGTATAAAATATAAAATTAGATGGATGAGGTATCAAATAGAAATTGTTTAATAAAAAGTAAACTTTTCAATTTTTGTTGAAATAGGAACTTTGGAAGAAAAAAATGTGAAAAATTCAAAAATCACTCTATGAATTCCAAATAAACTTTATTAAAAAGAAGACAAAATTTACTATATTGGGCTAAAAGATTGTATTTAGATTGCTTTTATGAGTGGATAAAACTAACCAGTAAATTTGGGAAATTAAGGAAATGTATAAATTGTTCCGTTTAAAATAAACGAACAAAAAATCCCCCCCCCCCCAAAAAAAAAGCTTTGTATACACTAATTTTGTCTTCGTCTAGCCAGAACCAATTTTGTAGCTTTCTACATACAATAGATTGTCTTTGGCATCACCAATAAATAAATAAATAGATAGACACACTCATCCACTGACAAAAACTTCTTTTATTAACCCATTAGTGCCCAGTGTCCTCATTTGAAGATGCTGTAAAAAATTGCTATTTTCCTACATTAAATTTAAAAATATTCTTTTATTTTTAATTTGGTCTGGTATATGGCAGCTCCACACAATGTCAGATATGGGACAGATAAAAAAGTATGAGAAAGATACAGTATAATTTCCCAGTTTTTTGGTATTCATGTTCTGTATTTTTTATACTACTGTATAAATCCGGATTTATAAGGAAAATTCTTTCAATTTGATATAAATATAATCTAGATAGTCCATATTATGTTATTAGTATGTTTTTTAATATTTATTGTTGTTAATATCTATATTATAAAGGACAAACATATCTGTGCGTAACGCATATGTCATTCTGCGAATGGCAACACTTTGAAATTTGAAATGAAATTTCGCTTTTGCAATTTTCGCTACTGCAAATTTTTAAACTTCTAAACATCCCATATTTTAAATGTTTACACCGTCATATGCAGAAAAAAATGCACTTTTAAATGCAATTTGTTTGAAAGCTGTATCTCAATTTCTTTTTGAGATATTAATTTTTTTATAGTTTTTAATACCAATTTTCTAATCGTGGCAACTGAAGTACTTCATTTCTATTAAAAGTGGATTAGTTATCTTTATTGATTATATTCTTACTGATGCCATTTTCTCATTACGATTAAAAATATGTTTTTAAAAATTTTAACAGAAAATGACGTTACGCTTTAAAAAAGACACAATTTCCCTGATGATGCTGTTATGTTTCACTATTTTTTCATTTCGCTGATATTGAGTTTGAGTCAATAGGCAAAATATTTCAGAAATTGAAAATGACGTCATATTTAAAAGTAAACGATAATTTTATTTGATAAAACGAGATATTTCCCCTTGAATACGTCTAAAAGTTATAAATTTCTGGACTTTTCACGCGCAGGTACAGAGATTATACTAAGACCTCAAATCACGAGTGGGAATTTTAACATGAAAAGTTGTAATAGTTGACAAACGTGACTTGAAGCTTGAAAATATACTTATTAATAACCTATTGCGCATTAAAATTTTTTAAATGGTTAATATGGATTTGAAACGTGGAAAATGACTTGATTTGGTTTAGATGTAAAGGTAGAAAAATTCTATGATTATGTCAAGGTGAAATCATTTTTGCAGATTTTTCATTCCGTAATACCAAGCATCAATTAATAACTTAATCAAAATTACTTATCTTGATTATATTTTACTGATGACGTATATGAATTAAATTTAAATTTTCAATAATTTTAACAGTTGAAGTTTATGAAAAAAGTATTTTGTTAATCTTAGGTCAGTCTTTGGAGAGTTAAATTAACAAGTGTAAGATGGATTTTTTATTCTAATTATTGTTGCTGATGTATTATAAATTTGATGCAACAGTTCCTTTGTAAACATTTTCTTTCATCGAAATTCGGCGGGTTCCACCTCGCATCTATAATAAACAGGAAAAGTTATCCGTCATCATTTTAGGACACTGGACATTTGGATATAGTTTTTATTCCTATTCATATTTCTTTCTTAAGAGTTTCCTACAATTTTTTTTTTTGCTATAAATAAACTATAAATAAAAATTGAAAAATAAGTAGAAATAAAATCTTTAAAAGCTTAGAAGAGGCAACTGCTTATCCTTTTTCTGAAGAAATAGAAGCAAATATTATATCAATGCCTCCGGATATAGATAATTTAAGAGCAATTCAATGATGATAATTTGGGTGCTCCATTTGTATGATATGTTACAGGTACATTGGAAATTACAATACCAGATGATAATGATAACTGTATTATTTCGGATAAAAAAAAAAAAAAAAAAAAATTTCCTTTAAACGTAAACGAGAAATATCAGCTGTATGGACGAATGAAAACCCTCCTTACACATTCGGGACTTTAGGAAGTTCTTCTAAGAGAAATTCTGATATATTGATAGCAGAAACTAATAATAAGAGTCCAGTTGAGTTGTTTGAAGAATTTTTATTGAAAGTGTTTATGATCGTAGAGGAAACTAATCGATATGCTCACATAGTGAACAATAAATTGAACTATAATGTGACTAAAGATGAAATAAAAATATTTATAGGATTTCTGATACTTTTGGGCTATCATACTTTATGAGTGGAACTACTGAGCAGAAGCATATGATTTAGGAGTAAAAATAGTAAAGAATACTATGACTAGAAATTTCTACTTAGAGCTCAAGAGATTATTACTTTTCCAGGATAATAAATTTTATCAGTATAACAAACATAATAAATAATTTAATGTCCCTTTTTAGAAATGCTTTCCAAGAATATGCAGAAATGGGGCATTTTCCATGAAAATTTGTATGTTGATGAAATTATCGTTCGGTATTACGGTCATCATACACTGAAACATTTTATAAAATCTAAACTTATTGGATTTAGGTATAAACTCGGGACTCTGTGGTGCACGATGGTTACTGTTACAACTTTACATTGTATTGTGGAAAAGAATCAAATATTTCTGAATCTGGCAAACTTCCTTTAGGTACAAAAGTAGTGTTAAATTTACCATCTATTGTTGAAGATCCAAAGAACCATTGTGTTTATTTTGATAATTTCTTTACCAGTCATACGTTACTAAAAAAGCTAAAAGAAATGCAGTTCAGAGTTAGTGGAACAATACTAGAAAATCGTACTGAAATATGCCCAATAGTGGATGATAATAAAATAAGTAAAAAAAAAAAAAAAGAGACAGGGTTTTACAATAGGAAAACAAAACAATAGTAAATTGACAAAACAAATGAAATTCTTGTAGTTAAATGGAAGGACAATAAGTGTGTTTCTTTGGCCACTAATTTTGATATCATATTGTGACTTTCTTCAGTACAAAGTTGGAGTGTAGAAAAGAAGAAAAGGTTAAATTGAATCAGATCATGCTATAAGTTCCTATACCGCACTTATGGGGGTTGTCGATCTTCACAATTGGCTTCTTGAGAAACATTCTTTGCTGTGCGAGGAAAGAAGTGGTATTTTTGCCTTATTACTAGGCTAATGATATTAAATATTGTAAATGTCTATGCAATGTATAAAAAGATGCATGGTTCTAAGTTGATAGCAATAAAAGATTTTAGAAGGTACATTGCAGTAAACTATTTAAAAAAGGGAGCTGATTCAAAAGCAATCCTGTGAAAACCTGTACAAAGGCAGATAACATTCAGATCCAATGTGCTTCCAGACATGAAATTTGATAAAATACAGCATGTTATTGACAAAAAAGAGAAGCAAAGACATTGTCAATATGATAACTGTTCTTCAAAGTCAAGAATATATTGTATGAAATGCAGTGCAACATTATGCATATCATGTTTTTCTTTTTTTCACTCTAAAAATCATCCTTAAAAAAAAAAAAAAAAAAAAAAAAAAAAAAAAAAAAAAAAAAAAAAGTTTTTTCTTACATACTTAAAAATTATTTTTGATTTTAATATTATTTTGCCCATTATAGTTTGTTTACATATTAAAACTAAATAATTTGATGTAAAAAATTTTCATTTTTAAAAATTTTACATTTTTACATATAAATGCCCAGCATCGTCAAATGAGGACAGCTTAAAAAATATAGTTGCAGTTAAAATTTTTCAAAATGCTTTTAATTTATGCATTTCTAACTATATATATCAATTTCAAGGAAAATTTTAAAAAATTGTTAATTTGGGCATTAATGGGTTAATATAGATTAGAATAATTATTCTTAAATTATGGTTCACAGGCCCCTGTAGTTCTTTAAGCTTATAGATAGATGTCTGAAAATCAAACTAAGTTCTACTTATTAACTTTATTAAGAAAAATATAATAATGATGCCATGTAATATTAGTTAGTCAATCAGTTCCATACAGCCACTGTAACTTAATTTTACTTTTAAGATCCTTACTTAAAATAGCTTGTAGATTTGAAAACATTTAACAAGATTTTTTTTCTGTGGCAAATTAAACCAAGTCTCATCTATTGATTCCTTGATTTTATAACATCATATTTTGAGAACCGCAAGTTTGAATGAAGTAGGATTCTGTTCTTAAGGAATTTCAGAGTTCATTTTAAAGATCCTTTAATGGTTTCACAAAGCTTATCAAATATCAATGTTTGAGTATGTTTTCTATATAAATTTACAATTTTTGACAGATTTGCATGAAACTTGTATGCATTAATTTTAAAACAAGAGTAAAATTACTGTCATTTCTCAAACCACTTTTTATCCCTTTTTCAACCATATGCCGTAATTTATCTTTATTCAAATCTTTTGTAATTTTCTGATGCAAATTTTTTCTTTCCTGTTGCCGCAAAAAGAAACTGCACGGCAATATTTTTATAAACCAATAAAAATTCAGACACTCTTGCTATATTTTTGTATCTGAAATTGATGTTATTTGGAGCTTTTTTCATAAATAAAATTTTAAAATTTTACTATAGGTATGTTAAAATAACATAGCATTTTCATTTAAATGTACTTTAAGTTAAAACATCTTCTATGATACACACATTTTAATTTAAAAAAAAATTAAGGAAATTTATTTTCACTAAATTTGATGTCACTTTCTATGAGATACTTTCAGTGTGACGCCAATGTGACTGACTGTAAGGAATCAATTGCTGCGTTTTATTCCCTATTTTGTTTGTGTACTATAGCTATATTTTATACTTCGTACTTTATAGCTAAGTGTTTTAATACTTTAGATGCAGTGGTAACATTTTCTGCTATTTAAATTAAATAAGATTAAAAGCATAGCAATTGTATTTTTTAGCCTCATGTCTTTCTCTTTTTAAATAAAACTTCATGGCTGATGTCACAACTGCAAGCATCTAGAAAATTACATCATTTTCATATAATCACAGTAGATTTATTTTTTAAGAATGAAAATGGAAGTTTCCATTTAACAATAATGCATATATTTTTCTGTTACATGTGCCAAAGAATACTTGCATTCTCATTTATGTAATGTAATTTTTTTTTTTTCTGGTTGTCTTTTTGAGTAATTTATGGGTGCAGATGCACAGAGCAATGTTATTGTGATCACCATAATAATAATAATGCATTATTATTCATTTTACCAGAAGAGCCCCATGATTAACATGGGCAAAGCCGAGCTGTTCTGCTAATAAATATATAAGAAAGTTGAGTAGTTTTATGTTAGCAGGTTGCATGTCTCGCCGATAGCAACTCTCATTTTTTACTTGTGTAATTTAGAAACAATGCTTTGATGTTTAAATAAAATGTTTGATCTATTGTATTATTTATTATTTTTTAGTATTTTAAATGTAATGAGTGAAAAGTATTTAAAATGCATTTAATAAATGTATTAAATAAAAGTTATGTATTTTAAATTATACTAGCTAACATAAAATTACATAAATATTTCATTACTTAAAAGATGATTAAACAATTAAAAAAATGTTAAAAATAGAGTACTTTCGGCTAATACTTAGAACCATCATCAGGATTTAAAATTTAAACAGTTGTTATGAACACTACTTGTCCATATTTCATCACAAGTAGCGTTTGTAACAACTGTTTAAATTTTAAATCCTGATGGTGGCTAAGTATTAGCCAAAAGGGCTCAATTTTTAACATCTTTTTAATTGTTTAATCATCTTTTAAGTGATAAATCAATTATGTAATTTATATTATATTATCAAGATGAATTTTAGCATCCTCAACAAGTTAATTTTATGATACTAGCTAACATGCCCAGCGTTTCCATAATAACCATAACCTGTGATAATAACCTTAAATTTTATCTAAAGTCAGTGTTGACTGATTTTACATTTTAAAATGAAAATCTTTCCAAATGCCTTCGGCAATGTACACTAGGGATGCTCCACACACTCTGTTCTGTTTTTTAAATATTTTTAAACAAAAATCTATCCAAATGAAGCTAATGATGGAGGCCCCAGCCTATTTTAAAACGAAAATCTATCCAAACAAGCCTAGAATCGGGGAAGATTTATGTATACATATTTCAAACATTGAACCAGATATTGCACATCATGTTGCAAATAAACAGCATTGTCCTTCTCATTGCAAACAGTAATAAATATAGTTTGCCTTCATCAGGGGTGTAGCTACAAATATTTATTTATTTATTTATTTTTTTTTTTTTGGGGGGGGGGGGGGGGGTTAAAAAAACAAATAGCTTTATTTGCCAATTGAAATGATATGTGCAACGTGTGTTTAATGACAATGATGCTTATACATAAAATTATAATTATTGGTTCATTTAATGAAGTTTAAATACACACCTCTTTCATTTAAATAATTAAAATCAAAACTAGATTCATTTCTATTTTCCTATCTTGGAATCATTGAGCATGAAAATAATAAAATACCCAATTACTAAATGAATAGCAAATGAGTGCAAGCAGTTTCAAACAATACAGTAAATGCAAGATTTAAACGTAGAAAAATTGCATATACTTAGAGAAAACCAGTATTAGTTTAAAGTTTGCAAATTTTTTGTATTCTATTGTGTACAAGTCATAATCGTACTTCATATGAAAGTACCGTCATGCTATTTTGAGAAAGGAACAAAATTTTGCTGAAAATAAAGGGATTAGACTCTAGAGACATTGTTGATGGACAGCAGTAGGGAAATTCAGGTTTGGCAGATGTATGATATTTTCGTAGCACAGAGAAACACATTGGCAAATTGAGTCTGGCTGCTTTTTGTACTTCTTTTGATAATTTAGCTTGTTTACTGTTATAGAACTCAGAAAGGTAGTTAGCAAAACAATAAAAATTTCATATATTTTTGTATACTATTACTTATAAAAAAGAAGTCTTTCAAAAGTCTAGAATTTCCCAACTCTAAGCTCAAATTTCCCATGTTCACATATATTGGAGAGGGAGTATCCCCCCCCCCCCATAACCCCCTATCGCGATGCCTCTGGCCTTCATAAAAGTATGATTATTCTGTCATTTGAAATAAATAAATAAATAAATAGCATCTAGCTTTTTCAAACACTGTTTACGAAACTATATTCAAATATTTTCTGATCTAATATTTTGCAAAATATAGTTAGGACGCTCGCAAAATGCATGTGACATCCAAGGGGTCCATACAATTACAAAATATGTGAATTGTTGCAGTACAATATTTTTCATTTGTAAAGTTTAAAAAAATTGGAAATTATTTTATTCCTCTCCCTTTAAGGTATGACCGGACACATCTTGATTTAGAGATGATTAATTTGAACTCCTCAGAAAACTGGGCCAATGATGATGATTGGGAAGGAACAGATACTATTGTACCACGTCACGAGACTATGAAGATTGTCAATGTTACTCAGTTAGAAAAAGATGCAATTTTAGTCTGTTATGATAGTATGTTTTATCTTTCTTATTCTTTTCTCTAAAATTTTTTTTTCTTCTAATAGATCTAAATTTAATGTACAAGTTAATGTGTGGTATGTTTGTTTTCTGTAATAATAGTAGCCATTTTTATTTTTGTTCTGCATTTAATATAACCAGAGGATCCAACCTGTGCTCGCCGGGTAATAGAACATATTATATCTGATGTACAGAACATTGCTGCAAACAATTTTTAAAAAAAATTGAAAATTCTAATAGATTTTTTACATTTAATATATTTTTTTAGATTGCCCACTAATAACACCAAAGGCTGTTTTTATATGAAAATATCGATTATGTATTCAAATAAAGTTTTGAAATTTATTAAAAGTATGTTTTTCATATTAGCTGCATGCCAAAGGTTAATATCTGAAGAAAAAAAAAGAAAAAAAAATCCAAAGATTTTGCTACTTAACTTTGCCTTTTTAATTCTAACTATTTCAGTGGTTAAACACATAGTTCGATTGATTATCTGACTATATTCTATATCTGTTAAATTTGTGTTCTGCTTATATTTTATTTAACTAGGTGGCTCTGCATCTGCCCCCTACGAGCTTCGCTCGCCAACCCCTGTTCAGATTCTAAAAAATCTGTTAATTTGATCAGCTTAAAAAAGATTATGGAAGATTGAATTATAATTAAAAAACCAGTGGTGATATCCCTGTAAATGCGTTTCCATTTATTTCTCTTTTAATGAAGGATTTTAAGGCCAAAAAACTTCCTGTGAATTGCTGTTTT
Source organism: Maratus speciosus (assembly GCA_963932465.1). NCBI lineage: Eukaryota > Metazoa > Arthropoda > Arachnida > Araneae > Salticidae > Maratus > Maratus speciosus. The sequence continues at coordinate 388,033,608 of OZ010791.1, forward strand.
CATGTTTGATTAAATAAGATTAGTTAAACATCTGAAAATTAGCTAATGTAAAAGGAACTAAGTCAACAGAGTCTTTGTTTCCAGGTATATTTTAATACCGTTGTAAGAAAATGATTTTAAATCACGCATTTTAAATCTGACGTAATTTTAATCAAACTTTTCTTTTTATAATAGTTACCTGGAAATATTTCAATTGTTAGAAAGGAAATATTATTATTTGCGCTGTCTTTGGCAACAGTAGTTAAAAAGATTATCTCGAAATATGAAATAAATCTCACATGTACGTGTAAATGTATATTTTAATTTAAACTGTTTGGCAATATTATTTGACTTTTTGAAATAGGACGTCATTCTACCCACATTTACTGCTTTTAACGCATATTAAATAATTAATTGTTTTATAGTTTTTTAAATATTCATGTGTATAAACAATTCTTGTGACGTAATTTCTAATATTTTCCTGCTTTTAACACGTAATCATTTAATTCTAATTTCATAAGATTTTTTTCTGTCTCAAATGAAAATCGAATTTCAAATTATTTGCTTAAAAGGCGCAAAGACCAACCTAGTGAAAAAGATTCCATACCGGGACTCGAACCCGGGCCATCAGTATGGCGTACTGACGTTCTACCAATTAAACCACATGGAACGATACTCAGCCTGGAACTTCTCACTATTACAGGTTGGCAAGGCTACAAACGCAAGGGTTCGAGTCTAGGCATGGAATCTTTCACTAGGTTGGCGTTTGCGCCTTTTAAGCAAATAATTTGAAATTTGATTTTCATTTGAAATATTGTATGCAAGGCGAATGTGTGTCTCTCTCACTCTCTGGAAAAAATTCCAAATATTAATATAAATTCAATCGATGCTAGATTTAATTATGTGTCAGTGTTTGCCCCATGTCGGTAGCTCACGAAAAAATATTCCATCTTGTGCTGCGTTTTGTAGCCTTGCCAACCTGTAATAGTGAGAAGTTCCAGGCTGGGTATCGTTCCATGTGGTTTAATCGGTAGAACGTCAGTGTGCTATACTGATGGCCCGGGTTCGAGTCCTGGCATGGAATCGTTTTCATTAGGTTGGCCTTTGCGCCTTTTAAGCAAATAATTTGAAATTTGATTTTCATTTGAAATATTGTATGCAAGGCAAAGTCTCTCTCTCTCTCTGTGGAAAAATTTCAAAATATTAATATAGGTTTTTTTCTGTTTATAATAGTCACGTCTCACGTGTAAATAAATTTTCAGTTTAAAGAAAATATTATTATTTGAGAAGTTTTTACAATTTTGGCAACAATTTAAAATAATAACCTTTTCTAAAATATCTAAAAAATATATCTGGAAATGCTGAAAATTTGAATTTAAAATGGAAATAAACCCTAAAAAATTAGTCAAATTAAAAAAATAAATGCAGTCTGCACACCGGGAACTTCTGATGTATAAAATGATCTAAAAATGATTCAATTCCTATGTATAGTTTTTGCTCCTATAAAACTCGTTTAATGGAATGATTTTGGGCCAACTTTAACATTAAATATCTCTTAAAATAATTCTTCGATTTGAAAACTGTCTGCATCAGCGGGTTTATCAAACATTTCTCTGTAATACCCCCGATTTTCGTATATTTGTATGTAGTAGTTTTCTTAACATTAACAAAGAAAGACCCCAAGTCACAAAAAATTCCAAACTGCCGGCGGTGGCAGCGTTGGTTACTTTTTTTTAGAATAGAGAGATTTCTAACTTATTTATTGACGAAGTGTTAATTACATTATGGAATAACCATAAACAAAAATTGAAGTATTTATATTGTTTTAAGTTTAAAACAAGCGTGTTAATAAACCGTAATCAATCTACACACAATAAGATAGATTTTTTTAAAATCATGCTTGAAAATTATTTTAGAACCCATAAAAAGTATCAATAAATTGAGATGCAGTTTTCAAACGAATTGTATTTGAAAGTACATACTTTTCCCTGTTTAGCATGAAAATAATGCTATGTTTAGAAGTAATTAAATTTGTGCAAAAACATAAATGGATTGCTTTAATTGTCACTACCATTGATATTATATCAACAAAATTTTAAAATATCAGCTTTTAATTTAAAAATATGTATATAAAAGTTTTAATTGCTTAATAATTTACTCTTGAAAGTTTTATAATTTCAGCATTCATTGTAGTTGATTACTATTTTAAATGTCCAATATTTTGTTTTTAAATTATTATATTGCAATTAATGAATATTATTGTATCAAAAAATTATTTTTTCTTGCATTGACATAATATGAAATAGTTTAACAAAATAATTTAAAACTATCTCCATAGATTTTTTTTTCTTTAGGCCATAATCAAGTAAATGCATTTTATGATTAAAAAATTCATACATATTTCATAGCTGCCAAATGTTCTGATTTAAATGGAGTTCCTGTAAAATTATTAGCATACTAAAAATAAAATCTGGTATCAATCATGATTGAAAGGTACTGTCAATTTAAAATTAATTTTTGTTTTTATATCCTATCAATAAAATAAAAGCAGCAGTAGTATACTTACTTATATACCCCTACTTATATACAAGAAAAATAAATGTCTGATTAGTAATGCAAAAAAGGCCTGCAGTTTTTTGCTGATAACTTATGAAAGGCAGTTACAGATAGGATAATTATAATATTTTATTTTAAACAAAAAATAAATTAGTTTTAAAGCATTTTATCTCATTGTGGCTGACTATTCAAACACTTACCCTATATTAGTGTTGACTCTAGAAAAAAAGGGTCGTCGGGCAGGAATTTTTCAAAAAGGGAAACACTATTCTTAAAAAAGGGACCTTGTTCACAAAAAATATTTTGAACTGGTTTGTTTAGAGTCCCTAGAATTTTCGATATTTTCCCGGGATCAGTTGAATTGCCAGAGGGCGCATAGGAAGTGTTAAAAAGGACAGCTGGGCACATTAGAAGGGTTTAAAAGAGACGCTGGGTACAAAAAAGAAGTAAAAAGGGCTGCCGGGTGCTGCGCCCTGCTAAAAAGCGGCTTAGAGTCAACACTGTATATACTAGAAAATCTACAGATCAGGAGCCTCAACGTCAGATCTTAAAGTGATTGCCTTTTAATCTCACATTGCATAATATTTAGCATCCTACAATCTGCATTTTACTTATTTTTAAATCATATAAATATTTAGCAACATATAAAATACTTGGAAGGTCTTGAAAATTAAAAGCATTAAGTTTTATACGGTGTGACAATGATGTTCTGAAATTCTGAAGAATTGCTTACACTAGTAATTTTTTAGATGAAAAAATACATTTCTTAAGGGGGGCTCTGCCGCCCTGAACTTATCAATTTCAAATTCCTAGCCTTATTAAATTCAAATTAATATTTTCCTATTCATTTGGCGAATGGTTATAGTGTATCTTGAATTTCGTTTTATACTTGAATTTTCTTAGGATAAGCAACAGTTTGGACAAAGATTTTATGTTATCGTAATATGCAAATAGCAATTTAATATTTTTATATAGTATTTAATATTTTTATATAGTATTTAATATTTTTATATAGTATTTAATATTTTTATATAGTATTTATATAATATTTACATTGAAACTATTATATTTAATTAATATCTCATTTAGGGTTCTAATGTTTTTCACAATTTTTGTTTCCGAAAAATAGTTTTGATGATCATTCTATAATGGTTGGATGTAATATCTAGTCTAAATAATTGCTATAAAATTGCACAAGAAAATTAGTTATTGTCATTAAACTACAGTTGCTATACTACACTGTTAAAATACAGTGCTTTCACTACCATGCTGAAAGTGAAAAAAGTACATTTAAAGGCATATAAATACCCTATAATAAACTGATTTCATGTTTTGCATGCACAATCGGTGACTTTTTAAAGATAAATATTGATATAAAAAAAATTATTTCCGTAGAATTTTGAAAAAGGAATTTGGTAAAATTAGGGATGCACCGAATAGTGATATTGGCCAAATACCGAATATTCGGCCAACAGGCAAACCGAATACCGAATATTCGGCTAGCCGAATAGTAACTGATGGGTCGAATACCGAATATTCGGCCAGCCGAATAGTAACTATTCGGCCGAATACTGAATATTCGGCTTGTCGAATACTTTTATATTTCAAAGTTTAAAGACATTAAAATGTTAAACTTTAAAACAATTTTACATATATTTAAAACAGACTCCTTCATTTTGATAATCAAAAGTTTTTTTCAAGAAAACTTTATGCTGAAAAAAAATCTGCTTTGAGTTATTTAAGAAGAGGATAGCTATAAAACTTTTTTAATTAATAAAATTATAAATTTCATGGCTTCTTCTGTGAATTAAAACAAATGAATAAAATTTTCATAAATTCTAAAACAAAGATTTTAAAATCAAAGAGAAATTGTGAAAAAATTGAAAGAAAAATTGTACAGGATCATATATTATTTGTTTGTCAGGAAGAGACTAAAGTAAAAGTCAAATAATAGAATCTGGTCAAATTTTATATGATGGCAACTCAGCAAGAATTAACTTTTTCACTCCCTTTGATAAAGCAAGGCATTTTTTAAATGCATCCTGGATCGGTATCTGGAGAGGGTGATCATTTTCAAAGATTGTAAACGTTGTTCTTAAAATCTTAGCAAGAAACAGATTATTTACTGGACAATATTCAGGAACTTGCATTTGTACATAATTCCTATGAAAATCCACGTGATTGGTTAATTTTCTTAAATAATACTTAACAAACAGCAAATAGATAATGTAAAAACATTATCTTTTATTTAAAGAAATGATTCTGTTTCTAATTATTTTGAATATCTTTATAAGTTGACTGTTAAACATAGAAATGGTATCAGGTTTTCAAAAAAATGTTTAAGTTTTTTTTTTATGTATTCGGTTGGCGGAATATTTTGATATTCAGCCAAACCGAATATTCGGCAGGCCGAATAGTTTGATATTCGGCCAAGCCGAATATTCGGTGTACAGAATAGTTTGATATTCGGCCTAACCGAATATTCTGTAACATAGCCGAATACCGAATAGATACCGAATATTCGGTGCATCCCTAGGTAAAATAAAAGTCACGAGATTTCAAGTTTAATGAAAGCATGTCCTCTAATAAAAAAGGTCATCTGTGAGCGTGAATTATTTTATTACATTGTTTTTAATTTTGCAAAGTATCTCTTCTCATATTCGCAGATCAGTTTATTAAAAAGTACATTTTTATGCCTTTAAATGTACTTCTTCTCTCGTTTAGCATTTTAAAACTTTAGTTTAAATTCGTCCTACTCTGCTCGATAGCAATAGCATACAAAAATCACCAAAAATAGGAATATTTGAAGACTTTTAAATCTACTGGATAATCATTGTGCCTGCTGCTAATTGCCTAAATCGCATCAATTTGAAAACTATAAAAAATTCTTTGTCTTATAGCCTTTTAATAGTATCTATATTAAATAAAAAAATATAACATTACTAACACCATTAACGTTTGACACAAAGCTATATTGCACACCAAATTGTTAAAGATTAACTAACTTTTTATTTCCCTCGGCCAGATTTTCTGCTTAATTTTTCGTAATTGGAATTATTCAAATGATTTTGGTTTATACACTATAAAATGCAGTTGCTATAGGTAACTGACGGAAAAAAAAAAAATGAAATACGTATTATGTCAGATAAGTAAAATAATAGAACAAAATGTTTTACATTATTGTAAAACATGTAAAAAGTTCCACTGAAATTCATACACCTAATTTTAAAAATCCGACAAATATATTTGCAAATTCGCGAAATAATAGAAATAATTTAAAACCCTTATTTGGTAATTTCAAAATATATTAATCAAATGTGCCATTTTCTTTCAACAAATGGAAATTTGAAAATCATCTGAACTGCCATAGAAAAGCATTATGGCGGAAAGTAAAATGTTCTATATATTCTGAACGAATGAACCAAATTTAACCAAAAACTATACAGCTAAATCCAGGGACCTCACCAACATGCCTCTTTAATTTCAAGCTAATCGGATGCTTTTTACGGCAGTTATCACAGAACAGACAGACAAACAAACAAACGGAAACCAAAAAATTTTCACGTCTCCACAGTAAGCCTTCACTGATGTTACGGCAATAAAATAGTAATTAAATTATGCAGGACTTCAATTTGTTTTTATTATACTTTGAGTTCTAGATAAATTTCTTAATATTGTGTTAATTTTTATAACTAAGATTAAAAATAATTGTAGTAAAATCTTATCTGTTGCAAACATCAGTAAAAAAATTAATCTTTTTAAGAGGGCTTAATCTGACACTAGTTGCTTTAAGCTAAAATATGCTATAAACAACAAAGAATTTATATATAAAACTGTGTATTGTAAATTAATAACTGTTAAAGTAGTTAATTTGGTTTTATTATGTCTAGATATTCTTAAGATAGTTTATTAAACAGGATTCAATGAAACATAAGGTAAAATATGCTACTTAATAGTCTTAAAAATTAAAAAAAATTAATTAAAAGTCTTTAAGTAAGTATTTCATTATTTTTATGAAATTTATAGGGAATAGAATTTTTAAAATGCAAAGGATATGAAACTTATCAGATTCAAAATTTCTGTAATCTAAACCTTGCTCTTCCTTTTTTGAGTATGCTCCCAATTTTCTCTTCTTGTGCTCCTAATATTTTAGTCTTGAGATTGGCAGTTGTGATATTTATTATTTAAGAATTGAAACTGATTTTATATATATATATATATATATATATATGCATATTAAAAATGAATTATGAATTTTCGTTTTTATTATTTTATAATTTTTGTCTTTTAAAGATCTAGTCAAAGTAGTTAATCTTCAAGGAAAACTGAAATCCAGTCGTCGCCAACCAGCAGAATTGGTGTTTGACTTTAAAATTGATTCCATAGGTAAATGATATTATTGCTAGTATTTTGACATTCTTAGTATTACACTTTTTAAACACTAAAGTTATATTTTAAGTGCATTGTTTGCTCTAAAAAATGAGCATATCATGTAATTGTATTTTTATTTTTTTAGTTTGTTTGACAGACAGTGTCTTAGCTTTTCACAAGCATGGAATGCAAGGTCGTAGCTTTAAAAATAATGAAATAGTTCAAGAAATTACAGACAAGTCAAGAATTTTCAGAATGCTTGGCTCAGATAGGTAAGTTTCATGTTGTTGTACATTCAATGTAATGTTCCAAGTTCATATTAGACGAAAAAAGGGGTGAGAAAATCTCATTTCATTAAAGTATGCCCCCCCCCCCCCCCCCTGATTTTATTTAACTTGCAATGTTTGTATATACATATATCTTTGTGGTTCAAAATTTGTACTCTAATTTTAACTCTCATTCGATTATCCAATCGAGCTGAAATTTTGCCATACATATGTAAATTTGATGACAATGTTATATTATTATCATGAAGTGCCAGGAATTCATACTTATTTTACAGGACCACACAAAAATTTCAGATACATTACTGCCTACAAGTAGAAATTTTAATTCAAACTCAGCAAAACTTACATTTGTTATTGAGATAGACAACATCATTTTTCCTTATAGAAAACAAAGTTCACAACATCTTTTCTTTTACAGGACTACACAAAAGAATTAGGATACATTACTGACTCTGGGCAAGAATTTTAATTCAATTTCAACAAAATTTATAATGTAGGTCAAGTCAACCTTTTCCCAATTGAAAATAATACATGCAGCATTAATTTTCTTTTACAGGGCCACAAAAAGGAAGTCAGATATATTATCAATGCCTAAAATTTGTCAATAATAATTTCTGAATGAATTTTTTTTAAGGTTTTTATAGGAAAAATCTAACCAAACTTTTTTTAATAATTGCCACATTTTCACCTTTTTACTTCAATTTGATTTAACTTAATGTCTACAATCCTGAAATCTAATTTTTTTTATATATGATTTTTGCTACATGTAAATTTTTTTGTAGTTTCAAGAAATCTAACTTTATGGAATGTTGCATCAAACAAGATTTTACACAATGTTGTTTCAGGACTGTTTAATCTTGGAAATTTTATGATGTAAAATGTTCTTCTTTTAGGAAGATTTTTATCACCATGAACTCCACATTATCACATTAATTTTATAGTTGTAATTTTAAAAAATTGTACTATTTCATTGCTCCATTATTCGCTGTGCAGTATAATTCAGTAATATTTGGAGCGTGAATATTCCTCTATTTTGTCTAGTATAACTGCAAATTGTTAGAAACATTCAAGAAACTTCATAATATGTTAGTAATTCAATGTGGTTTTATTTGCATAAGCATTTTATTATATGCAGAATTTTATCCTATTCTAACAAGCATGCTTATGCAGAGCTAACAAACTTCTTTCTTCATCCAAGTTCTTTTTTAAATAAAAATTGTCATTTTCAATAATCATTCCCAAACTTTCAATAATTTTATTAATAATGTAAAATTATCAGATTTCTTTAGTATCAATTGGAACATTGGGGTGTTATTTATATAATTTAATTTGTTTTAAATAGAATTGGATTTATGTTTGTACAATATTTATTGTTTAATATTAATTTTGTCTTATTTTATTATGCAGGATAGTTGTTTTAGAAAGCCGGCCAACAGATGAGCCAAAAAGTCCATCAAATTTATACATATTAGCTGGACATGAAAATAGTTATTGAAATCATATGGATATCATTATAAAGTGTTTCCAAAAAATTATATTAAATTATATTATCATTGAATGCTGTTTTAAACAGTGTATAAATAAGTATGTAAATTCATTTCTGATAGCTAACCAGTCAAATATATATTGTAAAAATATTCTGTAAAATTATAATGTACAGTATTTTTATTGACTCTAAAATTGTATAATAGTGTGAATTTTGTAAATTATTTTTATGATCCCTTTCATGTGTGCATATTGCATTTTTTATTCAGTATATTAATAATTCATTAATTTAAAAAATCAGCAGTTTCTTCAAATAGCTATGGGTTGTTTTGATTACATGCTTATTTATTTGAAGACTACTGATTTTAATCATCTGAACATTGTTTGTATTGCATACATATTTGTGTTTGAGTTCAGTTATTTCTATTATTATTTTTATATTACAAACAGATTGGAGATCTTGTCTTTCATTATCTTTGTTACACTTTTTTGTCATTAGCACTGTCCAAGAGTTCATGCTTATGCTGAATTTTTATGTTTAGTTCAGGTTTGGTGTCATGAAGATCTGATATTAAATATAATTAAGACTTGAGAATTCATAATTACTTATATTCATGATAAAAATAATTTTAACTTTTAAAGAAATCCTCCACTATTTTAAGTGACCATTTTTTTTTTCAATATGTTTTGTTTCTTGAAAGTTTATATTGTAAGCAATAATATTACCTTAAAGGAATGTTGATATTAATTTTATTTATTTATTTGTCTAGTATACATGCAAATTGTTAGAAACATTCAAGAATCTTCATAATATGTTAAAAACAGATCAGTTATAGTCTTAAGGTAAAAAACACATATTCTTAAGAAGTTGCTACTAAAAATCTAAAATGTAATTTTTAAAAATAAATTGGCCTTACTAATATTTACATGTTGTTTTATTTATACATTTCTATTTTTCATGTGACAGAGTTATTACTTTGTTTCTTAAGTTTTTCAAGTTTAATTGAAGCTTCTGAAACCAAAATTGGGTCATTCGCCCCAAAATTTTCATTTTCAATGCTAAATTTTATGGATTGAGTAGGGGGGGGGGGGGGGATCAAATAAGGGTATTAAAAAGAAGTTGAATAATGTTTATGAAATTATTTTTCTGCATATTACATGTTGTTATATTAATTTTACTGCTTTATAATCCTTACTTTTTTTTTTTTTTTTTTTTTTTTTAAATATTGTCTGCAGAACTTATGGTGTGATCTATTTAGACCTGTGATTTTTTTTTTTTTTTTTACACAGTTAACAATTGCAATACATTGCTATCATGTTTAAAATGACTTGCAAGCTTTTCTTTCACACTACAGTTTCTTGCTGCTAGCTGTTGAGCTATTTAGAAACTATTAATTTTCTGTTCAAAGAAATTGCTCAATTTGTTGTGACTGTAATTATTTATCAAATAAAACTATAAATATACAAAAACAAACTTTGAAATGGAATCTGAGATTAGTTTACAAAGCCCTGCATTAAAAATAATGTATATATATATATATATATATATATATATATATATATATTTTTTATAATCAGCTATAACCCAATAAGCGATACATACTAGGGCTTTGATAGGTACAAATACGATCTGCCCGGCTTTGTGAACATATTATTTATGTGAAAAATTTATATTTATTATTATTTAAAAGCAGTCAAATGTTCATACTTGGGGCAATTTCGAACTTGCTCTGAGAAATCAACACCTTTATGAAACTTAGAAACTTGAAAAATATCCTACTGGAATACTTAAAATATTTTAGGATCACAATTAATGCCTTAAGGGCTTAGACAACCTAACTTGAGGCATTCTCTTTTTTCCCCCACTTGTCTCTGTGTTTGTTCCTTATTCCAAACATGGAACAGGTTAAATGTTAACTTCTTTTTTAACAATTTCTTACTTATTCCAATTACTCTAAGCGCCAGAATGTACTCTTTATTAACAAATCTGAGTGAATAAAAACTAGGAACAAAACTTGAAACATCAAAACATACATATGTAAATAACTCCTTAAGCTGACTGAAAAAAAATATATATGTACTACATATTTTAATGCAGAACATAGGAACATTTAAATCTAGAAAATTTACAGGACAAAAGTGTAGTGATTTCAGATTACAGAAACAAAAAAGTTACACGAAAGCATTTGAGGGGAAAAAAAAAGACAATGCATAATCTTCAACTTGGGATAACAATGCCTAACATGAGACAATGTCATGTATTTTTAACACTTGGAGCTTTTGCTGTTCAATCCACAGTAAAGATTAGTGATAAAAATAAAATTAGACTGGCTTCAGATAGGAGAGATCTAACCTGAGGTGCTCTAAAGTAGAGAAAGTCCTAGTCTTAATATAAATTAAGTATAAATTTTAGTATTTGAAAGATAAAACTTGCTGATTTTAATAACTGGAAACAAATTCTCGTTAAAGAATATACCAAAAATGTCACAATGAGCCCCAAACCATCACAGAACAGCAATGAAAAATATAACCTGCTTCAGAGGCAACCTGTGACAACCTACTACAGTGCTACTAACACTCTAAAACTAAAAATCTCAAATTGTCCCCAATAAGGACAAGCAGCAAGTCCCAAGTATGTGCATTTGACCGTATTTACATTTAGTTTGGTTACCAATATAGTATTCATTTACCATTCCAGCATTTCTCATTTACAATATAACATGTTTTTGAATTGCAATTGGCTTTTTAATAAATACTTTATGACATCCTTTGTACATTTTTAAGAGAATGACCAAATTCAATTTTTATTTAAAACCAATATGAACTTAAATGGCTACAAAAAAATTAAGATTTGTGAATTTATAAAATATGAAAAAGGAAATAAAATCTATACCTTATCCAGATGATACTGCTGTGTAAAGAAGTAAAATTGCATTGAATTCTAATATCCTTCTTAATTTGCTGTGTTACTCTGCTCTAATTCAAAGCATTGTATGCTAGTATTCCTTTTTTTATATGATTTTGAAATGTACATTCTGGATGAATTTCTAACAATTATGCATTAGTTCAATTTTTTTAGAATTTTTAAGATATTTTATTTCTTGATTTTGTTTTAAGAACATTAGTATATAGTTATTAGAATATAGCCATTTCCTTTATGTTTCTGAAAATACCATTGTTATTTCATGTAATTTATTTTTTAAACTTTTAAAAATGACATTTTAACATATTATTATGAAATTACTTGTTTGAATGTTTCTTTTTTGAAATCCAGTTTTATTAATAATTTAAAAAGTAGAGATAAGACTATTTCACTCAGATTTATCGGGTAAAGTTCAATTTATTAGTATTTTTATACTAATTTTTTCTAATTCAGACATTTTTTATTGTGTTATAGTTATTTCATTATAACATCGGCATATTGTGTGCATTACATATAAATTTCATTTTGTTCCTGATGTAGAAGTCAGCTAATTTTAGTATTTGTTAATACAGCATGGAAAACAAAGAATGTAAAAAATTAAATAAACCTAAGCTTAAAATATTATGCTATCTCACTTTTAAATTTAGTGTGTTTATTTTACCAACCGACACACATATCTTTATTTTCCCCTCATGTTTTTCATAACTATATTTTAGTATTTATGTAATAGCATATGTTTTCTGAAATGTTTTAAAACTCTTTTTTTTTTTTTTTAATTTTATTTATGTGTGCAAAATTTTTTTATTCATATAAAATTATGTATTTGCAATAATGCCCTTAATCTTTTTGTTACATTTATTTTTTAATTAATTTTGTCCCGATTATGAGAATTAAGTTATTTCTCAAATTTTAATATATTTTTTTTTTTCAAACCTCTATGTTACTATTATTTTCACTAATTTTTTTAAGTATAAAAGATGAATATAATAAACTCTTTTCATTTATCATTAACATAATACTGAATTATTTTCCTAATAACTCTTTTAAATTTAAAACATACAAGGATTTATTTATTATTATTATTATTATTTGTACCATATAATGCCTGAATGCTATGTAAGTTTGAAACACCTGTGCAATAATGGTATGTGTAATGTTAATTTTTGTGTTGTTTTTATTGTATAAATTATGTTTAAATAATGAATTTAGTTTTTTTTGTGATGATTTTGTTTTATTGTAAAATATATTTTAATTAATGTTTTATTTTAAAAAACTTTGATATTTATTTTGATTTTATAAATTGATATTAAAATTATACTTTATTTAAAATCAGAATTCCCATAACCTGTAAAATTTTATTTTTTTAAAAGAATTCATTCAGCTTGACTTTATATCAAAGTAAGCAATTAATTATGGTCCAAGTATTTCTTTATCTACTTCAAGTATTGTAATCTGTTTCTTTTTTTTTAAATTTTGCATGTGGTTTTATACCTTTGTTATAAATTTAATTATCCCAGTTTTCAAATTTATGATTAGTATTAATAATCGATAGACATGCAATTATTATTTTACTTAGTTTAAGGAGTAATAACTCAATTTGAGTTTCGTTTTTATCCGATGCAGAGGTTCCTTTATATATATATATATATATATATATATATATATTATATATGAGACAAGAGATTGGATCACAAAGCAAATTTTATAAATTTTTATTTCTGTAAACAGCCACCTTTTAAATTAAATCATATAATATACAGTAAGTACTACTTTGATATAAATGGTTATGGTACTTCTATGTTAAAGTAATATTAACATCCACAAATTTAATTTTCAACAGGAAAAAAGTAAAATTAAAATTGCATACTGTAAAATAATTCAGCATTGTTTAAAATAATGGATTATTATAATTTTACTATTTAATTCTTATTTTTTTCTTTTGGAGTAAAAGTATTATTTATAAGATAAATGTACTTCTACTATTATATACTGTCAGGTGAAACAGTAAATTGTTTGCCAAATTTACATTTAGTCCTGCTTTTAATATGTACCTTTAAATTTTTTTTTAATTTTCTGTGTTTTTATATAAAATGTATTATTTTTATAGAAACATATTAACTAAAAAATAAAGAGTGATAAAAAAGTATTAAATTATGTATTGATAATAATTAAAATCAGGCTTTTCAAAATGATTTAACTTTAGCATAACATATAATTTATCACAATGTGTTTGTTTATAAGGATTTTCTTTCCAGTATTTTACTGGATTTCTGAAAGTACTCACTAACTTTTTAAGGCTAGATTCAAATAAAAATTAATCTTAAGATTCCCCCCGCCCTCCTGTTTTAACCTCTGAAGTTGAATATTTTCATATTAATGTTTTTTGTAACTGATAATGGATTACAATAGAGGCGAAGTGCAGATGGTTATAACATATATTTCCCTAAATAAATACTAATTTTTTTAGCTTTCCTTTTATTTCCTCTTTTTTATTTATCGATATAACAGTCACTTGTTGTTATTATTTTTCTACATGATTAATGCATCATGTGTTTGTATGAGCAGACATATATTATTGATTGTAACTCTACTGAAAATTTTTTAAAAAATATGTACATTATACTCTTAAATAGATATTTTATACTTAAAATATTTTATAATTCAAATAAAATGCCATACTTTTTTCACTATATAAAACGTAGGCATACCTTCAAAGTAGAATTGTGATGTTTTGGTGTTTCTAATTAATTATCTGAGTTTTAGTTGTATTGATTACAATGTTGTAAGAATGTGACAATCATTACTTGAGATTGTGTATATGTGATAGTTTTAATGTTATTACTTTCTTTGTTTTAGACTACACAAACTTTCAAAATTCCATCCTATTTGTACCTTCAAGGAGTAGCTTTCATTGTAGTCAATTTAGTAAATAAATTGCAGGAACATTATGAGAATTAGCTAAGTTTGTTAGACAAGATTTGAAAATCATCATTGTTAGTAATAAAATTAAGTTGACAGCACTTGCATTAGTTAATGTCAGAGAATTGTATAACAGAACTTAGATTTGTAGTTCATCTTGCTTCAGTTTCGTAACTTGAATATTTCTCTCTCATTATTTTTTTAACCAAATCAACACAATAGCTAATTGATCTTTCAGAATATGGTAAAGTCTTGATATTCAATCTAAAGTAGACAGCAAGGGCTTGTGTTATTTAATATTTTGTAATGCAAATCAACAACAAAAGAGGTAGGTATATTACAAAAATTGTAAAATATTCATTTATTGAATTCAGAAATAGAAATAAAGTTTGCTTACATTAATTAAAATATTATGTATAGTAACATATGAAAAATAATAATGCTTTATAATAAACATGTCATTCGAGAAAATGAAATTCTGACTATATCTGCTAGTATAAAGACTCTTTTCCTTTGGGTATAAAGCTTTTACACTAATTAAAAGAAACCTCTTTCATTCTGGCAGTTATTTTTGGACTCTCAGATTTACCCCTGCTTGTTATTCTTATGTCATCGGCTTCCAGATTTTCTTTCCATCTTCCCTAAAGTTAAAGTGAAAAACGAAAAATGTGTATGTACTACATATTTTAATGAGGAACAAAGGAACATTTAAATGTAGAAGAAAAGTTACAGAGCAAAAGTGTTGCAATTTCAGTTTACAGAAAAAAAAAAAAAAAAAAAAAAAAACAACAACAAAAAAAAATCATCCAACTGGGCGAAAAATGTCCGGACCAGGATTCGAATCGGGGATCTCCTGGCTAAAGCCGCCAGTGCTCTACTATCTGAGCTATCCCAGACGAATATGGTGGAACTTTTTCACCGAGCAGCCTTAATGATTATAGCATCTGGTCTGAAACTTAGTTCAGTTCAACAGAATAAATCACAGGTAATGGCCACAGCATAATAAATCACAGGTATCTAATTTGATTTATTTACCAATTAGAGTAATTGTGCTAAAATTAATCTAGTGAAACAAAAAAAAAGTTTTCAAACATAAGAAGAATATATTATATGCAGTCTAAAACGTGAAAACATTTGAGGAGAAAAAAGACTGCATAATCTTCAACTAGGGATAACAATGCCTAACTTGACTTAATGTCTCGTGTTTTTAGCACTTTGAGCTGTTGGTATTCAATCCACAGTAAAGATTCCTTCAATAGCGATAAATATAAAATTGGACTGGCTTCAGCTAGTAGAGACCTTACCTGAAGTGCTCTAAAGCAGAGAAAATCCCAACATTAATGAAGTACAAACTTTAGTATTTAAAAGGTAAAACTTGGCAAATTTGGTAATAATGGGAAAACAAATCTCCTCCTTGTAGAATAAACGTCAGGATTGGCCCCAAACCATCACAGGACAACAATGAAGCTTCAGGGGTAACATGTGGCAACCTACTAACAACCTAAAACTAAAAGTACCAAATTATCCCAAGTATGGGCATTTGACTGTATTTATATTTATTAGTTTTGTTATACCAATATAATATTCATTTATCATTACAACATAGTTTTATACAAAATACTGTGTGGGAAGTATTTTACTTTGTCTTAATCAAACGTCATGAAGGAAACAAAATGGCAAAGGATGAAATTAAAGACTATAGTGGATTAATTGATTCTTTTGTGCTGTAAAATGTTAACACTGGCTAAAAGAAAGGCACTCTCATTGAGCTAAAACTTATTCTAACTCCTAACCTCTGTTGTCCCTCTAAGATTATCATAATACTGTGTTATTAAATCTCCCCCTCTTTTACAAACTTCCTAACTAGTTTCAGAAACAATCTCAGATGATTTTTAGCTAGATACAGCTGCTACTAGTGATAAAATTTTGCACTTTGTCATATACTCATGAAATAGAGTGCATATATTAACAGGAAAACTTTATTATGATGATTTAATGTACTGTAGTATGACCACATACAATCACACAGTGTTATAGTCTTTTTCAGAAAGACAGGCGTTTGCCTGACCTTCATAACTTGGGAGGGTGTTTCTATGGTAGCCCATGCTAGATTTTCCAGTTGCTCATCCTTTTTCACACAGTATTTGAGGATTGTTTCAGCTTTCAGTACCGGGCAATAAGAGATAAGTCACAAAGCAGATATGAAGTGGGAAAAACGAGATAAGATGGTAGCATATGTGATTTCCATGTCAATCAGCAAGGGTGATTGTGAAAATCAAGCATCTCTAAAGAGAAAATGAAATATAATAAGTAATAATTTATAGTGTTTACACACAATGATCTATGAAAAAAAATTTAAATTATGAATTTATGAGTAAGTATGTTTTTCAATAATCATAAAAGCATCTTTGAATTAAAAGAAATTAGTTCATTTGGAGTTGTGTTATTTAAAAAATATTTTTAATTGAAACAATATAATGAGAGAGGGAAAATACATAGACATTTATTAGAAAATTTCTAGATAATATTTGTATAATGAATATTTTTTGTTATGTATTTAGTGTCGTAGAATCAACAGATCAATAGACACTTTTAAATGCTTTTTACTGTTAAAAAATAATTGATAATCTCTCAGAAAATTAAATACAAAAATTACAATTCATTTTATTTATTTTAACATTTCCGTCTTTTTAACTTACTGATTGCTTTATATCAAATCTTATTAAATGTGAGTTAATGCCTTAAATGTTTATTTTACTTTATTGAATTATTGTAACTTTTGTAAGTCTCCATTCATTATGATTAAGTGTGTAGAAAGTCATGTTAGTTGATGTATAAAGCAATTTGTTTATAAATTCATCACTAACTAAATATTAAAGAATGCTATTTAATATATATATATATATATATTTATTTATTTATGTATTTCAGTGAGTTAATCAATATATCTACTATAAAAAGTACTACAGTAAATAAGTTTGTAAAAAAAAGTTTTGTATCAAGTAAACTGTGCTTTCTATTTATCAAGCTTTAGGATAATTGTTGCTTTCTTTTCTTTTTTCACACACCTCTTTGCTCCTGATTTATTGCCATCTCCTATTTTTTTTAAAAATCTTTTGCTATTGTCAAAACCATTAAAAAAGTTAATGCAGTAAAGCCTCTCAGCAGACACCTCAAGACAGTGGAATTTGTCTGCTCTTCATAGGTGTCTGTTTTTCATAAGTAAAAATATGCAAATACTAGCTGACCTGTCTGGTGTTCCCTTCTAATGCGCTGGGAAAAGCAAGGACTGAGCATGCACATGTCATCTGCTGATTTTGGCAAAAAAGATCACGTTTTTCGATGAGATCTCGGCTAATTACCAAAAAATTAAAAATCTGAGTCTCAGGTGCATCAAGACCTGCCATGGATTATCATCACCTAAATTTTCAGACTTTTATATGCGCTAGATTTCATGAGCCATCGCTAACAGACACATAGACAGGACAGAGCGATCTTGTCTTTTATTAGTATAGATGTATATGTTGTGGATTAAAAAAGATATTCACTAAATAGAGATGTCTGCTATTCAGGAGTGTCCATTATGGAGGTTTTACTGTATATAGATTTTAATGTAATATTTATATTTTGTTTAAAATATTGTTTTTAAATATTTAAATTCTGTTGTAGTTTTAGGGATGTTATGTAACTTTCTTTTACACAGAAAAGACTATTGTATCTACATCTTTTCTTTTTTTTTTTAAATTCATGAAAACTTGAGAAGGGGGGGGGGGGGGGGTGAGAGCATGTAGACTGTAACTGTTAGTCCATTGCATGAAGTTGGCCCATTTAATTCAAAAGTTAAGTCCCTAGATCAGATTTTCTCTTTTTCAGTAGCATAAAATAAGCGTCTTTGACACAATTTTTTTTCTTCTTCTTTTAAGGTTTGGTATCTGTTGCCATAGTTAATTATGGGTGCTTTATTTTTTATTTTCAATTTCATATAATCTCATCTAGTGTCTTTCTTTGTTTACATTGAAAATGAAATTTAGTCCAATTTCATACACATACATAAAAAGCTCTTTAGTTCTGTGGCTTTTGAAAAATAAAATAGAAATTTTAGCTTATTTAAAGCTGTAGGTACAGCAGTCCCTTCTATTACTTTGAAATCTTATTCTATTTTATGCGGTATATATATGTGCTTGAATTATATAGAAAAAGCAAACTTTAAACAAATCAAAAGGTACTAGGTGATAAAAAGTAAATAATTACAATTTAATATTTTTTCATTTAATTTTGCTTGTACATATAAAACTATAATGTGTAAACTTTAAACCTTTATGCGGGTGGTCAGACAGCATCTGTCCAGCTTAGCATGTGTTCTCGAACAGATGCTGTCCGAGCCCCCATGAAAAGGTTAAGTATAAAAGTTTCCTTTTTTTTTTTTTTCATGTTCTCCTATTTTATATGAAATATGACTTAACAATTATTTTCCTTTTTTTCTATGCAATTTTTGTTTTTACTATATTCATCAGACATGTTGTTTTTTTATCCAATAGCAGTAAAATGATGACAATAAGCTTATATTATTGCTAAAAAGCACTAAAGTTTATCATATTTTTGATATTTTAAAAGTGTTATTAACAAATTATAGGAAAAAAAATTGGTATTATGAATGTTTGTCAAACATGTGAATTAATTTGATTAATATTAGGTTATTTTATGATCATTTAAAACTTAACAGTTAATAATCTTTGTGAAACCTATATGCATGTTTACTAACAAAATGAGGTTTTATCATCTAATTCCCCTTTGACATTAGAAAAATTGATTAAAAATGTGAAATTTTAAATTATTATAAAATGCAAGTGTTTTTATTTATTGCTTAAATGTCAAAGTTAAATAGAATTTTATTTTTCCTGTTAAAACCGCTCGATATTGGTATAAATGCATAAAGTAATGTAGTACACATTAAATTATTTCTAGCTATTGTTTCTTTTTTTTTTTTTTTCTAATTTAGTTATTATTATGTATGTTGCAAGTATCATGATACACTTATTACTTTATATTTATTTTGGAAATTTAATAGCTTTAAGTGTTTTTCAACATAATGAATGTACTTTACATGTTTGTGTGGGTTTTTTTTTCCTTTTACCAGAGAGCCAGCTAGTCAAGCTTTAGTTTAATATAAATATTTCCTTTTTTAAATATTAGTTTTTTTTTTTCATTTGCATATTTTTGTGCATATAAGTGATATTAAAAGGTATGCTAATTACATTATAAACTATTGATACTAAGTATTATGGCTATTTCTTTCAATTTTGTTTCTCTGGTTAAATTTGTGCCAACAGTTGTAATTGTCTGATAAATATTTTATATATTTTTTGTAGTTCCATATATTATAAGAGGTATTATGAATAACATTAGTTTCCTTATGTACATTAAAAATGTATTTTATAGAAATAAATTTTTAACTATTCAATTTTATTTCCATTATTTGCGCAAATAATGCCATGTAATCTAAGTGTAAATTTCTTTAATATGATCTATGTCATGTTTATCTTAGAAGGATGCAAAGGTGCTATACCCTACCTGTCCTTTCAAATTTGAGCTGTATCCTGATTGCTCATTAACAATATTTATCCCTTTTTCCACAACCCTTTTGAAAGACAGTTTATTATTTTTTAAACTACTTAACTTTAATTAAAAATTATACAAGAATTTTTGGGTAACAATACTATTTTATAATTTGTGTGGGGAAAAAATGCTTTTATTTATTTTTAAAAGAAATTTCTTCTAAACTCTGGGAGGTTTTCAACATTACAACAGAATTACTTGCCCCTGAAAGGATTAAAGTATCATTTTTGTTTATTTTAAATGAACATCACCTTTCTTGCTTAGTGTTACAAACACTCGTTTTTGCACTAATAAAGTGCTTTTAATATTAAAAAGAAATGAAACCCTAATTAATCCTTTCCTAAAAAACCTAGTGTATGTCATTTTGATGTCCAAAGAGGGTTTTGTACAATTCTCTTCGAAGTAATATATAGGTGTCAAGAATGCTAGTATGTGGAGAATTAACTTACTTCACTTACATGCTTTTCATATTTGATCATTGTAGAAAAAGCCATGGAGTCAAAATTTCCCTTTTCGTTATTTTGTCAAAGTATTCTTAGTTTCTTGTCTACATGTTATGTCCCCCCCCCCCCCCCCACCTTGTATTGTGTATTTAGGGGTAGATTGACATTTTAGCAGATTGTTTTATTTGTTAATTATTAAGCTATGTTTTATTATAGGATAAAAGCTGCAGTAGTCATTGTTGCAACAACCCAACATAAATTGGTTATTAATTAGCTCTATAAAAATATCCATGATTCTTTACCGATGATTTATGAAAGGAGGCTATGCATTGAAAAATGATAATATTTAATCCCTCCCCCCCCCCCCCCCCCCCCACACACACACACACACACAAAAAATTATAAAGTATTTTTTATTTATTATGGTTGATCATACATGTATTTACCTTATATTTATTCTTTTGAAATTTAGAGAAGTAATTCCTTTCAAACATGAAATTTATTCATTTAATTTGCCATTTACACTTGACCATAGTCATAAATTTAATTGCTATTGTGGCGCCTTTTTTTTTTTTTTTTTTTTTTTTTTTTTTAAAGAAGACAGTAATAACAAATGAATCTGCAGTTAAATGTTCAAAAAAGTCTTACAATTGTTTTGATGCAGAAGATGTAAAAAATTACTTTTTGACAGCTTGCAAGTAAAAATCCATATTATACTACGGTTTATTTTAAGATAGTTTAAATAGCCTAATAATTTTTTTCTCAAGTCAAAAATTAATTATGCTATAAGCAAAATTACATATTTCTTAAAGATTTTTTTGCTTATGTATGTAAGGGGTAAGTTTGCTTTTCAAAATGTTAGCAGTATAGTAATATTCTATTATACATCATTACCAAATTGTTTCTTTATTGAACTAATATTATGTTCTGCTTGAACTTATGATTCAAATATCTTTGACGGCTTTCTTATAACCAGTAAATGTGTAGATTAGAGGACTCATTGTTAGCTGGGAAAGTATAATTTTATTTCAATCTCATTTTATTTAACATCTAAAACAAACCTTATAAATCTGCAATTTCATTTTTCTTTTCAATATTAGTGTTACTACATATGAAATTTCAACTTTTAATTTTTTTGTAAATTCTGTTTTGAACAGTTATTTGAACATGATTTCAAGTAACAGTATATATAAATATTATACAGACATACATACAATAAATACAATAAACCCAACTGGAGTGAAAAATTAGCCAGAGCCAGGAATTGAACCCGGGACCACAGCATTCCAGGCTGTCGCTTTAACCACTGAGCTACTTTCATGTATTTCATTTATTTTATATTCGTTAATTACAGGCTGAAAAAAATCGCGAATTTCGTTAATCTGTCATTGCAAATAATTACAAGTTTTGTAAATCAGTCATGAAAAAAATATTGCAAAATTCGCCAATCGGTCATTGATCAAATTTGCAAACGGGGGGGAAAAAATCCCGAATTGTGTCAATTTGTCTCAGAAGAAATCGCGAATTTCATCAGTTAACCACGAAAAAACGGAACTTCGTCAATCTGTTGCAGAATAAAATCGAGAATTTCATCTACAATTGACATTTAAAAAATTATGAGTTAAGTCAATTAATGGACCATATTCTCCCCTTTGGTTTGAGGCTACAAAAATTCGTCTGCTTGGGAATAACATTCATAACCGTGCCATTGAAATGCATTGTGTTTAGAAAATTTATGCCTATATTTTATTTTATACGGAGTTTTAGACCTTTTCAGGGACAGGTATGGGTTATACATGAATTATTTTCTCTATTTTAAAGTAATGGCATGCATATTTTTCATGTTATTTATAAAATAAAAATTTTAGTTAATACGTATATATATGGATTTTAATTAATATGTATGAAAGTCTAGTGTGTGTGGGTAAAGCCAGGTCTTTCTCCATGAACATGTACTGCCACCAACACGTGGTTGGTGTGGTTAGATAGCCCTTGGTCTCCTGCTGTTAGTAAGGCATTTGGTCGCGGTGTGTGGAAATGGGAGATTACAGGGACACTCAAAAGAATTCCATTACATTATGGCCTATGGGGGAAAAATCGTTTGAAATAGTTTTCAATAATGTTACAGCCTTTCGAACATAATGAAATTGAAATGCTTTTATGAAATGCATTTAAATATACATTCTGTAGCATATGCGGTGCAAAGAATATTTATTCATTTACATGGCCACACAAAAGAATTCCGAAACGTTCTAAATTGCGATTTTTACACAATCTTAGGAAGTTCTGAACCGATTTTAAAAATAATGGTGTCAAAATGATAGTAACAGACATTGCTCCAAAATAAGCTGTATTTTATGTTGGTGGCTCTACCCTAAAGGGGGTGCAGGAGCAAAAAGTGTTCTAAAAATGCGATTTATGTGTTACTGAACGGCCTATAAACATGAAATTTGGCATGGTAGTTACTTATACGATATAAATGATCTCTAAGAACATTCCCTAAAGAAATTGAAATTTAAAAGGGGTGAAAATGCACGAAAAGCATTCTAAATTGCAATTTTTACACAATCTCAGGAAGTTTCGAACCAATTTTAAAAATAATGGTGTCAAAATGATAATAACAGGCCTTGCTCCAAAATAAGCTATATTTTATGTTGGTGGCACTACCCCAAAGGGGGGTGCAGGAGCAAAAAATTTCTAAAAATGCGATTTTTGTGTTACTGAAGGGTCTAGAAACACGACATTTGGCATGGTAGTTACTTATAAGATATCAATGATCAATAAGAACATTTCTTAAAAAGTATGAAAGCGTGAGATAAGCGTTGTAAAAACGTTCTGAATTGAAATTCTCAGGACGTACCAAACCAATTTCAAAAGTAATGGTTGGAAATTGATGGTGCAGCTCTTGCTCCATCATAGGCTCTATTTTATGTCAGTGTCACTAACAGCTGGGTAATGCAGGAACAAAGAACCTTCTAAATTGCATTTTTTGTGACGCCGCCGGAGCTAGCAACTTGAAATTAGGCATGGTAGTTATTTATAAGATATAAATGATCTTTAAGAACGTTCCCTGAAAAACTCGAAATTTAAAAAGGGTAAAAATGGGCGAAAAACGTTCTAAATAGCGATTTCTGCGCAATCTCCGGAAGTATCAAATCGATTTCAAAAGTAATGGTTGGAAACTTTGGAAATTTATGGTGAAAGCTCTTACTCTAACATAGGCTGTATTTATGTCGGTGTTACTGTCACCTGGAGGTTGCAAGAGCAAAAAACATTCTAAATTGCAATGTCCTAAATTACGATTTCTATGCAATCTCAAAAAAATAATGAACCTATTCCGAAAGTAATGGTTGCGAATCAATGGTGACAGTTTCTATTATTACACAGGCTACATTTTAAGCTGGTGCCACTAACACTTCGGGTTTGACAGGAACAACGTTTTAAAAAACTCTTTAAAAACTTTTTAAATTATGTTTTTAAAGGAATATTAAGAAATGCAAAGTATACGATGATACAATTCTTGCTTTCAAATGAGTTCGTTCGGGGCTACATCAATATGCAACGTAGAAAATTTCAGCCCAGTTTTTAAAGTCCTAGGGCAAATTTTCATCGAGTAGGTTCGGTAATGCCCATACCAAATGAAACACCGAAATTCCTACAAATATATTTTGTTAGTGAGAAAAACTCGAAAACTAGATTATCGTTGCACTCACATTCTGGGGCTACAACGAGAAATTAATCATGGGTTACAACGTCTATTCC
This sequence comes from Maratus speciosus, assembly GCA_963932465.1. Lineage (NCBI taxonomy): Eukaryota > Metazoa > Arthropoda > Arachnida > Araneae > Salticidae > Maratus > Maratus speciosus. The sequence continues at coordinate 388,057,949 of OZ010791.1, forward strand.
ATAATTATATTCAAGTGATTAATGTGTTCAAGACTAGAACGAATGGTTGCAGACAACTATAAGATCGTCATTCTAGCCGACAAAAGACCAGCCCGTGAGCATGAACGAAGGTTTAATGCACTTCAAGTCAATGAAGTTGCAGTGATAATTGTGGATAACAAATATAGCCATCGTGATATCTTTATTCAACGCCGAAGCAATGAACTGCAACACTGCTGAAATTGCTGAAACACATCGCTTAAGGAGGCTGGTTCTCATGTCATAAAGCATGTAATATATTCTGACCCGGGCAATGCCGGGTATTGCGACTAATATGTATATAAGTATTGACCAAAGATAATTCGTACAAAATAAATCTGTAGTATTTTACGCAAGCATTTACCCGTATTTCTGCTGCATCAAATGATGCAATAAGGTAAACAAACACGCTAGCTGCTATTTTTGCATCACGTGATTCCCACTGTTACGTCACGAGAATACTGTACATTAAAAAAAAAAAAAAAAAAAAAAAAAAAAAAAAAAAAAAAATCGGAATTTTGTCAATCTGTCGTTTGAAAAAATTAAAATTTTGCTAATCAGTAGCAGAAAAATATTGCGAAATTCCTCCATTGGTCATAGATAAAAATTGCAAGTTTTGTCAGTTTGCCAAAGAAGCAAATTTCATCATTTTGGATGCGGATTTCGACTCTCAGCTGTTGACAAAAAAAAAAAAAAAAGTTGAATATTCGGTCGTTAAAAAATATTTAGTTGAATTCTCGAATATTCGGTCGTTAAAAAAAAAAAAAAAAAAAACAAATATTCAAAAATAATTGATCGCAGAGGAATGTTGCGCAATTTGTCAATCGGTCGTTCGTAAAAATCGCGAATTTTGTCAATCAGTAAAAATTTCACAGAATTATATCAATCCGGAGTTTTTCGCTTTGTACTGATAACAAAATTTTAATTCCTTTTTATATTATTATTATTATTATTATTTATTATTTTTTTTACATTTAAGTAGTAAAGGTAAATTGTGAAATCTTTACTTCAATTATTTTTGTACGGATAAGTGTAAATGCTGTAAAGTTTGAGGATTCAGAGAATATTTATAAAAATGTTAAAGTATAACTTGAAAAAAAAAACTGTACAACTTCTGAAATGCTAATATTTGATTCCTGAAGGGGTGTTCAAAACTTTTGAAATTTAACTATAGTTTACTCTTGACTTCTACTCTTGTAGTGACACCACATCTTGTTTTACACTTAAAGAAAAAAAAAAAAAAAAATCAAGCTCTATTTTCTTAACTTTTTATTATGTGTGAAATTTCTTTCAATGGTACCCTTACTAAGTTAAAATACTTTATTCTTTTAAAATTCTCTAATAAATTGGTGTCTTGAAAATATTATTAGCCCCTGGTGCGGTATGCTATTTCTTTCTTCCTTCTTATTTTGTGCCGTCTCCAAAAAATTACGTTACCTTACAGAAGCCAACCGTAAAACAAAGCAGTACGATTAAATACTCTATAACAATTTTTTAAACTTCTAAGCATAGCACAGTTTCAATTTTTATACCGTCGTATTGGAAAAAAAAAAGTACTTTTAAATGCAATTTGTTTGAAAACTGCATCTCCATTTATTTTTGAATTATTTTTTTTTTTTTTTAGTTTTTGGAGCCATTTGCTTAATATTGGCAATGGAAGTACTCCATTTCTGTAGAAAGGAAAAGAAAAATAGTTGTAAAATATTATATATTTTTGTTGACCTTTTTTCATAACAATCGAAAGAAAATGTAATTAAAAAAAATCCCTGACGGCTCGGGCCTACAGGCGGAGGTAGATTTCGAAGTACTAAACTCACCAACAAAACTTAAATCAAGATTAGAGATAGACCCAGTTCCTTCAATAAAAATGAGCTCCAGAGAGCTAAACATTTTGGGAAAATTCTAATATACACGAATACACACACGAATGTATATGAAATAGGTTTAAAAAATAGCTAAAGCAAATTCAGAGAACCTCAAAGTGTTAAAATAAGTTAATATTTCCATTGTCGGATTTTCGTCATGTTTTAATACGTTTCTTCAAACTCACATGACGTTACATATTCACCTGCTGAGGTCCGTTTTATTTCCAATATGATCCAATATTTTGTTGTTGTTTTTTAATTCGTCAAACTATTTATTTCATTTTGTGTTTTCACACGGAATTCTTGCTCTAGGAAACTTATGACGTAATATTCAATTTGTTTCAATTATTCAAGCTATTTATTTAATTTAATTTTTCACGTGAAACCTTGCAATAGGTAGTATTTCTTACGAAATCTACCTAATAGAAAAGCATTTGTTGTGGTGAGAATTTTATTTCTTTTTTTTAATTGTTGGCAACTGCTATAACGAAAAATATTTATTTTTTCCTGCCATTGTTGTGTAAGAGCTGGTTTTATCAGAATCATGTTAAGAGGGTATTCAAAATTTTGAACCCTCCCCATTTCCATTCCCTTGGGCCGATTTTTTCCATTTGCAATCCCCGCCGAGATATTAGTCATCTCAAAGTTGTTGGCGAGTTTGAAGAAGATCCGTGCATAATTACGACTTTTATCGTGCGGACAAAATTTAGTACATACATACATACATACATATATATATATATATAAACTTTTTAGGTGGGGGTGGTTTTGGGTTCCTGGGGTCCTATAATGAAAAGTTATGAAGGAATTTTTCAAAAGTCGCACCATGGTAACGACTGCAATAGGTAGTATTTCTTACGAAATCTACCTAATACGTGCCATTTTGAAAAATATATAAACGAATGATTTCTGTTAAAACATGGAGCTATTATGAACTATATTTAATTTTAATATTAATGTTACAAACAAATGAAGGCCTATGAATCATTTGACAGCCTTTTTTTTTTTTTTTTTTTTTTGGTCGAGTTTATTTAATGACGGCATCTTTTTGCAGCATTTGTGTAGTATTTCGCGATAGTGACGTCCTATGCCTACTTTACTGTAGATGTTTAAGAGTGAATCGTAAATGTGGAATTCTTAAGCGGATGCGAATGACGTCATTTTACATAAAATAAAAGCGTGTGCTGTAAGTCTTAAGATTGAAATATGTTTTGTACTATTTATGTATACATATACATATTTTTTCATTGGGGGCGACACTAAATTCTGAAAAAGCAGAATTCCTGTTTCCTAGTTTATAATATTTTTAAAGATCTGATAAGACTTCTTTGAAATAGACAGACATTATGGTGACTATTACCCTTATGTGTGATTCTAGAGCCATTTAAATGCGAATATCTAAACAATCCTTGAACGTGCTTGGACTGGCAGGCGGACCATCACCTGATCGAGTTGACAGCGGAAACTCCAGAATTAGATTAGCATATTAAAATGCAACTGGTCTACCAATTCATATCTTGGGGGAAACTACTTTCAAACCCGATTTTAATGGTTGATCGGTAGGTCTATCATTGTGTTTTCCTGCATCCAAAAGTATGAAAACAGGGAGGACTGGGATCAGGAAAACACAATGGTAAACCTACCAGTCAATCACTAAAATCGGTTTTACAGGTGTTTTCCACCAAGATATGACTTGGCAGACCCATTGCATTTTAATATGCGAATAGAGTTATCTAATCCTGGAATTTCAGCCCACTACTCGATAAGGTGATGGTTTGTGCAGCCGCCTATGGTCAATGAATTTTATTTATTCTCAAACGTATGAAACATCTGTTATATTAGGAAAGTAGACACTATTCCCAGTGTAACAGTGTCTCTCGCAGTTTTCTCGGTATCACAATTTCTTTATCTCGTTTTCCATCGGAAACCAAATAAAGCATTATGTACAATTGTTATGTATCCCCCTCCCCCAAAAGAAAAAAGACAGAAGACCCTATACATTTCAATCACCAAATTACCTTAGGGAAAAAAAACGGAGCCATTCGATTGAATTTTCTGATAAATTTTACGTTCGGAAGTCATTCTGTCAAATGGGTTAGAAATTATGAAGGTATGAAATTTTAAACTCCTAATGATGAATTTTTATTAACACAGTCGACAACTGTGTTTAACGAATTTTACGAACGATTTAACGAATTTTAGCGAATTTTTGTATAGTCCCGACTAAAAGGGGAAAAAAAAAAAACACTTTGATTTAGCGAATTTATAATCCCAATTTAACGAATAACTTTCGATGTCGAAAAAAGGAAAAATTGAAGAAATTTTCTAGTATTTATTAAAAATTTTCAATCTCCCTGATTGTTAATTTTCTAAATATGCATCTTGTGACACACAAATATCTACAAGCGAAAATATACATTACGCCGAGGTTATTAATAGCAGTAGTAGTGGATCGGAGGAAGAAGATGAAATAGAAATGAAGCATGCAACGTTCAAAGAAGCAGTTTGCAGTTTGGATACTTTGAGATGGTATTTGATGTTTCATGATGTTGATGACACTGTTTTCACAGCTTCAGAAATATATATATATATATATATATATATATATATATATACCGGGTGTCCCAAAAAGGACTGACTGATTTTAAAATTCAATAACTTCCAAACAGTGACAGATATTAAAAAATTCTTGCAGGAGGGTTATGCATAAAGTCAAAAGTTTTATTACAGTGATTTTCGATTTTAGTTCGAATTACAAACAATAGATGGCGCTGTAAGCAATAGTCGTTAAATACAGGCTCGATTTTTGGTCCTTTCTGTTGTTCCATGAAGAAAAAGGAGATGGAAATGAATTATCCGGGCCACGAAGTACCAAAAATCGAGCCTGAATTTAGCCTCTATTGATCGCAGCGCCATCTATTGTTTGTAATTCGAACTAAAATCGAAAATCACTGTAAAAAAACTTTTGACTTTATGCATAACCCTCCTGCAAGAATTTTTTTAATATCTGTCACCGTTTGGAAGTTATTGAATTTTAAAATCAGTCAGTCCTTTTTGGGACACCCGGTATATATAGGTGTATTTTTAGCTAAATTTTGACGATATTGTTAAACTGTTATCTATTAATTTAATAGTGCATTTTAAATAATGTAATTAATATCTATTTATTTTATATTAGATTTAATTTGTTTTACAAGGTATTTCAAATTTTATTTTAAAATGTATTAACTGCATACTTTGGTATCATTTACTGTGATTTCTTAACTGTTTTATTCACCTTAATCTTTTTGATATACTGGCAGACATGTGCACATGGATTTTTGTAAAATACTGAAATATTAATCGGTATGGTGTTTATTATTTCTATTTTATATCCTATAAATATTTAAATACGTTTTATTTATTCTTCCATTTCATATTATTTGTTTCTATTCTGCTTTCATTTTTAATCAATTCACTTGATTTTAGTGGTTGTTCGGGCACAGGGGAAAATTAATTTTAGCTTTAGCTTATTTTTCCCACAGAAAACAACCATTTTGCTTATATCATTGAATTCTGTGCCCTCGATAACGTAATTCAATGTATAAGCTTTTCAATTTTTGTCGGTGTCCACTTTTTTCTTTTTTCTTCCATAATAATTCTTATAATATTTTTTTAATACTTACAGCTTTAATTCATAATAATTGACGGTGGCAGGTTATGTTTAATTAATGGTAATATATATATATATATATATATATATATATATATACAGAAGTTTGGAATACGAAATCGAAACACAGCAAGCAAACATCTATAAAAGTAATGTTATAAAATTTGATCAAAGTCAAATTCAGTACTTGTGATTTACAGTAGTGCATAAAAAAATAATCAATTTTTATACAGGAGATTTGCATTTTCTTAAAGCAATAAATGTTTAACATCATTATTAAAGTAAATGAGCATTGTTCTTTTTATTTATTGCCATCTTTTAACTTGTTTTGTTGTATAAAAATATTATTTTGATTATCCCGATTTAACGAACAAAGTTGCTAGTCCCGAACGATTCGTTAAATCGGGGTTCGACGTAGTTGCAAAACAAATTGCAGTACTTTTCAAAACATTACTCAAAAACTACTTGGCAGAATGAGCTGAATTTTAAACTTGCTTATTCGAAGCTCCAAGAAATCGTTTTCTATTAAAAAATCTCTATTTAAAAAAAAAACAAAAACAAAACAACAAAAAAAAAACGTGCGACAGCTGTTGCCTTTATATTTGAATTTATTGTTACTATTGCCCTGCCCCGATTCATAATAAAGCACTATTGCATACAAAACATAAAAACTGTAGTTTTATAGAGAAATGCATAATAAACACGCTGAATTAGACAATTTTTAGATCTAAGAATTATTTTAAGCGCCATTTATTGTTGAAATCTTTCAAAATAATTAAGTTAAAAAGTTTTATAGGATCGAAACTATGCATAGCAATTTCACCGTCTTTCGCGCACACACACTTTACTAGATTGTGGTGTGCAGTGGCGTCTAATTTTTCAAGCTTTTTTCCCCAATTTTTTATTAAAAATCTCATTATCCGAATAGAGATTTAATTCATAGATTTTATAAATAATAATTGGACTAAAAATATATGAAACAGTTTTGATATTTTTGTATTTAAAAAGTCAAAGCAGCCACAAAATATTCTTATTTATTTCTAACATTGATTTTCGTACTTAGTAGAAATGACCTTCTCAGTTTCAACATAACATACTAAATGTCTGCCACTCAGCAAACTGGACTTCGATAAAAATCCTGATATACTAAATTATATATATAAAAAAAAAAAAAAAAAAAAAAAAAAAGATTTTGATTAAACTGAGAAGGGGAACAATATTCCAGTGAAAATTAAAAAAAAAAAAAAAGCGTCGAATTATTTTTACTATGAATTTTCCTATACCAGCTATGAAAACTTTCCATTTCTGGCAACTGTTCTCCAAGGACTACTCTACGTTTCATAAAATATTGAGTTCCCAGTTATTTAGTAAAGCAATTTTCCGGTTTTTTTTTTTTTTTTTTTTTTTTTTTTTTCCCCCCCGAAGACTCAGAAAATCATTGTAGTTTTGGCCAACATTTCGAGGAAATTCGACCTGTCCAACGAAAAAAAGATGACAGCGACAAATGATATCATAATCGTACATTTTCATTCATAATAATAACAATAACAAGCAGGAATTCTGCTTTTTCAGAATTTACTGTCGCCCCAGATGAGAGAGAGAGAAAAAAAAATATATATTACAAGGTGAAACCCGTCGAATTTCGACGAAAGAAAATGTTTCATTAATCTATACTTTTATACTTATCTATACTAATATTATAAAGGAGTAAAGTTTATTTGTAGGAAGTAAGCTCTGGAACTACCGAACAGATTCCAAAAGTAATGGTATCAAAATGATGGTGTTAGACCCACTTAGAACATAGGCTATATCTTATGTCTGTGCCACCAGCGCCATCGCTAAGACTTTTTATTGGTGGGAGAGAGAACCTTAAATTGCCAAGTCAAATTTCAGTATTTGCCAACTCGTTTTATAATTTTGCCAACTTACCACAGTTAGAAAATGTAATATAGTTATTATTTGTTAAAAGTTTAATAATATTCCCAATTAGTTTTGTAATTTTTGCCAAGTCTATCAGAAATAGAAAATATATTATAGTTTTTATTAAAGTTTTAAACAAAGTTTCCAGTTAAGTTTGTAAATTTGCCAAGTGTAATAGCATTCACGAATGTTTGCGGGGGGAGGCTCCCCCCCCCCCCCCTTAGCAGGCCCTTGCGTGCCACTGGCCAAAAGGGGGTACAGAAGCAAAAAGCGTTCTAAAAATGCGATTTTTGTGTTACTGAAGGGCTTAGAAACATGAAATTTGGCATGGTAGTTACTTATAAGATGATCTCTAAGAACATTTCTTAAAAAATTCGAAATTTAAAAGGGGTGAAAATACGGAAGAAGCGTTCTAAAAAATGTTCTAAATGGCGATTTTTACGCATACTCAAGAAGTACCAAACCGATTTCAAAAATAATGGTGTCAAAATAATGTTGACAACCCTTGCTCCAACATAGGCTACAATTTATGTCGGTGCCACTACCCCTAAAGGAAGTGCAGGAGCAAAAAACGTTCGAAATTGTGATTTTTGGTGTTACTGAAGGGTCTAGATACATGGAATTTGGCATGGTAGTTACTTATTAGGTATAAATGATCGCTAAGAACATTTCTTAAAAAAAATTCGATTTTAAAAGGGGTGAAAATACGCAAAAAGCGTTCTAAAAAACGTTCTAAATGGCGATTTTTACGCAATCTTAAGATGTACCAAACCGATTTAAAAAATAATTGTGTCAAAATGATGATGACAACCCTTGCTTCAACATAGGCTACATTTTATGTCGGTGCCATTACCCCCAAACGGGTGCAGGGGCAAAAAAACGTTTTAAAGAAGTTTTAAGACGTTTAATAATTAATTAGAAATAGAAAATATATTATAGTTTAATTAAAGTTTTAAACAAAGTTTCCAGTTAAGTTTGTAAATTTGCCAAGTGTAATAGCATTCACGAATGTTTGCGGGGGGAGGCTCCCCCACCCTTAGCCAGGCCCTTGCGTGCCACTGGCCAAAAGGGGGTACAGAAGCAAAAGGCGTTCTAAAAATGCGATTTTTGTGTTACTGAAGGGCTTAGAAACATGAAATTTGGCATGGTTACTTATAAGATATAAATGATCTCTAAGAACATTTCTTAAAAAATTCGAAATTTAAAATGGGTGAAAATGCGCGAAAAGAGTTATAAAAAAACGTTCTAAATTGCGATTTCTACGCAGGCTCAGGAAATACCGATTCAATTTTTAAAAAACTGGTGTGAAAACGATGGCGATAGCCCTTGCTCCAACATAGGCCATATTTTATGTCAGTGTCGCTACCCCAAAGGGGATGCAGGAGCAAAAAACGTTCTAAATTGTGTTTTTTTGATACTGCAGGGACTAGCAATTTGAAATTAGGCATGGTAGTACTTGTATGATATAAATGATCTCTAAGAACATTTCTTTAAAAATTCTAAATTTAAAAAACGTTCTAAATTGAAATTTCTACGCAATCTCAGAAAGTACCCAACCGATTTCAAAAGTAATGGTTGGAAATTGATAATGACAGCCATTGCTCCAATATAGGCTCTATTTCATGTCGGTGTCACTATCAACTAGAGGTTGCAGAAGCAAAAAACGTTCTAAATTGCGATTTTTGTGTTACTGATGAGCCTAGAATCCTTTAAATTAGGCAGGGCAGTTATTTATCAGATACAAATAATCTCTAGGAACATTTCCTAAAAAAATCGAAATTTAAACGGGGTGAAAATGAGCGAAAAGCATTTTAAAAACTTTCTAAATTTCGATTTCTACGCAATCTCTGTAAGTACCGAACTGATTGATTTAAAAAATAATGGTGTGAAAACGATGGTGACAGCCCTCGCTCCAACATAAGCTGCATTTCATGTTGGTGCCACTACCCCAAAGGTGGTGCAGGAGCAAAAAAATGATCTAAATTGCGTTTTTTGTAATATTGCAGGGGCTAGCAACTTGAAATTAGGCATTGTAGTTATAAGATATAAATGATCTCTAAGAACATTTCCTAAATAATTCGAAATTTAAAAGGGTTGAAAATGGACGAAAAACGTTCTAAATGGCGATTCTATGCAATCTCAGAAAGTACCCAACCGATTTCAAAAGTAATGGTTGGAAATTGATAATGACAGCCCTTGCGCCAATATAGGATCTATTTGATGTCGGCGTCATTACCACCTAGCGGTTGCATTTTAAAAAAAGTTCTAAATTGTGATTTTTGTGATACTGAAGGGGCTATCAACTTGAAATTTGGCATGGTAATTACTTATGAGATGTAAACGTTCTCTGAGAACAGTTTCTTTAAAATTTGAAATTTAAAAGGGGTTAAAATGAACGAAAAGCGTTCTAAAAACGTTCTAAATTGCGATTTCTACGCAATCTCAGAAAGTACCCAACCTATTTAGAAAGTAATGGTTGGAAATTGATGACGCTAGCCCTTACTCCAATATAGGATCTATTTCATGTCGGCGTCACTACCACCTTAGAGCTGCATTTAAAAAAAATGTTCTAAATTATGATTTTTGTGATACTGAAGGGGCTAGCAACTTGAAATTTGGCATGGTAGTTACTTATGAGGTGTAAATGCTCTCTGAGAAGAGTTCCTCAAAAATTTGAAATTTAAATGGGGTGAAAATTTACGAAAAGCGTTCTAAAAACATGCTAAATAGCGATTTCTACGCAATCTCAGGAAATATAAACCGATTTCAGAAGTTGTGGTTTTAAATCGATGGTGACAGTCCCCGCTCTAACATAGCTTATATTTTATGTTATTGTCACTACCATCTGGGGGTTACAGGAGCAAAAAATGTTCTAAATTGCGTTTTTTTGTGTTAAAGAAGGGGTTTAACATTTTAAATTTGGAATGGTAATTACTTCAAGGATGCAAATGCTTTCTAAGAATTGTCGAAAGAAAATTCCAAATTTAAAAGGATCAAGTGAGCGAAAAGCGTTCTATATGCTTTCTAAATTACGATTTTTATGCAATCGTATGAAATACGAAACCGATTTCAAACATAATGGTTGCAAATTGATGTTAATAGAACCTGCTTAAACATAAGCTATATTTTATGTCGGTGCCACAATCCCTTGGGGGTTGCAGGAGCAAGAAACTTTCTAAATTGCGATTTCTGCGGTAATGAAGAGGCTAGAAACTTTAAACATAGCACGGTAGTTACTTATAAAATATAAATGTCCTCTAAGAACAGTCGAAAATAAATTCGAATTTAAGAAGGGGTGAAGCGAAGGGAAGGAGCGAAAAGCCTTCTAAAAGAGTCTTAAATTAAGATTTCTATGGAATCTCAAGAAATAATAAACCGAATACAGAAGTTATTGGTTGCGAATCAAGAGTGATAGTCCCTGATCCTATGCGGGCTATATTTTATGCCGGTGTCACCACCACCTGGTAGGCAGGAACAACAAGAAAGCCTTTAAAAACATCTAAATTCCGTTTTCTATAGAATATTAGGAAATACCAACCGATTTCAAGGTTAATGTTGGCAAATTAATGTTGACAGTCTCTGTTTCAACATTTTTCGAGATATTCTATTTCAACTCTTTTTCGGCATTTTATGTTGGTGCCACTAACACCAGAGATGTGGTAGACTGTTAGACAAGAAGATTTGAATTTGATATGATGGTTAATTTTAAGATGTAAATGCGTTAAGATGGTCTCTTAAAAAATTCAAAACTTCAAATGAATACTGAAATGAGCGTATGAAATGAGCATAAAAATCTAAAAATATTTTCTAAATTATCATTTATTCGGAATTAGTTTTAGTTCTTCTTCTTAATTAAAATCTCATTTCTGTCTATTGTACTTTTATAGTGAAGTTTAATCAAACTGTGGCTTAATTTGTAATTTTTCAATTATTCCAAAAAGTGTTCTTCTAATAAAAAATAGTCATGCAAATATCACTTGGCATATTTCAACTATTACGCGAACGAAGCCGCGGGGTTTGCTAGTAATATTATAAAGAAGTAAAGTTTGTCTGTTTGTTTGTTAGTAGGAGGTAAATGTTAATTCTAGTAAAAAAAAATATTTATCCCTATCCACCTATAGTAAGAAATATTTACACTGTATTCTTACTCTATATATTTTATCGGAAACGTATGTTTATAAACTATAAGACTTGGAAGAAGGGCTTCTAATATTGTTCTCTGACATTCGCCTGTGTGCAAAAAGATTTTCGCACGAACCTCCTCACGCGGAAAATTATGTATTCATATAATAAAAATGGTAATAATCACAGAACAACGAAAAATAGCAAGAATGACACAGATGTGTGTTAGGTGTTATTTATGACGGCCGATTATCTACACGAGGGATATAGGTCCGAGGGGGAGTACCCTTCGTGGGGGTATTTCTAAGGTATTCGTATTTATGCAAGGTTAACCAAGGTTCGAAGAAAACCACGGAAAACTCCGAATGATTAGGCCGACGAGCACGAATGGGCTCGAACCCAGCACCTCTCGTCTACCAGCTTTGAGAGCAGAACCTCTCAGTCACTGGTGGGGCCAAGAATGATGCAGAAAAACGCATATCCTTGTAAAATTATAATTGGAAAACAAAATTTGGCAAACATTCTATATGGGCAATAAAATGAAAATACCAGAATAATTCAGCAAATGTGTACCTCATTCTTTTTATTATGATGTAAATAGGTCGGTACCATCCATTAGAGTATGAAATGAAAAATTTTAAAATTTGCTTACATTAGAGAGCGCTCATACTCAATTTAATGGTTTAAAATTCAGAAATTAAAACAAATAATAATTAAAGGCCCTCCCCTAAACCTCTCACGGTAGAATTTGAATAAGTACTTTTAAGGTGATTCTAAAAACATGTTCTTCCCTTCTCAAAATTACGAAATTTTCTGTGATATTTATGAATTTATTTTTTAAAGTAAAATCACGAAATTTCAGTCATGGCTCTTGAAGATTCTTATTGCTCCTTTTTTCCGATAAATGCATTACATCTTGAATTATAATCAATTTTTGTCACATGACGACTTTTCTTTTGCTTCCCGTCGGGAATTTTGGTTGAAAACGTCAATTTCGACAGTATTTTAAAAAGAATATGTGCTTCTATCGAAAAATGGAAAAAGCTGTTCGCTTTCATAGTTTCTGAATAAAAGAACCTGAACATAAAAATGTGCCTTTAGCAGCAATAATAAATTCAGGTGACTATGTTGTTTTAAAAATTACCTAAACTCATTATATGAAACAATAATTCGCAAAACCCTGTTAATATGAAACCTGTCTATAACGGAATTCTGTCTGAAACAGAAAAACATTCGAGTTCCAATGGAAGACCCTTGTTAAATTCCAAACTTGTCTAAACTAAAGCTATTTCCTGTCCTTAAACGGTTCCGTTTCTAGAGGTTTTATCGTACTAGGTAATCAAAATAATGTAATACATTGGAACATCTCAGTATATTTTTAATATAAAAATGAACAGTAATAATAAATGGTAAAATTCCTACTAATTATCAAGACTTAGTCTCTAATAAATGAAAAGATAACTCAAAGAACTCAGAGTTTATCTGAAATATTTTAGATTTTCTTTCAATTGTGATTCATTACCAAAACTAAACTGAAATAATAATCCAGTGTATGAAGTTTCTAACTGTAACTAATTTATTAGTGGTGAACTATTGGTTTCTACTCCAGTAAGTGTCTGTTCGGATCTCGCTAAAGGTTTTGATGGTCATCTCATCGCCACGATACAGTAAAGCTTCTTTAAACGGAATTTGTATATAACGGAATCATGTCGTAAATGGGAAAATTTCAAGGATATCCTGAAGGTATATCTTAAACTTATACCTTCCTAAAAGTAAAATTATCTTGACGAAAAATGATGTTTCCGTTTTCATATGCTTTTACTATATTTGAAATGTATCTTAAATCTGCTCTAAATAAAAAAAGAAAGTTTTTTCTCCACTCACACATACGCGAAATCATTGTTAGACATAAAAGCATAAAAACTACAAGCATAACTAACGGAGTGAATTAGAATCGAAAAGCGTTTTTCAACTTTTAATAAAGGTTCTGGATAAAAATGAATATAAGTAGTTATTTTAGAATGTTCTTCATAGCACAGGTCTTTCGCGGATTTTGATATCTTAAAGATTGGCTTAAAGCGCCAAATTTGACATCATTTTATAAAAAATGCTTGCTTTTACTAAAAAAAAAAAGAAAAAACATTTGGTTTGCTAGCATCTAAACTAGTATACTCTAGTACTAATATGCTCTAGTAATATACTCTATACTAGTAGACATTTCGCACATTCAGAGATACAAATATGTTTCAAAAAGTAGCCATGTGCAATTTTATAAAAAAATAAATAAATAAAAAATAAGAAAATAAACATTATATTAGGTAAGAAGTATAATGCTCAAATGCAGCATCAGCCTCTATATTGCATGCGATTCGTCAAATTTTTTACATCAAAACAGATAGCTAAATCATTTGTTAAATTTAAAAAAATGTAATCTATTTTTAAAGATTACATGTTATATCTAAATTTATATACAAACATTTACAGTAATAATAGTTATAACAATAACATTTATGAGTATTTTGAAAAAAAAAGATTTTTTTTTTCGGTAAAAGTAAAATACTTTTTAAGTTCGTGTTTTAAACAAATTCCTCAATGCGACAGCGTTGAAATAATTATCCTGAGACAATAATCGCTCGGAAATAAAAATGTAACTAATTCATCGATAAGTGAAAAAACCTTTTTCACTGCAAATATGTTCACTTGCAATTAATCGCTGGCAAATGTGAAGCCTTTTTTTTTTTTTTTTATAAAGGACAGCCGGAATTTTAAATGTGCCCGTGATAGTAAAAAGTTGGCGACCAGTTTTGAATTTAGATATTTTTCTCTTGGCGGGAATTTGCAAATCGGGGAAGGGGGGGGGGGGGGAGGCTTTTATTTTTAAAAAATAGTGCAATTTCCATTTTGTTTCTTTAACAATCCATTACTTTTATTTTCTCTGTCACCTCATCCAAACAATATTGCTTCTCTTTCTAATTGTCTTTCACCTTTCTCAAACTTTTTTTAGTTTTGAATAAAATGTAGTTAAATATAAGCGCTGATAAATAATAAACTTCAGAAAACACGATATCATGCTCTTGAAGTTAAAACCTTTAGAAAAGGAAAAGCTCCCTGCTAAAGAATCCTGCTAAAAGAGGTAAATATAACAACAAGTGAATATTCCATCAATGTCATCCGAACAAAACAGTCGGCGACAATAGAGACACCCCTACGGACGGAGTGAAACGCATTTCTTTCTATATTCCCTTCACCCCTAAATTCTTCGTAAACGGTCCAGAACGGCCGAGCTAGGCGTTAAGTTGCAGGGCCGTTATGGGCCGGCTTAGGTTCTAAGGGGTTAACATACGCTCTATTATATGTCGGTGTCGCTACAATCTGGGTGTTGCAGGATCAAAAACCGTTCTAAATTGCGATTTCTGTGACACTGCCAGTGGCTAGCAACATGAAATTAGGCATACTTACTTAACCTCTTCGGTCCCTGTTGTGGCGGTAATTAATGTGATCGTTTAAGTGGTTAAAGTACACGTTGTGAAGTTCTTTTAATAAATTACTATTGATTGTTAAAGAAATAATAAAACTGGAGAGTTCTTACTTGAAAAGTAGACAGTGAAGAGGCAATTTGATGAAAACAACTATTCTTTATTTCTTACGTTAGTAGCGGTAGAAGGTTAAGAAAATACTTGCTTCTGGTCACCATTTTAAAATAGAAGAACTAATCTTTTAAGAAGAAAAATAGCAGCCAACATGGAATAAATCCATGGGATTCCTTTTAACGAGAACAGCACAACTTTAAAGCATTAAACTTTGAGAAAAAAAAACATCCACTTAAATAAAATATCAAACTCATTCGGCCAAAAAAAAGCGGCACGACATTCGAACGGCCGGCGGGCCGCGCTCCGCTAAAACTACGTTAAAAGACTACATCTTTTTCAGACAACATCAAACCAAATTCTGAATTGAAAATTAACGAGTTTTAGTTTTTAAATGATGAATACGGGGTTGACAAAGTAATTAAAAGGCAGAATTTAAATTGATTAGCTAAATTAACATTTACGGGAAATTAATGAAAATCGAATTACAAGCTGCAGAATTAAAAAAAGTTTCACTGATTGGAAAACGAAACAAAACGATTCTCCTGTCAGCGATCGGCGTCAAAAGAGGGCGGAGCATAATTTCAATGACGTCATCATAATGCAAACTGTCTCCATCGATACGAGAGCTCCAGAAATGTGTTCCTAAAATAGTGGAGTGCGCATGCGCAAGCTGCCGATCCGCTCCCAAAGCAGATATGAATATCGGCGATGAAAAATGAACTTGCTTTACGGTGAGGGATAAAAGCGTCAGCATCGCGGCGTAAAGATTGAGTTTAAATGGACATCGATGCAAAAAAACTAGCTGAAAGGAAATAAAAATAAACCAAATTTAAATACTGTGAGAAGTATTCTCACATTACCTCCCTTCACCGAGAAAATTTTGTAAGACCAGGAGATGTAAAAGGCAAAATCGATCAAAAACCTTTTACAGAAAATGGGATGACAAAATTTTGAACTGCCAAAGCGAAAAAAATCATTAAAGTCGAACAATAAAATTTAAAGTTAAGGTGCTGGGAAAAAAAATTGGTGATTTAACAGTTGAAAAAAAAATTGGTGATTTAACAGTTGAAAAAAAAATTGGTGCTGGAAAAAAATATTGGTGCTGGAAAAAAAAATTGGTGCTAGAAAAAAAATTGGTGCTAGAAAAAAAAATTGGTGACCAAAAGTAAGAGAGAGAAAAAGAATATACATTGCATAAAGTACATTCATAATCCAAAAAGTATACAATACATCAAGTATACAATAAAAATGCCAAAAATACAGTAACATTGGCAAAACCTTCTATGTGATCTCATAAAATTATCATCATAAAAATGTTAACATATTCTGAGTTAACAAAATTGAGATCATTGACTAGTCATAACAATTTTTGCTATTTTGGTACCAAATAAAAACAGAATTAACTTCTGATAAAAGTTGCAAATACAAAAGCAACAAAAAAGTCAGGAAACATTTTGTAGTTCGACTTTTACAACATGCCTAGGACTTTTTAATTTTAGAATTATATCTAAAAAAGAAAGAGTTTTCTTTATTACTCTTAACATGAAAGGAAATGAAATGGCCATATATAAATAAACTTTCATAAAACATAATGATATCCTTTTAGTGTATCAAACTTTAGTATTTCATTTAAAATAAAACAGACAACCAATTGTATGTGATACCAATTGTGTAATTGAGTCGTGCACTACCCAATCACCCAAACAAGGTATCCCATAAAAACAAGTTGCTATTTCAATCAAAAGACATGTCATAATTAAGTGTCATAAATCCCATCTTAGACACAATTTCTTTAAACTTTTATACTTTACTCTAAATAAAAATTTACATAAGAATTCTTAATATATATGTATGTGAGACTCAAAAGATTAGATAAATATACATATACCATGGTTTTTCTTTAAAATGTGAGAGACTGGTGATCACCAAAAAAATTTTAAGTACTTCCATATAGAATGAAAGAAAAAAATTGACAAAATCATGAGTTTATAAAACTAAAATACCATGTACCAGGAATATAATTTTTAAATAATCATTTAAATATAATATAGAAATAAAATTATTACAATTCAATGTTAAGCTCACAATGATGATAATGACGAAGATGAAATCATCAGCAACACTGTAAACAAATAAAAAAAATAGATATATATATGTAAATATTGAAGTCCACAACCACACCGATGACCATCATGCCCTAGCCACCAGCATATCTATGAACAAAAATAAACACATATATGAACTCCTACGTAAAATTTTAGGTGGCTTGGATCTCCTAACAAGGCTCCTAACATCTTAAGTAAAAGAAAATTTTAATTATAAATAAGAATATAGTAACATTGTGTAACTGCAGGTGGTAGAGGCAATGTTTATGGATTCAAAACAATGTTTATTGAGTCCAGAGCCATATGGAATAAGGCTATTAAAGATATACTGATGTCACTGAATGTTTAGTAACACAACATGAGGTGGTACACTGGTATAGTGCTGTCGAAAAAAAACTGTAACATTCACATAATCATCATCAAAATAGATGATCTTTGCATGATGACACAGAAAATTTTAACATGACGAGACACTTTGTAGAAAGTGAGAATGCATTGCATTCTCTTTGAAGCACTTAACTGACGACATCGTACTCATTACTGCAGAGCAATCATATTTCTGCGACACATACATGAATCACTTTTGCAGAGATTAACAAGGACGAGAAGTCGGTGGTGCACTTATGATGAAATGTAGTATGATAGGACATAATCAGGATTTGAGGTCAAGAAGCACTTTTGTTAAAAAAAAAATTTCACTAGATGATTTATAGAAAAAAATTCTATATATATATAAATGCGCTGGTAAAAATTTCCATCTAGACTTGTGCTTTTCTGTAATCTTCTCGTATTATTTGTAGGTATGAAGAGAAGACAATAATAAATTTCACTTTCTTCATAAAACAAAAAATCTTCAATGAACGAATCTTTTTTTTTTTTTTATATACTAAAGTAATGAGGCAAATGGCAAAATAAAAACTTAGAGGCTTTGGGTATGAAATAAAATTAAAGTAAAAGGCACTATGCACATAATAAATAAATAAATATGGGAACTTTTCAAAATAACTTGATCTTGCATAAACACTGTAACAAATATTCACAAACTTCTTATATTAATTGAGAATTTACACTTGATTATCAATGAGCAAAAATTTTGCAATGTGAGGATGAATTGCTACACACAAGCAAAAATTAACTCTGAATAATTTTAATTGCACGTGCTAGAATATTTGGAGAAAATGCAGCATAAAATTATGTTATTGAAGGTAAAACACATCAGTAATTTTCAGGTAATATAAATTTAAACTTCCTTGTTTTGAGAAGACTTAGAATAAAGATATGGTGTGAGTAACTGAGTTCTAGCAGCAGACAAGTCAACAATTTCACTTGATGAGGATATTTGCTCTCACATGAGAAACGTTAACTGGCACACTATTATAATCAGTAATGAAAGCTATTTATTTATTTATTTTTAAGAGAACAAAGTAGTAAACACTATTTGTAGCTTCACAAACCGAAGAACTCTAATGAAGTGGTTTCATAAATGGATATTTGCCTATAAATGAACAACATCTTCATCAGGCATCTTATGGCTGAATACGAAGCACACAAAAAATTAAACTATTGTAGATGTAGGAAACTTTTGAAGA
Organism: Maratus speciosus; assembly: GCA_963932465.1. Lineage (NCBI taxonomy): Eukaryota > Metazoa > Arthropoda > Arachnida > Araneae > Salticidae > Maratus > Maratus speciosus. The sequence continues at coordinate 388,076,810 of OZ010791.1, forward strand.
AGTAGGTAGGTAATTTTATAATTTTTAGCTTCCATGATAACATGTGCAGCAACAAAGAAGAGACCAGAAGAAATGGATGTCACACAAAACCACTGACCACCTTCATCAGGTAAGCAACAAATGAATGGAAGAAAAGTCTGAAGAATGTCATTACAGGTAATTAAAAAATTTTTCTAGCAGCATATACAGGAACAGTCATCATCAAATATGGCAAAAAGCACATCACTTGATAGTTAATATATATATAAAAGTAATCTTCACTATTGGCAAAGAAAAAATATTTTTCTTATGGTGAATGGAATTTTTAAGTAGAACTGTTACAGGATTGAAGAAGCCCCATTTCATTTTAAATGAAAAAAAATAATGTTGCTCTTTTTATTTTTATAAAGCAACATGAGAATAAGGTATGATGATGTCGATGTGGATATGTCATGCATAGACTTATAAATTTGTGAAAGAATTGAATTTGCCAAAGAGAATTGAAGCAATGAAAATTTTGAATATTTTCAATTTGTTAGCTGAGAGTTCTATAACAACATCAACAGGTAAATTTAAAAACAGGAACAGTTCTTTAAATATTAGAAATGAAATCAGACTAGTCCACAAGACAACATGCCAACCTTACATATCAGCGTATTTCATAAATCATCTAAGGAGCAAGTCTAAGAACTTTTCAAAGAGGATAACTGTTTATAAATTTTCATATTATATTTTTGTTATTAAGAGAAGCAGGCAATACCTCAAAAATAATCATACAGGATAATTACTACTATAAATTACTTGAAGAATACCAAACTTCAGTTGGAGAAAATAGGCATAATTGATGAGATGAGAATAACTTCAGGTGAAGAACAAAATTTCTCAGCAACAAGAATTAAAAATAATACTTCAATAAAATTTCAATCATTTTTAAAAAAATATATATATTGAAATTCAAATTTATAATTCATTTAAAGTGCCATTAATAAGTAGAAAATAAAAAAAATAACCCAAAAACCATGCCTCCTAAAATATCATATCATGTTCTTGAGAACAATTTTTGCCAAACTTCAAATTCATTGCAATTATTTGAGAACATAAATTCATTTACAAATATTTCAATTTCAATAATTATTCTTCAAAATTATTTTCAATTTCAAACTTTTCAATCAATTAAAAAAATATGTAACTGCCTCAGAATTCTATTCTTAAAAACAGAATATTTCTATTATTTGCAACAACATAAAATTCATTTTCAATATTGTAATTATATAAATTCATTTCTTGATTTGAATAATAATATATTCTACAAAATATAGTAAAATTTAAATATGAATTCTTTAGAATATTGTAAAAAAAAATTGTAACCACGTAACAAAAAAAATGGCATGACTCAAGAATTTTTCAGAATGAGAACATCAAATATTTTACAATATTTTCATAAATTACATCCAACAAATCTTGAATTAAATTAACCATTTTCCTTTTTTTAACTAATGAGAACAATTGCTCAAAAACATTTTACTTGACTTTCTTGAATAACGATCTTAATTTTCTTCAAAAATTAGAACAAGTTTCATGAAAATGTAGCTTCTATTAAAATATTTCAACCAAAAACTCTCATAATTCTTAAAAAAAAGAACAAAAAGTTCTAAAAAAATTATCTTCAAGAATCAGTATTTTTTTTTTTTTTTTTTTTTTTTTTTAATTGCAATAATCCCAAAGCAACCACTGTTGCAATTCGAAAGGTACTACGGCGCCAAATTGTGGCGGTAATTAATGTGATCGTTTAAGTGGTTAAAGTACACGTTGTGAAGTTCTTTTAATAAATTACTATTGATTGTTAAAGAAATAATAAAACTGGAGAGTTCTTACTTGAAAAGTAGACAGTGAAGAGGCAATTTGATGAAAACAACTATTCTTTATTTCTTACGTTAGTAGCGGTAGAAGGTTAAGAAAATACTTGCTTCTGGTCACCATTTTAAAATAGAAGAACTAATCTTTTAAGAAGAAAAATAGCAGCCAACATGGAATAAATCCATGGGATTCCTTTTAACGAGAACAGCACAACTTTAAAGCATTAAACTTTGAGAAAAAAAAAACATCCACTTAAATAAAATATCAAACTCATTCGGCCAAAAAAAAGCGGCACGACATTCGAACGGCCGGCGGGCCGCGCTCCGCTAAAACTACGTTAAAAGACTACATCTTTTTCAGACAACATCAAACCAAATTCTGAATTGAAAATTAACGAGTTTTAGTTTTTAAATGATGAATACGGGGTTGACAAAGTAATTAAAAGGCAGAATTTAAATTGATTAGCTAAATTAACATTTACGGGAAATTAATGAAAATCGAATTACAAGCTGCAGAATTAAAAAAAGTTTCACTGATTGGAAAACGAAACAAAACGATTCTCCTGTCAGCGATCGGCGTCAAAAGAGGGCGGAGCATAATTTCAATGACGTCATCATAATGCAAACTGTCTCCATCGATACGAGAGCTCCAGAAATGTGTTCCTAAAATAGTGGAGTGCGCATGCGCAAGCTGCCGATCCGCTCCCAAAGCAGATATGAATATCGGCGATGAAAAATGAACTTGCTTTACGGTGAGGGATAAAAGCGTCAGCATCGCGGCGTAAAGATTGAGTTTAAATGGACATCGATGCAAAAAAACTAGCTGAAAGGAAATAAAAATAAACCAAATTTAAATACTGTGAGAAGTATTCTCACACCTGTGGCCCCAAACGGGGACTTTTTTTAAAAATCGTAAAAAATAATAATTAGCATTTATTTGTTTTAAAAATCAAAGACTCCAATTGGGAGAGGTTTATTTTGTAGAATTCTCGACAGATGGTAGTACCATACTGTGACTGAAAAGATAAAAACACATTCTAAATGGCAGAAAAGCGAGAAAGTTCGTCTCGACATACTAGAGGTGAGAATGTTTCCTTGCTTACCCCAAATAAAAAAATATTTTCATTCGTTCTTTCATTTTTTGGTTTAAAGATAATCATTTAATATGATACATATCAATTTTAATATAACACTACATATTATGTCTGAAAATTTGAACTTTGAAAATGAAGTACTCATTCGGGGACCTTCGAATTCAAACCAGCATTCAACCCCTTAAAATTTTCTTGTTAGTGCGCTAATTGACTCCAGAGATCATGGTGATCTTTCGGATTTTGACGATCCAGAATTTGATGGCGAAAAACATTCTGAGAGTGATCCAGATGAGGAATTGACAGAAAGTTATGATCAATCGAATAATCTCCACATCAAAAGGACGGAAGCGGAAACGATCGGAGTGGGAAAATATGGAGTAAGTACTTTAGTAATTCTTTTTTAATTATGTACGTTTAACGATTATGGATACAATAGTAGTGTAGAAGTGTTACAATATTTATAAGTGCTTACAAACTGCATATGCAGTGTAAAAATTTAAAATAAGCTTTAATTCGTAGTGCAATACATAGATTGTAAAATAGAGAAAAAGGATAGTAAAAAAGAAAAAAAATCTTTAAATTTATTAGTTATAATTTATTCTTTTCCCTTTTATTAATTATTCAATTCAATATTCCTACATTTATATGTAATATTAATTCTAAGTAAACTAAAAAATATTCTTTTTTTAATTTTTTTTATTATTTTATGTGTAGGTTTCCTAACTTCAAATTGGAAGACCTACAAGAAACACCTGATGATGATTCTTATAATGGGCAGCCTCGTTCACCAATGGAATATTTTTGTGCATACTTTCTCGAGGAATTTGGGAACTTGTTAATGCACATCCCACAAAAAACATTGTATTGGTCTAAGTGTTGTGATGTTCCTATATGCAAACACAACATATGAAAAGAAGTAGATTTTTTGAGCTTAGGAACACATTGCATTTTGTTGGAATTCAAAATGGAGTTTCTGTTCCTCCAATTCAAATGGAGGAACAGAAAAGGGACAAATTTTTTTTTAGTCAGGCCATTGCTAGATTCTTTTAGAAAGCGCTGTCTACATTTACCTCGAACCGAATGTTTTTCCGTTGATGAACACATGATTCCGTTTAGTGGAAGATGCCCAGCAGGACAATATGTTCCCTCAAAACCGAATCCTGTTGGGTTAAAAAAATTTGTGCTTGCTGCACAAGATTGACATGTGTTAGACTTTGTACGTAGTAGGATTCAAAAGTTCCCGGACTGACTCTATAACTGTAAAAATATTACCAATTACATTACTGAAACACATCTGCCTTCGAAATAAGACCCTTGCGCAGCAATACACATTTGCCATTGCCTGTAAAGGTCATCGAAGCTCTTCTGGAATCCATTTTTAGCCATGTCCTTTAATCCAGCCTGCGATGCACTTTTTACTTCATCTGAAGTTTGAAATCGACAACCATGCATGTTAAGCGAAGACCAAAAGGCAATTCGAATTGAAATGGTGGGAGGCTTAATCTCGGCTGTTGACAAAGATCCTTCTCTACTTGGCAGAATTGTTACTGGAGACTGGAAATGGTGTTTTTAATAGGATCCGCAATCCAAGAGAGCATCAGCAACTTGGAAATCACCACGGAAGAAGAAATTCCGCCAAGATCGCTCTAAAGGGAAGGGCATGTTACAGGTATTCTTCGATATCCAGGGCACTGTGCATCTGGAATTTATCGGTGAAGGACGCACTGTCAACAAAGTACTCTATGTAGACATCCTGCGTCGTTTACGTGAGTCGGACGGAAGAAGAGGCCAAAATTGCGGGCTGAGCAGTCATGGGTGCTTTTGCATGACAACGTTCCTGCACATCGATCCCTAGTCGTCGGTGATTTCCTTACGAAAACGAAAACAACTGTTTTGCCACATCCTCCTTACTCTCCTGATCTCCCAACCTGCGACTTTAGCCTGTTTTCTGAACTGCACGTCGCTTGCAAGGTCGTCAACTTCAATCTTTAGATGAAGTGAAAAGTGCATCGCAGGCTGAATTAAAGGACATGGCTAAAAATGGATTCCAGAAGTGCTTCGATGACCTTTACAGCCAATGGCAAAAGTGTGTTGTTGCGCAAGGATCTTATTTCGAAGGCGGATGTGTTTCAGCAATGAAGTTGGTAATATTTTTACAGTTCAGTCCGGAAACTTTTGAATCCTACCTCGTAATATACACAGGACAGTATACAGTTCCGGAAACGGTTACAAATTTTTATGGTCTAGGAGTCTCCGTAGTGAAGCATTTGGTTGATACAGTCCCTATTGTATCCAAGCTAACCCTACTATCTATTGACAGATACTTTACTGGTCTGAAAATACGGGACTATCTGATAGATAGAAATATTTTTTTTGACAGGCACAATTATGACCAATAGAACAGAAGGAGTGGCTGCTACTTTACCCAAAGATAAGGAAATGAAAGGGACATCAGCTTCCAAAAGAAGAAAAGATAATAAAGCTTGTTTGGTCAAATGGAGGGGGGAAAATCTGTAGTGCTTTTATCCAATGCATTTGAAGTAAACCCAGAATCTTCTTCTAAAAGGTGGTCAAAAGAAAGTAAATACAAGATAGGTGTTCAACGACCACCTATAGTTAAGTCCTATAATAAGTATATGGGGGGAGTTGATTTGATGGATTGACTAATTTTTTACTATAGAATTTCAGCGAGGACAAAGAAGTGGTCGATAAGAATATTTGCCCACTTCTTGGATATGGCAACCTGCAATTCCTGGATTTTATACACCAGGCATTGCAGAAAAATTGATGTACCTCAAAAATATATCTTGCCTTTGCTTGATTTTAAATTGCCCATAGCGGGGAGTTTAATTCGAGCTGACACCTCCGGCCAAGAATATACAGGTGAGAGCCCTCAGATATGTCAAAAGGTTCCCATACCTGTCAATTACACGGGGTTTGATAAAGTTGGATGTTTTCCTGAGCACACAAAAATTAAAAACCACATGAAGTGTCGCAATTCGGGTTGTAAGGATAAATCCCGTGTCAGATGCATGAAGTGCAATTTGTTCTTGTGTCTCCAAAATCGAAATTGTTTTTATGAATTTCATACTAAATAAATTTTAATTATATTTTTCATATGTAAATAAATATAATATTCCATCTTTGAGTAGTGTAATGTTATTTTTTAACAATATTTCTACATGAAAATTTAAATCTGCATTTTAATTTTAATGTTTTAGTTCCAAGGTACTCCATTGGGTACTTTATCATTGTTTGACATTCAGTACCAAGGTCCCCGATCGGGTACCACTTAATTTGCATATTTAAAATTTCCGAAGAAGAAAATTTCCTGCATATTATTTTTTAATACCTATATTAAAATAAGAAAAACCCTAAATTATTAGAAAAAGGTTTGTTTTAAAAGCTGGGAACTGAAGTGGTTAAAAGATGTAAATGCTCTCTAACAACAGTTTCTAAAGCATTCAGTATTTAAAAGCTGTGAAAATGCGCGAAAAACGTTGTTAATTGCGATTTCTACGCAATCTCAGGAAATATCAAACATACCGATTTCAAAAGTAATGGTTGTAAATTGATGGTGAAAGTACTTGCTACAACATTGGCTGTATTTTATGTTATTGTCGCTACCACCTGGGGGTTGCAGGAGCAAAAAATTTTCCAAATTGCGTTTTTGTGATACTGAGGGATCGAACATTTTGAAATTTTGCATGGTAATTACTTAACATATGCAAATGCTTTCTAAGGACCGTCGGAAGAAAATTCTAAATTTAAAAGGATGAAGTGTCCGAAAAGCGTTCTAAATTACAATTTTTATGCAATCTTATGAAATACCAAACCGATTTCAAAAATAATGGTTGCAAATTGGTGGTGATACAACTTGCTCAAACATAAGTTATATTTTATGTCGGTGCCACTACCACCAGAGAGTTGCAGGAGCAAAAAACGTTCTAAATTGCGATATCAGTGATATTGAACAGGCTAGAAACTTTAAATATGGCGTGGTGGTTACTTATAAAATATAAATTCCCTCTGAGAACAGTCGAAAATAAATTCAAAATGTGAAAGGGGTGAAGCGAAGGGAAGGAGCGAAAAGCATTGTAAAAAAAGTCCTAAATTACGATTTCTATGCAATCTCAGTGAAATAATAAACCGATTACAAAAGTAATGGTTGCGAATCAATGGTGACAGTCTTTGATCCTACACGTTCTATATTTTAAGCCAGTGCCACTACCACCTAGGGGATGGAAGGAACCACAAACGTTCTAAAAAAGCCCTTAAAAACTTTCTAAATTACGTTTTTTATGGAATATTAGAAAATATCAAACCGTTTTCAAAATTAATTTTGGCAAATTAATAATGATAGTCTTCTTTTCAACATAGGCATTTTATGTTAGTGCCACTACAACCTGAGAGGTGGTACTACACCGTTAGACAAGAAGCTTAGAATTTGACATGGTGGTTAATTTTAAGATGTAAATGCGTACTAAGAACAATTTCTAAAAAATTCAAAACTTCAAATGAATACTGTAATGAGCAAATGAAATGAACATAAAAGCTTCAAAATACTTTGTAAATTATAATTTATTTAGAATTAGTTTTAGTTCTTTTTATTAATTTAAGTCTGATTTCTGCCTAATGCGGTGTAATAATGAAGTTTAGTCAAACTGTTTTTGAATTATTCCTAAAAGTATATTATCTTCTAATAAAAATTAGACATACAAATATCACTTAGCATATTTCAACTATTACGTGAGCAAAACCGCGGATTTTGCTAGTAATATTAAAGAAGCAAAGCTTGTTTGTTTGTTGGAGGATCTCTAGAACTACCTAACCGATTTCAAAAGTAATGGTATCAAAATGATGGTGTTAGTCCACGTTCGAACATGGGCTATTTTAAGTCGATGGCAGTAACCCAAACGGGTTGCAGCGGCAAAATAGTTCTAAATTGCGATTTTTGTGTTACTGAAGGGCCTAGAAACGTGAAATTTGGCATGGTAGTTACTTATAAGATATAAATGATCTCTAAGAACGTTTCTTAAAAAAATTCGAAATTTAAAAGGGATGAAAAGGCGCAAAAAGCGTTCTAAAAATGTTCTAAATGGAGATTTCTACGCAATCACAGGTAATACCGGACCGATTTTTAAAATAATGGTGCCAAAATGATGGTGACAGCCTTTGCTCCAACATAAGCTATATTTCATGTCGGTGTCACTACCACCTGGGGTTTTCCTAATTTGTGATTTTTGTGTTACTGAAGGGCCTAGAAACATGAAAATTGACGTAGTAGTTACTTATAAGATATAAATGATCTCCAAAAACATTTCCTAAAAAAAATCGAGGGGTGAAAATGTGCGAAAAGCGTTCTAAAAAATGTTCTAAATTTCGATTTCTATGCAATTTCAGGCAGTACCGAACCGATTTCAAAAATAATGTTGTGAAAATGGTGGTGACAAATCTTGCTCCAAGATAGGCTCTATTTTATATCGGTGCCTGTAACCCCAAAGGGAATGCAGGAGTAAAAAACTTTCTAAAAATGCGGTTTTTGTGTTACTGCAGGGTCCAGGTAATTGAAATTTGGCATGGTAGTTACTTATTAGACATAAATGATTTCTAAGAACATTTCTTAAAAAACGAAATTTAAAAAAGATGAAAAGGCGTGAAAAGCGTTCTAAAATCGTTCTAAATGGCAATTTTTACGCAATCTCAGGAAGTATCAAACAGATTTCAAAAGTAATGGTTTGAAATTGATGATGACAGCCCTTGCTCTAACACAGGCTCTATTTTATGTCGGTGTCACTATCACCTAAGGGTTGCAGGAGCAGAGAACGTTCTAAAGTGAGATTTTTGTGATACTGCAGGGGCTAGCAACTTGAAATTAGGCGTGATAGTTACATATAAGGTATAAATGTTCTCTAAGAACATTTCCTAAAAAATTCGAAATTTAAAAGAGGTGAAATTTTTCGAATTGAGTTCTAAAAACGTTCTGAATTGCGATTTCTACGCAATCTCAGGGAGTACTAATGCACTAAACCAATCTCAAAAGTAATGGTTGGAAATCGATGGTGACAGACCCTTCTCCAACATAGGCCGTATTTCATGTTGGTGTCATTACCACCTGGGAGTTGCAGGAGCAAAAAACGTTTTAAAATGTGATTTTTGTTATACTGCAGGGGCTAGCAACTTGAAATTTGGCAGGGTAATTACTTATAAGATATAAATGCTCTCTACGAACAGTTTCTAAAAAAATCGAAATTTAAAAGGGGTGAAAATGTGCGAAAAGCGTTCTAAAAACGTTCTAAATTGCGATTTCTATGCAATATCAGGAAATATCAAACCGATTTCAGAAGTAATGGTCCTTTATTCAACATAGGCATTTTATGTTAGCGATATGTTAGCGTTTTATGTTACCAGGAGAGAGGTGATAAACCGTTAGATAAGAGGCTTTTGTAATTTGATATGATGGTTAATTTTAAGATGTAAATGCGTGCTAAGAACGGTTTCTAAAAAAAAAACAAAACTTCAAATGAATACTGAATTGAGCGTATGAAATGAGCATAAAAGCTTCGAAATACTTTGTAAATTATCATTTATTTAGAATTAATTTTAGTTCTTCTTATTAATTTAAGTCTCATTTCTGTCTAATGCAGTGTGATAATGAAGTTTAGTCAAACTGTGGCGTGATTAGTAATTTTTGAATCATTCCTAAAAGTATGTTTTCTTCTAGTAAAAATTAGACATACAAATATCACTTGGCGTATTTCAATTATTACGCGAGCAAAGCCGGGGGTTTTGCTAGTTTATAATAAACCTATAAAATTAGTTACAATAAAAAATGAATTATATTGGTTAGTCTAACTCTCAAACAAATATTATTTTAACCTAAACCTCTTCTATAAAGACAATCTAATTTTTTGTAAAACAAAGTGTTTTTTATCAGTGTGTGATTTCAATTGTGTTATTTTCAAAAGTGAAGCATTTCCACCTGTGAAGAATTTCAAAGCCGCTGGAGTGAAAATGATGCACTTCTACAAAACTTATTTCAGTTTTAAGACTTAAAATACACGCTTTTAATTTATATAAAATGACGTCACTTGCATCCGCTGAAGAATTCCACATTTACGATCCAGTCTTTAACAACATCTATAGAAAAGTATCCATCTGACGTCACTATCGCGGAATAATACAATACACAAACATAGCAAAAAGCGATGTCGTAAACCCGAGAAAAAAAAATTGGCTATATAATGATTCATATGTCTTTTGTTTGTAGCATTAATATGGATACTGAAAATTAAATATAGTTTATAATAGCTCCATGTTTTAACAGAAACCATTCATTTATATTTTTTCAAAATGACACGTATTTTAATTACAATTTTTTTTTAGTTGTTATGAGAAAAATGGCAACAAATGATATAATAAGGGGCTGTTCATACATATAACGTTATCAACTTTTTTGGAAATTTCGGACCCCCTGCCCCTTTTACGATATCATACATTATCATTCCTTGAACCCCCCCCCCCTCCCTCCCGGTAATGAAATCGTTATCAATGTATAAAAATTCTTTAGATTTTTGGATTTTTTTTTCTTTTGCTTGGAGTGATGATTGCATTTGGACAAGTATGATTGCATTTATTTTTCAAATAATTTATTGATTCAAATGAAGATGTCAATAAAATGTCATTTTATGTATGGTTTAACTTTATATCAAATAACACTTAAACGAAATAGCTACTATTTAAAAGTATTCAATAATATATTTTTTGTTACACAGTGCACTCAACGTAATGATGTCTTCTTGCAGCTTTCCCGCAGGAGATGGGGCAGACGGAAATTTTTATCATCAAAACAGGTGGACAACATTCTTTCTATTTTATTTAGTAGTAAACACATGTACCATTTCAAACACACTTCGCATATGGTTTGCCGTACAGCGGATTACACCGAAGAGCCATTACATTATGACCACCTGTTTAATGGACTTTACCCACGAATGGCAACAGCCACGCCTCTGCGGGAATATCCCTCCGAAAAAGACTGTTTATTGGGCGAAGAGGAAGCAGTGTTAAAATGTTCTTCACGCCTATTGGTGTTCTTTTTCTGTTTACCCGCGGCTGACGTCACATGGGTAAAGTCCATACGACGCAGGACCACCTTTCGCCCTCAAAATCACAAACATCCGGCGTGTCATTGACTCGACTAGGTGCTGATAGATACCTTCACCGTACCAGATATAGATAATACCAGATAGATTTATCTGGTACCAAACGCTCACCAACTGGTCCTGCAATCCCCGTAAATTGCGAGGTAGTAGCGTTGCAGCACGAATTCAGTTTTCCAGGTGGAACCACAAATGTTCTATTGGATTCATGTAAAGTGAATTTGGAGGTCAAGACATGACTTGAATGTCACTAGAACGTTCCTTGAATATGTTCTTCGAATGTTTCAGACGACTTGATCCGTATGACATGGTGCATTATCCTGTTGGTAAACGTCGTCACCCGTCGGAAACTCTGTTGTCATGAATGGGTACACCTAGTCTGCAACGATGTTCTGGTAGCGCACAGACGTTAGGAAATGTTCTATGGGGATTATGGGTCCTAATGTGCTCCATGAAAACATCGGCCGCACCGTAATACCTCCGCCACCGGCTTGTCTCTGTGGCCAACTGTGCATTCGGGAGTCACGGATCCCATTGGAAATTGGCATATTCATATCCACTGGTCGATGTGATGGATCAGAAAACGTGATTCGTCGGACAATGCAACTTTCTTTCATTCTTCTGTGGTCCAATTCCGATGTTCCTGGGACCCTTGCAGGCCCTGCTGGCGATGAAATGCCGTGAGCGCATGGACGTGATTTAGTCGCCGGCTGCGTATGCCCATACGCAGCAGTGCACGCACTGTATGTTTAGAAACACTGTCTGGATCGCCACTGTTGTAGTTGCTGGTGATTTCGGCTGTTGTAGTTCTTCACTCATGGCGAATAATGCGTAACAATCTCCGCTCTCTTCTGGAATCAATGGGACGCGGGCGACACACCGCTGGCCGGAGACTTGTCTTTTCACCATCTATTGACCGCTTTCAATACGTACTCACAATAACTGCACGTGAACAGCACACCAAACGCGCCGTTTCCGATATCAACGTTCGCAGTCGCCGAGCCATAACGATTTGACCTTTATTAAAGTCTCTTACATCTGCTACTTTTCCCATTATGTCGCTAATCACGTTGTGTTTTGAAGAACAATGCATGAGCGTTTTATATTCTCCAACATCAGCCGCGCACGTTCCGTAGTTTTGTTTCTGGGCCGGTTCATTGTTTTAGATGCAGAGCGGTCATGATGTAATGGCTCTTCGGTGTATGTATGCATGCAGAAGAATAGGAATTACAGAGGTTGGTGTTTTTCATATTTTGGAATTAAATAATTTTATAATCATTTAATGATAATGATTTTAGTAATAATTTTTTATTTTCATAAAAGTAGATAATAGACTAAAAAAAGATAATTGTAACATGTGTTTATGACAATTGTAAAAGATAATCGTAATGAACATACTATTTTGATCTAAAGACCAAGTTACAAATAAAAAAAGAAAATTTTGGTTGGATCAGAAATGATAACGATATCAAAAGTGACCCCCCCTTCCTCCCAGCGATATCTTACGATATCATGTGCCAGACACCCCCCCCGCCTAAAATGATAATGTTATGTATGCATAATCTACTACTAATCTACTACTTTCCAACTATTTTTCCCTTTACTTTCTACAGAAATGGAGTACTTCAGTTGCCACCATTACAGAAATGGTATTAAAAATTACAAAAAAAACAAGTGGGTAAGTGTGATCACAGATCGCACAGAGGATTTCGTTTAATATTTCTTTCAAAACACTATCCTTTTGCAAAATCTGTTAGCTCCACAATTCGCAACTAGGGAGTGCACTCTATTCTAAGCAAATGTTTGCCCGACAAAACTCCGTTTTAGAACCTATTCACACTTATATTAGTCGAGGAAATTGGACCCATAAAACTTAAAATAGGAAAGCCCTCCTGGCCAAGTGGAAATAAAATATGAAAAGCTATTGTGCATAAAATGAAAGAGTGGCCGAAGGGTCTTCAAATGATATATCAGATGAAGGATTTGGGGAAAAATTGACCCCCCCCCCTCCCGGAGCCTTCAAGTGAAACTAGCTCGCTGTAGCTTAATTAGTGGCTAAGTTAGAAAAAAATGCTTAAAAAACGCAAGTTAGAGCCCAGAGGAGTCAATATATAAGACTTTTTGAAAAATTTATCATTTGTCGTGTGATCACAAGTGTTCAGCTATAAGTATGCAAAATTTCATATCCCCAGCTTAATTAGGGCTCAGTTAGAAATAATTGCTTATAATACAGAAGTTTTATATAAAGTATAATAATTTGATAAAGTCTTATAATTAACCCAAAGGGTTAATTATAAGACTTTATCAAAAATTCATATTTTGTCTTATGATCTGACGCGTTCAGCTATAAGTATGCAAAATTTCATGTCTCCAATTTAATTAGGGGCTCAGTTAGAAAGAATTGATTAAAAAACACAAGCTGGAGTCCAAAAGGTTAAATATAAAACTTTTTCGAAAAAGAAAAATTATTTGTCGTGTGGTCTCAGGTGTTCTGCTATAAGTATGCAAAATTTCATGTCTCCAGCTTAATTATTGGTCTCATTTAGAAAGAATTGCTTAAAATATATATGTGGGAGCTCAGAGGGTTAAATGTAAGACTCTTTCAAGATTTTATAATTTGTTACGCCTGGCCTCAGGTGTTCTATAAGTATGCAAAATTTCAAATCTCCAATTTAAATATGGTCTCACAAGGAGAGGGCCAACCTTGTTAATCACAGATTTTGATTATTTTAATATATGTTGTAGGGTAGAGACCCCTTAGTCTCAGGTTCAAAGGATTTTATCCAATGCTCCTTAGTTCTTGAGAAAACGGGGGAGGGGGGGGTCTAATAGTAGTACACAACTTAACTTTTTACTTTGTAACAAGAAGGATAGGTTGGTCGTAGCTCAGTTGGTACGGCGTTTGCTGGCTGGTCTGCGGGCCCTTGTTCGGAACCCGAACGCGCTAAATTTGTTTTTCTCATTTTTTGTTTTATAAATATACTTGCAATTTAATAATTTAAATAAAAATTTTTAATATCATACATTAATTATAATGTTAACAAACTTAAATTTATCATTTTTTATTTCTAAACTATTATTTCTCATCCTTTAAAGAGGTTTAAAAAGAAATTGGATCTATTATTGAATGATGAAAATTCCAAAATCGTGACAAAACCTGTTGTGGTCCATCTAGTTATGATAAAATAGCATATGTATTACATATTTAAAAATCTTTAATATTAAAAAAAATCGGTTGTAATTTAATTCTGATGCTAATTTTTAATATAATTATATTTGTTACTTTAAAAACAGAATAATAGTATTATCACATTGACTTCCTTTGTTAAAGGAATGCGTAAATGATGTTCCTTTAAAATCACGAATTGACAGAATTGCTCAATATCATTGCATCGATTAAGAATGTATGGAATACATTTTAAAAGTGATTTAAAAAAAATTAACTGTTTTATGATGTTTTATACAACTATTTAGTTAAAAGTAAAAAATTAAATAGGTTAAAATTATAATTGATATACAATATTATAAATTTTAATTGACAATGAGATTATTAAGCTATACTTACAAATATATTTATAAAACAAAAAAATGAGAAAAACAAATGTAGCGCGCCCCGGTATCGAACCCGGGCCCGCAGATTAGCCGGCAAACGCCATACCAATTGAGCTACGACTAACCTACCGGGTTAGTTTCAAAGTAAGTATTTAAGTTGTGTGCTACTATTAGACCCCCCCCCCCCCGGTTTCTCAAAAACTAAGAGGCGTTGGATAAAATCCGTTGAATCTGAGACTAAGGGGTCTCTACCCTACAACATATATTAAATTAATCAAAATCTGTGATTAACAAGGTTGGCCCTCTCCTTGTCAGTTAAAAAGAATTGCTTAAAATACACAAACTGGAGTCCAAAGGGTTAAATATAAAACGTTTTTCGAAGTTTATTGTTTGTCGTGTGATCTGAAGTGTTCAGCTATAAGTATCTAAAATTTCATGTCTCCAACTTAATTATGGGGCTCATTTAGAAATAATTGCTTAAAATATATATGTGGGAGCTCAAAGGGTTAAATGTAAGACTTTTTCAA
This sequence comes from Maratus speciosus, assembly GCA_963932465.1. Taxonomy (NCBI): domain Eukaryota; kingdom Metazoa; phylum Arthropoda; class Arachnida; order Araneae; family Salticidae; genus Maratus; species Maratus speciosus. The sequence continues at coordinate 388,091,980 of OZ010791.1, forward strand.
AATTTTATGATCTGTCGCCTGGCCTCAGGTGTTCTGCTATAAGTATGCAAAATTTCAAATCTCCAATTCAATTATGGGCTCAGTTAGAAAGAATTGCTTAAAGTACACAAGCTGGAGTCCAAATGGTTAAATATGAAACTTTTTTCGAAATTTATTATCTGTCGGGTGATCTGAAGTTTTCAGCTATAAGTATGCAAAATTTCAAGTCTCCAATACAATTGGGGGCTTTGTTAAAAAGAATTGATTAAAACACACAAGCTGGAGTCCAAAGGGTTAAATATAAAACTTTTTCGAAATTTATTATTTGGCGTGTGATTTGAGGCGTTCAGCTATAAGTATGCAAAATTTCAAGCCCCCAATTCACTTAGGGACTTTGTTAAAATGAATTGCTTAAAATACACAAGCTGGACTCCAAAGGGTTAAACATAAAACTTTTTCGAAATTTATTATTTGTCGTGTGATCTGAGGTGTTTAGCTATCAGAATACAAAATTGCATGCCTCCAATTTGATTAGGAATTCTGTTATAAAGGATTGCTGAAAATACACAAATTGGAGCCCAAAGGGTTAAATATAATACTTTTTCAAAGTTATATGATTTGTTGTGGGGGCTCATGTGTTTAACTATAATAATTCAAAATTCCATGTCTCTAACTTAATTAGGGACTCTGTTAGAAAAAATTGCTTAAAATACGCAAGTTGGAGCTCAAAGGGTTAAATATAAAACTTTTTTCAAAATTTTATGATTTGTCTTATTGTCTCAGGTATTCAGCTATAAGTACGCGGAAATTCATGGCTCCAACCTTATTAGGGGCTGACTTAGAAAGAATTGTTTGAAATACACATGTGGGAGCCCAAAGGGTTAAATTTAAGACTTTTTCAAAATTTTAGGATTTGTCGTTTTATGTGAGATGTTCAGCTATAAGTACTCAAAATTTCAAGCCTTCAACATGTATAGTTTCTGAGAACGGGCTCTGTGACGGACAGACAGACAAAGGAGTGAGACGAATAGGGTTTCGTCAGATGAACGAAACCCTAATTAATATCTCAAAAATAAATTGAGATGCAGTTTTCAAACAAGTTGCAGTTAAAAGTACTTTTCTTTACCTATACGAAGGTGTAAAAATTGAAAATTTGAGATGCTGAGAACTTTGAAAAATTGCAGTAGAGATTATCAGTATTTAACCGTACAATGATACATCTGCTTCGTTTTACGGCTGGCTTATGTGACGTACCGTTATTTCTTAGGAGCGACACTTTAATTGTTGCCTGAAAGAAATAACATATTGAGGGCTAGTAGATAAACAAATAAAATGGATTTAAAATAAAGTATAATAAAATTTAAACCATTATGAATTACGTTATTGCTTCGAAATAACGTATTTTTTCAATGCCTCTTCATTCTGCCAGTCTTCAATTTCAATTGTGTTTACTTCAGGTGCGGTTATTATCTCATAAATATATGTATTCTATTATAAATAATTTTGTGGCAACAAAAGTGCATTTCAAAATAAATTTAGCTTGATAATACATATTTCAAGATTTTGGGTAATTGTATATTATTTATTATCATATAATTTCTTAGAGTATTTAAATACAGTAAACTCCCGACTATCCGGCCTAATGTGGCGGAAGGGTAGGCCGGAGTTCTATAAATATTTACTCACTTCCTGCCCTTCCCCTCCATTATATTAAAAACGCATGTTACACATTTTAAGATCAATTTTAAATATACAGTACGTACAGTTTCAAAATAAGCAAAGCATTAACGTAAAACGTAAGCCTTATTCGTAAAAAAGTGAGTAAATCTTATTTCACTGTTTATTAATAAATGATTGCACAAATTTGAAAAGTTATGCATAAGATAAAAGAGTCAAAACTTAGTTTTTAGTTTTTGAAAAAACCCTTGATAGATGATTGCTTCTCCCTGTTAGCTCTCCCTCTTCTGCGACGTAATGTCCCTCTATTTACACAAGCAGGTAATATCAGCTGGCGTCAATTCCTCCTGCTCACCCGTAGTTTCTCCTCCATAGTCACTACAACCTTTTTCTTTTATCACCCAATTTCATTCATCTTCAATAAATAAACGAAGCAAACCAAAACACTATACGAAAGTAACCCGGAGAGCGGAAAATAACTTCCGCACTTGTTAACATATCAAGCTTTAAACCTCCCCCTCCCTTCCTGTCTGTCTCTGCTATTGCATTCTGCAATCCTTTCTTGCTCCTTCCTGTCGTGAGTTAGCACTTTTCTACCGACGGGAACCTGCCTGTCTCGGCCGCTTGCAACATTCCTTATTTTTTCACTAGGCCGGATAGTACGGAGGGCCGGATAGTCGGGAATTTACTGTATTATAATCAGCATTGTAATTAAAGTTTGCAATAGGATTTGAATTTTCGAGGTTAAAAAAAAAAAAATCTATTGAAGATTATTTAAAGAATTTAAAATGTAAGCATCTTCTTGGGCGCCATTTGTTTTGACTGCAATGATTAGGCTTTTCAACAAATTTTAACGAACTTTCTATTTCTGAATATACATTGCGTGATTTTAGAGCGCTGAAAAAGAAAATGGATATTTTTATGAGTTCAGCGCAGGTAATCAATCGCCAAATATTATTCCTTTCGACATCATTCTTATTGCATTCATTTTTTTTAAAGGTACTTAAGTAATATCCGCGACAGGAGAAAAATCGCCAAAATTGGTTGGTAGTAGCCAATTTTGTTTATTGTAGCACTCATGCTCAAAACAATAATTTTACACATATTTATTATGCTACATAAAATTGTTAAAAAAGGTTAAAAAATATGTAATTTAATAGATTACAACGACCATTTGGAATTATTTTTTAACCATTTGGAAATGGTTGTTGTTTTCGATCGAGGATGGGGCCAAATGATGCTTGCATTTTATTTATTTTTAACGACATTCAACGATGTTCTTTACTTTTAGAAGAATTTCTATTTGAATAGGTAATAGAAAGGCATAAAATCGTTAAAAATTGTTTAAATAGGTAATCGAAAGGCATAAAATCGTTAAAAATTGAAAAAGTTACAAAATGGGTAGGCGCAAATTATCAGATATGGAAAAATCCAAAGCCAAAGAGCGACGCCGAAGTGGAAATCGTCTTGCAAAGCAAAAATCGAGGTCTTCAACTCATTATGTAGGCCATGAAAATCGAGGTCTTCAACTGATTATGTAGCCCATGAAAATCGATTTCAGAATAACAGACGAACGCGAAAAAGGAAACAATCTAACGTTTAATCGATTGATAGTAAAAGGCCATGTCTCGAGGGGCTCCAATCCACTAGCCACGGCGTTTTACAATCGGTCGATTCTAACCGGGAAAAATTGAGCTCAACGCAGGTAATTTGTCGCAATCTGTGGATGATTCGGTGGAACTGCTTTCGATTTGTAAACTGTTTTTCTTCTCGAAACGGGACTTGGAGAGTTTATCGATGAAGGTTTTGGTCGTCTGAAGTTTGATCTTTGCGATCTGTTGTTGAAGAGGATGCGACAGAATTTGGTGGACGAAATTTAGATTTTTCGGTTAAATTTTGTTACGAAAGTGATTTGTTGCGATCTGTGCATGATTCGGTGGAACTGCTTTCGATTTTTAACCTCTTATCTTTCTCTTGTCGAAATACCCCAAATTTAAAACTAAGTAAATATTAAGTAAAAAAAAAAAAAGCAATTTAACAAATTACAACGACCATTTGGAAAATGATTTTTTCAAAGACTAAAATTTAAGACATAAAAAATCGCACGGAGTTGATCATACATTACGTACGCCATGAATTAAACATTAACATTCCTGGACACATCATGAACAAATTTTAAAAGAAATTTCAGTTTTGCAATTTTCGGTTCTGTAAATTTTTAAACTTCTACGGAGCTGGTCATACATTACGTGCGCCATGGATTAAACATTAATATTCCTGGACCAATTTTAAATGAAATTTCATTTTTAAACTTCTAAACATCCCACAATATTACTTTTTATATCGTCGTATAGAGAAAAAAATGCATTTTTAATTGCAATTTGTTTGAAAGCTGTATCTCAATTTGTTTCTGAGTTGTTAATTTTAGGTAGATTTCGTAAGAAATACTACCCTCGTTACCATGGTGCGACTTTTGAAAAATTCCTTCATAACTTTTCATTATAGGACCCCAAGAACCCAAAACCACCCCCACCTAAAAAGTTTATACATATATATATATATATATGTATGTACTAAATTTTGTCCGCACGATAAAAGTCGCAATGATGCACGGATTGTCCTCAAACTGGCCAACAACTTTGATATGGCTAATATCTCGGCGGGGATTGAAAATGGGCGAAATCGGCCCAAGAGGGTGGAAATGGGGAGGGTTCAAAATTTTGAATACTGTCTTAACATGATTCTGATAAAACCAGCTCTTACACAACAATGGCAGGAAAAAAATAAAAGTTTTTCATTATAGCAGTTGCCAACAATTAAAAAAAAAACAATAAAATTCTCACCACAACAATTACTTTTCTAATGCAAAATTTTCACGTGTAAAATTAAATAGTTTGACAAATTGAAAACAAATTGAAAACAAATTGAATATTACGTCATAAGTTTTCTAGAGAAAGATTTCAGCATGAAAACTAAAAATAAAATAAAGAGTTTGACGAATTAAAAAAATATGTATATTGCGTGATATTGGAAATATAATGGACTTCAGCAGGTGAATATGTAACGCCATGTGAGTTTGAAGAAACGTATTAAAACATGATAAAAACCCGACTATGGAAATATTAACATATTTTAACACTTTAAGGTTCTCTGAATTTTTTGTAGCCATTTTTTAAACCTATTCCATATACATGTATGTGTGTATTCGTGTATATTATAATTTTCACAAAAAGTTTAGCTCCCTATAGCTCACTCTTTGTGAAGAAACTGGGTTTATCTCTAATCTTGATTTAAGTTTTGTTGGAGAATTTAGTACTTAACTTCGAAATCTACCTCCGCCTGTAGGCCCAAGCCGGCAGGGATTTTTTTTTTTTTTGTAGTTTTTATTACTTTTTTGTCATAGTGGCAACAGAAGTATCCATCTCTGTTGAAAGTAAAGGGAAAATACAGACTACTGTATAGACCAATCAGAAAACGAATAAAATGGGGGATTCAACTAATAAAACGCTTCAGATATGTTTTTGATTTCCTACCCAGACCGAGGACAATAACCATTTTTCCAAAGGGTTAAAAAAAAGAATTCCAAATGGCCGTTGTAATCTATTAAATTACATTTTTTTAAAAATTTTAATCTAAATTTTAATCTAAATTTCGTCCACCAAATTCTGTCGCATCCTCTTCAACAACAGATCGCAAAGATCAAACTTCACACGACCAAAATCTTCATCGATAAACTCTCCAAGTCCCGTTTCGAGAAGAAAAACAGTTTACAAATCGAAAGCAGTTCCACCGAATCATCCACAGATTGCGACAAATTACCTACGTTAAGCTCAGTTTTTCCCGGTTAGAATCGACCGATTGTAAAATGCCGTGGCTAGTGGATTGGAGCCCCTCGAGACATGCCCTTTTACTATCAATCGATTAAACATTAGATTGTTTGCTTTTTCGCGTTCGTCTTTTATTCTGTAATCGATTTTCATGGGCTACATAATCAGTTGAAGACCTCGATTTTCATGGCCAATGAGTTGAAGACCTCAATTTTTGCTTTGCAAGACGATTTTCATTTCGGCGTCACTCTTTGGCTTTGGATTTTTCCATATCTGATAATTTGCGCCTACCCATTTTGTAATTTTTTTAATTTTTAACGATTTTATGCCTTTCGATTACCTATTTAAACAATTTTTAACGATTTTATGCCTTTCTATTACCTATTCAAATAAAAATTCTTCTAAAAGTAAAGAACATCGTTGAATTTCGTTAAAAAAAATAAAATAAAATGCGAGCATCATTTGGCCCCATCCTCGACCGAAAACAATAACCATTTCCAAATGGTTAATGACATTAATTTTACTAAATCAATAAATGGTAAATAATATAGTTAATAAGGAAGAATAATGAATAATATAGGAATTGGTAAACAACATAACATTAATTTTAGGCACAGATGTCATATATTGGCGCGATTTTTTTCTGACGCCAATGTCATATACGCACCGGTTACTTAACTGGCGCCAAAATGTCGTTACTTTGCTTGATATGGTAACCCGGATATAGATGATATAGTAACGAGGTTTTCGCCAAATTGGCGTCGGAAAAAAAATCGCGCCAATATGGGGAGTATATGACATCTGTGTCTAATTATAAAACATTAATTCAGTACGAATTTGCTACAGCATCATGTTCGCAGTTTATAGCAGTAAAAGATACCAACATAACAAATATTTATAATACAATACAGTAATTTAATATGACATTTTAACTTATAAATAAATATTAGGTGATAAAAGAATGTAAGCTGACATTTTGTTTCCCGACGGGAATATTTCTGCAATCGACTTTAACATGGCATCAAAAGCACCGTTTCCTTGTTTGCCATGTAGAAAAATAAATACATAAAGGTTACTTGGTTAGTGTTATTGGCGCAATGCTTGGCGCAGTTACATCTGACCTGGCCCGGATAATACATAAATACCCATTTAAAATATAAACCTTTCACCGATTTAATTTAAAATACTAAAAAATATAAATAAAAATAAGAAATCCATAATAATAAAGTAAGAAACTATGAAACAAAACATTTTATTTCATTATCAAAGCACTGTTTCTAATTCTATATGTGAACAAGTAATATAAAAAATTGGTACTTGTTAGTTATCCCGTCGACCCATTTCGCCAAATTATATAAATCGCCAAACCACTCGCCAAATTATACAAATTGACATAATTTTTATTTTAAATAACGAAAAAACAATTAAATTAGTATAACATTAATAAAAATTCAAATAAAACGTCGAAATAAAAATCATTTGATGACGTAAACACGTGTTATCAAGTGAATGTGACATTTACGATCAACCATTATTGGCATTTAATCTTATAATTTAGTAACAGTAATTGGTCGACGGGATAACTAACAAGTACCAAAAATTTTGTTTTTAAAGTTAATTTCTACTTAGGTCATCAAAGAAAATTTTAATATAGTCCCTTAAGCTAATATTAATTTTTGTTGCATTAAAATATCTCAATTTGTTGATTTTCTATAAGCAAGTAGGTTTACAATGGAAGTCTATGGGAATTTGGCGAAATATTAGAGATATCGTCACCTTTGGCGGCTCATTTTGGTCGTCAAATTTGGCGATATATCGTCAAGTTGGCGACAAACTTGGCGGTATTTGGCGACAGAACAGGGTCCTCCCTATGGTAACCCCCCTTATAGATATGAAGATGCATTAAATGCTTCAATAACCAATGGCCGCCATTTTATCTCCCAAGTAAACTAAAACTAATTAATTAAAATTTAATTAATGAATTAATATTTGAAAAAACTGTATTAACATCAATTGTCATCCAGTACAAGTTAAAAAAAATTTATTTCAACTTGATAGGATGAATAATAAGTATTTTATTAACGATTGAAAATTTGAAAAAGATATATAAATAAATAAATAAATTAAACAAAAACCTAATTTGCAGAACAAATTAAAAAAACAAAATTTATTTCCTAAATTGTTTAAGCCCGAGAAGGGGCGGATATTAAGATATTTCATTCAATTCGTTCTATATTTAATGTTAAATTTTTGCAACAAATAAGTTAAACCAATTGAAAATTAAAAAATAAAAATGAAATTCATACAATATAATGCTTTAAACACTTATATACTTAGATTCCGTTCAAATGAAATCGAAATTTTGCATGTACAGTCGTGGAAAAAAAAAAGTAAACACGCCCTACTCAACAAATTATCGTAGACAAAAGTTGCTGGTACCGAACGATTGGAAATAAAGTGTACTTTTAAATGATGAATATAAAATTTGCTTAGGGGGATATAATAAAATACTTAGATTCCGTTCAAATGAAATCGAAATTAATCTTAGACGTTTTCCATTTTTCAGTTGTAAATATTTGTATTGCAGATTTTGTATTACTTTTAGGATGATTGTACATAAAATGATACGATACATGCAAAATACAAAACTTTTAAAAAGTCTAAGATTTATTTCGATTTCATTTGAACGGAATCTAAGTTTTTAGGGTGTTTAAAGTATCATGTTGTATGAATTTTATTTTTATTTTTTAATGTTCAATTGATTTAACTTATTTGTTACAAAAATTTAACATTAAATGTAGAACGAATTGAATGAAATATCTTAATATCTGTCCCTTCTCGGGCTTAAACAATGTAGGAAATAAATTTTGTTTTTTTTAATTTGTTCTTCAAATTAGGTTTTTGTTTAATATGTCAAGTTTTTTAATAACTACTGCATTCAGACGAACACATTTCAAAATTAACGGAGAGTACCACCATCAGTCTTTGATTCATGAGGTATCGTATCACAATTTGTGATGCAATTTACCTATGTATAATTCAAAATGTTTCACCAGTGCAGTAATGCAAGTTGCTGTACTTTGGGCAAAAACTTTCAATCTGAACGTAAAAAATCTGTTTGAAAATGTCATTTTTATTTCTATTATGACGCCATATTCAACTTATTTTTAATTCTTAAAAAACTATTTCAGTAATTTTTCACGTGAAAATCATTCAACTAAAAATAGATAAATTATTATTACAGCTTTTGAATTATTGGCAACAATGAAAAAAAAAGTTAAATTTTATTGGAAAAATGTCCGTTGAATCTCAATGAAAAAATCGAAATTTGGGAATTATTAAGAAAAATATTTGAAAAATGTAAATAAAAATTACCCCATGTTACTCTCTGGGTTATAATTCATCCATATACAAAGACATTTTATCATCCGTTTTGACCCTCTCGTCAGGCAAACATTTTCACACTTTAAATGTATAATATTATTAGAATTAGTAAAGAATAAAAAAAGTGAGTGGCATCAGGGATAAAAAGATGGGAAGAAAAAAATGCTACATAGGCTTTTGTATGTTAAATTAACATTGAGAAGTGACACTGGAAATAAATAAGTATTGCGCTGCCGAGCAATACTTAAATATATTTAAGACAATGCTGTTTTTTTTTAGTCATGATCTCCTTCACTATTCTTATTAATTTTAACGATAATTAAAATTCGTGTTCTAAAATCAGTATGGGTAAGATATATTTCAATTTTTTGTTTAACATCTGACGTCATTTTCACTTGCTTTCTGTATTTAATAATATTAATACTCTTTGTATTATTTAGAAATTTGAAAATGTCCTTTTTATTTCCACTATGACGCCATATTTTTTAATTCTTAAAAAAAAAAAAAAAAAAAAAAAAAAAAAAACTATTTCAACTAAAATTTTTCACGTGGGAATCTTTCTACTAAAACCAAATAAATTATTATTACGGCTTTTGAAATTTTTGCAACAATGAAGAAAAAATGCTACATTTTCTATTAAAAATGTCCGTTGATTCTCAATGAAAAAAAATGAAATTTGGAATTATTAAGAAAAATATTAGAATAATATACAAACAAATTGGCCCTTGTTTCTCTCTGGGTTATAATTCACCCATATGCGAAGGTATTTTGCAATTCGTTTTGACCCTGACGTCAGGCAAACGTTTTTAAACTTTAAATTTATAATATTATTAGAATTAGTAAAGAATAAAAAATGAGTGGCATCAGGGACAAAAAGGTGGGAAGAAAAAATGAAAAAGTTGCCATCTCCATAGGCTTTTCTATGTTAAATTAACATTGAGAAGTGACACTGGAAATAAATAAGTATTGCGCTGCCGCGCAATACTTAAATAAAACGAAAATATTTAATTTAAACATGAAATAAATATTTGTAATATGCTATATGTATAATACTTAAAATATAATTTATTGTGAAATTTTACAGCTGATACAATATTTGGCGAATTATCGCCTGCCTTATGTTAAAAAAAGAAATCTGAAAATTTGATTAGACTAATTTTGAATTACTACTTTTTTTTTTTCTTTTTAGTTCTTTTCTTTTCATTTTTATCTAACTATTTAATTCACATAATGTGATTTATAGGAGAAACAAGCAGATGCAACTGTAAATAATACTGTAATTATTGTGAGTTACATATTATGTGTTTCTTTACGATTTCTATTTTTCGTTTGTCGCCAAATAATGTGATTTTAAGCCAAAAATGCATAAGCGTGACATTAGCTTGAGGATTTGTGGTTGTTCAAGTGGACGAGATCAACATTTTTATATTCGATTATAAATGATATAGATATCAGTTAATATTTAAAAAATGGAATCAAATATTTAAAATTTTGTTTGAATTTCTGCCACACATACATATTGTAAAATCCTTTCAGGCTTAGATGCTGTATATTCAAGCGGACGCCATCTTGGATGTTTTGAGATTTCTTGGCGATTTTTTGTTGACGATGTTTTACATTTTATTTTCGTTAAGCCTTTCATGTGCATAAATTGTTGCTGGGAGACATTTACTACTTGGCGGAAAAGGGGTTTTCACGCCAAGAAAAAATCGCAGTTGGCTGCCGAGGGAATATATGACATCTGTTCGTAATTTCATACTTTAAAAAAAAAATTTCGTCGTAATTACGGAAGCATGTGATTTTTATAGACTCCAATTCAGATCAATGAATATTATCCCTTTTTTCCTTTTTTGAAAATGTTATTGTTTATTTAATATTTCTTTGGCCATACCGCCAATTTCACGTACAGGGAAATTCACAGTTTCAAAATTTAGGAACTTAAAACTATTCTTAAGGAAATTTATGCAATGTGTTATTACTATAAAAAAATTCAACATTTTTAAATAAAAATTGGGTACTTTTCGGTTAGCCGGGTGCCACTGTTATATATACATATATATATGTATACACAAATGTATGTATATACATCTATATACATATACAAATATGTGGATACACATGTATATATGTGTATATATACAATATATGTATATATACGCATCTATGTATGTATATACAGTCGGACCTCGTTATCCCGACACCCAGTTTTCACGTCACTCCGCTTATCACGTCAGTTTTTCAAAATCCCGATTTTCTGTATATGATTTCAACGTAAATAAACTCCGGATTTTGCGTCGTTGAATAATTTTCAACTCCGGATATCCCGACGGTTTAGAAAAATTGTCCATTTTTCATAATCCATCTTATAAGCACGGAAATTAAGCGGTAAGAAATGGCTTAGCCAAACTTTTCACAAAGTGTTTAAAATACCCACTGAGATAAACGAGAAATTTTACTTCAATCCTTTATCTGAATAAATAAACCCACACACTATGAATAACCCACTTAAGCTCCAGATAGACGTATCAGTCTACTCGCGTTTTTTTTTTGTTGTTGTTGTTCTGGCCAGGCGGCGCTTTCTTGTGGTTACACGACGTTTTTCACCCGACTAAAACCGAAGCATGGCATTGCATTGAAACGATCAGAAATTATTTAACATCCATTTCTGAAACAACGAATATCTTATTCTATAATGCGAGCAAAAATTGTGTGTGTGTGTGTGTGTGTGTGTGTGTTTGTGTGTTTGCAACGGGTGTCAATCGGGGACTTCCATATGTATACACACCTTCAAACCCGGGACGCACACTCAACCCAGGACGTCCCGGGTTGGAAAAATTAAAAATTTGTGTTTTATATTATTAAGTGATGCATTTTTAGTATCATGGCATTAACAGGAGAAATATTTTTGTAGGTCCCCATTTGCGGGTATTTTAAAGTACAGTTTCTAACACAAATGTGTGTCGCATAGAGGAGTGTGTATGGTGGAAAACGGTAGGTCCCCATTTGTTCAGTAAAATTGCATATTACGAGACTTATGAATGAAAGGTGTTAAACTGGTTTCAAAAAGAGGGGAGGGAAATACTATTTACTACGTTCTAGTAAGTTGCGCCTTTTTTTGCACGAATTTACTCAAATAATTTTTGGAACGTACATAGTTTGGGGCTATATCGATTTCTTTCCTATTTTTACCTTTATTACTCTTTAATTCTTTACAAAGAGTAATCTCAACATAAAATGGTTAATTTAATTTAATGAAAAGTTATTTATAATTATTTGAATAGTTTTTATGAAAACTAGGAAACTAGCTTAAAAGAAAGGGGTGTGCACGCTGGGGGGGGGGGGGAGGGCTTCCTTCCTGTTAATTTTGCTTAAGCACGTTTATTTCTCAACATTATTAGCCAGTTAGCTTTCAATTATGTGTACACATAAATTCGATAAACATGCTTCCGGAATTAAATTTGGGGATTACTCGGTATTGCGTAATGAGGGAGAATTGCCCTTTTAATTTTAACAAAACACGTTTATTCATCGATATTATTAATCGAATAACTTAAATTTTGTATACGCATATATTGAGTAAAGATTCTTCCCTGAATAGTTTTTAGGAAAACTAGCTGAAAAGAAAGGGGGGGGGGGAGGGAGGGTCCTTCTACTTAAATTTGCTTAAACAAATTGCTCAAAATTATTAGCCGATTAGCTTTCAATTTTATGTGAGCATAAATTTGATAATGATGCTTCCAGAATTAAATTTTGGGGACCCTCGGTATAGTGTAAGGGTAGACATGTTACCCTTTAATTTTATAAGATTTATTTTATTAAAAAAAATAAGCTTCAGTTTGTCTTTTGGATAAATTTTACCGTATTTTATGGAAGAAACGCCGCGGCGTTTACTAGTTCAAAAGTTAATTTTTTTTCAAGTGCGGCATTTACGCCATGTGCGGCGTTTACGATTTTTTTTTTTAATACCAACTGAGTTTCCTTAATTTAAAAATTCATAAAAATATTTAAAATCGGATTTAAGTATTTTAAATAAAACTTCAGGCATCTTAAGATATTAAAAACGAGTCATCCCACACTGCTCAGAAAACTTTGATTAAAGTTAGGTCAATGTGACCCTGTCGACAAAAGTAGCGTTCCGACGGATGCGGCATTTACAACGGGTGCGGCGATTACGATATTTTTAAGTTTATTCAGGCCAATTTGAGGAGTGCGGCGTTTCTTCCATAAAGTACGGTACACAGATTATCATTAAAAGCAAGCATACATATTTGAACTTGAGATTGTCTGTAAAATTACTTTTCTTTAATTGTAATAATAATTTAAAAAAGTCTTTTAATGCTACAGAAAAGTAATAATTATTTCGAAGAGAGTCGTGTTAAAAGAACAAAATAAATTACCTCATTTTATCTTACTCTGTAACAAACCACATCTAAATATTGTGCCTTTTTTTTTTTTTTTTTTTTTTTTTTTATTGTTGTTAAAAGACAACAGGTTTTATAAATATTTTTTATTTTTTGAAAGAAAATATAATTATTCAAAATCCCTGCCGGCCCGGCCTACAGGCGGGGGTAGATTTCGAAGTTAAGTATATTAATTGCACCAACAACAACTAAATCATGAGTAGATAGAATTCCACTTTAACAGTTTTATCTGACCGCTTTTGACGAGTTTTCATTTCATTTTTATATAATAACTGGTTTTATCAGAATCATGTTAAGGCGGTATTAAAAAAAATACTTTTCCATGCTCAACAACTCGAAATTTTCTGGCACATTTTCAGATTAATTTTTAATAGAAAAAATACGAAAATTGCTGACATGATTTTTGAAAAGATTTATAAGCGACATGTGTTTTTATTTTTCTTTCAATTAAATGAAACTTGATTAATAAACAATTATTTTCTCAGTAGGGCAATATTTTTCGTTTCTAACGCAATCGCTTCTCGAAATTCTGTTCAAAATGCCCACTTTGACATCAGTTTTTGAAATATATTCTGCCTCTATCAAAAAATCGATCCTCACGGTACATTATATAGTTTCTGAAGAAGAGAATCTATCAGCTGGACGCGTTTGAGAGCAAAAATTAATTTAAAAATGAGTAAGAAAATAAGCAGTTTGGATTTGAATACATTCTTAATAAGATGATTTTTTTTCTTCAAGCGCTATGTATTTTTAATTTGTTTTTGCTATAAGAATTGGTCCTATCAAAAGACAATATTAAGAAGATATATGAGAAATTCATGGGGATTTTATATCTTGCGAATTGACGGAGTTATGGAAATTTTTCTTGTTCACCCCCCTTTTTTTGTTTTCGTTTTTAATTTTTTTGCGGTACGAATTGGTCCTATCAAAACTTGTTACTATAAAAGTCATAGATAATATTAAGGAGATGTATAATAAAATTAATTGGATTTGATATCTTGAGAATTGACGAAGTTTTGATTTTTTTCTCTCAAAAACCCTATTCTGCGCCCCTTAAGCCAATTTTTAATTTTATCAAAAATCTGTGATACATACATTTTTGGACCTAATTTTAGAAGTAATAAAAACTTTAAACTGATTTGATATGCACAAAAATTAAGAAGTTATGGAGTTTTTTCGGTTTTCACAAAACCCCTCCCTATTTCCATCCCCTTGCTCCGATTTTGCCCATTAACGAACTTGCCCGAGATTTTATGCCCCTTGATTTTATATATCAGTTTGGAAGAGGTTGGTGAAGAATTGGGGTAGTTATCGTGTCCAGAAGAAAGTGATATATATATATATATATATATATATATATATATATATATATATGTAAAGTTTTTTACTGAGGGTGGTTTTGGGTTCTATGGGTCATGACCGGTGTAGATCTGCAAAAATTTTTCAGAAATTCGAACATAGGAACGACGCCAATAGGTAGTATTTCATACTAAATCTACCTAATAAGATTATTGCTTTATTTTGAAGAATTAATTGTTCATTAAAGTTAAAATTATGGTAGAGAGCCTCCATTATTTCCTTGCTAGCCGGTATGTATTATGTCCTGGTTCTCCGGTGTGTTTTATGTCCTGGTTTGCCTGTGTGTATTACGTCCTGTTTTGACGGTGTGTATTACGTCCTGGTTTGACGGTGTGTTTCACGTCCTGGTTTGACGGTGTGTATTACGTCCTGGTTTGACGGTGTGTTTTACGTCCTGGTTTGACGGTGTGTATTACGTCCTGGTTTGACCGTGTGTATTACGTCCTGAATTGACGGTGTGTATTACGTCCTGGTTTGACGGTGTGTGTTACGTCCTGGTTTGACGGTGTGTATTACGTCCTGGTTTGACGGTGAGTATTACTACCTGGTTTGACGGTGTGTATTACGTCCTGGTTTGACGGCGTGTATTACGCCTGGCTTGCTGATGTGTATTACGCCTTCGTTTGCAGGCATGAAGACTGGGTGAAAAGAAAGTGATTGGGAGGGGGGTTCCTTCCTCTTAATTTTACTTAAGATGTCTCAGGAGTCTTAATTTTTACATGGCGGTGCAGCAACATGTCACATTTTTTCTCAGTCTCTATAAAACATAAATGTATAACATTTTTAATATAGACAACCTAATATATCTTCTATTTAAAATATTTTTTTAATATTCTGTATTGAAATTTCATTTTATTTAATTTTGATAAAAAATTTAACATTGTTTCTTAATTTTTATGCTTGCGCGCAATATTTCTCACAAGCTAATAAAGCAATTTACATGAAACTTGGTAAATATCTTTGTTTTAAGGTAAAGAATAACTTATACTTCAAATTTAGTATTATAATTGCATTGATTATTTAAAAATGGCAATTTTTCAATAAAAGAATGATTTTTTTCAATTATTTATAATTTAAATTTACATTTCAAATAAAATAAATAAATAAATTGCGTACAAATGAAGTATATGTTAAAGATACATTAGTTTTACATCATTATCAATATTTTAGGGAGCTCTCGATCCAGTAGTTTTGCTACAGTCTTGCGCGCAGTGCATGCAAGTCAAAAAACAATTTAAAATTTTTTCTGAAAATTAAACATAAAATAAATTCTATATAGAATATTAAAAAATGTATATTTTAAATAGAAGAGATATTAGTTTGTCTATATTAAAAATTTTATGCATTTATGTTTTATAGAGACTGAGAAAAAAATTAAATGGGATATGTAGCTAAATTGCACGGCCAGGTAAAAAGTAAGACTCATGAGACCCCTTAAACACGTTTATTTCCCAACATTACTAACCTATTAGCTTCTAATTTTGTGTACGCATAAATTCGATAATGATGCTCTCAGAATTCCAGAATTAAAATGTGAAATCCCTTGGTAAAGTGTAGGGGGGTGAGGGGGCATTTGTCTCTTTTAATTTTAATTAAACACGTTTATTCCTCGATATTATTAACCGATTATCTTCAAATTTTGTACACGTATATATTGAGTAAAGATTCTTCCATGAATAGTTTTTAGGTAAACTAGGAGAAAAGAAATAGGGGGGGGGGGCAATGATTTTGTTTATTAAAAAGAAAAAAACTGTAGTTTGTGTTTTGGATTAATTTTACACAGATTATCATTAAAAATAAGCTTACACTTATGATTGTCTGAAAAATTACTTTACTTTTATTGTAATAATGAAACTTTCAGTGATACAGAAAAATAATAATTACATTGAAGAGAGTCTTATTAAAAGAACAAAATAAATTACCCCATTTTACCTTACTCTGTAGCAAACCATACTAAATAATGATTTTTTTTAAGCTACCGTATTTTATGGAAGAAACGCCGCACCCGTCGTAAACGCCACACTCTTCGAATTGGCCTGAATAAGCTTAAAAATATCGTAATCGCCGCACCCGTTGTAATCGCCGCATCCGTCGGAACGTTACTTTTGTCGACAGCGTCACATTGACCTAAATTTAATCAATGTTTTCTGAGCAGTGTAGGATGCCCCGTTTTTAATATCTTAAGAAATCTGAAGTTTTATTTAAAATATTTAAATCAGATTTTAAATATTTTTATGAATTTTTAAATTAAGGAAACTCAGTTTGCATTAAAAAAAAATCGTAAACGCCGCACTTAGAAAAAAAATTAACTTTTAATCTCGTAAACGCCATAAAATACGGTAATAAAGTTCTTTATGTTATTCTCACCGATTTGAATGGTTTATTTGATGATGTAATTTTTTTATTTTTTTATATTCTAATACTAAAGTGTTTTCCTTCTTTATCGACTTCTGCAGCTTATAGATTATTATTGTCACATTCAAGATAAATAAATGAAAATAAAATAACATAAAACCTTATTTTTAATAGAGATTTTGGAAGATCGTCTTCAAAGAGTATAGTATTGGAATGTTTTAAATATAATTTAACGCAATGGTATTCTACATCTAAGTTAATAATAAGTGGTATAATTTTTTTTTTTAAGAAAACGTTAAAAGTTGATAAGTAAAAAAAAAAAACTACAATAGAGCGCCAAATAAACGAACTTGACTTATCCAAGCCTCTATCATACCTCGTTGTTCTTACGGTTCTTTTATAACAGAATTTTAATGTAATTAAAAAGTTTCAGGTGGAAGGGTGGGGTGGCTTTAGTATAGAACAAAAGGGCTTTGCTGGCCTATGGCTTATTTTAATGAAAAAAAATAAAAATAAAAATACTTTTAAAGAAATGGTAGTAAGTAAAGGAGCTAAGAAAATTTTCTTAATTGAGAGCATTGAAAGTGATTCGGATGATTTGGAATACTAGATTTTAAATTTTTATTTAAATTTTAAGAATGATAAAATTAATATTTTAAATATCAATCTGAAAATGAGATTAAAGAAAACCAAGACAATGACTCTGAAGGTAATGGATAATGAATCAAAATTTATAGATAAAGTTTCTGCTTGGAAACAGCTGAGATAAGTGAGAATAAATAAATGAAATAACTTATCTATCTCAAGTTTATGTTAATCCTATTTAAATTCTTTATTTAAAATCAGAACATTTGCCTCTTCATATCCGAACTAATCTTGTTTCCAGTCGCAATCCTTTGTTTTTGGATCTTCGAATAAAACCATTCATTTATATCCTGGTTCATAAAATAGTTTCTACTGCAGAATTCTCCGAAAAAGCAGAGAAGGCGAGTTCAAAGGTTCCGTTTTCTTACTTCGGTCACTAAACGATCAGTCAAGCTGTCAACGAGATCATTAAGGGGCTACTTCTGTAACGCTCCGAGGTAGAGCATTACAGAAAAAATTTATTTACCTCAAAAAGTGCTGGAATAAAGCTTGAGAACGGTAAGACTACCAATAAAGTCACGATGCTTGATATTTAAATGCTTATTATATTACTGTTTAAATTCTGTAGTAAATTTTCCACCATTCTTTCTCTAGCATACTTGTGCATGAGAGAAAAGTTGAAAAAAATTGTGTGGCTGCATCTGAAGTGATTTTCTGTATAAGTTTAGCAAGAAGGACGGTAAGGAATCTAAAACCCAGGGACAGAGTTTAAAAAAAATAATAACAACCGTAAAAATATGTGCACGTTAATTTTTTGCTACATATTTATATAAAACAATAGTCCCAGTTTCGGAAAAATTACATCGAATTACTTTTATTGAAACAAATTTATACAAACAGCTCCAAACTTAAAAATCACCATCAGGAACACAGGACGCTATAGGAATTTTGTGGTATATTTGGACAAAACTTATTTATGTCGTTAATATTGTTATGCAGTCATGCAATTGTATGTTTTCCAGTATAAGAAATACCCCCCCCCCCCTATTAGAATATGTGCTAAAATAAAAACTATTATTCAGGGACTTAAAAGTCAAGAGATTGTGAGAATGCCTCATAAACGCTAGCGCAATGTACGTACAATCAATAATTAAAAAAAAAATATTTAAATGTTCAGACTATATTTATATATTTAACAAGAAAGAAAAATCCTGTCTTAGATTATGAAATACTTTCCAATACTTCCAGAATACTTTAATAATGCTTTGGTGTTCAATAAGGTTAATAACATACGTAACTAACCAAGAAACGCCTAATATATCTGCAAAACAGGATTGAGCAATTACTGTCCATAGCCGAAAAAGTACTTCAATTCTTCTGTGCGGTGCTATATTTTATCTATACATTTATATAAATTCTACATAGTATGTTAAAATTTAGCTTTGTAACTAAACATATAATAGGGAGAAAACACCGTCAGCAATTTTTATCAGTAGGCAAAAAAAAATATTTGAATTCTTTTGAACAGTCCTGTATATGAGACCCGTACCCACACCCCCCCTTCTTATATACATATCCAGTGCCAGTAGTGAGAAAAACTTAGTTAAACTAAAAAAACGCATACCATAACTGAAAACGCACTTCCAGCAATTATCGCTAATAGACTGTACTTCTGTATTGTATATTTTGTGTGTTCTTGTAAATGAACTATAAATGATATGCACATCATATTCTACAATAAGTATTTGGTATTAAATCTCCGTGATGTATGTCATTTTCATTATATTTGAAATAGTGTAACATCATTCAAATATTCTGTAAACAGTTTTCCCCGTGGACTATTATGTAATGTAATTTGTTTGTGTGGTTCTGTAAATGAGTAATAAACGCTTTGTACCCCATAAATTCATATCAATTTTAATATATTTGAAATGGTGCAACATTATTAAAATGCACTTGATTCTTTCTCAATGACCGTAATCTAACGGAATACTTTTGGCTGTTTCTGTGAATGAACTATAAATGTTACAGGCTTCAATTTTAATAGGGATCATGCTATAGTAAATGTCAATAATATGTTAAAATTACTGAGCAATTCAAGTATAATTACGAAAATTAGAGCACGGACAGACAAACCGAAGTCATAAATAATATTTTCAACTGTGTTGCAGAGTATTAAAAAATTCATAGCAATCCTTTATCACTTAATAAATAGAAAGAAAAAATAGCTACAAAAAGTATTTTTGTTTCTTTCTCATTACTAGATTGAGATAATGGTATTACTATATATGAAAATTTAGTGCGGCTAAGGTATGAAAATGAATGTCTGAACTATTATACTTTTTCATATGAGCGATGTCGTGTTTTTATTACTGGATATAAATAAATAAATAAGAATTTCAGAATTTAATTTCCTCTACTTCGGTAAACGGAAAAAAGATGACCGGAAAAAACGGGACCGGAAAAAACGTGACAGAAAAAACAAGAGCGGAAAAAACGGGACAAGGAAAAAACGGGACCGGAAAAAAACGTGACAAGGAAAAAAGGTGACCGGAAAATACGTGACAAGGAAGTGTTAAATATTGAACTTGTCGATAAATAAATGCTAAAAACTAAAGTAAAGTTTTTCCACTGTCAGTTTCTTACAGCGTAGGAGGGGGGGGGGGGGGGGGGCAGAGTTAATGGGTGAGTTAGACAATTCTAAGATTTGATCCAAGAAAACACAATTTTAACATTTCATTAAGAGAAGTTTAACATGACTTCTACAAGGGACAAGCTGGTGCTTTCTAAGGGGGGGGGGGGGGGGGTTGGATTAAGGAAATACAATTTATAGATTTTTCAACTTCACATTCGCGAACGCGAATACAAATATTTTTCGTCGATGTCTACGAATGCTAATATTGAAAAAAAAAATTGAAAATTCGCTTACGATAATTCTAATTAACATCACTACTTGATATTTGATATTCGCGAACGGTAATGCCAATATTTTCCGTTGATGTTTAAGAATGCTATTATAAAAAAAAAAATTCCCGAATATTCGCATATGACAATTCACATTTACACTACTACTTAATTTGGACATTATGTGAATAAGAATGCTTTCCGTTGATAATTAGAATACAAATATTGAAAAATGTTGTGAATATTCGCATACGAGGATGCTCGTTTACATAACAACTTGTTTTTCGACTTACGCATATATAATGTCATATAAACTTTTTTTTTTTTTTTTCAGTAAATTTTAAAGAAGTCAGTTATAATAGATTCGATCGGAAAGTTTATTTTTATTATTTTTATTTTATTTAACGCTATTTGAATTTTTTGTTTATTAACATAAAATTATAATAATTATAATAATAATAACATTTTTTTAGACTTTCTGAATCACTTTTCAATTTATAACTTTTTATGTCCTGATCAGTGGCATTAGTATTTTCAGATATTAACAGAACAAATAAAGAAAAAATAATAATAAGTAAATATCTTTGTTAAGATATGCCTAAAATTAGAAATTAGCATAGTTTGTTACTTTTTTTATATATTAAGCAATTGATTGAATTCGATTTTTTTGCAATTTTTGGTTTCATCATGGAATTTCCAGATATATTATTCTAAACATTTAAACTAAACAAAATAAATTAAAATAAACATTTCTTTAAGATACCGGACTCACGGGGAAAAAGTGCACATAGGAAAAAACAAATCGGATAAAAGACCACGGGAAAGTATTCTATTTATTAAGTTGTATACATAACAGAGAATATAATATGAAGTTTGTTTTTTAAAGGAATTTAATATCTATTTTTAAAACATAGTAAACCTTATATTTTTTAAACGACATGAAGGCCATATTTAAATAAACAATTAAATTTAAAAAGTCAAAAAGCCCAACTGCGTAAAAAGCAAACTAATTAATTATTTCTCATCAATGTGAAACTATTTTTACAATTCCTACTATTAGCTCACACTTTCGCTATATATATATCTTGTTCAAATTTTCAATCGTTAATAAAATACTTATTATTCATTTAATCAAGCTCAAATGTTTTTTTTAAACTTGTAGTGGATGACACTTGTGTTGATCCAGTTCTTTTCAAATATTAATTAATTAAATTAAATTAATTAATATTCAATAATCGAGAGAGCCCTCTTCTTGGTCAACGTATTTTAAGACCCAAAGAGTCCTCTTCTTGATCAACGCATTATAGTCAACGCCTCACGTCCATAACCAGCCCCGCCCATTTATCAGAATGAACATAGAAAAAAATAAAATAAATTGGATAATTCCGCATGAACATCCATTTATCTAAATTAAGAAGAGGGGACTTGCCCCCCTTTCCCCCTTTTATATTCAACCAACGAATCTCCAAACCTAATGAAGGAAGCGCCATATCGGAATAAACCGATATATCAAACTTGAAGCAAATCGAAAAATTCTGCATGAAAAACCCATTTATTTAAATTAAGGGGGGACTAGCCCCCGCCCCCTCTTCATACTTAACCAATAAACCTCCAAATTTAATCAAGGCAGCCCCTTAGCATAATAAACCTATATACTAAATGTGGTGCAAATCGAATAACTCTGCATGAAAAACCCATTTATCTAAATTAAGGGGGGTCTAGCCCCCTTTACCCCGTGTATACTTAATTAATGAACCTCCAAAACTAATCATGGAAGCTCCTTAACATAATAAATCGGTATACTAATTTTGGAGCAAATCGAATAATTCTGCAGAAAAACCCATAGTAGCCCCCCTTTACTCTTAACCAACAGCCCCCAAAACTAATCAGGAAGCGCCTTATCAGAATGAACCTGGAAAAAAAAATTAAAGCAAATCGGATGTTTCTGTCAAGAGTTATCGCGTTACGTACATACAGACGTAAGTGCATACATACATACATACAGAACCTGCGTGCACATTAGCCCTTGGGCTTTGATAGCCTGCGAACAAAAAGCAGGATAATGAAAAAATTCCTCTAAAGAAAATGCCTCCTCTCTTCGTCTTTATTTTATTCCCTTTACAAGCTGTGTACGTAATTTTTTCCCTCCCCCTCCGCCTTATAAAACATCTTTGCTCATATATAAACTATCAATAGCGAATTGAAAGAATCAATAAATTGTATTTCTTTATACCCCCCCCCCCACCCTGTGTAGAAAGCACTAACTTGTCCGTTGTAGAAGTCATACTAAACTTCTCTTAATAAAATGTTAAAATTGTATTTTCTTGGACCAAATCTTAGAATTGTCTAACTCACCCATTAACTCTCCCCCCCCCCCCCCCCTACGCTGTAAGAAACTGACAGTGGAAAAATTTTACTTTAGTTTTTAGCATTTATCTATCGACAAGTTCAATATTTAACACTTCCTTGTCACGCTTTTTCCGGTCAACTTTTTTCCTTGTCACGTTTTTTCCGGTCACCATTTTTCCTTGTCACGTTTTTTTCCGGTCCCGTTTTTTCCTTGTCCCGTTTTTCCGCTCTTGTTTTTTCTGTCACGTTTTTTCCGGTCACCTTTTTTCCTAGATTCCTCTACTTCACCCTAATTGAAAAAGGAAAATTCTAATTTTATCGTTCCATTACAGTATTTAAAGCTGTTAAAAACTATAAAAAAGTAAAAAATAGTCTCAACAACATGAATCTTTCCGATACATTCTTACATAAAAACTTTAAATTTGCTTACATTACTATTCAATCGAATATCGTTTTTATTTTTTTATTTTAATATAGTTTGAATTATAATAGAATCGCTAGCAGATGGCAATTATTTCCTAATTGTTGTATCTAAAACAAATCCAAAATACTAACTTTAGCATCATTTTCAGAATAATATTTTGCATTCATCAGAAAAAGAGAAAAAGTATTCGATTTTTTATCATCTGAATAAGAATATCGTTAAATTTCGTGTTAAAAAATATACATATATGATTTTCAAAATGTGTATTTCCCTCAGTATTTGCCTGGAGGCAAAGGGTATATTGTTTTATGTTGTAGGATGACCATTTTTTTTCCAATACGCCTTTCTGGTGGCAACATCATCACTCTGTTAAGTGATTTCGATTTTTCAATTGAGTGAAGTATAACCTCTTAAGCAGATGAATAAGGAAGACTAGAATTTATCAAGATTTCCAACAGTTTTGAACGTTTTCCAGATTGAACAAAATTTTATTAGATTTACGAAAAGGCTTATCCGCAGACATACTAAAGTGTTGGGTAGAATTATACATATAGTAAAATAAAAATATAGTAATTTTTACTATAGCCATGGGCAGAATGCAGGAAATTTTTGTCATATCTTTGGGACGCTTCAAAATATTTTAAAGTATAACATTTTCGTGCATAAAATGAGCGGAGGTGTTTAATGAGCACGGTACAAAAGATTTAAGAAGGGAGAATGAAGTGTCATAACATGTTTTCATGTTCACACTTTAAAACCTGTCTACACAGAGGGTGAGGCGCAAGTTAAAGGTGGGGTGGTTTACCATGAGTCATGGATTATAGAGATTTGCTGTCAAGAAAAAGAAAATGAAGAGAGAATCCTCCTGTGAAATAATATACTATTATGGGATTTTTTTCAAAAAGATAATGAACTCAGAATAAATATAACCACTTTTTACGAATAAAACTAACTTTTAAACAAAAATATTTGCTGTGCATTTAAATGCAGATGTACAATTATCCATCTTCTGCTAAATGGGGAAAAAAAAAAAAACAACAAACAGCAAAATAATGATGCAAACTGGCGAATCTATTAAGGCGACTACATCGAATTGCTTTTGAATGAGCTAATTTCCCACTTTTATAGAAAGGTAGCCCCTAAATGGCATCTCAGTATTAAATCAACCACTCTGCGCAACAGAATGAGAAAAAGTATATATTTTAAAATTATTATTCATTTATTGCCTCACTGAGTGTACACCTGTCTTTATCATTCATAATATGAAATGAAATAGGGAAAAAACACAGAATACGTATAAAAATTAAATATTAAACAATGTTTATTCTAAAGACATCATCATATTTTCAAAAAAGAAAAGAAAATAATAGGAACGAAAATCACGTATTGTCGAGTTTTATTCCATTTTCGGCGTTAAATTAAATTCGCAATAATTTAATACGAACCATTAGGGAATCGCAGAAGAAAAAAAAAAAAAAAACTTTTTGTTGTGAAATTTTAGCCCTCTAAGATAACAGAAAAGTTTGCCTAAAATAGCCCTAAAATTTGAAAAAAATTACAGAAATGAAAAATTTATAGATTTTTTTTTTCTCCCGAATTTCGATACAGTTACTAATGTTGGTTTATATATATTCTTGTGGACATGTTTACTTAGAATATAAACACGAATGAGTACATTAATTGTATTCTCATCTTCTTATGACTTAAAGTGAATTCTTCTTACATGCCTCTGAAGATTATAGCAATAATTAGTTTGATTTTTTTTTTTCAAAACGAATTATTTAAGCGTCCTAAAATGACGCTATAAAAAACAATGATTTGTAAAAAATTAAATAATCAAAGAATGATCAATTTGGGATCAATATAAAATGTAATAAAAGTGTAATATTCTTTGTTAAATATTATTTTTTGAAGAAAATGTTGAATATCGAAATATCGATGCACAATATTTTCAGTTAAGGGGATTCTTCACGCGCTTGAAAACACACGCTCCGTAATGTTAATCCTACGAGCAGGTTATTTTCAAATTTCTCGTTTCAATTTGAATATTTTTAAACGCTTTTTTCTGCGTAGGATAGCTGAGCTCAATATTTAATCTGACTCTTTTTTATTTTTTCAATTTTGGTTGTAGATTTTTTTTTTTTAAGTACTTTCAGCTTCGAAACTGGTTTCGAATCCCCTTAAGGCTTTTTGTTCTCAAATGCCCGCCGACTGAAGCATAATTTTCTAACACTCATTTGAAATTTGAAGTTAGTTTTTTGACGAAAGTGTATAAATTCGAACATATTCTTTTCGAAGTGAAAATACTTTGCAATTTTTTTTTTCTTTCGATATAATACGATTCCAATTTGAGTTGCTTTTATTTGTCTCATAAGCCTCTTTTATTCAAGTTTTATCGCTACCCCCCCCCCTTTTTTTCCGTTGAAAATCTTGTGGCTTTACGGAAAAACGAAAAACACATTCATATTTCTAGTGTATGAAGAAGACTGCCTGCAAATTTCGTGAATTTACGATTTAAATTGACTAGGGAATTGTGTCAGACAGTTAGAAGCTTAGATTTATAAAAAGATTAAAACAGCCCAAAACATCCATTTTAATTTTTTTAGAAAATCCAGTGTCTTTATAGAAAAACGAAACAAAACAAACCATTATTTTTTCTTAACGATTTTACTTAACGTAGCTTTTCAGCTTAAATTTATCTCGAAATAAAAAACTGGAATAACAAAATGTATTCTGTGTAAGGAAAGAAAATACGTGTAGATCGAATATTAATACTGTGAATTGTTAATCTACAAAAAAAAAAAAAAAATAATAATAATAATTCATTTTAAACATTCCTTCTCGTCCCAGTCTCAACAATAGGTTACATTTTTCTTTTTCTTTTCTTTTTTTTTTATTCTTTTATAGATACAATGCACCAGATTTAACAAAAAATAAACAAATTGGTATTATTCCTTCTAAGTATATTATTTTGATAAGAAAGGTAATTCGTAGAGAAAACTTAAATTTCCTTACCGAACGTAATTAAATGCATATGAGATAACTATAGCAATATTGCCAAGAAAATACTGAAAGCATAGATTAAAAAATGCACAAGGGCTATAATATATTTCCTATGTTCATGCGAGGTCCAAACCCAAACCATTCAATGAAGACTATCAAAATTTTTTAATGTCCCACCTAACAAAGTGAAAACGGAAGAAAGAGGATAAAGAAGCACATAGAAACGACTAGTAATCTGCCACCAAAACGCAAGATTGGGGGGATGTGGGGGGTAGTATGTAGTCTGGATAATGTGAAAAGCATTTATGTTTACATGTTTAAAAACATCAGAATAAATCCTGAAATTCAGAAGCAGACTTTTCGGAAACACGGAAATTAATTATTACGAAAGAGTGAATCAAGAGTGTTAATCATTGTTTTATTTTACTATTTTTACTTTCTGTTATCTTTACAAGAAGAAAGTATTGGATTCGCGAAATTTTTTTACTTCTGGTTTTCGACGGATTTATACGTTTCAGAATGTCCTGAAAACTATTTGATGGTTTTTAGAAAATGTCTGTCTGTGAGTCTGTCTGTCACTCTGTAAGTCTGTGTGTGACAAAAATTTTGTGGGAGCTCTATCTCAAGAACTAAAGCACGGAATTTCACAAAACTTTAGATTCAGTTAGACCTTGATATAAACTGGTTCTGATTAGTTTTGGGGGAAAATCGCCTCACAGGTGGCACTGATCTGCTGCATTATTAATGATTATCGCAATAGCTCTAACTCGAGAAAAAATACATGAATTTTCATCAAACTTCAGATTCAGTAAGTCCCTGATATACATTAGTGCTGTTTAATTTTTGGTGTGAATTGCCCAACATGTGGCGCTGTTGTGCTGCATTTTTCACGATTTCCGCAATAGCTATAGGGAGATGGGGCATATGTGAACATCGCAATTTTTCGATAGTTATTATAAGTCTTTTTATTTGAAAAAAATTACTAAAGATGATGGCACCTGTAGACATATGATAAAAATTTTTGGAAGCTCTATGACATTTTGTTTGTCCTCTGTAGCAAAAACACTGTTTTTAGATATCAAAAGTAAAATCTTTGTTCCAAGTTGATAAGCGAGTAACTTTATTTATTTATTCATTTATTTGAATTTGAGTGTTTTAACGTATACTATGAATACTAATAAACATTTCTGGTAAAGTTCTTTTTCTTCTAAAATTGAGAAATTTTAATAATTTATCAATTTAACAGAAGCAGCAATGTGGGGCAGTTGTGAACAGACCAGTTGAGGCAGATATGAACAGTTGATAAGTGCCCAAATAATCATTCTGTGATTCTGTTTCTTTCAGTTAACTTAATGAGAAATAATGCGAGTTCCATTACCTACAATGTTTCTGAAATAGAAGATATTTTTCTCGCACGAAGTTGATTTTGTATTGAAACTTCCACAAACACATCTTTCAGCAAATACATAAAGAGCAACAACCTCATTTATGTTCAATTGTACTTTAGATAAATTTAATGTTTTCTAAAATGCAATAAGTGTTACGTATTATTTTACTAAACGGTTTACAACAATATTTTTTATGCATTGTTAATACAAAAGTATTACTTTGAACAACTTTGCAAATATTTCTATTACAGTTGTTCTAAACTTGCAATGATGGCTTACTTCCATCTCTAAAACAGTTATGTATATGATGCTTTGAATGGAGATAGAAGTATCAGTAATATTTTAAGAAAAAAAGAATTTTAAACTGACAACTACCGTAAAATCCCGATTGTACCCCCCCCCCCTTTCTTTGAAAAGTAAAAGAAGTTGGGGGGGGGTTATAGTCGAGATTTTTTTTTTCATTAAAAAACCCTTCTTTATCTATAATTTAAAAGTAAATAATGCAAATACAGGAGTGAGAATCTTTCGCATTTCGGCAGATTTCTGATAAACAGTATGTAAATGCCCCCTCCCTAAAAATTCCACCAAATAAAAACCCTTAAGCAAAATTTTAAAGTTTTAATTTCTTTTTAAAATTGCTTCTTTATTTTTGTTTATTTTATTGCAACAATACCTAATGAATCATCTAAGCCTCCCCACCCACCCCCCCCCCCCAGATCTACTTATTTTCATTTTATAATCTTTTGCTTAAACATATCACACAGAAATATATATATATATATTTCTTTATGGTGAATTTAAAAGGTATTATAATGAATGATTACGATGACAAATAAATAACAGACTTCAAAACATGTTAAAGGATATATTTTCCTTGTGTTCACATGTGCCCCACGTGTGTTCACAACTACCCCGCTGATGGGGCACATGTGAACAAATTTTTGAATTTATAAATCTATTAAAAAATGTAAGAAGAACGATACAGGTGATTTTTAAAAATTACCATGTGTAAAAGAAAGTTCTGTTTACTATATGGGGTAGTTTTTGTTTATAGAAATTAATCCAGTTATGAGAAATAGCTATATTTATGCGAATTGTTCACATGTGCCCCCATCTCCCCTATCACAAGAACTAATGCATGAATTTTCATCAAGCTTCAGATTCAGTTACTTCCTGGTATAAATTGGTCCTAATTAGTTTTTGGTGTAAATCGCCCAACAGGTGGCGCTGCTATACAGAATTCTTTACAATTTCCGCAATAGCTCTATCTAAAAAAATTAATGCACGGATTTTCATCAAACTTCAGATTCAGTTAGAAGTTATCAAAGTTGTTGATAATTAGTTGTTGATTTCGGTGTAAATCATCTAACACGTGGTGATGATATGCTGCATTTTTCAGGAAGTATTAACATGTATGAGATAGAAGCAAGTTTTGGGATTGCCACATCTGATTTACTTATTTACTTCACTTAAATTATTTTAGGAGTATCCCGATTCATTTACACACACACACACAAACACACACACACATATATATATATATATATATATTTATATATTTATATATATATATATATATATATATATATATATATATATATATTGAAAAATCCAAATTCATATAATTTAACACACGGAAAAAACATCTAACAAACCGTAACTAAAACAATAAACAACAAAACCAAGAGTAACTGAAAAAACTAAATATGAAGAGAAGCGGCAAGGCTGATGACTTGCGCTGCGGGGTTAAACATGTTTTACATGCACAACATTCCCCCTCACTTGCCAAGACCAAACAAATAAAATTTGAAAAAAAAATGAAAACCACAAGCTAACCCATAGCCGTCAAATGAAATCCGTGAATATACTCACTGCTAAGCTGTTTTCGTTAGGTATCACGTATCGATATATCCCCATCGTCGAACAATTCCAATGTTTTATTTCGATAGCTTTTTTTCTTGATAAAATTAAGAGTTAAATCATTCAGAAAATGTTGTGGGTAATTTTGTTTACTAGCGTTTATGTAAAAGTTAAAAATTTCCCCAACCAATCCATCAACGTTTGAACACAAATTTGCAATACGGTTTAAACCATTTAAATATATATTCCTAAAAATTGAAACATGCGCGTTACTATTAAAGTTTAATATTTTTATTGTATCAAAATCAAAATAATTTCTTTTATCGCAAATACTATTTACTAAAATTCCGTTACACACACACACACACATATATATATATTCACTCTTAAGGCGATATTTAAATTCTTTGCTCATCAATGGAAAACTTTCTGAAAATCATCTAAATGAACATTTCTTCATTTTTAAACGTAAAAGCAAAATATGGGCAGGCCTGACTATTAAAACAATTAGAAATCGAATGGCATTTTTAATAAATAATTTGCGTAAGTAGTTATAAGTAATTTTTAATACGTAGCGGTAAATTTTCTCCTTTCCCGTGCCGTCTCGTCCGGCAATTCCGCTCAAAATGCAAATTTGACAAAATTTTCTAAAAGATACTTTGCCTTTATCAAAGAAACTGGAAAATACCATTCGATTACATAATAATAATAAAACTTGCCAATTCCATGAGTTTCCGAACAAAAATGAATTCAGAAATGTATGAAATGACAGAAAGTATCTCCTTTCATTTTGAGAACAATGCTATAAAATGGAGGGCTCGTTTGTAAAACAATTAAATAGCAAAATGTAATTTCGAGATATTAAGGATTAAAGTTTTTAAAAGAAAACTATATTATCCTCTCGTAAACTGTCGTGATTGCGTCCTCTAAAACAGCTGATTTGTTAAAGACTGTATCAGGCCCATAGCCAGACCATACTTCCAGGTAGGGCAAATGTTTTTCCAGGGTGGCAGATTATTTCATCAATTTTTTTAGTCTCTTATTCGTAGTTCTTCAAAAATATGTACTGCGATTTTAGGGAATTTTTTTTTTCATTTAAAATATAAGATATTTCTAAAGTCAGTATGAAATCTGTAAAGTTTCTTCAGAGACATAATAAAAATATATTAAAGTTAAATAAGATATTTGCCATAACCAGGGCCGTAGAAACCGCCCCCTATACCCCCCCCCATTTGTGGGGGGAGCAAAGTCAGTGGCCCAGTAGTAAGTTATTGTACCTTTGAGCCGAATAGTGTTTAACTTTTATAATTATTTTTTTATGTATTTTTAATAACATTTTAATTTGCTTTATCCAAATTCATTTTTTGTCAAAGATCTTTGTCAGATTTAGAAAACAGATATGCGCTTTCCTTCTATATCCACTATTCTTTATAAAGGTGCCCAGATGGAAGAGCTTTTGAAGGCTCTAAATTCAATTTAAAAAATATAATGCTACTTTAGTCTTTTTGGGAGCCCTTTATAAATGGGAGAAAAAGGTGAAACAAAAGGTTCAAAACATCATTAATACTAGTACTTCCTTCAACGAAAACAGATATGCACTTTCTTTCTACAGCCACCATTCTTTTTAAAGGTTCCCAGATGAAAGAAATTTTGTAGGCTCTAAATTCTTTTTGAATTGTCTTTTTTAGGGCTTTCTACAAAAGTGAGGAAAAGTTGGAACCCAAGATTCAAAACTTTTAGGCCAAATTTTTCATTCAAATCTTTAAAAAATATGTTTTTTAATCTTATTGGGGGCCCCAATACGTTTCAAAACTTCCTTAATACCATCACTTCCTTCAAAAAATTTATGCTTTCTTTCTACAGTCACCGTTCTTTTAAAGGTGATGAAAAAAATATTGCAAGCTCTAAATTCTTACTGATTTTTTTTTTTTTTTTTTTTGGGGGGGGGTGGGGGGGGGCTATAAAAATGAAGAAAAGTTGGAACTCAAGATTCAAAACTTTTAGGCCCCATATTTTTTATTCAAATTATTAAAAAATATGCTTTTTAATCTCGCCCAATATCTTCAAAATTTCCTTAATACTATTACTTCCTTCAACCAAAACAGATAATGTGCTTCCTTTCTGTAGCCACAATTTTTTTTTTAAGGTGTCCAGATGAAAGAAATTTCGCAGGCTCTAAAATTTTTTAAATTGTTTTTTATTGGGGTAGGGGTAGGGGGAGGGGGAGGGCTATGAAAGTGAGGAAAAGTTGGAACCCAGGATTCAAAACTTGTAGCCGCCATTTTTTTATTCAAATGTTTAAAGAATGTGCTTTTTAATCTCGTTGGGTGCCCCAAAAAGGTTCAAAATTTTCTTAATACTATTACTTTCTTCAACCAAATCAGACATGCGCTTCTTTCTATAGCCACCATTCTTTTTAAAGTTGCCCAGATGAAAGAAATTTTGCAGGTTCTAAGTACTTTTTAAATTGTCTTTTTTGGGGTCCCTATTAAAAGTGAGGAAAAGTTGGAACCCAAGATTCAAAACTTTTAATCCTCATTATTTTTATTCAAATGTTTTTTTAAAAAAATGTGCTTTATAATCTTGTTGGGGGCCCCAAAAAGCAGGCATCTGTGTGCCATGCATTTGCCACCTATCCCCTTATTTTCAACCTGTTTCTTTTTTAACGTTTCATTTCTCTTCTCTCGATAAATTACTAATGTTAATTATACATAAATTATATTCTGTAATTATTTAATCTACTAGCAGAGCTTCGCTTGCTTTGCTAGTTGTTTTTTTCAAAAAAAAACCTATTTTGGGGGTTCCCTCTTGGGGGCCCCACTGCCTTCCGCAGCGTAAACCCGTTCAGGATATCCCCAATCTGATCTTGAATAAAACAATCTTTGAATTATTGTAATTTTTCTTTCGATAAAAGTATTAGTTTCCAGGTAAAAGTTAAATTTTCCAGCATCGTCGTTCACGTTCCTATAGGGGCATATTTTATTATTTTTACACCTTCAGCTTAATCATGACAGCAGCAAAATCTAGTGGTTAATTCTTTGGTTTTAGAAAAACTTGTCAAAAATTATCCGCAAAACGCAAAAAAGGGGTATAAATCCCATAAAACATTGGACAAAAATTCAAAAATACCCGAGAGCAAAATTTGACTATATCGAGCCATAAAATTGAAAGTGGGATGTTAAAAAATACGCTAAAAATCACATAAAATGTTCGTAAAAGATTCAGAAATTGCAAAGGATAAATTCTCTATATTGAGCTAAAAGACCTGAATCCATTTTGGGTTGTTAAAAAAAAACGAAAAAAAAAAAAAACACCGCGGAAGGCGAACAAAACGCCGCAGAGTGCAAAACTTACTATATGGAGATAAAAGGTTGAAACCGGATTCCTTTTACATTCTCAAAAATAAATAAATAAAATAAATAAATCAGTGAATTGTATGTTTTTTCCGTTGCTTTTACTTCCGTTCAAACACCCCCCCCCCCCCCCCAAAAAAAAAAAAAATGCTTTCATTGTCCATTTTTTGCAAAAATATAGAAAGTTACTAATCTAACGTAAAAATTACCTAACATCCTTCAATATAAAGATGCATTTTTGTCAAATCAAATTCCAATAGTGTTCCGTCAATTGTGTTGCATTGTATTTTTCCCTATTAGAAACTGAACTTTTACGCATGAATATTTTTTCCTTCATAACACCAAAAAATC
The DNA here is from genome assembly GCA_963932465.1 of Maratus speciosus. Lineage (NCBI taxonomy): Eukaryota > Metazoa > Arthropoda > Arachnida > Araneae > Salticidae > Maratus > Maratus speciosus. The sequence goes on from OZ010791.1 coordinate 388,125,199, forward strand.
ACGAATCAAAGATCAAAATTTCTAGAAATTTTCCATTCAAAAGACGAAAATTTCTTAAAATATGAAAAAAATCTCTTCTAATCGCAGGGGTCTTAAAAACGGGAAAAGCGTTTAAAATCGCATAAAAAGTTCGCTAAAAATTAAAAATTGCAGAGGACAAAATTTTGTACTTTGGGCTAAAAGTTTGAAAGCGGACTCTTTTTACTAATGTCAAAAAATCCCGTCGGAACACGAAAAAAAGTTAAAAATCACATAAAAGACTTTGTTAAATATTCAAAAATAGCAGAAGACTACTTTACTATGTTCAGCTAAAATGGAAAGATAGATTGAAAATGGATTCCTTTTATGAATGTGGGGAAAAAGCACAAAAATAGCATAAAAAATTAAAAGAAAAAAATTGTTAAAAAAAAAAAATCAAACATCTGTATCGAGATCCATAATTTCAGGCATACAGTTATCCTTCTAGTCAAATCTTGTCCTGAACAGAAAACATCTGGTCAGAAGAAAAAAAACAAAAAAACAAAACAAAAAAAAACTGGACGGAGAAATATCTGTCTTTATTATTATCTACTGGAAACCCGTCTTCATTGCCCCATAGATGACATCTACATGTAATTATAAAACCCTTTTACTCTGAAAAACCCTTTCTGGATATTGCAATTCCGTGTGACACTGATCGATTTTACAAACTTTGCTAAAAGTGTTAAGAAAGCTGTTAAAGAACATTTTCCACTTTTGTTCAAAAGCCCCCAAAAGCAACTTAGTGAAGTTAACAATGACAAAACCACATGATTGTAACACATGATAGTTGTATATTTTGTACAACCTGTTTTGTCAAGCCATAAAATAGGTAGCCATCTGCAACTGAAAATACATATACCTTTGGTTTCCCTTACCTGATAATAATAAATTTCATGTATGACAAGTTGTACAAAGAAACCAATTTTCGCGGACATCAGTTAATCAGTTTGAGGAAAGGAGTTAAAAGGATAATCTCTAAAATGTATTATTCTCTAAAGTCTGTAGTTTGACTGTTTCGGGAGGCTGTAAGGTGAATTTCTACAAAGCAACAAAACTAAAAATGTCCCGCAGTTCTTAGAACGAAAGAAAAAAAGTCTTCACAAATGAATTTTTTGTTTAAATTTTTTTGTTTGAATTGAGAAGTTTTAGGGATGGGTGTCTGTTAGTTAAGTTACAATCTATGCTATTTTTTTTTTTTTTTTTTTTAATAAGGCAAAGAAAAGTTCAGAAATTTAATGTGTCGATCAGGGTGACCAGTCAATTGTGCTAGGACGGGCAAATATTTTTCCACCCCCACCTGGCTACGGGCCTGGACAGTATCCTCCATCATCCTTAGTTGCACTTATGTACTACGCATTTTGTATGATGCATTTTATTTTCTTGGACTTACATGCAAAATTTTCTTTTTTAAAATTCATATTTAAAGTTTATGGCATAACTTTTGAAATTCACATCTAATATTATGACATACAGTCCTCCCCACTTAATCGGGTCACGGATAATCGAATGCCCCGCTTATTCGAATAGAATCCTCCGGAACCGATTTTTTTCTATTGGTTCTATGCTATTTTCCCCGCTTAAACCAAACACCTTTTACGAACGTCCCCGCTTAATCGAATAACCACTGTCTGACCGATGTTTGAAAATAGGCGCGGAAAGCACGTTTCAACTGGAATTTCCTTCCACTTTTTGTCGTTTTCGGCTCCTTTACGCTGAAAACAAATTTCCAGTTCTTCCTGCAATGATTGCGGCCGGCAGGTATATAATGGACAGGTCAAATGATTCCCCCACCTTGATCTCCCCACCAGCACTTCATGCTGTTAATCGGGCTTTAATGGCAATGCGCCGTCACTTCGAGACTGGAGATGGTAGTTGTGATATTTTGCACTCATTCGGAAAATAACCCGATATTTACTCCTTTAAAATTTCACTTACTTAAACAAACCACTTTAAACGAGTTTTTTAAGGCAGTATAAGTAACATAAATTAGAAGTAGCAAAGTTTTGACCCAATTTAAACGAGCTGCATTAAGTGTGATGTAAACCATATAAAATATGTTACTGACATTAAATTAATATGTATTTACTTTATATTAGCTTTGGTATTTATTTTAGTTTATGTTATTCTATTAACGATTTATTATGTTGTTAATTAAATAAACCGTAGATAGTTTTAAGATGGTTTAGATGATTTGCCTTTTTAGTACGCATTAAATATTACAGCTATGATTCCTCGTTTAATCAAATACCCCGCTTAATCGAATATTATTTCTGGAACCACCGATATTCGTTTAAACGGGGGCGACTGTATATGATTAAAAAAAAAAAAATGTGCATTTAGAAAGGTGTCGGGATGTTGTTAACGATTTTACATGAGAATAATAATAATAATAATAATAATAAATAAAAAAATTAGTTACCAATTTTTACACAGTTACCAATTTTATACCCGAATCCTTCATATGTTCATATGTAATCAGTACATTGTATAGGTCTCTAAAATTATTGAAACTGCTCAAAGCATTATATTTAAAACTACCAGGTTATTTTAGAATGAACTCATTAATAAATATTTAAAATAGCACACGTTACAAGACGTATTCATATGTTGCTTGTATCTAACTTTATTCAGTATAGACCCCTTGCATTGACGTCACGTTGCTATTAGCAACGACTGATACTATAGCTTCTGGAGCACACACGTGGAGCACAGAACCCCCCCCCCCCCCCCCATTTGCCGTTAAAAGCACGTGTTATCTTTCTCTTTAATTTAGAGCTTCCTTATTTTTATTATTATAGTGCAAATAAGTCTAAAAAATCAAATGGAGAGCACCATATTCGCCTTATATTTGGGCGCCATATGAAGCGATTTCAGACATGTGACGTCATGTGCAACCCGTCTATAACATACTTACAGTTTTAACGCTTTTAATCGGTAGTTTTGTAGTTGCCATCTTTTAGACTTTTTTCTTACCACTATTTTTTAAAAGTATTTTTCGTCTTATCTGTCACCAAATGTCGATGATTAAATAAGGTGAAGATTACAATTAAAGTATAGTAGCAGAAAAGCTCAAAAGTTGTCATACCACTACCATACCTAATTTATCAAAGTTCTTTTTCTATGTTAAAGTTGAAATGCATATTAACTTACGAGATTCAACATTTAAGTTACTATTTATTAATTTCGAAATAATTAATTATAGGAATATGTTAAACATTTATAAAAGATCTTGTTACAGACAAAGTTATATATTTGTCTCAAATTTCTCAATGTACTCCTAGATTTTTTTAGGTTATTTTTCGGTTTCTTATTTTCTTGGTAAATATTTTCTTATAAAGTATTTGATTTAGTACTGTTTGGCAATTTTCATTTCTGTATCTAACCATGCCATTTTAATTGTTTTGTTTGTTTGTTTTTTGTGTGACGGAAGAAGGGGGGGGGGGGACGACGACGTGCTTTCTTTGCTCTTTTTTTTAATTCAATGCCAATAGTATGCCAAAGCTTGGAGATGTATTTCATGACGAAGTACCCACACAAATAGGAAAAAAAAAAAAAAAAAAAACACGTGTGTTTATTACTTCTGTTATTTCTCTTTTATTGATCTGAAGACTAATGAGTAGGTTCGTCTTTTATAAATCCTTGAACTTGAAACATCTGAATGCTAAAGTGTTGGTGTTGTTCATTACGTTGATTTTTACAAGTCAAGTATTTAATAAAAATTGCGTTATAAAAATATAAAACAGTGAAGATCAGTCCAGCTCCACGGATTTTTGTGATAAAGTTTATTGAAATTATAGATATTAAGCGAGTATGTATGACCATTGGAAAATCAGAAAATATTACAACCTTGCTGTTCCTAGAAATAAAATATTGTGGGGGAATTATTAGGCAACGTATTTCAATTCTTGTTTTACTGCCATTAAAAAAACCTTCAACGGCTCTGCAGAAAGTAAGACCTGATTTTTGCCTAACTTTGTTCCTAAACTTTAGTTTAATAAATAAATATGTAATATTAAGAACAATACTTATCCTTTAATATCACATGTGTCGACATCTGTAATTAGAAATATAAAATATGAATGTTGTAATGACAAAATAACTTTTTCCTTTGAAAAGCCTGATTCATTTGAAACAATTGTTATACGAATCGCTTTAATAATCGTGTCTGTATATAGAGAAATGATTGAAATACCATTTTGTCTATGTTTTCTTAAATAAAATTAGAAAAAGTAAGGGCTATAATTTATAGTTGTAAAGTTATCGAAAGAACTAGATTTAAAATGTTTGTATAACGATATTTTCATTAATTACGTTCAGCTTGACATGAAACCCTGATTTCTTAAAAGGTGATTTCGACGATTTCCCCAAAACGATGCGAAACGAAAAAAACACATATTTATGCCATTCTACACTTTCCGAAACTTTATCAACACTATTCTGAGAACCCCTCTACTATGGGAAGGAGTTCTTGTTTTATTTACTTTGCTAAGCTTTTCAAGTGGAATAGACAAGTTTTATTCTTATCTTGGAATTGGAGAAGAGACAGGGAATATGCTGTTATCTATTATGTTCTTGAATGGTTTGGTGAAACATCTGCAAATCATTAACCCGTTCGGGACCATGGGTGCATATATGCACCCTCAAAAAGTGCTTACAGCGCTTGGGTTTGATAACAGTAAAAAAGAAAAGTAAAATTGATTTTATTTAATTACGACATTTTCGCGATTTTTAAAGTTAAGTCAAATAATTAACAAAAACTGGTGCCAAACGAATAAAATTCGTGTAAAAGATCCTGGTCCCGAGTGGGTTAAGAAGTGTTTGCGCATACTTGAAAATTATCAGTGGTTCTACAGAGAGAATCCTTTATAGTTTGAGATTTTAAAAGCTTTTTTATTTTAAAAATTAAAGCTATCTGGATTTTTAATTTATAATTTCTTCAAAGAAATACTTACAATAATATTTTAAACGCATATCATAGAGTCAATGATATATCTAATAGTCTCAACTTCGCATTTTTGGCTTATATAACCTTTTAGTTTTTTTTTTTTTTCTTTTTTCCAATGACATTTTAATTTCAATATAATTACCGCACAAGACTTACTCACAATAAAAAACAGTTGAAATTCTTTTAAATTCGAAAAACAAAGCCACAAATTACCTTATATATATATATATATATATATATACTGATCTTACTTCCAAATTTAAATTTATTGTAATACAGATAACTTCGTATAATTATAATTCAAATAATGTGTGTAAATTTTATGTTGAATTACTCAATTTATGTACGTATGCTCTTATATCAAATTAAAATTGTTCATTTCGTGGATTAGATTTCTTTAAGATTAAACTTTAATTTTACAATATTTCTGTAATAAAGAAAAATGAACTGCTCTAAATGTGTAAATATATGTGTATATAAATGTGTGTCTTAAATATATAATTGAAAGTCAGCTGTAAATAAGTTTGAACATAAAATTTTGGTGAAAATAAAATAATTTAATTTGGAATTCTTTGCATTCAATAATAAACTTTTTGAAATGTAGCACAAAGTTATTCTTTTAGTTTAAAAAAATATTTTTTCCATATTAAGAAAACTAGGGGATCGTACCCGGACTTCCCGGGTTACAGAATATAGGTGAAAACCATTTTTTTTAATTGAAAAGTATTTTTTTTTTTTTTTACATGCAACGTATTTTTTAGATTGCCCACTAAAAATAATAGAGCATTTTTCATATGAAAAATATGAATTATACAATCAAATAAACTTTTGAAATTTATCAAAAGCGATTTTTTTTTTTTTTTAATCCTCATGCTAAGAGTTATTAGCCCAAGATTTTGCTACTTTCTGCATCCTTTTATTTTCTGAGGATTTCAGAGCTTTAAGCGCGTAGTTCAATTACATTTAAAAAGAGCATTTTTTTTCCTTATACGACGCGACGGTGTAAAAATTTTAAATGTGCGATGTTTAGAAGTTTAAAAATTTGCAGTAGAGAAAATTGAAAAAACAAAATTTTATTTCAAATTTCAAAGTGTTTTGCCATTTGCAAAATGACTTATGCGTTACGCACAGATATGTTTGTCCTTTAAAATATTGATAGATATGCATTTGAATTAATATTTATATTTGAATTAGTACTTTTTTTCAAATTTTGTCTATAATTTGAAATATCAAAATAAATAAATAAATAAAATAGTTAGAGGGTGGGGGGAAGACAATTAAAGAAAACGGAAAATTAAAGGGAATAAAGGAAGTCTTGAATATGTCCATAAATTATATCGTGTTGAATGACAAAGACCTTTTTTTTTAAGTATGAAGAAAGAGAGTGGCGGATAGTAAAATTTTATTTCTTTCACTGTACATAAGGATGATTTCTTTTCACATTCTATTTCGATTTTTTTAAATATTTTTTTTCCCTTGCAAGAAGTTTTCCAAAATAATTTATTTGTTGAGTAAATGATTATCGTATGTTTCTTTCTATCGCCGTGTGTTTTTATTCAATTTGTGTTTCTTCAAAAAATAAGTAATGGGACAAAGGTGTAGTAGTCCTGGGGGAAAAAAGGTGGGGGGATGCTCATGCTCATAGTCACGAACATTAGATTCTGTGTCACACATAGGGCAAATTTGATTTTGAATCTTACTTTTCATTTTGTATTCCCAAGAAAAGTAACTGAAAATTTAAATTTAATTTTAAAAATTTAAATAAAAAAATAAAATTTAATTCAAATTGTTTAAATAAATAAATAATATATATATTTTTTATTTTTTATTTTATTTTTTTTTTTTTTTGTACGCAGTTATTCAAAATGAAAAGAAATTCATTTTACGTTATTTATGTTAAAACAATTTTAACATTTTTTTACTCCAAATACAACTTTAACTAGAATGATTTTTTTTTAACTCGTTTACAATTTAATTTTTTTAATGATTTTCATTTGCACTGGATAGCCTAGATTGATTTTCACAATGCCCATTTTTTACTTTGCGATCTTGTTCGCAGTCTTTTTTATTTATTTATTTATGAGGATACGCAGACTTTTGAAACAGTTTCCGAGAAAGTGTAGTTATCCAAGTTGAAAAAAAGAGCAAATAAAATTGAAAAAGCAAAAAAACAGCCATTGTAGAGATCGGTCTCAGCTATCCAATGCAAAAATCATATATAAAAAAAATAAATAAATAAATGTAAACGAGATATTAAAAAAAAAAAATTCTTTTATAGGATTAACATTAGAAAGCAGGTGTTTTCGCGTGAGTAAATAATTTCTTAACACACAAATTTTTCAGTATATAATTTTTTATTCTTTTTCCTTTTTTTTTACATACCACAAGTAAAACTGACAGTGCAATTAAGGCAGTTCTCAAATCCAAAAGGTCAACTTTATGACTTTTTTTTATGACTTTATTATTTTTTTTTTTCGGAAATGCATGTTGTTGTTCAGAAACTGTGTAATCGAGCTGTTTTTTCAAAGTTTTTTTTTTTTTTTTTGGAAACGCAATAGATTTTTCAAAAATAGTGTCAAAGTTAGCGTTTTGAACCGAATTTCCGTGCGAAAGAAGAATATCCACTCAAGAAATGGTGAAAAATGTGTTTGCTATGTGATCAAAATCGCAACCATAGTCATGCTTTCCAATTTTATCTTTCCGTTAAAAAAGGAATTTGTAAATGGGTCAAAATGTTTTGCGCTTGTTGAGCAGATCAGTTGAACACAAATAGAGCGCCTTAAAGGAGAGAACACATAAAACAATTGAAAAAAGGTTTTCTGGCAATTACCGTTCATTGACGACAATATTTGTGTATCCATATCTTTTGTGGAGTTCTACATAAGAATTTATTTATATTATATTCACACAGTAAAACCTAGCTGTGCTAAAAGACGAATAATATTCTTGAAAACGCATTTTCCTGAAGTCACGCACACAAAAATTAAATAATTCAAATAGTTGCATTGTATATGATCTATAGAATTCATCCATGCCACATAATGTAATAGAAATTATTTAAGATCGAAAATGCGCGTACTGTAATGTTGCTTATAGACTGTTAAGGCTCTCAACTGTTCTGCTGAAGAAGCGCAAAACGTTTTGACACATTTACAAATCCATTTTTTTTTTAACGGAAAGATATAAAATTGGAAAGCCTGATCATGGAAGCGATTTGGAATCGAACTGTTTTTCCATTTTTGGTCAACCAATTACTAATTGAGTTGCAAGCGATTTTGATCAGACGACAAACACGTTTTTCATCCTTTCTTGAGTGTTTTTTCACCTTTCGCGCAGAAATTCGTTTCAAAGCGCTCACGTTGACACTATTTTCTGAAAGCTCTATCGCGTTTGCAAAAAAAAAAAAAAAAAAAAAAAAAAAAGGAAAAAATTGCTTGATTACATAGTTTGTGAACAAAAACAACTGATAGTTTCATGCATTTCCGAACAAAAATAAATTAAAACTTATGTCATAAAGTTGCCCTTTTGGATTTGAGAACAGCCTTAAAGAAAATTTATATTATACATCCCCTATGGTTTTCATCGCCTCCATGAAAATGGCGGCTGCCGAAGGCGGTTTTTTTTCAGCGTGTGTAACGGTCCTTTGAAATTTGGTGCCAATAATTTTTTTAAGTTTTTTCCGCTTTAATTGTCTGAGATTAAACAAGACAAAGAAATCTTTTATAATATACTGGTGTCTAAATTTAGGGACCATGCATTACGTTTAAAAAAATCTGCTCTCGGCATATGCGATTTTTGTGTCAGCGCTCAGGCCTCGTATGTCAGGCCGGTGTGATTTCTGTGGTTGACGTTATTCACCTCCTCAATAACATATATCAATTTCACAAAACACTTTTCAAACAATCACTGTACACTGTTAAAAATTTTGCAGCATTCTGGCAGGTCATTCGACCGTTTTTTCAAAAAACGGTTTCATAACCATAATTTAACTATATTCTGACCATAAAATGGCCAATAATATGGTCTGAATTGTGTTAAATTCACGGTTGTGTAACCGTTTTCGGAAAAAACGGTCAAATGTTCTGCCAGAATGCTGCAAATTTTTAACAGTGTATACCGAGAGTAATGCAATGGAATTTTTTTGGGAATCTTGTAAATAAACGATAGAAGCTACTCAATCGGTATTCTATATTAAGCGTATTGCACTATAGTGATATATATCAATTTCATTATGTTTGAAGTAGTGTAACATTATTAAAATACAATGTAAAGAATTTTCTTTCCGGAGGGCATAATTTAACAAAATAGTTTAATGTATACCTGTAAACGAACTACATGTGCTACACGCTTCATTTTCATTAAGGAATCTTTATAGTAAATCATAATAATGTATATAAATAGTGTGGCAATCCAAGTTTATTTACGTGCAAACGAGATGACGAACCGAAGTAAACATTTTTCCGCAATATTAGAAAGTGTTAAAATATTGTATTTTAATTTTCTATTTTTTATGCTGCTGCAAATTTTATAGAGATTGCAGATATTTTTAAATAACATCGCCGTTATTCAATAAAATCTGTATTCTATTTTTAAAAATATTTTAGAATTATCATAAATAAGACTATATTAAAAACTCCAACTTAAACTTCTATCACCTTTTTTTACAAAATGAGAAAATGAAACTATTATTATTATTTTTTTTTTTTGATTAAACACTCATCTAGGTTAATGTATTTTAATCGGCGGTTCAGTAAAAAAAAAATACATATACCGTATTTTATGGAAAAAACGCCGCACTCCTCAAATTGGCCTGAATAAGCTTAAAAATATCGTAATCGCCGCACCCGTTGTAAACGCCGCATCCGTCGGAACGCTACTTTTGGCAACAGCATTACATTGACCTAACTTTAATCAAAGTTTTCTGAGCAGTGTAGGATTTTAATATCTTAAGATATCTGAAGTTTTATTTAAAATATTTAAATACAATTTTAAATATTTTTATGAATTTTTAAGTTAAGGAAACTCAGTTGGTATTTAGAAAAAATCGTAAACGCCGCATTTGGAAAAATATTAACTTTTAAACTCGTAAACGCCGCGGCGTTTCTTCCATAAAATACGGCATATAAAAGAAAACACAACTAAAAATAGTCTTTTACTGTGACTTCAGGGGAAGAAACCCCCACTCCCTCCCTGATGAATAATTCTTGATTATCCTTTCTTTTCCTGTTTAATTACTTTAAATCCTTTGAGAAGAGCAAACTTAATTATATTTTTAAATTTTCGAGAGAGAAAGAAAATTTACTAAATTATAAATTTGAAAATCCAGAGAGAAGCAATTCTGCTCAACTACCATTGCTGGCTCCCATGTTTCCTTTCTGCCCTTCCCTTTCTACCCTGTTCTACAAAAGACATAGTTTTATAACAAAAACACATTGATATTTGGAAAATATATAATCCTTACCAAAAAAGTTGAAGGGACAGATATGGCGCATTCGCGTCTTACTGCCTTTTTTTTCTTTGGCGGTCAGCGAACAGGCTTCGCCAAAGCACTGAACTTTCCAATGGGCCGTAAAAGCAGAATTAGGACAATTTTTTAAACGAGCCGGGCCGACATAAAAATTTAAAGGAAACCGATAAAATATGGAGGGCCCGACTAAGAGTATAGAGGACACCGGGGCAAGCATCATTCTGGTGGGGAGGGGAGGGGGCACTTCTATCTATCTATAGAATTGTCTTGTGAATAATGTGGAGGTGGGTAGTCATAAACTTCATACATATATGTACGCATAAATTTTGTACCCGGTACTGCTCACATCTATATACATGGTATCACAAAAAGATGGTCATAATTTTAAGGCGTTTCTCAACTGCTCTGCTCAACAAGCGCAAAACGTTTTGACACATTTACAGATTCATTTTTTAACGGAAAGATATAAAATTGGAAGACCTGGCTGTGGAAGCGATTTGGAATCGAACTGTGTTTTCGATTTTTTGATAAATAAATTACCTATTGAATTATAAGCGATTTTGATTACGTGACAAACACGCTTTTCACCCTTTCTTGGGTGATTATTCTTCTTTCGCGCGGAAATTCGGTTCAAAACGCCCATTGGCCCACTTTGACACTATTTTCTAATAGTTCTATTGCGTTTGCCAAAAAAAAAAAACGGAAAAAACAGCTTGATTTCATAGTTTCTGAGCAACAACATCTGCTCGATTCATGCATTTCCGAAAAAAAAAAGTTAAAACTTATGTCATAAAGTTATCCTTTTGGAATTGAGAACAGCCTTAAGAAAAAATACTAGTAGGACAATAGTAGAAAAAAGGATAAATTGGTTGATAGGAGTACTTCTTTGCAAACTTTTACTTTGTATGTTATAAGATGTCTAAAAGGGAATGCACTAAATTGGTCATCGTTAATGGTTTTAATATGCCACATTACGAGGAAAACAATAAGGGTGTTTGTTCTCAAATCCGAAAGGGCGAATTTCTGACACAAGTTTTAGTTTATTTTTGTTCGAAAATGCATGTTTCATGCATTTTCGAACAAAAATAACAAAAACAACACTTAGCTGGTGTTGTTGTTCAGAAACTATGTAATGGAGCTGTTTTTTCATTTTTTTGGAAACGCAATACATTTTTCAGAAAATAGTGTCAAAGTGGCCGTTTTGAACCGAATTTCCGCGCAAAAGGAGAAAAAAACACTCAAAAGCGGGGCAAAAATGTGTTTGTCACGCGATCAAAATCGCTTATAACTTAATAGATATTTATTGATCAAAAAATGGAAAACACAGTTCAATTCCAAATCGCTTTTCCAAAATGAATTTGTAAATGTGTCAAAACGTTTTGTGCTTGTTGAGCAGAGCAGTTAAGAACAGTCTTAATAAATAATTTCTTTTGAAAACAATGGCATACTAATAAATTTTAATCATTAGTTTTCTAATGATATAGTTTGTTTTTTGCATGGGTGTGTGTGTGTGGGGTGGGGGGGGCTTGTACTGGAAGCTGAAAGGGGGAAGGGGGACCAATATGAATCTTGCAACCTGGATAAAATTATTTCCATAAATAGTTTACAAGTTTTTTCACAACTAGGTCGGACTTTTGATCTTCAACTGGAGTCAATAATTTCGTATTTGTAAAGAGGTCATCCCCAAATCAAATCAGATAATTGTCAATGTGAATGAAAAACGAAGATGGGTGAAGGGGGCAGGGGGGATAATGGTATTGGAGGATTCTCGCAGTGCAGGAGTTTGTATCAGAAGTTATCGGTCTGCATTGATGTCCCTTTTGTTGATATATTTTGCATTCGACTGCAGATGATATATCGGCCATCTGAGAACCCCTACTATACTAACCAACATATGTGACAGTTATGACAATTACCATGAATATCTTTAAAGACTTTATTTACTGACTAATGGAAACATGCTGTTGTTAGTTGTCATGTGAGAAAAACATGACCAGGCTTTAAAACTGAAACATCTGGACATTTTTTTAAAACTGAGACTGCGGTATATAAAGATCTTTTCCGGAAAGCTTGTGATGTCTTTCCCTTAGGGACAGGAGGGGGACAATAGTTTTCGGTTAAAGCAGTCCAAGTAAAACTAAAGTATGCGTGTGAAGGAACAAAAGATAGCGGGGTAATTTTTTGAAACAGCAAGTAAACACCTCTTTCTTCCCTTTCAGTTCACCCATTTAATTCCTTTCAATTGTTTTTTTTTAAATGCCCTTTGTCAAAAAAAGACTTAAATAGTTTAAAAAATCAATTCTTTAATTCATAAAATTGTTAATTTATTAATGTGTTTCTTTTATTTCAAACATTTAATATATCAGGAAGGTATGCGTCCCCTCACGTCCTTAGCGTCCCCCTTGAAAAGAAAAAACAGTAAGGGGACGCTTTAAATAAAATAAAAAAGTGAGGGACGCCGTCCCCCTGCGTTCCCCCTCGACTACACCACTATGGGACAGCTTTAACGAAAAGAATATATGCACTAGTTACTACAGAAGTTATTACAGAAAATAAATAAAACATTCTGCATTTCAAAAATAGCACATAATTTCGCTGTCCAAAATCCATCTTGAATAACACATTACTCATTACTCTAATGCAAATTAGTTAAAATAAATGTTTTTCTAGGTCTTCACATTTAGAAATTTTCTTTTTTAAATAGATGCTAATGTAATGACAGATATGATAGTGTTACAAAATTACAAAGTTTATAATGTTCATATTCTACTTAGCAAAAGTTTATGCGCAGTTTTTTTTTTAAATATCTAATAAGACAAAGTTAAGTTAATCCATAAATGTGTATTAGTGTTGGGTAGGATACGAGAAATTTCTGACGTTTGTATGAGGTACTTCAAAAACATTTTTGTCATGACAATGTCATGCTTCGAATGGTGTGAGGTGCGCGAGGAGTTAAAACGCAAGAACTACAACTGAGTTAGGAAAACATTCTGCATTTCAAAAATAGCACATAATTTCGCAGTCCAAAATCCGTCTTGAATAACACATTACTCATTACTCTAATGCAAATTAGTTAAAATGAATGTTTTTCTAGGGCTTCACATTTAGAAATTTTCTTTTTTAAATAGATGCTAATGTAATGACAGATATGATAGTGTTACAAAATTACAAAGTTTATAATGTTCATATTCTACTTACCAAAAGTTTATGCGCAGTTTTTTTTTTTTAAATATCTAATAAGACAAAGTTAAGTTAATCCATAAATGTGTATTAGTGTTGGGTAGGACACGAGAAATTTCTGACGTTTGTATGAGGTACTTCAAAAACATTTTTGTCATGAGGAGTTAAAACGCAAGAACTACAACTGAGTTATGATAGATTAGGTTAAAAGAAATGTTTATTTATTTATTTATTTTTATAAAGAAATAAGAAATGCAGCAGAATTTTTTCAAAAAATAAGAATTTTAAAGCTTTGTATGCTATGGAGGCATAGCATAGTGTGTGTGTGTGGGGGAGGATAACTTATTTTCAGGACCGGCACAAATATCAGGCAAACGGAGCGATTGCCCAGGACACTTGTTCTGTTAAGGTTCTGAGGAGCGACGTTTCTCTCCGCACAATTCAAAATTACTTTCCTCGTTGCAAAATAATAATAACTTTGCTTTTATTTTGATCATTTGAGCTCGCATTTTAAAAGATTTTTTTTTTTTCTTCCAGTTACAAAGTTTGTATGAACTAGAGTTTATAACTGTCGAGAAACATATAGATACTGACATTTAATATATTTAAAAATATATATATATATATTTACCGTAAATTTTTATATTTAAGAGAAACTTGTAAAGTTTTGATAAGTCAGTTGCCCAAGTATGTAACATAAGTTTTATTATCTCTAATTTAAATTCCTTCATCTGTTATATAAAATATACAATATTAACATTTTAATCATTGCAACTTCCCTGCATTTCTACAATGATGTTTTTTAATGTTATATAAATATTATATAGTTTTCAATTTCTAAATTATAATCTGCAGAAATAATCACCGGATTCTTTGTTATTCGACACTTGTTTATGCAAGAAATCTGATTAATAGGTACTGTTCCAATTCTAAACTTATGTTAATTTAAACTACCTGCCATACCCTTATATATTTTATTGAATGGGAGCAGGGCCGAAACTAGGGGGTGCAGAGGGGGCATGTGCCCCGGGTGCCAGAACGTAAGGCGAAGGGCGCCAAATGAAGATTTTGTTTGTAGTTTCTTACAAAAATGTATCTATATATATGAAATACGAAGAAACTCGCAAGCTAATGCTAAACCTATGGGAGCGTTCTTTTCAAGTCTGTGAAAGTGAAAGTAACTTTATAAAACAACAAAAATTTGCAACCAAAATCGAAAATGTAAACACTAACCCGGTTAGAATCCAATCTCAGCTATTCTAAGAAAAAAAAATCATTTAAAACTATTAATATGCAAGTGAGAAATTTTAAAAAGAACGCTCCCATAGGTTTAACATTAGCGATCCAGTTTCTTCGCGTGACTAGAATGCGATGGGAGCGTTGTTTACATATTTCTTGCTAGCACCTTAATTATTATTAAATGATTTTTATTTTTCTCTTTTTCTCTCTTTTTTTAAATTTAATTTTATTATTAATATTATTATTATTATTATTTTTTTTTTGCATAGGGTACCTGCGGAAGATAACGTTTATTGTGCGCAAGGAGGGGGGGGGGGCGGACACTAAAATCCATGTTTGCCTCGGGTGCAAAAAAGGTCAGTTTTAGCCCTGAATGAGAGCCACTGAAGATAATAAACATAATTATGTACAATGATTGCAAAAGAATTGTGAAGTGTGTTTTTCATACATTTCAGTAGAAAACAAAACAAATGGGTAAAACTATTTTCTTTTTAAATATAAAAACAAATGATAATGAGAATTGTTTTAAATCAGTTTTGTATGTATAAATCTTACTAGTCAAGATCTTCAAGATTTCAATCACAGATGTAGAGCTCTACAAAGTGTTTTTTTTTTTTTTTTTTTTTTTTTTTTTCAGGACCTCGCGCACCGTTGTGCCAGATCTGTATAACTGAACTTATGTAAAGAATTTTAGCATTGTTTTTACATACAGAAAATCTTCCGTAACAAACACTCCACTCCACTGATACTACAGGACACAAAATTTCCGGACGCGACAGCGAAGGACAGAGAAAAAACGGCTGTCCTGAGACAACAGTAGCTTATAACTCAAGATCTAATTCATTTATCCAAAAATTAAAAAAACTGTTTGATTTAAAATCTTTCCAATAATCATGCCTGTAAGTATCATGTTTAAATGTCACTTTTATGTTTTAAAATTTGACAAAGTTTCGCGTTCTTGAACGGAGAAAAAAAAAAAAAAATATATATATATATATATATATATATATATAATTTTTTAGAATCGCCTTAAATGGGATACCATTAGTCAAAAGTCCGAAAAAATGCTATATTCGATTTCAATCCCCCATTACTAAATATTCTTCAGATATGCGAACTATAATGAACTCATGTTTAAATTTATTAATTTATAAAATACCATACATTAACGATAAATAAATATTTGTTTTAAATTTTTGAGTGTTGTGTCCCCCGTTATATATGACACGCTTTCAAACTTATGTCGATTTCAAAGCTCGTCGGCCTAAATATTCGGACTTTTAAATTGCATAAATGCGTGTTAGGATCAATTAGAATGACTCCCATGGAACGGATAACAAAAACACTACTAACACTATAGACAATTGCCTTATGTAATTGGATCAAATAATAAAAATAACTTATTTTCAGACCCCCTAAATGATTGGGCACCCTAAGCCCGGCCTTCTTATGCTTAACCCTTAAATGCGCGATATTTTATTTTGTTTCGAAAAAAATTACATATGATTCTCTGAAAGGTTTATGACACAGGAAAAATAATGAAAAAAATTAGAGATACATTTTTCATATAATACGTTACTCTTTTCTTCTGTTGCACCTCTGCAACATAAGTAAAAACTACTCTCGTGTGCCTGTTTTACGCTCAAATATTGCAAATAGTAAATATTTTAAGAAGTATGTCTCCAAATACCTTATCTTATATAATTATTTATTTTATAAAGCTTAAACTTTAATCCTTTAATTCTCATGATAGAATACGTTCTATAAATTACGTAGTCCAGAGAATCTGACCTTGCTATGTTTTTAAACGGAAGGTATGTTATTATTTAAAGTAAATATTGCTACTTTAATTTTCTGGTGTGAATTAGGTATATACGAATTAAAAAAATCTATTAAATTCAAAGCACTGTTGTTTGCATAAGCTGCGCATTAAAGGGTTAACCCCTTAATTCTCGCTCCCGTCATATTGACGGGCTGTGTCTTTTATTCAGATTATTCAGATTTGTTAGTTTCCCACCAGTTTTATAAAATAGTGTAATTGGCTTTATTATGGTATCATTTTACCTGTCAGTAAGGTGAATATTTCTTTTTCAAAAAACTGGTGCCAATAAGCAATTTGAATTTTAAAACCGTAATTTAATGCGACCGTTAAGGGGTTAATGAAAAATCATGTCAGATATAAAGGGTACTCGAAGTTTAAAAAAAATAAAGGAAATATTTATTCAATGTTGATGTATGGTATTCTATAATTTGATAAAATTAAGAATGGGTACAAAACAGTTCACACAGCATAAATATAGAACATACTTCTGAGACTGAAATCAAATAACATATATTTTCAGACTCTTGATTGAAAAAGTTTTGATATCTAAATGATATCACATTTAAGACTGTTCTCTAAAGGAAAAAAAAAAAAAAAAAAAAAAAAATCCGCATATCAACACGAAACTTTCTGACACATTTTTAAGCATAAACCATGATACTTACAGGCATGACCGTTGAAGTGATTTGAAATCGAACAGTTTTTTTTTTTTTTTTTTTTTTTTTTTTTTTTTCGTTTTTGGATAAAGGAATTAATCTTGAGTTATAAGGGCCCCACCAGTGGCCGAGAGGTTCTGCTCTCGAAGCTGGTAGACGGGAGGTGCTGGGTTCGATCCCAATCGCGCCCGTCGGCCTAATCGCTCGGAGTTTTCGTGGTTTTCTTCGAGCCGTGGATCTTCCATGCGTTAATACGGATTAGGTTCCCTTAGAAAGACCCCCACGGAGGGCACTCCCCCCGGGCCTATATCCCTCGTGTAGATAATTGGCCGTCACAAATCAACCCAACCCAACCCAACCCTTGAGTTATAAGCGGGTGTTGTCAAATAATGATAGTTTTTTTTTTTTTTTTTTTTTTTTTTTTTTTTATACCTTTCGCTATCGCGTCTAAAAGATTAACTTTGACAACATTTTCTGAATGAATCTTTGCCTTTATAAGAAAATGGAAAACTCTTTAATTTCTTGGTATCTGAACAAAATCGGTAAATTTTATATTTTTACAAATATTAATGCAAATTTTTTGTATTTACGAATGAAAATGACTTCGCGAAAGGATCAGAAGAGGTTAGTTTAGATTTGGGAATACCTTTCAATATAAAAAATTCTCCCCTCTCACCCAAAAAAAGGAAATCCATGACCCCTTTCTAAATAGTGAGCTGGATCCGCCCTTGTCATGAAAAAATACGAGCCCCCTCACCTCTTCCCCGCCCACATAAAAAAGACGTGACCACTTTTTAAAAGGACGGCTTGGGACCGTTTCCATTTCTACCAACACCTACGGTGTTGTTTCTACTCGTTCAGTGACTTATTGCCAATGTCAATGCTTTCCTATCTTAAATGACAAGCACATCATAAGCGCAAATTGGGAAGTATGAATTCAATATTATTAAAAGCAAGAGAAGAAAAAATAGCTCTCTTCTTTTCTTTCAACCAGGACCAACCTCCTTTAGGATAAAGCATCCTTCCCCAAATTCGTCTCAGTTTTTATCTTTCTGCATTTTTTCCTTTCATTTTCACCCTTTCCTAAGCTTTTTCAAACTTGAAAGGTAGCCCGCAACCCTCTTGGACTCCTACCCCTTCTATTTCACCTACAGACAATGAGAACACACCTCGCCACACACACAAATTCATTCATCCTCCTTGAAACAACTCTGGCGTCTAGCCGCTTCAAAGCTAGCTTCAGAGACGCAAACATGACAAAATTTCGGATGTACAGTCGTGGAAAAAAAAAAGTAAACACCCCCTACTAACTCCTCAACAAATCATCGTAGAAGAAAGTTACTGGTACCGAACGATTGGAAATAAAGTCTACTTTTAAATGATGTATATAAAATTTTCTTAGGGGTCATCTACATATTAAAACGAATCCAAACTTCATTTTTTTCAATGGCAATACCCAATTTTAACGAGATATTTCAAATCTTCGGTTCAAACTATGCCTAGCCACCAAATTTCAAGTCATTTGAATGATAAGTTTTTGAATTATGAACATTCAAAATTTAGTGCTTCTAATGTTAAATTACATTTTCATATTTTTATCTATGTCTCCCGAAATTATGCTCCTAATGTGCTAATTTTTTTTTTTTTTTTTTTTTTTTTTGTAGTAATAATACTAATATACTCAAACATAAATAAGCTGAATTTGCAATTTTTATTATTTTATGATATGAATTATGAAATTAATATTCGAAAAAATTTTGAATTGCAACCTACAATTTTTTTGATGGATTTAGACGTATTAAGTCCTGCTTTATGGAAATTTAAAAATTTCACATTTTTCTTCCAAGTAGTCTTCAAATTATGCTTAAAAAACGGCAAAATGATGGTTTAAGGGGCCGTCTATGATGGAAGTGAGTAGACATTTTGAAATTTATTCTGCTGTACTGTAATCTTACACGCTTCCTTGACTCCTTGAGAGGGCTTAAGTTGCCTTGATCAAGGAAGGGGCTCTCTCGGTTAACAATCCAATCCAGCACGGAACTTCAATTTGGATACAGCCCTTAAAATACGCTCGTTTTAAAATAATTAATTTCTCGGAAACTTATGGTACGAATTGCATAAAAATTCGTTTTTAGGCTAATTGAAGGGTGTAGAGTTCATTTATGCTGTCAGAATTGGGTACTGCTAGTAAAAAAAACAAAGTTATGGTTCGTTTTAATATGTAGAATGCCCC
Organism: Maratus speciosus; assembly: GCA_963932465.1. Lineage (NCBI taxonomy): Eukaryota > Metazoa > Arthropoda > Arachnida > Araneae > Salticidae > Maratus > Maratus speciosus. Next base: position 388,144,762 of record OZ010791.1, read on the forward strand.
CTAAGCAAATTTTATATACATCATTTAAAAGTAGACTTTATTTCCAATCGTTCGGTACCAGGAACTTTCTTCTACGATAATTTGTTGAGGAGTTAGTAGGGGGTGTTTACTTTTTTTTTCCACGACTGTACCTCAAATCTGTCACAAATTGTCATAGTGTATGGGACAAATGAGGTGTTTTATGTATCAGTTACCCAACACTAATGTGTATAGATTAAAAACCACTTATACGCAGTGGTATATTCAAGGGGTGGGCTGATGGGGCTACAGCCCCTTCCGAAATTTGTATAAAATATCAAGGTTAATTACGAAAGTTCAGAAAAATTTAATGAAACCTGCTAAGATGAAATTCAAATAGAGCCAGAAAAATACTCCATTTGAGACAAGTTTTCATCTTAGAAAATTCGATACTTTATAGAGACCACGGAATAGCCATTTCAGGGAATTTTTCCGTTATGTACAGGCTATCTTTAAACGCGTTTTATCATGTAAAATGTGATATGTGGTGATTAGAAGAGTATTATTAATTTGACAGAATTCAAAGAAGGTAAAAAAAAATCTTCTGTCATGCAGAATACTGGCATTTTAGAATAAAAATGAAAGAAAATGTGCAAAAAGTGCAAAATTTGAAATAATTATTTAGAAACAGTCTTTCTCTTTCACTCTCTCTATCTTATTATTATTATTATTATTATTATTTTATGAAAAAAAAATTAAACGTCTTTCCTGTCTATATGCTTTCCAATTGCAGCCAATATTGAATTTATAAAGGTTACTTCAGTTTTGTTTTAGGTAGCTTTCATTGCAAAAAGCTACCTATTGCAGCCGTTCGGAGGAAAGCGATTTCAAAAAATTTTGGTATATTTTCATCGATCATGACCCCCAGACCCCGAAACCACCCTCCGTTCAAAAGTTGATATATATATATATTATATATATATATATATATATATCCATATATATATATATATATCTGACTTTTGTCATACCGTAACTCTCGAATTTATGAACCGATTTGGATGTAATTTGGTATGTACATAGTACATACCAATGTCTCGACCGAGTTCGTTGGCCAGCTTCATGCGCCATTTTGTTTCAAAATGGCGGCCATTTAAAGTTTTCTTAAAAATTTTAAATTTGAAATGTGGTACCAAAGAATTGAAAATGGAAAAATATTTTTTTCTTATGTATTTGACCTTTATACAAAGATTCCGGAGCAGTTTTTGTTTCGTCTATATCTTAAAAAATGGCTGAGTTATAGCATTTTGAATTTCTAGCGTGGCTGACATTTTGAAACGTCCTGAATTTTGTCACGCGATAAAAGGCGTATTTATGAACCGATTTGGATGTAACTTCGTTTGTACATAGTACAGACCAATGTCTCGACCGAGTTCGTTGGCCAGCTTCATCCGCCATCTTGTTTAAAAATGGCAGCCATTTAAATTTTTAAGAAAAATTTAAATTTGAAATGTGGTACCAAAAAATTGAAAATCGAAAAAATATTTTTTTTATGTATTTGACCTTGATACAAAGATTCGGGAGCAGTTTTTGTTTCGTCTATATCTCAAAAAATGGCTGAGTTATAGCATTTTGAATTTCTAGCGTGGCTGACATTTTGAAACGTCCTGATATTTGTCACGTGATAACAGGTGTATTTATGAACCGATTTGGATGTACTTTGGTGTGTACATAGTACATACAAATATCTCGACCGAGTTCGTTGGCCAGCTTCATCCGCCCTCTTGTTTCAAAATGGCGGCCATTTAAAAAAAAATTTAATTTTAAATTTAAAATGAGATACCAAAATATTAGAAAATGAAAAAGAATTTTTTTGTATGTGTTTGACCTTAATACAAAGATCCCGGAACAGTTTTTGTTTCGTCTATATTTAAAAAAATGGCTGAGTTATAGCGTTTTTATTTCTATTGTGGCTGACATTTTAAAACGACCTGATTTTTGTCACGCGATAACAAACGTATTTATGAACCGATTTGGATGTTATTTGGTCTGTACATAGTACATATCAATGTCTCGACCGAGTTCGTTGGCCAGCTTCATTCGCCATCTTGTTTCAAAAGGGTTGCCATTTAAAAAAAAAATAAATTTAAAATTTAAAATGAGGTATTAAAAAATTGGAAAATGAAAAAGATTTTTTTATGTGTTTGGCCTTGATACAAAGATTCTGGAGTAGATTTTGTTTCTGAAAATTTGTTCTTTTGTTTATATCTTAAAAAATGGTTGAATTATAGCACTTTGAATTTCTAGTATGGCTAACGTTTTGAAACGATCTTGTATTTGTCACGCGATAACACACGTATTCGCCTATTTCCATGTGAGAAAGCATTTGGATAGTATACATCAACATCTCAGCCAAATATAAGTTACTTTAAATAAAAGCAGCTTGGATAAAGCTGACTAAAAGCTGACTAAAAGCTGACTTCGTGAAATTCTCATTCATAATGATTTAGTATTGATAAAAATTAGTATTGAATCTCCTATATTCGGTTTCCACTAAATTGAGCTTCGTGTGTTTGAATAATATAAGTTGGCTTTTTTAAAATAAGGTATTTGAAAGCTACCTCTTCCTCCCGGCACTGGCCGGAAGGACTTTTTAGAGATAAATTCTCGGCATGAAAATCGCAAGAGATTATTTTGATTCCAATTACACCAATCACGATTTTGCTCAATATTAAATAAGACATTTAAATCAGAGGAATGCATTCTTAAAATCATTTATACGAGTGCAAAACTGCAGTCAAGGTTCGTTTTATATATTTTAATTAACATTTTTTTAACATAACTTACTTCGAGGGGAGGGGGAATCTCGGGTTTATCGGGAATTCTGGTGAATGTACGGAGAACAGATTTTAAATAAAAACACAAAAACTTTTTAGATATTACCATTACGTTTTTTAAGCAGGATATTTTTTTCTTTCTTTCTTTTCTAGCTTTATCTTTGACTCTCATATGTGACTCAGAAAAATATATTGAATTTTATATTTTTATGGTTTAATAAAGTATTATTAATGTTTTCCACATTTTTATAAAGTAGAAATAATATAACAAATAAAAAAAACATATATTAAAGTTAATATTATAAAATCCAAAACAAATTTGCATGTTCTTTTCGGAGAGAAATGCATTCTAGATGTTTATTTCTAGAATTGAAAAATAGCCTAGGTATTTTAAGTTTTATTTTATTTTTTACATTTTTAATGTATCAATTACCTAGGTACATGTTTATTATTGGAAGTTGTATAAGCATTTAGTGCTTAATTACTCCCATTTTACAGCTGAATAGACGGCTTATAACATAACTGAGAGATAAGACTTGATGATAACATAACTGAGAGATAAGACTTGATAAAAATAATAAACCACTTTATCTAAAACTTCCTACTAAAAAAAGGACTAAATTTTTGTACAAAGAAAATTTTGAGGGAAAAGCATTGTTCTCATTTTAGAGTTTATATGTATATTTTTTCTTATCAAACCCTTTTGATTATTTTTTTCCAATAAAAAAAAGGAAAGTGTTAGAGGATGTAAAGATGTTGAAACTTAATTCTTTGAAATTTAATTAAAATTATTATCCAGAAACTTCAAATAACATATTCGTATTTTTACTTACACTTAGATATAAATATAATCAATATATATAGAAAATATTAGTCTTAAAGAATTTGCATACAGTATCGAAAAAAGCAAAACTCTCTGTTAGATCGTGCCATATTTTATAAAAGAATATAGTACTACAAAGACCTGATTACTTACTGCGCACTCAGACTAAGCCGCAGCCTTGGGATTACCACAGATGCGAACACTGGAATTAATAAAATAATTAAAAAAAAAAAAAAATCTTCAAGCTTTAGGGTAAAAAATTAATTTCAAGCTGCGATATCTAAGTAAAAATAACTAAAATTTTTACTGTCTAAAGTTAGCTGTTAGTGAAAGGATTAATAAATTTGGCCTTTATTTGGAAGCAAACTTTCCGAATTTCCGACTGCATGCTGCATAGTAGAAGTATTTTCGAGAAATTCATAGTTTTATTTGATTTTTCATTACAATAAATAAAATAAAAATAATCAGAGAAAAAAAGAACTTTAACACAAATCGCATAGAATCAGGATATTACTTAAAAAGAAATATTTAAGAGAAAAAAAAAAAAAAAAAAAAAAAAAAAAATTGAACTCTAAATATTTTTTGTTGTTGTTGTTTTGAAAAATAACCTTGATATTGATTAATTTCTATATTGTTTTATGCAGTCAAATGTGAATAAGGATCCATTCAGGAATTCCCTTTTAAAAGTATGAAATGCTTTTTAAGTCAGTCAATTTACTATTTGTTAAAATATAACAAGTTAATGTTTTCAATGTAATTTTAAAGAGTATCCAAGTTTTAACATCTGTGGGCGCACAGTTGAAGGAATGCCGTACAATGGATGAAGGTCATTAAAGGATACCCTCAATAGGCAATGCAACAATCGAAGAAAAAAGGCTATGCCAAATTTGAAGATAGAGTGGTTTTTGTTTAATGAATCGGTATGGGAACAACACCTGGCTAGCTGCTCGCAGCTCTTTTCTTGTAATAGAAGCATAATTAAAAAAAAATCCCTTGTTTAAATAAGAAAATTAAAAATTTAATACACTAAAATTAGTTTTACTTGAGGCTAAATTGCTGTACTAAATAATAAAAAAAATAATTTCAATTCTTTTTTGTTTATGGTGTCTTTGGTAATGGATGTTAACATCGGACTCTATTGATAACGGCTGTAAAATGGCCGAAAGTTCTAGGGTAACGTTAAAAGTATGGGGACGATTAAAAAAAATAAATAAAAAAGACTAGAAGACAGGAATTTTGCTTTTCCAAAATTTAGTGTCGCCCAGGATGAAATATATATATATATATATACATATATGTATTGTATATAAATATGAATAATACAAAACATATTTCAGTTTTAAGAATCAAAACACATGCTTTTATGTTATATAAAATGACGTTAATTGCATCCCCTGAAGAATTCCTCATTTAAGATCCTCAATTAAGGATTCCTCATTTTTCTCAGTCTTGAACAACATCTTCAGTAAAGCATTGATATGACGTCACTATCGCTAAATAATACACACACACAAAACAAACAAAAAACAAAAAACAGATGTTACTAAAAAAAAAAATCGGCAATCTAATGATTCATATGCCTTCATTTGTTTGTAATATAGGTAATTAAATTAAATATAGTTTATAATAGCTCCATGTTTTATCAGAAATCATCCATTTATATTTTTAAAAAATACCACGTATTTTAATTAAATATTTCTTTTCAGTAGTTATGGAAAAATGGCAACAAAAAGATATAATTACTATTTTCCAATTATTTTTTCTTTACTTTCTGCAGGAATGGAGTACTTCAGTTGCCAAAATTAAACAAATGGAGCTAAAGACTACAAAAAAAAAGAAAAAAAAAAAAAGAAAGAAATCTCAAAAATAAATCGAGATGCAGTTTTCAAACAAATTGCATTTAAAATAACTTTTTTTTTTCTTTCAATGCGACGGTATAAAAACTGAAAGTGTGCGAAGCTCAGAAGCTTTAAAATTTGAAGTGAAGTATTAACAGTACAATGATACAGCTGCTTGGTTTTACGAGTGGCTTATACAACTGAAAGTTATTTTCTGGAGACGACATTTCATTTGTTGGGAGAAAGAAATAGCAAATCGGGGACTAAAAACTGACACACTTTATGTAACGAAAAAAATTGTTGTTTTATAAAATTCTAATTTAAGTTTCGTGCTTTTCAAAACTGTCCGATTTTTATTTTATTTATTTATCTATTTTTAGTTCTGTATAAAAAATTATAAATTCTACAAAGTTACATAACATTGATAATAACGCATACAAAGCATATTTCAATTGGGAAAAGTTAACCATCCACCGGCGCACCCACGGGTGGGGGTGGGGGTGGGGGGGGGCATACCCCCCCCCCCACAGACCCCGAAACTTTATTAATGAAGTAATGATATAAATTTTCGTAAATTTATGAAAAGTATATTTTTTTAATAAATGTTTGGGAAAATGAAAATTTTGGAAAATATTGATTTTGTCTCAAAGTCTTTTACTTATTTTCAAATTTCTTATTAAATTTAATGTATTAGCTTGTTTAATATTTGATAATTAAAAAAAACATATATACAGTCGAACCTCGTTATCCCGACACCTGGTTTTCACGTCAGAATTTCAAAGTCTTGATTTTCTGTATATGATTTTAATGTAAATAAATTCCGGATTTCACGTCGTTGAATAATTTTCAACTCCGGATATCCCGACAGTTTAGGAAAACTATCCATTTTTCACAATCTATCTTATAAGCACGGAAATTAAGCGGTAAGAAATGTCTTAGCCAAATTTTTCACTAAAGTTTTCTAAAATAACCATTGAGATAAATGAGAAATTTTACTTCAATTCTTTATCTGAATAAATAAACTCACACACTATGAATGACCTGCTCAAGCTCCAGATAGACGCATCAGTCTACTCACGGACTTTTTGTTCTGGTCAGGCGGCGCTTTCTTGTGGTTACACGGCGTTTTTCACTCGACTAAAACCGAATCTTTGGGTTGCATTGAAATGATCAGAAATTATCTAACATCCATTTCTGAAACAACGAATATTGATTACAGTTCATTGTACAATAAAGAATTGTAGAAAGCACATCTAGAGATAAACAAACCTTAATTTATCAATGTTTCATGTAACAATAAAAAACAAGTCATCATAAATCTGATTTTTATTCTTTTTAATTTTGTTTTTGTGTTTATTTTGTTTAATAATACTGTTTTATTGCTTAAAACTGCAAGAACAGTTGTGAATTTAAAATTGTCTTAAAATAATTAAAAGTACAGCTTTTTGTAAACATACCTTGTTTACTCGCGTAATAGTCGCCCTCGCGTAACAGTCGCACCCCCATTTTAAAGCAGAAAAAAATCGTCAAAATATTTTCTACGCATAAAAGTCGCAGTCGCGTATTTGGCTTTCATTTAGAATATAGAAAATTATCAGCAGTACTTTTCCCAGAACTAGTACTCATAATGGATTCATCTGTTCTGTCACTCCCATTTATTATATACCCAATGGTCACTCCGTTCTTTAGACACCGATTCACATTACAATAGTAATTCTGGTATCTTCAGTGAAAGTGATTTATTATGAGAATTTTTTATCAAAATTTTTACAAATATCATTTGTAAATTTTATGTCTATAAAAATATTACCATAAAAAGAAAAATGGTATTTAATAAACAGCAGACTAATCTGGAAACATTTAGTATGTTACTAAATTTATTATAATGTGTTTTTTTTATACCAGTAATGTTTTAGCATTAGAGTGTACAATATTGTGTAGTAGATTTCCTCGCATAATAGTCGCACCTATATTTTCACAATGAAGAACTGGCAAAAAAAGTGCGTCTATTACGCGAGTCAACACGGTATTTCTCTCCAACTCCAGTTACCGCAACAATCCGCTTATGACGACACTTTTTTCTGGTCATTAGAGTGTCTGGATAACGAGGTTCGACTGTACTACGATTAGATAAAGAGTAAACTATTAATTTTATCTCCTTTGAAATCGCATTTTACTGTAGGGGGGGGGGGGGTATGCATGTAAGTTAAAAAAGAAAAAAAAATAACTGTCTGGATACATTTTTACTGACGGTACAAATAAATTTATACCATAGGGAAGACTGGAGATACTTGGTCTGGTCATAAAGTATACTAAAATCAATATGTAGGGTTTTGAAATATGGCAGTACATTTTAAGATGCATTATTTTAGATAATCTAGCAACATAAAATCACTTACAGCCATTTTATTTCAGCATAAAAAGGAAATATTTAAATGTTGCAAGTTCAACTTTTTTAAAGGTTTGTTTTTATTTTCTATTGTTGGAAATTCGATAAATTGAATTGTATATCATTTAAAAGTATAAACTTTATTATTCTCAATATAACATCTTTAGCAAATTAGTTTTGTTTATTTACCACCTGAAATATACATTTATGTTCTAAACACAAAATGGGGATACTTGATCCCCTTTTTCTAGGGATACTTGATCCCAGGGATCATGTATCCCCAAATAGCTAAACTTTTAATACAAACAGAAATACTTCAGTTTTGTTACTAAATACAGAACATTAGCATCAATTTAGCAAAAGGTGTTTGCGATACTTTAATTTTATTACAGCAATAGTAGGTAAATTTTCAAAGTATCTCTTTCATTGGAACTATGAAATGTTTGCGACTAAAACAGGATTCCATTATAGACAGGTTTTATTTACACTGGTGAACCATATATAGTATATATAGTAAAAGCTCAGAAAAAGCAATCGTAAGCGACCAAAAAAAGTTTTAGACAGATTCCTCCCTTAGTACATATAATTGTATGGTAATCCTTCCATCTTGAGCGCAAAAAGTTTCCATTTAAGACAGGATTCTGGTATAGTCTAGTTCTGTTTTGACAGGTTTTATTGTTATAACATAAATAACTGCATATGTGTAAATACAGCAAAACCTGTGAAAACGGAATCTTCCTTCTACAGAAAAATAGATTAGTCTCACTTAAAAGAATATCGTACAATTACACCTGACCTGCTAAAACGAAAACCGTAAATTTATCTTCTGAAAACATTATACGGTATTTTTTTAAAATTATTTTTAGAAATTCCAGTTTTTTCCCCCGCTACATCAGTTGACGCAAAGGATTATAGTCAATCTTAAAAAATTATTGGGTGTGGGGGGGGGGGCATACAACTCGATGCCTAAGGATATAATTATTCATTGTATTTCCAATCAACTTGCTGTCATTATGTTATTATAATCTGATAAAGCCATTCAGTAATAATAATAATCACCATTCAACAATGCAAAATTTTCTGACTCATTTTAAAACATAAAAGCATGATACTTGCACTCATTATTATTGAAGTGATTTGTAATCGAACAGTTAGTTATTTTACATTTCATAATAAATGAATTACATCTGGAGTTCTACGGCATTGTTGTCTCAGGACGGCAATTTCTTTTTCTTTTATGCGCTGTCAAGTCAATTCGGCTCAAAATGCCCTCTTTGACAGCCTTTTCTGAAAAATCTCCTGTCTCTCCGAAAAATGAGAAAATAAGTCATCTGAATTTCATTATGTTGTTGCACTGCAGCGAATACAATACTATATACACATAAAAAATATTACAGAAATAATGTATGTTTGATATCGTAAAATAATACATTTTGTAACATTTTTCAGTAATCTTAAAATTCAGTTACGTTGTAAAGCAAATAAGCAAAAAATCTGTACAAAAATAACAAATTTTGAATAGTTGGTTGATATTGGAAATGCAGGGATGAAAGTGCACTAAAGCCATTTTGGAACAGCAAAAATCTAATTTTAGAGCAATAAAATCCATTTTTCGAGGCGCAAAAATCTGATTTTGAAGCAGTAAAATCCATTTTTTGAGACACAAAAATCTGATTTTGAAGCAATAAAATCGATTTTTGGAGCCTCAAAAATCTGATTTTGAAGCAGTAAAATCCATTGTCGTAGCAGCAAAAATCTGATTTTGTAGCAGTAAAATCCATTTTCGTAGCAGTAAAAATCTAATTTTGTAGCAATAAAAGCTGTTTTTGGAGCATATTAAAATTCTAATTAATGCTAATAAAACTCCTAAAAATTAAAATGATTGCTATGTTGAAAATATTTTAACATTTGAAAGAATTATTAAACAGATAAAATTTCCGCGCATTTTTTGCTATCAGTGAACATTCTAAACGACAATGGGAGTTGTCGGAGTTTCCTCTTAGTCCGCACAACTTCGAAGAAAATCCTTATTATTTATATGCTGCCACCACCTATATGATTACGTGATATCGGTCACGCACTGAGAAGATTGTTTAAATGAAAACCAACGCTTTCAATTAACTAAATTAACAGTTTATTTACACACTATTTACACAACAACAAAAGACTATTTACACTTACAAACTCGGATATAGATGATCCGGTTCAACATTAAATCGAATACAGTAAATACTGGCTGTGTACGGTTAAACTACGTTAAATCACTCTCACTCTACACACGTTAAATTAGCTTTCCGGAGATCAATCTCGATCTCCCAACACATGGGCTCTAAGCCTACGCTATCCGAGCCTCTCTCAACCCTACGCACTCTCTCAGAGCTATCCAAGGAACTCACGTCCACTTTGGCACTACGCTCAAAATTGACTATCTCAGCAGACGAGATTGCCTTTTCAGGAACCCCTTGCTCCTTCTCAACGTAACCCCTCCGGAGTTTTCTACCTGGCTCCCATTTCAAACGCTTTTCTACGTTCGTGGAATTCTTTTGTCTTCTTCTCTTCCACAGACATCTCAAAAGGTTGTACACACCCCTCTCCAACTATCTTTTCCCCCCTTCATACCATCTATACATTTTCACCGGCTTAGATCCAGTTTTAGATAAGGAAAGACTGTTATTTTGAAATTCCAGTACACAGCCCATACAATATATAATGTATTAAGACAAAATAATATAGAACCTCAGTTCTAATAGTAGATGTTTCTCAGAACCTGACACCCCCCACCTTAGCGGAAAATATGCCATTTAGGGGCTAACTTTCCCCAAACATATAGTAACATCAGAGAAGAGTTCAATTGTCTATTTGCAGGTTTCTTCATTATTATTATTACATATATATATCAAGGTGTCTGAACATTCTCTACTGACATCTCTAATGAACCGTGTACTACTATTATTATTACAGAAAAACTACACATGCTAATACACTATAACACAAAATTCAAATACAATTAAACATATACAAAAAAAAAATTAAAACGTGATGACATCCCTTTCATGTTTGTCCACTATTTAGTCATTGATGCCGATGGGCTAGTAATTAACTGTTCTTCCCAGCTCTTCCTATGTAGCCTGGAAATTGCATCAGCATTTAAATGTCGTGCTCCTGGACGATGAGAAATACTCAGGTTCCAGCGTTGCAAGGCAAGAGCCCATCTAGTGAGGTTGGAGGACCTTGGGGTTGTTTCAGTGAGAAATTTTAATGGATTATGATCCGTTATGATCTCAATTTGAGATCCATATGTCCACTTTTCAAACTTCCGCAACCCGAAGAGAACACTCCAAGCCTCTTTCTCTATACTCGGCCAAGCACGCTGAGCCCCTGATAATTTCTGACTGGCAAAAGCTATCGGCTTAAACTGACCCTTTTCATCTTTTTGCGTAAGACAACATGCTACTGCCTGGTCTGAAGCATCGGCGTGAAGCTGATATTCCCGGCCTACGGTAGGTGTAGGTGTAGCCAAACACGTCACGTTACATAACTCATCTTTAAGGGTATTAAATGCTTCTTCTGCCCTTTCATCCCATGGTACAGTATTTTTAACTTTCCCTTTAGTTAATTCCGTTAAAGGTATAGCAATTTCTGCATAATTTGGAATATAAGATCGATAGAATCCCATTAATCCCAAAACAGATCTAACTTCCTTTTTAGTTTTCGGTCTCTTTAAACCCCTTATTGCTCCTATTTTCTCCTCATCAGGTGCATGCGTTCCACCCCCAATTACATGACCTAAAAACTTAGTCAATTTCTCTCCAAATTTACATTTATCCAGTCTAATCGTAAAATTTCTATTTTTAAATTCTTCTATAACAGACCTAGCATGCCCACAATGCTCTTCCCAAGTGTCGGAGAAAATGATGACATCATCAATATATGCTTGTGCATACCTCCGATGATCTTGAAGAACCTCATTCATATCGTTTTGAAACGTAGCAGCTGCCCCTGACAAACAAAAAGGCATAGTACTCCACTGATAACTCCCATTATGAGTTGTAAAAGCTGTCAAATGTTTAAATTCCTCCGCCATTTTAATCTGCCAATAACCCCTCAATAAATCGATCGAAGATAAATATTTAGCTGCCCCCGCAGTATACATGATTACCTGCGAATCTTTCATAGGAAATCTTGGGACCTGCGTTACTGAATTTAAAGCTCTATAATCAATGCAAAGCCTAACAGTTGCGTCTTTTTTCGCCACGCAAACAATTGGATGACTGATTTCTGCATTTGATACTTCGATTAGATTTAACTCTAATAACTCCTGAATCTGTCTATCTACTTCCTCTTTATAAGCAACAGGTACACTATATAACTTTGGCTTTTTCCTTGCCACATCCGGTTTCAAATCAATACGGTGCTCCCCTACTTCCGCTGGTCGCACAGGAACCATAAATGCCTCTTTATTATCCCTCAAAATGGACTTTATATCCTTGACTAGACTATTAGATAACCCTTTTATTTCGAACCTTTCTATGTCCCGTTCTACTTCTTGTTCCCGGTTTAAAATAGGAATTTCCCCAACTTCTCCAAATTCTTCATCACCTTCAAAAACAATATTAACTATGTTACACCTGACCACAAATTCCCCTTTATTTTGATATACATACTTTTTGCTACCATCCGCCATCTCAACTAAAACTCTATCACGCACTTTCACTTTTCTAGATAATTGACATTCTAGACATGATTTACAGAATTTTTTAGCTTCTTTAGCCATACCTTCCCAATAAAAAGTTTGCCTAATTCTCTCTAAGGTTTTCTTTGCCGCGTGATTTTCTCCCTCATTAGAAACATGCGCTGACTTATGATTCCTTCTCTTTTGAGTTTAGGCACTACTAATTTAGCTATAGCTTCTTTTACAAATTTATCTTTATGATAAAATAAGTCCTTTTCAATATAATAACCCCCTTTATCAATTTTAGCTAATTCCCAAGCTCTCTCTAACTCTTTACATTCAAATTGGGATTTCTTAAATATATCTGAATTACTAATGATAACGTTAATATTTTCCTCTACTTTCGTTTTTTCTGCATTTTGACTTTGTAAATTTTCCGATCTCGCTTCTATTGCGTAAACATTACAATTATCGCTACTCATATCTTTCCTTTCACTCGAGTTATCAATGCCAATTTCCGAACTTTCTAATTCTTGGGACTCTAGCAATGGCTCCTCGCGATTGATCCCTGACAACTCATTAATCCCCTCGGGATGTAAAATTACCTGCTCATTAATATTATCGGTCACCGCACAAAGTACTTCCTGATCAATTATATTAGTTTGTCCGAATTGCGGAATAGCTAACGGTAATTTAACCAACGGTGATTTAACTGCTTCACCAAATAATCCTTGTAAATAAATACTACCCGCTCCTTTTAATTTCTCTTCCGATACCAAATCTTTATGAATAACGCTAATTACACATCCAGAATCGACCAATCCTTTTGCTTTTTGCCCATTTACACTAACTTCAATTTTCTCAAGTTTATTTAATTTCTCACCAATAACATTAGTTCTCTGTTCGGCCTTTGCCGATATCCTCGCCACAATAGCTCCCTTCGGTAACTCTTTATTTCCTTTCACGACAATCTTATTTACACCCGCTTTCTGTTCACACCCTTTACTAGCATTATTATTACCCTCATTACCCACTTTATTACAAAAACGTTGGTAATGACCCCTTAAACGATATTTGAAGCATCTAGGAGCTGAATCATCACTAGGTTTCTTAAAATCAGTTTTCCTACCCGAAAAAGAATTAGTCTCATTACTTCCGTTTTGCCTCCAATTACCACTTAATTTACTATCCTCCCTCGGTTTCCCCTTTTCACTGTTTACATATCTATCTTTACCCTTAAAACTTTTATACGTAACCGCATAAGACTTGTGTTTAGCGTCAAAATAATTGTCCCATTCTTTAGCAATTTTAGAAGCTTCTAACCATTTACTCTGCTGAGTTAACCCAATATATGATGCGGTTTCTTCATCTAACGTGTTTAATAACTTATCCGTAATTATTAACTGGTTGACCTTTTCATATGAGTCAGTACCCCTAATCTTACAATAATTTTCCCATGTTGCTATTAAACGCGATACAAATAATACATGAGTTTCATTCTGGTTTCTTCTAGCCTTCTTAAAGTTTTCCAAACACGCCTTCGGTGTCGGCTCGTGTTCCCTTAGAACTAATTCCTTTAATTCCTCATAACTCTCAATTTGTTCCCTAGTGGTATAAATTAACAAATTATCTGCTTTATCTCCTAGCATATTTAGTAGAATTTCGGCCTGCTGGTTTTCCGGTACATTTTTAGATTTGAATGCCCTTTCTAAACTGTTGAAAAATAAATTCCATCCCTCAGTCCCTTCTGGTACTTTGATAGACAGAGTTTTAACACTTTTGATCAATTTTTCTAGGTTACTTTCATTATTAGATTCCCTAGACCCATTTGAGTTATTTGTCGAACCTTGTACCCTTAGCCTCTCCATTTCTAATTCATGTTCCATCCTTAATTTTTCAGCCCTCTCTTCTCTTTCTAACTTTTTAGCCCTCTCTTCTCTTTCTAACTTTTCGCGCTCTATCTTTTCCCGTTCAACCCTTTCTACTCTTTCGCGCTCTAACTTTTCGCGCTCTAATTTTTCCTGTTTTTCTTCGCGTTCTAATCGCTCCGCAACAATAGTGTTAGATAATTCCTTAATAGCCCCCTCATCATAGTCACCGCTGTCCATTATCTTTTTCTTAAGCTGAAATCTGGTATCTTCCGTGAATTCAACCCCCCAACTCTTCGGCTATCATCTGAAGATCCACCCTTTTTAGTTTCAATAAGAAAGCCATACCTTCACCGATTACTATTACCAACCTACAATAGTATTTAAACCTACCAAATTAATATTTCCTAAATTTCTACTTTAGTACAGTTACCTCCACTTATTATACTAATTAATACATTTCAGATAATCGATGTATTATATTTCTAAATTAACCTACTGTATAATCTTGATTTTCCTCAACTATTTATATCACACAATTTACTTCCAATAAAACAAAAGGTAAAGCAATAATTTCGATTTGATTACTATGCAATACAGATTCCACTTTATACAATTAGATAATAACATACAATTTACATAATAATACTGATACGTTGCAAATTGAATAAAAGTATTGATTTCAATAGAAACATCCACATAAAGAAAAATTGTATAACATACACATATAAATTTCTACAATTATCCTCAATAAAATATTTCCAAATTCAACAATGGTTCTCACATTTAAAACAAATAAAATCAAAACCTTCACTTTTTTTTCCTTGTAAGTCTTTTTTTTTTCTTTCCGAAATTTACTTCTAGCCAATTAAAATTCTAAGCAAACGTTCATTACTCGTTTGTTATCAACTCTTCAAGCTTAGAACAGTATTGCTTCATTTAAATATTACTTTACTAATGATTTAAATTTAAGTAAATTCAATTATTCCTTCCAACTATTATTAACACAATGCATCAATTTTGTTCACTACCATTATTAATAAAAAAAAAAAAAAAAAAAAAAAAAAAAAAAAAAAAAAAAAAAAATAGAAAATCAATATTAGTATAAGTTATGATGACTTTTTCTTAAAACAATAGTAAATATGGCTCTTAATATCTCCTATCTATCTGAACACAATTACTTTATTGCACATAAATTATCTTAAATTACTATTACTTGTACAACAACAAATACATTTGGTTCGAGAATGTCAGCAGACAGAAATGATCAAAACGCCTTACCTTATACTTTATCTGCTGGGGTACTCCGCTGCTCACACGTAGTTTCCCGATAAATTCAATATTTCACCCTTTAAAGTCACTTTGATGCTATTCAACACTCAGGCTGTAATACACCGTAATTTGATTCACTGTAGCGATGATAGGGCACAAACACTATTTCGGTTCGCCGCAACGAAGATAGGGCACAAAACTTTAGTTCGGTTCGCTGTAACGATGATAGGGCACAACACTTTAGTTTGGTTCGCTGTAACGATGATAGGACACAACACTTTAGTTCGGTTCGTTGTAACGCTGATAGGGCACACACACCCTGTATTTCTGCTCGACGCTTGGTTTTTATCTCTCTAAAATTCCGCTCGACGTTCCGGCATTTCCACGCAAGAATTCCACTGGGTGCTCCGGCACTAACACACTGCAACGCGGCTCGTTGGTCACTGGTCCAAGACGATTCTATCCCGTCGCTGCCATCAATTTGTCGGAGTTTCCTCTTAGTCCGCACAACTTCAAAGAAAATACTTATTATTTATATGCTGCCACCACCGATATGATTACGTGATATCGGTCAAGCACTGAGAAGATTGTTTAAATGAAAACCAACGCTTTCAATTAACTAAATTAACAGTTTATTTACACACTTTTTATACAACAACAAAAGAATATTTACACTTACAAACTCGGATATAGATGATCCGGTTCAACATTAAATCGAATACAGTAAATGCTAGCTGTGTACGGTTAAACTACGTTAAATCACTCTCACTCTACACACGTTAAATTAGCTTTCCGGAGATCAATCTCGATCTCCCAACACATGGGTTCTAAGCCTACGCTATCCGAGCCTCTCTCAACCCTACGCATTCCCTCAGAGCTATCCAAGGAACTCACGACCACTTTGCGCACTACGCTCAAAACTGACTATCTCAGCAGACGAGATTGCCTTTTCAGGAACCCCTTGCTCCTTCTCAACGTATCCCCTCCGGAGTTTTCTACCTGGCTCCCATTTCAAACGCTTTTCTTCGTTCGTGGAATTCTTTTGTCTTCTTCTCTTCCACAGACATCTCAAAAGGTTGTACACACCCCTCTCCAACAATCTTTTTTCCCCTTCATACCATCTATACATTTTCACCGGCTTAGATCCAGTTTTAGATAAGAATAGACTGTTATTTTGAAATTCCAGTACACAGCCCATACAATATATAATATATTAAGACAAAATAATATAGAACCTCAGTTCTAATAGTAGATGTTTCTCAGAACCTGACAGGAGTATCGATTGAATAATGAAAAATTAGCAGCAGAAAGAAAAAAAAAAGTCTGTTTATTTGGAGGCTTGAGATTGCGCGATCTTTTGACGAAATTCACCGTTTTTCCGAGATTTTTTCCCGCGATCCTTTGACAATTCGCCTTTATTCAGAGATCATGTGACGAAATTCGCGTTTTTTGCGTGATTCTTTGACGAAATTTGCTTTTTTTCCACGATATTTTGACAAAATTCGTAATTTTTTTTGCAATCTTTTGAAGAAATTTGCATTTTTTCGCAAACTTTAGACGAAATTAACATTTTTCCGCGATCATTTGACAGAATTCGCATTTATTCTGCGAACTTTTGATGAAATTCGCAATTTTTCTGAGATTTTTGAAAAAATTCTCATTTTTCCCGCCATCTGTTTTTTGGCAATCTTTTCATAAAATTCGCGTTTTATTCTGAAACCATTTAACAAATTCGCGATTTGTCCTTTCCCCCTTTAATGAAATTTACCTTGTATCCACGCCCCCCCCCCCCTTTAACGAAATTCTCGTTTTTCAGCGATCCTTATGATGAAGTAGTTATTTTTCCGCAGTTCTTTGACTAAATCCTTTTTTTTCCTGCAATCTAAAGAGGAAATTTGAGTTTTTTTAGCGGTACTATGTCGAAATTGTTTTTTTTTTCGCGATCGTTTGACGATAATCGGGTTTTTTCGGCGACCATTTGCCGAAATTCGTGATATTTTTTATGTACGAATTTCCGGATTGATGACCGATTTTTTTTTAATTTTCGAAACAAATCACACATGCGAGAAACAGTAAAAAAGCAGAAAATCGTGGATTCGCGGAAGAATTTAATGCCTGAGTGCGTTTTGGGCGCAGGCTTGAAGCAAAATACTATTTCTGCGCAGATATGCGAAAAATGCGCGGCACCTCAAATCCTGGAAGTGGTTATAGTAAATTTCAGCGACTTTTGCTGTGCGCAAACGCTGTTGGTTACTGACTAGTGCAATAGAAATATACTAGCCCCCCCCAGAGCAAAATCCTGGGTGCGCCAATGTCACATCATTAATGGCAATTTCGAGCTGTAAATAAAACATATTTCAAGCGATTACCTACACTAGATGTTTTTTAAACCATTCGATTGGTCTTTATGGAGGTAGGGGGATATTTTGATACACAGACAGGTAGACAAAAATTAAGATAAAATAATAAAATTTCGATTACGTTGAAAAGTATTAAAAAAGATGCTGCACAAAGTCGTCTTAATAAGTACATATATTTTATATCTACCCATATTTTTTAATGGTATCATTGATTTTTATATCCTTTTCTGTCTGAATTCATTAATTATTCCTATTGTAAATTTTAATGATATTTTTAAAAAATATGTTTCGCTGCTAGTCTGTTGCACTTTGCTATAATTTTTTTCTCAAAACGCCTCGATTAACGCGGGATTCGGATATGTTATTCGTTGAGATATCAGTGTTGTCTTTTAAAACACTTTATTATTGTTTCATTGAAAAATTTTAGAAATCCTGCACATATTCAAAATATGTTTAGTAATTTAGCAAGTGAAGTAAATTATAATATTTCTTGCTTAGTGTGCAAATTATTTAAAATATGTTTAACAATTAGCAACCGAAGTACACAGTGATTTTACTTGCTCCATACGCAATCTATATATATATTACGCTATCTTATGCAGCACAGAAATCGCGATTATTTGTTAATTGTTTAATGGCAACGCGCGAATGAAACACATCTCATTGGTTATTGAAAAGCATTTAATGCATCTCCATACCTATAAGAAAGGTTACCATAGGGGGCAGGTTGTTCTGTCGCCAAATGCAGCCAAGTTTGCGTCAGCTTGGTGCTATATCACCACATTTGGCGACCAAAATGAATCGTCAAAGTGACGCCAGCTTGGCGATATCTCTAATATTTTTCCAAATTCCCATAGACTTCAATTGTAAACCAATAGGGTTTATTTGCTTACAGAAAATAAAAAAATGAGATATTTTAATTCAACAAAAACTGATATTAGCTGGGATTATATAAATTATATTTAACGGAGTCCATGTAAATTAAATTATGAATAAAAATAACACGATACAATGCTTAGCATGCTTTCCCAAACATAAATTTTAAGGCAGACTAAACTGGTCACCAAGGGCGACTAGTTGTTAATAATGTCCTGGTTTGCCGGTGTGTATTACGTCGTGTTTTGACGGTGTGTATTACGTCCTGGTTTGACGGTGCGTTTTACGTCCTGGTTTGACGGTGTGTTTTACGTCCTGGTTTGATGGTATGTATTACGTCCTGGTTTGACGGTGTGTATTACGTCCTGGTTTGACGGTGTGTATTACGTCTTGGTTTGACGGTGTGTATAACGTCCTGGTTTGACGGTGTGTATAACGTGCTGGTTTGACGGTGTGTATAACGTCCTGGTTTGATGGTGTGTATAACGTCCTGGTTTGACGGTGTGTATTAAGTCCTGGTTTGACGGTGTGTATTAAGTCCTGGTTTGACGGTGTGTATTAAGTCCTGGTTTGACGGTGTGTATTATGTCCTGGTTTGACGGTGTGTATTACGTCCTGGATTGACGGTGTGTATTACGTCCCCGCTCTCCGGTGTGTATTACGTCCCCGCTCTCCGGTGTGTATTACGTCCTGGCTTGACGGCGTGTATTACGTCGTGGCTTGCTGATGTGTATTACATATTCGATTGTCGGTGTGTATTACGTCTCTGTTCATAGGTGCGTATTTGTTCTTACTTTTCGGTGCGTATTATGTGCTCACTTGTCGATCGGTATTACGCCCTAGGTTGCGAATCTGCATTTAGGCCGTCGATTGACGTTGACTAAGTCGGTTTATTACGTCGTTGATTGCTGGTGCGTATACCGTTTTCGCTTGCTGCGTGAATTACGTCCTTGCATACATGTACTGGTTAGTTTCTCACTTTGCGAATTGCAAAGCGTCCTCGTTTATTGATGTTTAAAGTGCCCTCGTTTTATGGCGTGTATGTCTGCATTCGTGGATGTGTTTATGGATATAATTTATGCATTAATTTCATGCATATTAGCAGAGTGTTTAATTGCCAACCTCGTTTAATTATTTTTTTGTATAATTCAAATATTATTTTTAATCCACATAAACATTGCAACATTTCTGCTATGTTATTCTGCTAAACAATACTAAACAAACAGCAACTTATGCATCCGTTACATTTTTATAATTTTTCATCTTTCAAAAGTTAAAAAAAAAAAAATGATTTCATTCCCGTAATTAGAAGCAAAACATTCTTATGGCGCAAAAAAAAAAAAAAAAAAAAAAAAAAAAAAAAAAAAAAAAATTAACGACTTTTTGGAAAATGATTTTTTCAAAGACTGAAATTTAAGACATAAAAAATCGCACGGAGTTGATCATACATTACGCACGCCACTAATAGCGTTATTACACGTAAAAATTGCAAGCGACAGTAATCGCCTGCGACTCGTCAGATTTCCTGAAACTTACGTATTATCCAAGCATTTCATTGGTTGTTCGGGAAAAGGCTTTTCCATCGTCAGACTTTCAAGAAATCTGACGACCAATTTTAAATGAAATTTCATTCTTAAACTTCTAAACATCCCACAAAATTACTTTTTATACCGTCGTATAGAGAAAAAAATGTACTTTTAAACGCAATTTGTTTGAAAGCTGTATCTCAATTTGTTTAGGATTTGTTACCTTTTTTTGTAGTTTTTATTACTTTTTGTCATAGTGGCAACAGAAGTATCCATCTCTGTTGAAAGTAAAGGGTAAATACAGATTTCTGTATAGACCAATCAGAAAACGAATAAAATGCAGATTCAACCAATAGAACGTTTCAGATATGCTTTTGATTTCCTACCCTGACAGAGAACAATAACCATTTTCCCAAATGGTTAAAATAATAATAATAATATATATAATTTTGTAATTTTATTTTATTTATGCTTTTTTTTAAATTTAATGTTTAGAAAATTTCTCTTTTTTAACTAATTTTTATAAAGTTTTAATGATATTCGTGACAGTTATGTAATAATTAAAAAAAAAAGACCTTTTCAAAATCTAATCAGTTTATATTAAGGCGCAACTACATATAAAATTGATTGCTTGCTGATGATTCCTGAAATTCTGTCCATTACTTTTTGAACTAGGGCGGCTGCAAAAATTTCTGTCACACACAAAGACCCACAAACCCACAGCAGACAGAGAGAATTTTTCCAAAAGTAGTCAAATCGTGTTAAGAATATCCCAAAATGTATAAATTCGTCAAAAAAGGATGTCGAAAATTTTCGTGATTCCAATACTTTCTTCTTATGTACATAAAAAAAGGTAAAAAAATAAAACATTAAAATGTATTTAATGATTAAAATCTGAAATATATTTTTTACACTCATAAACGATCAACGTGTAAATTATAGAGTTGCATGAAACTTTTTCAGAATGTCCGGGGTTGATTGTGTGTATCATAACAGTAAATGTCCTCAATTGATTGTAAAATAATGAAGTCCTCAATTGATTGTGTGTATCGAGTTCACTGTGTGTATAGGTGTGTATCAATGTCCTCATTTACATTGCGAAAATACATATTGCGAAATTTTTAAATTTTAAGAAAAAGCAAAGTTGATTCGTATTTAATGGAGTATAAGTAATAGTTTTTCACCGAAAATAAACTTCTAAGTCGGTTATTTTTGAAGTCCCCAATTGGCGGTGTATACACAAAGTCCTGAGTTTGCACGTCTTGCCAACCTGTGTGTGTGTGCGCGTGTGTGTGTGTGTGTGTAAATTTTATCTTAAAAACGGCTCTAACGATTTTGACGAAATTTTGCATTTTACCATTTTCGGGCATGATAAGACCATTGGGCTAGGTCACGTGTTCGAGAAAATTCGATTAGTGGGTCATTTTCGGTCGTAATGGGTCAAGGTCAAGCTAATTATATCTAAAAAACGGCTCAATCGATTTTGACCAAATTTCACATCCAACCGTTTTTCGACACGAGGAAACTTTTGGGCTAGGTCACATGTTCAAGAAACTTCGATTAGTGAGTCATTTTTGGGTCACTATGAGTCAAGCCAATTTTATCTCAAAAACGGCTCTAACGATTTTCGCTAAACTCTATATTCTACAGTTTTGGATTACGAGAAAACTATTGCGCTAAGTCACATGTTCGAGAAAATTCGTTTAGTGGGTCATTTTTGGGTCACCGTGGGTCAAGCTAACTTTATCTAGATAACTTCTTTAACGATTTTGACGAAATTTTGTACCCTACTGTTTTCGGGCACGAAAAGACCATTGGGATGGGTCTCGTCTTCGAGAAAATTCCATTAGTGGGTCATTTTGGGTCATAATGGGTCAGGGTCAAGTTAATTATATCTAGAGAACGGCTCAATCGATTTTGACTAAATTTTGTATCTAATCAAAATTTGGTTTAGAGGTAATCGCTCGTGATTATCAGTTAATTACAAATAATCAGTGCAAGCTGCACTATTGCCTGTACAGGGTCCCTACAGGTCAGGGAATTTCCGTGACTACTTGTCAGATAAATACTAGTATTTTCTTATAGTGAAACTAGCCTTATGTAATCAAGTGATTACATAAGGCGAAATTTTTTAATAAGAAAATACTGCTATTTTTCCTGGAACCATAGAAACCCTGCTATAGTTTATCGAGCTTTTACTTAGTTTACATTAAGTCAGAATTAAAAAAAAAAAAACTTTTCATTGAATTATATATTTTTAATATTCTTCATCTAAAAGTAGTGATAAAATTTTTTTTTCTAATATTTAAAATTTTACTGTAATTTCAAACAAAATAAATGCGTTATAACTTATTTTTAGAGAGAACATTTTAGAGTCCATTTGATAAAGTTTCGAAAAATTACACCTATTTCAACCTTTGAAAAGTTATTATAAACTTATATGAAAGGAATTCTAATTATAATAATCTTAATTATTTATTGTCGTTCCAGTAAAAAAAATCCGTTTGTATTTCAGGACACTTCGCAAAAGGTAGTTTTCGTCACTTTCAAAATTTATTTCTGCTGTAGTTTATTATAAAAAATTTAGTGCGACTCAGCAAATAGACGTGAGGGAAGTCCCAGTTGATTTTAAACAGAGTCAAAACATTGAATAGTTTAAAACATGAAATATATTATATGAACTTTAAAAAGTTCACTGTTTTACTTAATAGGTGACAAAAATAATAAAAGAGATGTTACAAGTTAAAAATATGCATTTTATTTAAAACTTCTTAGCACTTTCAGGCTTTTCCAAGCTCTTCATCATAGAATATTTGGTACTACTTGGTTATCCCGTCGACCAATTTCGCCAAATTATACAAATCGCCAAACTATTCGCCAAATTATACAAATTGACAAATTTCATTTCAATTAACGAAAGAACAAATCAATTAGTAAAACATTAATTAAACAAAAACATAATTTGAAGAACCAAAAAGAAAAAAAAAATCCTATATTGTTTAAGCCCGAGAAGGGACAGATATTAAGATATTTCATTCAATTAGTTCTACATTTAATGTTAAAGTTTTGTAGTTAAGCCAATGGAAGATTAAAAAATAAAAATAAAATTCATACAATATGATACTTAAAACACCCTAAAAATTAGATTACGTTCAAATGAAATCGAAATAAATCTTAGACTTCTTCCATTTTTAATTGAAAATTCTTGTATTGCAGATTTTGTATTTTGTTTATGACAATTGTATATAAAATGATAAGATGCATGCAAAATACAAAACTTTAAAAAAAAAAGTCTAAGATTTATTTCAATTTCATTTGAACGGAATCTAATTTTTTGGGGTGTTTTAAGAATCATATTGTATGAATTTTATTTTTATTTTTTAATCTTCAATTGACTTAACTAATTTGTTACAAAAATTTAACATTAAATGTAGAACTAGGAAATAATTTTTTTTTTATTTTTTAATTTGTTCTTCAAATTATGTTTTTCTTTAATATGTCAAGTTTTTTAATAACTACTGCATTCAGACGAATTCATTTCAAAATTAATAGAGGGTATCACCATCAGACTTTGATGTATGCGGTATTGCATCACAATGTGTGATGCAGTTTACCAATGTATAATTCAAAATATTTCACCACTGTAGTAATGCAAGTTGCTGTAGTGTAGACAAAAACTTCCAATCTGAACGTAAAAAATCTATAATCAAAACGTAAAAAATTAACTTCATTTAAATTTAGATACCCTATTTCTCACTCAGGAACACTATGAATGCAAAAATAAATTGCGTTGAATCCTTACTGCCAATATTTAACAATATTATAGCTGTAATACAGTAAAAAATAAAAAATAAAACTTTTTCTTAAATTTTGTTACCTTATTCTCTCCCAAGGGGTGATGCAAACACATCAGAAAATTATTACCTAAGTTTAACTTGGGGTATAAATGGTTCTCATCTCGAAAAAAAAAAATACATTTTAAAATTTAAGTTATGTAATTCCTCACTAAGTTTGCTGCCTGCGTAAAAATAGCTATCCATTTGAAACTTTTTACTAAAGCATAAACTTGACCAAAGCAAAAACTTATTCTGGAAAATATCCTTTTTATTTCCACCATGACGCCCTATTCACCTTTTTAATTCTTGAAAAAAAAAAAAAAAAGACTAGTTTAATATTTCACATGGAAATGTTTATACTAAAAAGAAATAAATTATTATTACGGCTTTTGAAATTTTTGCAACAATGAAGAAAAAATGTTTACATTTTCTATGGAAAATGTCCATTGATTCTCAATGAAAAATGAGAAATTTGGAATTATTAAGAAAAATATTTGAATAATGTAAAAAAAAAAAAAAAAAATGGCCCATGTTTCCCTCTGGGTTATAATTCACCCATATGCAAAGGCATTTTACCATTCGTTTTGACCCTGGCGCCAGGCAAACGTTTTTACACTTTAAATTTACAATATCATTAGAATTAGTAAAGAATAAAAAATGAGTGGCATTAGGGACAAAAAGGTGGGAAGAAAAAATGAAAAAGTTATGATCTCCATAGGCTTTTGTATGTTAAATTAACATTGAGAAGTGACACTGGAAATAAATAAGTATTGCGCTGCCGCGCAATACTTAAATAAAAATACAAATAAAAAGTTGAATTAAAAATCACTTGATGACGTAACAAACACGCGTATCGTGTTTAATGTCAAGAGATTGTGACATTTACGATCAACCATTATTGGCATTTAATCTTATAGTTTGGCGATAGTTTTTTGGTCGACGGGATAATCAAGTAGTACTCAAATAATTTAGTAAAGCATTAAAAATATATAAATAAAACGTCGAATTAAAAAGACTTGATGACGTAACAAACACATGTTTAATGTCAAGTGAATGTGACATTTGCGATCATCCATTATTGTCATTTAATCTTAACGTTTGGCGAAAGTGTTTTGGTCGACGGGATAATCAAGTAGCACCGAATATTTTAATAATTATTTGCTGTTTATTTATACAAATGCGTCACTTCGTTTTGAAAATGAGAGAGCCAATAATTGTTAGAGGAGCCAATAATTGTTAGAGTTGAATGTAGAAGTAGCAATTTCTTGGATTGAATTTAATTATAGAAAATATATACTGCTATTAACTGCAGTTCCATTTATATTAAGTTCAATCCAAGAAACTGCTACTTCTACTTTCAACTCTAATAATTATTTGCTCTCTCATTTTCAAAAAGAAGTGATGTATTTGCATAAATAAACAGCAATTAGTTATTAAAATATTCTCTTATGAAGAGCTTGGAAAAGCTTGAAAGTACCAAGAAGTTTTAAATGAAATGCATATTTTTAACTTGTAACATCTCTTTTATTATTTTAGTCACCTTTTAAGTAAAACAGTGAACTTTTTAAAATTCATATAAAATATTTCATGTTTGAATCAAAGTGGAACATTGCGTTTCGTCTTATGATATTATTCATTATTGAACAGTTTGTCAAATTTAACAAAAGAGGTGTTGAAAATACTTCATTATAAATTTTCCGAAAAAATCTTCCTTTACAAAATAATAATTCTGATAAAGACATTTAATTTATGTGAAAGAAGCCCGATAAATTTTACTTTTGCAAATTCTTGCAAAGGTGCTAAAAATGATTCATTAAGCTAACAGCTATTTAAAATTAGAATTCAAAATGTTTAATTTTTTAGCATTTAATTGTTCAATAACGTTTCAGTTGCTCCGCATTCTTTCATACACAGTCCCTAATTTTGTCCTCTATTTGGAAAACCGAACTTTTCACTTAAAAAATATTTTACAGGGGAAAAAAGTATTAGTAAAAGTAGTTTTTTTTTTTTTTTTTTTTTTTTTTTTTTTTTTTTTTTTTAAATCATTGTTTTATGAGTATCCATTGTTCATTTTGAAAATCACTCCTAATTTTTTGACTGCAATTAAGGTTTTTTCCCAAAGGCACCAAATTCGATTTGGAAAAAATCGCAGCTTTTTTTTTTTTACATTTGGTAGAAAGCGCAAGCTAATGAATTTATTAAAAATATATAAATTTTGCTTTGTTTCATTTTTAAGATAAGGGAACAGAAAAGAAATGAAACATTATTTAAACTACCTTTTGGACTTTTAAATTGATTTCTCTACATATAATTGTAAATTAATTAAAATTAAATTATTAATTGATGAAAACATATGTATTTTTAAATATTACACTCTTCATCTATAATTTGTTTTCTACTCTTTAGCCTTTGAAAT
Organism: Maratus speciosus; assembly: GCA_963932465.1. NCBI lineage: Eukaryota > Metazoa > Arthropoda > Arachnida > Araneae > Salticidae > Maratus > Maratus speciosus. Next base: position 388,171,433 of record OZ010791.1, read on the forward strand.
GTTTCATTGTTACATTTTCACAGCCATTTAGCATATTTTGGCAAGCGTTTTATTGGCGCATCATTAAACCCATTGTTGTTCCAATTCGTACAGAATTGTAGGAATTACAGGGAATATTTGGCAATTTATCACCTGTGGCAGGCTAACTGAAATCAATTAATTTATAATTAAGTTTTAAAAATATTAAAATGTTGTATTATCATCGAAACATACCTGTGAATGTAATATCTTTAATTCTAACATATCAGGAAGTGGATTAAAAACAGTTTTCAAAATTCCATCTTTACATACAAAAGTCAGGTTGAGTTAAATACAAGAACGTAAAAAGGAAAAAAAATTGAATCCAATTTACTTAGATATAATTACTTAACACCAGATTATTTTTAACACAATTATTCTAATTGGTAAACAAATCATATTAGATGTAAATTTCCAACTGGGCAAAAAATGTCCGGACCAGGATTCGAACACGGGACCTCCTGGCTGAAGCCGTCAGTGCTCTGCCTAGAATAATTGTGTTAAAAATAATCTAGTGTAATTTCATATCCAGCGATTTCTGGAGTTCCATTACCTGAGAATTATTCTGTCGAGCTTAAGTAGGTTTCAGACCAGATGCTGTAATTATCAAGGTTAGCTGGGTGAAAAAGTTCGACCAGAATCGTCCGGGATAGCTCAGATGGCAGAGCACTGGCGGCTTCAGCCAGGAGGTCCCGGGTTCGAATCCTGGTCCGGACATTTTTCGCCCAGTTGGAAATTTACATCTAATATAATTACTTAAGTTTACATAAATGCTCTTCAATAGAGGCCAGTCTTTTGATAATCAAATTCCTAATTTCATAGCCAAATATTGCATTTGGCCTTTAGAATGTTAGAGTAAAAACAGATTTTACTTAAGGTTTTAAATATTCCCAAACATTTTAAAAATTGTTCTAAGGAGAATTGTTATCAGGAGAATTTATCGAGAAATCAAGAGGTGACTCTCTGACAGAGGTGCCTGTGTGTTGAATTAATCTGAAACCATAATTGGATACAAATAGGCGAAAACGTTTGTCATTAAAAAAAAAAAAAATCTTTGAAATAGCTATCTTTTTTTAAAATTGAAAATTGACAGGCAAAATGATAACAAATTAAGCACGTTTCATGTATTAAGAAATGGAGCTCGCACTGAGAAACTAAACTCTATGAATTGATTACGATCACGTGACATTCGAACACATCAAACAGCTGTCCTCTACCATCTAGGCGTTACCATAGTAATTTCCACCAAACATTGTGAAAACAGCTAGTGCGACGCGTGCTACCACCAGTTATCTGTTGACAAATTCTAGACCCGCATATGCCTAGGCAATAATTGCGGTCTCAAAATGTCTGAAACGTTTGTTGTTCAGTAATTCGTAGGCGAGAAACGGATTAATAGAATGCCTGTTCCTATTCAGTTAGACAGAAGTGTCACAGCAATCAGATCAAGTAAGCATTCAGTTTATTTACTATGCGGCGAGGTTTCTAGTGATGATGTTTGTCTGCATTCTGTGTATTATACTGCATAGATATATGTTTAAACGAAGATTGTTACAGACATCTAAATCAACACATAAGGATATCTTTAATAAAGGGATCTTCAAACTAGTTTATTTTATTTTATTTTTTTTAATTTTCACTTTAAATACTATTCTATTTCTGTATTACATACTATCACACTATATGCATTATGCCACGTATTTATCACGCAAGAAATTAAAAAAAATCTTTTTTTTTGAGGAAAAATAGGGAGTTTTCCTGAATATTTTAAGCCTTATGAAGAACTTTTCAAAATGACCCATGCTCATTCCCTATCAATTAAATTTTCCAATATTTTTTATGCGAGTTTATTTTATATATACAAATAAAACTGTGCATAGTTTTTTTAAACTAAATATAATTGGAAAAGTTAAAAGCAGAAATAGGATGCAAAAATGCTGAAAATTTCATAAAATGTAGAAAATATTATTTTTACTTACCTTTTTATTCGAATATATAAAATTAGATGGATAGTTTTATTTGTATATATAAAATAAACTCGAATAAAATATATTGGAAATTTTAATTGATTTGGAATGCGCATGGAGCATTTTGAAATGTTTTTCATAACACATTTTCATTTTAATATCCAGGAAAATTCCTTATTTTTGTCAGAATTTTTTTTCCAATTTCTTGCGTGATAAATACGTGCCATAATGCATATAGTGTGTGAATAGTATTTAAAGTGAAAACAAAAATCAGTTTGAAGGTCCCTTCTCCCCTTAAAAAGCAATTTGAAGTATATTTAATGCAATTAGTGTGTGCACAATTTATTACAGCAGTGATTGTAATTATAAGAATGAGGGTTTTGTTTGGTTATATAATTTTAAAGTTAAATATGATTAATTACAAATTGCTTTGTAATTTTATAATAGAAACCCAAATATATTATATATATTTATATACATATATTGATCAAGCAAACAAATATTTATAGTGCATATAAATATAATTTACAAAAGTGTACGATAGAACACGATAATATAAGAAAATGTCTAAAGACCCATATAACCGTAGTATAACAATATTACAATCAATCATTGAGATATTTATATATTTTCCTATCAAAGAAGATAATCCCTTCTTTTTCAGTTTAAGGGGTTTCGCTACATGAATTCTTGAAAATGTTACATTTTTACTTTTTTAGCTTAAAAATTACTTTAGAGTTTTAGGATAAAATGTTGCAAACTGCTTATAAGTACAATAATTAGATCAAAATATATTAATCTTTTCTACGTCGTCTTCTTTGGTTTTGTAAGAAGTACTTATAGCTTTAAATACTTTTATATCAAAATTTATCTTTTCAAGATTCGTCATACTTAAATTGATAGATATATAAATTTCTGCAAAAGATTAGGTTATGGGATTTCGTACAATTATTTTTAATTTTATATTGAATAAATTGCTTGCCCTCTCAGTTGTCGTAGTAAAAAGCCCTCCCGCCCTAACGACATTTTTTCTGTAAAAAATCTTAATTTCTTAAAAGTAAGTATTTTACTTCCTAAAGATAAATCAATAGTTATTCTTTTCTATATTAAAAATGGAAGAAAGTATGCTGAAATCATTATTCTTTCGGAAGATTTATTAATTTTTAAATAAATCTAAAATTAATAATTTTTAATTTGTAAAGATTAGTTTAAAAATTATTTTAAAGAATTTACATTGGAAAAATAATATATATATATATATATATATATATATAATTTTTAGCTAAATTTTGACGATATTGTTTAACGGTTTTTAATTAATTTAATAGTGCATTTTAATTATGCAATTACTTTCTATTTATATTATTTTATATTATATTAACAGTTATTTAACATTTATTTCAATATGTATTAACTGCATCCTATAGTATCAATTACTGTGATTTCTTAACTGTTTTATTCACCTTAATCTTTACGATATTATGGGTGACATGTGCGCGTGGATTTATTCTAAAATATTAAACGGTATGGTGTTTATTATTTCATTTTATATCCTATAAATATTTAAATAGGTTTTATTGATTTTTCCATTTCATATTATTTGTTTCTATTCTGTTTTCATTTTTAATCAATTCACTTGATTTTAATGGTTGTTTGGGCACAGGGGAAAATAACTCTTAGCTTTAGCTTATTTTTCCCACAGAAAACAACCATTTTGCTTATATCATTGAATTCTGTGCCCTTGAAAACGTAATTCAATATATAAGCATTTCCATTATTTGTCGGTGTCCACTTTCTTATTTTTCTTCCATAATAATTCTTGTAATTAATTTAATCTTTATATACTTACAGCTTTAATTCATAATATTACGGTTTTTGATGGTGGTAGGTTATGTTTAATTATTGGTTATATATATATATATATATATATACATATACATTTTAGGAGGAAAAAAGAGTAAAATATATTTATAATTAACCCGGGAGAACTCGCTAGTGAGAATTTCTCTCACGGTGCCCAATTGCTTTTGTTTTACTTTACATTCGCTTAATATAACTTTTTTTTGCTTGGCTTAGTACTTTTACTCACAAATAGGTAAAATAATTGAAATAACATTTTAAAATTTTAATTAAAATGAAAAATGGTTTAAATAAGAGTCTTAAAAAAAGTACGACGGTGAGAGAAAATCTCATGCAGCGAGTTCTCCCGGGTTGAAAAAAAGAAAGTCTTCTGGACCACCTTAAAAACATTTCAAACTTGTCAACATTTTAACTAAATTATTTAAGCAACCGAACACGAAAGAAAGGACACTGATAATATGCAATGACTCTTATTAAAGCCTCTGAAGCATACATTATATAAAAAAGCCCCATTAAACCATATGAAATTAAAATGACACCTTGAAGATCTCCTCAACCCCTGATGGTGACTGTAATATCAGCCAAAAGCGCTTGGATAGTCGATTTTATCATCATTTTCGTATCTACGATGGTTTTAAGCTTTTAAAATCTATTTAACTACTTTTAGCACTTTTTTAGTAAATTAAAGTAATTTATTTTGATTTTATATGGTTTATTGTTTTTATACAGTCTCAAGCTAAACACGACGTTCCGAAAAATATAATATAGTTTAATCTATTTATTTTATTTCATTTAGCATACATTATGATACATACTGTATAGAGAACATGGCATCTCATAATAAAAAAGCATATATTTTAAAAAAATTAGTACACTCTTTATTTTCTACTTATATATTTTTTTCTTCTTTTTAGTATTTAAAATATTTTACTGTTGAAGTTTCACAGTCAGTGGCTATATTTTAGTTAGCGTGGTTTGGCACATAATTAACTTCAATGTTGTTGCAACTCGTGTACAGTTGTAACCAAATTATATTGTTTTTGCAATGCATAATCAAAAATTAATTAAACCCTTTTTTTCCCCGTTAACCGGGCGCAAATCTCGCCATTGCCAAATTTAATTTTTGCGTGTGTAAATTAGAAACAATCTTTTCATGTAGAAATAAAATGATTTTCGTTTATGATATTATTTCTTACTATAACTTCTTTTTTATATTTTAAATTAAATGATGAAAGATGTCTATTTCAAATGTATTTATCTATGTATTTTAAACTAGCAGGCTTCGCTTCCTACGCTGCTCAGTTCCTCCAAACGAACCTTGAATCAAAGGAAATATAGTGATGAATTTGACCTTATGTTTTAAAGCAATATGGTCATTTACCTGGAAAGTTTTTCTTCATTGCTGAAAAGAATACGAACGTCATTGCACTATTAAATTTTCTAATGTGTAAGACAAAATTTCGGCTGTTAAGCACCGGTAGTTGACCTGTTAATGACTGTTAGTTGATCATTTACAGTAGTATTTGGCAAAGAACGGTATGCAATATATTAAAACCATCCCTGAAAAAGCATTTAACTAACAATGTAACTCTTAAAAAAACTCACCCAGTAGAACTTTTTAAAAAGACTAATCTTTCATAACCTCGTTCAGCTGATCATAGAACTTTCCTTCATAATTCTGTAACAACGCATCGTAGAACGATATGCAATATAAACCTTCCCTGAAAAATTATCTAACTAACAGTGCTAGTCTCATCAGAATTCATTCAGCAGAACTGAAGTTATAAATGGCCGAAACGAAATTTCCATTTCCATTTAGTTGATGAAATGAGTGTGATGCGTTTGAAGGAATATTTGTCGATTTGTCACCTGCACCCAGCTAACGGAAAAATATCTTAAAATTATTTTATTAATTTATAATTAAGTTCTAAAAATATTAAGATGTAGTAATTCTAGCACATCAGGATGTGTGTGGGGGGGATGGAGGGGGGGGGGATGAAGTTAAAATTCCATACGGACTATAAGTTAAATTAAAGAGTGTAAAGAGTGAAAAATTGTGAAAAAATTGATTTTAGAAAAAAAAAATTTGAGAAAATAAAAATAACTATTTATATATTATTTATGCATAGCAGAAATTTGTTTAAAATTTCAACAGTGTCATATTATCTAGTTATATCTAGTTATCTGTTTCATTTTTTCTTTCTTTCCTATCAAAAGTTCGATAGTGCTGTTTTGTCGAAGTTCGTTTTATGCAAAATAACTGTCTTTTCTTGCGCACTATTTTTTTTCTAATGTATAAAAATGTGCTTGAAAATATCCTGTATTAAATTTTAAGTCATTTTATAACTTTGAACCAGATATAGAGAGAAACTTCAAAAGCAACAACAACAAAAATAAAATCTGTATATATACTTTTTAATATTTTCTTTTGTAAGATATGGAAAAATAATTTTTTAAATAAAAATAAAATTTCTAACTATGAGATATGATCCTAATAGCCCAGTGGTAGGGCAGCAAAAAAAGGCCGAATTCGGAATTAATTAGGCGAAAGCTGGAAATTGTTTTAATCCCTTCTGTTTAGGTCTAGAATGAATATGCTATGTTTTCCCCTTCGTACTAGGTGAGCGTTAGGAAATATGTATAGAATTATAGTCAAAAAACACGTTTTCTTGCATACCATAACAATATCTCAAAACAGCTAACTCTGTCAAAAACATTGTCAATAAAAATGTTGTAGAGCTTAAAATTCTGAGATAAATGAGTACCTACACTTAATACTTATGTTGAATATTAAGGTCACAATTCTACTTCAAAGTTTTAGACCCATCATCAGGAGGATGACCTCAGAATTACTTAGGAGAAAACTGGAAATTGTTTTAACCCTTTTAGTTTAGGTCTAAAATGAACGTACTGTGTTTTCTTCCTCGTACTTGGGTGAATGTTAGAAAATATGTACATATTTATTTTCGAAAAACACGTTTTTTTTTTTAGTTTTCTTAACAATATCTCAAAACAGCTAACTTTATAAATAATATTGTCAATACAAATGTTGTAGAGCTTAAAATTCTGAATAAAATGAGTACCATCATTAATATTTTTGTTCAACATTAAGGTCGCAATTCTATTTCAAAATTTTGCCTTAATCGCTAATCAATAGCTTGAAGCCAGGAGAGACCAAGTTAACTTAACAATATCTCAAAATAGCTCACTCTACCCAAAACATTGTTAGTACAAAAGTTATAGAGCCTAAAATTTTGAGTAAAATAAGTACCTACACTTAATATTTTTGTTCAATATTAAGACCGCAATTTTGAGATATTGTTAAGTTAACTTGGTCTCTCCTGGCTTCAAGCTCTTGATTTGAAAAATTTTGAAATAGAATTGCGACCTTAATGTTGAACAAAAATATTCAGAATTTTAAGCTCTACAACATTTGCATTGACAATGTTTTTTATAGAGTTAGCTGTTTTGAGATATTGTTAATGAAACTAAAAAAACGTGTTTTTCGAAAATAAATATGTACATATTTTCTAACATTCACCCAAGTACGAGGAAGAAAACATAGTACGTTCATTTTAGACCTAAACTGAAGGGGTTAAAACAATTTCCAGTTTTCTCCTAAGTAATTCTGAGGTCATCCTCCTGATGATGGGTCTAAAACTTTGAAGTAGAATTGTGACCTTAATATTCAACATAAGTATTAAGTGTAGGTACTCATTTTACTCAGAATTTTAAGCTCTACAACATTTTTATTGACAATATTTTTGACAGAGTTAGCTGTTTTGAGATATTGTTATGGTATGCAAGAAAACGTGTTTTTTGACTAATTCTATACATATTTCCTAACGTTCACCTAGTACGAGGAGGAAAACATAGCATATTCATTCTAGACCTAAACAGAAGGGATTAAAACAATTTTCAGCTTTCCCCTAATTAATTCCGAATTCAACCCCCTAACCACGGGGCTATAAAGTTTGATTACAATATTTTAATCTCTGGCGTTAAAAAATATAGCGATATCAATTGAGAAAAATTTAAATATTCTAAAAATATTGACTTTTATTACATCTTTAAGGTATAATTATGTTTGTTTTAATGATGAATTTCAAAGATGTAATTTTCTTTTCTTTTTGCACGATTATAATTTCAAAGCCAAATATGTAATTTTAAGATTAAAATTCGCATGCTTTCAACGAGGTACGACCACATCTTTTTGAGCATCTCTCTTTTAATATTTAAATTGTTATTTAGAAAATAATTTTCCGTTCCCTATAAGAGAATAAATACTTATCAGTCTTAATTTATGATTTTTTTTTAAATATTATTCATTTCTTCAATTAAGTTATGATTGTATCTTTTAATAGACTACTTCAGTAAAACATTAAAATTCGTTTTAACGGAAGACGTATTTGAACTATTAAAAAAAGCATTTTAAAATTACAGTCTTTAATCGATCTTTCTTATTCAAAGCAGCCCATGCACCGAACATAAAATAGCATTGTTCTTATACAAGGTGTCTTTTCTTATCGTTGACCAATTACTAATTCCTAAATCATTAGTTTAGAGGTATAGTTCCAATTGAAAAGTAGTATGTTGTGGTCATCGCAAAACTTTCTTCTATCTCATAAATGCCAATACTTCAGAATTCGCTATCACAGTGCCAAATTAAATGGCAATATGTGCTCATCATGAGCAGCGCCCCATATTGGGTTATTTACACCAGAAACTAATTATCATCAATTTATGTCAACGTCTAACTGAATATGAAGTTTGAGGAAAATTCGTGCATTAGTTCTTTAGATAGAGCTATTGCGCAAATCATGACAAATGCAGTATAGCAGTGCCACCTGTTGAGCGATTTACACCAACACATAATCAGCAGCAATATTAATCAAGTTCCACTTAAATCTGAAGTTTGATGAAAATTCGTGCATTAGTTAGATAGAACTATTGAGGAAATAGTGCAAAATGCAGCACAGCAGCGCCACCTATTGGGCGATTTACACCAACACGTAGTCAGCATCATTTCATATCAAAGAGTAACTGAATCTGAAGTTTTATGAAAATGTGTCCATTAGTTCTTGAGATAGAGCTATTGCAGAAATCGTGTAAATCCTGCAAAATGCAGCATAGCAGCGCCTCCTGTTAGGCGATTTACACCAAAACGTAAACAGCATCCATTCATGTCAAGGACTAACGGAATCTGAAGTTTTATGAAAATCCGTGCATTTGTTCTTGAGATACAGCTATTGCGGAAATAGTGGCAAAATGCAGCACAGCAGCGCCACCTATTGGGCGATTTACACCAACACGTAGTCAGCATCATTTCATATCAAAGAGTAACTGAATCTGAAGTTTTATGAAAATGTGTCCATTAGTTCTTGATATAGAGCTATTGCAGAAATTGTGTAAATCCTGCAAAATGCAGCATAGCAGCGCCACCTGTTAAGCGATTTACACCAAAACGTAAACAGCATCCATTCATGTCAAGGACTAACGGAATATGAAGTTTTATGAAAATGCGTGCTTTAGTTCTTGAGATACAGCTATTGCGGAAATCGGGAAAAATGCAGCATAGCAGCGCCACCTGTTGAGCGATTTACACCAAAAACTAATCAGCACCAATTTATATTAGGGGTTACCTGAATATATATTTTTATTAAATTTCGTGCATTAGTTCTTGAGCTAGAGCGCCCACAAAATTTGTGTTACATACATACAGACAGAGAGACAGATAGACAGAGTCACAGACTCACAGACAGATATTTTGTAAAAACATGTTTTTTGGAATCTCTGACCCATGAAACGCGTAAATCCGTCGAAAACCGGAATTCAAAAATTTTCATGAATCCAATACTTTCTTCTTGTAAAGATAGAAGAAAGTAAAAAAAGAAAAGTTAAATGCTGATCTTCATGCTATAAAAATACATTTACATCAAAAAAGTTATTTTTAAATATACCGGGTGTCCCAAAAAGGACTGACTGATTTTAAAATTCAATAACTTCCAAACGGTGACAGATATTAAAAAAATTCTTGCAGGAGGGTTATGCATAAAGTCAAAAGTTTTATTACAGTGATTTTCGATTTTAGTTCGAATTACAAACAATAGATGGCGCTGTAAGCAATAGTCGCTAAATACAGGCTCGATTTTTGGTCCTTTCTGTCGTTCCATGCAGAAAAAGGAGATGGAAATGTATTATCCGCGCCACGAAGTACCAAAAATCGAGCCTGAATTTAGCCTCTATTGATCGCAGCGCCATCTATTGTTTGTAATTCGAACTAAAATCGAAAATCACTGTAAAAAAACTTTTGACTTTATGCATAACCCTCTTGCAAGAATTCTTTTAATATCTGTCACCGTTTAGAAGTTATTGAATTTTAAAATCAGTCAGTCCTTTTTGGGACACCCGGTATATATTTTTTTAATTTTGACTATTATTAATGTTTGTATCAATTCATGATTATTTCTAAACTTAATTTTGTCCCCCCCCAAAATACAGTATAGAAAGGGGTATTAAAATAATCTGTATTATCGGCATTATAAGTGCATGTTACGTCACTGACCCCTCCCCTTACTACATAGGAAATGTGCAGTTTGTCTTTTCATATTATTAAATACAATACATTTTTTCTTCTTATTATTTTATCCACCGAGACTTAAAACGGAATTGAATATTTTGTTTCATGGTAAGGATAAATACGAACTAGATTTCATAAGCGGCGAGCAGTAACTGGTTTTCTAAATTATTTTAAGATGGTATTTATGGTTGTACACAGAGAAAAACATCTGAAATTATTAATTGTTCGAGAGACAGCAACTTGTGGATGAGCCACAAGTTATATAATATCGTTGTCTGTCTCTCTCTCTCTCTCTGTGTGTGTGTGTGTGGGGGGGGGGGAGGGGGGGGGGGAGGTTACCGTGCTCCTTATATATAATGAAACAACAACGAAATAAAAAAATCCGTACACTGTGTGCCTCTGAAGTAAAACTATGTATAAAATTTGATTTGCAAAAAGCAATGACTGACAGATTGAGATTAAAGCTATCTAAGAAACGATTGATATATAAACATGTATCCTTTTATATAATTTGTCTGTTTAATATAAAATACAAGTTATGTTTAAAAATTAATAATGCTGAGTGTGCCATAAAAAATATTATGCCAATATTTATTTGCTTGTTTTTAAATGGAAAGAAATAATTTACTTATTTATTTGTAATTTAAAAATATTAGCATTTTATTATTATTTGGAAAATTATCATTAAATAAGCTAAAAAAAATTCCCAAAATAATCTTATTTAAAAAAAAATAATAAAATGAACTGGATCTAAAATCTGGGTCACCAAAATGAAATTTATATATGTACAAAATATGAGTAACGAGTGATGACAGCAATAATTTGATATATCTGCGGAATGATAATCCTGTCGACCACAACACCTCTATGGCGAAATTCTGGCTCCGTCACCGTCTGTAATAGCGCATACCCTATATTTTTCCACGCACTTTGACGGATACACCGCTGTTTGTCTAGTAAAGAATTTGTTTATATTCCAAATTGAATGTTAAACATATGCATTTTAATTTTAATTTGATTTTGTCAATAAGTTAATTTGGTGGTTCAAGCGCTTGCCCCGTTCGTCCTGTGTTAAATCTATCGCTGTAATAATAATAATTATAATCTTTTGAAAATAACAACGCTAATTTTAAAATTCTTTATTTAATAAATTGGTCAAATTTCAATGTCTTATTTGTTCATAAACAATCGGTAAAATCACGCAATTGAACACTAACTCATAAAATGAGATTGTAGAAATTTTAGAGATGCTACAAATTTAGAAAAAAAATAACACTGAAGTTTAAAAATTATTTTACGATGCAGCTTTGTTCTGAGTTTTATGGAATCACAAAATTTAATTATGAAACTTTTAAATATCGTATTTCGATTAAAATAGAGCCAGATTATAATTGAAGTTCTCGTCATTCCACAAACGAACATGATAAATTAGTTTAGTATAATACTTTAATAAGTATAATCTAATTTTAAAAAAAGTTCAACGTAGTTTGATTTTTAATATTTCAGTACATATTTAAGAAATTTTCCATAAGTCGACGAGGACTAATTAGTTAATAACTGTTTTCTGTTTTGAGATCGTAATTTGCTGTAAATACGTTTTACCCTTTAAAATTTTTCCAATGTTTATCTTAATTATTTTCATTATATGCTCGCTTTTCTTTCATAACTAAGTTTACTTAGCTTGTTTCCTCCGTCATTTATACTACCTCTACACCGTGTCCCAGAAGTTTAGACAAATAATAAAATTTGCATTAACATAAAAAGTAATAAGGTACAATTAAAATTCGCGGGATAGGTAATAAATAAAAGCTGTTTTGCTGATATACACATATAAATTATGATCAAAGATTTGAAATTATAAAATATACATTAAATTATATAAAAATGTGCTGTCCCAAAATTATAGACACCTGTAATTTTTTTGGTTTTAACATTTATAAAAGTAACTAAAAACTTACTTTTAATATTTAATTGTATTGCTACGACACCTTATAACACCATATACACGTTGTTCCATAGAATTAACTAAGCATTGCATTACAGAAGGAGGTATTTCTTACCACGCTTTGTTAATTGCAATTTTTAAGTCTTCTACACATGCATATTGCTTTCCATTTTCATATATTTTACGAGATAAGATCCCCCATATGTTCTCCATGTGATTAAAATCTGGATTAAGTGCTAGCCAGTCTAATAGTGTGATATTGTTTTGCCTAAACCATGTTTTTGATGATGTGGAGGTATGGATGGATGCCCCATCTTGTTGGAAAACACAGTCCACGGTGCTGCTAGCAAATCCATAATTGGCAGTAAATTGGTATGTAAAATATCCTGATAATCCTCTGATTTCATTTTCCTTTCCATAAATTCTGGAAATGTTTGGCGAGATACAGAACCTTGCTTAAAGCAGAGACATAAAGATGCACGTCTAAAGTGGGCCAGAAAGCATATGATATACGGTGAAAAATGGATTTCTGCAATCTTCAGTGATGAAAAGAAATGGAATTTAGACAGCCCTGATGGTCATAAGTTTTACTAACATGACCTAAGAAAAGAACCGAAGAACTGTTTCAGCAGGCAACATGGCGGAGGATCCGTAATGTCCTGGGGAGGTTTTTCTTTCAACGGCCAAACATTTCTAGAATTTATGGGCAGAAAAATGATCAGATGATTATCAGGATATTTTACACATCAATTTACTGCCATTATGGATTTGATAGCCGGACCAGTATGTGTTTTCCAACAAGATGGGTCATCCATCCATACCTTCACATCGTCGAAAACATGGTTTAGGCAAAACGATATCGCACTATCAGACTGGCCAGCACTTAGTCCAGATTTGAATCCCATGGAGAACCTATGGATCTTATCTCGCAAAATATATGAAAATGGAAAGCAATATACATGTGTAAATGACTTAAAAATTGCAACTGACAGAGCATGGTATGAAAAAGCTCCTTCTGTAATGCAATGCTTAGTTAATTCTATGGAACAACGTGTATATGATGTTATAAAGTGACGTGGCAATAAAATTAAATATTAAAAGTAAGTTTTTTGTTATATTTATATAAAAAAAAAATACTACTGGTGTCTATACTTTTGGGACAGCACATTTTTATATAATTTAATGTATATTTTATAATTTCAAACCTTTGATCATAATTTATATGTGTATATCAGCAAAACTGCTTTTATTTATTACCTACCTCACGAATTTTAATGGTACCTTATTGCTTTTTATGTTAATGCAAATTTTATTGATTGTCTAAACTTTTGGGAAGCGGTGTATTCTGCACTAATAATAATACAATATTTTATACATTTAAACAACTTAATAATAATAAAGTTACTGATTCGTCGGCATAGTGTTATTAAATGTTTCTCGTGACATTATGATTTTAATATTTTGTTTTGTTTGAAAAAGTTTCTTTCGGCTAGAAAAACAACAACAACAACAACGAAAAAAAAAATGCAATTTAACAAATTACAACGACCATTTGGAAAATAATTTTTTCAAAGACTAAAATTTAAGATCTAAAATCGAACGGAGTTGATCATACATTACGTAAGCCACGAATTAAACATTAATAGTGTTATTACACGTAAAAATTGCAAGCGACAAAAAGCGCTTGCGACTCGTCAGATTTCCCGAAACTTACGTATTATCCACCTGAAACTTACGTATTATCCAAGCATTTCATTGGCTGTTCGGGAAAAGGCTTTTCCATCGTAGAAATCTGACGACCCATTTTAAATGAAATTTCATTCTTAAACTTCTAAACATCCCATAATATTACTTTTATACCGTCGCATAGAGAAAAAAAAGTACTTTTAAATACAATTTGTTTGAAAGCTGTATCTCAATTTGTTTCTGAGTTATTAATTTTTTTTTTGTAGTTTTTATTACTTTTTCGTCATAGTGGCAACAGAAGTATCCATCTCTGTTGAAAGTAAAGGGAAATACAGATTACTGTATAGACCAATCAGAAAACGAATAAAATGCGGATTCGACCAATAAAAAGCTTTAGATATGCTTTTGATTTCCTACCCTGACGAGGACAATAACCATTTTTCCAAATGGTTAAAAAAAAAAAATGGTAAAAAGGGACAGCTTTCTGTCTAGTTGCCTCTCTTTCTCTCCGTCGTGCTCTCACTTCGCAAACATACACCGATAACCGCTGAATTCTAAAATTTGTTAAAGTATCCGACAGTATTTCACTTTTATGGCACTTGTAAGTCGTCTGGCTTTTTCAGTTTTATTCATGAACTAAAGAGCTTTAAATATAAAAGAAGGTTTCACTTTAAAATAAAAAAGTATTTAAAAATATCTTTAGCGGACAAAATGCATTTTCGGATTTTACAAGTATTTTTATTGTTTCGAAGCAGTAATTATTAATTGTGAAAATTTATGTGCCAGAAATTTGACAATTTAATTGTTTTCTTAATTCTTATTGGATAAAAGTTACTCATATGCTACCAGTTATGTTAATTAATGCTTTTATGTAACGAAATGATTCTGTAAAATATGGAAGTTAACACGTTGCAGGAGATGTTCGGCGGTAAGGACGAACCGGAGAACCCACGGTCAGAAAGCGAGATTTTTCGTGCCGAGCAAAAGGCTAGCTCGATCCCTTCCTGAGAGAAACTCATTTTACTGGCCGTGCACAAGGGGAGCTGTGGCTCCCCTTGGAATATTTTAGACGGGCTCAGCTCCGCCGGGAGAAATTCTCGCATCACATCTGTTTACGGTACATTGCTGAATTAAAAAATTATACTTTTTCTAGGAAATTTATACAATAAACAATAAAAATAAGAGAGAGAGAGGGGTGGTGAGCACACTTGTTTGTGCCTTCTCCCTTTTCCTCAATGTTTACAACCCTCCCGATTTCCAGAAAAAAGGTGGTCTTATATAGGCCTACTACAAATTACCTGCACCGATAATATATTTATAAAGAGGAGGCCTTTAAAATTGATTTGGAAGAGATTTGTAAAGAATTTGTAAGCAAAACAACAGAAAGCACTTTAATTTTTGGTAAATGGAAGCGGGAAAAGCCTTAAATTTGAATATTGTAATCGGGATCGCACATAAATTAAGTTTATATGTATCAAGTATATCTATTAAAAATTATTTTAACTGGATTAAAGATTTGGTGATCTTTTGACATCCTTCTATTTTATACTTCTGTTTGTGAAACGTGCAACACTATGAAGGAATCCTCTAAAAGGAACGAAATGATCCTCGCCACTAGCTTTCCGCAATATGCCCCGGCTACCCCTGTTTGTACAAACCTACGTTTGCACCCCTGTTCCTAGGCCACTGACCGTGCAAGATGGCGTCGCCACACTACTCCACCCCCAGTGAGAAGAACATCTCGTTGACGTTGGACGAGCGATGTGCAAGTGCACTCGTGTTTCGTTGGCGGTTGCCAGGGTGATGCTGTCGTGTTGCCGAGCGCATGTGTGTGCCCCCGGAGATGCGCGGTGTGACAGGCTTTGTGCTATGGCAGTTGTCATAGGCTTTTATGTGCTGTGATCGTTTTACAGGTTTTACTTGCTGAGAGTTCCACAGGCTTTGCTTGCTGAGTGTGTTTTCAGTGCTGCCATCTGTTGGTCTCGAGCGGAGATGGTGAAGTGCGTGTTCGTTTGTCCAAGGTCATCAATGCAGGAGATGTGCGGTGGTAAGGATCGAACCGGAGAACCCACAGTCAGAAAGCGAGATTTTTCGTGCCGAGCAAAAGGCTCATTTTACTGACCGTGCAAGATGGTGTCGCCACAAAGTTAATAAAACCTCTTTGCCAAACGACTTATTCAAATTCCATAAAAAATTCAAAATTCTTTTAGGCCACTCACTTTATTGAAATTTTTTCCGATTTATAAAGTATATTAACCTATATATTCTAAACAGTATTACAGCCAAATTATTATTATTTTGAATCTGACGTACAAGATTTATATTGGCCGAAAATCTCAAGATACCAACTTTTAAGGGATTTTTAAAAGATAAAAGTGTAATTTTAAAATTGAAAAATATGCTTAAAATTTGATCACATGGTGATTAGATTAGAATTAATTTAAAATGAATCTGGAGGATCTATGAGAGAAAAATTTAAGAAATTTTAAATATTTTTTTCATTTTCACAAATTTGACCTTATATTTTGCCCTGTTTCAAACTCCACTGTATTCTTTATTTGTTTTGTTTTGTAATTTGTTGTTTCTGCTAGCAGTCTAATGCATTTATTTAAACAGCGCGGTAAAACACAAACAATCACAAAGTAAAATACATTTCTTTATATTTAACACGAAGTTTATAGTGATCAGCTAATTGTAAAAATCACAGCACGAAGGCGTTTCCTGTCGGGTGTCAAAATTTAAAATTATATTAATTTTTAATTACTAACCTCAATTATAAAATTTAGTGCATTTCTACTTATTAGAAATTGAGATACAACTATAGGTTTATCATAAAAAGCATAGCATAGAAGCCCACCTTGTTGAGTGATCAAAACTAGTATTGAAATAATGTAGTTTTTTATAAGGAACTTGAATATTAAATTTCATGACCTTATCGCTGAGAAATTATTTTGCTGAAAATTGTAATTTTTCTTTTTCTTATAACTTGTTACTTTAATATCTATTATAATAAACTACTAAGAAGTGAAAGTGTTGGTCACAATTCGAAATTACGAATTGTTTCTGGTATATTGATATAAGTTCAGTAATAACGTTTAGATATGCAATAAATATATATTCACGCGTGTGTGCTAAATGGCTGCCAAGCCTAGCAATACTGAGAAAAATTGACGCTTCAAGGGAGACTCCGATTTTTTGCTGTTTCTCCCATCAACCAACACTTACACACATACACCCATTTCAAATCCAAAATAATTATTTTCATTACGTCATATGAGCGAGTCTTGCAGCTACATCTCGATTAGAGTCCTGCATCGGGTCGGGTTATTCGCTTTTACGCGAACCCGACCGGATTTGGCGCTATATTTTTCCGTTGCGTGTCGGGTCGGGTTGGCTTTCATTGATTCGGGTTCGAGTCTGATTCCGGTTGGCTTTTTGACTATTGAACTCGAGTTCGGGTTGACCGAATTTTTTAAAAGAATGTGGAAAATATTTTTTTACGTTAAAAGCCCATATAAACCGCAGATCAAAGTTTCACAAAAGCAAAATGCGCGTCTGTCTGTTTTGTCTTTAATCATCCTTTCACGAGCCTTCGAAATAACAAACTGCATTACATTTTTATCGTATTTTAAAAATACAATACGCAGCAAACTGCACAAACCCGTTGAAAAAACTGTCCTAATTCTGCGGCCTGGCCCGTTTGAAATTTTGCCTTCATTTTACCGCCCCGACGCGGCCACGGGCCGGGTGCAGGCCTCTATTAGAGATACAATTGTAGATTATTTTTCATAGTGGTATTGAAACTTGATTTACTTTCCTTATATTGCGGGTTCTGTTCGGTTCGGTTGCGGGTTGAAATACCTCGGGTTCGGATCGGGTTGCGGGCTGCCGGAAATTATTTTTGCGGGTTCAGGACGGGTTGCGGGTTGACTTAAAATAGAATTTGCGGGTTTCAATCTCGATATTCGAGAGCTGGTTGTAGAACTGTGTTGTACACAAGGCATAAAAGTGCAGTTTAACTCCGTGGAATCGAAAGTTCTCTCATTAAGTGTTTCTTAGGAGGAAGACGGTTACGAAAAAAAAAGAGACTCTCCTCCTTCTGATACTGATCAAAATTGTGGTACACCCCGTAAAAGCTAGCGTATGTCCATAAAAGAATGTCCCAGTTATAAATCTTAATAGTATCAACTGTAAGCGTTGCAGACTGTTGGTTCAAGGTCACAAATAAAGAGTTACTCCAACAGTTTTAGATAAGCGCATGCGCGAGTACTGCTTAGTTATTGGCTCACTTGCAGTGCCACATACGCAAAACGGCGACTCCTGAGCGCAAAGCGTTATCGCTGGGCTGAAGATTTCGTTAGGGCTGTCTATCGCTAGGCTGAAAGCGTACACTACCGGGGAAAAGCTTTCTTTGGGGTTTTATAAAAGATCGTGTCTACGTTCCGCCGCTACATGATGATTTGTCAGAGTTGAGACACAGAATTGAAGAGGTTTTTGCTTCCATTGCTACGGACTTATTAATCGAAGTGTGGGAAGAATTGGACTTTAGGTTGGATGTGTGCCGTATAACTAAAGGTGCACATATTGAACTTTTTAAAGAAAAACTAGGTTAGTTTACCTTCAATTTGGTGTATGATTTTTTGTAAATAGTTTAAATTAAACGGTTAGAATATACCATTGAAACTGGGACATTCTTCTTATGGACACCCTATAGTAGCTCCATGAAAAATAGGATTTACATTTTCAGCAGTTGACAAATGAAATGGCCGTTGGAAAACAAATCAAGATTATAATCATATTACAAATGGTTTTAAATGTCGTTTTCTTTTCTTTTATTTAAGGGGGTTCGGACACAAAAAACTTCAAATTTTCGAAAAAAAACTTTTATTGCATTAAAAATTTCTCTGTCTTTTTCTGCTTAAAATGACGTTTAAATCAATTCTCTATCTTAATTGGAACAGGGAATATTAATTTTCCAATTCCCACTATTAGTTCACACTCTCCCTATATTTATTTATTTATTTATTTATATATTATCTTGTTCAAATTTCCAATCGTTAATAAAATACTTATTATTCATCCTATCAAGTTGAAATAAATTTTTTTAAACTTGTACTGGATGACAATTGATGTTAATACAGTTTTTTCAAATATTAATTCATTAATTAAATTTTAATTAATCAATTTTAGTTTTACATGGGAGACAAAATGGCGGCCATTGGTTATTGAAGCATTTAATGCATCCTCATATCTATAAGGGGGGTTACCATAGGGGGATCCTGTTCTGTCGCCAAATACCGCCAAGCTTGTCTCCAACTTGGCGATATATCGCCAAATTTGGCAACCAAAATGAGTCGCCAAAAGGGACGCCAACTTGGCGATATCTCTAATATTTCGCCAAATTCCCATAGACTTCCATTGTAAACCTACTTGCTTAGAGAAAATCTACAAATTGAGCTATTTTAATGCAACAAAAACTAATATTAGTTTAAGGGATTATATTAAATTTTCCTTTGATGACCTAAGTAGGAATTGACTTTAAAAACAAAATTTTTATATTACTTGTTTCGTTTTGGTTTGTTTCCAAAATTTAGCTTTCAAGAAATGGTTGTAATGTAAACGACTTCTTGTGAAAATGCGTTTTTCTTCATGATGGGTTTTTTCACCATTTCTCATAATTAAATTGTTATAAGTTAAGAACCGTTAAAGATGAATAATTCAAACTTGGAACATGTCTTTTTCAATTATTTTACTTGAATTTTGATTCAGCAAATTTGAAAAAAATATTTATTTTTGATAATAAGATTTTTTTTAAAAAATTACATCATTAAAAAAAAAAAAAAAAAAAAAAAAAAAAAAAAAAAAAAAAAAAAAAAAAATTAACTTTAAATATTTTTAGTTTTTATTTAAATTAATATTTTAAAAAATGCTGAATCAAAGTTAAAACTTATATATCTCTGTTTATTTAAATGAAAAAAAAATTGAAATTATACAAATAATACTTCGAGTTATAACGATTTTAAATTACCCCACTTTTTTAATAAATTTTAAATTATTATTATTATTATTTTTTAATTTGGAGAAGTTTTAGCATGCGATTTTGTTTACAAATGATATGGTTAACCACCACAAAAAATTTCCACATTTTAACTCAATAAATAAAAATTATTTTAAAATGTGTCCCCCTTAAACTGAACGAATACCTAAATGAAATGCAGTCTCGTTTCATAAATTTACTTCAATCGAAGAGACTTTCTTTTGAGAAAATAATTATTTACAATTTTTTGTCTGAAAATTTAAACAGCTAATGCGGCTTTTAATAAAAGACCTATATTAGCTATTCTTGCGTGACTACTGACCGTGACCCACATAGTTATTACTTTACGACATAGTCCGTTAAATGTAGCATTTAATAAAGGCTAAACTATAGTTCTGCATTGCTGAATTCCTATAAAGGATGTATTTGTCGAATTAGGTTGTTAAAACTTTCAAAAATGTTTAACTGAATTGATGCCAACTATCTAAAAGGAATTCGTGAAACCTTTATTCAGTAAACGTATAATTTAGGATATCGGACACATATATGTAGTAAGATACGAAACATTTCAAGTGAAATAAAAATGAAAAGAGGTCGAAAATTCTTACTGGGGCAATTTGGTTGCAAAGCTTTTAGTCAAAGAAAATTTCGCATATGAAACATTCTATACTTAACTAAGAGCGAGAAGAAATTGAAAATTCTTATTTTCGTAGAGAAGCTTTGAGAACGATGTAGAATATCGTTGCTTACTTCTAGAATTACGAGGGAAAGTTCTAAAATCAGGTGAACGCGATTATGAAAGATTAGCCTTTAAAAAAATTTTGCTGTACAGATTTTGATGAGAGTTACATTGTTAGTTAATAATTTTTCAGGGATGGTTTTAGCATATTGCATATCGTTCTGTCGCTCTTTACCAAATCCTATCCTAAATGATCTCTAAAAGAGTTAGTCCTTAACAGTCCAAATTTTGTCTAACACTTTAAGAAATATAATAGCACAATGGCGATCGTATCTTTTTCAACAATGTGGTTGGAATTCCAGGTAAAGATCCACATTGCTTTAAAACACAAGATCAAATCCACCGAAATATTTAGTTTGATTCAAGGTTCGTTTGGAGAAACCGACCAGGGTAACAAGTGAAGAGTATCTCTCTATTCTAGAAAAAAGTAACTAACGCTGTCACCGTCGCCGCCGGTTTTGAATTTTTTATGACCGGAGGTCTTTCTTCGTTAATATTAAGAAAACTATTGCATAAAAAAAATATGAAAATCGGTGGTATTATAGAGAAATGTCTGATAAACACGCTGATGCAGACAGTTTTCAAATCGAAGAGTTATTTTAAGAGATATTTAATGCTAAAGTTTAACAAAATCGTTCCATTAAAAAGTTTTATAGGAGCAAAAACTATACATGGGAATTTAATCATTTTTAAATCGTTTTATTCGATAGAAGTTCCCGGTGTGCAGACTGCATTTATTTATTTTTTAATTTGACTCATTTTTTGAGGTTTTATTTCTATTTTAAATTCAAATTTTCAGCATTTCGAGAGATATATTTTATATATTTTAGAAAATGGTATTAATTTAAACTGTTGCCAACTGTATAAACAGCGCAAACAATAATGTTTGCTTCAAATAAAATAGTTATTTACACGTGACTATTATAAACAGAAAAAAACCTTCGAATTAGAATTAAATAATTAGGTATAAAAAGCAGGAACTTATTGAAAATTACGTCATAAAAACTATATTTACACGTGAATTTTAAAAGAGAAAGGATATTGTAAAATAATAAATTTATTAACATGCGTTGGAAGTCTTAAATGGGAGAAATTACGTCACATTTATGGCACATTACACTTATTACGTAAAATGAACAAAAATTAATATTGCAAAACTGTTTAAATTTAAAAATTGTACGAGACATTTATTTGATATTTTGAGATGATCTTTTCAACTATTTCAGCTCAAATAATGTATTATTTCTAACAAAAGTATTTTCACGTGAATATTAAAAAGAGAAAGAAAAGTTTGGTGAAAATTACGTCAGATTAAAAACGATACATTTAAAATGTCTTATTTAAAAGAAATTTCTTTTCGCTTTGTTAAAAATACCGGGAGACAAAGGCTCTGTTCACTGAATTCATTTTATATTAGCTTATTTTGAAATGTTTAACTGATTTTATTTAAAGGGCCGCTGCAGTGAAACGCTCATAACTCGACATCCCATGTTAACCTATAGGAAAACTTTCAAACGCGATTAATCATTATCTAATATAATTATTGAAATACTGTTTACACCATCAGAAAGTAGACGTCAGATGCAGGTGATGTGCGTTTTTGAAAATTGTCTACATAAATTTTAAGTATTTTTAAGAAGATGATAAAATGTAATGAAATGGAAATTTCAAAGTTTATAGGGAGTTTTTATGTACTTAAAATATACGGAGATAATTTTTAAAAACGCACATCATCGGCATCTGATGTCTACTTTCTGATGGCGAAAACGGTATTTTAAAAATTATATTAGGTAATGAGTAATCGCACTTGAAAGTTTCCCCATTGGCTAACATGGGATTAAGCGATCGGGGAGTTTCAGTGCAGCGGAGCCTTAATCAAAGACGAAAACAGCCATTGTATCTTTTAACAGCCGCTGATTTCACTTAAAATTCTGCAATCAAAGAGAAATGAATAGAAACGCGTTTATAAATCGTCACTGTTTTTTAAATTATAAATCAATCTTCCGAAATCTTTTTAAAGCTGATCAAATTAGCGTGCTTTTAGAGTCTGCGGTGTCCGAACGGGGGTTGGCGAGCGTAGCTCGTAGAGGGCAGAGCCCCCTAGTAACAATAAATAAAACTTAGATCCTAAGTATGCGAAGGTGAAATTATTTTTTTTGTCGTCCATGCCAGGCCTATAAATTAAAAAAATTAAACAAAAACCTAATTTGAAGAACAAATTAAAAAAAACAAAATTTATTTCCTACATTGTTTAAGCCCGAGAAGGGACAGATATTACGATATTTCATTCAATTCGTTCTACATTTAATGTTAAATTTTTGTAACAAATAAGTTAAACCAATTGAACATTAAAAAATAAAAATAAAATTCATGCAACATGATACTTTAAACACCCTAAAAAGTTAGATTCCGTTCAAATGAAATCGAAATAAATCTTAGACGTTTTCCATTTTTCAGTTGTAAATATTTGTATTGCGGATTTTGTATTATTTTTATGAGGGTTGTACATAAAAGGATAAGATACCTGCAAAATACAAAACTTTAAAAAAGTGGCGAAATAGGTCAACTAAGTGGTACCAAATAAATTTGTGACATTGATGTTTTAGACTAAGCATGTGTTTTTTTATTTATATATTTTTATGTGTGTTGGTTTAACAGTTTTAAAGAGAAACACATTATATTAGTTACTTAAATAAATAGAACTTTACATTTACATTGATATGGACAGTTTATAATGACCCTTAACAGCTGTATTCGAATTAGCTGTCATTTCTAAGCTTGATTGGAATGTCAGCAGAATTGTAAACGTAACCATGGCGACATGACGTAATTTTGGTATTTGTTTACATATCTACCCTTCCCAGGTTGTTTCAGTTACGGTCAGAGCCAAATTTCAATTTTGGGCAAGGTATCAGAGTCCTCTGGCGAGCGACTTCATACATTAAACGCAAATCAGTCTGCCTGTAGTAGTATCTAAGTATGCCTTGAGCATGGCCTTTCTTCGTTAATATTAAAAAAAACTGTCGTATACAAAAATATGGAAATCGGTGGTATTATAAAGAAATATTTGATAAACACGCTGATGCAGACAGTTTTCAAATCGAAGAATTACTTTCAGAGATATTTAATGCTAAAGTTGGACAAAATCGTTCCATTAAAAAAGTTTTATTGGAGCAAAAACTATGCATGAGAATTTAATCATTTTTAGATCATTTTATAGGTTATAAGTTCCCGGTGTGCAGATTGCATTTATTTTTTTTTATTTGACTATTTTATGAGGTTTTATTTCTATTTTAAATTCAAATTTTCAGTATTTCGAGAGATATTTTTTACAAATTTAAAAAATGTTCTTAATTTAAACTGTTGCCAACTGTATAAACAGCGCAAACAATAATGTTTACTTCAAATTAAAAATTTATTTACACGGGACTATTGTAAACACAAAAAAAAATTTAAAATTAGAATAAAATGATTACATGTTAAAAGCAGGAAAACTGCGTCATAAGAACCATATTTACACTGGAATTTTAAAAGAGAAACAAAATGTTAAAATAAAAAAATCATTATTATGCGTTAAAACCTGTAAATGGAGGAAATTACGCCATATTTAAAATGGCCAAAAATATGGCAAAACAATTTAAATTAAAAAATATATCTGCGCGAGACATTTACTTCATATTTTGAGATAATATTTTCAACTATTATCGTGAATTCGAAGACAGCGCAAATAATATTTCCTTCTAACAACAAAAGTATTTTCACGTGAATATTAATAAGAGAAATAAAACTTTGGTGTAAATTACGTCAGATTTAAAACGATACATTTAAAATGAATTATTTAAAAGAACTATCTTATAGCGCTGTTAAAAAATACCGGGAAACAATGACACTGTTTACTTAATTCATTTTACATTAGCTTATTTTCGAATGTTTAACTAATTTTTTTAATTAAATACGGAAACAGCCATTGTATCTTTTAACAGCAGCAGATATGGTCTTAAAAATCCCCAATCCAAGAAAAACGAATGGAAACCCGTTTACAGAGAGATCGCTACTGTTTTATTTTTCTTTAATTTTAATTCAATATTTTTAAAGCCGATCAGATTAGCGTGCTTTTTTGATTTTGTGTCCCTGAATGGGGGTTGGCGAGCGTAGCTCGTAGGGGGCAGAGCCCCCTAGTATGAAAAAAAAAATACTAAATAAATTTATTCACGTTCTAGAGAAACATTGTTGTTATATCGATATAAAATGAATATGAGCAATAAAAATAACTTAATTGAGATATAAGAGAAAATGTTTATTAATTATCGTCAGAGAATGGTTGAAAAGAGGATTAGATACCATTTCCATTGGCCGATTTCTTCGAAAAGGAGCACAGTTCTTGCGACAGTGGTCTGTAACATATTCACCTAATGGGAGCTCAATCGAAAGCATATTTTAGATGCTATCGTGTTCACTTACACATACAGATACATGTCGACATAATCGAAAAGCCACCAAAAACAAGCTCCGGAGTAGTGATGGGCGATTCTCGAGAATTCGACAATCGAGAAAAATCGTCATCGTAAAAAATCACAATCGATACAACCATCGATTAATTCATAGAATCTACAATCGAGATGTTTTACAATCGATTATAACGAGAAAAGCTAAAAACAGTTATTGGAAAACTTAGCTATTATTCTGGCCGACAATTTCATAGTAGTGATAGGGCTTAGTGATGGGCGATTCTCGAAAATTTACCAATCGAAAAAAATCGTTATCGTAAAATACACAATCGATACAGTCATCGATTACTTTCGAGAATCTACAAAGGAGATGTTCTAGAATCGATTATTGAAATCATTGTTTTTACATATATATAAGGCAGATTTTATTAAATATAGGGTAACTGAAAACAGATGGAATAAAAAAACAACAAACCAAAGGGAAACTATAAAGGAGCCATAAGACTGGAAAAGTCTTGTAAGGGTGCCCCCTGGTTGAAAAAAGCTGAAAAAACGCGAGTAGCTATGAAGCGGTAAGGGGAGTTTAAGTATCAAAAATTAGAATTTTTCGGCAATTAGTACCAAAATCGCCAAAGAAATAAGAATCAAAAGCACCCCCTAGTGGCAAAAATATGAACTAAAGGATGATAAAAGGGATCAAAATTTTTTATTGATTTTTCTACGTCATTTGAGATTGGATCTTTAATTTACCCATTTTTATAAAGTCTTCGACTGGAATACATTAAACGAACTCCCGCGGGGAGCAAAGTAGGAGGTAGGGGCAAGGAAAGTGCATAATATGAATAAGTGGTCACAGGACTTTCCAACGATATGGCACATGAGGGGTGTCGGCTAAATTTAGTAAAGTGCCCCCGCTCGGGGGCAAAGTAAGGGGAGGGGCGCGGGCGATATATAAAATGAAATAGTAGTCACAGAGCTTTCCAATGATATATCACATGAGGGGTGTCAGCAAAAGATAGAAAAGAGTCCCAACTCCCAGGATTCCAATTATCCCCCACCCGCCGAAATATACCCTGCCCATCCTTCTCTTTGAATTTTTCATATATTAAAAATTATTTATCGGAGGGCTCCGTAAAAAAATCCGATCTAAAATGTTTAAAAACGCTACAATTTCAAAAAAGTTCGAAAAGTGCCTCTCTCGGGGCGCCAAACTAAGGAAGGAAGAAGAAAGGTTCATAATATGAAAGAGTAACTTTGCGATGATAACCGAAAACTTTCCGATGATAGATCAAATGACTGGTCCAAAAAAAGTTTGAAATCTACCCCTCCCATGTGGGTTCCCTCTTTTATCCTAGAATATACCCGGAAATCACGCAGCCCCACTTTTAAAATTTTATATTTAATAAATAATATTTATCGGAGAGCTCCATTAAAAAACCTCATTTAATGATATTTATTGTAGAAATCTCTACAATTAAAAAAAAAAGTGACACCCGCACCGCTCCCCCCCCCCCCCCGAACCCCTTCCGGAATTCAACTCTGGGAGGAGAAAGGTTCATAATATGAAAGAGTGGTGAAAGGACTTTCCGATGATATGTCAAGGAGAGGTTTGGTAAAAGTTTGAAAATTACCCCCCCCCCTCCCTTTGTGCACTCTCGCGCACCCCAGAATTCACTCACCTTCCTCTTTGAACTTTTTATATTTAATAAATAGTATTTATCTGAGTCTCCAGGTATGGGGCAGCTTGGCAGAGCTAAAATAAGAGAAACATTGAAAATTCGTGGCAAAATGACACTAAATTTAACAGTAAAGTTTGAAACTAGGACTATACAGAAAAAATACATAAACCACTATGCTTCATAACCCACATCGGTTAATAGCAATAAAATGATAAGTGCAAGTTTAACTGATGGCATTGAGCTCACAGGTTATTAACACTAACTGTATATTATACTCTTATTTCAAAGAATAATGTCCCTCAAAAAATAAATGAAGGGAAATATCCCCCGTTTGCCCCTTTTATACTTAACCAATGAACCTCCAAATCTAATCAGGGAAACTCCTTAACTATAATAAATCAGTATATCAAATTTGAAGCAAATCAGATAATTCTGCATGAAAAAAAGGAACATATCGCTAAATTAAGGGTGGTCTAACCCCTTTAACCCTTTTATACTTAACTAATGAACCTCCAAATCTAATCAGGAAAGGTCTTTATCAGAACAAACATAGAAAAAAAAATTAAAGTAAATTGAATAATTCTCCATGAAAATCCATTTATCTAAATTAAGGGGAGGGGACTTGCCCACTTTTCGCCCTTGTATACTTAACCAATGAACCTCCAAATCTAATGAAGGAAGCGCCATATCGGAATGAATCGGTATATTAAATTTGAAGCAAATCCAATAATTCTGCATGAAAAACTCTTTTATCTAAATTAAGGAGGGGGTCTACCCCCCTTTCCCCCCTTTATACTTAACTAATGAACCTCCAAGTTTAATCAGGGAAGCTCCTTAACATAATAAACCGGTATACCAAATTTGAAGCAAATCAAATAATTCTGCATGAAAAGCCCATTTATCTAAATTAAGGGGGGACCAGCCCCTTCTCCCCCTTTATAGTTAACCCGTAAACCTCCAAATCTAATCAAGGCAACTTCTTAAAGTAATAAACCGGTATACCAAATTTGGAACAAATCGAATAATTCTGCATGAAAAACCCATTTATCTAAATTAAGGGGGGGCGGACCAGCCCCCCCTTCTCCCCCTTTATCCTTAACCAATGAGGTTCCAAGTTTAATCAGGGAAGCTCCTTAACATAATAAACCGGTATACCAAATTATGAGCAAATCAAATAATTCTGCATGAAAAGCCCATTTATCTAAATTAAGGGGGGGGGGTGGTCTAGCCCCCTTCTCCCCCTTTATACTTAACCCGTAAACCTCCAAATCTAATCAAGGCAACTTCTTAACATAATGAACCGGTATACCAAATTTGGAGCAAATCGAATAATTCTGCATGAAAAACCCATTTATCTAAATTAAGGAGGGGGTCTATCCCCCTTTCCCCCCTTCATACTTAACTAATGAACCTCCAAGTTTAATCAGGGAAGCTCCTTAACATAATAAACCGGTATACGAAATTTGGAGCAAATCGAAGAATTCTGCATGAAAAACCTATTTATCTAAATTAAGGAGGGGGGGACCAGCCCCCCTTCTCTCCCTTTATCCTTAACCAATGAACCGTCAAAACTAAACAGCAGAACGCCTTATCAGAATGAACATAAAAAAAATTGAAGCAAATCGTACATTTTAATCAAGAGTTATCGCGTTAAGTACATACATATGTACGTACGTACAGTACATGCATACACACAGAACCGACGGGTACATTAGCTCTTAGGCTTAGATAGCCTGTGAGCTAAAAAGAGATTGGATAAGCAGATGGACTCCTTTGAGAAATTATGACTTAAACCAGAAATGCGGTAAGTTTGACTCTGAAAGCTTCATTTCCATCTCTCATTTCGGCAAATCTCATCTCGATGATTTTTCCAGCATTTCGACGCTTCCAGATGGCAAGCTGCTCGATGGTTGGTTCTCTCGCGGTTTTAAACCTTTCGGGATGGGAAGTCTCTCGAGAGTTTCCTCTCGCCCTTTTCAACCTTTCCCGATGGGAAGCCTCTCGCTTGTTACTCTCGTCCTTTTCGAAATCTCCCAATGAAAAGCCTTTCGAGGATTTCTCTCGCGCTTTTCAACATTTCGCTATGAGAAGCTTTTCGAGGATTTCTCTCGTCCTCGGCAGAGAAGAAAAGTAAGAAAATTTATCGAGAGTACCCAAGGGACGAGATAGAGAAAAAGGCATGACAATGAGCTGTGAAATGAAGCTTTAATTTTCAAAGTTTCTCTTATTTTAGCCCTACCAAGATGTCACATACCTGGAACCCTCCGATAAAAATTATTTATTAAATATAAAATTTTCAAAGAGGAAGGTGGGTCGGGTGATTTCGAGGCAGAAGGACGTGAGAGTGGACTCATGGGGTGCAATTTTAAAAATTTTACCGAACCCTTCCTGTGGCATATAATCGAAAAGCCCTTTGACCGCTCTTTCATACTATGAACCTTTCTTCGCTCAAAGGGGGGTGGGGAAGGGGCGAACAAATTTTTAAAACCGTAGCCGATTTCTATAATAAATTTAAATATCACTTTAAATATGGGTTTTTTATGCAGTCTTCCGGTAAATATTATTTATTGAACATAAAATTTTTTAAAGTGGCGGCTGTGTGAATTCCGGGGTGAAAGAGTGGGCCCACGGGGGGAGAGAGGGGGAGCAATTTTCAAACTTTTTTTGGACCAGTCATGTGATATGTCATCGGTAAGCTCTCGGATGACTCTTTCATATTATGAGACTTTCTTCCTCCCCTCCCCAATTTGGCCCCCACTGCGAGGGTAGTTTTTTCCGCTTTTATCATTTTAGATCGGATTTTTTTATGGAGCCCTCCGCTAAATATTATTTATAATATATGAAATTTCAGGACACTTTTCCAAATTTAGCCAAGACCCCTCATGTGACATATCGTTAGAAAGGTTTGTGACTACTTATTAGTGCTATGCACTTCCGGTGGCCACCCCCCTCCACTTTGCCCCCCCCCCCCCCCGGAGGACACTTTTCCAAATTTAGTCAGTACCCCTCTTATGAGATATCGTTGAAAAGGTCTGTGACTACTTATTGATGTTATGCACTTCCGGTGACAGTCCCCCCCACTCTTTGCCCCCCCCCCCCTGGGGGACACTTTTTCAAATTTAGTCAAGACCCCTCGTGTGAGATATCGTTGGAAAGGTCTGTGACTACTTATTGATGTTATGTACCTACGGTGTCCCCACCACCACTTTGCCCCTCTCCCCGGGGGCACTTTTCCAAATTTAGCCAACACCCCTCATGTGAGATATCGTTGGAAAGGTCTGTGACTACTTATTGATGTTATGCTCCTCCGGTGTCCATCCCCCCATTTTGAACCCTCCCCCCAGGGGACACTTTTCCAAATTTAGCCAAGACCCCACATGTGAGATATCGTTGGAAAGGTCTGTGACTACTTATTGATGTAATGCACCTCCGGTGACCGCCCCCCCCCCCACTTTTCCCCCACGGAGGTGTTTTTCTAAATTTAGCCGAGACCCCTCATGTGACATATTGTTGGAAAGGCTTATGACCACTTACTCATGTTATCCACCTCCCGCACCCCTCCCCCCCTTTCCCCCCACGGGGAGGGCATTTTTATAAATTCAGATCCAGACTTCTCATGTGACATATGGTTGGAAAGGCCTAAAGACCTGTGACGACTTAATCATATTATGCAGCTGCTGTGCCCCTCCGCTCGCTTTGACCCCTCCCCCAAGAGATCTGGTCCGACGTTCATTCGTTTCGATATTATATTTTTTACAAGATTTTGTAGTGCGTGCACACCACACCCGCCTGCTATCATATATCAGTGCCGTATATAGCGGGTAACCTGTTCGTGATTTCATATTACAAGATTACGTATAAATTAGGGGGCCTGATTAAAGGAGGGGCCCGCTAGCGGTCGAAGTCACCTAGTCTTTATTAACATCGACTCATTCCAGTTCACCCGCAGACGATTCTTGATAAATGTATGACGTATATAATACATAATATATGATTTATAAAAGAAATTTGCAAACTGTAGTCATCGAGAAAAAATTTATACAATCGAAAATTATCGAGATGTCCATACAATCGAAAATTATCGAGATGTCCATACAATCGAGAAAATCGAGAAAAACATCTCGTTATCGCCCATCACTACTCCGGAGTCCTAAAAACGTGAGAAGATAATATACACGCATTCATCCACACATATGTACATATGGAAACGTTGTAAATATAGCGAAAATGGAATCAGGAAACCCGAAAATGTACAAATACACCAATATTTTAATAAAAGGGTATGATATACATTACATATACTGCATGCGCCGTAAAGTAAAAATAATAGATTAAAAGTTAAGAAATTAAGATGTAATAAGAAAAAAATAAGTTAATTATAATGTTTAGTAATAATTTGTTGTATGTTTTAAATAACGCTTCAGTTTTGACCCCGCATTGTGTTATAAAAATTATAAATTTTTACGTATTCTACCATCCATTAAAACTTTAATCACTATTTCTGATACACGCTGTATATTCATAACATTTATTCACTATACTTGAAGCCTTTAGTTGTAATAGATCTGTAAATTTTAGTAATCATTAAGGCAATCATATTTGTAATGCGAGCTAATGATGTTCCTATTTTTATTCAGACTAGCATGACAGAAATTGTCCATAAAATTTTGTGAATCAAGACATCAGTGTCATCAAAAATTTTTCGCACTCAAAATATAAGAATATGGAAACAAATAAGACGAAGCGGCTGAAATTCAAATCAGAGTATCCTTATTCAACCTATTATGCACCGTCGACGAGCACAGATACAAAAGTGAATCCCAGGCACGTATATCAACCACACTACTATCGGAAATATGTGAGCGGAATTTCATACAATCTTGGTCCCCAAAGGTATAATAGAATTTTGAATAGTATAAGCTAATATAAGACTATTATAATTACTTATACAGTGTGGGCAGAAAATCCATATAAACTTTTAAAAAATCTCTCAGAAAGATATGGAAATGTATTTGCACTAAAAGCAAAGCAAGAATGCAGGATTTTTTAACTGTAAAAACAGTTGTAATTCAAGAAGTCTAACATCTGTGCAACTTCCTGGAACCCGGAAGTACGCAAATGAGTATAGTTATATACTATATCTATAGATCTATATACACTATATGGACAAAGGTGACCGGCCACTTGCGATTTTAGACGTTTTGTTAAATATCTAGAAAAATACATGAGGAATTGACCTGAAACTCCTGGTGTGTAAGCAGTATAGTATAGGTCATATTTTCCGCGAAGATTTTTTTCCCGAAACCCCATTGGGGACCCTCAACAAATTGAAAAAGAACGAATACCTTTTAGATAACCGATGTAGCAAAAGCGTTCAAACTGTAGATTATGATTAAGTGGCTTGTGCTTGCTGTAATAATTTGTGTTCATTTTTATGAAGATAGCATGTATACTCGATAAAAAATTCAAGTTCTCAAATTTTGCCAAGTTTTTTGCTTATAATTTGCAGAGTTCTTAATATAAAAAACAGTTCTTTTCAAAAAATATGACAAACAGCATTGTACACAACACCCTGCGATCAGAATTAAAGTATAGTAAAAATTGTATGAAAAATGAGCAGGTTTACTAAATAATGCTTCACTGCGCATGCCCGAACGCAATCAAAATATAATGAGCATAATGCGTTAGCTAAATGTATAGAGCAACTTTTGTAAAAGTCTCAAAAACATAGCTTGAAAATTCTGAAAATGATTGTTGATAGAATAAGCTCAAAATCCGTTATTCCCAAAATGAAGCAAAAAGATGAGGTGCTGTATCCATATATCCATTGATTAGTGCCAATATAGTATACACAATATTGCACGCAATACTGTATTTGGACACAACCCCTCATCTTTTTGCTTCCTTTTGGGAATAAGGGATTTTGAGCTTATTCTATCAACCATAATTTTCAGACTTTTCAAACTATGTTTTTGAGACTTTCACAAAAGTTGTACTACACATTCAGCTAACACATTATGCAAATTATATTTTGATAACATTCGGGCATGCGCAGTAAATAATCAT
This sequence comes from Maratus speciosus, assembly GCA_963932465.1. Lineage (NCBI taxonomy): Eukaryota > Metazoa > Arthropoda > Arachnida > Araneae > Salticidae > Maratus > Maratus speciosus. Next base: position 388,204,458 of record OZ010791.1, read on the forward strand.
TATTTAGTAAACAAGCTCATTTTTCATATAATTTTTATTATTTTTTTAATTCTGATTGCAGGGTAGTATGTACAATGTTTGTCATATTTTCTGAAAAGAACTTTTTTTTTATATTAAGAACTCTACAAATTATAAGCAGAAAACTTGGCAAAATTTGGGACTCTTTTTATAAAAACTTTAATTTCTCTACGAGTATACATGCTATACTCATAAAAATGAACACAGTTTATTACAATAAGGCACTTAATCATATTCTACAGTTTGAACGCTTGTGCTACATTAGTTTTCACAGGGTTATCCAAAAGATATTCGTTCTTTTTCAATTTGTTGTTGGTCTCCTATGGGGTTTCGGGAAAAACTCCTCACGGAAATGTATGACCTGTACTATTCTGTTTACACACCTGGAGTTTCAGGATAATTCCTCATGTGGTTTTCTAGATATTTTACAAAACGTCTAAAATCGCAAGTGGCCGGTCACCTTTGGCCATATAGTGCACACACACACACACAAACATATATATATATATAAAACTATCTACTTTACTTTTATTACTTTTGTCTTTATTATCAGTTTGGGTTATAGAACCGGAATTTTCGAAAAGCATTCATTGCTGCTTATCCGTTTACGAAACTCAGAGGCACACTCGCTTGGTAATTTCCCTACATATCAATTTGATAATTAAATGCAATAAGATATCCACCGAGTTGTCAGTTCTTTTATAGCCATTCTCATTTGCATGCTTCTGGAAGATGCATTCACGTTAGCAACCTCTATCGGTGAATATTTGAACTATAACGTTTTTTGCTGTTAAAATAAACGCCACCTTGATCAGGCCTCTAATACAAATTATACTTCCGTAATATTATTATTTTTATCTTTTTAGGATTTTTAAAAGTTTATACGGACTATTTTGTTAACCCTATAGTTAAAACAAAGTAATAGTGTAGAACTGTTATATTTACTTATTAAGAGAAACTGAATATTGTTTAAACGATTTCAGTTAAAATGATGTGAAATCAGCATGATGATGTGTGCAAAAATAATGTAGACTTATAAGATTAACCAAGTTGAATGTATCATATAAAAGTAACTTCTTTTTTTTTCTTTCACGTAAATATATTTTCAATTTTGCTATTGCTATTCTAAAAGTACTAAAACAACTAATATACATTAAAATTATCTGCTCCAATTAATAAGATCAATATGAAATAAATTATAAATAAACTAATAGTTAAGAATATATAGAACAGTCTTCCAAAATACCATTAATTAGGGAGAAAATTCTGTTTTGTTCACTTTATAAACAGCACCGCCTACGGGTGTGCTAAAGAATTTTTTATACAAAAATGAAACTTACATATACAAAATTTCCTAAAGAATTTTGAAAAATTATAGATAGTTAGAATACATTTCATTTTTTTGAAAAAGGAGTTTTCGAAGTTTAAAAAAAAAAATAGATAACACAGGCTAGCAAAATAATACTTTAAATTTTTTTCTGCACCATTTTAGGTGTTTTTATCTTTTTCGATTTGCTAAGTTCAGGAATGCCAAGCTTTTTCGCTATCACGTAAGTTTCCCCCACAAATTGAGGATGAAGATTCTGGAAAATTACAGAGAAACACATTTTCTTATAGAAAAAAACTTCATTAAAAAGACAAAATTTTAAATATGCTGTATTTTACATTTTTGTTAATTTGTTGCATTTGTTGCATTTGTTATAATGGCTTTTCTTTTTTTTTTAAGAAAAATACCTCTCCCTCCCTAGGTCCTTTTTAGAACTTTTTGTGCAATGCTTGCAGCCAACTTCCCATGTAACAGGACAAGCAGAAATGCACTATATTGTTTGATTTTTTTTTAGTTTCTGGTACCTTTATATCTATGCTTTCAATTTGCCAATTGGAAATTCTGATTTCCTTATAGTTAAATTGATAATTTATCAGTCAGTCAGAAGTTCTTGATTTATACCGAAAGTGTACGTGATAGAACTTTTCTAAGTACTTTTCTCGAAATCCGCATTAAAAAATGCTTAAAAAACACCCTTCACTTTCAAGAAGAAAAATTTATTACAGCTCAGTATTATTGACTGTTAATATTCACGGGTTAAGAATATGCGTATGTTAAAAGAATTTGTAGGACAATATTTGAGATAATCAATTTAATTCGTTGTAGGAAGTGTCTTGTTGAAAGCCGAAAAACAGAAATGGACCTACATTCAGGGTATTCTATTTGCTGGGCTCCCAAATGGTCTCCCCTTTTCCCCTAAAGTCCGTTACTTATAGTAACGTCAGTTTTAGTCCCTTTTAACGCTTTTTGGTCCATTTTTAGTGACTTGGAAAAAATTTCACCCACACACACAAAAAAAATACCTTTAAAACGTCAAAATTATCATGAAAAAAATCACACATTTCGTCAATTACTTGCGGCAAAAAATCACGAATTTCGTCAAAGGAACGCGAGAAAAAAAAGCGTGGTTTTCATTAAACAACCACATAAAAAAAATTGCGAATTTCGTCAAGCGATTGTGGAAAAAAAATCGAATGTCGTCAAATGATCGTGATGAAAAAATCTCAATTTTCGTCAAGCAATAGCGGAAAATATTGTAAATTTTGTCATACAATCACCGGAAAAATGACAAATTTCGTCAAACCTCAACAGGAAAAAGCACAAATTTCGCCAAAAGATCGCAGAAAAAAACGTAACTCGTAAACAGATGTAACAATAAAGATTATTTGGCAATTTATCAACCTTCAGCCGGATAGCGGGAAAGTGCCTTAAAATTAATTTATTATTTGATCATAGAGTTTAAAAAATAGTAAAATGTATTGTCATCAGAAAAACACCTGTGGCCATATTTTGTATGATTCTAGGAGTTAAGGGAGTTAATGAAAAATCGATTACAAACTTGAATCTTAATGTGCTGCTCACCCACAAGAAAAGTGACACAACTAAAAAATGCTATATTTCAGAGGAGAAGCAAAATAAGGTTAACATGACTTTTCTGTGACATAAAATTATAGCACTTAGCTCTGCATGTAGCTGTAAAATCGTGCATAAACGTCGCGCGTAAAACAATTGAAGAGCTGAGTGGAAGAACATGTTATGCGACATTTTCTTAAAAATTATTTTATCGTTTGGACGAAGGTGTTATCAGATATTCTATCACATGGTAAAGCTAAAATACCAAAGTTCTATTTAGCCTTGAAGATTTAAGACATTATTCTTTAATATTTAATATTTTAATATTTAATAATCCAAATAATATTAATATTTTTTAATATTTAAAAATTAAATATGAATAAGTTTTTTTGATAGAGTTTAGTACCACACCTGTTAATATTTTAAACACATGGTATCAAACAGAAAATAAATCGTTAAAATTCAGAACAAAAGCTTTCACATCAAATTTCTCCAAATGTAATTTTTGTTTCTTAACATGTTCTTCCACTTAGCCCTTCAATTAAGAATGAAGACGTAGAAGTTAGAAGAATTCAGTAAATTTATTCTCCCACAAAATTTGCCTGCCTTCTGTGGTGACAAATGGACGTATAGCGTAATTTAGCGATTTCTCGGATAACTATACTTATGACGCTTTTTCTGTAGGAAGTTGAACTTAAATCAGACTTATTAGTATATAGTAAAGTGGGGACAGACGCCGCGGGGGAACAGATGCCGCAGAGATTGTGTAGGCGACACTAGCGTTCAGTAGACCAATTATAGAAGTTAGTAGTGTTCCTCTGTGCTGTGTGATGTGTCGTATGCGTTTCCACCGCTTAATTGTCACTATTTACATATTTATGCCAGTTTTTATGGCTCGAAGCTGCGTGGTAAGTCGCTAAAATTATTCTAATGAAGTTTTATTACATATTTTAAGAAAAATAAACAGAGATTTCATCCCAAAATCAATTGCAACTATAGATTAGATCCTCGTTGAATACAGACATGTGCTTGCCTTTCTCTTGCGTCGCTCACATGACACGAAATGGTGGCGCGGCATCTTACCCGCCACTGTGGGACAGATGCCGCACCGAGGTTGAGGGGCAGATGCCGCAAAATATATTTTTGTTTTTCGGTTCAATAAATTCATCACTGCGATTTAAGTAGAACTTACATTTAAATGAATGTATATTAGCTCATTCTGCTACTTATCAAAATATTCTCAGCAACAATGTAGGTTCACCATGTGTGAATAAGTTTACAATTCTCACCATCTAAACTGTTAAACAAAATATTTCCTACCCCAATGGTCAAAAGACCTATACATTCAAGTAAGAGAAAGTAAAATGATGCAAATATTACAAGCACACAGTTTATAAACAATAAAAAAGAAGAAGGAAATGAAAAACAAAAGAAACTAGAAAGTGTCAAAGAACGACAACTTGGTGGAAGTAAAATGTGTAAAAAAAGGAAGGGAAAGGTCAACTTGAAAATGCCTTACTTGAGGAAAAAACTAAAATATGAGTAATCTTCCGACAATGGGTAAATTGTTCCTCTTATGGATTCTGATGGCAGAACTGGATTGGAATTTGATGACTCTGCATATGTTGAGTGGCTGGAGTCTTATCAAGGAGCAAAGTCTAAAGCGGTCAGGATTCAGTGCATCAAATTCAATCGATAGCTGCATGAAAAACGCTTAGTTTACTTTTGCAACGGGTAGTGTGGTGTGATTGGGGGCGAATGGAAATACAAAATCAAAAAATGAGAAGAAAGGCCAAAAATAAACAGACTAGGGCCTAAATAGAATAGAACTAATACTTACATTAAGCGAAAACTGCAATGTTCGCCTGGATTTAAACCATTAATTTATATCTTTTTTGGAATTATGCCGTCTATTGTTTCCAGTAATTATGCTATCCATTCATGTAAATTCAAATGATTTTCTTTTCATTTTCACTTTTTTTTCTTAAATTTTGTTTATAGAGATTACACTTTTGCATTTTCGTTAAACTTTTCACAATTTAGTGATATATATAATTCTTGTAAGTTTACTGTTATTTATTTTCGTTTTAAGTAGTTTGAGAAAATAAAAATGTGATTTGCTTGAAAAAAAAAACAAAAACAGCCTAGCATTTTTCTCCATGCGGCATCTGTCCCACACCCCATGCGGCATCTTATACAGCACATAAAAAATGATGTTATAAAAGGACCTGTGGGAAAATAATTATGCCTACTTTATTAAGAGAGTTTTAACTTGTTTAATATAGAAATTAGATTCTGAAGGGTTTGATCAACGATTTCTGGTACTTAGTTTGTTGTTTTTTGCTTTATTGTACATTTTACAAGAAAAAAAAAACTGCGGCATCTGTCCCCACTTTACTATAATAATGCGCAAAATGTATATTTTGGAGTTTTATCACTTTGCTTGCGGGTGAACAAACATGAGCCAAGTTAACTTTATTAAAAGAGTGTAAAAACAACTACAAAAATCAACGCAACTCCAAGTAAAAGTTTCTTAATTCCACGATTTGCTTGCAACTGTGCAAAACCACTTATTTCATTGACATTGCAGGTTTTGTTTATATATACTTAACGGGTGCCAGTTGGGGTATTTTAGTTCGAGTGGTTTGGTACAACTGTTAAAGATTATTTTTGGTGACTGACAACCTTTTATTGTTACTCACATTCAATTTCATCTACGTTGCTGCCAGTAGGTCGCTTCTATACTAATAAAAGAAAGTTTCGCTGTGTTTGGACAATGGCTAGCAAAATCTAGCGCATATGGAGGTCTGGAAATTTGGGTGAGGATAGTCCAAGGCAGGCCCTGATACACTCGAGTCTCAGATTTTCAATTTTTTAATATTTAACCGAGATATTAAAAACTCATTGAAAAAGCATTCTTTATTTCGAAAATTAACAAACGCATCAGCGCATGTTCAATTTCGAGCTTTCCAAAGCGACTACGCAGAGAAGAAACAAAATGTGAGATCGACATTTTTTTCTTTGCCATTTTGCTTATCGCACTATGGCCGAACCCTTCAAAATACGGCATTACGGATGTTCTTAAATTTCGTACTTTTAAGTTTTAAACGTCGCAATCCGTTAAAAAATAAAATAATTACGAAACATCGAATTCATGTTCCGCCTCCCCACTTCCCGTTTTATGAAACTTGTTTCTTCCGCCGAACACCACCAACAACAACAAACTAGAGAACAGGAATTCTGCTTTTTCAGAATTTAGTGTCGCCCTCGATGAAAAAAAATAAAAATATAGATAGATAGATAGATACAGTAGGATCCCAAATTTATACCTTTGGAATGGATCATTTTCTTCTGATGGACTGATGGCTTCCATTATAATGAAACAGCCATTATAAATGAAGTGTTAGTTGAAGATGAAAGAGCAGCCGTAAAAAGTTAGAAATCTGAGTTTCTGCTCAGAATGGGGAAAAAAATGGGCATATATTTTTTTTTTCATCAGAAGAAAATAACTCGGTTAAGCGATACTCGGATAATAGGGACTCTACTGTAGTTCAGTTTTAAGACTTAAAACACATGATTTTATTTTATGTAAATCGACGTCTTCCGAATCCGCTGAAGAATTCCTCATTTACGATCCAATCATAAACAACATCTACAGTAAAGTACGCATAGGACGTCACTGTCGCTGAATAATACATACACACACACACACACACGCACAAAAAAGAACAAGATTTCGTCATTCAAGAAACTGGACAAAAAAAAAAAAAATAAAATAAATAAATAAATAAATAAATCGGCTATCTCATGATTCATATGCCTTCATTCGTTTGTAATATTAATATAGATACTTAAAATTAAATTTAGTTTCTAATAGCTCCCTGTTTTATCAGAAATTATTAATTTATATTTTTCTCAGAATAACACGTATTTTAATTACATTTTTTCAGTTGTTATGAGAAAATGACAACAAAAATATATAATTGCTATTTTCCAACTATTTTCTCTTTACTTTCTACAGAAATGGAGTACTTGCGTTGCCAAAATTAAACAAATATCGCTAAAAACTACAAAAAAATTAATATCTGAAAAATAAATGGAGATGCAGTTTTGAAACAAATTGCATTTAAAAATACATATTTTCCCCAATACGACGGTATAAAAATTTAAAATGTGCGATGCTTAGAAGTTTATAAAACTGCTATAGAGTACTTAATCGTACAATGATGCATCTGCTTTGTTTTACGACTGGCTTATACAACGTAACGTTATCTTTTGGAGATGACACAAAATAAGCTGGGAGAAAGAAATAGCATACCGGGGGCTTAAAAAAAATACGGAACATTCGATTGCACCAAATTAAAGACCGTAATCTGCTCTTTCGAACGCTGCCTTCGGTTAAAAAATATTAATATTGACCGTTTGAAAATATTTATTTTCCGTAAGCCATTTCGCGATTTTCGCAATCTTTAAAAATCTGTATCAGCGCTTCTGATCAAACTAAGAAAAAAAACCCAAAAATACCAGGCCGTATTTACGTTCATCCTCATTTCGAAATCTGCAACACTTTTTGAAAAATACGAATACCTAACCTTTAAAAATTCGTTCGGAAAACTAACTTTAGCGGTTCCCCTTTTCCTGCGATTTTTAAAATTGTTATATAATCACCGGCTTCGCAAATAAAAATACATACAAACCGAAGGCATCTGCATTCATTTTCGCTTACAACGAAGCCTTTGGTTCGGAAAAATATTAATATTAAGCCTTTCAAAACGTTCGTTTCAATAATTCACTTTCATGACTTTCGCGATTTCTGCAATCTTTAAAAATCCGAATTTTCGTTTCTAAAAAAGCTACGAGAAAACTAAAAATACCAGGCAATATCTATGATCATTCCCATTTCGAACTCTGCAATCCCTTTCGAAAAATATGAATTTTAACAGTTTGAAACAAATTAGTTTCCGAAAGTCGTTTAGGCGAATTTCATTTTGTTTTTATTCCATGCTTAAAAATCGCATCGGATTCGGAAATCAAAATAAGAAAAAACCAAAGATACCAAACCATATCGACCATATCTACGTTCATTTTTCTTTACAACACCACCCTTAAAAATATCAATATTAACCCTTGCAAAAACGTTCGTTTCCGTAAGTCACTTTTGCGAATTCCGTATTTTTTGCAATGTTTAACCTTCTTCCGCCGGAGTTTTTAATCAAAATATGAAAAAACTAATTGCACACGCTTAAAGAGCTTACATTCAGCTTTCAAAAGACACATTCGGTTTCAAAAAGTACGAATATTAATAACTTGAAGAAAATTCATTTTCGAAAGTTATTTTTGCCGAATATCGTTTTTTTCGTGAACTTACCCATAGGAATTTACATTATGCACATTTTGGTTAAAAAAAAAAAAAAAAAAAACTTAATTTAATAGAATTGCTCTGAAATTTTAATACGATATGCTAATTTTTTATATAATGATACAGTATAAATTTGGTTCAGAATTTTTAAGATTTAGGAGGAAATTAATATGTTTGAAAAAAAAAATCCCATAGGGTTAACATTGCATTTGCTTATGTACGCTTATAACGTAAACTTATTTTTGCTCTGTAGCTCTAAAATTTTAATACCCTAAACATAATCTTTTAGCTATTGTTAATTTTGGCTTGGATATAATAACATTTAGGAGTAAAATAATCAGTTTGGAAATAAAAAAAATTCCCGTAGGATTTACACGCGTGGAAAACAAAAACAAAAAAAGTTGCAAGAAAAAAACCCCTACTTTTTACAACTAAATATCCACATTTTAGTGCGAAAAGTACTCACAGGCTTCGGTAATATTATATTTATAACTCATAAAAACTGGACAATAACTATTTTTCTAATATTAAATGATCCAATGTGGGAAACAAGAAAAAAGAGAAAAGAAAAGAAAAAAAAGAGAGAGAGAGAGAGATGAAAGCATGTTTTAGCTGCCGGAGTCAGTGTGACCCCCCCCCCCCCCCGTTATTAGGTTCGTTTGGAGCTATTTTCGTTTAACTATATTTATTCATTCAACACTGATTTTAGGGACATTCAACGCTGATTTTAGGGACATCACACTGATTTTAGGCCCAGACTACGCCGGTCTTTCGTTAAAAAATATGAAATCAAAACTGACGCTGGAGGAAGTCAGTGGGACTTTCGGTTCTAAATTTGTTTTGGATAGATTTTCATTTGAAAATAAAAAATCTTACAATCGAGGGTGTACACTGCTGAAAGTGGTGGTCACCCATCATTAGGATCGTTTAGAAAGGCTTTCGTTTAAACATGTAAAATCTTTCAACATTGATTTTAGGTATATTTAAGTTTATTCACGGCCCGGGCAAGGCCGGGTGGGTCAGCTTGTTATAAATAAAAGAGTGACGACATTACGCACAGGGCGCATACTCAGTTTGAAAGTACCTGTTCGAACTATGATATTTTACATTACAGAACTTGCAATTACTTACTTAGACAAGTTGATTAGACAAGTAAGACAACTTAACAAACACTAACATGTCTATAAAGGCAGGTACGCCAACTTTTTGCCAAAGAAATCGTCTTGAAGATTCAAGTTTCATTGGTTGTATGAAACCACTCGTTTATTTATAAAGGCAGTCAAGTTGTCAGCATCGCTCGCGTGTAACATGTATAAAATAATAATATATTAAAAATCATGACATAAAAAAAACTATATTAAATAAGATGATTGTTTTTAACTTAAAACCTTCTCTGATGTACTAGAATTATAGGGTAAAGAGTAACATTCAAAACCGTTTAGTGGTTATTGAGAAAATCGAGGACATACATACATACATACATAATGGTCGATTACCGAAGTTCTATTTTTTGATGTTGCTTAAAAAGGCAATGTTCTATTTTCTATTTTTGTAAACAAAAACATGAAAAGGAGCATTTCCGGTTTTCACGTTACGTTTCCTTGACAGCGATGTCAAATCGGAATAGGGTCAGTGGTCAATAAATAGTTTCAGCACTGACCAAACTAAAATGTTTAGATAACAATAAAAGCATGCATAAAACGCAGCTATCCATACAAAATACAAATATTAAAACACTAAGAAATCTGAAAATAAATAATTAGATAAACGTTTTACTGCGTTTTTTAATGCTTTAGGAATATTGTCTTTCACTTTCTCATTTCATGAGAAAGGGAATGCATTCATTCATTCTTGTTTCTTTTCTTACTTGCATAATAATTATGTTCAAATACGGTAATAACCTTTAAAAATCTGTTATATACGAAGTAATCATTGAGTTTTGAATCTAAGTTAATGTTTTAAGCTTAACTCCACTATAAATAAATAATTTACAGATTTTTAAAAATCATTTTACAATTTTATAAGATGCCTAGGTACTATCGATATTGAATTTTTATAATCATTAAATTTGAAAATGAACAAACACTGAGGAAACTTAAAAATTAATGAACTTTTTCTCATATCTTGAGTTTATTTCTGAGTTAGTTCTGCAATATCATCTTCTCCAAATTACACTTTACTTACAGATGTATGCATACTGTACTCTTATTATTCACATCTCCGAAATAGGGCAAAATGAGGAAACTTGAAGGATAAGGATGAAAGACAAACCAACAAGCGATAAAACAAACAAACCAACCAACAAATAAAGGAAACTCTAACAAACAAAATGTATCCAGGATTTCACCTTACAGTGGACCACTTGTATAGCATTTCCGTGCTTAGCTAAAAATGGAGATACAAAATGGTCTTACAGATAATCAATTTTGCGAATTCATTATAGAGGAATGAATATTTAGATGAAAATTTCGGACCCGCCAACTTCTTAATTATTTCCTCCTTCTTGACAGTCTCGGATGCTTATGATATCTTCATGTTTGTGTAACTTTCTGATATCTTCAAGTACTTTTTGCCATCTGCAGCAATTTACTCTGTCGCATCTCACTTATTCAACTATTCATAACTTTGATCACGCAATTATCACCTCAAAAATCTTTCATTAAACCTTACGATTTTTCGTTGAGCAAAATTTAAATAAATTAGAATCCTTCACTTATAGATTTAATGATGGTAAAAACAGAAACATATATAGTCATGATTCCGTTGCGAAAATATTTTATAAGCTGACCCAGTAAGGACTGTCACTAATGTGGGGGGGGGGGGGAGGCTGCTTCCCTCTACCTTTCCAATTTGGTAAATTCAGACTTAGCAAAAACACAAACTTAGTTCGGAAATTTCTTAATGGTTTTCTTTAAAAAAATACAGTAAAATATTTTAAAACGAAATTTGTATTTAACGGAATCTTGCCTTAAACTGAAATATTTCGCGGTCTCACTGCAATTAGAAAAAAAAACAAAAAAAAAAAACAATCCCAGATAGCATGAACATTAGCAGCAAGTTTGATTTTTTCTGACATTATCTTGCCGTGACAAATTTGAATTGAGAAATTCTCAGCAAATTTCCTGCAAGGTATACCATCCCCTACTTGCATGAGTAGTTTGTTATGAAATTCATGGCAAGACTGTCTTTAATTCACGAAAGTGACGAAAGCAAAAAATCCCTCTGTTGAGAGAATAGACAATCAGCACATACGCAGAAATTGGAGAAATTTTATTCGGTTGGCACCGCTTTTTCTTAACGCTATACTTATCAAATAGCAAAAAAGGCTCGTATTGAAAAGTACAAATGTTACCTTAACTTGTTTATGGTGATAAAAATGATGCATGCACCTTCTGACGGTGTGTTCACATCAATAGACCTGATCAGGTCTATGGACCCCTCCGAAGGGGTTAAACTTATAGTGTAACAGTTGTAAACAGATAATGGGGCGTGGAAAAATTACTACTTTGCAGTAAGTTTGCAGTTTGATTACTTGTTTGCCGTTAAATTGCAATAAATTTGATACAGCATGAATTTAACTTGTACGATGAGTTAGCTGTAAGCTAAAAGTGTGGTGACTTCGGCGTTTGCGCTATCTTGCTGCAGTCTTGTTATGAACTTTCAGTCTTGTCATGCTGAGCTTGCTGCAACTTTGCAGGTTTTCAAAGCAAGACTGCTGCAAATTTTCTGCAAATTAAAAATGCTATCAGGGATACGATTGCAATAGACGGTTACCTGCTATGACGGAAAATTGCCTGAAATAGAATTTTTCTCTAGTTCCTTGGGATTTCGTCTTAACAAGTTTTACTGTATACTACGATTTCTACTTAAACGAAGAGAGTGGCAAACACCCATGAGTAATAACTAGACAACATTAAGGCATCCTCCCTTCCACCTCAGTAATAATTGATAGCGATGGCACTGGAACCAGTGGGCTTATTTATCATTAAAGAAAATAACAGAAAATAATTAAAAATTATTTACTTATTATTTGAGCGATGCAACTTGCTTGAAAGAAGAACTTTTATGGAAAAGGTAAGGCCTGTAACGAAGTTAAGACCTACCAGAAGACCGGGTTCACTCGCTATATATGAATCACACAAATTTCGAAAGAAAGTATCATTCTCTAGTTCAGCAATCACTTATAAACTGTAACCTAAAAATCACCTATAACCGCTTTTTGTATTCATGCTTTTCTTTCAAATGAAAATAAAAAAATTAAGCAAACAAAAATCACCAACCGTTTCGGCTAATTCTTTTCATGATACAGATATACAGGGTGCAATATATTATCGATCGCCGACCTTTAATTTCTCAACCGTTGGTCGTAGACATATAGTTCCAATTACAAAAACGTTTAAAATTAGGTAAATATTCATGTTGTGCAATATTTAATGTAAAAAAAAAAAAATCAATTTTATAAAAATTACGAAATCTAACTTTTTATACGGTCCCCCAGTCCCTATAGTTATGTTTAGTAAAAGTTTACATATATCATAACAGATATAACACAAAAAGTTTGACATATGTACTACAAAAATTGACACAGTTATTAAATTTCAAAGTTTGAGATTTTTGCACATGATTTTGTCTTTTATTGAGGGATCAGATAAAAGATGAATTAAAGTAATTCGAGATCAAATTCAGGGTGCAGGTGCACTGTCTTTTTTACGGCGAAACCACCTTTAGCCGGTATCGCCAAATCGAGATATCACCAAAGAGGGTTATTTCATCTAAAAATTTGAGCTGACTTTTAGGGGTCGTATACAAAGCGAAGAATGAAATATTGAAATTAAACAGAAAAATTAATATCAATTTATTATAATATCAAAAAACGATCTACTATAGAAAAAAAATATATGAAACGCCGGAATCTACTACAGATACCGCTCAAAGCGTTCTCCATTGGTGGCAATGCACAATTGAATGCGTGACAGTAATGAATCCTGGGCACATTACAGCATAGCAGGTATGCAAACTGTGCGAGAATCAAGGATGACGCGCTGCTTCAGATAAATCAGAGAATTGGTCTCAGTCAGTCACACAGACCTATTGGTCTATGGTCATAGGTATTTTAAGTTATATTTATTTTTCTGTTTAATTTCAATATTTCATCCTTCGCTTTGTATATGACCTCTAAAAGTCAGCTCAAATTTTAAGATGAAATAATCCTCTTTGGTGATATCCCAATTTGGCGATACCGGCTAAAGGTGGTTTCGCCATAAAAAGGACAGTGCACCCTGATTTTGATCTCGAATTACTTTAATTCATCTTTTAACTGATCTCTCAATGAAAGACAAAATCATGTGCAAAAATCTCAAACTTTGAAATTTAATAACTGTGTCAATTTTTGTAGTACAGATGTCAAACTTTTTGTGTCATATCTGTTATGATATGTGTAAACGTTTACTAAATATAACTATAGGGAGCGGGGGACCGTATAAAAAGTTAGATTTCGTAATTTTAATAAAATTGATTTTTTACTTTAAATAATGCCCCAACATGAATATTTACCTCATTTGAAACGTTTTTGTAATTGGAACTATATGTCTACGACCAACGGTTGCGAAATTAAAGGTCGGCGATAGATAACATATTGCACTCTGTATACTTAAAATAAAAAAAGGTCGGTTTTATGACTGATTACAGTAAAATATGTTTCACTTATCATAATATAATGGAAGAAATTTATTTAGTACCTTATAAAAATATATGAATAAAACTTTTTTTTTAAAAGGTGTTTTTAAAAAATATATTTATCATTTATATTATTTGTGATGTCAACTTCTCTTTTTTTGTTTACATATAAAACGCACAACCTTGAATGAGATATAGTAAAAAATGTTTTTAGACCGGCTGCTGACAGTGTTCATTACATTACGTGAAAACACGCTGTTTGATTAAAAATTGAAGTTAATTAAAAATTAAGAGGAATAAAGTATCAGGAAATATAGTAAATACTGTCTAAGGCGGAATACATTCGAACCGAGGAAATTTTCCGTCGTAGGCAGTGTTTGTTATCACAAAAGTTGTTGCACAGCATATAAAATCGTTCTGCGGGACTTTATAATTTTCTGCGTTAGACCGATTTCCGTCTTACACAGAGTCCGCCTTAGACAGAATTTACTGTAATCGTAAAAATTGCAGTGCGAGAGCATCGCACGGTTCCACTGGCTTGTTCTAGGATATTTTGAAAAGTTTAAAAAATATATATCTTTTAAATGTAATTTTCATTTATTATATCCAGTTTTCATTTAATATTGAATTTGAATGCTTTAATTTGTTAAAATGTATCACATATTATAATAATTTATTAACTATAATTTGTATTCTTTTATTTTATTGATTTTGTAAAACTAATGCTTCAAATTAAACAATTCCTGTTTTTTCGATACATCACCAAACTATTCACGATTGTTTGACTATGACTAAAATAATTTACATTTCTCTATCAAAACACTATTTTGAAGATTACTCAAATTCTTCAAGTAATTAATTCATTTCATCGAAAGGAAGAATTTTATACTTTTCTGAGCTAATTAACAGCAGAGACATTTCTTAGAAATTGAAAGCTAAAAATTCATTAAATTAAAGTATGAAAGTTTATTTAAATTAAAATATTTCAAAACAAGGTTATTATAAAATAATTTCTCATTATTCCAAATTTGCTGTTTAAACAGACTTAAGACTTAGTTGGATTTAGCAATGTGTAATATTATTTCACAAAGAATTTGAAAACATTCAAGAGGTCCCTACAAATACTGAATTCTGAAATTATTTCGTATAATTATACAACAACATATTTTCAGATTCAGACACATATATTAGAATAAATTTTAACCTTATCTGATTTTCAAACAATTGTCAATTAAGAAGTGGCCATAAAAGGCGCACGTCTAAACTAGAAGAGTTATGACTTACTTTGGATTTGCATAAGAAATTTAAAACTTTGAGACATTGCTTATGTGGAATTTTGAGATAGTGCCTATTATTAATCGATTTCGAATAAAGGGGGTTATACAGTTTATTTGAATGCTTTTTTTAATGCTTGTCTGCGCATAACATATTTTACTGGATGCTTCAATTGCGAAAGTACTTTTTTTATTGAAAAAAGCTGGTTTTGGTGGTGGCCTCGCATAAATTTAATCAGGATCCAAAAAAGATATGTTTGTCTGCATGTCTGTATTCTTTCTTTGAATTTATTTTTTTACTTTCAAGGCTCTAATTTTAATAAAAATTAATAAAAAAAGAATTTCTCCGTACTAACTCTGCCCCAAATTATTGTGTAACAACATGACTGGTGCCAAACGAATAGTAATGTCTACTAATTAATGTTATGCCTAAATTTTGCTTAGCGGATCTTCCACATATAGAAATTGTACCAAATAAAAAAAAAAATTCAATGCTAACATGTAATTTTGACATCATATCTGGATTCATCAATAAAATTTACTTTCGGATAGTGAATTTTCGAATGTGAAGTCATTAGGTTAAGTAGTCTGGGAATTATGCCGGTTTAAAGTCTGGAACTCCTAATGTTAAATTCAGTACTTGGTTGGCCAAGCTACATTCGGAAGGAACGGAAAAAACTCCTTCTGCAGTTGTTTTTCTGAAAAAAATTCTGGTCCTGAACCAATTGGCGCATTTTAGTCAATTGACACATTTAGTACAATTATTATAACTCTCTCAAAATTTAAGCAACTAGGGGGCTCGGCCCCCTACGAGCTACGCTCGCCAACCCCCGTCCAGACGCCGCAGACTCTAAATGCACGCTAATTTGATCGGCTTTAAAAAGATTTCGAAAGATTGAATTATAATTTAAAAAACAGTGGCGATCTCCCTATAAACAAATTTCTATTCATTTCTCTTTGATTGGGGAATTTTAACGCCAAATCCGCTGCGGTACTACTTGATTATCCTGTCGACCAATTTCGCCAAATTATATAAATCGCCAAACTACTCGCCAAATTATACAAATTGATATAATTTTTATTTTAAATAACGAAAGAACAAATAAATTCGTACAACATTAATAAAAACACAAATAAAACGTCAAAATAAAAATAACTTGATGACGTATACACGTGTAACAACATTTCAAAATAAGCTAATATAAAAGGAATTAAGTAAAGAGAGTCTTTGTCTCCTGGTATTTTTTAACAAAGCGAAAAGAAAGTTCTTTTAAATGAGACATTTTAAATTAATTCTCAAAATATCAAATAAATGTCTAGCGCAATTTCTAAATTTGAACTTTTTTGCACTATTATTTTGTGTTCATTTTATGTAATAACTATAAAGTGACGTAAATATGACGTAATTTCTCCTAAGACTTCTAACGCATGTTAATGAATTTATTATTTTACAATATCCTTTCTCTTTTAAAATTCACGTGTATACTTTTTATGACGTAATTTTTAATAAGTTCCTGCTTTTTATACGTAATTATTTAATTCTAATTTGAAAGTTTTTTTCCTGTTTACAATAGTCACGTGTAAATAAATTTTTAATTTGAAGCAAACATTATTGCTTGCGCTTTTTATACAGTTGGCAACAGTTTAAATTAGTACAATTTTCTGAAATCTGTAAAAAATATCTCTAGAAATGCTGAAAATTTGAATTTAAAATAGAAATAAAACCTGAAAAAATGAGTCAAAATAAAAAAATTAATGCAATCTGCACTCCGGCAAATTCTAACGCATAAAATGATCTAAAAATGGTGACACTGCCATGTATAGTTTTTGCTGCTATAAAACTTTTTTAGTGGAACGATTTTGTCCAACTTTAGCATTAAATAACTCTTAAAATAATTCTTCGATTTGAAAACTGTCTGCATCAGCCTGTTTATCAAACATTTCTGTATAAAACCACCGATTTTCATATTTTTGTATGCATTATTTTTGTTAATATTAACGAAGAAAGGCCCCCGGTCACAAAAAAATCAAAACCGGCGGCGGCGGTGACAGCGGTAGTTACTTTTTTTTAGAATTTAAGCAATATTATTGCTAGCATCATTGTTGATTGACCCCAACCTTGCCCATGGATCCGATTACGAAATGTCAGCTATTTTCACTGTGCGAAGAGGCGAAGAGCGGGTATAACATAATATTTTTTTTTACTTCGGCCACATACCATTTAAAATATTTTTATATTTCATTTTAATTTTTTGAAGTTCTTGTACGTATCTTATGCTTTCTGCAATGAGAGTTTGATTTCTAAATCCAAAAAACCTCTAATCGGTCGTTTCTATCAAAATCGTTAGTGTCGTTTTTGTAAAATCCAGTAATATATATTATATTAAACAACATAATTTGAAGAATCTCTCTATTCTAAAAAAAAAGTAACTACCGCTGTCACCGCCGCCGCCGCCGCCGGTTTTGATTTTTTTGTGACCGGAGGCCTTTCTTCGTTAATATTAACAAAAATAATGCATACAAAAATATGAAAATCGGTGGTTTTATACAGAAATGTTTGATAAACACGCTGATGCAGACAGTTTTCAAATCGAAGAATTATTTTAAGAGTTATTTAATGCTAAAGTTGGACAAAATCGTTCCACTAAAAAAGTTTTATAGCAGCAAAAACTATACATGGCAGTGTAATCATTTTTAGATCATTTTATGCGTTAGAATTTGCCGGAGTGCAGATAGCATTAATTTTTTTATTTTGACTAATTTTTTCAGGTTTTATTTCTATTT
Organism: Maratus speciosus; assembly: GCA_963932465.1. Lineage (NCBI taxonomy): Eukaryota > Metazoa > Arthropoda > Arachnida > Araneae > Salticidae > Maratus > Maratus speciosus. Next base: position 388,222,468 of record OZ010791.1, read on the forward strand.
TAAATTCAAATTTTCAGCATTTCTAGAGATATTTTTTACAGATTTCAGAAAATTGTACTAATTTAAACTGTTGCCAACTGTATAAAAAGCGCAAGCAATAATGTTTGCTTCAAATTAAAAATTTATTTACACGTGACTATTATAAACAGGAAAAAAACTTTCAAATTAGAATTAAATAATTACGTATAGAAAGCAGGAACTTATTAAAAATTACGTCATAAAAAGTATACACGTGAATTTTAAAAGAGAAAGGATATTGTAAAATAATAAATTCATTAACATGCGTTAGAAGTCTTAGGAGAAATTACGTCATATTTACGTCACATTATAGTTATTACATAAAATGAACACAAAATAATATTGCAAAAAAGTTTAAATTTAGAAATTGCGCTAGATATTTATTTGATATTTTGAGAATTAATTTAAAATGTCTCATTTAAAAGAACTTTCTTTTCGCTTTGTTAAAAATACCAGGAGACAAAGACACTCTTTACTTAATTCCTTTTATGTTAGCTTATTTTGAAATGTTGTTACACGTGTATACGTCATCAAGTTATTTTTATTTCGACGTTTTATTTGTGTTTTTATTAATGTTGTACGAATTTATTTGTTCTTTCGTTATTTAAAATAAAAATTATATCAATTTGTATAATTCGGCGAGTGGTTTGGCGTTTATATAATTTGGCGAAATTGGTCGACAGGATAATCAAGTAGTACCGCAGCGGATTTGGCGTAAAAATTCCCCAATCAAAGAGAAATGAATAGAAATTCCTTTATAGGGAGATCGCCACTGTTTTTTAAATTATAATTCAATCTTTCGAAATCTTTTTAAAGCCGATCAAATTAGCGTGCATTTAGAGTCTGCGGTGTCTGGACGGGGGTTGGCGAGCGTAGCTCGTAGGGGGCCGAGCCCCCTAGTAAATTAAAAAAACAAAATTTATTTCCTACATTGTTTAAGACCGAGAAGGGACAGATATTAAGATATTTCATTCAATTAGTTCTACATTTAATGTTAAATTTTTGTAACAAATTAGTTAAGTCAATTGAAGATTAAAATTCATACAATATGATACTTAAAATACCTTAAAAAATTAGATTTCGTTCAAATGAAATCGAAATAAATCTTAGACTTCTTCCATTTTTAATTGAAAATATTTGTATTGCAGATTTTGTATTATGTTTATGACAATTGTGGATAAAATGATAAGATGCATGCAAAATACAAAACTTAAAAAAAAGTCTAAGATTTATTTCGATTTCATTTGAACGGAATCTAATTTTTTAGGGAGTTTTAAGTATCATATTGTATGAATTTTATTTTCATTTTTTAATCTTCAGTTGGCTTAACTAATTTGTTACAAAAATTTAACATTAAATGTAGAACTAATTGAATAAAATATCTTAATATCTGTCCCTTCTCGGGCTTAAACAATGTAGGAAATAAATTTTGTTTTTTTAATTTATTCTTCAAATTATGTTTTTGTTTAATATGTCAAGTTTTTTAATAACTACTGCACTCAGACGAACGCGTTTCAAAATTAGTAGAGAGTATCATCATCAGACTTTGATGTATGCGGTATTGCATCACAATGTGGGATGCAGTTTACCAACTGTAATTCAAAATGCTTCAACACTGTAGTAATGCAGGTTGCGGTAGTGTGGACAAAAACTTCTAATCTGAACGCAAAAAATCTATAATCAAAACATAAAAAATTAACTTCACTTAAATTTAGATACCCTATTTCCCACTCAGGAACGCTATGAATGTAAATGTAAATTGTATTGAATCCTTACTGCTAATATTTAACTGTGATACAGTAAAAAATAAAAGTTTTACTTAAATTTTTAAACCTTATTCTCTCCCGAGGGGTGATGTAAACACATCAGAAAATTATTACCTAAGTCTAACTTGGGGTAAATAGTTCTCATCTTGGAAAAAAAATACATTTTAAAATTTAAGTTATGTAATTTCCCACTAAGTTCGCTACCTGCATAAAAATAGCTATCCATTAGAAACTTTTTACTAAAATATAAACTTTACCAAAGCAAAAACTTATTCTGAAAATATCCTTTTTATTTCCACTATGACGCCATATTCACCTTTTTAATTTTTGAAGAAAAAAAACTAGCTCAATTTAATATTTCACGTGAAAATCTTTCAACTAAAAAGGAATAAATTATTATTACGGCTTTTGAAATTTTTGCAACAATGAAGTAAAAATGTTACATTTTCTATGAAAAATGTCCGTTGATTTTCAATGAAAAAAGCGAAAATTGGAATTATTAAGAAAAATATTTGAATAATGTAAAAACAAATTGGCTCATTTTTCTCTCTGGGTTATAATTCACTCATATGCAAAGGAATTTTACCATTCGTTTTGACCCTGATGTCAGGCAAACGTTTTTACACTTTAAATTTATAATATCATTAGAATTAGTAAAAAATAAAAAATGAGTGGCATCAGGGACAAAAAGGTGGGAAGAAAAAATGAAAAAGTTATGATCTCCATAGGCTTTTCCATGTTAAATTAACATTGAGAAGTGACACTGGAAATAAATAAGTATTGCGCTGCCGCGCAATACTTAAATACAATGAATATATACACACATATATTTATATATATAAGAACTGCTTTTTTAATAGAATAGATTTTCATCTTTTCGCAATTCTTGAATAATTTATAATACAAGTTCTTCAATTCTTAACTAGGAGAAAGTTCTGTAGGCAAAAAATTGTTTCATATTTTTAACCATTGTTGTAAATTCACCTTACAGTTAAAATTGCATTAAACGAAAACATAATTTGTAGAACAAAGTAAAAGAAAAAATTCATTTCCTAAATTATTTAGTCCCGAGCAGAATATTAATATGCTTCATTATTATTAGATATTAAGACTAGGGGGCTCTGCCCCCTACGAGCTACGCTCGCCAACCCCCGTTCAGGCACACCAAAATCCAAAAAGCATGCTAATTTGATCGGCTTTAAAAATATGGAATTAAAATTTAAAGAAAAAAAAAAGGAGAAAGAAAAAACAGTAGCGATCTCTCTGTAAATGGGTTTCCATTCGTTTTCCTTGGATTGGGGATTTTTAAGGCCAAATCTGCTGCTGTTAAGTGATATAATGGCTGTTTTCGTATTTAATTAAAAAAATTAGTTAAACATTTGAAAATAAGCTAATGTAAAATGAATTAAGTAAACAGTGTCATTGTTTCCCGGTATTTTTTAACAGCGCTATAAGATAGTTCTTTTAAATAATTCATTTTAAATGTATCGTTTCAAATCTGACGTAATTTACACCAAAGTTTTATTTCTCTTATTAATATTCACGTGAAAATACTTTTGTTGTTAGAAGGAAATATTATTTGCGCTGTCTTCGAATTCACGATAATAGTTGAAAAGATTATCTCAAAATATCTCGCGCAAATATATTTTTCAATTTAAATTGTTTTGCTATATTTTTTGCCATTTTAAATATGACGTAATTTCCTCAAATTACAAGTTTTAACGCATAATAATGATTTTTTTTTTTTAAGATTTTGTGTAAATATGGTTCGGCATAGATGTTATTGGCGCAATTTTTTTCTTACGCCAATTTCATATACGCAACGGGTACTTAACTGGTGCTAAAGTGTCGTTATTTTGCTTGATATGGTAACCCGAATGTTGTTCTTTATGCTATTGATGTTTTCGCCAAATGGAGGATATTCCAAATATGGGTTCGAGGCTGAAAAAAGTCACGTGATACCGGTAATTTACCCAAGGAACTTCTAACTGATAAGAAGGGAAGATACTACTGCTTTGCCTCGTGAACTGTTTCATTGGCTAGCGGGGATTTACATTACACGTCTACGGAGACTTTCATTCTTTACGCTAGAAGTTTTTATCTTGATCACGTGATCAAAACGAAAATGGAATATCCTCCATTGGCGTCGGACAAAAAATTGTGCCAATATGTATATGACGTATATGACATCTGTGCCTATGGTTCATATGACGTAATTTTCCTGCTTTTAACATGTAATCATTTAACTCTAATTTAAAAGTTTTTTTCTGTTTGTAATAGTCACGTGTAAATAAATTTTTAATTTGAAGTAACCATTATTGTTTGCGCTGCCGTTTATACAACTGGCAACAGTTTAAATTAATAACATTTTCTAAAATTTGTAAAAAATATCTCTCGAAATGCTGAAAATTTGAATTTAAAATTGAAATAAAACCTCAAAAAATGAGTCAAATAAGAAAAATAAGTACAATCTGCACACCGGGAACTTATAACGTATAAAATGGTCTAAAAATGATTAAATTCTCATGTATAGTTTTTGCTCCAATAAAACTTTTTTAATGGAACGATTTTGTCCAACTTTAGCATTAAATATCTCTTAAAATAATTCTTCGATTTGAAAATTGTCTGCATCAGCGTGTTTATCAAACATTTCTCTATAATACCACTGATTTTCATGTTTTTGTATGTAACAGTTTTTTTAATATTAACGATGAAAGGCCATGCTTAAGCATTCAAAAATGGATGCCGATCTACCCGGAATATCTACGCAGATCTTCATTGGTTCATTTCCAAATCAAAACTTTTTTTTATATATAGAAGGATTCTGTTTCTTTTAAAATTCACGTGTAATTATAATTTTTATGACGTAATTTTCAATGAGTTCCTGCTTTTTATATTTTCTGTTTATAATAGTTACGTGTAAAATAAATTTGTAATTTGAAGTAAACATTATTGTTTGCGCTGTTTATACAACTGGCAACAGTTTAAATTAATAACATTTTCTAAAATTTGTAAAAAATATCTGTCGAAATGCTGAAAATTTGAATTTAAAGTTGAAATAAAACCTCAAAAAATGAGTCAAATAAGAAAAATAAATACAATCGGCACACCGGGAACTTATAACGTATAAAATGATCTAAAGATGATTAAATTCTCATGTATAGTGTTTGCTCCAATAAAACTTTTTTAATGGAACGATTTTGTCCAACTTTAGCATTAAATATCTCTTAAAATAATTCTTGGATTTGAAAACTGTGTGCATCAGCGTGTTTATCAAACATTTCTCTATAATACCGCCGATTTTCATATTTTTGTATGCAACAGTTTTTTTTAATATTAACGATGAAAGGCCATGCTTAAGCTTTCAAATTGGATGTGGATCTACCCGGAATATCTACGCAGATTGTCATTGGTCCATTTCCAAATCAAAACTTTTTTTTATATATAGAAGGATATTCCGTACACCGCAGCGTGCATTGGCGACTGAAGCAACCATTCCTCGTTAATTTTCATACAAAAGACTATAAATACTATAAAATAAAGGCTATAAAAAGACTAAAAATAGAGGGTGCCTATAAATTATTCTCGGGATTTCCTTACCTCACAAGTTTTGATTTAAAATGTTATTACGTATTCGTAAAGTACCACTCAGAAAGATTTTTAGGTAGCTTTCATTACAAAAAGCTACCTATTGCAGCCGTTCGGAGGAAAACGATTCCGAAAAATTTTGGTATATTTTCACCGATCATGACCCCTAGACCCTGAAACCACCCTCCGATAAAAATTGATATATATATATATATATATATATATATATATATATATATCTGATCTTTCTCATACTGTAACTCTCGTATTTATGAACCGATTTGGATAAAGTTTTGTTTATACATAGTACATACCAATGTCTCGACCGAGTTCGTTGGCCAGCTTCATCCGCCATCTTGTTTCAAAATGGCGGCCATTTAGAAAAAATTAAAAAATTTAAAATTTAAAATGAGGCACAAAAAAATTACACATTGAAAAAGATTTTTATGTGTTTGTACTTGATACAAGAGTGCTTAAGCCATTTGGTAGGCCTCCCCACCTAGCTGACCCTTGTACTTGATACAAAGATTCTGGTGCATTTTTTGTTTCGTCTATATCTTAAAAAGGGCTGAGTTATAGCACTTTGAATTTCTAGCATGGCTGACATTTTGAAACGATCTGATTTTTGTCACGCGATAATACACGTATTTATGAACCGATTTGGATGTGACATTGAATGTGCATAGTACATAGCAATGTCTCGGCCGAGTTCGTTGGCCAGCCTCATCCGCCATCTTGTTTCAAAATGGTGGCCATTTAAAAAATTAATAAAAAAATTTAATTTAAAATGAGGCACAAAAAAAATTAGACATTGAAAAAGATTTGTTTCTTATGTGTTTGGGCTTGATACAAAGACTCTGGGGCATTTATCGTTTCGTCTATATCTTAAAAAATGACTGAGCACTTTGAATTTCTAGCATGGATGATATTTTGAAACGATCTGATTTTTGTCACGCGATAATATACGTATTTATGAACCGATTTGGATGTGACAAAGAATGTGCATAGTACATAGCAATGTCTCGACCGAGTTCGTTGGCCAGGCTCATTCGTCATCTTGTTTCAAAATGGTGACCATTTAAAAAATTAAAAAAAATTAAAATTTAAAAATGAGGTACAAAATAATTAGAAATTGAAAATGATTTTTTCCTTACGTGTTTGAGCTTGATTCAAAGATTCCGGAGCATTTTTTGTTTCGTCTATGTCTTAAAAAATGGCTGAGTTATAGCACTTTGAATTTCTAGCATGGCTGCCATTTTGAAACGATCTGATTTTTGTCACGCGATAATACACGTATTTATGAACCGATTTGGATGTGACAAAGAATGTTCATAGTACATAGCATTGTCTCGACCGAGTTCGTTGGCCAGCCTCATCCGCCATCTTGTTTCAAAATGGCGGCCATTTAAAATTTTTTTAAAAATTTTAATTTAAAATGAGGCACAAAAAAAATTAGACATTGAAAAATATTTTTTTCTTATGTGTTTGGGTTTGATACAAAGATTCTATAGCATTTTTAGTTTCGTCTGTATCTTAAAAAATGGCTGAGTTATAGCACTTTGAATTTCTAGCATGGCTGCCATTTTGAAACGATCTGATTTTTGTCACGCGATAATACACGTATTTATGAACCGATTTGGATGTGACAAAGAATGTTCATAGTACATAGCAATGTCTCGACCGAGTTCGTTGGCCAGGCTCATTCGTCATCTTGTTTCAAAATGTTGACCATTTAAAAAATTAAAAAAAATTAAAATTTAAAAATGAGGTACAAAATAATTAGAAATTGAAAATGATTTTTTCCTTATGTGTTTGGGTTTGATACAAAGATTCTATAGCATTTTTAGTTTCGTCTGTATCTTAAAAAATGGCTGAGTTATAGCACTTTGAATTTCTAGCATGGCTGCCATTTTGAAACGATCTGATTTTTGTCACGCGATAATACACGTATTTATGAACTGATTTGGATGTGATAAAGAATGTGCATAGTACATAGCAATGTCTCGACCGAGTTCGTTGGCCAGCTTCATCCGTCATCTTGTTTCAAAATGGCGGCCATTTAAAAATTAAAAAAAAATTAAAATTTAAAAGTGAAGTACAAAATAATTAGAAATTGAAAATGATTTTTTCCTTATGTGTTTGAGCTTGATTCAAAGATTCCGGAGCATTTTTTGTTTCCTCTATGTCTTAAAAAATGGCTGAGTTATAGCACTTTGAATTTCTAGCATGGCTGATATTTTGAAACGATCTGATTTTTGTCACGCGATAATATGCGTTTTCATGAACCGATTTGGATGTGACAAGGCATGTGCATAGTATATAGCAATGACTCGACCGAGTTCGTTGACCAGCTTCATACGCCATCTTGTTTCAAAATGTCGGCCATTTAAAATTAAAAAAAAAATAAAATTTAAAATGAAGTACAAAAAAATTATAAATCGAAAAAGATTTTTTCTTATGTGTTTGGGCTTGATTACGAAGATTCCGGAGCATTTTTTGTTTCGTCTATATCTTAAAAAACAGATGAGTTATAGCACTTTGAAATTCTAGTGTGGCTGACATTTTGAAACGATCTGATTTTTGTACACGCGTATTTATGAACGGATTTGGATATAACTTGGTGTGTACATAGTACATACCAATGTCTCGACCGAGTACGTTGGCCAACATCATCCGCCATCTTGTTTCAAAATGGCGGCCATTAATTTTTTTTCTATTTTAATTTAAAATGAGGTACAAAAAAATTAGAAATTGAAAAAGATATTTTTCTTATGTATTTGACCTTGATACAAAGATTCTGGAGCCTTTTTCGCTTCGTCTATATCTTAAAATATGGCTGAGTTATAGCACTTTGAATTTCTAGCATGGCTGCCATTTTGAAACGATCTGATTTTTGTCACGCGATAACACGCGTATTTATGAACCGATTAGGATGTGACAAGGCATGTGCATAGTACATAGCAATCTCCCGGCCGAGTTCGTTTGCTAACTTCATCCGCTATCTTGTTTCAAAATGGCGGCCATTTAAAAATTAAAAAAAAATTTAATTTAAAATGAGGTACAAAAAAATTAGAAATTGAAAAAGAATTTTTTCTTTTGTGTTTCAGCTTGTTACAAAGATTCCGGATCATTTTTTGTTTTGCCTTTATCTAAAAAAAAGACCGAGATATAGCAGTTTGAATTTCGAATGTGTGTGACATTTTGAAAAATCTGATTTTTTGCCTGCAACAGCAGTCGTATATATCAACCGATTTAGATATGAGTAAGCATGTGCACAGGAATTACTAAGGTCTCGACCAAGTTCATTGGTGAGCTTTGTTGCACCCATTATGTTGTTTTAAAATGGCGGGCTATCACCGATAATTCGGAATAATATAATTATTAATATAATTCGGGATATCCCCGAATTTGGCGACAAAATATAAATCACTTTAATAAAACCAGCTTTGATAACGCTGACTAATTTGGCGAAATTCTCATTCATATTCAATATTGACAAAAATTAGTATTTAATCTTCTATAATCGGGTTCCACTAATTTGAGTTCCGTGTGTTTGAATAATATGAGCTGGCTTTTAAAAAATAAGGAATATGAAAGCTACCTCTTCCTCCCGGCACTGGCCGGAAGGACTTTTTAATAGATAAAGTTACACAAACTTAAAGTTCCAACTCAAAACATTATAAATCAAATAACGATTATAGTCATATAATGATTAATAGTAAAATTTTATCAATTTTATCAACAAGTTATTGAATTATGAGCACAAAGTTAAATAGTTAGATAATTAGTAGATAGAACCATAATATGCACTTGGTTTCTCTCTTGCACTCGATATTTTGAAATCGGAGAACAAAATTAGATAGTATATATTATATAATTTCTTAATAAATTTTTTATAAATTTGATAAAATTTTAATATTAATTATTATTTTAGGATTATAATTGTTATTTAATTAATAATATTTTGGGTTCCAAATTTATGCAACTTTATTATTGTTATTAAAAGTACTTTTAGAGTTGCACTTTGCGAATATGTAATGATATTTTTCTTCCAGTTTTTAAATCAAAAGTTATGATTTAAGGAAATCCCGACAATAATTTATGGAGACCCTCTATTATGCTAACGATAAATCGTGGAAAAATATCACTACTCACCTTTTACATGTTAATAAAACAACTATGTTTCACCAGAAGGTGAATTAATTTAGTAAAATCATTTTTACTTTCTTTTACAAGAAGAAAGTCTTGGATTCGTGAAAATTTTCGAATTCCGGTTTTTGACGGATTTACACGATTTAGGGGTCGGAGATCCCGAAAAACATGTTTTTACAAAATGTCTGCCTGTGAGTCTGTCTGTCTGCTTGTCTGTATGTGATACATATATTGTGGGCGCTCTATCTCAAGAACTAATGCACGGAATTTAATAAAAAAAATTATATTCAGTTAGTCCCTGATATAAATTGGTGTTGATTACTTTTTGGTGTAAATCGCTCAACAGGTGGCGCTGCTGTGCTGCTTTTTTCATGATTTTCGCAATAACTCTATCTCAAGAACTAGTGCACGAATTTTCATATAACTTAGGATTTAGTTAGACGTTGACACAAGTTGTTGCTTATTATGGTTTTGGTGTTAATCGCCTAATAACTGGCGCTGCTATACTGCATTTTGCAGGATTTATACGATTTTAGCAATAGTTATATCTGAAGAACTAACGAGCGGTAATTATTTTATTTTGTTTTAGTTTACTCCCAGTAAAATGTTTTTACTTTATTTCGTAAGGAAAAAAGGGTCTTGATTCTCATTCACTTGAAACTAATTTTTGCCATGATTGCTGATGTTTGACATCAACTTTGGCTGTGAATCCGATTACGAAAGGTTAGATCTATAATTGTAGCATTTTAGTAAAATAAATTGAATAAATATATTGTTTTACATATTTTCCCAGTTGCTGTTGGATTATCTGGATTTGGATTTAAAGTATTCTGTAGCGCGTTTGGAAAGTCAAGTGGAGTCGCGGAGTCACTCCAGTTTTTTCAACAATTATAGGGGGGTGGGGGAAGGGACGCACCTTAGAGGGTGCATTGGGAACTGGGGGATTAAACCTATCAACAGTAAATAATGTTTTAAACTTAATTCTTCTTAATTTCTAAACTCGGAAATTTTGTTGTTATATTTCTGATAGGATTTCAAAAAATAGAGTTAGACATGCTAAAAAGTAAGAAAACCTAATGGAATAAAAATTATCGGTAGTTTTTATCTTCGTTTACACTTATGTATGATTTTGTTCTAAAAGATTGTCTATGCTTGATAACTGACATAAAACGTCTCATAGTTCACAAGGAACTCATCTAGTTTATTCTATTTGAATTCGTAATTAAAAAACTCAGGCACATGTCATTTTATCCTTTTTGAATAAGTAATTTTTGAAACATAAATAGTAATTGAAAAGTGAGCCGATGAATTAGACATTTCGGTATATTATTATATGAATTTCACAATGAAGTAATGCCCATAAATCATTTACTTAGAAAATAGTATAGCATTACCACAGGATGTAATAGAAAAAAATACTGTGATTTTTTTTTTTTTTTTGGTTTGCTGACAAACCACAGTTATCATTTTTATGTTACCCATTTCTTTAATTTAAAATTAGTAAATAAAATCACCCAGCCATTGGTTATGCAAATGAAAAAGTATTACTATGAAAAAATGCACCAAAAAAATGTATGTACCCCATTTGAGAAACAATTTCTTATTTTGGCTATTTTTAAACCATTATAATACTTTTTCAACACACAAAAGGTAAAAAGTCGTTTTAGTTTTAGAATTTCATAAAAATAGGACATAAACTGAAGCAAATTCTCAATAATTTTTTTGCGGGTGCATGAAAAAAAAATCCATATTTTTTTGCATTAAGAAATAAAAAAATATATATAATAATAAAGAAAGAACATGGTTACATTTTATAAATTACAAGGTATCCATTCAAATTGATCTGGCAGAATGTCAAATAACTAATATTGATTAATGGATTAAACATAAGTACTTTTTAAAAATGAAAAAGGTTGGCTTACCTGAATGTAGATATCTGACTGTAGAAATATAAGTCATTTTAACTGATATAATTTGGAGTACTGAGAAAGAAAGAGTTAATTCGATTTAGCTGAAAATTCATTCAAAAAGTTTTATATTTTTCTAACAGATGATAGAAAATACAGAACATTTTTTTTCTCCTTTCAGATTTTAAATGTCATGTCATAGTATAAAACAAACGTAATCAAACTTTATAAAAGTATGTATCTGTAGTTGAAAAGAGGTAAAAAACAAACAAACAATTATTTTACTGATTTATAATTTCTTCTATACAGGGTGTTCAGATATTCATCCTGCAAACTCAGAGGATTGTTAGTGGACATCAAGAGGAACAAAAATTGTACTGGAGCAAACCATGTTTAGTAGATGAAAATCGCGAAAATACGTATTCAAATTGTGACGTCACACGGGAACGAAAATAAAAAACAAACAATAATAAGACAAAAAGCTTTATTTCAAATCAATTTACACTACAGAAGAAAATTATTACAGGCGTTGCCCGAAGTGGAGGTTGCAGAACTCATTGCACAGTATACAACGACATAAAAAAGATTTCCGGATGCGCTTGAAGATACCGGATGTGGCATAGGTGTATGCTGCAGCGACGGCGATCCGCGTTTTGAGATCCTCCGGTGTGTCCACAGAAGTCTCATAAACGACAGATTTTAGAAGACCCCAAAGGAAAGGATTGAGATCCGGCGAACGTGAAGGCCAAAACAATGGATCCGCCGCATCCAATCCATCTCCCTGGATATGTGACATCGAGGTGGTTAAGCACCAAGGATGAAAAATGTTCTGGGACACCATCATGCAAGAACGAAATGCCTCACTGCATCGTATATTTTAGTGATTTTCCTCGACTAAACGTGGTTTGCGACCGCGTGTTCCATTGCACTTTTTGTTCGCCTTGATGTCCACTAACATCCCTCTGAATTTATCGGATGAATATCGGAACACCCTATATACATAAGAAGAAAGTACTGGATTAGCGAAATTTGGCTATAGACTCGATTACGAAGCTTTTATAGCATAGCTCTATGCTTTTTGCAATGGACGTTATAGCTGCGTATCTTTTTCTATCGCGTAGAAGTGCACCAAATTTTTTTACTTGAAATACGTATGAAGACGTGAGTTTCAAAACTCACCTTATCCAGAAAATTCAATTTTGGGAAATCGCGAAAAACCTTTGACTGCATCCATTGGTTTTCATTGTAAGCCAAGATTCTGCAATGCCAGAAATAAGCGATAAAACTTTCCCCCCCAGATTATAGTGTTTTTTTCGATGCAGATTCACCAATAGAATAGATTGATAGAGAAACTCGATTTTTTAAATTTTGGATAAGGCGAATTTTAAAACTCACGTCCTCATATGTTGTTACAATTTTGGATTTCAATATCAATTACAGGGCGCTACTGCGCTGTGCTTTTTTTTTTTTCAGTGACTGATCATTGTAACTGCTTGTTAAATTGAAAGAAATACACTAAACATCATATTCACAGTTTCCGATATGTAACTGCGCTATTTATTGATATACGGGGTGTATAAGATGCACTTCCATTCTCTTTTCTCTTGTAAGGGAAAATTTTTCACTTCATAGTTAATCTGACTGCAGTGGATTATCAAAAAATGTAAATTCCTACACAATTGTATTGTCCTTTTTATTTTGAAATGTCAATGGTTATTGTAATAATACGTGGTCGACATATAAAGAGGGAACACCTATATTGAAAAACCAAATAGGGGAAAGTAGGGTAATGACGCTCAGAAGGGTAATCCCGCTCACCCTATATCTCTAAACAGAATAGAATTAAAAACGTGCGATCGGTACCGGCACCTAGTGAACTTGATCGTAAGTTCCCAGTATGGATATAGTGACCGTCGGAAGGAAAGTATTTTTGTGTCCTCACGTTATTAGTTTGCAGTTGTTTTATTATTAAATTCTACAATATCTAACTTGAAGGTAAGTGTACAGTGTTATTTTCAAATATTAATTTATTCATTATGTCTACAAAATATATACATTTAGCTGTACTTTCATGATTTTATTTATTTTTGTAGTGCGTTGTTACGCCAATTATAACGCATTAAAACCCAACATGGCGATAACGGGTAATGGCGCTTGCGTGGAATTCCAGAAGAAGTGTTGACAGTGTGCAACTTTTTTTACATTCAAATTTATTGATTAACACCGCTTTTTTGAAATGGTAAGATTTGCGTTTTTGCGTTAATTAATATGTCATTAAACGAGGAGAATTTTACGATTTCAAAAAAGTGGTGAAAATCAAAAAACCTAAATTAAAAAAAAGTAGCCCACATATGTGTAAAGTGGTCGCAAAAAGTCTGCAGTAGTGTAAACAGCCCACACATCTACATATGTGACTTTTGTCTTACTTAAATGTTGGATTTTAACTCTGAGCGCAATTACCCTACCATGTCGGGCATTACCACTCAATCAATGGATGGTTATTTAAATAAAACGATAAAAAAATGTCCTTAAACTTTTATGCAAATTAGTTGATTGCAAACTGTTCCTTATGCTTTGGAGTTATACTTCGTTAATAAAATATTGATTTTTTTTTGTCTAAATTCGACTAGCTATTCATGTTTTACCTTAAGTGAGCGTCATTCTCTACTTTCCCCTATATTGTATTCCTTTGCCCAACATTCGATATGGATTTAATGAATTTTGTACTGAGTTATTTGTTTCCTTATCAACTATTCCAACTTACACAGGTGCCTCAGTTACAAAGGTTTCCAACTTATCAGGTTCCACTGTATTAATTAAATTGAAGCGAGCCGAGGACAAATGAAGCTTCTTACATATCCAATCTCATCTGACAATGAAATGAATCAAGATTTTTCGTCAATGGCTCGATCAATTACAATGACATTTCACAAAAACACAGATCTTAGTAAGACAGAGGTTAACATGATAACGTGGCCTGATTTTCTAATTTCAATCTGTGGCCTAAAGAAGTTAAAGCTCGAAGTTTTAATGCAAACTTGTTGTTTATATGTAACGGCGCTTAAATTGATAATAAGGAATGCGTTTCGAATGAATGAATCTTTCTTCTTTAGACAGAAGCATGTGCAACTACTACCAATGTAGAATCCCAACTCTCAACTAAAATGTTGTCCTCGCAAAAAAGAAAAAAAGATCTTATCCCTGAATTCGGGAACATGAGGCAATTTCCCAAGCTTCGATCAGATTGTTGCACTCAGGTGTATCTTTGGCTCAAGTCATTGCTTCCAGAAGACGACGATTTATTTGGAAAGAAAACTTCGTCTGAGCTTCTAGGTGATGAGACCGCGCAAATGATTTATCTTCTAGGCACATGGACTAAGAACAGTTCTGTTTCTTTTCTCCTCCGTCCTTGATACGATAAAAATTCTTCTTCTTCTTCTTCTTTTATTATCTATCTATATTATAAAGGACAAACATATCTATGCGTAACGCATACGTCATTTTGCGAATGGCAACACTTTAAAATTTGAAATGAAATTTCGGTTTTGTAATTTTCGCTACTGCAAATTTTTAAACTTCTAAACATCGCACATTTTCAATTTTTACGCCTTCGTACAGGAAAAAAATGTGCTTTTAAATGCAATTTATTTGAAAGCTGTATCTCAATTTATTTTTGAGTTAATAATTTTTTTGTAGTTTTTAATGCAAATTTTGTAATTGTGGCAACTGAAGTACTCCATTTTTATTGAAAAGTAAAGGGAAATAGCCATGGTTTATAATTTTTATTGATTAAATCCTTATTGATGCCATTTTCACATTACAAATAAAAGTAACTTTTTTATAATTCTTGAACAGAAAATGACGTCAGACATAAAAAAAAAAAAAAAAAAAAAAAAAAAAAAAAAAAAAAAAAAACCACACACATTTTTCTTCATAAATCAGTTAAATTTCAATATTTTTACATTACGCTGATACCGAGTTTGAGACGCTAGGCAAAATGATTCAGTGAGTAAAAATGATGTCACATTTAAAACAAAACGATCATTTTTTTTTTTTTTTTTTTTTTTGATAAAACTAAATATTTGACCAATACTAAATGGCCAATACTATGACAACTAAATGTAAATTTCTGAATTTTTTTTTTCGCGGTAACTCAGATTAGAACTTAAAGTTTGTGCGAATGTTCACATGAGAAGTTGTATTGGACAAACGTGACTTTAAGTTCGGAAATACATTCATTAATAATCTATTGCGCGTTAAAATACTTTCAAATTGTGAATATGAGTGTTGCGTATGTAAATTATGAGAATGTGAAAATAAAGTACAATTTAGATTTTATGGGGGAAAATTCAAAGCGAAATCCTTTTTACTGATTTTTCATCCCGTAAAAACAAACATAAGAGCCTCAATCGATAACTTCATCATAATTATTTATCTTGATTACGTATTCTAATACAGTTTAAGTTTCAATAATTTAAGCAGTTGAAGTTTGTGGAAATAATATTTTGGTAATTTTAGGTTAAAAATATTATACGTTTTAAGAGTTAAACAACCAATGTAAGATGAATTATTTTTGTAGGTTTATTATAAATTCGATCTGACAGTTCCTTTCTAATATTTTAGTTCGTCGAATTTCGACGGGTTCCAACTCGTTTTTTTAAAAGTCGTATTGGTTTTCTAAATATTATTTAGGATCTATATTTAATGCTTCTCTGATTGGGTTTTGTTTGAAAATTATTTAATTATGGTATACAAGATTCAAAACATAGGTTTCGTTATCAAATTTTAGTGTATTTCAGTTATAAAAATTTGATTTGCTTTTGGTATGAAGCGCTCATAACACTATCGTAGTTTCTACATATGTTACTATGAGAAAATAAAGTAAAAAATACGTAAAAACTACGATCGTGTTATAAGCGCTTTTTATCGAAAAAACAATCAAATTTATAATATGGAAATACATTACTTTTTTTCAAAGTAATCCTATGTTTTTGAGCTGCTATAACATGTTTAAACTGCCTTCAAGCGAAAACCATTCAGGGAGGCAGCAAACATGGGCCTCAAACTACTTTAAAACAATCAAAATATCTTCGGAGAAAAACTACCCAATCAGGGGAAGGTGGATGAATCAATACTTCTCTATCTTCTTTTCAGTTATTTTCTGATTAATCTGCATATTGAGATATATAAGATTTTCATCATTATTAGATTACATACAAATGTTATCAGATTTCCAATGCAGACTTGTATATGTTTTTTAGTCTTGTGTTGCAGTTGCCGACATCCCAAATACACCTCGTCGGTGATGGAGCGTTACGAGAAACTTTCCAAGATCGGGGAGGGCTCTTACGGCGTAGTCTTCAAGTGCCGCAATCGAGAAACTGGCCAACTCGTAGCCATCAAGAAGTACGTTGAGACAGAAGACGACCCTCTTATAAAGAAAATTGCAATGAGAGAAATACGAATGCTAAAGGTGATTTCATTTTCCGTATGTCTTTTTATTTTTCTGTTTATCATCCTCATCAATACAGGGTGATAAAAAAAGATTGGAGAAGCTTTAAGAGGTTGCACTGCATACTACAGTGCTGGAAAAAGTTTAGGACCAGCAATGAAAACACAAAAGCTCATACTTTAATGAAAAAACAGTAACATTGCAAAATTATACACTTAAATTTACACAAGTTTTGTTATTTGTTTTAAATTACAATAATATATATTTTTTTAAATAAGCAAAAACCAGTTCCTAGATAATACAGTTTGGTGGGAAAATGTTTAGGACCAGTATATTTAAAATTTAAATTACACATGTAAATGATTTGTACATTACTTTTTAGTGCTTTGTTTATTTACCCTTGACATCGATGGCTTCCAAAAGACGCTTTGGGAAAGATTTGGCGAGTTTTTTAGATGTGGAAATGGGTATTGGTTTCCATATTTCCAAAAAGGCTGCTTTCAATTCAACAATCGAGTCAAACTACTTTCTGTTGGCATAAACGTGACGAACCAAGGTTCCCCAGATGTTTTCTATATGATTTATGTCAGGAATTTTAGGTGGTATGTCTAATGTTTTGATGTTGTTTGTAGATGATAACCAATCTGGAATTGACACAGACTTGCGAACAGAAGCGTTATCTTTGAAACAATGCCAAAATCTGATCCAAAAGTTCATCTTTAAGTGGAACAAAATTATTACGGAGAATATCTTGATAGTTCAAGGAATTCGTCTTTGTCTCGGTGAAAACCAAACTGTTTTTTTTTATGCATTAAAGCCTGCCCAAATCTTGACCGAGCTACGACCTTGTACACGTTTTAAAAGCTGATAGGACTCGCTTGATAAATCATGCCAATAATATCTTAAATCATCTGTACCATCAGGAATGAATATTATTTCGTTAGTAAAAACCAATTTGCGCCGTAGATTGAATTTTAAGACATTGGAAAATGCGGGTTTTAGCCTTACGTCAATGTGATGCTTTTGTAGTTTTGGCTTGGCTTTTAATTTAGCATTATTCAAGCATTCGACATTTTTTAACACATTTCTAACAGTCCTGGACATTACTGAGAGTTCTGGAGCAGATTTTATCTACTAGAAGAATAAGCACAATCTTTTGGACTGCCATTCTAAAAACGTTCCGTTTACACCGGGATGAGAGTTTTGATAGGCATCCGCTTCTTTTATATCTAAATATGTTGTATCATAATTAAAATTGGTCACAAAACAGTTTTAAATTTATTTATTTTTAGGGCAATTTGCCTTTCAGTCAGCCCGCAATCCTAAAAATTCATTATTTTACCTTTTCCTTCTCCAGTCAATGATTTCCCGCGAATCACGCTCAAAGCAGCAGTTGCATATCCCAAAACTTAAATCTAGCGCCTACTAGCCTATAAACATCATGACAGACGAGTCCCGCATAAAATACTGCAGTCATGACATCATCTCATTTTGCTAGATTTAAAAGAAGATACTGGTCTTAAACATATTTGCATTTGTTAATATTACAAGATTTTAACACTTGTAGAAAAAAATACTTTTTAACTTTTACAATTGAATTAAATCCCCATATTATGTCAGATATTTATGTCTAAATTCAAGATATATAACTCTTTTCGGAATTTTATTCTAAACAACAAAATTAGCACGTGGTCTTAAACTTTCTCCCAGTACTGTACAACAAACAATTTTTAAATAAGGGAACTATGGTCACATTCTATTTATTCAGTGCAAAATACACGGTGTCTCACTTAAATCCTAATTCAGATTTTAGACTGATTTTCTTTTTGCATGTAATGCTAGGATATCACGAGAAACGTTAGAACTCGCCAACATGCTTATCCAAATAGCGCTGAACAACTGAATGCTTCGTATTTCCAAATGTAATTAACAGTTCATATGGTTTCACTTCCCGAAATCTTCAATACTTGCATAATTTTTCACATCATTGCATTTCCCACAAAGCAAGGTAAGTCTGTTGAAAATTGCTTTCAAATATCTTTATTTTAGTTAAAGTTATGAACGATAGGTATGTTCAGATTAGAATGAGACACCAGGAATTTTGACTGAATAAAAGGATTACGGCCCGGTTTCTTATACAAAATTTGTTTATGTAGTGTGCATTGCAATCTCTTAAAGTTTGTCTAATCTTTTTTGGATCATCCTGTATAGTTGCAGAAGAAGAAAAACAGCCGGGAAATAGGAAATAAGATTGATTTTTAATTTCATGTTATAGTATTTTTACTTTCGCAGATTCAACTCAAAGCAAATTTTCCTTTGATTAAAAAGTTACATTAAATCATTGAACTGATAATATTATATGATCTCCCACATGTGTCAGGCAGGGACCGATTTACCAAATTGAAAGCTAGGCATATTTTCTTTTGAATTCCACTAGAAATCCTTACATACTTTTTGATTCTTTAATTAGGTGTATCTTAGATGTAAAAGGCACAGTGTCTTTGGCACGAATTCCCCTCTGTAAGTCAGGCGCCTGACACACGTATTTAAACATGAATAGTACTTACATTACAAACAAAATATGATTTTATTTTTGGAGTACTACACATCGTTGATATATACATTTATTTGTGACCGAGAACTTTTTGAAAAAATAAATATGGAATAACATTATAAACTACCTTGAATAAGTAGAAAAATTACAGTATAACCTGTGAAAACGGAATCGGAAGGATACGAAGAAGAATTTTCTTTTTGACAGTTTTCTGTCTTCAAAAATAATACCGTGTGATTAGGGATTACAATCCCGAGACTAATTTCCAATTTCGGGATTAGTTAGATTCAATCCCAGGATAACGAAAATTAGAATGTCTCTAATATAACCAATTTTTACAATAGCTAAATATCATAATCTTATAGAAAAGATAATAAAAGCAAAAATACAGTCTGACATACATTTGAAAATATACAAAGTTAAAAATTTATGATTTTAATTAATTATCAAAAAGTATAGGATAAATTACAAAAATTGAAAATTAAAACAAATATGCAGTTGGTGTTTGACAATGCAACAAAAAACATGAAATATCTGTGTTTCATATTCTAGGTAATTTCTTTTATTTCCTGCTAAACAAGTTTTTGAATGACTTAATATTAATTATTATCATAACCACGTAGATAAAGATTACAATTCTAGGATATCGCAAACGCAAGATTTTCCCTAACATGAAGCTTTTTGTTCTTGAAATAAAATAACACACACACATACAACAACAAAAAATTACGTAGATGTATAGTTTAAATTTCTGAATAGAGATAGTTGTTAAAATTCGAAAACGTTGCATAATATAAAAAATCATTACATACCACCAAAACAACAACAACAACAACAACAACAAAAAATGATTAGTTTGAATAGTTCACTGTTTCCTAACTAATCAGTTTTCATTTTAAAATATGATCTAAGAAATATCAAGGCATCTAAAGAATCATCTGAAAGACGTCTTCTATTTTTGTTCTCAATAAAATACCTTTATTATGGAACTATAGTTCATTACTCGATTTTGAATTGATACTGCAGATTTTGTGAAATCATTATCACCTCTGGCTAGCCGTAAGTTTCTTAAATCAGTTGGAGAGATGAAAACGTTAAATGAGAAACCGTCTTTAGTTGTCATTCGCCATAAAATTAAATCCAATGATTCCTTATCACTACTAAAATAACCCTCTATTTTCCGCTTTTTAGAATTTAATATATCTTCTATGCAATCTTGATTGTGGAAGGAAGAGAGGTTGTATTAAATTCTTTCTGAATTTTAGTACCATGTTTCGTAGATAAATGTTTATGCAACCCCTTAATCGATCCACCTAATGTTTTAAGGACATATTTTCCATTTAGTGCTTTTTCCATGTTTGGACGTTAGAAAGTAGTCCTATACTGAAGATGTACCATTATCTTCCCTATGAGTTACAAAATCCTTTTCATTAGACATCGTTAAAGCAAAATAAGTACAAACGCATGAAAAGCAAAGAAGTTAGCCCATAATAATTATTATGATACACAAATGAGACTCTATCAGTAAACTCTAATTCAAAAATAACATGCGAAGTGAAAGATATTTTCTACACAAGCAGCGAAACGCAATAAACAAATGATTTCATTATTCCTCATTAGCTGTGCGGTTACATCTGTTTGCAAGTCAACAGATTTCCACGTTAAAAAGTTTAATCGCATAGAAATAATGCAAGCAAAAAATACTTGAGATATACATTCTTTTTCAATGATATATAAATTTCACAAAAATAGATTTTTTCTCCAAAAGCGAAAGTTTATAAATATATTTTTTAATTTCAGTTGAGTATTGTTCAATTAAAAAAAATACAGACAATTCCGAAAATCCCGGGATTTGGCAGACAAATCCCGGGATTTTCGGGATTAAAAATATAGCGGGATCCCGGGATTGTAATCCCTAGGTGTGATAAGTCTTCCCTCGGGGACACGAAAATGTTCCTTTTAAGGAACAATTCCATTGTAAGCAGATTCTGCCTTCATAGGTTTTACTGTATAAAAATGTGCTTGTTAATTGTTGCGAAATAAAAAAAAATTAAAAGTTGTATATATTGAGAGTGTAAATATCATAATAATTTTTTTTTTTAAATTGTGAAACGCAATGAGAATACATGCTTATTACTCCCTTTTTTTTTTTTTATAAAGCTTTTAATTTTCTATGATTAAAAACGAAACGATGCACACAGGCAATCGTTAAAACTATTTAATCAATATTAAAATTCATCCTGAAAGTTAAATTCCATAAATTTTAATGAAATGCTAGGGGATGAGATGAAGATCTTTAGGCACTTCGATGAGCTTCGACTTATTCCGTCAGAATTATGCACTTTTCATTGAATCCATAAAGATATTAATATTGAAAAGTTAACACTGTAGAATTTTTAAAATCTTAACATCTTATAGTTATTAAAATTCAACCAGGTGAGTTAGACACAATAAAATCTAAGCTGACCTTTTAAAATTATAATGTAATTAAAAAAAATCAATCTGAAATAAAAGGTTTATATAACTTACAAGAACTAATAACTTACAATATTTATTTATTCTTTTAAAAAATAAAAGCTTTATCAAGTTATATTTTAATGTAAAATATTTTATGTAATTTTTTGTTATAACATACTAGCAAAACCCGCGGCTTTGCTCGCGTAATTGTTGAAATATGCCAAGTGGCCTTTGAGCGCCTATTTTTATTAGAGGCAATTATACTGCTAAGGATAGTTTAAAAAATACTAATTAAGCCATAGTTTGACTAACAAGGAGAGGGCCAACCTTGGTAATAACAGATTTTGATTATTTTAATATATGTTGTAGGATAGAGACCCCTTAGTCTCAGGTTTAATTGATTTTATACGACCATCCTTAGTTCTTGAGAAACAGGGGTGGGGGGGGGGGGGGTCTAATATTATAGCACAACTTAAATACTCACTTTCTAACAAAAGAATAACCGTGATCGTAGCTCATTTAGTACGGCGTTTGCTCGTTGTCTCGCGTGCTCGGGTTCGATACCGCAGCGTGCTACAGTTGTTTTCTCACTTTTTTGTTTTATAAATATACTCGTAATTATAATTTAATGATCTCAGTTAAAAATCATAATATCGTACCTTAATTACAATGTTAACATATTTATACATTAATTTAGCATTTTTGATTTTTAAACCATTATTTCTCATCATTTAAAGAGTTTTTTAAATTGGATCTATTATTGAATAATAAAAATTCCAAAATCGTTACAAAATCTGTTCTGGCGCAAGAAAATAAAACATATTCAAATAAAATAAAAATAAAAGCAGAAAGAAGATAAATGTGAAAGCAAAATAATTTAAAGAGCAAGCATGCGTATTACAAATTTTAAAATCTTTATGCAAAAAATAGGTTGTAATTTAATACTTATGATAATTTTTAATAGAATTATGTTTGTTACTTTAAAATCAGAATAATATTATCATCGTATTGACTTCCCTTGTTAAGGCAATACATAAATGATGTTTCTTTAAAATCAGGAATTGACACTATTGTTCAATATCATTGCATCAATAAAAAATATGTGAAATACATTTTAAAAGTGATTAAAAAAAATTAACAGTTTTATGATATCTTATGCAACTATTTAGTTACAAATAAAAAAGTAAATAGGTTAAAATTATAATTAATACACAGTATTATAATTTTTAATTGACAATGACATTATTAAATTTGAATTACAAGTATAACAAGTAATATAATAATAACAAGTACAATTATAAAATAAAAAATGAGAAAAACAAATGTAACGCGCTCAGACATCGAACCCGAACTCGCGGAACAGCGAGCAAATGCCGTACAAAGTGAGCTACGGTCAGCGTTACTCTTTCGTTACAAAATAAGTATTTAAGTTGTGTTATAATATTATACCCCCCTCCCCCTGGTTCTCAAGATCTAAGGAGCGTTGTATAAAATCCGTTGAACCTGAGATTAAGGGGTGTCTACTCTACAACATATATTAAAATAAATAGAATCTGTGATTACCAAGGTTGACCCTCTTCTTGTAAATTTTCTTCTTATACTGCATTAGGCAAACACGAAACTTAAATTAAGGCTGCTCGCCTGTCAGTTTCCGAATTCTCCTCTGTAATGTTAAGTCCATGGAAGTATGATGCATTCTTATATTTAAAATATCTCCTCAGGATATTAATATTTTTTATTTCTATTTTCTGTGTGCACATATTAAAGGGTGTCTCTCTTTTTCTTAGATGTCAAAATATTTCTAAAATCTATGCTTAATTTAATATTTTATGACTTAAAAGCGGAAGAACTTAAAAATTAAGCATAGATTTAAAAAATATTTTGAGAACTAAGAAAATAAGAGACATCCTTTAAGAAGAGTACACAGAAAAAAATATGTTAAAAATATGAATTTCCCGAGTGGATATTTTAAATATAAGAATGCATCAAATACCCACAGACTTAACATTACTGAGGTGAATTCGGAAACTGAGTGACGAGCAGCCTTAATGAGTTGAGAATAACTAAAATTCATTCCAAATAAATGATAATTTAGAATATATTTTGATGGTTTTGCGCTCATTTCATTTATCATTTGAAGTTTCAAATTTTTTAGAAACCGTTCTGAGTGAACATTTACATCTTAAAAGTAATTGCCATGCAAAATTTCAAGCTTCTGTAACAACTATATTATGGAAATCGCAATTTTAAAACGTTTTTTGTTCCTGCACACTTTAAAATTTCTAAGTTTTTAAAAAACTGTTCTGTGGGTTTATTTATGTCTAAGTAGCAGCATGTCAAATTTCAAGTTTTTTATCCCTAACAATTTCAGATAAATCATAGTTTAGAAGGTTTTTAGAACGTTTCCAACTCATTTCACCCTTTTAAATTTCGATTTTTTAAAACCCATAGAGAACAATTAAATCTTAAAAATGACTCCACTTAAATCTTAAAGATAACTATCATGCCAAAATTCAAGTTTCTAACCCAGCAGCATCACAAAAAATCGCAATTTTAGAACGTTTTTTGCTTCAGCACCTTTTAAAGTTTCGAATAATAACTTAAAAAAAACTTCTGTGCGGGCATTTACGTCTTAAAAGAACAGAGATGTCAAATTTTAAGTTTCTGTCTCTAACAGTTTTGAAGTAACCGTAATTTAGAACATTTATCGCTCATTTCACACCTTTAAATTTCGAATTTTTAAACAACAGTTTATACCGTGCATCTGCATCTTGAAAGTAAACTCTATAATAAATTTCAAATTTCTACCCCGAAAAAATCCAACTAAATCTTAATTTAGAACGTTTTAAGCTCATTTTACTTTTTTAAATCTCGATTTTTTTTCAGCCGTTCTTAATGAGCATTTACATCTTAAAATGAGCTAACATACCAAATACCAAGCTTCTATACCAACTGTATCCCGTAAAACACAATTTTAAAACGTTTTTTGCTCCTGCAGCCTTTTAAATTTCGAATTTTTAGAAAATTGTTCCGGGAGAGCATTTACGTCTTTAGAGTAACAACCTTGCCAAATTTCAAGTTCCTACCTTAACAGTTCCAAATAAATCGTAATTTAGAACGCTTCCTGCTCATTCACCCTTTACAATTTCCTTAAAAGTAACCACCGTGAAAAAGTCCAGGCTTCTATACTAACTGTATCACATAAATTGCAATTTTAGAACGTTTTTTTCCCCTGCTTCTTTTAAAATTTCGATTTATCGGAAAACTGTTCTGGGCGAGCATTTGTATCTCTAAAATAACAGCCTATCCGAATTTTAAGTTTCAACCTTAACAATTCCAAATAAATCTAAATTTAGAACGTTTTCAGCTCAATTCACCCTTTTGAATTTCGAATTTTTTAGAAACCATTCATCTTAAATGTTACTTACCACACCAGATTTCAAATTTATATCCCAAACAATATCATGGAAATCGCAATTTTAGAACGCTTTTAGCTCCTGCAACCCCTTGGAGGTTGTTGTACCAACTTAAAATATAGCCTATGTTGGAGCAGAGAGGGTCACCATTATTTTTGAAATTGGTTTGGTAGTTCCAGAGATTACTGTTACAAACAAACAAACGTTACTTCTTTATAATATTAGTATAGATTTCATTTTTTAAATATTCTATACATTTTTACCTGGGATAGTGTAGAAAAGAAAATTAAGGTACTTATTTTTTTGGAATACTTCATAAAGTATTAAAAACTATGTTAATTGCGTTAATTGTTTAATGAAACTTGTGCATTTTATTTAAAATGTCACTTTTCCCTATGTAAATTTTAAATTTTGAAATCTAATTTAAGAAACATACATATAAAATAAAGCGAATGATTTTATTTATTAATTTTAATCTTTTTTTTACCTATATAATTTTTTTTCTAAAATTTCAAAGTTCTAATTCTCATCGAGACATTCAGGGCTTAAATATAATGTAATACACTTTTTAAAATATTCTGCAATAAATAAGTTAGTTTCTTTTATACATTTTTAATAAAACATATTATTTAACTACACCTTAACTAAATCTAAATATTCTAAAAAATGTACTTTTAGAAAAAACAACAACAGTAACAAACAAGAAAGGAAAATCGTGCGTGCGGCATAGATTATGAAGCACTTTCTAAGACTACTTGAAAGCTTTAGCAAATCTTCGTTATTTAGGGAAATAAGGTAAATAAGATAACTAAATAAACATTTAAAAAAGTGATTTCAGCAGTTACCGTCCATAGCCAACCAATTCTTTTGAACAGACTTGTATTTGTTCTGTAGGCTGATATATATACTATATAATGGTAAAATGTAGTTTAGCAAGAAAACGCATAACAGGTTGAAATTTCTCTTACAGCAATTTATACTAATAGATGGAAACATACTTGAATACTTTTGTTCAACCCTGTAGTTTACCTATTAACTTTATTATACGCCACTATTTAGCTAAAACTTAATTCAAATTAAATCACTCTTAAAACTATTTGAAATCACATTTCCAGAAGTTATCATCTATAGACGGCCATGCATCCAATTCTTTGCGTGGCCCTGTATATCATTTTATCTATATTCTACAGACATTTTTTACTAAACTAAATGCAGTTCATCGTAAAAATGCTTAACGCATTTAAAAACTACCTTTAAGCGATTTACGCTCATACTCAGTAACTTTTAATAATTCTTTTGTATAGCCCTGTATATCAACTATAGCATTTATACACACCATATATACAGTAAGCGTCACCGGTGTATATCAATTTCATTCTATATGAAACTGCATAGTTAAAATACGGCGCAAACAATTTCCCCCTATACCATTATGTAATGGAATTCTTTTGTGTGGCCCTGTAAATGAATAGTAACTATTCGTTGCACCGCATAACACATAATGCATATTTTAGTGCACTTCGTAAATGTATATCAGTTTATTATGTTTGAAAGGGTGTAACATCTTTAAAATTCATTTGAAACGATTTTTTCCCTTTGGCCGTAATGTAACGGAATACTTTTGACTGTCCCTGTAAATGGACTAAACATGCTACAAACTTCATTTGAAATAGAGTTCGTGCTAGGCTGTACGTCAATAACATCCAAAAAGTTCAGGGCGATCCGAGTATATTTAAGAGAGTTAGAGCGTGGACAGACGGCCAGACAAACCGAAGTCAATAACACTTTTCAACTTAGTTGGAAAGTGTAAAAAAAACAAAACAAAAAACAAACAAACAAACAAACAAACAAACAAAAACTAGAGAACAGGAATTCTGCTTTTTCAGAATTTAGTGTCGCCCCCGGCGTTTCCATTACTTCATTTTCTTCTGATGGACTGGTGGTTTCTATTATTATGAAACAGCCATTATAAATGAAGCGTTAGGTGAAGATGAAAGAGCAGCCGTAAAAAGTTTTTTCAAGAAAAAAAAAACAAAAACATTATGGCCATTTTTTTTTTTCATTCTGACCAGAAAATCAGAGTTCTAACTTAAAAAAAAATTATGGTCATTTTTTTCCCCATTCTGACCAGAAAATCAGAATTCTAACTTTTTACGACTGCTCCTTCATCTTCACCTAACGCTTCATTTATAATGGCTGTTTCATAATAATAGAAACCACCAGTCCACCAGAAGAAAATAACTCGGTTAAGCGGGACTCGGATAATCGGAACTCTACTGCAAAACATATTTCAATTTTAAGACTTAAAGCACACGCTTTTATTTTATCTAAAATGACGTCATTTGCATTAATATAGATAGTTAAAATTAAATATAGTTTATAATAGCTCCATGTTTTATTATAAATCCTTCATTTATATTTTTCTGAAACTAGCATGTATTTTAATTAATTTTTTTTTCAATTTTTATGAGAAAATGGCAACAAAAATATATAGTTGCTATTTTTCAACTATTTTTTCTTTACTTTCTACAGAAATAGAGTACTTGAGTTGCCAAAATGAAACAAATGTCGCTAAAAACTACAAAAAAAAAAAAAAAAAAAAAAAAAACCTCAAAAACAAATGGAGATGCAGTTTTCAAACAAATTGCATTAAAAAGTACTTTTTTTCCCAATACGACTTTATAAACATTGAAAATGGCGATGCTTAGAAATTTAAAAAAATGCTGTAGACTATTTAATCGCTTTTGTTTTAAGGCTGGCGTATACAAGCTAACGTTATTTATTGGAGACAAAATAAGCTGGGAGAAAGAAATAGCATGCCGGGTGCAAAAAAAAGGGGGCTGCACAGGCTGTTTTTTTTTTAAACCCGTGTTTTTTACAACCGTTTTAGACAGTTTTTTTGTATACGGTTTATAACAGAGTAAAACATGTGCATATCCAGCACAAGACATTGTATAACAATAGTAACATAAATTCTTTGAATGATGGCCTGGGAAAGTAATTGATAAGAGCATAAGTATAAAAGTAAAAATAGATTTTTAAAAATACACTCTATTATAAGAGTTCATAACGTGTATACATTTTGAAAATCACGCCGAATTTCAAGACTGCAATTCATGATTTTTCCAAAATATTTCCGTTATAATACAGAAAATTTAGCGTGGACTCGAACCCGATTATGGGGAATTCATAACTTTTTTTACGCTTTGTAAAAAACGCAAGCTAGTGAATTTATTAAAAAAATATATAATTTTCGTCCTGTTTATTTTTAAGATATGGCAATAGGAAAGAAAAAATAAAGGCATTATTTATATTGTCTTTTTAGGATTTATTAATTGATTTTTCAGCATATCATCATAATTTAATTAATATGAAATTATTAACTGATTATTAGCGTATTTAAAAAAAATATATATTAGTATTCTTTATTTTTCAGTTTCTACGTTTAGACTTTAAGATATTTCGTTGTTGCAGCTTCACAGTCAGTTGGCCTATTTTGGCGAGTGTGATTTGGCGCAACCATTAAATCCATTGTTGGTGGCCTCGTATACAATAGTAACCATAAAGAATATTTGGTGATTTATCACCTGTTGCGGGTTAACTGAAAAATGCCTTAAAATTAATTTATTAATTCAAAATTTAGTTCTAAACATATTAAAATGTTGTATTGTCATAGGAAATACACCTTTGTACATAGTTATATATATATATATATATATATATATATATATATATATGTGTGTGTGTGTGTGTGTGTGTGTGTGTGTATGTATAATTCTAGCATACCAGTAAGTGAAGGAAATATTTATTACAAAATTTTATCATTGCATACAAAACCAAGTTGAGTTAAATAATAAAAAATATATATAAAAATGAAATCGACTTCAAGGGATTTTTTTCTGACCTTATTGTTGATATTTATTTATTGCATACCAATTAGAGTATTTTAGTGAGATATTTGGAACGACGTGTTTTTTTTGTGCGTGTGTGGCAGACCTTTATTGTTATCTACATTAACTTTAAATCCCGTTGTTACAAATATCGCTTATTTTAATGCGTAGTAGGCTAACCCATATTAAACTAGTCGGATGTGCAAATCTCTTTTAGGTTAATAATTCAAAATTAGCTATCAGAGTGCCAAAATTAAATGACAATCTATGCCCATGATGAGGATTGTAAAGGTATATAGGTTCATTGAATTGGATGCATTTAACAAGGAGATATAAGTATCGCATTGTTTAAAACAAATCATTGAATTTCGGAACCCACCCTCTTAGATGTCCACAACCAAAATTTCCAACCCAAAGAGTATAAAATGTTGTTCAATATCCACCCAAGTCTAATAAGGATCTATTTACGTGAAAATGAAACAGAATATTAAGTTTCATTAAATTGCGTATATTAGTTTTTGAGATATAGCTTTTGAGAAAATCGTGAAAAATTCAGCATAGCAGCGCCACCTGTCGTGCGATTTACATCAAAACCTAATCAGTAACAGCTTACGTCAACGTCTAACTGAATTTGAAGTTTGATGAAAATCTGTGCATTCGTTCTTGAGATAGAGATATTGCGAAAATCGAGAAAAATGCGGCATAGCAGCGCCACCTGTTGGGCAATATACACCAAAAACTAATCAGCAGCCATTTACATCAAGGTCTAACTCAATCTAAAGTTTTGTGAAATTCCGTGGATTAGTTCTTGAGAAAGAGCGCTCACAAAATTTTTCAGACAGACAGACTCACAGACAGAGCGACAGACAGACATTTTCTAAAAAACATCAAATTGTGTCCAGGACCTTCTGAAACATATAAATCCATCGAAAACCGGAAGTCTAAATATTTCACGAATCCGATACTTTCTTCTTGTAAAGATAGAAGAAAGTAAAAAAATATATTTCTGTATTAAATGTTAGTCCTTTCACACTTTCTTTTAATCCTGACTTAAGTGTGCTACTGTAGTATAACCAAGCATTCAACTTGCTGCGAAAATATACATTCCCACTAGTATGGTATATTTTTTATGCATCCTACTTTTTTATTCATTCTCGGATTAAAATTCTGATGCGGTAATTTACTACTTTACATAATACAAAATAAAGCAGCTTTCTCATACCTAGAACCATATCATTAGAGGGATTCCCAAGAAATTTAATAAGGGACATGCTTTTCGTAGAGTTTCTTTTTACACAATGAAATGCTCCGAAAAATGAATTAAAAAATATTTTTGTGGCTTTTATACTATTTGCTGCATAAACTTATCTTTGTTTCGCGGTAAATATTATCCTATTATAAAAACCTCCTAAGATTATAATTATTGTTTTCTAAATAGGACAAAAAATGGAATTTAAAAACGTAATAAAATTCTACGCGTGTTTTTATTCAGATTCGATCAAGAAATCTGTATGATTATTAATGGTCTCATCTATTTTCTATTCCTGCATTGTGCGAAAGAAATGACGTATAAGAAATTGTTGTATAAATATTCAACAAATTATATATATTTTAATTTTTTAAATATCTGAAATTTATGTTTCTTCCTAAAGAAAGTCTGTATTTAATTTTTAAGTTAACACGGCCACAATCTTAGTTTTTAGCTTTTGATAGATTTGCAGTTTTTAAGAGTGCTGTTAAGAATGTGAGACATTAGAAAATATTCATTTTATGATAAAAAATATTAATTTATAGTATTTTAATCAATTAGATACTTTTTCATTAAGTAATATTAATTTCTGTCTTTTAATTATTCAGATGTCCCCTAACTCAAAAAATAAGAATTATTTTTGCCGAGAAAAATATGTTACTTGCAACAAGTTATGTAAAGTTTTGACTTTCAGATTCTATTTAAAAAAATTCTGGATAATTTTTCGCTTTTTGATAATGATATATGTTTTAAAAAACATATCTCACGCGATAAAAGTTGAAGTTATTAAGAGGTTTCAGGACTCTTAAAATTGGAAAAAAAAAAGGTCCATTTTCAACATTTAATATCTTAAAATGTATAAGATTTTAAAACACAATTTTTACTGGTTATGAAAGATATAAGCATGTTCGTTCATTTCACGTATTAAAAAAATTTCAAGATGCAGAATTAGTATTTATAGGGGTCTCCAAACTAACAGACATTTGACGAGGAGAAAATTGGCATAACAGCTTACGCGCAGGATAGCAATACAAATATTGCAAATAGAATCAAAATTTTGGTGCCTACGTATACTTCAGATTGTAATAATTACCCTGAACCTAAATAAATTTGTATTTAAAGCATTTTTATATTTTTAATACAATGTTGTATTTGGCTAATGCAAAATTTAGAAATTTTCAACTGTATAACCTAAAGAAATATTTTCTTGAACAATAAAAAGGCAATTTTAGGTTCAGTTTATACAGGCAAACATTAAACAAATGTTTTGAAAGTTTTATGAAACAATATTCAGAAGTTTTTAAGATATCGTGCGTGTTAAGCCCAAAAACGTCATTTGGAGAAAAATGACTTCCAAGTTTCGGAAACGCCGCTTCAGCTATTGTGAGGGTATAATTCTAAAAGCCATAACTTCTGTTCTAATGAGAATTTCAAGGAAACAATTATATCAAAATGTTCAGAAAAGATAGGAGTTTAACATCTAAAAAAATGAAAATTTCGGAAATTTTAAAACTTTAAGTGTCTTGAGACACCTTAAGCTTTTAGTATTGTAATGATTTTTAATCCTAATTAAATATTTTTTACTATGTTATAGTGCTGAAGCAATTTCTAAATGTTAAGAAAAAAGTAAGCTCTCTTAAAGAGTAACTTGAGAGCACTAAACTAGACACGAGTATAGTCTTACCTTAAATAGCAGATTCACTCGAAAGAAAACTTCTTCGTTGACCTCCAAATAAACATCAATTAACACGGCTATAGTTTTGGGATAAATTAATTTTCATTTTCCTTTGTCAGGTAGGCACTGGACAGATGCACGTATACAAAAAGGTCTGATTTCCTAAGACAGAAAACAAGCTGTTGTTTCCGATAGAGCCCGTCAACTTACACGTCTCAAGACTCTTAAAGCTTCAAATTTTCCGAAATTTAAATTTTTTTAGATGTTAAACTCCCATCTTTTCTTAACATTTTGATATAGTAATTGTTTCCTTGAAATTCCCATTAGAACAGAAGATATGGCTTTTAGAATTGTACCCACTCAATAGCTGAAGCAGCGTTTCCGAAACTTTAAAGTCATTTTTCTCCAAATGATGTTTTTGGGAATAATGTGCAGGATATCTCAAAAACTTTTGAATATTTTTTCATGAAATTTTCAAAACACATGTTTCATGTTAGTCTGTATAAACTGAACCTAAAATTTCTTTTTTATTGTACAAAAAAAAATATTTTTTTAGGTGGTACTGTGGAAATTTTCAAAATTTTGTATTAGCTAAACACAATTTGGTATTAAAAATATAAAAATGCTTTAAATACAAATTTATTTAGATACAGGATAATTATTACAATCTGAAGTATAAGTAGGCACCAAAATTTTTATTCTAGTTACAAAATTTATTTTGTACCCTGCGCGTAATCTGTTATACCAATTTTCTGCTCGTTAAACGTCTGACAGTTTGGAGCCCCTTACAAATGCTAATTCTGCATCATGCAATTTTTTAAATGCATGAACTGAATGAATATACTTGTATCTTTCATCCCAATAAAAATTGTTTTTATAATCATATACATTTTAAGATATTAAATGTTGAAAATCGTCTCATTTTTTCATTTTATTCAATTTTAAGAGTTCTGAGACCCCTTAAAGATATATCTTGAAGAATAATGCTAACGAGTGGAAAACTGTCGAATTGGACGAATGAAAATGTTTGAAAGAAATGATTGACTGAATTAAAAAAATAACAAAAATAATTACAATAATTAATCAATATTACATAAGCTAGCCTAACTCTCAAAACAAATATTATTTTAAACTAAAGTTTAATTTCAACTTTCAGATTATTGAAAAATTAAACTTTATTCCTATACGTATTGAGTACCATGCAATTAAGATAATGAAATTATGAAGATATTAATTGATGCTTTCATGTTTGGTATTACGCAATGAAAAATCAAAGAAAATTGCGCCACTAAGACACAATTATAATAATTTTTTTTTTTAACGAAACCTAAAAATAATACCCTTTTTACCGTCGCAAAATTTACACGAGTACTTTTCATATTAATATTTTTTATTTAAAAAATATTTTAACTTACTATATATTATTATTAAATATGTTTCCAAACTTGATGCCACGTTTGCCATTTACAATTTTGCATCTAAACATTCGCATTCTTGATTTGAGATTTTAATATGAGTTCCGGCGAAAACCAGAAATTTACTTTAAGACTCATTCGTAGTAAAATATTTAGTTTTATTAAAAAAAAATACTCATTTCATTTTTACTATGACATTATTTTCGCCTACTGAAGGCCTCTGCGATTAGTGTTTCAATCTCAGTATCAGCGGAATGAAAAAATATACTGAAATGTAACAGCTTTATAAGTAAATATGCGTTATTTTAAATCGAACGTGATTTTCTGTCCAAAAATTCCAAAAAAGTTATTTTTAATTGTAATAGAAAAATGGCATCCGTAATGATATGCTTATTTGCATTGTTTCCCTTCTATTTTCATCAATGTAAAGACATTTCATAAAGGATTTTTAATACTCAAAGAAACTTCTCTACGTTCTTTGGTATACTGTCGACTACGTGTTAAATGATTTGAACTGAAGGAAAGCGGTCAGCAATGGAAAATTCATGCTTTTATTTATGCTGAGCAGAAAGCGTAAACTAATGAATTTATTAAGATATTTTAATCTTTACTTAGCTTTTTTTTTAAAGATATGGTAACAGGAAAGAAAGTATTATTTAAACTATCTATCCGGTATTTCTGAATTGTTTTCACAACGTATAATCATAATTAATACTAATCTATTAACGGAGAATTAAATTGTGAAAATATGAAAATATCGTATTGTCATTGGGGAAACGCAATTGTACGCAATTTCTAGAATTCTAGCACACCAGGAAGTGACTTGAAAATGAATTACAAAATTCCATCCTTACATACATAAACCAAGTTCAGTTAAATTAATGCATGTAAAAAATTGTATATCATCCTGAGACTGAAGAAAATTTGAAACACTCTATCTTTGTATTTATTACTTTATTTTCATCAAAAGGGTAAAAAAATATCATTTTTTAAGATTTTTATTTATTTTTGTTTTTAAAATTTGTTAAGGACTATATCCATTTTAATGGATGTTGAGGTCTCAAGTATGATGAAATGTAAACACAGTTCAATTCAACTTTTCACATATAAAGTGATACTGAAAAGCACTAAATTAGCAATAAATTGAAACACATACATATTTATTATTAATTTAATGAGCAACACTGAATTATTTTAATATTAATTCTAAAGGAAAATCTTTGAAACAATTTCTTTCACTGGTAATGCATAAAAACATATTGCGACTTGTACATCTAAGTTAAGTTTTTTCTTGAATACATATTATTATAAATCTAATTTTTAAAATAATCATGTGCATCAACTTTTATGTGCATTTCTGCTTCTTGTTCTAGCTGTTGTGAAATATCAGGAGGATTTGGAATGGTTGATGTAAACCTAAAAGGAAAATAATTAAAATCAGATTTCATTATTCTTGTGAACGTAAAATATTCTTAGTTGTATATATTAAATTTTTTTGTTTATATTTACGAATTTCTAACATTAGAAAAAGTTAGCCGAAATAATTATCTTAATTTACATATTAAAAAAACTTTATATGTACATAATTTATAACTTGAATTTACTTCAAAGATCTCTTCCATATCAAAGTAAGCTTTTGATATTTCGCTATTTCACTTCCGTTAGTTTGGCTAACTGAGCCATCAGCAAAATTATTGACTGATTCTTTAGTAGCCTTATTTTCAGTTTCAGAAGAATCTTCATAAATTTTATTAATATTAAAATATTCATCACTAGAATCACTAAAATTAAGATCAGAGTCATCCCTATTTGCTATTAGTTCTAATGCTTCTAATGTTGTTAATATTTCGGCTAAAATAAAATACAAAAATATGTAGTATTTGCTGTTTCTTTTTATAAAAAGTAAATAAAACATTACAGAGAGATTAAATAAATATCAAAAACTTGGAAAACTAGCACATGATTAAAATAAAAATCAATGTTAAAACTTTACTCAAGTAAAACCCAACATCCATTTTAATCGATGATTTTTAATTGAGCTTTAAAGCAATAAATATGGCAAAAAAATATAAGCAAAAAAATGGTAATTTTTTTTTCTTTTTCGAAAGAAAAAATTATGACCATTTTTTTTTCCCATTCTGACCAGAAAATCAGAGTTCCAACTTTTTATGACTACTCTTTCATCTTCACCTAACGCTTTATTTATAATGGATGTTTCATAATAACGGAATCCATCAGTCCATAAGAAGAAAATGACTGATAGAATGACATAGCTGCCAATTTGTACGGTTTTTATTACCTCTAAAATTTAATACAAATTTTTGTCATATTTAATCATTGACAATTGTTAGATCTCGGCGATTGAATTAGGCAAAATTTATTGGTAAGTTTTAGTAGGAAGAAGAAAATCTTAGAAATCGGTAGCTATGCAGTAGCGTAATACTAAAGAAAAAAAAAACTGCAGCAAAATTGACATTTAACAAGCAAAAACTGAAAAGTAACGGAAATCTACATCAAAGAAATGTTACTAGCACCATTACCAGAATAACTAAAATCAAAATCAGAGTCATCCCTATTTGCTATTAGTTCTAATGCTTCTAACGTTGTTAATATTTTGGCCAAAATGAAATACAAAAATATCTAATATTTGCTGTTTCTTTTTATAAAAAGTAAATAAAACATTATAGAAAGGTTAAATAAACATAAAAAACTTGGAAGTCTAGCACATGATTAAAATAAAAACTAATGCTAAAACTAACTGTAACTTTACTCAAGTAAAACCAAACATCCATTTTAATTGATGATTTTTAATTGAGCTTTAAAGCAAAAAATATGGCAAAAAATATAAACAAATAAAATATAAACAAAAAGATGGCCTTAAAAAAAAAAAAAAAAAAAAAAAAAAAAAAATGGTTATTTCCTCCCCAATTTTGACCAGAAAATCAGAGTTCTAACTTTTTACGACTAATTTTTCATCTTCACCTAACGCTTCATTTATAATGGCTGTTTCATAATAATGGAATCCATCAGTCCATAAGAAAAAAATGACTGATTGAATCACATAGCTGCCAATTTGTACAGTTTTTGTTACTTCTAAAATTTAATACAAATTTTTGTCATATTTAATCATTGATAATTGTTAGATTTCGGCGATTGAATTAGGCAAAATTTACTGGTAAGTTTTAGTGGTAGCTATGCAGTAGCGTAATACTGCAGGGGAAAAAAAGCAAGCAAAATGGACATTCAATAAACAAAAAACTGTCTAGAGCTTTTTCAAATAAATAATTTCATTCCCTGTTTTTCTTAAAAGTAACGGAAATGTACATCAAAGAAATGTTACTAGCACCATACAAATTAACGAATTAAGTGAAAAGTTGTATTTAATCTCCTTAGTTGGTGACGATTTGTATAAATCCGGTTTATCCAAGTTTTTTTGCTTATCCGAGGTGAGCTTGGTCCATATTACCTCGGGTAATCGGGACTCTACTGTACTAAAATTTATGTACAGTTGTGTCTTAGGGGCTGTGCATATATAACGTTATCAACTTTTTGGTAATTTTGGACGATTCCTTTCCACCTTACGATATCATACGTTATCATTTCTCGACCCCCCCCCCTCCGATAATGATATCGTTATTAATGTATAAAAATTCTTTAGATTTTTGGAATTTTTTTCCGTTTAGAGTGATATACAAATATGGTAATATTTATTTTTGGCATACTTTTTTGATTCAAATGAAGAGAAGTCAATAAAATATCAGTGTATATATGAAATAACTTTATATCAAATAACACTTAAAAGAAATACTTACTATTTAAAAGTATTTAATAACAACTTTTTGTTACATAATGCTTTCAACAGTAATAATGTCTTTTTGCATTTGACCCCGCATGAGGTGGGGAAGACAGAACTTCTTATCAACAAAACAGGTGGGCTACATTCTTTCTCTTTTATTTACGTAAATACAAATATCATTTGAAACATACTTCGCATATGGTTTGTAGAACAGATATATATGCATGCACGTATGACAGAAGAATAGGAATGCCTAACGTTGGAGTAGTCTATAATTTTGGAATTAAATAATTTTATAATCATTTAATGATTTTAATAATTACTTTGTATCTCCATAAAAATAGATAACATACTATAGAAAGATAACACACTATTTGGGTGTAAATGCCGGGTTACAAATAAAAAGAAAAAAATTTGGTTGGGTCAAAAATGATAACGATATCAAAAGACACCCCCCCCCCTAGAGATATCTTACGATATCATGTGCCAGACCCCCTCCACCCTAAAATGATAACGTAATACAGTGGAACCTGCCTAAAGTGACCACCATCGGGACTGGCTAAAATGGTCACTATATAGAGGTGGTCACTTTATGAAGTGCCTTTAAAAATGGCATGTTAAAATATTTTGTGATCTCAAAAAATAAAACAAATTAAAATATACATACGGAAAAATGAACTATATTAAGTAATGAATTGATTAATTAACAATTATAATAACTGAATTACTAATTTAAAATACACTACATAGTAGATAACTTAAAACTCACCTTATTTCTTTCGAATTCAATTGAAGAACTTCCGTAGTGATTGATTTAAATAACACATAACAATAAGGTACACTGTAATTAATACGCATTTTTATTTTGATTGTAATTGCATAATGATAATGTTTCTATAACTGGTAGTAATAAACTATTCGTTAAAAAATTATAGAAATTTTTATGAAGTTTCATTTACAGCAAAAAAAATCAAAAAATTTTCGTTGCTTAAAACACTTCTTTTCAACAATTATGTTTTCAGTCATGCCTTCAAGTTTTCTCAATAAATGCAGCATTGGTGGACAAGCATACGTTTTCATTTTTTTGTACATCTTTAACATTTCTGCGTCTGAAATTTCATCATTTTCTTCGATTTCAACTTCATCTTCACTAACACAATCTTCTTCATTTTCTTTTCCATTTTTAACCATATCGCAAATTTCTTGCTTCAAACTTTCTTGATCAACGGAAGCATTGCATGTTGGGATATCACTGTCAAAATTCATGAATAATTCAGCATTCACTGGTTCATATTCAAAAGGCAATTGATTTATAAGATTTTGAATATTGGAAAGGCCATTGTCATCAGTTGCAGACTGTGAATGACTGATATCTTCAGAAATTATTTACGAAAAGCCAGATTTTTCAAAGCATTTTGAAATTGTACTTTGATTTACCAAATTCCATGAATCATTAACCCACATTATAGCATCGAGGACGTTTATACATGAAGCAATTTCATTTGCTGATTTGCATTCTTCTGCTCTGGAAATTATAGCCTGGAGCATGAACTTTCTATAATGTAGCTTGAAAGCTTGAATTATTCCTTGATCTAGCGGTTGTAAATGCGATGTGGTATTAGGTGGTAGAAACTTAACTTTCATATTTGAAAATGACAAATCACTCTGATGGGCTGGACAGTTATCTATAAACAACAGAATCTTTCTCTTTCTTTGCTTCATCTGCTTGCTTAATTGTGTAACCCATTCAGTAAAAATGGAGGATGTCATCCCGGATTTTCTATTTCGATACCACGAGACTGGTAAATTCTTAAGGTATGTTCTCAAATCCAAAAGGACAACTTTTTGACATAACTTTTAATTTATTTTTTTTCGAAAATGCATGAAACTGGCTGGTGTTATTTTTCAAAAACTATGTCACTGAGCTGTCTTTTCAATTTTTTTGCAAACGCAATAGATCTTTCAGAAAACAGTGTCAAAGTGGACGGTTTGAACCGAATTTACGCGCGAAGGAAGAAAGAGCACTCAAGAGCGGGCGAAAAACGCGTTTGTCACGAGATATATATAACGCTTATAACCCAATAGATAATTGATTGGTCAAAAAATGGAAAAAACAGTTCAATTCCAAATCGTTTCCAGGGCCAGGCTTTCCAATTTTATACCTTTCCGTTAAAAAATGAATTTGTAAATGTGTCAAAACGTTTTGCGCTTGTTGAGCAGAGCAGTTAAGAACAGCCTTAATATTAACCTTTTTGAAACAGTGTAGTTTTCTGGCTTTTCCTATGACAAGAGGTTTTAGTTTATCTCCTGTTGAACTGCAAGCAAGCAAAATGGTAATTCTCTCTTTCGAAATCTTTCCATCTTTACATTTATCCCCGGCCATTGCTAATGTTTTGTTTGGCATTGCCCGATAAAACAAACTACATTCGTCAGCGTTGACTATGTCTTCTTTTTTGTAATTCTCAGTAAATCAGAAATCCGTCTTTTAAATGAATCTACTGTTTTCATATCAACGTCATGAGATTCTCCACACAAAATTTTCTGAGAAATGGTATTTCTTTTTTTGAAAGATCGTTAGAAGCCGTTAGAAGAGAGTAAAATTTTCTACTTTGAATTTTTTTGAAAACTCTAAAGCTGCTTCTTGTAGAAAAGGTCCAGAAACTCGAGCATTCATCCCGCGCATTTTTTTAAACCATTCAACAGTTGCTTGATTTAACTCAAAATAATATTTTCGAATTTCCCGACTCCTAGACTCATTTTAATTTTCTTCAAATCTTTGTAGATATTCAGATTTTCTTTTTAAAATATTGCTCACACAAATTTTACTGATTTGAAAATTTTCAGAGTTTTATTTTTTGGAAAATTAATAACTTCAATTTTATCTTTTAAACACAACTTTATATACTGTTTAGATTTAGATTCTTTATTCCCCATACTTTAAGAAGAAATATAACTACATTTAAAAAAAAAAAAAAACTTGTAAAAACTATCAAAGCAATAAGAAAACTACAAGTTCATACAACTAAAACTAAATGTTAAATGTTACAAATCTTCCAAACAGCACAATGAAAGAACATGTGCAGGTTTATTCTTAGTATTTCTGAGAACATATGACAAAGGAACCCTTTTTTAAAACAAACCCGAACAATCGCCAAATCGTCTCCTTAGGTAAACGTAGTACTAACACGTGAGTCCAAGAGCTGTTAAACATTTTAGGGAAGGTATTTGAGGCACCCTGAAAATTTGTGCAACACTTCTTTTGTAATGCCTGAATACAAAATCGAATGTCTGGCTGAAGGATCGTGGCCCAAAACCTGTGCCAGACAAAAAATGGCACTTGACACGTGTCTGGCACAGTTGTGACTTGGACTACGTGTCTGACACGTAGTCCAAGAGCTGTTAAACATTTTAGGGAAGGTATTTGAGGCACCCTGAAAATTTGTGCAACACTTCTTTTGTAATGCCTGAATACAAAATCGAATGTCTGGCTGAAGAATCGTGGCCCAAAACCTGTGCCAGACAAAAAATGGCACTTGACACGTGTCTGGCACAGTTTTTGTGTCGACTAAAGTGTCTGTCATTTTCAAAATATTTTTTTCTAAGCATAAATATTATTGTGCCTCCATCTCAGCGTGCCTCAAATACTTTTTTTGGGTAGTCAAAAAATGGCACTTGACACGTGTCTGGCACAGGTTTTGGGCCGACTAAAGTGTCTGTCATTTTCAAAATATTTTTTTCTAAGTATAAATATTATTCTGTTTCAATCTCAGCGTGCCTCAAATACTTTTTTGGGGTAGTGTCAAAAAATGGCACTTGACACGTGTCTGGCACAGGTTTTGGGCCACGATCCTTCAGCCAGACATTCGATTTTGTATTCAGGCATTACAAAAGAAGTGCTGCACAAAATTTCAGGGTGCCTCAAATACCTACTCAAAAATGTTCAACAGCTCTCCTACTATTACTTAGCCAATGAGTAGCAGGCGCAAGATTCCTATCCTACGATCCGTCAATATGTATGGGGAAATCATTTCTCATTCCTCTCACACCTCGAGAGAAAAATGGGAAGGGTGCTTATACAGGTGCGAATATCATTACAATAAAGGACAAACAGGTCATATTGTACATTAAGCAGATGGTCACTTTAGGAAATAAATTCCTGTACTTTTTATAGGTGAAAATAAAAATTTCGGAAAATGGTCACTTTAGTCTTTTACTTTGAAAATTTTCGACATGCAGAAAAACTGATGGTCATATTTTGCAGGTTCAAATAACATTGACAATGACAAGCTATCTGGTCACTTTACACAATAGACAGGTGGTCACATTACCGGACACTTCTCATATTATTTTATATGAGCAAGAGTAAAATTTTGTAAAAGCGGTCACTTTAGCCAGGTGGCCACCTTACCAAGGTTGTCAATTTACCAGGTTCCACTGTATATGCATAGTCCCTTACCTATGACAATACAATATTTTCATATTCTCAGAACTTAAATATTAATTAATAGATCAATATTAATAAAATTATGATTATACGTTTAGAAAACAATTTGGAAATCATGAATAAATAGTTTAAACGATGATTTTTGTTCTATATTGATATGTTTTAAAAAGAGACTGAGTAAAAATTATTATTTTCTAAATTTATTATCTCATGTGACAACAATAAATATTTCTTTGTTACAATAATCAAACACTTGCAGTAATATAAAAAATACGCTCGCCCACTTCCGTCAGTCCCGCAGGTTCATAACACATTTTAACCCTCTCGGTGCATAGTTATTTATTTATTTATTATTATTATTTTTTTCAAGATAGGTTCAAAAATTGCGCATTTATTTTATTACATATTTCAAATCTGGATATCTACTTCGCTAATGGAGCTATTTAGAGTTAAAATTTTCAAAATTCTTTTGTAAAAGAGTTCTTTTTTAAATATAGAATTAGATCATACAAAAAAAGATCGCGGAAATCGTGAGTTGCGCAAATATCGCTACTTTTACGTTGTCCCTGGAAATCGCGGGATGCGCAGCGAGAGGGTTAATTTGCTTTGTTTTAAAAAGATTGCCCGGTTACGGAAGATTGAATGATATTATTACGATCGGTGGCGATTTTGTATAGCTCGGTTGCTATTCCTTTCCTTTTGGCTGGAGAATTTTCGGTACCCAAGGGGGCATCCCACACGGCTGCCGTGACAACTGACGGCTGATTTCGTGTTTGATTAGGTAAGATTATTTACACATTTGAAAATCAGCTTATTCAAAACGGTTAAATAAAATATGTTGCTGCCTCTCGAACTTTTATAACGTCTAGAAGAATTGAGCGCTAATTTTTTTTTTAGACACTAAAAGAATTCCATTTAAACATGACGTAATTATTTACCAGTAAATGCTTTACGTACATAATTATTTATTTATTTTAAAGTGTGCTTTCTTTTTTAATTTTCACACTAGCAGGAATGACCGAGCTAAGCTCGGTCAAAATTAGCTTTGTGTTTATCTCGATATATTATTCTCACTGAATCATTCTTGCTGTTTTAGATGCATCTAGCTTGACCCTGAGCCATATTGGCTCAAAATGACCCACTAATCGAATGCTTTCGAACATGCGACCTAACACAATGCTTTTCTCGAGCCTGAAAACGATGGAATGTAAAATTTAGTGAAAATCGTTAGTCGCTTTCTAGATAAAATAATCTTTGCCCACGTTATTCAAAAATGACCCACTAACCAAAATTTATCGAACATGTGACCTATTCCAATG
The DNA here is from genome assembly GCA_963932465.1 of Maratus speciosus. Lineage (NCBI taxonomy): Eukaryota > Metazoa > Arthropoda > Arachnida > Araneae > Salticidae > Maratus > Maratus speciosus. The sequence continues at coordinate 388,265,566 of OZ010791.1, forward strand.
GTCTTTTTGTACTGTGAAACGGTATAATAAAAAATTTTGCCAAAATCGTTTGAAACTTTTTGAGATACAGTGAGCTTGACCCCGACCCATTATCACAAAAATGACCCATTCATAGAATTTTCTTGAGCATGCAACCCAGCCCAATGGTTTTATCTTGTCCAGAAACTGTGTAATACAAAGTTTTGTCAAAATCGTTTGAGCCGTTTTTTAGATACAGTTAGCTTGATCCTGATCAATTAGGACCAAAAATGACCCACTGATTGAATTTTCTTGAACATGCGACCCTGCCCAATGGTCTTATCATTCCCAGAAATGGTATTATACAAAATTTTGTCAAAATGTCTTGTACTGCTTTTTAAATACAATTAGCTTGACCCTGACTCATTGTGACCCACTAATCGAATTTTCTTGAACATGCGACCTAGCCCAATGGTCTTCTCGAGCCCGAAAACGATAGAATACAAAATTTAGTCAAAATCGTTTAAGCCGTTTTTTAGATACAATTAGCTTGACCCTGACCCATTGTGACCCAAAATGACCCACTAATCGAATTTTCTCGAACATGTGACTTAGCCCAATGGTCTTACATGCCCGGAAACGGTATTACACAAAATTTTGTCAAAATGTTTTGAACCGCTTTTTAAATACAATTAGCTTGACACCTGACCCATTGTGACCCAAAATGACCTAATCGAATTTTCTCGAACACGTGACCCATCCCAATGGCCTTTTCATGCCCGAAAATGATAGATTACAAAATTTCGTGAAAATCGTTAGAGCCGTTATCTACATAAACTTAGCTTGACCCTGACCCATAATGACCCATAAAGGACCACTAATCGAATTTTCTCGAACATGTGACCCATTCCAATGGTCTTTTCGTGCCCGAAAACGATAGATTACATAATTTCGTCAAAATCGTTAGAGCCGTTATCTAGATAAACTTAGCTGGACCCACGGTGACCCAAAAACGACCCACTAATGGAATTTTCTCGAACATGTGACTTAGCCCAATGATCTTCCCGTAAGCCAAAACTGTAGAATATAGAATTTAGTGAAAATCGTTAGAGCCGTTTTTTAGTTAAAAATAGCTTGACCCACAGTGACCCAAAAATGACCCACAAATCGAAATTTTTCGAATATGTGACCTAGCCCAATAGTCTTCTCGTATCCGAAAATGGTTGGATACAAAATTTAGTCAAAATCGATTGAGCCGTTCTTTAGATATAATTAGCTTGAGCCTGACCCATTATAACCCAAAATGACCCACTAATCAAATTTTCTCGAACCCGTGACCCATCCCAATGGTCTTTTCGTGCCCGAAAACGGTAGGGTGCAAAATTTAATCAAAATTGTTTGAGCCGTTTTCAAGATAAAATTTACATACACACACAATTTTTGATCGCATTATAGTATAAGATATAAATTTGCGCTATGCATAGCAATTTGACCATATTTTGTAGAGATATACTTGATTAGATAGCGATGCGCAGTGCACAATCATTTTTTGAACTTCTCTACTTTTTAATTTTTTTTTCATATTTTTTATTCAAAATTTTCTTATATGAATAGAGATTTAATTAACGGTTTCAAACAAAACCTAATGCTTTGCTTCGATATGTTTCAAGTGAAAAGCGTTTTGAAGTAATATTATTCGGGCTTTTTAAAATCCGGTAATAGTAGATAAAAAAAACAAAAAAAAACAAAAAAAAAAAAACCTGTTATTTCAAACCAAGACCCGTTATCGTATTCACATTATCAAAATCGTTATTATGATATGGTAGTCTTGTTTCAAACTATGAATTATATCTCTATTCAGGTAAGGAAATTTTGAATAAATTTTTTTTGAAAAAATAGACAAGTTAAAAAAATAACCGGTCACTGCACACTACAATCTTGTCAAGTACATACCTTCAGAAGATGGTTGAATTGCTATTCATAGTTTTCGATCCTATAAACCTTGTGTAACTGAAAATTTTTGTCCGGTTTCAACATTAAATAGAGCTTAAAATACAGTGTGTCCCAAAAATATAGACAAAGATCAAAAATGGCATCCCAGGCTAAAATACCTTTCATGTATTTTCAGAAATGATTCAGATACATCTTTTCAATTGATTTATTCGGATTTATCAAAGTATGAAAATATTTAAGAAAAAATGCAATATCGCCTGTCCCGTAAATATAGACATCCTCTGACTATAGCGCCTAGAATATATAGTGTGGAAATTGACTATCCCTGTAATACTTAAAAAAGTGATAAATATTGTATCCCTTAAATGTGCAATGATGCTGCTGAAATATACCGATCGCAGCGACATCTGCAGGATATTTTCTACAACTGCAAGATATTGCTAGTCTATACAATGTAATTCGAAAATCCCGCAGATGTCGCTGCGATCGACACTTGGGATTTTAGCAGTATCGTCGCACATTTAAGGGATACAAATTTTTAGCGTTGTTTGGATAGCATATTTCCACACTAGGTATTCTAGACGCTGTACTCTGACTTTACTTAGAAATATTATTTTAGGAAAATATTTTTTTCAGCAGACGATTATTTATTCAGATTTCTTGAATGTATGTATCGTCTGCTGTTCTGACTTTTATTGGTTTGGAATCATTTTTCGGCTTCTTTACGACTGACTAATCTATATTTTTATAAATTCGACAAAATACCTAGAGGTAAAGAGATTTCGAAAGAGAAGATCATCAAAGTTTTGGATTTAAAACTTAAAGACAAAAATCCGAAAGATATATCCAATATTTTAAAGAGATCTTTAAAAAGTGTTTACAGAATTTTACATGATGGCGACAAGTGGTGTAGTAAGAAAAGACCTGGTCGACAAAGAATTATATCCATGCGCGATGACAGAATCATTCTAAGCATGGCATCGAGAAAAAATATTTCATTGCGAAAAATTGCATCTAAATTTGGAGTGTAGAAAAAATTCCATTCACAGAAGAATATTGGAATCTAAATGAATAACTTTCAAGAAAATGTTGAAGAAATCATGCTTGAAAACACCACAAAACTGTAAGTTTAAACTGAGCTAAGAAAATGATGTCTTATGGTGATAAATGGCTGTCAACAATATTTAATGACGAGAAAAAGGTGGAACTTGGATGGACCAGATGAATATAAATTTTATTGGTATGATTTAAGAAGCTAACCAAGAAGTTTTTTCGGTAGACAGCAAGGTGGAGGATCTGTAATGACTTGGGGTTGGTTTTGGATTTAATGGACAAACATTTTTGGCATTTTGTAGCAATAAAATGAACTCCCAGGACTATCAGCAAATCTCAGAGGACCACTTTATTCCACTACAGGATATTCTGGGAAGACCAAGCTGTCTATTTCAACAATACTATTCATGTGTCTAATTCGACAAAGATGTGGTTTAATATGAATAATATCAATGTCATGGAATGACAATTGCTTAGTCCAGACTTAAACCCCTTGGAGAACGTATGGGGACATCTAGCACGAAAAGTACATGAAAATGGACGTCTATATTTTTCGATCAAGGACCTTACAACAGCGATAGAGCAATCATGGTATGAACTGTCCCTAGAGATAATACAAAATTTAATACTTTTGATGGAAAACCGTGCATTTGAGGTGATTAAAGGTAATGGAAACTAAATAATAACATTCGTAACTGTGTTCCTCAACCTTAAATAATTCATGAAACAAATATTGTCTATAATTATGGTACACCCTACTTTCTGTTTTTCTAAATAAATTCAGCATTTGTTGTGTTTTCTACAACAAATTAATCTTAACTTGTGCTTCACGTAGTGTTTGTAATTAGACACATATAAAATTTTTTTCATCCCATTCTTATTTTTACTGTGGATTGTATTTTATGCTTTTGTCTATATTTTTAGACACACTCTAAATTCTTCGGTTTAAAAACTGTCTGTTTCATCGTATTTATGATGCATTTCTCTATAAAACTACCTGTTATCATTTTTAACACTTTCCAACAAAGTTGAAAAGTGTTTATGCATTCGGTTTGTCTGTCCGTCTGTACGCGCTCTAACTCCCGTAAATATACTCGGATCGTTCTGAAATTTTTGGATGTTAGTGACCTCTACCATAGCACGAACCCTATTTCAAATGAAGTTTGTAGCATGTTTAGTTCATGTACAGGGATAGTCAAAAGTTTTCCGTTACATTACGGCCTATGGGAAAAAATCGTTTAAAATGATTTTTAATGATGTTACATGCTTTCAAACATAATAAATTTATATGAATTTATCAAGTGTATTAAAATATGCATCCCGCAGAATATGCGGTGCAAATAATAATTATTATTCATTTACAGGGCCACACAAAAGAATTCCGTTACATAATGATATGAGGGTGGAGGGAACTTTTTCCGGCGTATTTTAATTATGTTAAATTGTTTCATGTATAATGAAATTTATATACGTCGCTGGGGTTAACTATAACTTATTTCATGTATAATACGAAGTGCATAGCATTTACAGGGACACACAAAAGATTTCAGATACTATATTGTATCCAAAGTACTGTATGGTAGCGATGATTGCTGGAAATGCATTTTTAATTATGTTATGTGCTTTTATGTTTCACTATATTTATGCATTGTATATGGTGTGTATAAATGCTGTTATTCATATACAGGGCTACACAAAAGAATTCGTATTGGCTATTGGCTATGATTGTAAATTGCTTAAAGGTGGTTTTTAAATGAACTATGCATTTTTACGCTGAACTGCATTTAGTTTACTAAGAAATGTTTGTAGAACATAGATAAAATGATATACAGAGTCACGCAAAGAATTGGATACATGGCCGTCTATAAATTATAATTTCTGGAAATGTGACTCTAGTAGTTTTAAGAGTGTTTTCTTTGAATTAAACTTTAGCTAAATAGTGCGTGTAATAAAGATGCTAGGTTAACTACAGGGTTGTACAAAAGTATACAAGTATGTTTCCATCTATTAGCATAAATTGCTGAAAGAGAAATTTCAACCTGTTATTCCTTTTCTTGCTAAACTAAATTTCCCCATTATATAGTATATATATCAACCTACATATCAAATACAGAGCTGTTCAAAAAAACTGGAATACATATTTGCTATGGACGGTAACTGCTGAAATCAGTTTTTCAAATGTTTTATGCGTTTTCTAAAATGTTTATTTAGTTCACTTATATACCTTATTTCCCTAAATAACGAAGTTTTATTAAAGCATTCAGGAAGTGTTGGAAAGTGTTTCATAATCTATGCTTAACGTATGATTTTTCTTACTTGTTTTTATCTGCAAATAGTTTTTGCAAGATAAGCCGAGAGATTGAAAAGGTCACAATAAACAAAATTACGACATTAGCATTACTAATTTTCTTTAGAGTAAAGAAATTATTTTTGCTTTTATATTTATTTTATATTTGAGAGATTGCAGTTATAAAAATGAACACGATTTTCAACACGATAAAAGAAAAAAAAAAGATTAGGTTTTAAAATAGCGAGCATTAAACTCATGGAGTTAGTTTTCGAATGAAATGTATTTGAATTTTCCTTAACTGAAATTTGCAGCCCATAAAATAAAAATTAAGTCGATAATCCTTCTTTTTGCCTGAAGTAACTCTTGAAAAAGTGAGTTAAAGTTTAAGGCTGAAAGTTATTCACTTAATTGGAATTTCTAATTGATTTTATTTTATTTTCAGCAACTGAAGCATCCGAATCTAGTTAATCTTATTGAAGTTTTCCGAAGAAAAAGGAAATTACACCTTGTATTTGAATACTGTGACCATACTGTCTTAGACATATTGGAAAAGCATCCAAAAGGGTAAGTTTTTTTGGCGTGGGGGGGGGGGGGGGGTACTGCTATTTTTTAAAAAGAGGTATTTTTGAAATTTGATTATTGTAATAAATGATGAATGTTAATGCTAAAAACAATGAAGGAAAATAGGATTAAACTTGTTATGAAATTGCAGCCGATTAAAAAATTTAAAGCAAGACAATCTATTCCTGAAACTTAGACGAAACTTTCGAATATTAATTATTGTCTTTATTCTTCAAGAATTACAGGTATCTCACTACCAAGTTATAAATTTTAAGACATGGTAAAGCACATTAGAACAAACATTTTTTAATCCCAGGTCGCAACCCATTTATTCAGTCAAAATTTACAGTTGCGTTTCACTTCAGTCCAAACTGTGCTTCTCCCCAGCCCCAATTAAAAAAAAATAAAATAAAGGTAATTTGACAAAAATTTTGACAGATTTAATAGGCTTTGTGTGATAAATGATGCCATCATAAAAAGTGTTGGAAGTAATGTACGGTGATGATAAGGTGTCATAGTAATTTCGTTAGTAACACCGTATATAATATTAACTATAGAAGTAAGGGAGTCTTAGTTCTTTGGATATGAATGGTAATCACTTGCAACCCTTTTTTATGATATCTTTGCACAAAGCAAAGTAAGTCTACTGTAAATTTATGTAATGTATCTTCATAATTGTTAAATTCATGAATAAAACTCCGAGTTCGGATTGGAGTGAGACACCCTGTATTTTTGACTGATTAAATGGATTGCGTCATTAATTTGCTATACAAAAATTGTTTGTTGTTGTGCCCTCCACCACTTCTTAAAATATATCATTCTGATACTGGGACACTGTATATTAATGAAGTCAGACCACTTATGTATTTTTTCTTTATATTTATGAAACTGCAAGGGATATCGGCGCATAATTAGCTCCGCTGTTTTTATAGCTCGTAAATAGTTGTTTCTAACCGTAAAGAATATTTGGCGCTTTATGACCTGAAGCCGGATAACGCAAAAATGCATTTAAATTTATTAATTTCTAATTAAGTTCTAACAGTATAAAAAAATATTGTATTCTTATCAAAACCACACCTGTTTACATTTTTTTTTTTTTTTAAATAATTCTATCATATCAGGAAGTGAGTGAAAAATGGATTACAAAATTTCACCTTTACATAAAAAAAACAAGTTAACTTAAATTAAAAAAAAAGTAAAGGGATTTTTTAACATAATTTAAGCAGGCAATTTCCCTGAAATAACTTGTTAAGCCTTAGATAAATTTAATTAGCATGACTAACTAGTAGATGTCAGTACTGGAAAAATGCTCTTTTGTGAAACTTTATTGATATATTTTAATTTTGTTCATAATTTTGTCGGGTGTCCTAAAAAGGACTAACTGATTTTAAAATTCAATTACTTGTAAACAGTGACAGATATTTAAAAAAATCTTGCAGGAGGGTTATGCATAAGGTCAAACGTTTTTTTACAGTGATTTTCAATTTTAGTTCGAATTACAAACAATAGATGGCGCTGCGATCAATAGACGCTAAATTCAGGCTCGATTTTTGGTACTTCGTGGCTCGGATAATACATTTCCATCTCCTTTTTCCGCATGAAACAAGAAAAAGGACCAAAAATCGAGCGACTATTGCTTACAGCGCCATCTATTGTTTGTAATTCGAACTAAAATCGAAAATCACTGTAAAAAAACTTTTGACCTTATGCATAACGCTCCTGCAAGAATGTTTTAAATATCTGTCACCGTTTGCAAGTTATTGAATTTTAAAATCAGTCAGTCCTTTTTAGGACACCCGGTAATTCCCATTGTCATTTTATTTCAGGGTTCCGGAGCAACTTACAAAACGCATTCTCTGGCAGACGATACAAGCCATCAATTTTTGCCACCAACACAATGTGAGTGATAAAATTTATTTTAATTTTCTTATATCGTTGGGTACGGAGCGACTAAAAATATCATGTAAAAATATGTCAGAATCAGTGCCATCGCTACGACTTTTTATTGGTGGGGGTGAGAACCTCAAATTGCCAAGTCAAATTTCAGTATTTGCCAACTCATTTTACAATTTTGCCAACTTACCACAGTTAGAAAATGTAATATATTTCTTATTTGTTAAAAGTTTAATAATATTCCTAATTAGTTTTGCAATTTTTGCCAAGTCTATCATAAATAGAAAATATATTGTAGTTTTTATTAAAGTTTTAAAAGAAATTTGCCAACTAAGTTTGTAAATTTGCCAAGCGTAATAACATTCGCGAATGTGTTTTTTTTTTTTTTTTGGGGGGGGGGGGAGGTTCCCCCACCCCCAACCCCCCTTAGCGAGGCCCCTGGTCAGAATGTTGGCGACAAGCTTTTTAACGCATTATTTTTGGCGGGTATAGTAATTAGTCAGGATATTTCTATAAGTCGATATTTTCTTTTCTTGAAGACAATATGAGATCGAAAGAAATCGCTTATCCAAAATATATGCATAAATTGCTCAATAGCTTATTTTTACTTTCTTCTATCTTTACAAGAAGAAAGTATTGGATTCGTGAAAAATTTCGACTTCCGGTTTTCAACGGATTTATACGTTTTAGAATGCCCAGAACACGATTAGATGATTTTTAGAAAATGTCTGTCTGTGAGTCTGTCTGTCACTCTGTGAGTCTGTCTGTCACTCTGTGAGTCTGTATGTGACAAAAATTTTGTGGGCACTCTATCTCAAGAACTAATGCACAGAATTTCACAAAACTTTATATTTAGTTAGACCTTGATATAAACTGGACCTGATTAGTTTTTGGTGAAAATCGCCCAACAGGTGGCGCTGCTATGCGGAATTTTTCACGATTTCTGCAATAGCTATATCTCAAGAACTACTGCACGGATTTTCATAAAACTTCAGATTCCGTTAGTCCAGGATATAGTTTGGTGCTGATTACTTTTTTGTGAAAATCGTCCAACAGGTGGCGCTGCTATGCTGCATTATTCATGATTATCACAATAGCTCTAACTCAAGAAAAAATGCACGAATTTTCATCAAACTTCAGATTTAGTTAGCCCCTGATATAAATTAGTGCTGTTTAATTTTTGGTGTAAATCGCCCAACAGGTGGTGCTGCTGTGCTGCATTTTCACGATTTTTGCAAGAGCTGTATCTCAAGAACTATTGCACGGATTTTCATCAAATTTCAGATTTAGTTAGTCCTTGACACGAATGGACGTATAAATTAGTGCTGTTTAATTTTTGGTGTAAATCGCTCAACAGGTGGCTCTGCTATACTGTATTTTTTGCGATTTCCGCAATAGCTTTATCTAACGCTTAGATTTTCAACAAACTTCAGATTCAGGTATACCTTGATATCATTTAGTGCTGTTTATTTTTGGTGTAAATCGCTCAACAGGTGGCGCTGCTATGCTACATTTTTCCGAATTCTGGCTATAGCTCTATCTCAAGAACTAATGCACGAATTTTCATGAAACTTCAAATTCAGATATACTTTGACATGAATTGGTGCTAAATTCATGTAATTTCTTGTACTATTTAAATGATTTAGTTGGCGTGATTTATATAGAAGAAAGTTTTGTGATGGCCACAACATACTAGTTTTTTTGTATTTTATCTGTTGTTTTCTCTGAATTACGACCCTTCTAATGTTGGCAAATCCAAATGAATTCTTCGTTGAATAGTCATTGCTATCATTTTAAAAAAATTTTTCGTTCAGGCATTTGAGTAATAGGAAAAACTAGACTTTCAAAGAAATGTTACGTCAATAGAATGTGAGGAAAAAAATATTCGAGACAAAAACAACTGTAAATAAATAATACTATGCTTTCAGATATTCCAGAAATCCGCCTCGGCGTGATGTGATGAGTGTGGCGTATACGGTTGTATACGCCGTAAAAACTTCTGAATAACTCCGTATACCCATCGGACCACTAGCATATATTCTCTGGTTTATACCCACTGCCTATAGCGTATAACCCCTGGGTTTTTTACGACTGCATCACTGGTAGTAAGGGAAGGAAGGATAAAGGGGTCACTCTAAGGTTTGATGAATTTTTGTACCTTTGTAATCAGTGAAGTTTTAGAAATAAATACCAATAGTAACTATAATAAATTTATTCAATTGTTATTTTACTTAATTTAAAAAAAATGTATGCATTGCTTTAAAAGGAAAACTACAAAATGGCCACTTTGCTCGACAAGGTCGGCTAAAGTGGCCAGCATAGATAAATGAAAAAAAACAAAAACAAAAAAAAAACAGTGGCACTCCGGGAGTGCCAATAGAAGTGAAAACTTCAACAATTACGTGTGTATTTTTTTAATCGTCAGGAAATGTTTTATTGTGCAGGAAATACTTTTAAATGTAGTGTTTCTTTTGTTCATTATTATAAACTATTACTACCAAAATTATATTACAATTTTCATTTAATGCGTCATTGTACATGAAAAAAATGCATATAATTTTACATACAAAAATTGCAATCTATTGCTTAAAACGTAAATTTACAAAAACATGGAATATGAAAGTTAATTAATTGGTATTCTTTGAAATGAATATCAATGAAACTTATGAATTTTCATCCACAATTTCAACAACTCTTCCATCATCATCATTATCATCATCATTATTATCATTATATTCCAGAATTGATACGATAGGTTTATGGTAACTAAAATAGGAAACAAACAATTGTGATTCGAATCTACTTAAATATCTTATAAAGACTGCATCAGTTGTAGTTTTATATATCGTTGTGCTAAGATTGCGATCATTGGTCATCGTTAAATGGAATTCACTATGTAAAAATTCAATTAGTGGTAGATTTTTATCATCCGCAAAATTGATGTTGAAATCCCCCACTCAAAATCATTGGCAAATCTTCAAATATCTTACCAATTTTATCTTGAAGTAATGCAGAAGCATCTTTAGAATAAATAAACAAATTTTCGTACAAAAATTCTCGTATTGCATTTAAAGATTTATCCGGTGAAATATAAACGACAACCATTACAAAAAATCCGGAAAATTTGGATAAAAAGTCGAAAAATCAAAAAACCGAGAATTTGGCACAGATGTGATATACGAACCAGGTTTGGCGCGATTTTTTAACGTCAATTTGGCGAAAGCCCGTTTTCCAATACCAGTTACAATATATATTTTTAAATTATTTTCTATTGTTTTAAAAAGTAAACAACAATAAATAAACGATAATTTCATTAATAACTATAGAACAAAACAATTGTAAAATTTAAAAAAATAAAATAAAAGTAAATGAACAATTTATTAATAAATAAGCAACAGTAGCCGGGTTACCTTGTAAAATAAAGTAACGCCATTTTGGTGTCAATTAGGTACCCAAGTGCGTATCTGACATCTGTGCCCCGTATTTTATCTTCCGTAATCGAAATTCCCGCCAATTGTTGGTCATTGACCGGACCATCAACACGATAAAATCCAGCGTTATCGGTTTTTAGTTACACGAAATAGGTAGGTCACGAATACGGTATAATTCCTTTTAACTGACGAAAAACAAAATAATAATTTGTTTTACCAAATGTTGTTTTGGTGAATTTAAATATTTTTGCAAGTCAAATAATTCTGCAAGTATGTTAACATTTCTTGATAAATAATTGCGCTTATGCTTTTGCTATATTTAAAACCACTACCATATTATTAGAAATATCGCTATAGTTTGATGCTATGACATACACCATAACGCAAAAATAACACGAATTTTAAAAACAAGAGAGTTTTTTCTGCTAAACTTACCCGATATTTGATCGAATAGTTCACTTTTTCCGCCAACTATTGACATAAATAACAACTGTTGAATAAAGATAATTTTATTTTGCTAGAGAAAGGTAGTTTTATTTTAGCAAGAGTCACGACACTTGGCTAATTTTTTGATGAGATTTCCTTTTTCTAACTCTTGTACGTGTATTTCGGGAACCAATAGCGCACAGGTAACCATGCGGCGCGCTTGCCTGTAAATTGTTGTTATTGATTAAGCAATCAATAACAATTAATTGCCCGCCCTCCTCATACCGAACTATGCACAATACATGTACATACTTATATACAGAGGTGTCGGTTACAATAACAGTATCACGAGTTAAATGGTTTTTCCCATCTCAAAAAATGCCAAACGCGCCCAAAGAAGCTTTCACTTCAATAATGAAAGTATCAAGTATTTGTTTTTAACAATGAACACAACAGCGTACTGCAATGAAAATGTAAATTTTGTGTGTGTTCCTGTGTGAACGCCGGGAGAAAAAGTGAGTTTTAGCTTCGTTCTTCTTTTGCGGATTGAGCTGAAGAGGGAAAAGTTCCTGTCATTCACCGCTTGGCGCGCTAGTGTCTATGTGCCAAAATGCTAGCATGTCGGTTACGTAATCAAACTGTACGTACGTCGGTTACGTACCTCCAAATCAGTGGTTTTTCTCCATCTCAAAAAAAGCTCAACGCGCCTAAAGAAGTTTTCACTTCAAAAAAATTACATTGATTCAGGATGTATATTTAATCAACACAAGCTAAACTAACACACATTAAGAATAAGTATTATATGTTTTGTAATATTAATTAGTAACAAGATAAAGTAAACAGTAATGAGTATCAATATGAAAAATGGAAGAATACAAGTGCTCCCACCAGACATGCAGACTGTAAATGTCGAGAGTAAGCCATTCTCTGCAGAAGTTATTGCCCAAACCTGTCTTCTCAATGACTATAGATTTTTAGGATGCTATCAATTCTCAATTTAAATTCTTCAATTGCGTATTTGAATTTATGCATGCAGGAGTAACAAAATAATATTAATTTTAAAGTTAATTTTATTAATTTATTATGTTTGCCTGTAAACTATGTTTGTTGAACAGGAAAATTGATGGCATCAAAAAAATCTGTATTCCAGGTTGAGAAAACTGATTAATTACTCTTTAAAAGCTACTCGGAAACATTTCGAAAATCAGTGGCAGCAAAAGCAACTTTGGTTTTTAAATGCTTCTTTAAACCTCGAAAGTAGTATATTGGTTTTTGAGGTTTCAAAGGATAAAGGACACTTTTCGAAATCTTGGGTAACTGGGAGCAGAGTAGTGTATATTTTCGGTTGTGGGTACATTAGATTTTCGCAGTTTAAGAAACGGATGTCTTTTTGTACAGTGTAGTTTTTAAATCTAACTTTATTTATTGCAATTAATGTTCAACTACCCAAACCTTTTTATTTTTGCTAGTGTATCCACCGAGACGTAAAGCCGGAAAATATACTTCTCACAAAAGAAGGTATCGTCAAATTGTGTGATTTTGGATTTGCGAGAAATCTTAGTAAGTTTTTTATAGCTTGTTATATTTCTTTTCTTTCGCATGAAGTAATAAATATTGGATAATTTATATTGCATTCTGTGTATTAAATCTCAATTTTAACACCATAAAAACTGCAGTGCATAAGGATGCGGTTTCTTCATAAATATGTGAATGAGCGAATTTTAAGTTGTTATTATAAAAACTTAGTGCCAATTTGTGCCAGTTTTCCTCTTCCCCAAAACTTTCAGATTTCTAGTATTAACTCTAACATTGTAAGCACGTTTTCATTCACAACGATAGCTACTGCGCTATTAAAACTAATCTGCAATTATGCGACTAATTTTTGGTGCTTATAATCATTAAAGTAGATTTTCTTGAGTTAATCATAAAATAGTACAGTAATTTTTAAAAAAAAACAAACTTTTAAAATTATTAAAATGTATTTTAAGTAATCTCTGCCCATACTTTGGCCATATATCTGCGACTTCTTTTGCGTGGCCTTGTAAAATAAATATAAATGATACGTACATTATTTTCAGTTAGGAAATGGCTGCTGTTGTGTATTCCAATAACCTATGTAAATTTTATTCGGTTTGAATTAATTTTCCTGCCCATTTCTGCCAGCGGAAATGTATCCGATTTCTTTTGTGTGACCTTTAACAAAAAGACAAATGCTAAGGACTTAAAAAAAAAAAAAATTGTAGAAATGCTTTTGTGTATCTCAATAACCTATAGAATTTTTGCTGAATTTGAATTAAAATTTCTGCTTGTAGCCTTGTAAAGTAAATATAAATGCTATCTACATATCTATATGATGATCATAATATTGCGTTGTCATTGGATTTACATATGTACGCCAAGTCAGTTGGATACTCGGAAATAGTTAAAATTCGTGTGCAAATTTTAAATCTGAAAGACAATACACATATTAGAAACGTTGCAAATTAAATAAAAGCTTGTAACACGAAAGCAATCTTCAATTGGTTATTTCTTAAAGATATAATTTGAACTGTTATAATTTAATTACATACTATACATTAATTACCACAATATAAAATTTCCGGTAGCAAACATGGTATAATATGACTTTTTTTTTTTTTTTTTAAACCCTACCACACTTTCCATTTATACGATTTAAATATTCAGTATAAATCAACAGTAAATATTCATATTGCCTAAACCTTTTTTTTTAAAGTTCTTTTTTTTTTGTTTGTTAAGTTTTTTGTTTGTATTTCTGATAGGCAACGGTTTTTAAACTGTAATCCGTGAATTTTCGGTGTCCGCGGATTACTACGATTTAGGTATTCCGTGAAGGTTTCGCGTTCAATGTAAAAAGTTTCATTAAAAAAAAATTATTGAAAGAAAAAAAAAGGAAGTTTAGAAATACAGTATATTTAGTTTGTATATTTCTATTAGTTTGTTGGTCATCTGTTTGTTATTCCGAAGAATATGAAAATTTCTATTTTACATTTTTGAATACCGCTAAGACAAAGAGTTAAAGAACTGCTGTGATAGATTATGATTGTAATGCATATGTTATGGTCAATTTGATAAATTCGGTAATTATTAATAATAACCGGTTATTATTAACAATAACCGCGTCTCTCGGTAAATATGATAAATATTGCATTATAATTATATTTACCGGTTATTATTAATAATAACCACGTCTCTCGGTAAATATGATAAATATTGCATTATAATCATATTTATCGGTTATTATTAATAATTACCAATGAAGCTCGGTCAGTATGATTAATTTAGCTTAGTAACGAATATGTCTTTTACTGAAATATGCGCTATTATAACTATGAAGCTAATAGCAAAAATAATTGTTAAGAGATAATAATACTCATTTAAAAATTGGGTCCTATTAACTGGATGCCAAGTCCTAAGGGGTTAAAGATAATTATTGTTATAATTACTGAATAAGTTAGGTAACGATCTTAAACACTAAAATAATGAAAGAATAAATAATTCAGTTTTAAAGCGCATACTTTTAGCAATGAATATTAAGAAAAATGTAGCATAAGTAGAAAGTTTTAAATTCAGACTTAAATTAATTTTAACACATAGCAAATGTATTAAGACAAGTTACTGTCAGAATGAAACAATTCTTACATTAATAAAATAGGAGAAAAAAAGAAGAAAAAGATTTCAAAGAATCGAGGAAAACACATCTTATCAATACGAAAGATGGATCGAGTTTTTCAAAAACAATATTATTATTTTTATAACAAATAGTAAATTGTAACTTAAATTAAAAATTCAATATTAATACATTTATAACAAATTATTATTATTTTTTTTTTTTTTTTGGCAGGAAGGGATATTGTGGCCTTTGGAATCCCAAAAGGTTTTTGATTTTTCATAACATTTTTAACAAATTATTGATTTTGGCAGGAAAAGCTATCAGGGTATTTGGAGTTACAAAGGGTTTTTGTTTTTTTATTACATTTTTAATTTATTACTTTTTTAACAAATTATTTATCTTGACAGGAATAGCTATTGTGGCATTTAGAGTTATAAAGTATTTTTTATTTTTTACATTTGCAAGAACTTGAGTTACAATTGCCTTTACAATTGTAATATTGAAATCCTTTACAACCTACGTTGGAATTTTTTACGAGCATAGGTTTATTTCATTCACTGGAACTTCATTAACTAAATTAAAGCTTTCTTGAAGACAGTAATATCTTTCATTGTGTACAGTTGATTTAAAATGCCATGTTTTGTACTGAGTTTATGTAAGTTTTCCTTTCCCTTAGTATCAACAGCTATAACATTTTGGCTATCAGCCTCACCCGTATCTACCTCTGATATTCTTATTCGCATGGTTTCTCCTACATTTACACTTGGAAACTTTAATCTCGAAAGCAGTAACTTTTTTCTTGTTTGCTTATTTAATGACTGTTTAGCAGAGCGTCCAGCTTCTTGAATATTTTACGAAACTTCATCAAGTGAAAAAGAAGAGTCTTCCTTTTTTTCTTGAAAATCTTCCATTTCAACATAATTGATTTTTTTTTTAAATCTTTGCTATGTCAAAATTTTGTTTTCCCCCTTCACTTCGGCAAAAATTCTTTTTATAACATTTTTGAATGAACCTAGAACAGTTACAGAAAATCTTCGTTCAAATTATCCAATTCGATGTCAATTTTATCATCAATCATTGCGTCTATATCCCCTTCCTCAGTTGAGATTGCTGTCTGAAGGTGGATATCGTTACTAGACTGCTTTCTTATATAACAACATCTTCGTTACTAGTAATTCTTGACAAAGACCAGACGTGTAAAATATTATTAAACCTACATTCACTTCATAGCCAAATAAAGTTGCATATAGACTGCGATCTATTCCCGAGTAATGGTCTCTATTTTTCATAAATTAAATGAATTTTATTCCTTTTCTTCACTTTGTTGTATTGTCAGCTTCAAGCCAAATGTATAACGTCTTTTCAATGTCTTGGTTTGCTCTTTCAACTGAACCTTGCGATTGACTGTGTCTTGATCTTCCAAGAAAAAGTTTGAGTAGATTCTACATTCCACACACTTCTTCAATCACTTTAATTGCAAATTCTCGCCCATTGTCACTTTTCAACATGCACGGTGCACCAAATAATGTGAGCAGTATGTATACGTCTATTAGCTGATAAGCAACTTCCTCGGCTCGTCTTGCTTTTAACGCTATTCATTCAATAAATTACGAACTCACAACAAAAATAACACTAAACTGAAACTACTTAGCATGTAAAACATTCGAAATTGACAAAAAACAAATATTAGTGAACGTCTGGAGAGATTCGACGACCAGCAACTAAAATAAACTATCAATTGATATAGTTCAGTTGTTGCCAATAGATAAAAACAAACTTGCGCGGCTCTCACAAAATACGATTGCACAATAGTGAGGTTCTCACACAATGAGTCAATATACGCATACGCAATGAAAATCTCAAGCTAAAAAATGAAATTTATTATACTGACCAACCTTGATTGGTAATTATTAATAATAACCGATTAATTTGATAAATTCTCATAAATTAATTATATTAACCGGTTTGTTTGGGTATTTTTTGATAATTATTAATAATAACCGATCAATCAAATTGACCGTAACATATACATTAAAAATGCCTCGTATCCTAAAAAGTAAATGAAAAAATAATTGAAAAAGGAATATGTTTTTATGAGATTTGGTGTAAAATGTGTTCTAAAACGGAGGGTACTGAAATGGTTTACAGCTTATTATTGTACTTTTAAGGAATAAAAATAAATTTTCTGTCCATCTTTATAGCTGTTTTGTTAGTCTGTGAATAAGAAATAATTACCCAACCGGATTGGATTTTTTTTTTTTTCATTTCCAGGTCCAGGTGAAAATTACACAGATTATGTTGCTACTCGTTGGTATCGAGCGCCTGAGCTTCTAGTTGGGGATGTACATTACGGACCTGCTGTTGACGTTTGGGCAATTGGCTGTGTTGCAGCTGAACTTATCAGAGGAGAAGCCCTGTGGCCTGGAAAATCAGATGTTGATCAGCTGTATCTTATCAGGCGAACGCTTGGTGAGTACATAAGCTTTTGAATTATTTGATTTTTACTGTAAAATTTAGAGTGTTAAGAGCATTTACCCTAAAAAGAACAACAGCAATAATGAAAAAAAGATTCAGATCGTGTGCCACTTTCATTTGTGTCGTAATAGTGCAAAATATCAAATTAAGAAGTTTCCATACTCAAAGATAATAATAATAAATATAAAGGGTTATGACATAACTTATAATTTCTTCAAATAGTAGCTTCTTTACAGAAAAATATTCAATAATATTCAAATAATGAATAGAATGCTGTTGGGAATTTCACGTCGTCAATGTTTTAGTAATATTTGGAATTTAAATGCAATTACAGTGAAACCCGTGAAAGTGGAATCCATCTATAACGAAATCCTGCCTTAAACAAAGTAAAAAAAAAAAAAAAAAATCAAGGTCAGGCGATAAGAATACCGTGTAAGAATACCTGCCAAGAGAAAAACCTGTTTAAATCGGAATTCCTTCCTAGTTCCTTGCGAAATCGTCTTACATTTTTCTGTTCTTATTTTAAATAAACATACTCTTTATTTTTCTTGATATTTATAAACTAGTTCCAAAATTTGATAGCCAACAGTAATTTTAAAATTTAGTTTGATAAAACTGATACAGCAAATACCTGTTTTACGCTTTTTAATGTTGTGCTACTGAAGCATTATGCAAGTGTGGTACTTATTTAACGGCAATTGCCAGTAGTTTGTACCAAACTCCTCCTTCGAAATTTTTGTTTTTGAATTGAATTTTTACCATTTACTATATTTAGAACATAACATCATCTTTAAAAATACTCTTATTATAAATTTACAATCATTTATTTTTTAAATCATTACTTTATAGTGAATAATGGCCGCAAATTTATATTTCATAATAAATTTAATTTTTTGCGAATGCTTTTAAACATTTTTAAAGTGCAGCAATTAAAACTTTTTAGAAATGTAAAATATTTTATGAAAGTCATTATCGATTTTTTACATGTGATCATTTTTCATACGAATAATAATAATAAAAAATCCCTAAATATTTAACAAAAGGTGAACTATAAAAAAAAAATAGCAGTGTTTTTGAAAATTCTGTTAGTCTATATATGCTGTGAGTTGAGCATCTGCTGCAGAATTATAATATATTTACATGCAATTATTAATAAATAAAATTAGCAAGCAATCAATACACGATAAGTACAAAAAGACTTGTTGAAATATAAGTAGGAAAATATTATTCTAATGTGCTGAAATCGAGGACATAATGTAACGCTTTTACCGAATATTTATCATCGGAAGGTTGACACTTCCGTATTTTCCGAGAATTCATCGAATTGGCCTACATTTAAATTTGCTTTGCCACATCCATATCAAATCATCGAATAAATTTTATATTTAGAAATATTTTACACGTTTTTTCACATTTGAAGCTGAGATTATTATAATGAAAGGAGGCATTTTAACTCAAGGGGGATAGCTCAAATTTTTTTAAAGGTAAAATGGGGTGTCGTTTGTTATGTATTTTGTAATCATGAATCGAATGACACCATCCGCAAGCCGCTACGATCATTTGTTACAAAGTTACAAAAGTTTTCATGAATACAAAGTCGAAAATCACACTTTATTATTGAGCACAGCTTTGTTACATTTATTTTACGTTCTAAACATGTTCTTTGTATAATTTTAAATAATCTCAAACTTATTAAATAACATCAAAATCAGGGACATTCTTCAAGATCACCAATGTTGTCAAAGTCCATGAATTCATAATTTTGTATTCTTAAAATTATTCATGACTTTGTATTCATAAAATACAAAGTTTGATGAAATTAAAAAAAATTGTATTCACCAATATCTTTGCAAAAAATAATCGCATAGACTTGCGGATGGTGTCATTCGATTCAGAATTAAGAAAGTATATAATAAGCGATAAGCCACTTGACCTATTTAAAAATTTGAGATCTCCCCTCGAGTTAAAATGCCCCCCTTTGCCTCTCAAACACGGTAAAACAACTCTGTTTTTTGGGGGCTCCTCGGATACTCATTTCTAGTGTCAAAACAAAGTTATTCTCAGATTTTCGTGAATGGCCATCAGTTGTTGCTGTAGAAACCTGTTTTAACACCACTAAAGTATAATTTTCGACTTTGTATTAATAGAATCTGTCGTTAACTTTGTAACAAATAGTCGTAGCGGATGATGTCTTTCGACTCAGAATTAAAACATATACATAACAAATGATACCCCACTTGACCTACTTAAGGGGATGAGGGTCCTTTAAAATCAATTTTTTATTTTTTGTAAATTTAACTTTAAATAGTATTCAAGGGTACGTTATATGCATTATCGCATACATTTATCACAGAAAAAAAAAAAAATCAGAAAGTTTCCGTAATATTTTAAAACTTTACAAAATGCGAACTGAATATCAATGAAAATCCCCAATATCTTTTAGACAAGTTTGGTTCATATATATAAATAAAACTGTGCATCGAATTTTATATATTTGAATATAAAGGTAAGAAAAAAATATTTTCAATTTTTTTTTTTTTTTTTTTTTTTTTTTTTTTTTTTTTTTAATTTGGAGGCTCAAAATTTCAAAAAATGTAGAAAATATTTTTTCTTACCTTTATATTCAAATATATGATTCGATGCACAGTTTTATTTATATATATGAACCAAACTTGTATAAAAAATATTGGGAATTTTCATTGATATTCAGTTCGCATGGGGCATTTTGAAAAGTTCTAAAATATTACGGAAAATTCCTTTCCTCACTTCCACAATTTTTTTTTTTTTTCTTTTTTTTTTTTTTTTTTTTTTTTTTGTGATAAATGTATGCCATAATACATACAATGTTCCCTTGAATAACATTTAAAATGAAATTTACAAAAAATAAAAAAGGTCTATAAAAAATTGATTTTAAAGGTCGTCTCCTTAAAAATCTTGAGTTTCCTTCCGTTCCCTGAGTTAAAACGCTCCCCTCTCTTTTGTCACCGAAAACATGGTAAAATAATTTTATATTTTGGGGACTCATCGGATCTTCATTTCTAGTGCCTAAACGCACCCGATTATAACCGAAACGCACCACGAAACGACTTATTGCACCCGAGACTCACATTTTTCATTTTCTGTTACTTAAACAAAATATTAAATAAAATAAGTAACATTGCAAAATCGCGCTCAATCGCCGTTTGAAACATTTCTGACCGCGTTCCCAAGATGGCGTAGAATAGAAGATCCGATAATCGAAGATGGCTTTTTTTTCGCGTCTTTCGAAGAACCCAACAGTTTTTAACAAAAATACGAAAGAACACAAATTACCCTCTCTATCATAGTATTTTGTCCTTTCTAATGGTGTAAACCATGTAATGCAACTGGTGTCATCTAACTTTAGGTTCGCTTTGGTAGATTTTCATTTAAAAATATAAAATTATACAAATTTGAGGGTGTGTACGCTGTCGAAGGCAGTGGGATTGATAACATTAGAATCGTTTGGAAATATTTTCGTTTAAATATATAAAATCAATCAGCACTGCTTTTAGGTACATTAAGGGATCCAACCCGGGCTTCACTGGTTACAGAACATTGGTGAGGTCATTTTGTTTTTCTAATTTTAATAGATTTTTTATATTTAATATATATATTTTAAAATTTCAAGTGAAACACTAAAAACCTTTTTTATATCAAATAGCAAAAGCGATCCTTTCATATTAGCCGAGTCGAAGGATATATCAACAGTGTTTACTTTTTTTTGTATATATAACAGATGTAGCAAGGATTATTTTCAAGAAGTGATAAAATTCCTTGTCTTTATTCGGGAGAGTAAATTTTGTTTTATTAAAAGTGCTAAAATACAAAAACAGGCATGAAGGTGGCCTAGTGCCGAAAAAAAAATGAGCTTTATGAACGAAGGGGGAAGATGAGCCGATCAACGAAATTTGAGATTTTTCGGAGCCCGATCGACAAAATTTACGATTTTTCCGTCCCTAATAGAAGAAATTCACAATTTTTCCGCGCCCGACCAACGAAATTCGCGTTTCTTAACTGACTGGCGAAATTTGCCATTTTTTTCCACGGCAAATTTACGAAATTCGCGATAAACTGGCGAAACTCATGATTGTTCCGCAGCTGATCAACGAAGTTTTCGGCGCGATTTTACGTTGCTCGGCAAACGAAATTTGCAATTTTTCCGCGCCTGATCGATATAATTCGCGATTCTTGGGAGCCCGATCGACAAAACTCGCGATTTTTCCGCGCCCGAACAACGAAATTCGCGATTTTTCCGTGCCCGACCAACGAAATTACTGATTTGTCCGTGACAGATCGGCGAAATTTGCGATTTTCCCCCCACCTTCATCGACAAAAATTACGATTTTTCTGCGTCTGGTCAACAAAATTCGTGATTTTTCCATTCCCGATTTTTTCCCAGCATCAAACAAAATTCGCTATTTTTCCGCACCCGATCAACGAAATTCGCGATTTTCGTGCCCGATATACGAAATTCGCGATTTTTAACTTACCGCAGGAAATTTCAGGGCAAATTGACGAATTTTAAGATTTTTTCCTGCGACATATGAACGAAAATTGCAATTTTTTCCAGTTATAAATTGACGAAATTCGCGGTCGACAAGTTAACCCATCGTGGGCCACTTTTAGCCCGCGGGCCACAGGTTCTGCATCCCTACCATTACATCCCTAGGGCCATTACAAAATCTATTTGCAGTTTTAGAAAGACGCTCTATTTTATCAGCATTCTTACGATGGCTATTCTAATATGAAATGTTTTATTACTATTGTAGATTTGATTTTTAAGAGTTTAAAAAAAGATGATAAAATCCAAAATATAAAATATTTGTTTTGGCATATCTACAAAATGTACGTACTAAAATACCATAAAACTATTTAAATAGATGTTTTTTAAATTCACAAGCCAATTACAGAATTCATATTAATGAATATGACGCACTGTGACGTATTAGTAATGCTAGCCATAAAAAGACAATACATACATATATGAGGACGTGAGTTTCAAAACTCGTCTTATCAAAAAAAAAAAAAAAAAAAAAGTTTTCTCTATCAATCTATTCAATTAGTGAACCTGTACTGAAAAAACACTCGGTGTATTTCTGGCGTGGTAAAATCTTGGTGTACAATGAAACCAATGGACGGGGTCAGAGGTTATTCGCGATTTACCAAAATTTAATTTTCTGGATAAGGCGAGTTTTGAAACTCACGTGCTCATATATACTCACTCCATTCAATTTTCCTAACATTTTAAAGAAGATTATGTGTTCAAATAAGTAGGAATATAATAGAAATTTAGAACCTACAAAGGTGAAATATTTTCACTAGAGAGAATGTCCTCACCATCTAAAGAAAACGTGCACTTTTATTTATAAAGTTGAAATTATAGTAATTTTCAATGGATTTAAATCCCGCCCGTGATGAGATTAACGTCTCAACGTTGAAATAAATACTGAAATTGATTTTATATCTAGTTATGGTAGTGGGAGATTTAAGTTGATTTAATCCCTTATGTCCCGAATTATGAATCAGAAAATTGCTCCACTTCAGTAATTATCTTCGTTAACGTCTGGAGATATCCAAAGAAACTTATATAATAGCAATTTGATTTTTAGATAGATTTTTAAATGAAACTGATTTAATAAATCGGTAGTTAGTGTTTTTTTTTTGTAAATTATTTACAAGAATAATTAGATTAATTAACAAAAAATACTGTAATGGAAACCTCACAATTCTCACAAGAGTACAATACACTAAAAAAGTGTATTGTGATCCTATCTCTAACTGAGAAGTGTTTTGTTGTTGCAAATTTTTTGTAAAACACTTTTTAATAGAAGAAAAGCTAAATCCATGTAAATGGTTAAGAAAATAACCACATTAAAAAATAGTTAGCTTCGACTGTTTCGCTGTGCTTACTGAATGTGACCCAGCAAAGTATGTTGTATGAAAAGTACCATCTACTTTTATTAGTAGACGAATTAAATAAATTTCATATTGCATTTTCTTTAATGGTACTTAGAAGTACCGTAGGAGCATAAAGGGTTAAGGAGGTTCTCAAATCCCCTGCTCAACAACGCGAAACTTTCTGACACATTTTCTGACTCATTTTTAAACGTAAAGGCATAAACCTGAAGCGATTTGGAATCGAAATGAGTTTTTCATTTTTGGTAAATAAATTACTTATCGAGTTACAAGCGATTGTGGTCACGTGACGACCAGTTTTTCTCCTTTTTCGAGGCATCGCGATTGGGAAATCTGTTCAAAATGCCAACTTTTGACATTTAGACTTTTCTGAAAGATCTTTTGCGTCTACCGCAAAATGGAAAACGTCTTTCGATTACGTAGTTCTTGAATAACAACACCTGCCAATTTCATGCGTTTCCGAATAAAAGTTAATTGAAAAATATGTCTGAAAGTAGCCCCTAAAGTTTAGGTATTTCACCATTTTTCCTCAACAACATGCAATACAGAAATTTTCATACGCTTTTATCAAATTAATAAAACTTACTGTAATTTTTTTTAAAGAAAAAAAGCTTTCACTAATTTAAATCACGTTCATGTGAAACGTAATTGTTGTATCGACATAAGATGAACGCGAGATTTAAAAAAAAAATAATTGAGATATAAGAAAAAAAAAATGTTTGTTAGCTATAGCCACAAAATTATTGAAATATGGTTTAGATATCAAACCCTTGAATCTATTTGCTCAAAAATGTGCACAGTTCTTGCGACAAATCTTGTAACATATTCATTTAATGAGAGCTCAATCGAAATTACAGCTTGTGCGCTTTCGTGTTCACTCATACAAACACACATGCATGTAAGAAAACACTCAAAACGTGCTCTGGGAACCAGAAAACGTGAGGAAATTCTAATGTTCACGCATATATCCACACATACATACGGAATCGCTGTAAAAATAATGAAAATGGATTCGGGGAACCTCAAAATTCAGAAAAAAATATACCAGTCTTTCCATAATTGGGTTTTTATCGTGTTTACAATACTTTCCGTCCTCTATATGTATCTGGAAAGTAAAAATAAATTATCGTCTTTTGCATATGTTGTGGAAGTCTCCCAAATGTTATAAAACAAATAAAATTTAATGTATGGCTGTAACCGCTTATTGGTGTTTGTTTTTTGGAGTATCGTTGCATAATAATGTTAGATTTTTTTTTATGTTAACCATTAATAACTACAAACTGTTCACTGGCTAAAATAGGCCAAAGCAATTCAGTTCATAATTAAAATCTATAGTAATAGTGAAATAGATATTATTGTTGATATTGTAGTTATCATTACTTTTAACTTTTGTTTCCTTTTGTAAAACTGATCAAATATAATATTTTCGTTATAATTTTAATATTTTCGTTATATTATAATCAACTTTATGCAAATACGAGTATAAGATACGCATTTAAGGCATACATTTTAATCATAGCCTGTCTTTTAATAAATTAACTTTTAATCTTATAAGTTACTTTCTGATGTCAAAAGGGTGGGCACTGTAATTTTTAAATATTAATGTTTCCAACTAACATTCTGTTTTGACCCGTTGCTTACCTAACAGATGAGTTTCATTAACTATAAGCTTACGCTTACATTGATTTAACATTTGCGTGCTATATTCAGATAACTTTTAACACGCGAATCTTAAGCGAGCATTCACCTTCTATTAGTAAAAACAGGGCGTTGGCGAGAGTGGGAGAGATAAAAAAAACCTTTGAGGATCAGGGAACTTCTGAGACCGGAAGTATTCATTATCAAACGCAGCTATTCTGAAACTCAATTGTCGTAAAATTTGTTCTTTGAAAATCAAAATTGTTTAAATGCATCAAAGGCTTCTCTTCTGAATGAGGTCATGTGTAATATTTTTTATTATCTTTCATAAAACGCAATATTTAGAATATCTATATTCAGAAACTATAAAAAAAAATATATTTTAGTTACTCTGAGAATTAAAATATTTTATGTCGGGATCTCAAGGGAATTTTGATTTAAAAGTATACATTTTTCTCAAAGAACAGAAATGATATAGAAATTTGTAAAACAATAGATGAGCTTTTAAAACGTGCTTGAAGAAGCTGATGTATAGTTGTTAAAAAAAAATTACTGGGTGTCCCGTAAATCTGTTCACTTTTCAAGAGTTCATAAAAAAAAATGTCGTTTCAGGATGCGATTTTTACCATAAAACTTATCAAAGTGTTGAATGTTTTGTAGCAAAAGAAAAAAATAGAAGGGAAACGAATATTTTAATGTGATTTTTAGAGTTTTTCGCTTTTCGCGACGATTTTTTGAAGGAAAATTCACAAAAAGAATTTGGTTTTGAACTTTTAGCCTAATATAGTAAATTTTGCCTTCCGTGATTTTTGAATTTTTAGGGATTTTTACTTCGATTTTCAGTGCTATTCTTAGCGTTTGTTCGCGTTCCGCGGCGGTTTTTTTGACATCCAGAAAGAATTCGGGTCGCAGTGTAGTAAATTTTATCCTCTGCGATTTTTGAATTTTTTAATGCGATTTCTAGAGGGGTTTTTTCGCGTTTCGCTGCAAATTTTCCACATTAGTAAAAGAAATCAGGATTCAATCTTTTAACCCTTTATAATAAATGTTGTCCTCTTTACAATAAAGTGTTTTTTCACGGTTTGCAACTATTTTTCCACATCTGCGAGAAGAATCCAGTTTCAGTCTTTTCGCTCAAGATAGCAATTTTAGTCGTCTTTAAAGTTTATTCGGGATTCGTAGAGCGATTTTTGAATTTTTGCAATTTTTAATTGCGATTTTTGGGGTTTTTTCGTACTACGCGGCGATTTTTTAACATTTATAAAAATAATTTGATTTTAAACTTTTAGCCTAATGCAGTAAGATTTTGTCCTGTGCAATTTTTCAAATTTC
Organism: Maratus speciosus; assembly: GCA_963932465.1. Lineage (NCBI taxonomy): Eukaryota > Metazoa > Arthropoda > Arachnida > Araneae > Salticidae > Maratus > Maratus speciosus. The sequence continues at coordinate 388,292,144 of OZ010791.1, forward strand.
CGTGATTTTTACTTCAATTTTCAATGCAATTTTTAGCGTTTTTTCGCATTCCATAGCGATTTTTTGACATCTATGAAAGAACTAGGGATGCAATATTTTAGCCCATTATAATAAATTTTGTCCTCAGCTATTTCTGAATTTTTCATGCGATTTATAGCGTTTTTTAAAAACTTTTCGCTGCAATTTTTCCACTTTAATAAAAGAAATCAGATTTCAATCTTTTAGCTCACTATAGTAAATTTTGTACACTTTCCAACAAAGCTTATTCGGATTTCATATTGCGGTTTTTGAATTTTTCACGCAATTTTTCATGCCATTTTTAGTTTTTTCCCTGGCGTGCGATTTGTTCGACATTCGTAAAAGGAATCCAGTTGTAATAATTTATCCCACTATAGTAAATTTTGTCCTCTTTTCAATACAGTTTTTATAAGGGTTTCGTATAGCGATTTTTGAATTTTTTATGATATTTTTCATGCGATTTTTACAGCTTTTTTACGTTTCGCGGCGTTTTTTTCCGCATTCATGAAAGGTATGTGGTCTTTTAGCTTATTATGATAAATTTTGTCCTCTGCATTTTTTGTTTTGTTTTAACGATTTTTTAGCTTATTTCTAGCATTTCGCTGAGACTTTTGATCATTAGTAAAATGAATCCGTTTTCAGTCTTTTTTGCACTCTCCCAGTTTCAACGATGTTTTGAGTTAAAAAAGTATTAATATTTAGTATTTAAAAAAATATACATATTTTCGGAAGTCCCTTCACGGATCCGAAAGACTTTTTGTTTCTCAGTATCTTCCCAGATATCATTTCGTGTTGTTTCAGAAACTCATTTTGAAACTTTGTTCGCATTTTAAAAGATTTGGTGTGTGTTTGTGCGCGCGAACGTTTTATATTATTTAGGTTTTCTCAGAAACTTTTGATCAGAATTGAAATTTAATATATTTAAACGTCAGAAATTAAATCGATAATCACTATAATGGGGACACATTATACTTCGTTTGGATAGATTTTTGTTTAAAAATATGAAATCATACAAAATTCGCAGATGTACTCTGTAGAAGGCAGTATGGGGGATCCCAATTTTAGGTTCGTTTCGATAGATTTTCGCTTTAAAATATAAAATCATGCAAATTCGAGGGTGTACGCTGCCGAATGCAGTGGGGCCCCAAACATTAATTTCATTTGGAAAGATTTCCGTTGAAAAGTATAAAATCATTTAACACAGATTTTAGGCATATTTAAGGTTATTGTCACGGTTTCGGGCAACGCCGGACAGGTCATCTGGTGAAATATAATCGTCCTCGCTGCGTCCACCGTACAGGATCAAGTTCCCACTCCCTAGATGTACTACTGAACTAGATAATAAAAGTCGTTGGTCAATCAGCGACGTTCCAAGGATTTCCACAAGTTATTCCACAGAGGGGTATTTCCACAAGTCAAGTTACTTGGATGCTACATTAAACGTATTATTTACTTCACACACATACATGTGCACACATGCACAGACACACACACACGCACATTTATTTATGATGAAACAATACCCAAAATAAGCTAGGGATTGAGATTATGTTGATGAAAGAGTCGTGTCATTCATTTTCAAAAAGCTACAATTTTGAATGCTTCCCAACATAGTTGAAAATTGTTTATGACTTCGGTTTCTCTAGACTGTTGATCTGTCCGTGCACTCACTTAAAGATATTTGGATAACGATGAAATTGGCATATGTCACTGAAGTTTCAAATAGGATATTTTCTATTGAAAATGGAGTGTGTAGCATTCATAGTTTGTTCACAGGGGCACACTAAAAACTTCCCTTACATTATAGTCTATAGGGAAAAATAATTTGTAGTGTATTTGCAAAATGATGCATTATTTCAAACATAATGAAATTGATGTGTATTACCGAGGTGCATTACAAGATGCTTACTGCAGCATATGGAAAGCATAGCATAGCATTTATTTGTTCATTTGCAGGGTCACAAAAGAGAATTCGGTTTCAGTATCTCTCTCTGTACTCTATGTATATATATATATATATTACGAAATGCATTTATGTACAGTGCAACGTGCGTTCTGTCATACATACATGCGTGTCAATTTGTCTCTATTTTTTTCTTTTATGGCAATAAGAAGTGACATGTTAATCTTAACCACAGTCTAAAAAAATTATGATTCACTTGCTTAAGGCTGTTGTTCAGTCATATCTCAAGTTCCGCTCTTGAATCCTAAACCTATGGACATGAAAAGCATTCGTATTTTAAAAGTTTTTTATCACGAAATTAAAAATGTTAACTTCTGCTTTCCGTATACTCTTCCTCAAAGATGCTTCTTTCTTTTTTAGTTGACAAAATATATCCTTTATTTTATATTTTATGTGTTACTGAACAGTTGTGAGTAACATCTTAACACTTCAAGTAAAATTAAGTAAATTAATCATAAAAATGTCAACTAAAAAATAAAGCGAATTCTTTAACAAGAGTATGCAGAAACATGAAGTTAAATATATTAATTTTCTGATGAGAAATTTCAGAAATACGAGTGCTTTTCAAGTCCATAGGATTAAAATTGCAGAGGGAAATTTGAGATTACACTGACTAACAGCTTCAACCCTTTATGTACTGAATTATGAATTCATGAAAATTTTATCTTCTAAAGCATTTTTCGTGAATTTTTGAAACTACATTAGAAGATTTACATAATCATTTAATAAATTTTAGAGGGATTTTAGAAGGATTGAAGGATTTAGAAGGATTAATTAAATTTGAATTTATAGGGATTTTGTGCAATATTTATAACCCACTCAAAGCTTTTATTTTAAATATTTTTCTTATTATTTTGTAGAATTAGGAAATGTAAAAATATAATGTTCTTACAATAGAAATATAGAAATATTTCCGAAATGAAATCCCCCCCCCCCTCAAACTCCAAGAAAGCTGAAAAGATGCAAAGGCAAAAGAAATCATCCTTTTAAAAATACTTTTGTTTTGTGTAACCAATAATGCTTTTGGAACAACATAAAGTAATGCACTTATAACTCATTCTAAACTGTATTACTATTAATCGATGTGTTAAGTGAATTTTATAACAAGTTATTTTAATGGTACTTATAAGTACCGCCAGTAGATAAAGTGTTAAAGATTATAACGACATCATATATTTAAGATTTCTTACTACAAGGGAAGGATTTCAATTTTGCGTTCTCCAAAATACAACATGTTTTATGAGTATGCACCCTTCAGCCTTAGTTGTGGTTCTGAATGATGACTCATTCAATATTTTAGGTAGCTTCCATTACAAAAAAGAAGAAGTTATCTACTACTTACCTTACCGAGGGAAGCAATTCCAGAAAATGTCGGTATATTTCCATTGAATATGACTTGCAGACATCAAAATCACCCTCCGTCCAAATGTTGATACATATAGAGAGAGATATACAATGATTTTTGCCATATGCAAAAAACCTAGAAATCCAAAAATTTAAGTGTTCATACAAGGATTCAGGAGCATTTTCTGTTTTGCCTCTATCTTAAAAAACGGCTGAGGTATAGCAGTTTCAAATTCTGGGGTGGCTTATTTTTCCATAATCTGGTTTTATTTATAAGCTCTAGAAAACATGGTTTTTCGCAAACTTAGTTTAAATATTGTAACCAATGTTGCTACTCTCCATACACTTAAAGCTTCATAAAACATATCCGCCAGCGTGGTCTCCAAACTTGGCGATACTTTACGAAATATTGTCAAATTTGGGGACCAAAAATAAATCACCATAAATAAAGCCAGCTATAGCTGACTAATTTGGTGAATTCTAATTCAAATTCAGTATTGGCGAAAACTAGTATTGAATCTTCTATAATCGGGTTCCACGTATTTTAGCTTCGTGAGTAAGATTAGCTGAATTTTTAAAAACAAGGAATAAAGAAGCTACCTTTTCCTCCTGGCAGGGTCGAAACTAGCCTTTCTTGCACCCGGGGCAAACATGGATTTTAACGCCCCCCTCTCCCTCTTCCACAAAGTATATTTACAAAGAGAATTTTACTAATTTTATAATAGACGACTTATTTTAAAATTTAAAATATGTAATAATAAAATATGTAATACTGAACTATGTAATCTACAGTGGCGGATTCAAGGGGGAGGTCCCTCTGAACATCAACAAAAATATTCTAAAGATCATTTTAAAAATAACATATTCAGTAGAGTCCCGATTATCCCAGTCCCGCCAAACCAACTTTCCGCTTTCACCGAGTTATTTTCTTCTGATGGACTGATGACTTCCGTTATTATGAAACAGCCATTATAAATAAAGTGTTAAAAAAAAAAAAAAAAAAAAAAAATATGACCATTTTTTTTTTTATTCGGACCAGAAAAAAATCAGAGTTCTAACTTTTTACGGCTGCTCTTTCATCTTCACCTAACACTTCATTTATAATGGCTGTTTCATAATAACGGAAGTCATCAGTCCATCAGAAGAAAATGATCCTTTCCAAAGGTATAATCCTTCATTTGGCGCCCCTTCGTTTTGGCGCCCGGGGCACATGCCCCCTCTGCCCCCCCCCCTTAGTTTCGGCCCTGCCTCCTGGTATAGGCAGGAAGGACTTTTTTTAAAAAAATCGAATCCTTATTGAATGTTATCATTGTATGCGGTTTACAACGATAATTTGAAACAGGATAGAACATAGAGTCTACTTTAAAATATTCTGGCTTTTTCACGACACTTGAAAAACAAACAAACAAACCGAGGACAGAAATGCTGTTCAAGAATAAGATAAAAGGTTAACGAAAAGTGTCAGACTTAAATTGTATCAAATATAACTCGCTGTAAAATATTTCATGAATAAAAGACAATAGTAATCCATAGTGGATTTTGTTAGATATTAAAATATTTAACCTACTTTTAACAATAAAAAAAAAAATTAGTTGGCATCTTAGAATTTATTCACATACATTAAAAAATAAACTGAAACATAATTTTTTAAAAGAGGATAAACTTTTGAGAATAATTCAGTAAGCTAGAGGATAAAAACCCCCACAGATCTTTCATTTTAATTTATCAAAGAATTTATGAAAAGAAGTGTTGCGTGAGCATGAAAATTCATTTGTATCACAAAGCACGTACGAAAGTTCAGAGAAATATTTTAGTGTATTTACATCATAATGGCCAAGGTAGCATATTTTGTTTTCATTAGAAGCAATGGTAAAATTATGCTTGTATTTCTGAGAAACTGAAACTTTAATTACTATTCTTCAGACATTGTAATAATACCAAGATTCTATAGTTTCTATATTAGGAAAAGAGAAGCTAATATAGTTCCACGTATTTTTTTACGGAAAAAAAGCTTATTAACGTACTTTTTAAAAATAAAGAATGCAAGATTATTTTTACTATCATTAAGGTAAAACAGGTCTATCTCTTTCTATTCTAAAAAAAAAGGTAACTAAAGTTGTTATCGCAACCGCCGTAAATGAGGTTTTTGTGACCGGAGAACTTTCTTTTCTAATATTAAGAAAACTATTGCATACAAAAATATGAAAATTGGTAGTATAGTAGAGAAATGTTTGATAGGCACGCTGAATTAAATCGTTTTATCCGTTTTTAAATCGAATTATTATTTTAAGAGCTATTTAATGTTAAAGTTGGTCAAAATTGTTCGTTAAATTTTATTTATAGAAGCAAAAAAATAGATAGGAATTTAATATATTTTTTAAGGATATAGAAAACTTGCGGTGTACTGACTGCATTTATTTTTTTAATTTGAGAAATTTTTTGAGTTTTTTTTTCATTTTTTTATTCAAATTTTCATCATTTTAAGAGACATTTTTTTCATATTTTAGAAAAAAGTTATTATTTTAAATTGTTGCTAGTTCTAAAAACAGGGCAAATAATACTATTTTCTTTCAATTAAAAATTTATTTACACGTGGCCATTAAAAACCGAAAAAAAGTGTAAAATAAGAATTAAATGATTACGTGTTAAAAGAAAGAAAATATTGAAAATTAAGTCATAAGAATTGTATTTACACGTGAAAATTAAAAAATAAAGAAAACTTTAAACTAATAAATTTATTAATATGTGTTAAAAGCCATAAATGAGGGAAATTACATCATATTTAAAATGGTCAAATATTAATATTGCTAAACAGTTCAAATTTAAAACTATATTTACACGAGACAAGTATTTCATATTTTAAGATGATCTTTTTAACTATTGTTGCCAATTCTAAGACAGCGCAAGTAATATTTCCTTTATAACTACGAAAGTATTTTTGCGTGACTATTAAAAAGTGAAAGAAAACTTTGGCGAAAATTACGTCAAATTTAAAACGATACGTTTAAAATGTCTTATTTAAAACAATTTTTTGTAGCGTTCTTAAAAATTTCTGGGAGGAAAAGACTCTGTTTACTTAGTTCATTTTATATTTACTTATTTTTAAATGTTTAACTGATCTTATTTAATCAAACACGAAAACAGCCATTAGGTGTCTTAACAGCAGCTGATTTGACGTTAAAATTTCCTAATCAAAGGGACATGAATGGAAAATCGTTTTCAAGGACATAGCCACTGATTTTTTAATTATTATTCAATGTTCCGTAATCTTTTTAAAGCCGATCAAATGTGTGTTTAGAGTCTGCGGAGTCTGAACAGAGGTTGGCGAGCGTCGCTCGTAGAGGGCAGAGCCCCCTACCCAGCAAAGAAGAAATTGCTGGTCAGCAGCAAGATAGGTGCTGGCAATGATGGAGAAGTGCTGGCTAATGGTCTTCCCCTCCATGACCACTGATGGACAGCTTCAGTCAACTTTGCTGTTGGAAATCGTCAGATAAAATTCTGATGGGCCTCCGTTTTATCTCTTGCGCTGGCCCACCACAACATGGAAGTGCACGAACTTTTGCAGTATTATTGCTGGGAACCCTTACGCTAGGTTGCGTAATTCATCTAAGTTAAAAAAAAATTCACTAATTCTAATTTTTATTCAAATATTTTAATCTGAAGTGTAAAAATATTTAAACAATTACGTTTCAAGTCTAACAAATAATAATTTATTAGACTTTTAAATATTTTGTCAAGTCTATATTAAAATAAGAGTTATTTTTATCATCCCGCGGCAGATTAATGAATTTGAACACAAATCTGAAATGAATATCTTAACACAATTCAAGCTGTCAAGCTTTTTTTTTTTTTTTGAAACTATAAATAATATAGCACCACTGCCACCAACAAAATAAATAAGTAAATGAATAAATAAATAAATTGTTTATTTCAACGCACTTTTTTTTCTTCTTAAATATGGTTTTACTAAGTTACAAAGGATTTCGGTTTTCGTAATTTACACAGTTGAGAATCAATCAACGTATAAAATATATAGAATTTCTATACAATACATTAATTTCGATACAAGTTTAATGATTGGGAACGCAAATCACAAAAGAAACAAACTTAAAATAGTGTATTGAGAGCTTGAAACGAGCATTCGTATACGCTGAAAGTGCTTGTTCATATCCGATCACGAAAACCAAACAGCACCGAGCGCGGTTAGTACTTGGGAGGGTGACCACATGGAAACAGCTGCAAGTTCAAATATTTCTATAGACATTTCTGTTATAGGCACTTCTGTAGCTGTTAGTGAAACTAGTTCATAAAAAAAGGGCCATTATTCAAGAATATTTTATAATACTTTTTTCTATAAGTTTTTTTATAGAATTCTATAAGAAAGTTTTTCAAGGGAAAGTGCTGGGCCAGCAAAGGAATAGCAGTAAGATAGGTGCTAGCACTGCAGGAAAAGTGCCGGATTGAAGTAAAGTGATGGTATACCAATGCTGGCCTGCTGTTGGCCATCACTGATGGGCCAGCTGCATTCCGCACGGACACTTTTGTACTGGTTTAAGTAATGGCACCATTACATTTTACCGCTGATGGTAATACTGGCTGCCATCTTTTTTTCAGCTGGTGGCCCACTATTTCTTTATTTGCTGGGTAGTTAAGTAAAAAATACAAAGTACAATGTTTAAAGTATAAGTACAAAATTTAAGTAAAAGTGCAACTTTTATAAATAATGTACTGTAACTTTGTGAATAATTTGCTTCTTACGAATTAATTCACGAGTTTAACTTCATTTTCTGCATCGTTTTCCTATTTTTTAGACTTTAATAGATGTCTTACATATCACCTTTGAATTCAATTAAATGATGGCACACCTATATGGATGCTGAAAGAAAAAATAACATGACAATATATTTTTAAAATTTATAAATATTTACAATCCAATATGAGGAAGATTTTAAAATATATAAATATATATTTAAATAATATATAATTATAATATATATTATATAATTATAATATATATTTAAAAAAATACTAATCAAACTTTTCAGAAAATAAATCAGACTTCCAAAAGTCGTTTTTGCTTGAAGATGCAGACCATAAAACATTTTGAATAATACACGCTGTACTGGTGTCATTGAAAAATTGGTTCTTCTAGCTATAAATGTAAATCAGTCTCACAGTAGTACACTGTTAAAAAAAAGGACTAAAATACGAAAATTGTACTGGCAATCGAGACGCCAGTACTATTTCCGTATTTTAACGGAAAAAATTCCCCGTAAATTCCAGAAAAATTTCCGTTTTTAACTAATTATATTAATTAATTAATTTATATAAATTTATATTAATGTATTAATACAAACGGATTTATCTATTGTAATCGTCTGCATGCGACAGAGATAGATTTGCAAAAAAGTCATGCTAAAAATTATTTTAAAAACAATAAAAATTGCGTAAAATACGATACAGTTAAAAAAAAAAAATTGCGTTATAGTTTTCAAACAAATTGCATTTGAAAGTAAATTTCTTTCCCCATTCGACGGTGTAAAAATTGAAAATATGTGGTATTTAGAAGTTAAAAAAACTGGAATAAAAGTTAAATTTAATAGTCTGCTGTTGCCACCGTCAAAATGACATCAGCATAACGCACGGACACGTTTGTCCTTTACAATACAGGTAGATAGGTATAGATTATCTCATTATTTGGTGCTTAATTTATTTTCTAAATATTTAGGCAATAAATTCTTAAATTATATTGTAACGGGGAATACATCTACGGAGGATACAAACACATATTGTTTTGTTTTATAATGCTATGCTTATTTAGAGTAGGAAAAGAAACTTGAAGTAGATACCTAAATAATAATAATAAATATGCATACGAAATTAAAAACTTATTTTTATGAAATAAATGATGCTTACCTTTTGAATCTAGAATAGAGGATACACAGAGTACCTGAACATTTCTAGTTCAGTAAGAATACTTCTAAATTAATGACAAATGATAGCGTGTACATCCACGGCTTAAATATTTTGAATATTTTTTATTAGGTGATAGATGCTACTATGTTTTGAAACTTACTGCACAGAAAGGCACAAAAAAGCTTATAATTTCAATTCAAACATAATTTTTGAAAAAAAAAATACTTTTTTAATATGAAGGAATTATTAGAAAAAAAAGATACACCATTGAATGAATAATATATTTACGATAATGATAAAAAAATAAGTGAAGATTCTAATAGAGGAAATTAGGTGTATCACGTAATGGAGGTATACAGCGGCATAAAGTATACCTCCGTTGATTAAAAACAAAATAAAAACAAAAATAATCAATCTCCATCAAATAGTATTACCTTTTTCATTTGCTGTAGTACTGTGGCATGTAAAAGCTCTAAAAAAAGAAAAAAAATTATGTAAAATTATGCATATCTATTATGTAACGAGAAAGTAACGTTTTTTGTTGAATATCCCAAATATAAGAGATCAATTATAAATGTATATGTATAGCTTACATAGAATTCAGAATTGCATTCTTCATTAAATTTTTATAATCTAAAGCAGATGGAGCATCTAACTTTTAGAAAACACTGCACATCTACTAGACAATCAAATCTTTCATCCTGTATTATCTCTTCAAAAGTATCTGTTCCACTGCGATTTTAAGGGGATTCTTTTTTTCCTTAAGGCTGTTCTCGAATAAAAAAATTTTCTCCGCTCAACAATATGAAGGTCTTTGACACACTCATGAGTTTTTTTTTAAAGTAAAAAACGTGAAATTTCAACGCATAATTTCAGGGGTTCAATTCATTTTGGTTAAAAAAAAATTCCGTTACAAAACATTAATTTGGCGTAGGTCCGGATTATGGAAAATTAACCGCTGTGATTTATGCCTGGTAGAGAGTGCGAACATAACGATTATATCATTTGTTCTGTTTCTCTTTACTTTCTTCTATGCAATATATGAAGAATGTATTGGAATCAAGAAAATTTTCGACTTTATGGATTCACAAATTTTAAGAACACGATTGGACTATTTTTCTAAAATGTCTGTCTGTTTTTTAGAATGGCGTGCCACAAATTTTATGACCGTTCTACATACAAATCTTAGTTCAAAATCTCCCCCATTTTCTAAGTTACAAAGGACTGATCAATACCGCTTGGAAATCTGAAGTACAGTATTACCAACCACAACAAACAAAACAAAAAATGAATTGGAACTTTCGAATTTTACAAGCAAAGTAATAAGAATTTTCCTAATTTTCAATTTTTTCTTTCGGTTACATTAAAAACTCTCTTTATGTGCTGTTTTTCAGTTTTCTGAGTACACTGGAAGTAATGAATCAAATTTTATGACATAGTTTGTGTTCAGGCAATGAATAGGGTCCAAATCAGCGATTTTTGAAATTCGGTATCTCCGAATCTATCCACTATAAATTTGAGGAATTAAGAATACAGCACAATAGTAATCCTCTTTTATTAGATAACAACAATTCAGCTTAAAATCCCAATTTTTTCCTTACTAATTAAAGCTTTAATTAGAGACTTTGTTTTTCTACTAGTTATAGGCTGCTAAAATCTGCAATTTTTGAAAATCAATATCTCCGAATCTATATAGTATAAATGCTAGAAATTAAGAATACAACATAATAATTATCCTCTTTCATCAGATAATAACAACAATTCAATTTAAAATCCGAATTTTTCCCTTACTAAATAAAGCTTTAATTAGAGGCTTTGTTTTTCTGCTAGTTATTGGCTGCTAAAATCTTCAATTTTTGAAGCTCGATATGTCAGAACCTGTAAAAGATAAATGTATGCGATTAAGGATGCCGTGTAGCAATTATGATAATATTTACGTCAGTGGGATCGTATTCATAAATCTCAATTATCTTCTGAGATACAAAAGGACCAAAATGGCTGGAATGGTTCCGTGAAAATAGTGTACAACAAACTTGGCCTGTGCTCTTCCGTGCACAATACTTATTCTATTTCAATTTGAGAAGATAACATTCAGTCAAAGATATATACAGCCTCTTCTAACATTGTTCTATTTTTGTGAAATTGTGAACATTTTTTTAAAATGTATATTTGTAAAAAATCTATTAATAATTTTCTGAATCTGAAATTCTTGTTATATTCAGGTTCCCATTTAGACATTTTCAACAAGGTCCTTTATGTTATTCATTTATTTATCCTCTTGATACCTGAAGTTAGAATAACACTACAAATACACATTCATTGCTTTTATGCAAACAAAATGTCAGCCTAGATAACAGAAAGAGCATTTTCTGAGATTGGTGCTTTAGGCAATGGTAATTTAGGTTCACAAATATGGATCTATAATTACTAGTCCCCGTAAAATATCTATTTAATTACCAATAACCTAAATTAACGCGATAACAAATTGAAGGACTATAAACAAGTGAATGATTTACAAATTCTCACACTTTTTACTTTCTTCTTTCTTTACAAGAAGAAAGTATTGGATTCCTGAAAATTTTCGAATTCCGATTTTCGACGGATTTGCAAGTTTAAGGGGTCAGAAATCCCGAAAAACATATTTTACAAAATGTCTGTCTGTGACTGTGTCTTTGAGTCTGTCTGTGTGTGACACAAATTTTGTGGGCGCTCTATCGCAAGAACTAATGAACGGAATTTAATAAAACTTTAGATTCAGTCAGTTCGTGATATAAATTGGTGCTGATTACTTTTTGGTGTAAATCACACTGTAGGTGGCGCTGCTATACTGCATTTTTCATGATTTCCACAATAGCTATATCTCAAGAACTAAAGCACGGATTTTCAGAAAACTTCATATTCAGTTAGTCCTTGATATAATTTGGTGCTGATAACGTTTTGGTGTAAATCACCCAATAGGTGGCGCTGCTATGCTGTATTATTCATGATTATCGCAATAGCTCTATCTCAGGAACTAATGCACGGATTTTCATCAAACTTCAGATTCAGTTGGTCCCTGATATAAATTAGAGCTGTTTAGTTTTCGGTGTAAATCGTCCAATAGGTGGCGCTAATATGCTGCATTTTTCACGATTTCCGCAATAACTGTATCTCAAGAATTAATGCATGAATTTTCATCAAACTTTAGATTGAGTTAGCCCATGGTATAAATTGATCCTGATATTTTTTTGGTGTAAATTGCCCAACAGGTGCCACTGCTACGAAGAACTTTTCACGGTTTCCACAATAGCTCTACCTCAAAAACTAATGCACGGATTTTCATCAAACTTCAAATTCAATTAGAAGCTGACATAAGTTGTTGCTGATTAGATTTTGGTGCAAATCATTAATCATCTAACCGGTGGCGTTGCTATGCTGCATTTTTCAGGAAGTATTAACATGTATGAGGTAGAAGAAAGTTTTGGGATTGCCACATCCGACTAGTTTGTTGCTGTAAAGGGTTTACGTTATGAATATTTCTTACTTTCTTGGTCATACTGTCTTGAAGGCAATTTGCAAACTCAGATGAAAATGACATTTTTTAAAAAATTTTATGATGAAATAAGCGTTAGTGCTGCCAGTTGTTGGATTTTTTCCGCAGAAAAAAACACTCAGCTGTATAGAAGTAAAGTAAAAATGTAAAAAATGAAACAGTTTAGTTTTTACGAGGAAAAGAAGAGGTCCACATTTGTATACTTAAAGTCTGAACAGGTCAAAGCTAAATAATAGATACTTTGGTAATTTCTGCAGGTTTTGTGACAGGTCCGATTTTATTTTAAAATGGTTAAACTTGAGAAGAATTCGATTTGGTGATGAGAATGTTTTCTGAAAGGTCTATTTTTAAGACAGAAAATTTTGTGAAGGGACCTGTTTTAAGGTAAGAACTTTTATGAAGAGTCCTGTTTTAAGAGGAAAAAATGTGTGAAAGGTCCTTTAAAGGACCCAACCGACTCCTAAATAGATCCCTGATTCGAAATCTGTCTAATCAGATTCCTGATTCAGTGCAAAACAATTTAAAAATAAATAAATAAAATAAAATTTAATGTTACTTTCCTGATTATTCTGAATTGCTCTTCAATTTTTCCAGGTGAATTAATACCAAGGCATATGCAAATTTTCAAGAAAAACGATTTCTTCAACGGTGTCACAATACCTGAAGTTGAATCAAAAGTAAATATTAATCTTTTTTGTTTATTTTTCTTATAATTTCGAAACATATTATTATTAGATCATTAAAATGTCTCGACACATTAATTTGTACGATTGTCTCTTATATCGTCTGTTTTGTGAGTACTTGAGATTTAAAATATTCGATAGAGTTTAATAATGTAGTAATGATGGCGAAATTATTTATAGCTCGAGGATCTAACTCTACATTTCCATTTTATAGAAGAAAGGTGGTTGATATGACAATATTCTACTGTTTTCGTAGGGATGTTGATATTTTTAGTTTAATACATTATTTCCTTTATAACTTATAATTTATCTCAAATTTATTGTTTGGATTTTTTATTTGCTTATTTATCTTCTAAAAATAAATGTATTTTTCGGGACGAAATGGATTCTATGCCAATCTTCCTTGTGAAAAGCGAAAAATGATCTCATTAGTTGTTATTTAAGCTTGCTAAATTCGCACAGAAGTATCAGATTACACGATCGGTCGATGCCTTAAACATATTGAATTTAGCTTTAAAAATTTTCCGGTGGGATCTTCCGTGATCGGGGCTATTTATTCCCATCAGTTTTGAAAGGGTGGAGGAAGCTCCGTCTGTCCCACGAGTAGCGGCGGTTCCGATTACAGAAGATCCCGCCGGAAAAAAAAAAAAATTAAAGGCAAAACTCAATAAGGTTAAAACATCGATCAGCGGGCTCTTGTATGCTGAAACGTTGGATACATCGGAAGACCGCGGTGGCTTCGATCTCACTCATTGCACTTGGATTTTAAGTACACCTACCGTTTAAGGGGACAGTCACAGTTTACCTTTTCATCAATTTTGTTTGTTTAAAAAAAATATGGTTCAAATGGCGAACTCAATGCATTTCAATGTTTAACTAAAAGTACATTTTGAAAAAATAATAACTGCATATTTAATTAAAAAATTAAAAAAAAATTTATACAAATTTGAATTTTTAAAAATCTTTACTACTTTCTTAAAAATTACTATTTTTTCCCAATTTTTTAAAAAGATTTTCAAACCTGTATTACACAAGACTGTGCAAGGATTTTTAGATACATCAATATTACATTTAATATAATTTTTTTTACCGATGTACATAGAGTAAAACGATGAAATCTGACACATATTCATATACTTTTATTTTTTTTTAATAACAAAAAACCCGAAAACTAATTCCATGCGCAGATTTATCACATATTTAATAAAGAACATGCATAAAAATATTTAAATCTTTATCTCAAGCACAAACAAAAAAAAAAAACAAAAAACAAAAACAAAAAACAACAACAACAACAAAAAAAAAAAAACAGAAAAAAAGGAGCATTTTTTAATCATGTAAGTGAAGAAAATATGAACATGGAGAAAAAGCTATTTAAAGTTTTAATTTGTGGGTAATTGCGCTGAGTGTTTAAAAAAAATGTACAATATGTCGCTATATAATTACCTTATGGGTAAAACTGAGGTGTCAAAATATTCACAATTAAACAGTCTTTCATTTAATATTGAAAAAGAAAAATCGATTTTTTGACCAATTGTAAGGTAAACTGTCCCCTTAAAAAATTGAAACATTCAGCTGTGTAGAAGTAAAGTAAATATATATATATATATATATATATATATATATATATTAAAAAAAAATCAAATAGTTTAGCTTTTATTTGTGTACCTCAAGTCTGAAGAGGTTACAGCAGAAGAGTTTGATTTGGGGTAAAACGAGTTGATTAGTTGTTAAATTTTAAGCTCACTCAGAAGAATGGTCTATTTATTTTCAAAAAGTCATAGTAAAAAATACGTTAGATACGATGGCCATTTTTTAAATGGAAAAATCTCGTTCTTTACATCAACTGCATATTCAAATTTTGTGGCAATTTGAGTATTTTTATGCAGATTAGATAAAGCATTTTCGATTTTTTCCCTTGTATTTTTAAAGGCGCTGTTATTGTTTTGGTAAAGTTCAAGATTACATAAATGAGCAAATTAGAATAAGTTAAATCATAAGAAAAAAAAAATCGCTCTTTTTTATAAGCGTAATGCTTATCTTAAAAATCAGGCTTATAATGACTACAATTGGTATGTTGTTGCAAAAGATTGTCGTTACAATACGTTAATTTGTCGTGAGCCTCGATTATTAAAAATTCCCCCTTTATTTACAATTGATAGAAAGCGCTAATTAAGGAATTTATTAAAAAATATTTTCCCTCTATTTTTTTAAAGATATGGCAACAAGAAAAAAAGCAATATTTAAACCATCTATTGAAGATTTGAAAATTGTTTTCTCAACGTATAACATAATCGAATTACTATTAAACTATCAAACGATAAAAGAATATGTTTTAAAAACATGATACACCCTTTATTTATTTAAATTCCTATTTTCTGTTTAAAACTGTTTAATTCCTATTTTCCACTTTTTACTGTTTAAAATATTTCGTTGTTACAATTTTATGGCCAACTGGCATATTTTAGTGAGAGTGGTTTAGCGCATAATTAACTCCATTGTTTTTGTAACTCGTAAACATTTATAACTATAAATAATATTTGGCGATTTATTATCTGCTGCCTGCTAACAGCAACAAAAAATGCCTTAAAATTAATTTATTAATTTATAATTAAGTTTTACAAATATAAAATATTGTATTGTCATCAAAGACACACCTGTGTACATAATTGTTACAATTCTAGCACACCAAGAAGTGAGTGAAAAAAACTATTACAAAATTCCACCTTTACATACGAACACCAAGTCAAGTTAAATAAAAGAGTGTAACAAGCTAAAATAGTCCTATTTTTACTTTCTTCTATCTTTGCAAGAAGAAAGTATTGGATTCATGAATATTTTCGAATTCCGATTTTCGACGGATTTACACGCTTTAGGGGTCAGAGATCCCGAAAAACACGTTTTTACAAAATGTCTGTCTATGAGCCTGTGCGTTTGCCTGTATGTCACACAAATTTTGTGGGCGCTCTATCTCAAGAACTAATGAACGGAATTTAATAAAACTTTAGACTCAGTTAGTCCCTGATATAGATTGGTGCTGATTACTTTTTGGCGTAAATCGCCTAACAGGTGGCGCTGCTATGTTGCATATTGCAATATGATTTGTTGATGCAATATGCTGATACGTTGTTAATTGTAATTCATGATTATCGCAATAGTTCTATCACAAGAACTGATGCACGAATTTTCATCAAAATTCAGATTCAATTAGTCCCTGATATAAAATAGTGCTGTTTAGATTTTGGTGTAAATCCGCCAACAGGTGGCACCGCTATGAAGCATTTTTCACGATTTTTCGCAATAGCTGTATCTCAAGAACTAATGCATGAATTTTCATCAAACTTCAGATTCAGTTAGTCCCTGATATAAATTAGTACTGATTAGTATTTGGTATAAATCGCCCAACAGGTGACGTTGCTATGCAGAATTTTTTACGATTTGCTTAATAGCCTCTATCTCAAAAACTAATGCGCGGACATTTTCATCAAACTTCAGATTCAGATAGAAGTTGACAAAAGTTGTTTCTGATACGATTTTGGTGTAAATCACCTAACCGGTGGCAGTGTTACGCTGCATTTTTCAGGAATTATTAACACGAACGAGATAGAATAAAGTTTTGGGATTGCCGATTAATCCGACTACTTCCTCTTAGTTTAGATTTTGTTTATTGGATTTAAAAATAGGTGTTAGCTTTTAGTTTCAGAAATGATTAAATCTTTGTAACAGTGTTTAAAAATGACCACGCATTAATTTATCCTTCCACATCTGTTTGCTTTTGTGTATTCTTTATAAACGATAATAATAATAATAATAAATGGAATGAGAGTGGATTTCAATGCATTGAGGAAAAAACAACAACAACAACACTACTATTTAATATTGTTAAGTAATACTGTTAAAAGTAACTGTTAAAGAATTATGTTTACCACAGAAAAATTGTCTAGGAATTATCAGGATATTGTTAAAAAGGTGGTTTTGACTTTTGTTTAATAAAATCGCGAAGTAAAATTATTTATTCAAATGAATAACGTTTTCTGATGAAAATGAAACACAACAGATCTCCACTCCGCCCACCAATTAGCTCTGGCTTGACACGAATGACTTCGCAAACGGCAATGGTTTGGAGTCAGTAGAATGTACGCTGCAGGGCGCCTAGCTCGGAGCTGTCCTTGAAGTAACCGATTAATAACAATTCGTTGTGTCACTGTGGCCCCGAGGGCAGCTTGAATTTCTGCCGCAGACGCAGTACGATTCGCCACAGTCGTGCGCCGAGTACAGCGATCTTCCTTCTCAGGAGCGCCATGTGGCCGCCTGGAACCCGGTCTTCTTCAGGCAGTACCATCCCTTGACCATTGCTTCCAACAATCATGCATAGTGGATACATTCCAGCCAAGTCTTTCTGCAATATCGCGGAAAGAAAATCCACCTTCTCGTAGCCCGAATATGCGACCTCGTTCCAACTCGGTGAGCTGTTGACAGTGGCTTCTTCGTCTTGTTAAAGACATTCTTGGCTAACATCAACTCAATACGTCACATTTCGAAGCTAAATAACGCCCACGAACTTTACAGCACGCATTTAAAGTAAACCTGATCGGCAAGTTCTGAGTGGCGCTAATAGCGCCACACTTATGCGCGAAGCGCGAAATTTCAATCGATGTCATCTTTCAAATGTATAAACACGCCTACCAAATTTCGTTTATCTAACACAAGTCTTTCTTGGTGTTGGGATTTTTTTTTCCGCCAGTGTATATTAAAGAGACTTATTCGTAGAATTGGAAGATTTTTCTTTAAAGATTCAACTATAAATTTAACTCTTCCAGTTATGTATGCATTCATAAACACCTACGCGAATTAACAGTAATACAACAAAGTGCATATTTCAATTCTCTGAAATGTTTACGGATTACTTAACACCCACATGCTGAAAATGTAAGTAAATTACTTTCTTTTGTGACTGATTTGGATGCTAAGGTTTCTGATGCTCAAATTTAATGTTCATTTCATGATAAAAAGACGTTGACACTTATAAATCTTACTTTCGACAATTTTTGTCGAAAAGTATTGCAAAAATTTTTTCGTAATCCAAACTGAAAACATTTTATAGCTTTTTTTCCTTTTGGGAGAATTTGAAATGTGACGTCTAAAATGATTCGTGATCTTTTTTTTAGGAAAGTCTTGAAAGCAGATTGCCAGTGAACATTTCGGAAGAAGAGTTGGATTTCTTAAAAGTAAGGTTTCACGTTGCAATTTTCTATTGTGCTAATCCAAAAGCATAGACAATGTCATCAAATCTTAATGCACTGTCAGAAAAACTCGTCTATATACGTTAAATTATTCCTTATTTTTTAACAAATAATTTCCGTACTCCCAGAAAACATGTTTTTTATCCGTGAATTTCTATCGAAAGTCTGAAAAAGAGGGGAGAAATTCCGTTCATTCCTAGCACGCATGCGTATTGGTTCTATTAACACTAAAATCCGAATTCATTTTAAATATGAAAAACCCAAAATTCTATAAATTAAGATTTCTAATTTAATAATAATTATAAACTAAACTAACAAAAAAGAAAAGAAACGTTTTTGAATTTAAAAATAAATAATAATTAATTGTCTCATTCATTTAAAAGTATTCACAATTTATTTATTTAAAGTTATAAAAAATATTCGCATTTGAAATATATTTTAAATGAACGCATTTAAAATAGATATTTTAGTTAAAATATTAAACGCAAAAAAATCAAATTTACTCAAAAGAAAAAAAAAATGCAATTTAACAAATTTCAACGACCATTTGGAAAACGATTTTTTCAAAGACTAAAATTTAAGACATAAAAAATCGCACGGAGTTGATCATACATTACGTACGCCATGAATTAAACATTAATAGTGTTATTACACGTAAAAATTCCAAACGACAAAAATCGACTGCGACTCGTATTTGGTGTGAAATATTTATATGTATTCATTTCTGTCCTATTTATCTTTTTTTTTTTTTTTTTTTTTTTTTTTTTTTTTTAATTGGCTTATTCTATTTTTCTTTTGCACGTGAAAATCTTACAAATTAAAATTAACTCTTTGGCAGAAATTGTTATTCATTTTCTTTAGTTATTATCCACCTGAAACTTACATATTATCCAAGCATTTCATTGGCTGTTTGGGAAAAGGCTTTTCCATCATCCAAGAAATCTGACGACCCATTTTAAATGGAATTTATTTCTTAAACTTATAAACAACCCACACTATTACTTTTTACACCATCGGATAGAGAAAAAAATTTACTTTTAAATGTAATTTGTTTGAAAGCTGTATCTCAATTTGTTTCTGAGTTATTAATTTTTTTTGTAGTTTTTATTACTTTTTTGTCATAGTGGCAACACTCTGTTGTCCATCGCTGTTGAAAGTAAAGGGAAATACATATTACTGTATAGACCAATCAGGAAACGAATAAAATGCAGATTAAACCAATAAAAACCTTCAGATATGCTTCTGATTTCCTACCCTGACGAGAACAATAACCATTTTTCCAAATGGTTAAAAAGAAAAAAAAATCTCGCATAAAAATATAATATTCATATTTTACATGTAGCAATCAATCTACATAAATATTTATTAAACAAAAACATAATTTGAAGAACAAATTAAAAAAACAAAATTTATTTCCTACATTGTTTAAGCCTGAGAAGGGACAGATATTAAGTTATTTCATTCAACTAGTTCTACATTTAATGTTAAATTTTTGTAACAAATTAGTTAAGCCAATTGAAGATTAAAAAATAAAAATAAAATTCATACAATATGATACTTAAACATCCTAAAAACTTAGATACCGTTCAAATGAAATCGAAATAAATCTTAGACTTCTTCCATTTTTAATTGAAAATATTTGTATTGCAGATTTAGTATTATGTTTATGAAAATTGTGCATAAAATGATAAGATGCATGCAAAATACAAAACTTAAAAAAAAGTCTAAGATTTAATTCGATTTCATTTGAACGGAATCTAAGTTTTTAGGATGTTTTAAGTATCATATTGTATGAATTTTATTTTTATTTTTTAATCTTCAATTGGCTTAACTAATTTGTTACAAAAATTTAACATTAAATGTAGAACTAATTGAATGAAATAACTTAATATCTGTCCCTTCTCAGGCTTAAACAATGTAGGAAATAAATTTTGTTTTTTTAATTTGTTCTTCAAATTATGTTTTTGTTTAATATGTTAAGTTTTTTAATGACTACAGCACTCAGACGAACGCATTTCAAAATCAATACAGAGTATCATCACCAGGCTTTGATGTATGCGGTATTGCATCACATTGTGGTATGCAGTTTACCAGTGTGTAATTCAAAATGTTTCACCACTGTAGTAATGCAGGTTGCGGTAGTTTGGACAAAAACGTCCAATCTGAACGTAAAAAATCTATAATCAAAACATAAAAAATTAACTTCACTTAAATTTAGATACCCTATTCCCCACTCAGGAACGCTATGAATGTAAATATAAATTCTGTTGAATCCTTACTGCTAATATTTAACAATATTATAGCTGTGATACAGTAAAAAATAAAAGTTTTACTTAAATTTTTAAACCTTATTCTCTCCCAAAGGGTGAAATGTAAACACATCAGAAAATTATTACCTAAGTTTAACTTGGGGTATAAATAGTTCTCATCGCGAAAAAAAAAAATACACTTTAAAATTTAAGTTATGTAATTCCCCACTAAGTTCGCTACCTGCGTAAAAATAGCTGTCCATTAGAAACGTTTTACTAAAATATAAACTTGACCAAAGCAAAAACGTATTCTGAAAATATCCTTTTTATTTCCACTATGACGCCATATTCACTTTTTTAATTAAAAAAAACAAAAAAACTATTTCAATTAAAATTTTTCACGCGGGAATCTTTCTACTAAAACCAAATAAATTATTATTACGGCTTTTGAAAATTTTGCAACAATGAAGAAAAAATGTTACATTTTCTATTAAAAATGTCCGTTGATTCTCAATCAAAAAAGTGAAATTTGGAATTATTAAGAAAACTATTTGAATAATATACAAAAAAATTGGCCCTTGTTTCTCTCTGGGTTATAATTCACCCATATGCAAAAGTATTTTGCCATTCGTTTCGACCCTGATGTCAGGCAAACGTTTTTAAACTTTAAATTTATAATATAATTACAATTAGTAAGGAATAAAAAATGAGTGGCATCAGGGACAAAAAGGTGGGAAGAAAAAATGAAAAAGTTATCATCTCCATAGGCTTTTCTATGTTAAATTAACATTGAGAAGTGACACTGGAAATAAATAAGTATTGCGCTGCCGCGCAATACTTAAATAACTCATATTTTTATCCTATTTTAATACGAAAGTATTAAAACGCCAGCCACCATCTCGTTACAGGCGAAATCTTCCCGAAATTAACTTCAAAATTCAAAGCTTTTTAAAGAAATTAATAAAGCCATACCCATCTGAGGCAAAGATATTTACTTCAAACTGTTTCACTACTGTACAACTGTAGCTGAGTGGTTAGAGTACTGGTCTCGTAACATTAAGGTAGCTGGTTTGACCCCAAGTTCCGCAACTGCTGTCAGGAAAATTTCCGTGAATTGAAGAAAGTATTTATGAGAGTGCGTGGTTTCATCATGATCATATTATAGAAACATTTTTAATGAAAAAAAAACATACGTTAGTTTAAAACAATAGAGATAAAATGCATGCATGGAATTAAAATATCATAGTTACGGCAGCCCCCTCTATATCTCCTTGCTCGTTTATTCGGATATACAGGGTGTCCATAATTACACGCTTTCTTTTTTCTGTTTGTATGTTTGTATTTGGCAGTTAAATCTTTGTACTCATTTTTGCTCACTTCCTATTGACACAGAGCTTTGAAATTTGGAATATACTATAACTAAATTAGTTAACACGTATTTAGGAATTTTTCAAAATTCGACCTCAAAGGGGGGGATCCTGCTGCCATAGCGCCCTCCGTTTTCAAAGGCATCGCAAAAACACTACTTAAGCTTAATGGTTACTCAATTATAGTTTGATTTCCTAAGGAAAAATCAGTATCAAATTCAACAATGAGTATTTATTGAAAAGTACTAATGGCAAGGTTACCACAATAGCGCCAAATTTTGGCCAACTTGGCAAAATATCGCCAAATTTGGTAGTGCATTTAAATATATATATTCTACACTTTGGAGAATTTTAAGAAAAGCATGTTAAAAAAAATTACATTTATAGTATTTATTGTCAGGCTTTCCATACCTCATAACATTTGATATAAGAACATGAAAAAAAAAATT
Source organism: Maratus speciosus (assembly GCA_963932465.1). Lineage (NCBI taxonomy): Eukaryota > Metazoa > Arthropoda > Arachnida > Araneae > Salticidae > Maratus > Maratus speciosus. Next base: position 388,314,908 of record OZ010791.1, read on the forward strand.
ATATTTTCGCAAAGTAGAGCTCAAAAAGTTTTTAATAACACAAAGTTAAGTTTTCTCCGCCAATTTATGTGGCAAACGTAGCGGTGTCTCATTGGGAAAGGCTGAGACGTAAGAATTCAAAATAACGGGTGCAGAAGAGAAAGCAATTTGCCTATTGTGGTTTTCTCTATTTATCTAACATTATGCTCATAATTCATGAATATTTTGATGAATTTCATAAATTTTTAATAATTATTATTTGATTATGGTCGTTATTTGATTAATAACCTTTTGAATTGAAACTTTATGTATGTGAAACTTTGTGTTTTTAAAAAAACTTTTTGAGTGGCACTTTGCGAATATAATAATATTATTCGTCATGTTCTTAAATCAAAAGTTATGAGGTAAGGAAACCCCCGCATTATTTTATGGCCGCTTATTTGTTTCCGAGCCTCTCGAGAATGACGAATGATCACAAAATTACAAGTTAATCATACTACTTTACGTAACAGGTCAACAAACAAAATGAATTTCGACACATCGACAGTAGTGAACCGACTTTTGAAACCTTCGATGTTGAAATTTTTGGAGATGTGAGACATGATTAAAACAGTACTAGGTGCATACAGTATAGATGAAAGTGAAGATCCCCCAAATGCCCTGTTGAAATCATGAAGGATATTAGAGAAAGCCCGTATTGCGCATGAATGATCTAATTTGCGATCACATATAGTAACTACAATTCAATTTGAACATTTTGCGTTAGAAAAGACTACGACTTTGGATTCATTTTTCTTTTCGCCTGAAAATTACAGTAGCTTTTTTTGCATTTTTAAAGTAACTTCATATTTAGATAACAATGAGAAAGTACAATTCTATGTTGTTAATGTTATATAAAAAATGCAATATGAGTATAGATCAATATTTTGAAGGCTGGCATAAAAATATTTACTTGAAGATCATCTTAAATTTTTATATGTTCTTGGTTATCTGTCATTTTCAGATATAGCACGTTTTATCGTTTACTCCTCACATGCACGATACAACTAGGGATACCTATTATTTTTATATTGTAAACCGTAACGTAAATATTTATTGTACAGAATTTTTACGGTAAAATAAGTAAGCATTTAGTTGTTTTGCCCTTTCAATATGTGAATGGAAACTTTTCTCTGCAGATGGTTAGTTTTGTTGTCCCTTTAAGGAGAGGTTCTACTTTTTTTGGCCTACAATTTATGTAATTTTTTATGATTTTGCTTCGGTTACTAAAAAAAGAGATATCACCTTTGGACTTTTTGAATTATATTTATTGAAAAAATGATGGTCATTTGAAGAAAAAGGTAACTTTTTCGCCTTTTTTTTAAACATTTGTGAACTCCAAAATATAGTTAATGAAAATTATACTTTTCGGTGATATCAGCTCCAGAAAAAAAGATTAGCTTTCTTTTAAATAAAAAGTGAAGAAAATAGGTCCAATATTTCTCAAGAAAAGTGGTCGCCGAGATTGCAAAACATGGTTTTGAGAAAAATAAGTCGTAAATTTTACAAAAGCGTTACGTTCAACTAGTACAGTTATATTCAATGAGCAGAACATATTGTAAGGAATTGAAATAACTCGAAACCGCTTTAAGACAACAATCTACACTATAAAATGCAAAAAATGAAAAAAAAAAATTGAAAATTTTGGCACAAAGAAATAGAATTTCCTCTTAGCCCTCCCTACGGTTAGATGATCAAACGTCTTTAATTTTATTAACGTTTAGAGGGTAAACCTTAGTTATTTTACTTAAAAAAATATTGAGTTTAAAAAAATTAATAAATTCATGCAGTTTTAAAAAGCTAAGGCTTATAATGAAATAATCTAAAAATTTGAACGCTTTGAAGTTGAAACATTTTCGAACTTTGATTATTTTACTGATCATGTTATGCACGGATAATCATACCAGGACCAATGCAGACTATTATTTCCAGCTATCAATATGAATAAAAAAGAACTTTCACTACCTCGAATTCTTATTAAAAAAAAAAAAAAAATCAGCACGTTTACACGTAAACAATATATCGAGATAGCACAGATCTCTACTTTTTCTAAATGTCTAACGGTTATTTTGAATTTAGTACGTCTTTTCCGTCTAAATTTCATCGCAAACATACTTGTCTGAATTCAGACACTTTTCTCCGGGAGGGATTTCTGTGGCTTCGGGGACATTGCACTTTTTGACCATTGAAAACAAAATTTCAAATCTTCCGGGGGGGGGATGCTCCACGGCCCACCCCCTTAATTCAACATTGGCTTAGTTATATACTGTCTTCAATACTTCTTACCATAATATTACACAGGCTCATTTGATTTTTTTTCTTTCTGTAAACACTGAAACGCTTCGTATTTTGATGGTAATGAAACGTAGACTTCATCAAGAAATTTTTATTTTCGTCTTTAAATAATGAAACATTTTCGTAAGAATAATTGATCTACACAATTTTAATATGTAAAAACATTTGACAGAAACGGATCACAATGTAGATGTTCAAATTTTAAGGAATACTTTCATTTTAAAGATATACAAGTCCTTATAACCAAAGTTGCCATATTTAAAGTTAGATCAATGGAATTTTTAAACATCAAGAGAATAAGAACTTTGATTGAATTTAGTATTTAATCATACTGATTATAGAACAAATTTAAAATAAATGAGCGTGTGCAGTTGTTAGTCGAAGAGAAAATCACACTGTTTAATCTAATCTTACTTAAACGATTTATTTTTAAGAAATAACTTCTCGAAATATTTTGGAAAAATAGTTATAAGTACAGAAAAAAAGAATAACGAATTAATAAAAGATTTTTTTAAATACAAATACAAGGATTAAAACGTTTTAATTTTACGTAGATGTCGCTTATAATAAAAATATAATGCATAATAGAGCAGAAGCCGAACTTGTCCTGCTTCTGCTTCTATTAGAACAGACTGATTGATTTTAGTTTTATACTCTCAATAGAGTGTTTGTATTGTGTTTTTGAAGAAAAATATTTTTAATGAGTTTGAAATTAGAGGGGAAATATAGGACATGAAACACTGATGAAACGTAACGCGACGGTTGATGTTACAGATGGACGTCAAAGCTATTGTTGGAGATAAACACAGAATCGACGAAATTTTATGTGCAATCAATAAAGTCATTTTTTTTTTCGTTTTACGATGGTACATACTTATTTGTTTTTGGACATATATTTACGTATAACACAGATACATACTTACGTATACATGAACAACACACACGTGACAATTTTAATTATTTTTCACTGTAGCTGGAAAAAAAAATTAATTTTTCTTGTGCTCAATGTCATAATGTATTTTAAACGTTTCTTTCTCAGAAATGCCTCGATAAAGACCCAGACAAACGCTACACATGTGAACAACTTTTTCATCATCCGTACTTTGATGGGTTCAACAAATCTGAATTCGACTATGATGTGTTATCCTCAAGACTCCGTCGGGATAAACTAAAGGTAATATTTTTACCTTATATTAAAGTCAATTGAAAGTTTTTCCAGGTGTAATTTTGCATAATGTGTATATATTTTTCACTTTCTCAGGCAAGCCGAAAACAGGGTTTTAGCATTTTTTACATGTTAGTGTAAATACAGGCTGTCATTCTTATCGTTAACCAATTGTTAAGTCCTAAACTGTCAATTTTAGAGGTATAGTTCCAATTGCAGTGTTTCAAATCTTGTCCTTCATCATATGGAAGCCTATTTACGTCAAAATAGATATATATTTTTAAGAAGTTACGAAATTAAAATTTTTACACGTTTTCTGGATCGTATAAGTTATAGTTTGAAAACCATTCCCCATGATCTAACAAATAAAACTGTAGAAACTCCATTTTTATACAAACAAAAACTATCAAGTTATAATACTTTGAACACGAATTTTCGGGGTTTTCTGTCTCTAAAAAAAGTTGCTAGAAAATGTTAAAAATTCATAAAATTCAATTTATGATAGCTCAGTAAGTATTAGTCGTAGAAGAATGGAGTTTTTATTGTTTTATCTGTTAGATCATGGAGAATGTGCTGCTAAATGTAACCTATAGGATCCAGGGAACGTATAAAAATTACATTTTTGCAATTTTTTAAAGAATTATTATTTTGACGCAAATGGATTTTGTTATGATGAAGAAAAACATTTGAAACGTTTTTAGAATAAAAAATACCTCTAAAACTAACGGTTTAGGAATTAGCTATTGGTAAACGATAAGAGACGCCTTATATAAGTAGACTTTGCAAAACTAATCTCAAACATATTCAACAAATGTTATTGGATTTGTATGATTTGACAGAATGTTGCTGGATTTTGTAAATGCCACTGTAAACGCCATGAGATATATTGCATCCTTGCTTCAAAAGTGGAATAACTCAAAAAACTTCGTTTTTCAGGAAATGCGAAAAGATGTTTCCGTTTCAGTGGAAGGGTCAATGGCCATCTTGGAAACAAAACTGTAACCTGGTGGCTGGATTTTCAGTGCAATATCTGGTACTTTAGGAGCTTGGTAGAGGTGTTAAAACCAAGTAAAATGGCAGCCATAACTCAAAAACCCATTTCTGAGTTGTGACACTTTTGAAGCAAGGTTGCGATATGTTGAGATCAAAAGTTCAATATGACAAAATGTGTATGTTGAGGTTTATCATCTGTACTTAGATGTATTTAACAAATCTGAGTTTGGCGTGCTCTCCATAAGACTCCATTATGGTAGTGTTTGATTTTCGCGTTTTCTAAACTAAATGTAGCATTTTATACATTAGACGTGAAAATTTCGGAAAAATCTTAAAATCTTTTAATCTTAAATTGACGGTTATCAAATAATATGGTTGTAAAATTACACAATTATGTTTCTTTAAGAGTAAACAGAACTAGACAGAAAATTTTCATGGCGATTGCTGTTGTTCATTAAATTCTGCGATTAAAAATTCAGTTATTTTTAAAGGTTTTCAGGAAGGAATTGACCAGCAAGAGGGTTAATGATCAAGACTGAGATGAGTAGTTTTAGATCTTTTGACTTAGGAGATGTTAAATTGATAAAATTTTATTTTCATTTGGTTTTATAAAAGTATGTTGCATCATAAAAAATATAATGCATCATTTCCCATTCAGATTAATTTAAATAATATAATTTATTTCAATTTTACAACTTAAATTAACATTTTCAAACACCTAATTTCTAATCACAAGTTTTAAACTCATAATGTAAATTTTAATGATAAATAATTCAATATTTCCTTATTTTTCAATGTAAACATTATCTCTTATTAAGATTATTTAAGTGCAATTAGTATTTTATTATATTTCAGTAATTTAACTTTCAAATTTCTTTCAACATACATCGCGAATGTGTAAACACATCGGAATTTTCTAAGTCTAAAATATAAAAAATGGAAATCTTTTATTTATCAATATTTCCCTTTTAAATTATATTATGTGGATAGAATTATTTATTTCTAGCCGATTGCAAAATTTTCAGTGACTTGTGATAAATACTTTGGCAGAAATACGCAAAAATGTATTTTCTATCTTTTCTCATTTTTTATTTTGGCGCGCGACGCCATGAGATCATTCTTTCCGACATTTTGAAAGTTCCAACAAGAAGGGTATTCCCCTTTGCCAAACAGACGCTTAGTTCAAAACCGGACGTCTGCTAAATCGTTTAACATTCCTTTTGGAACACGCACGTTGTGTGTGACGTCAGGCGCGGGGAGGATAGGCGTTTTTAATTGGCTGGCGCGCTCTGTAATGGCTTTTCATGTTTGAAACTCTGGGTTCTGGAAAAGTCATCATTTCTTCACCAGGGAGCCGTTAAAGCAAGTAACTTGTGGGGGCTGCGACGCCGTGCTTTTTTTAGCCGGCTGTTGCGGCAGAAGAGTTCGGCTAGCCAGTGAGAAGAGATCGACGTTTTGTTAGGCCTTGGCGGCCGTATATCATCTAAAGGAAATATAATTTTTTTTCTTCAAGAAGCATTTCTAAGTAAATTTCATAGAACATTAATTGGAAGCCTTGAATTGTTGTTCTGCTCATCGACATTTTATTATTCTTCGAACAACCATACTTCTTTGCTATAAAAATATGAATTGATTATCTGTTTTTTTTGTCGATGCAATAAATAGTAAATTGCCTTTGTAACGAACTGAAATCGTCAAAATCTGCATTTCTGAAGGAAGTTCTCAAACATCCTATTTCCAATTTTCCAAATCCGTAACTTCTCATTCGGTTCGGATTCGCATTTAATAAAAAGAAATAGAATCTACATTCCCGAAGGAAGTTTGTCAGCAGCATGTTTCCAGTTCTCCAAATACAAGGGTCCTTCTACGATACGAGTTTGGCTTTATATTCCTGGACTTTATTCCCTAGTTTAACTTTATGTTCCTGAACTTTGTTCATTTTGGAGGCCTTAAAACTAAAAGAAATATTTCTTAAAATATCAGACTATAACATCACGATATCCGAACTTCACATTCTATCATATTAACTTAAATCTCATATTTCAACAATTTACTTCTGCTTTTTCTCAGATGACAATATATCTCCAATTATCTAAAATTATATTAAATTTTACATTCATTTTGATAATCTTTTCATAATTCATAATGTAAGAATGCATTCAAATTAGCAAATTTTATATATGTTTAAATAAACGTCATTTGTGAATTATCTTTCTGTGTTCAAGTACTTGGGTGAGTGTTTTCTTTTCTTTATTTTTTTCAGCTACGATAACTAGTAAATATAATTTTATTTGATCTTATATAATTTAAAATAATTCTTAAAAACCACATTTAGCAATGTCTACCACTTACGTCATCGGCTGTAGTGTAATTTTGAGCTTATGAATCGGAATTAATTTTGTTCAATTCAAACTTTGGATTGAATCCCACTCTCCGATTCATTAAGCCCAGCATTACAGTACAAAGTACATAGTCTGATAATCGTTGTCTTTGCCACAGAATGTGCTTCTATAAGGGTTCACTAACTTGATGAGACGTGGTGACATTGTAGGATGTAACGTTTGAATATCTGATGCTTAAAAATTAACCTTAATAATCATAAGTAATTACAGTAACATTTACATAGGCGTAGCGTCGGGGGGGCACGGGGGGGCACGTGCCCCCCCAACCTTCTGTACCCCGGGCGCCAGAACAGAAAGCTTAGGGGGCGCCAAATGAAGATTTTTTTTTTATCTTTACATACAAAAATGTATAATGTATATGTATATATATCGAATTCGCATAAAAATGTCTCACAGCCGGAAAATCCAAAAAGAAAACTGAACCAAAGGTATTAAAATTTACAGATTTATAAAAAGATTCATCTATAACAGAAGACTGCAAATGAATTAGAAAAAAGAGCTGTTCTACAATTCCAAATGTACCATGTTTACGCCTTCTATCATTTAAATCCCTTCCTGTGTCAGGAGAATCAATAACATTTTCCAAGGTCAGTCTCCACCCCTATCTTCTGTGTGAAACTGACCCTCACCGATAATTACCAACCGCCAACCGATTTCCCTGGGAGGGGGAGTGCAGAGGGGCCATATGCCCCGGACGCCAGAACGAAAGGCGAAGGGGGCGCCGAATGAAGATTTTGTTTGACTCTGACTTTTCTGATAAACATATTCCAAGAAGGTAGTTCTATTTATTTTTAATCTCTCTCCCTGAGCAGCATTGAACTTTCTTTTTTCCCGCCTTGCTATGGGCGAGGTCGAGCGACTGTCCGGGACAATAAAAACAAACGAGAGAAAGAGTCAGGGCCGAAACTAAGGGGGGGGGAGGGGGCATGTGCCCTGGGCGCCACGCGAAGGGGGCGCCATATGAAAATTTGGTTTGCCGTTTTATGCAATATACATATGTGCGTGTGAAATTTGTGTAAAAAATATTTCCTAGCCGAAAAATCAAAAAGAAAAGCTGAGTAATCTGCATTAAAATTGTCAAATAGATAAAAAGATTCGCCTGCAATATACAAGACAGCAAATGAATAATCCCATTCTTTTTTTTTTTATATAATTACTTTTTTACAGGCATATCACCATATCTGAACTTAGAGATGGTGAGGTCAGGTGACTGGCTGGGACAATAAAAACTAAGCGGTCGAAAATTCACATAATAAAAAGTAAAAACTTAATAATTTTGTTGTTGTTGTTTTAAGTCACACATAAATTTGGAAATTAGCATTAGGTTCAGGAAAGTATCTAGACATATCAATCTATAAATAAGATGAGTGGTATAAGTGATAATTACACAAAACTGGTGTAGATAGTACAGGAAAATATTTTACAATACTGGAATTCATTTTTATGCCTATAGTTTTTTTAGTTCCTAAACGATGTGACTAATATCACTATGACATTAAAGTGCCTCAATTGTAATAATTTGTAATGCTACAACAACATGTAAAATCAGGAAAAATAAAATGTGTATACAATGGAATCTTGTCTTAAATGAAAAAACTACATAGTTCCCAACAGAAAAAATACCAACAGTTATGCCTGATAAGACGGAAACCTGTATAAAGCGTAATTATTTCCGATTCCATTCGATTTTTTCCCTGGTTTTAGTAAATAAATAATTGATAAAGCTGGTTATATATTTCAATATTACGTATTTTATTGTTACGTATTTTACTGTTACGCATTTAAAATTTTAAAATAAGTCCGCTAATTGAAACTTTCGCAAATTTCTCCTTGTAAACTTACTTTACGGAGGAAGAGGGGGGCGCCAAAATCCATGTTTGCCCCGAGTGAAAAGATAGCTAGTTTCGGCCCTGGAATGAGTGCAAAAAGTTAAATGCTTTAGTAAAACCATTTAAAAGAAAAAAAGAGTATAGCATTTGCAGTGGTACAGTAAAAAATCTCGCACAGGGCCCCCTGGCTAATAAAGTCGCCCTTGCCTTTATCCCTCAAAATGATTTTTTCTCTTCTTTTTGTCATTTCTAGGCGTTTTGCCACCCTAGGCGGAAATTGAAAACTATCGCTCTGTCCCTTTTGATGCAATTATTTTTTTCATTACTCTTGGTGCATTATTTTTTGCATTACTTTTGGGGCAATGTTTTTTGCAACCAACTAGATCCAGTCTTAGAGAGACGAGGCGAGCTTGGGTGACTGCCCGTGATAAGCAAAAAAGTGCGAAATGGCGCCCTTTTTTGTTTGGCACCCAGGGCGCCATGAATAGTAAAGCCGCAGCCGCTCCTGCTTTTACCTTACCAAATTACATTTCTCGTCCTTTTGAAACTTCTAGGTAGGTGACAACTGAAAAATGTCGCCCATGCCTTTTACTAAAATTACTCTTTTTACATCCAGATCCGGCCTCAAAGGGCGCGAGGTCGGGTAACTCTCAACGGCTAAAGACTAAGGGTTGAAATATATGCAAGATAGAATAGTAACTCCCTTTTTTAATGTTTTTTTAAGACTATTATAGCCCGGGCCGAAACTAGGGGGGGGGGGGGTGCAGAAAGAGGATGTGCCCCAGGTGCCAGAACAAAAGCGAAGGGGCGCCAAATGAAGATTTTGGTTGTCGTTTCATACAAAAATGTATAAATATATATGAAATACAAGGAAACTCGCAAGCTAATGTTAAACCTATTGTAGTGTTCTTTTCAAATTTTTCGCTTGCATTTTAATATTTACAGTTTTTTTGTTTTTTTTTCTCTTAGAATAGTTTAGATTGATCTTTAGCATTGCTATACTTTTAGGTTTCGAAACCGGCACTGAAAGTGAAAGTAACTTTATAAAAATAATTTGCGACCAAAATCGAAAAAGTAAACACTAACCTGGTTAGAATTCAACCTCAGCTTTTCTAAGGAAAAAAAGTTAAAACTATTAATATGCAAGCGGGACAATTTAAAAAGAACGCTCCCATACGTTTAGCATTAGTGATCCAGTTTCTTCGCGTAACTAGTGTAGGCTCTTAACGCTCAGGCTAATGTTAATCCTATGGGAGTACTTATTGTGCAAATTATTAAAAACATTCATTAATCACTGTTTCAAAAGAATATGCGATAGTGTATTATACATGGGATTTTCAGATAAATTAATGTGAAATTTATATTCACATATTTTAGGATTGTGACTTATTGAGACTTTTACAAAAACGATAAATGGCAGTGATTTTCAATTTTTAATTTTTTTTTAAGATGCAATTAAATTTAAACCTCTTTAGTGTGTAGCATTTCACCCACTCTCACTTCCACAAAAAACAAAAACGCTTTAGTTCTCAACCATCAATACGGTGCTGGCTGGCCAATCATTGATATTTGGTCAGTAGTTGTAAGTTGATCGGTAGAAGAAAATTTTTTCCTGCAAAGCTATATACTATTTTTTATAGTGTCCAGTCACCCACGTAGTTTAATTGCAGTGAGTAACATGGTCACGCAAAGAACGTCTTTGACCTCTGAACTCGTGTTTCCCTCTTGTGCAAAGTGAGATAGTAGGAGCGTCTTTACCTACCGCCCCCCACTCATACACACACTTGGTTTGGTCTAATCTGGTCATTTGTGGGAATGTGCTTGTAGTTAAATGTTATTATTTTTTAAACTGGTCAGAAATGAATGAACGACGCAAAAACAAGCGCGATAAAAAAGGAGGATTTTTTTTATAGAAAACTCAATAAAAATAGATGTCACGGAGTACGGCATGCTGGTTTTAAATTCATGCAAGTCTGGCTTCAGAAGGACGAAAATGGAACAGAAGGTAAGAATATACAGAATTGTTTGTTTTAGTAAATTAATACGTTTTCAGAAAAAAAACAAAAATCCCCACTCAAAAATGTGATTATTTTTGGCACATCATAAACTCATTTCTATTCCTATTTGCCTGAAAATTACAGATGTTTAAGTGACAGGTGCTTAAGAATCGAGTAGCGTCCTTTCTTTTCCTAACATTTTTCCTAATTCGAAGCAGCTTGATTTAAAGCGGATTACTAAATGGATCCGTCTTGTAATTGTCAGTCTTCGAATTCGAAAATCAAAAGTCCAACTTTGTTGTTATTTTATAAAAAAATCGGAGTTTTTTAGAAAAAAAAAACTTTATTCTATTTCATAAAAGCATCTCAATTGCAGGGCTGTCACTGCCTAATGACACTGAAAATAGTAGATTTAGTAGCCGCCAACGAAAAAAATAGTAGCATTTGTTCGAAAATAGTAAGCCAAAATAGTCCTATACCCATCACTTAAAAAAAAAAAGGAAGAAAAAATGTATCTATAACAACTGAAGGGACTTTATGAATGTTCAGATCTTATTTCACAGTTTATCAATCAATCACTGAAATCACTCAAATCACTGAATAAAGAATAGAGTAATTTCTTCAAATGAGAAAGCAAGTTATCCAGAAAATAAAACCCTAATGTTTCAGTTATGAAGTAAATAAGCTTGTTTCTTCAACAATAAAAATTATGTACAGCACCAGGAAACATAGTAGTAAAAACTTCTTGCAGATTACCCCCGATACTATTTTCCATCAGGCCTTTCACATTCAAGAGTTTCTTGAACAGAAGGAAGAAAAGTTTTATTTGAGGGGCAGGATTAGAAATAACGTGTGGGATATCGTAAATCCCACACAAAAATGGAAAATCCCGCATAATAAGAAAATTCGTTTGGATGGAATCTTTAAATTTACTTCTTTCACAGGCATATGATTCGTAAGCGATTTTTTTCTCTTTTTCGTGAAAGCCACGATTTTTTTTCTTCTGGAATTCCGCAAAATCAATTCTCAAACAGCCGCGAATTTTGCCAATCGGTAAAATCGCCCCCCTAATTGGGGAAAAAATCGCGAATTTTGCAATTCTTCACGGAAAGAATTGCAAATCTCCTCAAACAACAGTAAAAAATATCTTGAAATTTAACAAAGGTCGCGGAAACAAATGGCGATTATCGTCAGTCGGTCGCGGAAATATTATCGCAAATTTCGTCAAAAAATGGACAAAAAGTTGCGAATTTCATCTAACGATCACAAGAAAAAAAATCGCAAATTTTGTCAAATGGTCGCAGGCAAAATTACGCAAATTTGGTTCTTAAAAAAATGGAGAATTTAACCAAATGATCGCGCAAAAATCAAGAATTTCGTAAGTCGGTCGTGAAAGGAAATCACGAATTTTGACAAACGATCTGGAAAAGAATCGGTAATTTCGTCGAAAGATCTCTGAAACAAATAGTAACTACCATCAATCGGTCGCGGAAAATATCTGTCGCAAATTTGTCCAAGTGGTAGCGAAAAAGAAATAAATTTCGTCAATCTGTCGTACAAAAATTTGCGAAATTCGGCAAAGAATCGCGGAAAAAATCGCAAAATCTCCTTCAACGATAGTATAAACAGATCTCAGAAAGAAAAAGGTATTTTCGTCAATCGATTAAAGGGGAAAATCGCGAATTTTGGAATTCGTCGCGGAAATGATTGCGAATCTCCTCAAACAACCGTTGAAAAGTGCGTTTGAGAAGATGACTTTACAAGCGCTTTGAAAAAAAAGATCGAATATATTCAGTAAAAATAGTCGCTTAAATCCGAAAAAAGTCGCTTGTTTTCTTGAAATGGTCGCTTTTTGGCCTAAAATAGTCGGCATAGCCGCCGGATGCTTAAAATAGTCGATTTCAGTAGCATTTTAGTAGCAAGTGCAGCCCTGCAGTTGTATGTTAAGAAAAATTGGAATTTTATGAGAAATTGAGTTGGGCCGGACCGGGCCTGATTTAATTGATTTTTCCACGGGCCGTGCACGTTTTTGCTGATTTTTGTACGAGCCGGGCTTGGCCATAAACTGTGAAAATATAAACGGGCCGGGCTCGGGTGGAAGTTTTAATTTTTACGCCGAGCTGGGTCCAAGCCTTGAAATTGCGGTCCGTGCAGACCTCTAGTGTGCCTCCCCAGGGCATTGCAAAGAGGTTGTTAAAGGAGAGGTCGGTCGCCCCGGCCGCAAAATTTATGCTGCGAACCACGGTTTTATTCATTTTTTGGCCGCCGATCATTTTCCGGGGAATTCCTTTTTTTCTCTTGATCATTTTTTTTCCTGTCGCAAAATATCATGAAATCTCTAAGAAATGAGTGCAATTTTCCCTTATGTTATTTAGTTGTTCTAAATTTTTAAATTAAAATTAAACCTCTTAAAGTTCCAAAATAAACGCGAAATATTTATTCAATAGAATTTATTTATGTTTCTGCACTTTATCAATTTTATAACACCCATCACAAAGAATTTTTTTTTTTTTTTTTTTGGGGGGGGGGGGGGGGGGCGCAAAATTGAAAATTCGCTCGGGGCGCAGTTTCACGGCCTTGATGCCCCCCCAAAATTTCTGGTCACGCTACGCCTATGAACATTTACGTACAAGTATTCCGAGGATTCTTGCATCCTTTCTGTAGTATAAAAAAGTAGAAGCAGTCAAGGATCTGATCGCAATGTGGTATGAAATAAAAGTGCTGTATGCTGCTTTTTGTTTGTTATAATTATTCGTTCGTTCTTCATATTGACTTTTACATATTATAAATTCCTTTTCACAAAATGCATTTGCATTTATCTTTCTACAATTACTGGTTTCATTACGGGTACATTTTTAAAAAGTCCTTCCGGCCAGTGCCGGGAGGAAGAGGTAGCTTTCATATTCCTTATTTTTAAAAAGCCAACTTATATTATTCAAACACACGAAGCTCAATTAAGTGGAAACCGAATGTAGGAGATTCAATACTAATTTTTATCAATACTAAATCATTATGAATGAGAATTTCGCGAAATTAGTCATCTTTATCCAAGCTGCTTTTATTTAAAGTCATTTATATTTGGCTGCCAAATTCGGCGATTGCTTAAAGTCCCTGCATTTTAAGACAACATGGTAGATGAGGCTAACCAGTGAACTTGGTCGAGACCTTAGTAATTGCTGTGCACATGCTCACTCATATCGAAATCGGATGATATATACGAGTGCTGTCGCAGGCAAAAAATCAGATTTTTCAAAATGTCACCCACATAAAGAAATTGAAACTGCTATATCTGAGCCATTTTTTAAGATAAAGACAAACAAAAAATGCTCCTGAATCCTTATATAAAGGTCAAATACTTAAGAAAGAAACCTTTTTCAATTTCTAATTTTTTTGCACCTCACTTTAAATATAATTTTTTTTAATTTAATGGCTGCCATTTTGAAACAAGATGGCTGATGAAGCTGGCCAGCGAACTTGGTCGAGATATTGATGTATACTATCCACATGCCTTCTTCCATCGAAATAGGCGAATACGTGTGGTATCGCGTGACAAATACAAGATCGTTTCAAAGTGTTAGCCATGATAGAAATTCAAAGTGCTATAATTCAACCACTTTTTCAGATACAAACAAAAGAACAAATTTTCAGAAACAAAAACTGCTCCAGAATCTTTGTATCTAGGCCAAACACATAAAAAAATCTTTTTCATTTTCCAATTTTTTAATACCTCATTTTAAATTTTAAATTATATTTTTTTTTAAGTGGCAACCCTTTTGAAACAAGACGGCGAATGAAGCTGGCCAAAGAACTCGGTCGAGACATTGGTATATACTATGTACAGACCAAATTACATTCAAATCGGTTCATAAATACGCCTGTTATCGCGTGACAAAAATCAGGTCGTTTTAAAATGTCAGCCACAATAGAAATTCAAAATGTTATAACTCAGCCATTTTTTTAGATGTAAACGAAACAAAACCTGTTCCGGAATCTTTGTATTAAGGTGAAACACATACAAAAAAATCTTTTTCATTTTCCAATTTTTTGGTATCTCATTTTAAATTTATTTTTTTTTAATTTTTTTAAATGGCCACCCTTTTGAAACAAGATGGCGAATGAAGCTGGTCAACGAACTCGGTTGAGTTATTTGTATGTACTATGTACACACCAAGGTACATCCAAATCGGTTCATAAATACGTCTGTTATCACGTGGCAAAAATCAGGACGTTTCAAAATGTCAGCCACGCTAGAAATTCAAAATGCTATAACTCAGCCATTTTTTAAGATATAGACGAAACAAAACCTGTTCCCGAATCTTTTTATCAAGGTCAAACACATAAGAAAAAAATATTTTTTCAATTTTCAATTTTTTGCTACCACATTTCAAATTTAAATTTTTCTTAAAAATTTAAATGGCCGCCATTTTTATACAAGATGGCGGATGAAGCTGGCAAACGAACTCGTTCGAGACATTGGTCTGTACTATGTATAAACGAAGTTACATCCAAATCGGTTCATAAATACGCCTTTTATCGCGTGACAAAATTCAGGACGTTTCAAAATGTCAGCTTCGCTAGAAATTCAAAATGCTATAACTCAGCCATGTTTTAAGATATAGACGAAACAAAAACTGCTACGGAGTCTTTGTATAAAGGTCAAATATATGAGAAAAAATATTTTTCCATTTTCAATTTTTTGGTACCACATTTCAAATTTTAAATTTTTTAAAACATTTTAAATGGCCGCCATTTTGAAACAAAATGGCGGATGAAGCTGCCCAACGAACTCGGTCGAGACATTGGTATGAACTATGTACACACCGAATTACATCCAAATCGGTTCATAAATACGAGAGTTACAGTGTGACATATGTCAGATATATATATATTGATATATATATATATATATATAAATATATATATATATATATATATATATATATATATATATATATATATATATATATATCAATTTTGAACGGAGGGTGGTTTCGGGGTCTGGGGGTCATGATCGATGAAAATATACCAAAATTTTTTGAAATCGCTTTCCTCCGAACGGCTGCAATAGGTAGCTTTTTGTAAAGAAAGCTACCTAATAACGTTTCCAAGCGATATGTTTGCTTAGATTTTATATCGTTTTTCATTCTTGGTAGTTTTTAACAAAAATATTTTCTATTCCTTACAGAGTGGACACTACCAAGCATTGCTTCCACAGCTCTCGACCAATTCTTTAGGATCATCGGCTGAGTTACGATCCAGTCATCAGAGATCGATGAAGAAGTATGACCCTCTTCCAAACATCTGAAGCTGCTAGCGGACAATCTGTATACAAATAATGTATACTACATGTATAAATCTAAAAAAACAAATTGTTGTATTCAGCTCCTACTTAATGATTGATAAATATTTTGTTTGAAATTATTTATTTATTTGGAAAATTATTTATCTCCCAAACGATTTGATTACAATAAGTTTTGAGTATATCCTGCTGAATAATATACGAGAGTTGTAGCTAAAGTAATGCAAAAATTGGCATAACTCTTTTTATTAATTGACATTCATCATTCTAATTCTACACGTTTGTAGAGCACAACTCTTTCTCGATGCATAATCAATGTAGCTTTTATCACAAGCGATGCATTTGCACCAACATTGAACCGTTGAACTCGACTCTAATATTCTTTGAAAATAAATTAGGTGTGCTGTGCTAGTAGTAAGTAGTGCTGGTACTGTATCCATTTCTGCTTCGATTCCATTAAGTGCCTTCAATACAAAAGCAGTGTTATTATGGAGGAAGAGTCTTTGGGGATTTGATGACATGGACGAGACGAAAGTGGCTGTGGAGAAGTGGGTAGGGACAAAGTTTTGCTCTACAAATGTGTAGAATTTGAATGACATGCGTCGTTTATTTTGCATTACTTTAATACAACCTGGATGCTGAATGGCCCGAAATTTCCAAGGACCCGACCCGACCGTACAAATAAATAAATAAATAAAAATAAAAACTGCTACTAAAATAAGCTAGAATGTTGTGTCCATCATAAAATTTTCTTCTACACTTTTCAAATCAATTAAATAATTTAAATAGTGCAAGAAATTTCGAACACATCATCGAATTTCAACCTCCTCCTCTTAGAAGTTGGCAACGAAAATTAAATGACAATTTATTCTCATGATGAGGATTCTAAAAGTGAGTATTTAAACTGGAGAGATAAGCATCGCATTTTTCGAACTCATCATTGAATTCCGGCTTGCTCTCTTGTAAGTCTGCAATTAAAATTAAATGACAATCTGTTCCTATCATGAAGTTCTAACAATGTTTCATTGAATTCTGCGCACATAAACAGGAGATATAAGCATCCCATAAATCGAACATATCATCGATTTATGGCGCCTCTTCTAAGGGTATTTTGTCCAATAACTAATCAAATAAATCACACAAGGGTAGAACTTCGTATGCAGTTTCATCCTATTCCACGTAGTAGTTCGTGAGTTAGGTCACCTCCAAATTTTGTGTCACACAGTGACAGGCAGACAGATATACAGATTCACGAACAACATTTTCTAAAAACAGTCAAATCGTGTTCAGGATTTTTTAAACCATATAAATCCGTCGAAAACCGGAAGTAGAATTTTTTCATGAATCCAACATTTTTTTCTTGCTTACGTAGAAGAAAGTAAAAATGTGCGAAGATATTCAGTAAGACATCGACCTTAAATGTCTCATACGCAAGAAAAAAAAAAAAAAAAAAAAAAAAAAGGGGGGGGGATTCTGCTTCAGGTTTAACATTAGCTTGCGACTGTCTTCGCGTTTTTAGCGTAAGCTCTTTAACAACTTTTCTGGTAATAATCGTATTTTAAAATTTGCATCCAATGAAGGATGAAGAAGACGGATGTATCCATGTTAAGGTTTAAAACGCAGTAAAACTAGCTTAGATAGGTCAGCTTCGAGGCACAATCGCATTCCATTAGTTTAGATTTTGAGAAAACATTTTCATTAATCATAGAAACCAAGATATAGTAAAGTACCTATTTATAATATCAATATCCTTTGTCAAGTAATACTCAAATGTAAAATTTTCATTATTTCATATTCTCATTAATTGCAACAGTCTTCTTGAGAAATTCTTGGAACACCTCTCATTTTAAAATAAAAACTTTAATACAATACTAATGATGTATATTAATTAAAATTCTTAAATTTTATGATACGAAATCAAGTTTAAAGAATATGTTAATTAAACAAAAGATAAACAAGTAACTTTTCTCAGAATAGTTACAAAATTTTGATAACATTTTATCTTGGCATTTATTAGTAAGATTAAAAAAGTATGTATGAAACTCTGATATTAAACTCATTTGCGTATGTTTAGGTTCGTGATAACTTTCAGTTTATTAAAGAAAGTGATTTCAACATTAAACGCAAAGGGGAATTATGCATTATTTTCAATTGAAAAGAAAATGTCGTTAATGAAAATGGAGTTGAAATTAATTCGAAAAGTAAACATTTGTATTATTAGTTAAAGCAGCATTTTGAGATGTTTCTTTTCAATTGAGGCTTTTGAAGGCAGTGTGTGATGTAAACTGCAAAAAAAGACAAATGTTCTTTATCTACAAAAATATAATAGAACCACCAATGAAAACGCAAAAACACCTCTTCCTAGTTACCAATGGTTCCGTAAAGCGTTCTTTATCATTAGAGACCCCTGAAACCAATATATTTTCGAGATTTATGTAATCATTTATAAAAGCAGACTTTCTTTTGCTGCCACTAATTTTCAGAAACGTTTCCGAGTCGTTTTTTACTTACCCATCATACGCAGTATAGGGAAAGTCTTGTAATTATTTTAAAAATCGGAAATTTTTTTTGACGGATTTACACGTTTCAGACACTGGAGATTCCGAAAAACATATTTTTAGAATAAAATATTTGCTGTCCGTCTATCTGTCTGAGTGTGTGTCTGTAAACGCTCTATATCCCGAACAAATTGAGATAGAGACGTGGAATTTGGGATGTACTTAGAATCAGAAGAAGCATATTGAATTTCGTTAACCTCGATTATCCGGAACTATTTTTTTCGGGCTCTCAAAATATTCGTTCTGAAAAAAGGTACATAAAATTTTTCGAAATTGTTAATTTTAAGGAGTGAATATAAAAGACAATAAAAAAACATAAATTTTACATAAAGAATGAAGTCGATCGGAAAATTAGTTGTCGAGATATTTGTAATCCTATTTTTCACAGTCTTCGATTTTTCATGACCCTGTATTTCATTCAAATTTCAATTCAAAGATATATTTTCATTGGAAATGAGACGCTTAATTCGACGCAGTAAACTGTTAGTTATTATGATTATCATTTTTGGAGTTATAAGGATGTTTCTTTTACGCATTTTAGTAATAGAGCATTTAAAGTTTATGACGTCATCAAGCCACGATTTTAAACACGCTATCTATCGAACAAATTGAGATAGAGGCTTGAAATTTGGTATGTACTTAGAATGTAATAGCGCGACAAAGCCTATTAAATTTCAGTAACCTTAGTTATCCCTGGATATGGGGCATTCTCACAATCTTTTGACTTTTGGGGAAAAAACTCTGACAAAATTAAACTTGCTAAAATAACATTTTAATAATCTGATAGACGAATGCCTTAATGATTCAAAATAAAGAAAAAATGGTCAGCAGCGAAAATTTTTTTATTTAACTGAGGTTTAAGTTAAACTTGCGAGTTTAATTTTCCTTACCATTTTACCCCTATAACTTTTTATTTTCCTCTAAATTTTTACTTATAATGAATTTGCATAGTACCCACAGGACATTCAAATAAGAAATAATAACAATGTAGTACTTTTAATACAGAATTTTTATATAACATTGTCTTAAAGGAGAGTTAAAAAAGGGACGGTAAGGTATAAAAAGAGGATGGTATTGGAAAAAAAGGGACGAAATGGTAAAAAAAAGGGACGGTAAGGATGGAACGGTAAGGAAAATTACCACCTATTTTTAGGAAAATCATGTTAAAACTAAGTGATAGCCACAATGTTCATTGATTTTTAGAAACAGTTGTTAACATTGGATTAAATTATTATTATTTTTTTTAATTTACCTCGAAAAGTGCAGGAATAAACCTAGGGGACGGTGAGACACCAATAAAGCCACGATGCTTGAAATTGATATTTAAATGCTGATTTAAATTCTACAGTAAATTTCCTGTCTAAGAATTTTAGACATTCTTTCTCTAGCATACTTCTGCATGAGAAAAAAACATGAAAAAAATTCTGTGGCTGCATCTGAAATGATTTTCTGTATAATTTTAGAAGAGGGATGGTAAGGAATCTAAAACCCAGGAACAGAGTTTAAAAAATAATAACAACCCTAAAAATGTGTGCAGGTTAATTTTTAGCTACATATTTATATAAAACAATAGTTCCAGTTTCAGAAAAAAATTACATCGAATTATTTTTATTGAAACAATTTTATCCAGAGAGCTCCAAACTTAAAAATCAGCGTCAGGGACACGGGACGGTAGAGGAGTTTTCCAGGTATTTGGATCCCCAACATCGTCCAAAACTTATTTATCTGGTTAATATTGTTATGCAATCATGCAATGGGATGTTCCCCAGTATATGAAATACAAAAACCACAAAAAAGTGTATTAAATAAAAAATTATTATTCAGGGACATGAAAGTCAAAAGATTGTGAGAATGCACTATATGCATTTTATAAATAGCTTACACATGTTTTATTTTCATATTTTATATTATGCATATCCATGACGGGTAAGTATTACGGTGCCCCCCCCCCCCCCCCCCCCCAACGACTAGTTCTTACAGTTCATTAATCAGTTTTCCCAACCCGGAATATCGGTTTTTAGGATGCTATTAATTCTCAATTAAACATTTTCAGCTGCGTAATTGAATTTATACATGCAAAAGTAACAAAATAGTAATAATTTTACTGTCATTGCTCATGTTGTTATTTCATCATGTCTGTTTGTGAAAGTTGTTTATTGAAAATGAGAGTGGATAGTATCCAAAAAACCTACATTCTGAATTGAGAAAATTGATTAACACACAATAAAAGCTACTTGGAAACGTTTCCGAAAATCAGGGCAGCAAAAGAAACTCCGTTTTTATAAAATTCCTCTTTAAATCTTGAAAATATATTAGTTTATGAGGTTTCTAAAGATAAAGAACGTTTTTCGGAATCATTAGTAATTCGGAAGAGGCTATTGCATATTTTATTTTCTGGTTACATTATATTTTTCTAGATTAAGAAACATCTGTCTTTTTTATAGTGGAAGTTACTAATAAAAAAAAATGGGCATAATTAAAAAAAAAAAAAAAAAAAAAAATATGGCCATCCCCCCCCCCCCCCCTCCCAGATATTGACCAGAAAATCAGAGTTCTAACTTTTGACGGCTGCTCTTTCATATTCACCTAACACTTCATTTATAATGGCTGTTTCATAATAATAGAAACCATCAGTCCATCATAAGAAAATATCTCGGTTAAGCGGGACTCTACTGCAGTACAAAACATATTTCAATTTTAAGACTTAAAGCACTCGTTTTATTTTATGTAAAATGACGTCATTCCCATCCGCTTAAGAATTCCATATTTACGATCTATTCTTAAACATCTACAGTAAAGCATGCATAGCATATCACTATCGCGAAATAATGTATAAATGCAGCAAAAAGATGCCGTCATTCAAAAAAATCGAAAAAAAAAAAAAACCCGGCTATCTAATGATTCATAGATACTTAAAATTAAATATAGTTTATAATAGCTCCATTGTTTTAACAGAAATCATTCGTTTATATTTTTTTCAAAATAGCACGTATTTTAATGACATTTTCTTTCGGTTGTTATGAGAAAATGGCAATAAAACTATATAATTACTATTTTAGAACTATTTTTCCTTTACTTCCTACAGAAATGGAGTACTTCCGTTGCCAATATTAAGCAAATGGTTTTAAAAACTACAAAAAATTAATATTTCAAAAATAAATGGAGATACAGTTTTCAAACCAGATGCATTTTAAAGAACTTTTTTTCCCAATACGACGGTATAAAAATTGAAAATGTGCGATGCTTATAAGTTTTAAAAATTGCTATAGAGTATTTAATCGTACAGCTTTGTTTTACGGCTGGCTTCTGTGAGGTAACGTTATTTTTAGGAATACACAAAATAAGCTGGAAGAAAGAAATAGCATACCATACCGGGGGCTAAAAATATTAATATCCTGAGGAGATATTTTAAATATAAGAATGCATCAAAGGTCCATAGACTTAACATTACCGAGAGGAATTCGGAAACTGAGTTACGAGCAGCCTTAAGAGGTAACGCCACTTTGACAGCCTGAAATTTAAGTATCTTTCGCAAATTTTTAAAAAGAAATGCTAAGTGTTTATGAAAACACATTCACACTAAATTATGAGCATATTAAAGTAGATAACTGTATTTTGTTTTTATTTGATATAGTAATAAATTACAGCTTGAGAACTGATGGGCGGGAGTTAAAAAAAAAAAAAAAATGAATTAAGCGGTGGACACGATACCTTGACTTAGTCCAGAACTATGAGACAAAACAAATTATGATTTGTAATCCAAAAGCTGCTGAAATATTTAGTTGGTTTAAAATATATCCATATTTAGTAAGAGCGTTTTGAAAAAAAAAAAAAAAAAAAAAAAAAAAAAATCAAGCGGTGTGCACGATAACTTGACTTAGCCTAGATCACTGAGGCAAAACAAATTATGATTTGTAGTCCAAAAGCTGCTGAAATTATTAGATGGTTTAAAAAATATGCATTTTTAGTAAAATGATTTCAATTGAAAGTAAAATTTAATTTTTCAACGAAAAATTTCGTTACTCAAAGTTACACAGAAAAGCGAGATTCGAAAAAATCCTACATATTTCACAAAAAAAAAAAAAAAAAAAAAAAAAATAAATAAATAAAAAAAAAATAAAAATAAATAAATATATATATATATGACGATTAATAAAGAAAAAAAAAACAAGTTGATCGATTGAAAATTGGTGGAGCTAAAGTGTGTACACCAATTTTAAACAGCTTTTCTGAAAAAAAAAAAAAAAAATCGCTATTTTTTACCTGGATGCGCACGCTTTATCTCTATAGCCCCAAAATTGCCCTTTTACTTTTGATATCTATTTCTAACTAATAAAATATGATTTTTATCTGTATAAAAAGTTTTTTTTAATCGAAAAAAAGATCAACATTTTGAATAGGTAAAAGTTGTATGTCCCTTAACTGCCGATAAATAGCAGCCGAAGGTATTTTACTTCATTAAGATATCCTTGAAAAGCAAAATCCTTGTTTTTAAGAATTTAACAAAACGTTACTTACACCTACTCTGCCTTTAAATGGCTCAAATATTTCTTCTTAAACGGCTGGGCTTGAAAAATCAATATGATTTTGTAGAAACGATTCTAAAAATACACTGATTTCACTAGATTAATTTTTACACAATTACTCTAATTGGTAAATAAATCCTAACAATTACAACTATTATAGTTCAATTGATTCAATTGTGATTCAATTGTTTGGTTCTATCTATTTAATTCTGATTTTATTTTCTTGAGAAGTTTATTTCCTCGAATTTTATACACATAAAATAAAAAAAGGAGATATTTGTGAAATTAGGAAAATATTACAAAGAATGGAATTTTAGTAATGAAATGGAACAGAAAATAAATGAATGGATTAAAATTTATTTCAATGTAACAAGCACTTAAGAAAAAAAATGAGTTCAAAGTTCAATTACTTGCATTTATCTTTGCTTACATATAAAACTAAGCCAAATAAATTAAACGTAATTTCATTTGTCGGCTAGTCTCACTATAATTAAAGAATGTGTGACAAGTAATTCGAAATAGATTTGAAAACGATCTGAAATTTCTTAGTTAACGTAAAAATAAAGTAAACGTTTGATTTAAAATTTAGTCCCAGAAAAAAAAAAAAAAAAAAAAAAAAAAAAAAAAAAAAAAATGAACGCGATTTAATTTTTTTTTCACAAATCATAAAAACACATTTTCCCTATTAAACTTAGCAACAACAACTAAGAAAAGTATGCGTTTATAAAATCAATTGCTTTTGTCAGATAATATTCGAAAGTAATATTTTCATTACTTCATATTTCCACGAAATTGGAAATGTCTTTGGAACGCACGAAGAAACTCTGCAATCAATTCGTAAGTTAAAATAAATATTTTAGTAGTTGACTATTAGTATATATTTTAAAACGTTTCTACATTCTATAATAATAAAATGAACATCTAAGAATATTCTAATTATATAAAACGTAAACGCGTAAATTTTCTCAAAATGTTTATAGAAAGTCTTGAGAAATCACTTTATCTGGGAGAATTGTCTCATTATTTCGTGACATTTTTATATACACTGGCCTCGAAAAGTTAAGGTACAGGGACTGGATGCTTTCGATTGTACACGGTTTGTCGAATATTTACCAACATTATTGATGAATTGTTCTTGAACTTCTGGGATGTAATGAAACATGTTTCATTTCATATTTCTCGGGGGTATAATTTGGAGGCTAATAATAAATTTAATAGTAAAATAATATTTGCGATCACCTATGTTACAGAAAAGGCTGGAAATGGTTTGTCTCTAAGGTAAATGACTATTTGGGTCCTGTTCAACGTTTGTATGCATTTGTGTAAGCATAGCACTCATATTCGTAAAGATGTTAACGTTTTTGTGAAAAATTCAAAGGTTTTTTGTTTATAGCATACAGAGTTTTCAACCAAATATAACACAACTTTCCAAAAACCTGACAAAGAACAGTAGTATACTGCAATTAAAACATGAATATATTGAATATTTCATGAGATATGGGCACTTGTATGATATAAATTTTAACTGCGCATGCGTGTAAGATTTCAAAATTTTTATTTCATAATTTGGTAGCCAGCTGTTTTGGGTAACTTCTGTAAAAAGTCCAGTCAAATATTATGAAAAGTCAGAAAGATCTAGTGAGTTGATTGAAAAGTTGTGGAAAAACCCTTATAATAAAGCTATTTTTAGAAAGCAACTCACTATATCGCCCCTATTTTTGTGAAATTTCTCGATATTTGACTGGACATTTTAGATAAGTTGCCCTAAATAGCTGTCTACCAAATTATGAAATAAAAATTTTGAAATCTTCCACGCATGCGCAGTTAAAAATTATTTCATACAAGTGCCCATATCTCATCAAATATTCAATATATTCATGTTTTAATTGAAGTGTACTGTTGCTACTGTTCTTTGTCAGGTTTTCGGAAAGTTGTGTTAAATTTGGTTGAAAACTCTGTATGCTATAAAGAAAAAAGTTTTGAATTTTTCACAAAAACGTTAACATCTTTACGAATATGGGTGCTATGCTTACACAAATGCACACAAACGTTGAACAGGACCCAAATAGTCATTTAACATTGTGACACACCATTTCCAGCATTTTCTGTTGCAAAGCTGATCGCAAATATTATTTTATTATTAAATTTATTATTAGCCCCCTAATTGTCGGCCCGACTAAATCTTCATCGAGAAATATGAAATCGAACATGTTCTTTACACCCCAGAAGTTCAAGAACAATTCGTCAATAATGTTGGTAGATATTCGACAAAACGTGTGCAATCGAAAGCATCCAGTCACTGTACCTTAATTTTTCGAGGCCAGTGTATATGGAAGTAAAAAAAAGAAAAAGTAAATGTAAAACGCTGATTTTAACTTCATTTCCATACATTTATCTTCCCGGAAATTTTAAATGATTGCCTCTTTTGAATATTTTAACATTATATAGAACATGAAATTGTCGAGTATTTTATGCAGAAAAAAGTATGTCACCAAACAAGATGGAGATAAGATTAATCTGCAAGTATTTGTATTATTAATTGAAGCAAGACTTTGAGCTGTTACTTTGAAAATATTGCTAAATGACTGGAAGCGAAAAATCATTTTGTAGAAACGTACTAAATATTTTTATGCAGAGATTTAATTGTTTTGTTCTATTAACCAAGATTTTATTTTATTGAGAAATTTATTTCCTCGAATTTTATTTTCATAAAATAACACGAGATATATTTGTGAAATTAAAAAGAAAAGATAAAAAATGGCATTACAGTAATAAAATGGAGCCGAAAATAAATGAAGGGATTATCTTTTTTTTTTGTAACAAAAATTACATCTATATTACAATGCAAATACGTGTCCATGACCTCTGTGACAGAATTTTTTTAAGCTTTCTGCGATAAGCGTCATTAACAGGAAAAATTTTCTGCAATGTGATATTTTTTAACAGTGGAAATAAATGACAAATTAATACATAACACAATTAGAAAAAATACACTGAAGGACTAAGCAATAATAATAAGGAAAGAAGTTCGTGTGTGTGTGTGTGTTTATATCGACGCTGTTCTGATAAAACCGCTGCACGTAGAGCTACAAAATTTGATAGGAAAGTATACCTCTATGTATGTAGTTATGAACTTCGGAGACCGATTTTCAGTTTTTTGATTAGATTTATTTTTATTTTTTATTAAATTTTTAGCGTTTTTTCACATTTCGCAACGAATTTTCCAAATTAGTAAAAGGTATGCGGTTTTATTCTTTTAGCCCGTTATAGTAAATTTTGTCCTCTTTTCAATAATGTTTTTTTTTGGAATTCGTGCAGTGATTTTTTAATTTTTTGCAAATTTTTTTATGTCATTTTTAGAATTTTTTCGCGTTCCGAGGCGGTTTTTTCACATTAGCAAAAGGAATTTGGTTCCAAATTTTAGCATAATATAGCAAATTTTGTCCTTCTCGATTTTTGAATTTTTATTGAAATTTTTATCGGGACTTTTATTTATTTTTCGCATTGTGCGGCGCTTTTTGACATTCATAAAAGATTTCAGGTCACAAATTTTGTCCTCTAAGATTTTTGAATTTTTAGCGATATTTAATGCGATTTTTAGCATTTTTTCGAGTTTCCAGATTTTTTGGCATTAGTGAATGAATTCTGGTTACAATGTTTTAGTTCATTACAGTAAATTTTGTTTTCTTTTTAGTAAAGTTAATTCGGAAATCATGCAGCGATTTTTGAATTTTTCTCGATTTGTAGCATTTTTCCCCATTTTACGGCGATTTTTCAATGTTAATAAAACGAATTTCATTTCAAACTTTTAGCTTAATATAGTAAGTTTTATCTTCATCGATTTTTCAATTTTTAGCGAATTTTAACGTTCCGCGGCGATTTTTTGACATTCGTGTAAGATTACGTTTACAATATTTTTGCCCGCTATAATAAATATTGTTCTTTATGGTTTTTGAATTTTTAGCAATTTTCGATGTATTTTCTTGCGTTTTTCGCGTTCTTTGGCGATGTTTTGACATTCGTGAAAGGAATTCGGTTCCAAACTTTTAGTCTAATATAATAAATTTCGTTCTCCAAGATTTTTTGAAGTTTTTGATGCAAATTTCAAAGCAATTTTTGGCAATTTTTCGCACTCAGCGGCGAATTTTTGACATTTTAAAAATGAATTCTGTTTCAAACATTTAGTCTAATAATATAGTAAAATTTGTCTTCGGCGATTTTGAAAGCGATTTTAGCTGTTTTTTTTGCGTTTCGTATTAATTTTTGACATTTGGGAAAGAATTCCGTTTAGAAGCTTTGTTCACTGTGATAATTTTTTTTTCTCTGTGATTTTGAATTGTTAGCAATTTTTATTTTTTTTCGCGTCGATTTTTCCACGTTAGTAAAAAGAATAGTGTTTTAACCTTTTAGTACAATATTTGGAATTTCATCTCTTTTCAATAAAGTTCATTCTGAATTAGCACAGAGATTTTTTAATTTTTCGTGGATATTTTTATGCAATTTTAGAGCTTTTTTATGTTTTGCAGTGATTTTTCCACATTAGTAAAAGGAATTCGTTTTCAGACTTAGAGCCTAATATTACACCTTGTCTTACGTGTTTTTCAGTGCTATTTTTAAAGTTTTTACGCGTTTCGCGTTGATTTTTACGTTCATGAAAGAAATAGGGTTAAAATAATTTAATCCACTGAGTAAATTTTGTCCTACGAGTTTGGTATTTTTGGCAACATTTGGGAAAATTTTCGCAGGTTCTTTTTATAGTTTTTCCCAAATTTTCCACATTTGTAAAAATAATCCGGTTTTAATCGTTTAGCACAATAGTGTTAATTTTGTCCTCTTTTCAATAAAGTTTATTCGAAATTCAAACAGCGAGTTTTGATTTTTTTTCGTATTCCGTACCATTTTTTAACATTTATAAAAGAAATCCTGTTTTAATCTTTTAATTTAATATAGTAAACTTTGTCCTCTGCGATTTTAGATGTTTTAGTGTTTTTTCGCGATTTGCTGCAATTTTCTCACATTAATAAACGGATTCCGGTTTCAATCTTTTAGCTCAATATAGTAAATATTGTACCCCCGGACTTTTAGAGCCAAAAACTGAAATAACTGAAACTAACTTTTGAAATAACTTTTCGGGACTTAGTATTTTGTCGCGATTAGCTGAGATTTTTCCACATTATTAAAAGGAATCCGATTTCAGTCTTTTAGTTCAATATCAAAGTAAATTTTATATTCTGCTATTTTTGAATTCTTCGCATTTCGTAGTGATTTATTCGTAGCTCTAAAAATAATCAGATTTCAATCTTTTAGAGCAAAATAATAGATTTTGTTCGCTTTCCAATAAAGCTTATTCGGAATTCGTACAGCGATTTTTAATTTTTTAGAGTTTTTTATGGGGATTTTTAGAGGGTTTTTTTGTTTCCCGCGGCGATTTTTTGACATTCACAAAAGGAATTCGATTTCAATCTTTTAGCGCAATATAGTAAATTTTATCCTTTACGATTTTTCAATTTTTAGCGATTTTTTGTGCGATGTTTAGCTTTTCTTTTTTTTCTTTTCTTCCAACCCCCCCCCCTTTTTTTTGTGTGTTTTGCGGCGATTATTGGATATTTGTAACAGGAATTCAGTTTCAATTTATTAGCTTAATATAGTAAATTTTCCCCTCTGCGATTTTTGAATTTTTCGCGAAAATTTTTTGTGATCTGTAGCGTTTTTTTGAACATTCGTAAAATGAGTACGGCTTCAGTCTTTTAGCCCAATACAGTCAATTTTGCCCTCTGCTACTTTCGAATTTTTTGTATGCGATTTTCAGTGTTTTTTCTTTTTGCGTTTCGAGAGCTTTTTTGACATTTTTTTTTATGCGGGAAAAAAAATCGCTACTATAAATTTTGAAAGTGACGTCAGTAAATTCAAGTGAAAAGAACGCCAAATCGATTTCTCTTGCAAATGAACGACGATTCCGTAAAAACGAATTTAATCTGGTTCGAAATAAAGGGTTATAGCCTTAGGAGGTGTTCGCTGTCATAAGCAGGAGGACTCCCCAGGTTCATTTAATTCAAGGTTCGTTTGAGAAAAAAAAACGACCAGCGAAGCTCCGTTAGTGAGGGAATAAAAGCTGAAAAAGAGAGAGAAAGACCCTTAGATTTAAATCTTCATACTGTCAGAGACAAAAGCTGAAATAGCCATTCGACTGGAGATTAAGGGGAGCAGGTAAGCTCTATCGCCGACATGTTAAACTGACCTACTTTATGTGTCTTTTTCTCAGAAACCGTGATAGACAGAGGACTATATTTTTTCTAGTAGTTAGAATAACATGCTTTAAATACTTTAACACACGGCTTTGATGATTTGCTGATAATCATTTATTTTAGGCAGTGAAAATGCTAATTTAAAAATGATTTTCAATAAAACATTAATAATAATTTTCAGTTTCACTTAGAAAGAAAATGGTCTGTTAAAGTATGTAAAACATATTATTCTAACTACCATAAAATATCTAGACCTCTATATATCCCCGTTTCTGAGAAAAAGGTACATAAAGTAAGTGAATTTAACATGGCGAAAATAGAGCTTACCTGGTCCCCTTAAGAAAATTTATCTTTAAAAATGTTTAGGTGGTTATCTTCATACTAAAATTGTACCAAATGCCGAAATTTTCAATATGAACACCTAATTTTGATATCATGTTTGATTTCTACGGCAAATTTTGCCTAACGGGAAGTTATCCGGCCAAGTAGTTTAAGGTTTGGTTTAAAATTTGGAACTCCTAATGTTGAATCCATTTTAATCGTTTCGAAATAGATGATAGTCTCTTAAGCATAACTGAAAAACTAGTTTTTCGGAATAAGCTGCAATTTTAGATTCGCATACTTAAAGCTTTGAGAAAAAAAATTTGCGAGTTAGATTTAATATTTTTTTTCGAAAATTAATTAAAAAAAATATATTTTCGGAATTCATATTCAGAATCGCTCAAATCGCTTTCTTAAAGCTTCAAATATTCGAATCCAGTATTACAGCTCATTCTGCAAAGTACTTCTTGGGGTATGCTTAAAAAACTACTCGTACTGTTTCGCAACATTTATAAATGAATTTAACATTAGAAGTTCCAAACTTTAAGCCTTTTTACAATTTCTAAACTGCTTGACCGAGGGCTTCCTGTTTGGTTTCCGAATATAAAACTACGAAAAAGCCAAATAATGTCGAAATTAGGTGTTCGTATTAAAAATACATCATAAAAGTTTGGTTCAATTTCAGCACCAAATTACCTTTTGGTACAATTTCAGCACGACGGACGACCTCCCCTCCCCCAACCTTTTTAATATGCATTGAATAAAGACATAATTTCCAGTCAAATGGCTATTTTTTTTCCGGGGCCATTTTGTGACTAAAATGTATGGGATATTCTCTCTCTCTCTCTTTTTTCGTGACCGACATAATGATCAAGATTTCAATTTTCATATGCTGACAATAGTCTTTATTAACTTAATATTACATGACACAGTTACAAAACACTCATCATACAATAAAATTTCTACATTTGGAGTCTGTGTAGTGATAATATGATAGAAACATTTTCATTATTTACATAATTACCATAAATATTCACAGAATATACACAGTCACATTTTTTTTTTAATATTCAGATATGGAAATGCATGACTGAATTAAAACTCATTAGTATATATAACATTCACATACTTTGTTGATGCGTACCTTGAAAATGTGGTAATATAGTAAAATAAAATAAAATAAAATAAAACGTAGCTTGAAAATTTAGCAATAAAATAAAATAAAATTAATTTAATAAAAAAAAGTGAAAAATGTAAATATTCTCATATATATGTTTTAAAATAGAAAAATATAAAATTTCGGAGAATTTATAGGATTTGATCATTGTAGAATATATTGAACTATCATTAGTTAAAGGATAAAACATTTTACTTAACTTTCTTAAAGTTTTTTTTTATTATATATATTTTTTACATGCTCAGCCTCTCTACTACTTTTATATATTATTAAAATTAATATAGTAATCAACATACATAAAAAATAATGTAAATATAAAAGTTACCCCGTGTCTTTGATACATAACCTTTAACGAGCAGTTTAAGTTCGTTAAAGCCCTGGATGCCTTGTAATTATCGTGTTGTGTGCTGAATCATTATGAATTCATTAATCCTAATTGATAAAGATAAAGTTTGGAATTACAAAGTCTCTCATATTAGTTAATATTTCGTAAAATGTACGGTTGTTGATTAATATTTGCAAAATGCTAATTACGATATCTCTAACTGCACAGGGACAATAGATTAATACTTAAAAAACATAAACTGTAATAACAATACAATATGCATATTTCTTTTTCAGAAAAATACGTTTGTGTTTTAACACTAAAGAATAACAAATTATAACTTAAATTTCTGTATTTTTCATAAACTTACAGAATTGAAAAATATTCAGGCTATTAAATTTTATTATTATTAGTTTAAATTATTATTTTTTATATTAAATTTATTTCAGGAAAAAATACGCTTATATTTTAACATTAAAAAATAGTATGTACTTAAAACTTCTATATTTTTAGTTAACTTTTAGTATCCGAAAATATTCAGGCTATTAAAGTTTTTTTTAATTATTAGTATTCATTTTAATTTATTTCTGAAAAAATATAGCTTATATTTTAATACTAAAGGATATTACATTATAACTTACATTTTCTACATTATATGTGTAAAAATACTTTGTATTTTAATACTAAAAAATTATAAATTATAACAAATTTTCTGTATTTTTTCATAAAATAAGAATTTCTCATAATTAATATTAATAAAAAATTACATATCCGCTTTCATTTTTAGATATATTTTATACTCTTTATTTATTTTCTTTACAGTAAAAAAAATCAGTAAGACATAAACTAAAAATGTAGATTAAAAAATTATAATAAAAAATGTTTTTATTTACTAACATTATTGCTTTTTTTTGGAAACGTTCATAAAGTTCTCAACATATGGTTTAGTTGAAAGGCAAAAGTTCTTTTTAATCTGTGATTAATATTAATGAGATGTTAATTATTATTATAGAACAACAAATGTGTAAAATTTGCCAATTATGCAAACACGAGTGTACTCAAAACCGGTCAACACTGTCTTAATACAGCGAACAAAAACTGAAGTATTTAAAGCTTCAATAAACAATGTTTGTGAATAAGTTTGATATATATATTTTATTTACAAGAAAATCATATGAATAGGATTAAAACATTTATATCTGAAACTACTATAGTTACGACTGCATTATTTTTTAAGCATTTCAAATAAAAGTTTTGAATTCAAGAAAATAGTACTTTACACTTTTCAAGAAATTTTTTTAAATTAAATTAATAAGTATTGAATGTTTCAATAAACTCTCATTGTTTGTGAATACGTTTGATAATTCTTTTTAAAGTTTCAAATAGTCATATGAGTTGGATTAAAACATTTATATTTTAAACTAGTTACAACTGTATTATTTTTTAAACATTGCACATAAAAGTGTTAAACTTCTGAAAAGAGTAAATCAAACGTTTCATGATTGATATTTTTAACTAAATTAATAAGTATTTAATGATTTAATAAACATTCAATATTTGTGAATAAGTTTGATAATTCTTTTTAAAATTACAAGAAAATTGGGTTGAAACATTTATATTTGAAACTAGTTACATCAGCATTAATTTTTAGCATTGCGCATAAAAGTCTTGAATTCCAGAATATAGTAGCTCACTCTTTTCATGATTGATGGCTTTTATTATTAAAATGATAAATAACAAAGCTTTAAGATTAAAAACGAAGGAAAACACGGACTCTTAAGTGCAATTTTCTTTAAAATTTTGAATTCAAATTTATGTTGTTGCGCTTTTTAAAGTTAAAATAAGTATATTGTGTATTAGGGTGTTTAAATTACTAATTTCGCAAACTATTTTCTTATTGTTTTACTTCTTTTTCAATTGTTTTACTTCTTTACTTCTTCAATGAAAATAATGAACAATGCTTAATCACTAGCTGCCTTGTATTATTTACCGCAAAGCAATTGTAGTTATTTTTTATAAAACTTTTGCTAGTACTGTATTCAAATGTAACAGATACTTCACATTTCAAAATTGAAAAATGCAATTTTATGCAAAATATAAATTTTATCCTATTCAAATGATTTTTTTAAATTAACATTTTAAACAATAAATTGCAAAATACATGATATAAAAATTTAAACACTAATTTTCGAAGAGGAAAAGGCAGAAATAGATATATGCATGCATATACATGCAAAGGTGGATTAAATATAAAGGGGACATTTTAATAGATTATTTTTGAAATACTACGTATCCAAATTATACCAATGTTACTCAACCTGTTTTTAGAGTTTCGTTCATCTGACGAAACCTTATTCGTCTCACTCCTCTGTCTGTCTGTCCAACTGTCACAGAACCCGTTCTCAGAAACTATATATACTGGAGACTTGAAATTTTGCATACGTATAGCTGAACACCTCACAACAAATAATAAAATTTTGAAAAAAATCTTATTTTTACCCCTCTGTGCTCTAACTTGCGTATTTTAAGCATTTTTTTTCTAATTGAGGCCCTAATTGAATTGGAGACTTGAAATTTTGCATACTTATAGCTGAACACTTGCGATTACACGAGAAATCATAAAAAAATCAAAAAGTCTTATATTTACCCCCCCCCCCCCCGGTCTCTAACTTCTGTATTTTAAGCAATTTTTCTAACTCAGCCCCTAATTAAGTTGGAGACTTGAAATTTTGCATACTTATAGCAAAACACTTGCGATCACACGAAAAATCATAAAATTTTCAAAAAGTCATATTATTTACCCCTCTGGGCTCTAACTTGTGTATTTTAAGCAATTTTTCTAACCTCCCCTCTTTTCACCCGGGGGGGGGGTGAAAATAGGTCTAACTTTTGCCGACACCCTCACGTGATATATCATTGAACAGCCTTTTGACCACTCTTTCGTATTATACACCATAGCCTTACATATTTCAGTTCCACTTTTTACCGCCAGGGCGTCTGCCGACCTCGGGTGCTATGGGCTGATCCTCTCGATTAATATATCTACGGATAGGTTGTAAAACAGAGTTTCGTTCGGATAGAGGTTTGTTTAGAATACAGTGCGCCCCTGGTAGCAAAATGCGCAACTAACAGATTTTGCAAAAGGATAAAGCGTTTTGAAAGGAATATCAAACGAAACCCTCTGTGCGATCTGTGATCATACTTGCCCACTTGTTTGTATGTACAGATAGAATTTTGCAATCGATTTTTACAACCACTTCGTGGTATGCTTGAATTATACAAATTAGTATGTACAAAGGTGAGTTGCCGATGACATTAGAATATTTTAATATTAATAACTATAATTAACTTAATTATAAATTAATACATTATTTTTAAGGCATTTTTTAATCAACCAGCCACAATTGAATATTCACTGTAACTCGTGTATGGGAGTTGAAACAACAATGGATTTAATGATGCGCCAATAAACGATGACCAAAATATGCCAAATTCCTGTGAAATTGCAACAATGAAATATTTTAAAGACTAAAAAAAAAAAAAAAAAAAAAAAAACATAAATAAAAATAAAGAGTGTAATATTTTTTAAAAATACGATTCTATCAATATGTAATATGTATCCCTTTTAAATTTGCCCTTTTAAATTTCAATTTTTGATTTTTTTTTTCAACCTCGCTTTTGCTAGAGCAGTGGTTCCCAAACTTTTTGACTCGCGGAGTCCTTTTTAGAAAGAATTTCTTAGACGGAGCCCCCTGAAACCTACTGTACATTATGTTACAAGTTAATGTTTTTAGGTGCATTTCTACCGAGCACAGAAAGAAGAAATGAATAATAATCTAAAAATTTGTACATTGTCCCAGAAATAAAATTATATTTTGAAACTTTAACCGTAATACTGAATTTATTTTCTATTACCACCAAAACAGGTAAAAAATAAATACAACAACAATGTGGACAATAAATCTTAAATTATTAGAGTGACTATCAATAACGCATAAACGTTTAATGTGATTGGATTGTTTAGCACAAATGTCTGAATTCCGGTCCAGTTGGTAGTAATTGCTGGCGAATGTTCCGTTCTACATTTAAAATACTTCTGTATCTCTTGAATCCCTCGATGGGTACGAATCCTGTGATAGGCTTTGGTCTTAAAGTAAGATCTTTAACACTAAATATACCAGGAATTTTACCCAAGTTTTATTAAAAATATTTCAGATCAGAATTTTTATTTAAAATTATTTAACTCTTTTTTTTTAATTATATCTGATTGATTTTTATTTCATTTATTTTATAAATAATTTCTGGTTCGAATCGAAATATTTTTATTTGGCACCACCAAATAACCTATTGTTGGTATATTCAGTGTTAACTTGCTATGAGATGTCAAATTAACGAGGAACTCGTGTTTCACTAAGTTTAAGTTGGGTATTTTTTTTTTTACACTGAACACATTTAGTATACATTTTAAGTCGTCCAAAGCCTTTTCTATTCAGCTGCTGAAAAATGTTGCTTAAACAAGATTTTCAAAGCAATGGGATGTCCCTGAATATTTATTTGTATTTTTTTTTATCTCGTGTTGTTTGCATATTTTTTTAACCAGAGACACGTAATAGATATCATTATTTCTCTCAGAATTCGACCAATATACGTTTCATCTTAAAAGAAGACGTTTGGTAATTGCATCGGAAATTGTGACAGATTTTCATCGCTGTGACAGATACATTTATTTCATTTTGCTGAACATATCGGCCAAATATGCCAATCGCATTCACAATCTTCATTAATTAAAAGTTTTGCCAGTTATGGTTCTTCTAACATCATTTCTGCAGTTGCAACAATCGTGTAAACGGTCTTCCTCGACATGACCATATTACTTCGCTATGCAGTAGGAAGAGCGGGTGCAGGCCTTCAATAACTTCACACATAAGATTAAAAAGTTTACTTTAAGAGTTCGTGATTTTATATAGTGTATTATTTCAATGGCACCGTTTATCTTTTTCATAAGCTCAGTTTTTCATAAAGACAGTGTGTATAGGTATAAAGAGCGCAATAGATGGTGCTACAGTGCTTTGCCATCTCTTTAATTTTTGCAAATGCTCCAGCATTGTGATCCATCATTGCTTTCGCATCAACAGTGCTTTCATGTCCACATGTATTTTCCATGCAGTCATCCAAAAATATTTCGTCCCTTAGTTTGTTGGTGTGTAGTTATCGACGAACTTATATGATCCTGATAGATTTGTGAAACCTCTTTCGGACTAGCGTTAGTTAGGCACTTAATTTTATCCAAGTTAATTTTCTGAAACACCATAATAATATATATGTTAAATCTAGTTACCGGTGCCCGTTTCAAAAAAGTAAGTTTAGTACATTCATGCATTTGTAGTGCAAATTTAGTACATCTGAAGAGGCTGCTAAGTGTTCTTTTACGTCATTAGTCATATAGTTAATATTTTTAAAAACGATGTTATTTGAGAAGGGAGTGTTGGACATTAAATTAACAACTTTTTCATAAAGCAAGTTCTTGACAATATCAGTTTTACAAGGTTTATTATGAGTCTCTGCAATTATATGATCTTCGCGAGCTGAAGCGACTCGTTAAACTATCAGGTAGGAGCCAGGGAGTCATACTTAACGGGGGTGGCAGCGTCAAACCAAGCAAACTTCCATTACTAATTTTAGAACATAATTTTCGTCCTAATGAATCTCAGGTAGACAAAAGCAGGACAAAAGGAAAAATTTAAATTAGTGGTAGAAGTATATTTTTTTGCCTATTTCACGCCCGTGAAGTCTGCGTCTATGTCCAGGACATTTCATATTTGCTTTAACAAGGGTTGTGATATTTTCTTTTGAAGCATGCATATGTTACTTTGCCCTTCATATTGAAAAGAAATCAGGTGGTATATCTTTCAAATCAGAATGGTTTCTTAAGAAATAATGACGCAGTTGAGCATGAAACGAGAGTTATTGGATAGCACTTCAACTCAAACCACACTGCGAGGAATTCAAATAACCACTTTAACCACTTTTTATATACGCCATTTAAAAGTAGACTTTATTTTCAATTGTTTGGTACCAGTAACATTCTTCTACGATAATTTGTTGAGGAGTTAATAGGGGGTGTTTACTTTTTTTTCCCACGACTGTAGATGAAATAGCATAAAAAATAGATTTTCCAGTTTATATTTTTTAAACGGTGTTTGTTTATGTTTTTAAAACTTTTCCTATTTCCCGACTTTTATGATTTAAAAAAAATATATTTATTAGCAGAATATAAGTTTTATTCAGATAATATATCATTTTAATATATTATACTGTTTGCAATGCAAAATATATGCATCTGTTCATAACATAAAACTAGTAAAATGTAAATGTATTTAATTTCTAAAAGATAAAAATTCAAAAGGGAAAGGGTCTTCGAAGTTTTAAACAACTGGGTCTAAAATTTTTAATATACCAGCTATAAAACTTTGGCTATTTCAAAATTTCAAAAGTATCGGATACGTTATGCTTTATGGCAAATGTTGCTCTTCCTGCAATGTATTTCGTTTCATTTTATTTTCAAAAGTTTGCGGTAAAGTTAATTGTATAGTAAAACTAATGTAAGCATGAAATATGGAGAAAGATATTTATTCATATATATCATGTTCATAAAAATTTCCGTCCAAAGTTTGGTGAATGCATTTCTGAAATATAAAATTGATGTATTTGTGAACAAATATCAAGTAAATGATTTAAAAACCTGTATTCTTGTGGAAGAATTTCTCGATCGCAGAAAGTAAGAGAGAAAGGCTGTTTAACTGTACTATTATTTTTAACACAATCATTGATAATCATTGGATTGGTAAAGTTATCATACGAATTGAATTTTTCCAACTGAGCAAAAAAATGCCCAAGCCGGGACTCGACCAAGATAGCGAAATATACTTGCTGGTTGTCAGCCCAGGTAGCTTCACCCTTTATCTACTGACGGTACTTATAAGTACCATTAAAATAACTTGTTATAAAATTCATTTAATAAATCGATTAGTTGTAATACAGTTTAGAATGAGTTATAGATACATTATTTTATCTTGTTCCAAAAGCATTATTGCTTACACAAAACAAAAATATTTTAAAAGGATGATTTCTTTTGCCTTTGCATCTTTTCAGCTTTCTTGGCGTTGAGAGGGGAGGGGGCGGATTTTTCAATTCAAAAATATTTCCTAATTCTACAAAATACCAAGAAAAATATTTAAAATAAAGGATTTGAGTGGGGTTTTAAATATTGCACAAAATCTCTATAAATTCAAATTTAATTAATCCTTCAAAATCCGCCAATCCTTCTAAAATTTATTAAATGATTATGTAAATCTTCTAATGTAGTTTAACCAATTCACAAAGAAGATCAAATTTTCATGAATTCATAATTCAGTACATAAAGGGTTAAACGGTAGACCCTTGCCAATGTAAGGCAAGGATCTGGGTTTGAGTCCCGGCTTGGGCATTTTCCCTCTCAGTTGGAAAAGTTCAATTCGTCAGAGCTATTTGTTTACTCTCTTCGGCTTTATTTTTAAGGTTTTTTTTTTTTTTTTCATTTTTTTGGAATAAATTGATGCATATATGTAATATTCTATGAAATTTTCAGAGATCTGCGAATGAATTTGCGAAGTATAAAATAAATATTTTTTTGTTTATAAGTGAGAGTGCCAAAATTGACGATTTTACAAACTATGTTCTTGCTGCTTGATTTCTTCATCTCTCGGAGAATGCAACGAACAAAGACTGTTTGCTTGTTGCCTTCCTAGTTTTACTTTCAAGGATTTGTTGCCATTTTGGGGAACCACTGGCAAAACATACTGGATTTTATCAGATCCACTACGTTTCTTCCGAACTACAACTTGCATCACAGTGTTTTCGGCTTTTGAGGACGCGCTGCTGTGTGTTGGAGCTCTGTGTCGAGGGGCACCTCTTCTCAGATGAAAAGCACCGTATATTAAGGGATTGATCATTGCAGTGGAACTACCGAAAAAGAAAACTGCTGACTGAAGGTCTTGACTAAGTTGTGTATCAGGTTTGAGAAAAATGAAGATGATCATTGTCGAGTAATAAGGTACCCAACAGATCACAAAAGCAATCATTATGACGACAGTGATCATCAGTGCTTTAGTTTTTGCTTTGCGCAGTAGATTACGCCTCACTTCATTCATAGCTTGGTTTGGATAGTCGGAAAAGGAATTCTCCTTTTCTGAAATACAAAAGAGAACATAGGTTAAAAATTATAGCATATCTAGGTCATACAACGCATATACTACATAATTTATTTTCAGATAAATAATTCAAAAGGAAAGTTTATAACAAAGTGTATCTTTTTCTTATTCATAAAAAGAAATATTTTTTTATTTGGAACCAGCCGTTAGTAGTGCAAGAACTTATATATCAGTATTTTCTTTTACCTACATCAATATATACCTCTTTATGATAGCTTATGGTATCTATATCATACTTTTATAATACTTTTCTGAAAACTTTCACCCCAAATATACAATTTAAAATGATTTTTGAAATTGCGCAGCATATAAATCAGAAATTTCATTTATCAATAAATCTGATTTTAGTAGGAATGATGTCTGAATTTATGTAGGAATTAAATATTTTGTGTTATGAAATTTGGTAACTTTGCTCAGTTCATATTGGCACAAAAAGTCCGAGTAATTGTGGGGGAGAGGCTTTTATTAAATACTCCATATTGATACGCTTCAGTATATGGGGCATTCTCACAATCTTTTGACTTTTGGGAAAAAAATCTGACAAAATTAAACTTGCTAAAATAATATTTTAATCTGATAGACGAATGCCTTAATGATTCAAAATAAAGAAAAAATGGTCAGCAGCGAAATTTTTTTTATTTAACTTAGGTTTAAGTTAAACTTGCGAGTTTAATTTTCATTACCATTTTATCCCTATAACTTTTTATTTTCTTCTAAATTTTTACTTATAATGAATTTGCATAGTGCCCACAGGACATTCAAATAAGAAATAATAACAATGTAGTACTTTTAATGCAGAATTTTTGTATAACATTGTCTTAAAGGGGTGTTAAAGAAGGGACGGTAAGGTAAAAAAGGGGATGGTACTGGAAAAAAAGGGACGGTAAGGATGGAACGGTAAGGAAAATTACCACCTATTTTTAGGAAAATCATGTTAAGACTAAGTGATAGCCACAATGTTCATTGATTTTTAGAAACAGTTGTTAACATTGGATTAAAATAATTTTTTTTTAAATTTACCTCGAAAAACTTGGGGACGTTGAGACTACCAATAAAGTCACGATGCTTGAAATTGATATTTAAATACTGATTTAAATTCTACAGCAAATTTCCTGCCAAAGAATTTTAGACATTATTTCTCTAGCATACTTCTGCATGAGAAAAAACTTGAAAAAAATTCTGTGGCTGCATCTGAAATGATTTTCTGTATAATTTTAGAAGAGGGATGGTAAGGAATCTAAAACCCAGGGACAGAGTTTAAAAAATAATAACAACCCTAAAAATTTGTGCAGGTTAATTTTTAGCTACATATTTATATAAAACAATAGTTTCAGTTTCAGAAAAAAATTACATCGAATTATTTTTTTGAAACAATTTTATCCAGACAGCTCCAAACTTAAAAATCAGCATCAGGGACAAGGGACGGTATAGGAGTTTTCCAGGTGTTTGGACCCCCAAAATCGTCCAAAACTTATTTATCTCGTTAATATTGTTGTGCAATCATGCAATGGGATATTCCCCAGTATATGAAACAAAAAAAAAACACACAAAAAAGTGTATTAAAATAAAAATTATTATTCAGGGACATGAAAGTCAAAAGATTGTGAGAATGCCCCATATAAACTATATGGCCAAAGGTGACCAACCATTTGCGATTTTAGACGTTTTGTTAAATATCTAGAAAACTACATGAGGAATTATCCTGAAACACCAGGTGTGTAAATAGAACAGTACATGTCATACATTTCCGTGAGGATTTTTCCCGAAACCAAATAGGGGACCGTCAGCAAATTGAAAAAGAACGAATATCTTTTGGATAACCCTGTAAAAACTAATGCAGCAAAAGCGCTCAAAATGTAGATTATGATTAAGTGCCTTATTGTAATAAACTGTGTTCATTTTTATGAGGATAGCATGTATACTCGTAGAGAAATTAAAATTTTTATAAAAATAGTCCCAAATTTTGCCAAGTTTTTGCTTATTATTTGTAGCAGTCTTAATATTAAAAAAAAGCTCTTTTCAGAAAATATGACAAACAACATTGTACACAAACTCCTGCAATCAGAATTAAAAAAATAATAAAAATTCTATGAAAATTGAGCACTTTTACTAAATAATAATTCACTGCACATGCCCGAATGTAATCAAAATATAATTTCCACAATGTGTTAGCTAAATGAATAAAGCAACTTTTGGGAAAGTCTCAAAAACATAGCTTGAAAAATCTGAAAATTGTCGTTGATAGAATAAGCTCAAAATCTGTTATTCCCAAAAGGAGGAAAAAAGATGAGGGGTTGTATCCAAATACAGTAGTACGTGCAATATTGCATATGCTATGTTGGCACTAATCAATGGATATATGGATACAGCTCCTCATCTTTGTGCTTCATTTTGGAAACAACGGATTTTGAGCTTATTCTATCAACGATAATTTTCAGAATTTTCAAGCTACGTTTTTGAGACTTACAAAGGTTGCTCTATACATTTAGTTAACACATTATGCGTATTATATTTTGATTGCGTTCGGGCATGCGCATTGAAACATTATTTAGTAAATTTGCGCATTTTCATACATTTTTTACTATATTTTAATTCTGATTGCAATGTATTGTGTGCAATGTTGTTTGTCATATTTTTTGAAAAGAACTTTTTTTATATATTAAGAACGCTGCAAATTATAAGCAAAAAACTTGGCGAAATTTGGGACTGTTTTTGTGAAAACCTGAATTCCTCTCCGAGTATACATGCTATCCTCTTAAAAATGAACACAGATTATTACAATGGACCACTTAATCATAATCTACAGTTTGAACGCTTTTGCTACATTAGTTTTGACAGGGTTATCCAAAAGATATTTTTTTTTTTTTAATTTGTTGACGGTTCCCTATGGGGTTTCGGGAAAAACTCTTCGTGGAAATATATGACTTGTACTATACTGTTTACACACGTGGAGTTTCAGGTTAATTCCTCATGTATTTTTCCTAGACATTTAACAAAACATCTAAAATCGCAAGTGGCCGGTCACCTTTGGCTATACAGTGTATATATCCCTTTAATACCGAAAGAGTTTTGGTAGAATTGAACAGTTTTGGAGGTTTCCACTAATTTATAGGATCATATTTGATTGAAAATATATTTAAAAAAAATATCATGATGTCAGGTTATGCCAAGGAAGGATCCACGCAATTCTATAGGTGCAGGCTCGAATTTAAATCGTACAAAAGGAGGAAAATGTGTTTATTTTTTATTAGGATCACCTACACAGTTGTGTAGGTCAGGTATTAAAGGGATACAGCATTTTAAAAATTTAATTT
The DNA here is from genome assembly GCA_963932465.1 of Maratus speciosus. NCBI lineage: Eukaryota > Metazoa > Arthropoda > Arachnida > Araneae > Salticidae > Maratus > Maratus speciosus. The sequence continues at coordinate 388,357,621 of OZ010791.1, forward strand.
AAGTACTTGACAAGTGTTTCCTCCGAGGGGCCATCGAGTATTTGCATGTCATAGTACAGTCGAACCCGGTTAAGTCACGATTCAATGAAGCGGACAAAAGCCGCGTATTAAGCGAGATTGCGTATTAAACGTGATTTGTAAAACGTTGCAGCAACTGGGCTTATTTACACATCTAATTGTCTAAATGGACTTTAAAGCTTTCACTCATGTTTACGGTCGAAAATTGTGTATTTTACGTATATTTAGATTAAAATGTATTATAATTGTGTTCCACTTTAACTCTTTGTTTCTTTTTATAGAACCAACTGGATTAATTACGGAAATAAATATGAATTCCTACATGGGTTTATTGTCGACTAATACGTGCAACCAAAAATAAAATAACAAAAATACTTCTTACTAGACTAATTTTTTGTAGAGAAAGAAAAAAATATTAAATCTTTGAAGAACAACACACTTTTAAAAATCATATTGAATACTTGTAATAATGAGTACTTTTATAATTTGTCCTTCTTTTTAATATAAGAAAAAACTATCCTTATTAATCTTTGTGTAAAAAATATTGTTATATTGTTATCTTACACTATATGGCCAAAGGTGATCGATAACTTGCGATTTTTGGCGTTTTATTAAATATCTAGAAAAATACAGGAGTAATCAACCTGAAACTGCAGATGTGTAAACAGTATAGTATAGGTCATATATTTTCGCGAAGATTTTTTTTTCCCGAAACCCCATAGGGGATCGCCAACAAATTGAAAAAGAACGAATATCTTTTGGATAACCTGTAAAAACTAATGTAGCAAAATCGTTCAAACTCGAGAGTATTAATAAGTGTCTTATTGTAATATACTGTGTTCATTTTTATGAGGATAGCATGTATAGTAGTAGAGAAATTAAAGTTTTTATAAAAACAGTCCCAAATTTCGGCAAGTTTTTTGCTTATAATTTGCAGAGTTCTTAATATAAAAAAAAGTTCTTTTCAGAAAATATGAGAAACAGCATTGTACACAATACTGTGTAATCAGAATTAAAAAATAATAAAAATTGGGTGAAAAATGAGCAGGTTTACTAAAAAATGTTTCACTGCGCATGCATGAATGCAATCAAAATGTAATATACATAATGTATTAGCTAAATATATCGAGCAACTTTTGTGAATGTCTCAAAATCGTAGCTTGAAAATTCTGAAAATTATCGTCGATAGAATAAGCTCGAAATCCGTTGTTCCCAAAAAGAAGCAAAAAGATGAGGGGTTGTATCCATATATAGTAGTACATGCAATATTGTGTACACTATCTTGGCACTAATCAACAGATATTTGATACAACCCCTTATCTTTTTGCTTCTTTTTTGGGAACAAAGGATTTCGAGCTTATTCTATCGACGATAATTTTCAGAATTTTCAAGTTATGAATTTGAGACATTCACAAAAGTTGCTCTATATACTTAGCTCTGCATATTACATTATGCATATTACATTTTGATTGCATTCGCGCATGCGCAGCGAAAAAAGTTTTAGTAAACCTGCTCATTTTTCATCCAATTTTTATTATTTTTTTAATTCTGATTGCAGAGTATCGTGTACAATGAATGCTGTTTGTCATATTTTCTGAAAATAACTTTTTTTATATTAAGAACTCTGCAAATTATAAGCAAAAAACTTGGCGAAATTTGGGACTGTTTTTATAAAAACCTTAATTTCTTTACGAGTATAAATGCTATCCCCATAAAAATGAACACAGTTTATTACAATAAGATACTAATTAAAAATCTCGAGTTTGAACGCTTTTGCTACATTAGTTTTTACAGGGTTATCCAAAAGATATTCGTTCTTTTCAATTTATTGGCGATCCCCTATGGGGTTTCGGGAAAAAAATCTTCGCGGAAATATGTGACCTATACTATACTGTTTACACACCTGCAGTTTCAGGTTGATTCCTTATGTATTTTTCTAGATATTTAATAAAACGACAAAAATCGCAAGTGATCGGTCACCTTTGGTCATATAGCGTAGCAAAAAGTAACGAAAACATAAAATACTTATCCAACCTCAGTCGTATTAGTTATATACTATAATATGCATTATACAACACAGTAGTAATATAACGTACATTTAAAACCTCACTAACAGGTATGAGCATCTCTAATCATAATAATTTTTATGACGTTTCTGCGTAACATGAATTCGTCTCTCTCTCTCTATTAAACCGTAAAAACATACACGCGAGAGACAAAGAATGTTAGGAGGTGGGATCAAAGAAGAATTTCAGTTTTACTAAATTTAGCGGGGTTTTGTTTTATTCAAATATCCACCACTATTTCCGATTAGTGATGTTCGCCTTAATTAATTTGTTATTAAATAATCTAAATAATATTATATTCGGAAACATTATTTTTTACCTGAATAAGAAAAATACGCTAAATTGGCAACACTCGAGATAAGAGAAGGGATTCGCATATCAATGAATTTGCGTCATAAGGCTCCTCATCAGTCAGTCTGGAAATTCCCCTATCGAATGTTAAACCTGTGGGCTTAGAATGCATCCGTATTTTTAAAATTCCTCCTCGGAAAATTTAAATGTTTAACTTTTGTTTTCTGTATGCTCTTCTTGAAGTATGTTTTTTTTTCTGTTTTATTGTACAAAATATTTTTAAATACATTTTTCGTTTTATTTAAAGTATTAAAACCTTACTTACAACTCGTAGGCTTCACTTAGATTTTAACGCTTAAAATATTAAATTAAATATATACTTTGGAAACGTTTTGGCGAAAAAAAAAAAAAAAAAAAAAAAAAAAAAAAAAAAAAGAAAAAAAAAAACATTCTTCAAGAAGAGCACGCAGAAGACAGAAGGTAAAAAATTTAATTTTCTCAGGAGAAATTTGAAAAATACGAATGCATTCCAAGCCCATAGGTTTAGCATTAGAGAGGGGAATTTCCGACCTGACTGATAACAAGCCTTAAGCGTGATTTTTCCCCTCAAAGGATCGAAAATTTATCGCGTATTAAGCGGGATCGCGTATTAACCGTTCGCGTATTAAACGTGATATTTTTGCATTAGCATTATGGACGATATTTAAGGGATCGGAAAAAATCCGCGTATTAAGCGGGTTCCCGTATTAACTGAGAGCGTCTTAACCGTACTTTCTGCCTTTTAATGAATTTAAGATTTCTTTTGTGCATAAGCATTTTTTTTTTTAACGAAAGGGCGTTATAGATTAATGTCTCACTGTGCAGTAAAAGAAAGTCTTTCGTAATTTTGATCCATTTCTTTAATATTAAAGTTTTTAATATCAACCTATGAAAATCTTCTAATCTGATATATCTTTGGTAGATTACTTTTAATTTGAGTTTGTCAATTTAGTATAGAGAAAACAGATTTCAATTAGATTTCTAAACGTGAATGTGGCAATCATCAATCTTATTTTGTTTCATTTAAAGGATACTTAAATATTTTATATATTTTAAGAAATAGTAGTTTTAAACCAGCAGCTTTCCTTTAGCACATGAGAAAATAAATCGCAGAAATAGGTATGGCTGTATGAATTAGGCTGATTAAAATATGAATATTATTACTATACTATTAACTTTATGCATGGCAATTTTTAACATTCAATTTCTTATTTTAAATTCTTGAAATTTCTCATATACCTAAAAGTGGAAAAACAGTGATTTAAAATTCACCGCTTTGCCAGAAAAGGTTTTATTGACTAACTCATTTAGACTACTCTGTTTAATGAATTAGTCGAAAATAAGCAGCCCTGTAAAAGTAGCTTTATTTAATGGAACATTAGTAGCAATTATGATTTTAAATTATCTAAGAACTGCAATTTTCTTCTTATGAAAATATCGAAGGAAAATTTTAACTGATTAATAATTAATAGCTTGAAAACTTGAAGCAGTGGGAAAAGAATACGAAGTATTTTCTTAGTAAAATTTTGTTTGATGTATCTTGTGTAATTTTAAAACCACCAAAAAAATTTCTCCCGAAAATGGTTGCAGGATTTTATAGTAACTAACATAAAGAATACAGCAGCGCTTACAGCGTCGTTTAAAAATCGCAATAAAACATAAGATAATCGATTTTTCAGTTATTTATTACTATTTCTATATATATATATATATATTTAATTTCGACTTCAAAAATTAAAGTAAAAAATTAATTTTGCCTGTTTTTATTTTAATGAATTCTCTGCTTGAAAGGTGACAGTATTACATCACAAGTTTTCAGAACGTTAGATTAATTTTGAACGGATCAAAGTTATATTCGAACCAAACCCAATAGATTTATAATTTCATAGATCTATTAATCGATCCAAATATACACAAATGATTTTCGTCAACCAGCACCCGACCCGAACATTATGTTCTTTAATCCGAAAATGATAAAACAAGGAAGAAGACTTTAAAGAGCATACTCAGAATATTTTGAAAAAAAAAAAAAATCTGATAATTCTCTATCAATGTACCCAATGTAAGATCTGTGCAATTTAGCTGCAGAATCTCAAAAGAAAATCTGTAAAAAAACCAATAAACTATTAAATTTTTACACCAAAAGTGATTTGGCGAAGAAGACTGGTACACGCCAAATCCACATGACTGAATTAAAATTTAAATATTGAAATAGTTTTCTGCTTTTTTGTATCGTTATACTCTAATGCATGCAAGTTGTGTGCATTTCAGTTATTCAATTTCATGATTGAAACACTTTAATGCGTATATAGGGTGCCGACTCTCAACGGTATCCAATGCGAATTCCTAAACCGTTAGTCATAGACATATAGTTCCAATTACAAAAATGTTTGAAATGAGGTAAAGAAATATTTAAAAAGAGATTTGGTCGACAGGGTGTCGACTCTCAACGGTGTCCAATGCTAATTCCTAAACCGTTAGTCATAGACATATAGTTCCAATTACAAAAATGTTTGAAATGAGGTAAAGAAATATTTAAAAAGAGATTTGGGTCGACAGGGTGTCGACTCTCAACGGTGTCCAATGCTAATTCCTAAACCGTTAGTCATAGACATATAGTTCCAATAACAAAATTGTTTGAAATGAGGTAAATAAATATTTAAAAAGAGATTTGGGTCGACAGGGTGTCGACTCTCAACGGTGTCCAATGCTAATTCCTAAACCGTTAGTCATAGACATATAGTTCCAATTACAAAAATGTTTGAAATGAGGTAAATAAATATTTAAAAAGAGATTTGGGTCTACAGGGTGTCGACTCTCAACGGTGTCCAATGCTAATTCCTAAACCGTTAGTCATAGACATATAGTTAAATTACAAAAATGTTTGAAATGAGGTAAAGAAATATTTAAAAAGAGATTTGGGTCGACAGGGTGTCGACTCTCAACGGTGTCCAATGCTAATTCCTAAACCGTTAGTCATAGACATATAGTTCCAATTACAAAAATGTTTGAAATGAGGTAAAGAAATATTTAAAAAGAGATTTGGGTCGACAGGGTGTCGACTCTCAACGGTGTCCAATGCTAATTCCTAAACCGTTAGTCATAGACATATAGTTCCAATAACAAAATTGTTTGAAATGAGGTAAATAAATATTTAAAAAGAGATTTGGGTCGACAGGGTGTCGACTCTCAACGGTGTCCAATGCTAATTCCTAAACCGTTAGTCATAGACATATAGTTCCAATTACAAAAATGTTTGAAATGAGGTAAAGAAATATTTAAAAAGAGATTTGGGTCGACAGGGTGTCGACTCTCAACGGTGTCCAATGCTAATTCCTAAACCGTTAGTCATAGACATATAGTTCCAATTACAAAAATGTTTGAAATGAGGTAAAGAAATATTTATAAAGAGATTTGGATCGACAGGGTGTCGACTCTCAACGGTGTCCAATGCTAATTCCTAAACCGTTAGTCATACACATATAGTTCCAATTACAAAAATGTTTGAAATGAGGCAAAGAAATATTTAAAAAGAGATTTGGGTCGACAGGGTGTCGACTCTCAACGGTGTCCAATGCTAATTCCTAAACCGTTAGTCATAGACATATAGTTCCAATAACAAAATTGTTTGAAATGAGGTAAATAAATATTTAAAAAGAGATTTGGGTCTACAGGGTGTCGACTCTCAACGGTGTCCAATGCTAATTCCTAAACCGTTAGTCATAGACATATAGTTAAATTACAAAAATGTTTGAAATGAGGTAAAGAAATATTTAAAAAGAGTTTTGGGTCGACAGGGTGTCGACTCTCAACGGTGTCCAATGCTAATTCCTAAACCGTTAGTCATAGACATATAGTTCCAATTACAAAAATGTTTGAAATGAGGTAAAGAAATATTTAAAAAGAGATTTGGGTCGACAGGGTGTCGACTCTCAACGGTGTCCAATGCTAATTCCTAAACCGTTAGTCATAGACATATAGTTCCAATAACAAAATGGTTTGAAATGAGGTAAATAAATATTTAAAAAGAGATTTGGGTCGACAGGGTGTCGACTCTCAACGGTGTCCAATGCTAATTCCTAAACCGTTAGTCATAGACATATAGTTCCAATTACAAAAATGTTTGAAATGAGGCAAATAAATATTTAAAAAGAGATTTGGGTCGACAGGGTGTCGACTCTCAACGGTGTCCAATGCTAATTCCTAAACCGTTAGTCATAGACATATAGTTCCAATTACAAAATTGTTTGAAATGAGGTAAATAAATATTTAAAAAGAGATTTGGGTCGACAGGGTGTCGACTCTCAACGGTGTCCAATGCTAATTCCTAAACCGTTAGTCATAGACATATAGTTCCAATAACAAAATTGTTTGAAATGAGGTAAATAAATATTTAAAAAGAGATTTGGGTCTTCAGGGTGTCGACTCTCAACGGTGTCCAATGCTAATTCCTAAACCGTTAGTCATAGACATATAGTTCCAATTACAAAAATGTTTGAAATGAGGTAAAGAAATATTTAAAAAGAGATTTGGGTCGACAGGGTGTCGACTCTCAACGGTGTCCAATGCTAATTCCTAAACCGTTAGTCATAGACATATAGTTCCAATAACAAAATTGTTTGAAATGAGGTAAATAAATATTTAAAAAGAGATTTGGGTCGACAGGGTGTCGACTCTCAACGGTGTCCAATGCTAATTCCTAAACCGTTAGTCATAGACATATAGTTCCAATTACAAAAATGTTTGAAATGAGGCAAAGAAATATTTAAAAAGAGATTTGGGTCGACAGGGTGTCGACTCTCAACGGTGTCCAATGCTAATTCCTAAACCGTTAGTCATAGACATATAGTTCCAATTACAAAATTGTTTGAAATGAGGTAAATAAATATTTAAAAAGAGATTTGGGTCGACAGGGTGTCGACTCTCAACGGTGTCCAATGCTAATTCCTAAACCGTTAGTCATAGACATATAGTTCCAATAACAAAATTGTTTGAAATGAGGTAAATAAATATTTAAAAAGAGATTTGGGTCGACAGGGTGTCGACTCTCAACGGTGTCCAATGCTAATTCCTAAACCGTTAGTCATAGACATATAGTTCCAATAACAAAATTGTTTGAAATGAGGTAAATAAATATTTAAAAAGAGATTTGGGTCTACAGGGTGTCGACTCTCAACGGTGTCCAATGCTAATTCCTAAACCGTTAGTCATAGACATATAGTTAAATTACAAAAATGTTTGAAATGAGGTAAAGAAATATTTAAAAAGAGATTTGGGTCGACAGGGTGTCGACTCTCAACGGTGTCCAATGCTAATTCCTAAACCGTTAGTCATAGACATATAGTTCCAATTACAAAAATGTTTGAAATGAGGTAAAGAAATATTTAAAAAGAGATTTGGGTCGACAGGGTGTCGACTCTCAACGGTGTCCAATGCTAATTCCTAAACCGTTAGTCATAGACATATAGTTCCAATAACAAAATTGTTTGAAATGAGGTAAATAAATATTTAAAAAGAGATTTGGGTCGACAGGGTGTCGACTCTCAACGGTGTCCAATGCTAATTCCTAAACCGTTAGTCATAGACATATAGTTCCAATTACAAAAATGTTTGAAATGAGGTAAAGAAATATTTAAAAAGAGATTTGGGTCGACAGGGTGTCGACTCTCAACGGTGTCCAATGCTAATTCCTAAACCGTTAGTCATAGACATATAGTTCCAATTACAAAAATGTTTGAAATGAGGTAAAGAAATATTTATAAAGAGATTTGGATCGACAGGGTGTCGACTCTCAACGGTGTCCAATGCTAATTCCTAAACCGTTAGTCATACACATATAGTTCCAATTACAAAAATGTTTGAAATGAGGCAAAGAAATATTTAAAAAGAGATTTGGGTCGACAGGGTGTCGACTCTCAACGGTGTCCAATGCTAATTCCTAAACCTTTAGTCATAGACATATAGTTCCAATAACAAAATTGTTTGAAATGAGGTAAATAAATATTTAAAAAGAGATTTGGGTCTACAGGGTGTCGACTCTCAACGGTGTCCAATGCTAATTCCTAAACCGTTAGTCATAGACATATAGTTAAATTACAAAAATGTTTGAAATGAGGTAAAGAAATATTTAAAAAGAGATTTGGGTCGACAGGGTGTCGACTCTCAACGGTGTCCAATGCTAATTCCTAAACCGTTAGTCATAGACATATAGTTCCAATTACAAAAATGTTTGAAATGAGGCAAAGAAATATTTAAAAAGAGATTTGGGTCGACAGGGTGTCGACTCTCAACGGTGTCCAATGCTAATTCCTAAACCGTTAGTCATAGACATATAGTTCCAATAACAAAATTGTTTGAAATGAGGTAAATAAATATTTAAAAAGAGATTTGGGTCTACAGGGTGTCGACTCTCAACGGTGTCCAATGCTAATTCCTAAACCGTTAGTCATAGACATATAGTTAAATTACAAAAATGTTTGAAATGAGGTAAAGAAATATTTAAAAAGAGTTTTGGGTCGACAGGGTGTCGACTCTCAACGGTGTCCAATGCTAATTCCTAAACCGTTAGTCATAGACATATAGTTCCAATTACAAAAATGTTTGAAATGAGGTAAAGAAATATTTAAAAAGAGATTTGGGTCGACAGGGTGTCGACTCTCAACGGTGTCCAATGCTAATTCCTAAACCGTTAGTCATAGACATATAGTTCCAATAACAAAATGGTTTGAAATGAGGTAAATAAATATTTAAAAAGAGATTTGGGTCGACAGGGTGTCGACTCTCAACGGTGTCCAATGCTAATTCCTAAACCGTTAGTCATAGACATATAGTTCCAATTACAAAAATGTTTGAAATGCGGCAAATAAATATTTAAAAAGAGATTTGGGTCGACAGGGTGTCGACTCTCAACGGTGTCCAATGCTAATTCCTAAACCGTTAGTCATAGACATATAGTTCCAATTACAAAATTGTTTGAAATGAGGTAAATAAATATTTAAAAAGAGATTTGGGTCGACAGGGTGTCGACTCTCAACGGTGTCCAATGCTAATTCCTAAACCGTTAGTCATAGACATATAGTTCCAATAACAAAATTGTTTGAAATGAGGTAAATAAATATTTAAAAAGAGATTTGGGTCGACAGGGTGTCGACTCTCAACGGTGTCCAATGCTAATTCCTAAACCGTTAGTCATAGACATATAGTTCCAATTACAAAAATGTTTGAAATGAGGTAAAGAAATATTTAAAAAGAGATTTGGGTCGACAGGGTGTCGACTCTCAACGGTGTCCAATGCTAATTCCTAAACCGTTAGTCATAGACATATAGTTCCAATAACAAAATTGTTTGAAATGAGGTAAATAAATATTTAAAAAGAGATTTGGGTCGACAGGGTGTCGACTCTCAACGGTGTCCAATGCTAATTCCTAAACCGTTAGTCATAGACATATAGTTCCAATTACAAAAATGTTTGAAATGAGGCAAAGAAATATTTAAAAAGAGATTTGGGTCGACAGGGTGTCGACTCTCAACGGTGTCCAATGCTAATTCCTAAACCGTTAGTCATAGACATATAGTTCCAATTACAAAATTGTTTGAAATGAGGTAAATAAATATTTAAAAAGAGATTTGGGTCGACAGGGTGTCGACTCTCAACGGTGTCCAATGCTAATTCCTAAACCGTTAGTCATAGACATATAGTTCCAATGACAAAATTGTTTGAAATGAGGTAAATAAATATTTAAAAAGAGATTTGGGTCGACAGGGTGTCGACTCTCAACGGTGTCCAATGCTAATTCCTAAACCGTTAGTCATAGACATATAGTTCCAATAACAAAATTGTTTGAAATGAGGTAAATAAATATTTAAAAAGAGATTTGGGTCTACAGGGTGTCGACTCTCAACGGTGTCCAATGCTAATTCCTAAACCGTTAGTCATAGACATATAGTTAAATTACAAAAATGTTTGAAATGAGGTAAAGAAATATTTAAAAAGAGATTTGGGTCGACAGGGTGTCGACTCTGAACGGTGTCCAATGCTAATTCCTAAACCGTTAGTCATAGACATATAGTTCCAATAACAAAAATGTTTGAAATGAGGTAAAGAAATATTTAAAAAGAGATTTGGGTCGACAGGGTGTCGACTCTCAACGGTGTCCAATGCTAATTCCTAAACCGTTAGTCATAGACATATAGTTCCAATAACAAAATTGTTTGAAATGAGGTAAATAAATATTTAAAAAGAGATTTGGGTCGACAGGGTGTCGACTCTCAACGGTGTCCAATGCTAATTCCTAAACCGTTAGTCATAGACATATAGTTCCAATTACAAAAATGTTTGAAATGAGGTAAAGAAATATTTAAAAAGAGATTTGGGTCGACAGGGTGTCGACTCTCAACGGTGTCCAATGCTAATTCCTAAACCGTTAGTCATAGACATATAGTTCCAATTACAAAAATGTTTGAAATGAGGTAAAGAAATATTTATAAAGAGATTTGGATCGACAGGGTGTCGACTCTCAACGGTGTCCAATGCTAATTCCTAAACCGTTAGTCATACACATATAGTTCCAATTACAAAAATGTTTGAAATGAGGCAAAGAAATATTTAAAAAGAGATTTGGGTCGACAGGGTGTCGACTCTCAACGGTGTCCAATGCTAATTCCTAAACCGTTAGTCATAGACATATAGTTCCAAAAACAAAATTGTTTGAAATGAGGTAAATAAATATTTAAAAAGAGATTTGGGTCTACAGGGTGTCGACTCTCAACGGTGTCCAATGCTAATTCCTAAACCGTTAGTCATAGACATATAGTTAAATTACAAAAATGTTTGAAATGAGGTAAAGAAATATTTAAAAAGAGATTTGGTTCGACAGGGTGTCGACTCTCAACGGTGTCCAATGCTAATTCCTAAACCGTTAGTCATAGACATATAGTTCCAATTACAAAAATGTTTGAAATGAGGTAAAGAAATATTTAAAAAGAGATTTGGGTCGACAGGGTGTCGACTCTCAACGGTGTCCAATGCTAATTCCTAAACCGTTAGTCATAGGCATATAGTTACAATTACAAAAATGTTTGAAAAGGGGTAAATAAATATTTAAAAAGAGATTTGGGTCAATAAAAACATTTCTTAAAAAATTACGAAATTTAAATTTTTTATACGGTCCGCCGGTCTTATAAGTTACATTTAGTAAACTTTTCCTATTACACCGACAAGTAAGACAAAAAAGTCCTTTCATATAACACTAAAATTGACTGAGTTATGAAACTTTAAAAATGCATGACTTATACCACTTTTCTGCATTTGAACGCATATGAGTTCGCCCATGCTTTGAGGGGTCATATACCAAGTGCTTAAAGTATACGAAGAGCTTATTTCATGAGTACCTGCTCTTTGAAAAAAATCGTACAAGTATTACGATTGAGTTAATTTTTATTAAGTTTAAGATTGTTTAAAATAATGGCATTTTAACGTAAGTATTATTTTGCAAGGATTTGAGACTGTTTCTTTTCGTGATTTCTTTTAACAAAAATATGTTACTTTTATAAGTTTTTATTTAACTTCAACGATGTGTATGCGTATTCAAAATTTGTACTCGAATTTTAACTCACTTTCAAATATCGGACCGAGCTTAAATTTTACATACTGACGTAAATCCGATGAGAATCTAATATTATTATGATTTTCGGTGGTTACCATTTTAAAGGATAACACACAAAATTTCGGATAGATTACCGCCAAGAAGTGAACAAGTTTCCAAAGTACAAGACTACAATGGTTGTGTTTTTTAAATTTTGTGTATTTTTTAGCACGGAATCCGAAAATTATCTTAATTTTTATCCATCATGTCAGGATTTTTCGCAAATCATAAATTGTCAAAGTTAAACAAGTGGGTAAATGTGATCACAGATCGAACAGAGGGTTTCGTTTAATATTCCTTTAAAACACTTTATCCTTTTGCGAAATCTGTTAGTTCCACATTTCGCAACCAGGGGGCGCATTCTATTCTACACAAACCTCTATCCAAAGGAAACTCCGTTTTACAACCTATCCGTAGGTATATTAGTCGAGGGGATCGGGTCTATAGCACCCGAGATAGGTAGGCGCTCCAGGAAATTGCACGGAACATTCTTTTATAAGCCTTTTATTATGTGTTATGAACTATGTCAAAGTTTCCAGCAGATCGACTTGTTAGATTTCATAATTTTAACAAAATTGCGTTATGTTAGTTGCAAATTCCACCACCAGAGGGCGCACACTATTCATAACAAAAGTGTATCAGATCGAAACTCTGTTAAACAACCTATCAGTGGATGTGTTACTCGAGTTGGTGGCGGCCTTAAGCGAGAAATTAAGAAATTTGCTGAAAGTACCATTCGGAAATAGTGGTAACTAAAATTTTGACATTTTAAAATTTCATAAGCAGAAGTGTCTGAATATATCATAGTCCTCAAAAAACGACATCTAAAAAGGTCGTAAACGCTAATTTAAAAAAAATAAATCCAGCGCCCCTCCCCCGCCCTCCCTTAACAGGAAATTGCATGCACCATTATTTTATAAGCTTTTTATTATGTGTCATGAAGTATTTTAAAGTTGCAAACGGATCGCCTTGTTATATTTCCTAATTCTATCAAAATCGCGTTACGTTAGTTCCGCATTCCACCACCAGGGGGCGCACTCTATTCTTAACAAAAGCATATCTGAACGAAACTCCTTTGCGCAATCTCTCCGTAGATACATGGTCGGGAGGGTGGCGGTGCGGTCTTAACCAAGAATTTAAAACATTTTCTGCGATAACAAACGCTAAGATTTAATAAATAAATCTAGCCCCCCCCCCCCTCTCTACTCCTCGAAATATCACACTCCATTCTTTTTTACACTTTTTCTTATGTGTTATAAAGTATCTTAAAGTTTCGAACACATCGAGTGGCGGTCTTAACCAATAATTTAAGATATTTCCTGAAATTGCTATTCGGAAATAGTGGGATGAACACTTATAAACCTATAAACTTTTTCATATTGAATTATAAATACTTATCTCATAGAGCGCCGTCGAAACACCCCACGCAAATTGTTAGATTTCCTAATTTAAATGAAATCTCCGTTAAAAAAGTACGTGCCTCCATCTTAATCTGGCATTTGATGGAAATAAAAGGAATTAATAAAATAATAATTAATATCTCAGCTCGTAATGAAGCTATCTCTTCGAACCGGGTATGTATGAAATCTGCGAGAAATTTCCAGCCCGGATGTCAAAAAATTTAATATTTCAAAAGCTTAAATTTCGTATTAGACTTTCCTCCCCTTAAATTTCTCCCGCGCCGATATGTCTGAGAGACGACGACAGCTGCCTTCCGGTGAATGGAAATCTGTTTTCACTGTCTTTCCAAACACAGAAATTAAATTTTTATCGATCGATTTTTAGTGGATTTTTTGCGTTCTATCCTACGCAGAAATTTGAAATTTATACCAAAATAAAGTAGAATTTTTTCCGCGTATTTTTACACCTGTTACGAATTTGTACGACCGATTCTTCGGCAGATCCGATTTTGCTTTTTAAAGGTCCACTTCAGTTATTGCTTAAATTACTCCGTGGTAACCCTGCACCGGCTAATTTGACGGAGCATCCGCCGAATTTACTGGCAATCCTTAGAAGAAACTGAGGAGGATTTCGATAACGTGTATTCGCACCTGCATTCAAAAGGTTGATTGGTTAATTTTAGAATTTAATTAGCCCGTAATTAGGTTAATTACCAACTTTTTCAAAATTTTATGATTTGTTGTTTGATGTGTGGTGTTCATCTATAAGTATGCAAAATTTCAAGTCTCCAACATGTATAGTTTCTGAGAACGGGCTCTGTGACGGACAGACAGACAGAGGAGCGAGACGAATAGGGTTTCGTCAGATGAATGAAACCCTAAAAATAACAAAAATCGGATACCATAAAATTGAGAATATGGCTGTGTTTTTTAACTTCTGATAATTCATTTTTATGTTCTTTTTAGCACTGAATCTGATAATAACCTTTATTTTTAAAGATCACGTTAGAATTTTTTTGCAAATCGTAAATGTCAAAGTTAAAATATAGCGAAAATCTGATACTATAAAACAGATGTAAAACATTTTTATTTAATTTTATTTTATTTAATTCAATAATTTTTTTAATTTTTTGACTTATACTGGGATTCTTACTGCTAAACAGCTGAGGGGGGTCTGATGAGGTGGGGGAGGAGGTTCAATTTTAACTTTGAAATTTACAATTTGCGAAAAATCCTGACGTGATGGTTAAAAATGAAGGTCATTTTCGGATTTAGCGGTAAAAAATACATAAAAATCAATTATCAAAAGATAAAAACAAAACAATCGCATCTATTTCGTAGGAACAAATTTTCGCTATTTTTTCTTTTTTTAGCTTTAAAATTTACGATTTGCAAAAAATATTTACGTGATGGTAAAAAATAAAGGTCAATTTCGGATTCAGCGGTACAGAATACATAAGAATTAATTATCAAAAGCTAAAAAACAACATAACCCAACTTTTGCAGGCTAGTGTAATCTAATAACATTTTAAAATATGTATCATTTTGTAAAGAATTGAGGCCACTGTTGAATTTCATCATTTTATTTAACAAAAATTCTGTTTTTTCTTCTTCTTATATGTTTATTACAAATTGTATATTTTGCATTAATATGTAAGAATGATTAAATATTTCAAATCTACATTGCAATGTTAATTTTACTCTCACCCATTTTCTTCTGACGAAATTATACTTTTACTAAACGTGTGAATGACCTCTAATTTCCAGCAAAAAATATGCTCCAACTTTAAACAGCTATTACTCGGTCAATTTTCATTGTAGAATAACTGAACTTTTTTGTCTAATTTGTCAGTGTAACAGGAAAATTTTACTAAATATAACTTATAGTACCAGGGAACCGTATAAAAATTAAATTTTCGAAATTTTTTAAGAAATGTTTTTATTGACCCAAATCGCTTTTAAAATATTTCTTTACCTCATTTGAAACATTTTTGTAACTTGAACTATATGTTTATGGCTAACGGTTTAGGAATTAGCCATTGGACACCGTTGAGAGTGGACACTGTGTATAATATTTTTGTTTATCGCAAGCTGCAAATACTTATTTTAAAGTGTAGTAGTCAAGTTAACATTTTAGACTTATTAATCGATATGAAAAATTAAATCGTTATATATTTGAGAATAAACATGTATAATATCATCTGAATTTTATTTAATATACAGAAACAAGATGATAGTGACAAATGCTACGGAAGAGAAAACTGAATTAAAAAAACTGTACTTTAACCGAAATTTAAAAATGATATGAATGTGCAAGTTAGGTTAAATTGCTTGATGAATATGAAGAAGTTTCCGATATTATATTTCCTTTATCAAACGAAGTAACTGATTAAGGAAACTATTATAAAATACCAATGATTTCCATTTATACCATCAATACCATTTAAATGGACGTGTACAACATCATGCTGAGTTTATTTAAAAAATAAGTGACAAATGTTACGGAAGAGGAAACTGAATTAACACTAGAACGGCCATAAGCGGTCATTTTGATCGGTACCAAATAAAAATATTTCTATTTGAATCAGAAATTTCTTTCTAAAATAAGTTCAATATGTACCACGGAGAAATAAGTTAAGCAGTTTTAAATAAAATGTCTGGTGTAAAATATTTTTACAGTACTTGAGTGAAATGTCCGGTCGTTCTAGGGTTAAAAAACTACTTTGCCAAACTTTTAAAAAGATATGAATGTGCAAGTGAGGTTAATAAAATATTATTTTGTATTTATATGCAACAACAGGTGTTGTTTGCATATTTTTTTCTTCATTATTTATGACCCTCTTGTTCTTTAGAATCATATTAAGTTTACGGCGGGAGAGGGAAGCTTATATTGTGAATTCCATGAAATTTTAAAGTAAAATTAATGAAAAATATTATTTTAAATTTGTTTAAATATACTGTTTTGTTTGGCACAGAGATTTTTATTTACTGTTTGATTGTTATTTTATTATTGTTTAGCCCTCTATTTCAAGGTTTATTTTAAAGTTTTTGTTTCGCGTTGAGTAAATTTATCCTCTTAAAAAAAAATGAAATTTGAATAAAACTTTTTTTTCACCAATTTAGATTTTGTTCTAACAGGTATAATAAAGTTGTTTAACTCTTAGACTCCCAGTGGGACACTATGTCTCAGTGCAACTTCAAAAATTACTACTGGACACAGCAGTCCCTAAAACGCTTGGAAAACCATGTCTGCTTGTCCCACTGGTCTCTCACGTTCCTTTGGGATCGTATTTGGGACCAGTTCTGTGACTTTTAGACCTTATTAAAACACTGTGCTAAATTTGATTTTAAATATCCCACAATGAAAAAATTGGTAGTCAAGGGGTTAAGTTCAACAAATCGAAAATATTTTTATACTTGATAAAACTGAAAATATAAAAAATGTATTTATTTAAGTTAAACTTATTTAAACTAGTTCAGCGTGTAGTAAAGGTGCTTAAGCGAATAGGGTGACTGCTCCAGTAGTTGATACCCCTCCAGTAGTTGATCAAATTTTTGAAATATTGAAACATTTCAGGCGGAAATGAGTGTTACACGTGGCACTAGACATAATATTGTTGTTTGAATGTTGGAGCATCTGTTGTCACATTGTTGTCAATTGCCTGCTGTAAGAGAAGCCATTTTATGAATTTTTTTATTAGAAAATGTAAAAATTTAGTTTTTGATTAGTAAGAGACCATTACACTAAGTTAAAATAATCCACTTCTTTCTATCTTGCTTATTTCAAATAATAGTTTTATATGAATTATTGTTAATCACCGCTTAAGCATGATATTTTAAAGATTAATTTTTAAATTTTTGACTGATTTCTTCGATTGATCAACTACTGGGTAAATGGCAATTAAAGAAACTATTTACTTATAATTTTGTTGCTATTTAACTTCAGAAGATTTAATTTTTGATCATTATAGGGCATTCTTTAAGGGTGGTAGCAATCATGTTAGTTCTGAAATTTAAAAGGAAGGAAATATTATAAAAACCCCGTAGCACCGACCTTATTTTATCAACTACTGGCTCCGTCACCCTATTACCTAACGCGCGGAAGGAAAGTTTAACATTCACAAAAGAGTATATTTTCTATATTGAAGTGTGTTTCCATTTTCTTTTTTGTGTTATTTTTCTTAATTCAATTCAAGGGCGTATGCTCCCCTACTTCGCTCTCTCATGCTTAGAATTAGAGTCGCTTAAACGTTTCATATTTTTAATTCTATATACTCTTACAAACAAAATTAATATTTTATATCAGGTTAAATAAATTATTTTTCTTTGCGTGTATGTTGTTTCCGTTTATGCTATTCATATTGCATCCTATAGTTTACTCCACCCCCCGTTTCACGCGTTATTGAAAGTTGGAATGCAATTAATCCAACCCATGAAACTGAAGACCAATAAGGACAAAACATGTTTTTTTTAAATAAATTTAATTGTGTCGTCAATCAGCTACAAATAGCCACATAACGAGGTTTTCATCATTTTTTTACGGACGTACAATTGAGATCCAGCAGAAATGTTTTCATAAACAGGTATACCAACATGAGAAGAACATTAACAATAAACAGATTGTCCCAAAAAGGAGTACCTATTTTAAAAAATGAATAAGAAATAAACGAATAGAGTTATTAAAAAAATTCTTGCAGGAAACGGATGTGTGAAGTCTGGAATTTCGTTTAGAACACTTTATTATGATAGTTCAAAAGCTGACCGACAGATGGTGCTATAACACATTTTTGTGGCTATATGAACAAAAGTAGCATGCATGAAGACCAGACAGAAATAGACGTGGTCAGTGAAATTTCAGTAATAGCCAACCATTTCAAGGGAAACAGTAGTTGTCGTTGCGTAAATTCTTCAAAATGGTGTATTCGTTAAAAGAGAGAATTTTCATTGTTTTAGAATATCACCGATTGGCTGAAAGTTTCACATCAACAAGAAGGCGCTTCGAGAAAAGATTTAATGTAAAGAAAGTTTCGCAGCAGAAGGCAATAAAGAAGTTATGGGAAAAGTTTCAGCGAACTGGTAATGTTGCGGATGGATTGACGGGGACTATTGGATGACATCGGACGTCAAGAACAACAGCAAATGTTGAGGTTGTTCAGAATACCATTGCACGCACTCCTAAAACCTCTGTTCGCAAAACTGCAGCTGCCTGTGGGATAAGCAAAACAAGAACACAGAATTCTGAGAATATCCTCTGGAAATGTTTCCATACAAATTGCAAACGCAGCAGCCACTACAGGGTACTTCCATTGATGGAAGAATCGATTTTGCAAACAAAATGCTGCAAATGATTGATGGTGACGATATTTAAGCAAGCCAAATATGGTTTTTCTGGCGAAGCACATTTTTACCTGAATGGCTTCGTCAATAAACAGAATTGGCGAATCAGGGGTTCTGAAAACCCTCATATGTGTGTTCCACGATCGTTGTATGAAAAAAAAAAAAAAAAAAAAAATACTGCATGGGCAGCTTTATCCAGCAGTGGCATTATTGGACCCATTTTTCTACAGGAGACAGTGAATGTCAGTCGTTACGCTGAAATATTGCATGAATTTGTGGCCATCTATAATGCCTTGGAAGATGTACCCAAAACATCCTGGTTCATGCAAGATGGCGCAAGGCCTCATCGATCATCTGAGGTTTTCACTCTTCTTGAGGAATACTTTGACAACCGCGTGATTGCCTTAGATCCCCTGAAATTAACCGGCAAGTGTATGAATTGGCCACCTTACTCACCAGATTTAAATCTGTGTGATTTTTTTACTTTGGGACCATCTGAAGGATGTGGCTTACTGCCAAAATCCCACTTCGCTAGCTGAGCTCCAGCGATTAATCTCTCAAGAGTGTGCAGCCATTTCCGTACAGATGTTGCAGAAGGTGTGTGCTAATATCATTCTAGGACTCCGACATGTTATTGTGATGAATGGGGGGGGGGGGGATATTGAAAATATTGTCATTTAATTTTCAACTATTACTGATGAATGTAATAGTCGCAGCGTCATCTGTCGGTAAGATTTTGAACTAACATAATAAAGTAATCTAAACAAAATTCCAATCTTCACATATCCGCTTCATGCAAGAATTTTTTTTAACCCATATTGAACCGCTGTCCTATAAATAGGACAGCTAATAAAACATTTTTTAAAATAAAATTCGTTTTTTTAAAATTCGTTTTCGTAAAAAGATTTTTTGGATGCATTTTGTTATGACGTCTTTAAAATACATAAAAGTATAACATATAAACAAAAAAATAAGTAACCAATTAAAATTTAATTGAAAAAAATCTATTTAAAAAATCTTTTAGAAATTGTGACCTTATAATCTAGAATTTTACCGTTATTATTATCTTTTTATTGGAGAAATCATAGAGTATTTTTGTACAACATAAACAGTATTTTTAAAGTAAAATAAAATATTTGCTCATAAAATTAGTTTATGTATGCATTTTATATGTTCTTACTATGTGTCCTACTAATATGTCCTGTTTATAGGACAGCTAGTTACTTAAAAAATTAAAAACTTTTTTTCAAAATTTTGCTAGTATCTACTTAATTACACCCTATTAATGATATAATTGAAGTTAAAAAAATTTTAAAAAATATTTAATCGGTGTGATCCAACATGGGTTACTAAATCTATTCGTTTGTTTCTTATTCATTTTTAAAAATAGGTACTCCTTTTTGCGACACCCTGTATTTTTTCAAAATTTTTTGTGTATGCGTTTATAGAGACTTCTTTGTAAGCCCAACCGTAAGCAAAATTAATACTTTATTTAATCTTTTCAAGAGTACGTATTCTCGTTGCATCAAGTGTCGTGGAAGTGAGCTTCTTTTGAGAAAAAGTTTTACAGTTTTGCAACAGACTGCAATTTTTTGAATTTCTTCGCCCCTGCATGCTAACCACGTTGAATTTTCTTTTTCAAACCTTTCCAATAGGTAGCTTTAACTACCTGATAAACTTCCAAGTACAATGTACAGCCATGGATTATATCGGGTCGATCGGAAAGTCGTGTCGCGTTGGGAAAATCAATTCGTACCGGAAAATTCTGCCCGGTAATTATTAGACATTAGATATTGGAATCAATGTCTAATAATTAAATGATAGAATTTTCCAGTACGAATTGGTTTTCCCAGCATGACACGACTTTCAGACCGACCCAATAAAAAGTTTACACCATACCCATACTAACTCTGCTGCAAATCATTGTACAGAAATGTGCCTGGTACTAATCGATTAGTATTAACGTTTACTAACTTACGTTATACACAGATTTTCTTTAGGGATAATCTACATATAGATTGCACCAAATTTTAAATTTTTCAATACTGACGGTTAATTTTGGCACCATATTTGGATTTTTTAAGCATCTAGAATTCGATGTCTGTTAAAAAAAATCATAGGGTAGAATTCATAGTTTTTGAAAATTAATTTCATAAAATATATATTTTCAAATTTAATGTTCGAGAAAAATATGATTTGTAACCTATGATTAAAAAAAAAAAAAAAAAAAAAAGATTTCTAGAAGCTTCAAATATGCACGTCCAAATTTGCAGCTTATTCCGCCAAGTAGTTTTGGAGTTATACTTAAAAGATTGCAATTTGCTTTGAAACGATTAAAAACGAACATTAAGAATTATGGACTTTAAGCCCTTTATCTACTGACGGTACTTATAAGTACCATTAAAATAACTTGTTATAAAATTCATTTAATACATCGATTAGTAGTAAAAACACAGTTTAGAATGAGTTATAGATGCAATACTTTATCTTGTTCCAAAAGCATTATTGGTTACTCAAAACAAAAATATTTTTAAATGGATGATTTATTTTGCCCTTGCATCTTTTCAGATTTCTTGGCGTTGGTGGTGGGGGGGAGGTTCAGTTCGGAAATATTTCTATATTTAGATTGTAAGAACATTATATTTGTACATTTCCTAATTCTACAAAATACTAAGAAAAATATTTAAAATATAAGATTTGAGTGGGGTTATAAATATCGTACAAAATCCCCATAATTTCAAATATAATTAATCCTTTTAAATCCTTCAATCTTTCTAAAATCCTTCTAAAATTTATTATATTATTATGTAAATCTTCTAATGTAGTTTCAAAAATTCCCGAAAAATACTTTAGAAGATAAAATTTTCATGAATTCATAATTCAGTACATAAAGAGTTAAACCTGTATAATTCCTAGAACACAAGACCGAATGACTTACCGTTAGGTATCCGATGGTACAATTTACTGAAAAATCCAGATATTGTCTTAAAATTAGGTGTTAGTATTGAAAATTTCAAAGTTTGGTACAATTTCTATGTGCAGGCGATTCCCTAAGCAAAATTTAGGTAGAGCATTAATTAATAGACGTTATTATTAATCGATTGCTTTCAATCACATTTTTATAGGATGATTTACAGCAGAGTTAGTATGGGGTATATCCCCCCCCCCCTCCCACATGACTGTGCACAT
This sequence comes from Maratus speciosus, assembly GCA_963932465.1. Lineage (NCBI taxonomy): Eukaryota > Metazoa > Arthropoda > Arachnida > Araneae > Salticidae > Maratus > Maratus speciosus. The sequence goes on from OZ010791.1 coordinate 388,379,605, forward strand.
AGCTTGGCAGCTATAGATACTCTTTTTTACTCTTCATATATAGTAAAGTATGAAAACGTATACAGTAAACTCCCGATTATCCGCGAGTCTAAATTTCTTTCTTTTTTTTCTTTCCCAACCGTGAAATGGAGCTTATGTCTGCGATGAGTTTTCGACCCTTTTTATTAAATATAAATTCCATTTGAAAATGTGGAACAGTCACGTGCACAAAGCAGAGCAAATGACGTCTGAAAATTTACCCCAGAAAGCTGTATTGCTAATTGACAACGCCCCATCTCACCCTGGAGAATTACAATTGAAATCGGCGAGAGCAGATTTTCTATTATTTTTCAGTTCCTTTAAAATATTCAGTTCACATATGTGCCTTTTTTTTTTACAACAAGATTAGACATGATCTTTTAAATTTCCCCCCTCCCACTCTTAATCTTCAAATATTTTCACATGTGGTGTTGTAGTTGATCCTGCAATTTGAGAGAAGTAATTTCTGCCCGACGGCTTATTATACTCAAAGAGAATATACGATTTACTTATATTGTGAAATATTGCTGTTGATGAAGTGTTTCACAAGACAAGTCTCCATTTTCTTCTTGTAATACAGGATGTAATAATTCTTGTAATAAAAGAATGTCCCAGCTGTAAATTTTAATAGTATCAGCTGTAAGCGTTGTGGGTGGTGGTTCATGGTCACAAATAAAGAGTATATCAAACAGTTTTAGATAAGCGAATGTGCGAGTACTGCTTTGTTATTGAGTCGCTTGCAGTGACATAAACGCAAAATGGCGACTTCTGAGTGTAAAGCGTTATAGCTGGGCTGAAGATTTAAAAGCCGTTAGAGTCATGCGATTTTTTTCTTTGTGCTTTTAAAACATCATGTCTACGTTCCACCGCTAGCTTATGATTTGCCAGAGCTGAGACACATAATTGAAGAAGCTATTGCTCCCATTACTCCGGACTTGCTAGCCGAAGTGTGAGAAGAATTGGACTTTAGGTTAGATGTGTGCTGTATAACTATCGGTGCACGTATTGAACATTTGTAAGAAAAATTAGATTAGTTTACCTTAAGTTTGATACATGATTTGTTGAAGATAGCTGAAATTAAACTATTATAATATACCATTGACACTCTGACATTTTTTTTATGAACACCCTATATTTTTACCTTCTGTTTTTTGATTTTTCTCCTCAATCTTTTTTTCAATCGGTGTATTTTGCAATATTGATGTGATTTTTTCTATTGTATTATAATTATTGGTTCATTTATATTTTCTTTGCAAAACATTTTATTATATACAGGGTGGTTATAAAAAAAAACTACCCCGATATGTGAGCCCATAGTCATCATACAGTTCACAGAAACTGAATGAAATTTTGGTTTAAAGTATCTTGAAGCATGCGCTCAAGAATCATATGAAAACAAGAGTTAAACTCTAACAGTTACGGTTATAGTGAAAAAATTTCGAAAATTTTAAATGGCAACACATACTGTTTTTTATTGGAATGCGATCTCCATGAAAAAGTATAGATAGCGTTGTAACGGTACCTGTAGCACGAAAATCACCGGCGCTAGGCAGATTAAGAAGAAAAGTGAAAACAACTGTGTCAACAACCAGTGAAAACAACCAGAGCACGACTTTCTTTTATAATGACATCACATTTCACACTGTGTCTATAAGTCATATGGTAGGATTTAAGCCGAGCCGAAGACACAGGGTCAGCCAGGTGGGGAGACCTACCATATGGCTTATAGACACAGTTAACTGTGTAAATATCATAATAAAGTTATCAATATTGTTTCTTATGGTACAGTGAAAGTTTGGTTTCGGAATGTTAAAACTGGATATTTCGGCATTAAGACCAATGTCAGACGGGGTAAGTATTATCCATTCACAATGCTAGCATTGTGAATGGATAATACTTAAGCAAAAAAGCAGCAAAAAAGACGCCCGTCTGACATTGGTCTAAACATGAACAACGTTGTGGATGCTCTATTCAAGTTGATTGTAAGCAGTTAAAGCAAATCTTTGATCAAGGCAGAAATATTTCAACACTAACTATTGCATAAGAGCTTAAATTTTGCCAAAAAAAAAACAATAGTTAACGCTCTGAAATGCGTTAATGTAACGTTTAAGTTCAACTGCTGGGGACCTCACGAATTGACTGCTGAAAACAAGCGCAAGAGAAAAAAGTTTTGTATGGCTCTGCTCTGAGATCAAAAGAAAGAGAACATTCTGGACAGTATTGTGACCTGTGAGGAAAAATGGGTGTACTACAACAATGCAAGCTGCAAAGGAGGGTGGTCAGAGCCTGCGGAATCAGCAGGGTCGTTTGCAAGACATGCCCTAACTGTTTTCTCTGTATCTGGTGGGATTGTCGCGGAATTCTGTACAAAGAGTACCTGAAAAGCGAACAGATTATCAACAGTGCAGTATACAGCAAAATGCTAATGGAAGTTCGTGATGCCATTCGCGGAAAACAAAGAAACGGGTTTATAGGTGGTTCTCTTTCTTCAAGATAACGCCCAGCCATATGTTAGCACGATGACCAGCTGGACGCTCTGCAAGCTAGAGTGGGATTTGATGCAACATCCACCATACAATCTCGACATGATCCCTTCGGATTTCTATCTTTTTCACATCTGCAGCTGCATCTTGAAGGCGCAATCTTCAATTCAAATGAGGAGGTGATAAATGAGGTCGATCTCTTTCTGGGCTCGCGCATACCTCAATTTTAAGCAGAAAGGATTGAAAATTCCCAAAACATTGGCAGACGATTATAGATTTGAGCGGAGATTACTATCTTCATTAGATTTTACGTTTCCGTATGTATTTATCTTTTTACCATAAACAATTTATTGGCGGAAAATTTTTTACTCAACGTAATATAAGCCTTCATTTTCTTATTGCATTGTTCTCATTTTCCGTTTTTTAAACACTTTTCCTCCATTAAATTTTAATTAAGTTTCGTGTTTACGCCATGCCGGTGGCTCACAATAAATATTCCATCTTGCGCTGCGTTTGTAGCCTTGCCAACTTATAATAGCGAGAAATTTTCCAGGCTGGGTATCGTTCCATGTGGTTTTAGTCCAAGGGCTGTTAAACATTTTAGGGAAGGTATTTGAGGCACCCTGAAAATTTGTGCAACACTTCTTTTGTAATGGCTGAATACAAAATCGAATGTCTGGCTGAAGGATCGTGGCCTAAAAACTGTGCCAGACACGTGTCAAGTGCCATTTTTTGACTACCCAAAAAAAAGGTATTTGAGGCACGCTGAGATTGAGACAGAATAATATTTATACTTAGAAAAAAATATTTTGAAAATGACAGACACTTTAGTCGGCCCAAAAACTGTGCCAGACACGTGTCAAGTGCCATTTTTTGACTACCCAAAAAAGGTATTTGAGGCACGCTGAGATTGAGGCAGAATAATATTTATGCTTAGAAAAAAATATTTTGAAAATGACAAACACTTTAGTCGGCCCAAAAACTGTGCCAGACACGTGTCAAGTGCCATTTTTTGACTACCCAAAAAAGGTATTTGAGGCACGCTGAGATTGAGGCAGAATAATATTTATGCTTAGAAAAAAATATTTTGAAAATGACAGACTTTAGTCGGCCCAAAAACTGTGCCAGACACGTGTCAAGTGCCATTTTTTGACTACCCAAAAAAGGTATTTGAGGCACGCTGAGATTGAGGCAGAATAATATTTATGCTTAGAAAAAAATATTTTGAAAATGACAGACTTTAGTCGGCACAAAAACTGTGCCAGACACGTGTCAAGTGCCAAATGGCACTTGACACGTGTCTGGCACAGTTTTTGGGCCACGATCCTTCAGCCAGACATTCGAATTTGTATTCAGGCATTACAAAAGAAGTGTTGCACAAATTTTCAGGGTGCCTCAAATACCTACTCAAAAATGTTCAACAGCTCTCCTACTATTTAGTCGGTAGAACGTCAGTGCGCTATACTGATGGCCCGGGTTCGAGTCCCGGCATGGAATCTTTTTCACTATGTGGTCCTTTGCGCCTGTTAAGCAGTTACTTTGAAATTTGATTTTCATTTGAAATATTGTAAGTAAGGCGAATGTTTCTCTCTGGAATAATTTCCATGTATTAATATTTTTCCTCCTTTTTATTAATCAGTATATATAGCAATATTTGATTGATGTTATTTCGGAATGTATTCTAATAATTGGTTAATTTCTATTGTATAGATTTTATCTCGTGATTTAATATTTGTTTTATTTTTAAAAAGTTTTATATACCATATATGTGTATATATAATATATAAAACGAATATTAGTAAAGTTGCAAACTTCTTTTCTTAACAACTTGTATAATTATGTACATAATATGATATACTGAATACATAACTTATTTACTTCAGAATCCTTATACATATTTCTGCAGTTTTATTTACAGATTATTATATATTACAGATTATTTAAATTTTAAAACAGAAGGTTCGCTAAATACTTTTTGAAGATTTCTTTTCTTATACGCGATTCTTTTTTTCAAACAATATTGTAAGTATAAATTGCTACTTACTTGAAATTGTGTAGAATGTACAAGTATAGGTGAACATGAGTATGAACAGGGGGAGAAGAAACATGAGAACGAGACTTGCAGTGGTATAAAGTTGCTCTTGCCATTCCTCTGTATAAAAACCGTAGGTGACACACTGATAAAAATCTTCAATAAATGGACCCTTCACCACACGAAAAATTATGGCCTAAAATACAAAAAATAATATATAGAGAGAGATATATATTTAGTTTTATAGCAACATAAAAAACAGATAATGCTAAAAAATATTTGTTGCAAAAGAGTTTAGATTTGTTCAGTAACATATATTTTTAGCTTACGTAAGAAGTTATGATTAAGAAGAGAATATTTCTGAAAACAGAAAATGTAGAATAATTTTCACATCCTAATTCATTAGTAATAATATTTTACTTGTATGCGGTAGTAAATTTTAAAGAGGAAAATATTATGAAAGATTATGCTCGCTTTTCCGCATATTTTAGGAAGCGAATCGGTTTACGCTTTAAATTAGTTAGAATATATGTACTCCAAAATTCAGAAAGCTTTTAGAGAAACTATTTTGTAGATTGTTTTAGCATACATTGATAATTTTTTTTTAACATTCTTAATGTTTTGAAGTAATTACGGAAATGAAAAACAATATGAGTATTATTTGCCTTTTTTACATCTACGTATATGATATGATAAATATTAGGGAGAGTAGCCATATTTGGACCGCCGCTTTAGTTGGACCGTTGCCATTCTGACGTTAATTACAAGAAGAGACTCCATCTACCGCTGAAATCCTACTCATGAGAATGACGTCACTTATGATTAGACGAAGCACCCGCCTACCACGTGCTGTTTTCAGACAATTTTAAAAAATCTAAAGTTAGCTGTTTTGATCTAATTTTTTCCTTCTAAACATAAGTGAATATTTAAAAACTAAGGTAAGTTGATATGTTTTCATATACATATATGGATTCATCTGTTTATTGTGCATATTTTTCATGCGGATTTGTTTGATTTCGTTTTTGTTCTTAGTCTTGAAATTAACTGTTTTAAAATATGACGCAGTTGCCGTAATTGGGCCAATTTAAATTGCTTAAATTGGACCAGATATGCGATCAGAAATTCGAAAAGTAAGTAATGAATTTCGAGGACGGTATGCTTTGTACACTATTTTTTTTTTTTAATATTTTATAATGGATTATTATATCCATGCGAGTTTAGGCCTATATAAACATAAAAATATTTTTACATGTCTATGCAATAAATTTTGTTTGTAATGTGTTTTATCTTGTATGTAATTGTATTTATTTTCTTTGAATTCTTTATTTCTACGGCATATTTGATGTACAGAGTTGATTCAAACATTTTCCTCCTGCAGGATATTTGTGATGGAAGACTTTTTACAGTTCTGGATGGTGGAATTATATTTTTTTGCCATTAAAACGCATAAAATCTCAAACCTTGATGAAAATGTTGAAAAAGACATAGACAAACTGTCTGGAAGAAAAACACCCGTGACAGCAACAGCTGTTAAAGATATAGGAAACAAAAAGCAGACAGTAAGTTGTGAAGAAATTGACCTGCAACAAGGCTGCAGCTACAAATCCTCCCCAAAAGCAAAAAAAATCATTAGAAATGTTATTTCCCTTGCTAAATTCGATTAAATCAAAGTACAGAGGGGAAAAAAAACAGTTCTGTTATCATCATCGCCATATAAACTAAACCTTGAAATGAAAAAAAAAAAAGACAAAAAAAAAAAAAAAAAGACAAAAAGGAAGCTTTCACAGCACAAACATCGAGTTTTGGAACATCGAGTTTAAAAAAAATAGGCGTAATGCAATTAGCAAGAAAATGATGGAAGAGAAGAACTACAAACATAATGTAAAGAAAACTTCTGTTGCAAAAATAAAATCTGATAATTCAGAATCTAAAAAGTTAATTCTAGACAGTGATGATTGGTTTTGCCTAATTTGTAAGAAAAGTAAAATAGCAGAAAATATTCAGCCTTCAGATTGCCATATACGGTTCCATGTTGTGTGCGCTGGAAAACAAAAACAATAAACAAAATTCATGTATAAGCTTTGCATCACTCCTTACATCATATTTAAGTAACTGACAATTAGTTCCATAATTTCTGTTCTTAATTACTGATAACTTTGATTTATATTTTGAATACATTTTGATTTAAAACAATTACTCTTATTTTCAGATATTTGATTTATTTCATTGCTATTATTTTGTTTGATTGTTTCATTAATCGCAAACATTGCTTTTAATAAAATTAGTTATATTCCATAGTCATTGAAACAACCTGATATTATTTGATCCAATTTAGGAGACTAGGGGTCCAACTTAGGCGACCGGTTGCTGAATTTGGACCACTTTTGACAATTTTTTCAAATTAAAATAAAATTTAAGATTTTCAAAAAGAAATTTATCTAAATATTTATTTAGTTATTAGATGAATAGATTGACCCTGTGTAATGATCTTTTGCAGACATTCCAAAAATTAAGTGAGTTACATCTGAAAATAATTGAAGTGGTCCAAATTCGGCTACTCTCCCCTACTAACATGAATATTACTAACATGAATATTACTATATGAACATTTACTCGTATCTATATATATTATAAAACATAAACGTGTCCGCCAGTAATTCCGACGTCATATTGGCACTGGAAACAATTTAATTACAACTGTATGATAGTTGCAGCAATGGAGTATGCACCAAACCACGTTCGCTGAAATATAGCAATTCACAGTGAACCTGATTATACGACTTTCCCTGTACTTGAAATTATGTAGATATTTAATTACGCACACATAGACACGCACATAGACATATACACACACATACACGCAGACAACCGCGTGGCCACTGAGCGTCACACGCTCTCACGGGCCACTTTTGGGCGCCAAAAACAATGCAAATTTTTTGTTAACAGAGCAATTTTGCGAAATAGTAATATAGAGGAAGTAACTTGGACGGGTTAGTATTTTAAAGGTTGAAAATGGATGCCATAAAACAAGTAGCAGATTGAAGTAATAAAAATAGTTTGGTAATTTTATACAATTTCAAATTTCATATCATAGATAATATTTACTGTTAAAACAGTAACGAAAAAGACTTTGTTTTCATCACTCAATAATCTTCGCCTTTCTTTTTTTGATCAGTAGGCAAATTACAGTTTCATAGAAACATTCTCCAACGCAAAAGATTAGTCTAATGATGACTTGGGTAAAGTCTAGACTGTCAGAATTTTGCTCTTGAAAATAGCAAAAATCCAATTAGGAATGCCATTAAATATTTATGAGTTTCTGTAATCACTCATAATTTGGCTCGCTTTTCGAAAGCATAATATGATACCGAGAATTTTTTTAAAGGTTTGTAAAACAAAATTAATATAGCGTCATAATTAACAGCTATTTTTGAAATGACTATTTAAAAAATGCCACGCTGTTTTACTATTTCTACAGTATACAGGGTTTCTCAAAAATATTGAAACACAAGTTCAAAATTATATAGGAAATAACATTATTTTAATGAAATAGTTCAACCAATAATTTTCTAATTGTTAGAATTTTTAAATTTTTATACGATCCCTTGACAAAATTGGTTAATTAGATTTCCTTTTTTACAAAAAGATAATTTAAAAAAGCCGCATACCTCTATTTTTAACATTAACAAAATTATTATAAAAGAAAAAAAAGGTAATTTATACCATTTTCCCGTAACCATTTAAAAGGCTTCTTTGTCTGTAAATATAGGCCATTCATATGCTGATGGTGGTGTTTTTTACCGATAATAACTTAACAAAGTGTGAAAAAAATGCATCAAAATATATATGAATAAAGATATACAAAAGCAGATGTCATACTAAGAGGCAAATGAAATTTTAAATCCTAGAAATGTAATTAAAGAAAAGCATTTTCAAAGTATTTTCTGTTATCTCCAGCTCATAATTCAGCTCTTCAAATAACTTTTTTGAATTTTATTCTAATTTACATTTCTAATTTGATACATGGTTCCCATCCATACTAATCAATATTTAATCAACCACAATTTTAAAGATTAAAAAAAAAAATAATTTACGAATTTTGTCTAGGGCGATCGTGTAAAATTAAAAAAAGTGTTAACTTTATAAAAATCAATGGCAGGACTAAGTTCGTTAATATAATCTTATTCCTTATCTTACTTTGACGACTTTTCCAGTTTATATGTCAATGCTTATATCAAACAGGTAAAAAATTAAAGCATGTTTCAGCCTTTTAGGGACATCCCTATACAGGTTAATAGAAAAGTCTTTACTTTTGAAATCTAGATACGATTAAAAAAATTCCTTGATTTACATTTCTTTAATAAAAATATTACATTTGAAAAAACGTTTTTCAAGTGACACATTTAAAGCAATATCTTAACCCCTTAATCGTTGCTCTCGACACATTCAAGGGCAATGCATCGGACAATGTATCAATTGCCCGTGAATGCATCGGCTGCGACGATTAAGGGGTTAAGCATAATTTTCAAAAAATATATTAATGAACTCTTGAAATATAAAATACATCTAAAATTCTGAAACTATTAGACGAAAAACTGTATCTGGTTAAAAAAAATGAGCAAACATTGGGCTAAATGATTCGTTAATTTTCTTTCAAATGACAGTGTAAGTTGCGGGAAAATAATTTGGGAAATAGTAAAGTTTTAATGTTCTGGTTTCAGAATGCTTTTATTTATGTACAGACAACTGTCAACTTTTATGTTAATATTCAAGTGACTTTTTCCTTTTATTCCTGTTTTGTGACAAATTTAGTAAAGTTTAGACGATCCTTAATGATTGTACAATACTTTGTCTGATTTTTATCTTTTATTTTGTATTTATGTCTTTTTTTTCTTTAGTTTTCGTAAAAATGTTCTGATGCGATGAAATTCTAATATTATGGATGCACATTCTGTAACAATCCGTAATGAACACGATGATAATATCAATTAAAGAAGTTTTTACAAGTTGTTAACAGTTGTTACCAGATTTTTTTTTTTTTTTTTTTTTTTTTTTTTTTTTTTTTTTTTTTTTTTTACAATCGATTACTATTTCAATGTACACTTTAATAACAATATGCATTTTATATAACTGTTTAACTTTCTTATACCGGTTTAACTCTTTAGTCGTCACGCCGGATACATTCACGGGCAATTTGCCCGGGCGCGATGTTTAAGGGGGGAATTTCCTTGCATAGAGTCCTGCAGTACTCCGCTATAAAAATGACATTATTATAGATGTATTTTTTTACTTGATATAAGATAAATCGCTTCTTTTTAAAAACTCCCTGTATGCGGACAAACGGACAGACAAGCAGACAGACCAGACGACAACTATAGGTGCTACGTATTTATATAATTACGAACGCATCTAAAATTCCGACAGACAGTTATTAAAAAATAAAACTGCCACGAAACTGAATTTTCATAAAACATTTTCATGTTAATTGACATTATTGCTAATTTGAGGACCTTCATAAACCAATATTCTGAAACGAATTCTCAGACTTGTTTCGGTGTGTGTCAAGAATTTTACTTAGTAGGGAATATCCCCAAGTGCCACTCCTGTAATTTGACGAGAGTGGTATCGAAAGCTCTTGTCACGAGGATGAAGAAAAGTATAGGAACTATGCTCCCGAATTTAATAGTTCACGAAATATGGGCTTTTTTTCTGTTTCGGAAGAAGAGAAATAAAGAAGGGAGAAGCAGCATGAGATTCCTTCTAAAGCTATCGAAGGCATGAATTTTGTTTTATAATTAATCATAATAGTAATTTTCGCGATAGTTTTTCATGGAAGTGTGGTAATGAGAAGGCTGTCCTAGTACTGGACAGATGAAGTGGCCAAACAGATGAAAATTTAAGCATCGAAAAACTAGGTTCTGCTATGCAGCCAATCTTTCTTCTATCTGAATCGACAAAATACCTTTAGCCACTGTATGTTTACTTTTTACAAGACTAGAGAAGTACTTGGTAAAAAAAAGGCGAATATTCAAAAACCCATCGAAGTATTTGCTGTGATGTTAACACTATTACTGTAGGCAGTATACTAAAAATACATCATTTGGCCTATAACCAGTTCCCTTCACCTACTTTCAATCAAGTGTGTGAGTATGCTTTCGAAAAGGCTTTCATCGAAACACAGATCCAGTCTTCCCATTAGTAAAACATGTATGCTTCACTCTTGCTAAAAAAAAAAAAAAAAAAAAAAAAAAAAACACGCACTGACTGTGAAACAATAATGCCCTTTATCGTTTGTCCATGGTGTTGGGAAAATATGTGTTTTTAACACTTATACTTAGAGAAACACTAATATCGTTAATTATAAGACAAAATTCTTGATTCAATAGCTTTTGGAGGAATCTCATGCTGTTTTTCCCTTCTTTATTTCTCTTCTCCCCAAACAGAAAAGGCTCTATATGTCGCAAATTAATGGTTTCGGGAGTATAGTTCCTATAAATTTCTTGATGATCGTGACAAGAACTTTCAAACGATACCACGCTTGTCAAAATCCAGAACTGATACTTGGGGACGTTCCCTAGTTAGACATATTGAATATTGGGAAGAAAAATTAAAATGCATGAAACGTTTTAAATATGTATAGATATAGAGTGTGAAAATTTTATTTTAAGAAAAAGGAATTCAAATATATTATAATATGTTACTTTGACTGCTTACCTCAAGGAATGAAAGCACACTTTCTGCCAAAAATATGATGTTATAATATTGATATTTCTAAAATTTTGATAAGAAATTTTAGCAAAAGAATGAAAACTATCATTTTTGTTTTACGTTTGTCTGATTTTTGTTTGTTTTGATTTTGGGGTTGATCCTGAACCCACAGTTCCCTTAACCCCTTAATTCTTGCTTCCGTCAATATCACGGGCTGAGCTGTCGTTCGTTATTTCTCGCTCCCGTCATATTTCCGGGCTGGAGATTTATTGCTGGAAAAAACTTCTGAAACCAGAAAAATTTAACTGGCATTTCGGTGTGAAGTCTTTGAATATTGCTGTTTGTGTTTGGCTTTTGCGCTGACTGTAATGTTGGGCTTTGTATTGCATTTTCGAAATATGTAACACTCAAAAAATTATTAATAATCAAAATTTAATGTATATATATTATTTCAAATATTATTTGTAAAAATGTGTGATGATGATAAATAAAGATCTAAGATGTGAAAAATAAAGGTTTTATTCGCATTAATTTGTACAGTGTAAAACAAACATTAAGGCACAGAATTCTCGCATGATGGCTTTTCGACAAATATGAATTTGTTCTATAACATCTTTTTTTTTTCGCCTTAAAAAAAAAGAACTATTTGCATATTTTATTTAGAAAACTTATAATTATTTAATTTTTGTAATAAAATAAATAGGTACTTTTTGATGGTTTTTCCAAATATTAAGTGACCGTGAAGGGGTTAAGTATTTAACAAACACATCGATTTTTCGATGATTGAAAATAATACACATTGGTATTTAAATACATTAATTTTATATATATTGTTACATTATTTCAAAGGAAAATATTTTAAAATGTTTTTTATATACTGTTAAAAATACGCAGAAAACTGTCCAGTCATTCGACCACTTTTAAAGATAACGGTTACTTGGCCATATCATTAAGCATATCTGACCATTTTAATGACCATATTATGGTGAAAATAAAAGTTAAATTTTGGATATGTAACCGTTTTCTATAAAGATGGTTGAATGACTGGATAGTTTGCTGAAAATTTTTAGCAGTGTATAGAAGAAAAAAGTGATTGATCTGACCTATAAATTAAAACTATAGGCTAACAAGAACATGCTTTTTTTCTCTTCGTTTTTCTCCGTTATCATGTTAAAACAATTTTTGTGATAAGTTTAAAAATTAAATTACCCGTGATTTATATTTCTTATACTCACACTGTTAAAAGTTTTGCAGCATTCTGGCAGGTCATTCGACCGGTTTTTGAAAAAACGGTTTCATAACCATAATTTAACTATATTCTGACCATAAAATGGCCAATAATATATGGTCAGAAGAGTGTTAAAATTACGGTTGTGTAACCGTTTTTGGAAAAAAACGGTCAAATGACCTGCCAGAATGCTGCAAATTTTTAACAGTGCATAAAAAGGGAAAAAATGAGTGACATTGTGAAATTCGTCCTCCAATCAATGTAATAACTGAAGAACATACTAATAATTAATAAATATCTTTTGGTTGGCAAAATTTATAGCAAGTCATTGATGTACTTTAAAAAAATTCCTTTTAGCAAAATTCATAGCCATAGGTTACAATAATGTTTTCAGCCCAAACAAGAAAGTTTTAAATTAAATACATCTAATTTGTAAATCTGTAAGAAATTTATGATTCAGAGAATTGTAATATCAAGATTTCTTCATTTTAGACTCTTTTGAATGTTTTTTTTCCTATCACATTTTTTAGAAGATTAAAACAATGTTATTGATTTTCTTACAGATTAATAAGCGTTTATTTTATTTTTTTTATTCTATTTTTGAAAAATTTATATATTGTGACAAAAGATGCCAGATGTAAGAAAAATCCCTGCCTACAAGCGGAGGTAGATTTCAAAGTTAAGTATACTAATTTCACCAACAAAAACTAAATCAGAATTAGAGATAAACCCACTTTAACAATTTTATCTGGCCGCTGTTGACGAGTTTTTATTTCATTTTATATAATAGCTGATTTTATCAAATCATGTTAAGGCGGTGTTCAAAAAAATACTTTTCCATGCTCAACAACTCGAAATTTTCTGGCACATTTTCAGATTTGTTTTTAATTGAAAAAATATGAATCGTGCTGACGTGATTTTTGAAGAGATTTATAAGCGACCTGTGTTTTTATTTTTAGTTCAATTAATTAAAACTTGATTTATAAATAATTATTTTCTATGTAGGACAATATTTTTCGTTTCTAACACAATCGCTTCGGAAAATTCTCTTCAAAATGCCCACTTTGATATCATTTTTAGGCAGATTTCGTATGAAATACTACCTATTACATTTTCCCCTATGTTAGAATTTCTGAAAAATTTTTGCAGATCTACACCGATCATGACCCCTAGAACCCAAAACCACCCCCAGTGAAAAACTTTATCTATCTATCTATCTATCTATATATATATATCACTTTCTTATGGACACGATAACTTCCACAATTTTGCACAAATCTCTTCCAAACTGATATATAAAATCAAGGGGCATAAAATCTCGGTCAAGTTCGTTAATGGGCAAAATCGGACCAAAAGAATATAAATAGGGAGGGTGTGTGTGAAAACAAAAAAAAAAAACCTCATAACTTCTTAATTTTTGCACATATCAAATCAGTTTAAAGTTTTTATTACTTCTAAAGATAGGGCCAAAAATTTATGTATCGCAGATTTTTGATAAAATTAAAAATGGGCTCAAGGGGCGCAAAAATAGGATTTTTGGGAGAAAAAAATTAATAACTTCGTCAATCCTCAAGATATCAAATCCAATTAATTTTATTATAAATCTCCTTTATATTATCTACAACTTTTATATTCACAAGTTTTTAATAAGACCAATTCGTACCAAAAATAAATAAATAAATAAATAAATAAATAAAAACGAAAACAAAAAGCGAGGGGGTGGGGTGAAGAAGAAAAAAATCCATAACTCCGTCAATTCACAAGATATAAAATCCCCATGAATTTATCATATATCTTCTTAATAGTGTCTACAACATTTATATAGACAAGGTTTTGATAGGACCAATTCTTACAGCAAAAACAAATTAAAAATACATAGCGGTTGAAGAAAAAAATAATCTTATTAAGGGTGTATTCAAATTCAAACTGCTTATTTTCTTACTCATTTTTAAATTCATTTTTGCTCTCAAACGTATCCAATTAGTAGATTCCCTTATTCAGAAACTATATAATGTATCGTAATGATCGAGTTTTTGATACAGGCAGAATATATTTCAAAAAATGATATCAAAGTGGGCATTTTTAACAGAATTTTCCGAAGCGATTGTGTTAGAAACAAATATTGTCTTATTGAGAAAATAATTGTTTATAAATCAAGTTTTAATTAATTGAACGAAAAAAAAAAAAAAAAAACACAGGTCGCTTATAAATCTCTTCAAAAATCACGTCAGCATATTTCATATTTTTTCTATTAAAAATTATTCTGAAAATGTGCCAGAAAATTTCGAGTTGTTGAGCATGGAAAAGTATTTTTTTTAAACACCGCCATAACATGATTTGATAAAACCAGCTATTATATAAAAAGAAACAAAAACTCGTCAAAAGCGGCCAGATAAAATTGTTAAAGTGGGTTTATCTCTAATTATGATTTAGTTTTTGTTGGTGAAATTAGTATACTTAACTTCGAAATCTACCTCCGCCTGTAGGCCGGGCCGGCAGGGATTTTTTGAAATATATTCTGCCTCTATAAAAAAAATCGATCATTATGATACATTATATAGTTTCTGAATAAGAGAATGTACTAATTGGATGCGTTTGAGAGCAAAAATGAATTTAAAAATGAGTAAGAAAATAAGCAGTTTGAATTTGAATACACCCTTAATAAGATGATTTTTTTCTCCAACCGCTATGTATTTTGAATTTATTTTTGCTGTAAGAATTGGTCCTATCAAAACCTTGTCTATATAAATCTTGTAGACAATATTAAGAAGATATATGATAAATTCATGGGGATTTTATATCTTGTGAATTGACGGAGTTATGGATTTTTTTCTTCTTCAACCACCCACACCCCGCCCCTTCTTGTTTTCGTTTATTATTATTATTATTATTATTATTTTGCGGCACGAATTGGTCCTATCAAAAACTTGCGAATATAAAAGTTGTAGATAATATAAAGGAGATTTATAATAAAATTTATTGGATTTGATATCTTGAGAATTGATAGAGTTATTAATTTTTTTTTTCTCCCAAAACCCCTATTTTTTGCGCCCCTTGAGCCCATTTTTAATTTTATCAAAAATATGTGATACATAAAATTTTGGCCCTATTTTTAGAAGTAATAAAAACTTTAAAATGATTTGATATGTACAAAAATTAAGAAGTTATGGGGATTTTTCGGTTTTCACAAAACCTTCCCTATTTCCATCACCTTGGTCCGATTTTGCCCATTAACGAACTTGACCGAATTTTTATGCCCCTTGATTTTATGTATCAGTTTGGAAGAGATTTGTGCAGAATTGTGGAAGTTATCGTGTCCAGAAGAAAGTGATATATATATAGATAGAAAGATAAAGTTTTTTACTGAGGGTGGTTTTGGGTTCTAGGGATCGGTGTAGATCTGCAAAAATTTTTCAGAAATTCCAACATAAAGAAGAATGTAATAGGTAGTATTTCATACGAAATCTACCTAAAAACGCGTTACCAAAATCTCTAAAAGTGCAACATTTCTATTAATTTGTCCTTAATCATTTAGATTAATTAAATAATCAAACTTTATAATTTATATAAGATAACATATTGTTTGCTTCTCTTATGAGTTTTTACTTTTGATGTATATTTGAAGGTATTCCATTAATACGGTAAAATACGTTTCAATATTCGAATTTACATACTCACAGCTGAATAACTAGTTAATATTGAAAAAAAGCACATGTATAGTATGTAAAAGTGTCGATAATAAATGCTCAAGCATTTCAATTATATATACTTTAAAGGCTAATTGCTTTTATTTTTACTTCCGATTTCTTAGAATTTAAAATAATATTAATGACAAGGAAACCAACTAATGCTAGGCGCAATATGCTTGATAGACATATAGATAAACACATATATGTACAAATAGACAATGCGCTAAACTGATTATTGAGTTTATGGATTGAATTTCCCTACTTTATAAATTTATTGCATAGTGAAACTGACTCAAGTATCTAAATTAGTGTTTCATTATAGCGTTAACTCGGAATGGGAAGAAGACAGCCATACTATGAAAAACTGGAATTTTACAAAAGAAATGTCTGCTACGATCAGCTATTTTCTCTCCTGCACAAAAATGGTTGTGCTACTTTAAATAAAGAAATTTAAAAATATTAATAATAAAAAAGGACAAAAAATCATGCGTTAGCATGGACTATGAAAAAGTTTCCAACACATTCAAAATACTCTAACAAAACTTTACAAGGCACGAAAGTTTATGTCTAAGTAAACAATTTCGTAAATGTACATAATTGGAAACCAAATTTCAGCAATTAATACCAAGAGTCTAAAAAAAAAAAAAAAAAATGCTTTTGTGCATCCTTGTATATGTCGTATAGATTTGTATGTATTTTAACACATTATAGCACGTTAAATTTTAGTTAAGTTAGGAAATGTATAGCACAGTTGAAAATTCCGCTCGAACAATTTTCGCCAATAAATGGAAATGTACTTTATATTTTTGTGCAGCCTTGTATATGATCTGTAGAATTTATGCACAACAAGTAATATTCAAAAAATTAGTTACATTCAAAAACGCGTACCCCAATGAAAATGCGATTCAAGTAATTATTGTTCATAGACAGTAATGTATATTTTTGTGTGCCCCTGTATAAATGAACGATGATGATGAATGCTAGGAGCATCCTATTCTATAATAAGCATATTGTAGTGTAACTTAGTAATATATATCAATTTCAATATGTTTGAAATAGTATAATATCATTAAAATACACTGCAAACGAGTTTTCTCTATGGACTGTAATGTAACGTAAATCTTTTGAATGCACCTATAAACGAACTACAAATAGTACACAGTTCATTTTCAATACCAAGCGCTGTCGTAGTACATTTCAATAAAATATACCAACTTCCTGGCAATCCGAGTATATTTACGAGAGTTAGAGCGCGGACTGATGGCAGACAGGGAAACCGAATTCATAAACGCTTTTCAATTATGTTGAAAAGTGTTAAAAATTTTATTCTATGAGAAAAATATTTGGAGGACTAATAATGATCAGAGAATGATTGAAAAATAAGTCTGACTATTGACATATAAATAGTTACACAAAATAAGAGTAAGATAGTGGATGAGGGGGGGGGGGGGATTAGCGGACAGACATATATTTATACAAAAAGAGAGAAAAAGAGATATACATGGAAATAAACTTGTTATAGAGACATCGTATTTAAATACAGGCATTTACGATTCATAATATCGGATTTTTTAGAATTACTCAATCTTAGAAGGGGACCACCAAACATGGAGCGCACAGATTTTGATGATTTTAAGGGATGTTGTAGGGGTCATACCCATAATTATTTCGGTGGAAAGTTTTCTTCAAATATGCTTTAGTTTTTGAGAAATTGGGAGGGGGGAGTTTTCCGCATATATTTTAATTACCTTTTATTTTGAAATTTTACTCGTAGTCTTGGTGGCATCCAGGTAACTTGCGCGTTTTTTTTTTTTTTAATTCCGTAGGCGGAGGGTTCGATCCCACCTTGTACTTAAAAAATATATTATATAAGGATGGACCTTTACATGTTGTACAATTTAAATAATTAGATAAAATCTGATACAATACACATTGCTAAATTGTGTACTGCGTTAAAAATATTAAAATTTCACAAAATATATACGAATAAACGGTTTCAACCCTCTTCTGGGGCCACCGTCATGATTAGTAAAAAATAATCACGTTTTTGACCATGTAAAACATTGACCATGTAAAAATAATAATGAATTAAAAATAATACTTTTATCAAAATAGTAATTTTATATTTTTGACCACGTTACAAGTTTTCCGCTGAATTATGAATTCGGCAGCTTTAAACTTTGTGATATTTTCCTAATAAATTAAATGTACATTTTCGAATTTTTTATGAAAAATTACATTTTCTCTGCAATTTTCAAACATATTTCTGTTGACAAAAATTCAAGCTAATTAATGTCTAAATATAGCATCTTCTTAAAGCTTACTTTTATTGTTTACATTTATATATATATACTAGGAATTATATATATATTGGAATGAAAATTTTCCTTTTATTGAGTAAGTGAACAATATATGGGTGGTTCTTTGGTCCTGATGCATGGATCGTCATCAGTTACTGCTGACTTGTTTTTAATAATACTCAGAATTCTTAAATATCATATATTGTGTCTGTAGTATGCTACAACCATTGTTTAATTTATCAGAATATACTGTCCTATACAATTGTCAGATAGTGGTTAGTATGTGGATGATGGTCTTTGAGCTGGGACTTCCTTTCTTCTACGGAAGATTGGGGTGCCATTCATTTGATGATCTGAACGTTGGTCATTGTGGAAGTGATATATGCTTTTAAAAAGGTGCGACATTGGTGCTGCAGTGTTCCAGACTTTTGGAGGTGGTAGAGGGTCATTGAAGTGGACCTTTTACTGAGTTTCATTTTCGTGATGTTACATGACTATGGATATTGAAGTGTAATGGCTGAACTTTGAGGATCGTCTTCTCTGACTCTGTCTGTGAATGTGGTGCGTTAAGTTTGGGGCTTTGTATAGACATTATGCATGAACAATTTATCAGTATAGACTTTGATACGCCACTGGTTGCATGTTACCCATAAACATGCGAATTATGTTATCTTAGTTTAATTTTGTTTTTGCCAGAGTTGCATGTAACCTCTAAACATGCGATTTTTGTTCATTCAGGTTAGTTAATCTTAGTTTTTATTTTATATTATATTTGCATGGAACCTATAAACATGCGTTTTTGTTAACTTTTGTTGGCATAGCAGGAATCTATGCTGCACAGGATTGTGCTTTTGTTTTTCTATTTTATTTGATTAAATAATTGCCGTTGGTAAGCCTGTTCCGGCGGATGAGGTCGAGCTGGATTGGTGGAGAGGGTTTTCCCGCCAGGACATGCGGTCCATTAGCCTAACGGTTGGCGTCCTGGCTGGGTGTCCAAGTAAGTGAACAATTATATCTGCATTATATATTTGGTAACTGTGTTCTGATGAAGAACTGGTTTAGATTCAACTCTAATCATACAGTGAGACAGAATTTTAAACAGTTTCTTTTTGATGGAAATAATTATTTCAAGCTAAAGGGAAATTATAACGTTTTGAATAGTCTATACTCATTTATAAAATATAAGTTTTAGAAAGTTATTTTGTATATTATCAGGCTGGTCATGATAGTTTCATACTGTTATCTTTGCTTTTGTTATAGACGGGAGAGTTATCCTGTATTTTATTTCAACACCTTGATTCGAGTTTGTTAACTCATTTTAAGTATATAATTTTGTGAATGAGCTGACTTAGCATATGAATCCTTATACAGATCTATTTTGGTTACTCAAATGCATTGGCATCAAGAAGATTAAAACGAATACTTAACGATAATTATAGTTATAAATATAAATAATTTAGCACGAAAGTGTCTTACGAAATTACATTTAGCACCATTGTATATTACGAAACGTTTCGTAATAGTATAACAACAAAATCACAGAAAAAAAAAATTCTTAACCTTTTTGGGGAAAAAAACGTATAAATATTTATAGTTTTCTGTGCATGACTATATTTATGTCAAAAAGTGCAAAGCTATAAACCAGTATGTACAATCATATGCAATAACTAGTTGGATGTGACAATCCCAAAACTTTTTTCTATCTCATGCATGTTAATATATCAAAATTCGTTATCGCAGTGCCAAAATTAGATGACAATCTATGTTCATCATGATGATTCTACAGATATGAAATTCCGTTCTTTAGTTCTTGAGATATGACTATTGCTAAAATCGTGTAAATCCTGAAAAATGCAGCATAGCCTGTTGGGTGATTTACACCAAAACCTAATCAGCAACAACTTATGTCAACGTCTAACTGAATTCGAAGTTTGATGAAAATAGGTGCATTAGTTTTTGAGATGACTGTTGCGGAAACCGTGAAAAATTGTGCATAGCAGCACCACCTGTATACATTACTGTATACATGTACAGATTTATGAGAATCGCTTCTTCATCTGAAGTGATTTGAGTTACATCATTGGATCTTGCCATTGGTTTCCTGATTTAGTGGCTATCCTTGATGGTATACTGTGACCAGTTGGAGCCTGGTTGTTTAGAACTATTTTAATGACTCTCTCGCTGAACTTTCTTATAAACTTATTAATAACCATTTTAACTATGGATTCAATCACATGGCTGGGCATGTAGACCACCTTTATTCCTTGGTGTCTGGTTGCTTTTTGACGTTTGCTATTGTTATCTTTGGTGTCTGTTTATCTCTGAAGAAAGTAAACATATTGTTATTAAGTGGTTGCTGAGAAACCTTTTAGTGATCTTCTTGAATGACATTTTCAGATAATTTCTTAGAAACTATTTTAACCCTTGGTCATACTTGGTGGTTAACTATGCTAACCATTCATTATGTTCTTGCTCATCATGCCGTATTATCATGGCGTTCTTCCTGATATCAATAATCTTTGTCGCTGAGTATCTCGGATTTGTTGAACTTACTTGCATACTACTTTATTTTATAGACTTTTTCAGTACAGTCATCACAATATTTGATGATATCTTGTCTGAGGGGAAGTGATTTTTTGGCTTAAATTATTAAGAGGCTATTCGAATGATGACAGACTTTTATCTATTTTTCTTCTGCTGTTTTCTGTTATGTAAATTATTAGTTAATGCTTCTCTCACTGTGTGTCATTTTTGCTTTTATTCTAGTTTTAATTTAGCTTGGTTTATATAAGATTTAGTTTGGTTAGTAATTTTTCCATTTAAGTTAAACAGCATGTGCTGCTGCATTGGCATGTGCCAATTTTGGTTGCATATAGTCTGAATGAGACTTTGCTGTATTTTATTTTGTATTAATTGTCGCTGTATCCAAGCGGCTTGGCTTCTTTGAGTAGTTGAGGGGGTTTTGCTGCCGGGACACGGGTCCACAAACCTTTACAGGTTGGCGTCCCGGCTAGCTCAGTGAAACCCTTCAAGTAAGTGAACAAAAGCATTTTCGTATTTCGAAATTAATTTGTAAATTCTGGTGCCATTCACTGATTTCAGCATTTTACGAATAGAAGTACCTTGCGCCTGAAAGGGTTAAACGCATATTAATGTATTTATTATTTTAAAGTTTCCTTTCTCTTTTAATATTGACGTGTAAATACAATTTTCAAGACATAATTTTTAATATTTTCCTGCTTATAACACGTACTTATTTAATAGTAATTTTTAAAGTTTTTTTTCTGTTTTTAATAGTCACGTGTAAATAAATTTTTACTCGTTAGGAAATATTATTCTTTGCGCTGTTTTTAGAATTGAAAACAATCTCTATAATAATAACCTAAGTCATGAGACTATTATAAACAGTTCCGGGCGGATCCCTTCGCTTTTTATATTCCAGGCGGCCATTTTGGTACTGTAATGTTAGCCAGCCACAGGTGATAAGTCGCCAAATATTATTCTATTGCCATCATTTCACCTATATTATAATAGTCCAAGTTATGTAACTGCCATAAACAATTACGGGCTGATCCCTTCGCTTTTCATAAGAAAATTTTCCATTTTGATTAAAGAATCAAAATTATTTTTTTAAATAATACTACATAAAAGTTGCCATTATCGCACAGAATTCTTCGTAGTTCTATGATTGCCGGGTGAAAATCCTGCCAATAGCTTTTTTCTTTTAACTCGCCAGTAGGTTTTTTTAACTCGCCAATTAGCATTTTTTTTTTCGAGTGGTACATTAAAATGGTACTACTTGGTTATCCCATCGACCAAAAATCTATCGCCAAACTATAAGATTAAATGCCAATAATGGTTGATCGTAAATGTCACATTCAGTTGACTTTAAGGAAATTACACGTGTTTACGCCATCAAGTGATTTTTATTTCGACGTTTTATTAGTATTTTTATTATGGGATAACTAAGTAGTACCATTAAAACATTGCATTGAAGTTGAAATTAAATGTCATGATTTGTTGCATTATTTAATATTTGGCACAGATGTCATATACGCACAGGGTTTGGCGTGATTTTTTTTATACGACAATTTGGTGAAAACCTCGTTTTCGAATACCAGTTACATATGTATTTTTAAATTATTTTCTATTATTTTTAAAATGAAATAAAAATAAATAAAGAAAAGTTTAATTAATAACTATAGAACAAAACAATTTATAATTTTTTTTAAATAAAAAGAAAATAAATGTAAATAAACATTTATTAATAAATAAGCAACAATAATCGGGTTACCATTTCAGGCAAAATAACGCCAATTAGGTATCCCGGTGCGTATATGACATCTGTGCCTAGTATTTTTTTTTTACGTTTCGTTTAAAAAAAAAGAAGTGAAAGCCATTAATTTTAAATGTTTTAGTTTTAAATGAAAGTTTTCTGTTAAATAAAATGATAATGAAATACAAATATATATATATATGCGACGGGAGAAATGTTTGTCGATTTATCACCTGCGTCGCGCTAACATAAAAATACCGAGTTCTTGATTTCTCTATCAGAATCTTCCGATTTGGCAAAAGATTGTTCAAGTAAATTGAATTATGAATAAAAGCACATAATACATTTCTTAGCATACATTTAAGAGTGGCCAAACTGGTCGCCAAATTAGCTTAAAATAATACCCTTTTTTAAAATATGAAAAAACAAATATCTGTTATGATTAAAATTTGAGTTGCCATCATTAGAGAAAAGTATTTAAATTTAGAAAAAAATTAATATCTCGAAAACTAGTTCGAATTTAAAAATTTTTAATACCAGTTTTGACATCTGCGGATCAATACGGATTTTTGGTGCTAATTTCATCGCATAATATTCCATATTTTAGGAGAAATTGCCGTGAGACATAATCAGTTGTTTATTCAGTCTTTTCATAAAATCGTTTCATAAAGTCGTTTCATAAATTCGTTTCATTAGGATTATATATATATAGGGTAGCTATATTTATTTACCTCAGTTATGAAATAATGCATAATATTTTTCTCGGAATTTCTATTAAAAAAGTATTTAATTGACTAGGAAAAAATTTAACAAATAATATTTCCTTTTAATAGTATTTGATTTGTTTCCAATATAATGCCAATATGTTAACTGATGAAATACAAAAGTGTTTATCATTACCGACGTTGACATTTTCAGTTTAGTAAATGTGCAATTAATTGGGCGATACATATCGTAAAAATATTCAAAATATAAAATGGCGTTAAAAATAATTATAAAAACAATTTCTTTGCATGAATTTTTTAACGATGTTGGAAGAATGCATAAACTAACATAATATTCTTTAAATACTTAACGAGATCAATGAAAAGAAAATTTTATTTACTCTGACATTACCGAGAATCGTCTGAGCAGACGATTAAAAAAAAAAAGTATTTATTATTAGGTAGCTTTCTTTACAAAAAGCTACCTATTTCAGCCGTTCGGAGGAAAGCGATTTCAAAAAATTTTGGTATATTTTCATCGATCATGACCCCCAGACAACGAAACCACCCTCCGTTCAAAATTGATATATATATATATATATATCTGACATATGTCACACTGTAACTCTCGTATTTATGAACCGATTTCGATGTAATTCGGTGTGTACATACTACATACCAATGTCTCGACCGAGTTCGTTGGCCAGCTTCATCCGCCATTTTGTTTCAAAATGGCGGCCATTTAAAATTTTTTAAAAATTTAAAAATTTGAAATGTGGTACCAAAAAATTGAAAATGGAAAAATATTTTTTTCTTATGTATTTGACCTTTATACAAAGACTCCGTAGCAGTTTTTGTTTCGTCTATATCTTAAAAAATGGCTGAGTTATAGCATTTTGAATTTCTAGCGAAGCTGACATTTTGAAACGTCCTGAATTTTGTCACGCGATAAAAGGCATATTTATGAACCGATTTGGATGTAACTTCGTTTATACATAGTACAGACCAATGTCTCGACCGAGTTCGTTGGCCAGCTTCATCCGCCATTTTGTTTAAAAATGGCGGCCATTTAAAATTTTAAGAAAACTTTAAATTTGAAATGTGGTGCCAAAAAATTGAAAATTGAAAAAATATTTTTTTTGTATGTGTTTGACCTTGATAAAAAGATTCGGGAGCAGTTTTTGTTTCGTCTATATCTTAAAAAATGGCTGAGTTATAGCATTTTGAATTTCTAGCGTGGCTGACATTTTGAAACGTCCTGATTTTTGCCACGTGATAACAGACGTATTTATGAGCCGATTTGGATGTACCTTGGTGTGTACATAGTACATACAAATAACTCAACCGAGTTCGTTGGCCAGCTTCATTCGCCATCTTGTTTCAAAATGGCGGCCATTTAAAAAAATTTTAAAAACTTTAAATTTAAAATGAGATACCAAAAAATTGAAAAATGAAAAAGATTTTTTTTGCTTGTGTTTGACCTTAATACAAAAATTACGGAACAGGTTTTGTTTCGTCTATATCTAAAAAAATGGCTGAGTTATAACATTTTGAATTTCTATTGTGGCTGACATTTTAAAACGACCTGATTTTTGTCACGCGATAACAGGCGTATTTATGAGGCGTATATATGAGTACTGCAATGGAATAAGTTTTAACTGCGCATGCGTGAAAGACATCACATTTTTTCTTTTTTAATTTAGTAGTCAACGATACAGGGCAATTTATATAAAAAAGTCAGCTAAATATCGTGGAAACTCAGAAAGATATCGGCGAAGATATTTGACAAAAAGATCAAAATCCCAAGTCAAAACGAAATGAATGAAAATTTGACTACGAAGTATGTCAGTATTTTTAAAAAATCAGAACAATATGCGCTATATTTGCTGAGTTATGAAGTGGGCTTGCAATTAAGAGGTTGCGAGGTTTGTCCTCTTTGAAGCAGTAAAGTTTTTCTTTTGATCTTTTTTAAGTCAGTTAATAAAGAAAATTTGATTTTATATTTCTATAAAAATGTATTTGTTTATTTTGATTTTTTTTCTTTAAGAGTTTAACAAGTATCGACATTAGTCGTGGTAACAGAATTGGTTTCCCATCTAAATTCTCATGAAATATTCGATATATTCATTTCAAATGCAGGTATCTTTTAATGCATTTTGTTACGTTTTCTAAAACTGTCGTTAAATTTGGTTGAAAACCCTTACGTTATAAACAAAAATCATGCGCCTTTTAAAAAAAATTCAAAGCAACTAACTTTATTCATGACTATACGCGCTATTTTTACACAAATGCACACAAATATTGTAAAAGAAGTAGCTACTAATTTACTACAGCTACAGATCATTTCAAGCTTTTAATGTTACAGAATTACTGATAAAATTATTATTTTTCTTAATCAACTTGTTATTGGCCCCCTAATTGCTCTCGTGCCTATATCGCCACTGGGATATGTGAGTTAAATAATGTTCTTTCCATCCCTGAAACACAAGAGCAATTAGCCCTGTATTTATCTATGTATTCACCAAAAAGTCTAAAATAAAACATTTTCGGTGTCTATTGAAAGTGCAGTATATTTTAGAAATTTTTTAAATTAATTTTATTATTTAATAAAAAGTGGCAATTTCTAAAATGTAAACTTTTTTATATACCTTATAAATAACACAATCCAGAAGGTTTTTTAAAATAAAAATTTACCCAAAGCAGCTACGTTTACGGTGACATTTACAGAAGAGAAAGATACAGTAATTCAAATGTATTACTTAAAAATTTCAGTTTGAGATGTGCAATAAATCATTCGATGCTAAAATAAATAACGATTCGTTAATTCATCTTATACATGGAACGGTGATAAATAAAAATACATGCCTTGTTTATTAGTCCCTTTTGCGTATACTATATTTAAAGGATATAAAAGGATATAACTTTTCTTAAATATCAATTTTTCAAATGTAATATCTAGTACGGAAAAGGTGTGGTAGTAGCATTGCGGAAATTGGAAAATTCTGCTCTTTTTGTAAAAACTGTGATCATTTCCGATTTTTTTAGAATTAAGAAGTATTGGAGAATTTTTAAACTCCAGCAACATTTTTTCACGAAAAACATTATAATGAAGGAAATTTGTCACATGAAATTTTACTTGCATTTTCTTTGTACTCTCTATTATAGAATTTAAAATAATAAATGTTTTATTCTAATACCTGATATGAAAGGCTTACGCATAACACATTTAATTCACATAGAGTAAATTTTGGTACGATACTATAACGTATTAAAACTTGACTATATTTAACTTTGAACGGCACTATGTTTGAAATATGGGATAATATTCATTATTTCATGCATTTACTATGAACTCAATATACCTTTAATAAAGACACATCGAAAAATTTTCACTTTACTGTAGGTTTTATCCGCGTATATTATAATTTTAAGAGAGTCCGTTGATACATCTTGGAGCAGTGAGTGGGAAAATACATATTTAAAATAAAAATAAACTGTTCACCAATTTTAGGCTCTCTGGTGCACTTGGAGTTTTTTTTTAATTTAAGGGTGCTACAGATTTACAAAAAATTAAAGTAATCAATAATCTCATGTAATCCGGAGGAAAAATCACACCTGCCAATACGGAAGTTTTCTTATATATTCGTTATGACTATATTTCATTTTCTCTACATAATGCTAGAAAACATTAAAAATAATCTGCCTCATCTGCACTCTACAGATTTTATTAATAAAGCAATTTTCTTATGTATTTTTCGCAATTATTTTCACTCAGCAAACCCATTTTTTCTACAAGTTGTTGGGAAACATTTAAAATATGATTCATCAGTACATTTCCATAGTATAGTTTATATATCTTATAATTATTTTCATTCAACAACCCATCTTCTCTATATAATGCTGCGAAAACATTAAAAATCTGCCTCATTTGCAGATTTTATTGACATTTCCGTACGGAATGTTTACGAAAAATATAGGGTAGACCGGAACACGTTCACGCATGGGGCACGTTTACGCAGTGCACTTTTTTCTAAACGAGTTATAATTGGCGCGCCACCAGTCATGACCTAGTGGGTATTCTCACACATTTTTGAGCGTCAGTTGAGCTTCGGACTAGCATGAGGGAAGGATAAACTGTTTTTTGTCAAGGTGGGTAAATTTTGTGTTGAACTTATTGAAACTTATTGTGAACTAATAATACTTAGTTAAGGATAAACAAATATATGAACATTAGCAGAATTTTATCCTTTTTTGAGAACTGTATTGGTATGAACAGAAATGTTATTAATTTTCCTTGCACGTTAAAAATAAATCCAAACATGGCGACGGGGCACGTTTACGCATTGACATCGGGCACCTTTATGCACGTTCAAAAAGAAGAAATTGCGTAAAAATTTACTAGTTTCTATGGAAGCAGAACAAGAAGACAGAAAAGGAAAAAGTATGAAATCAAAAACTGCAAAAGGGAAAAAGTTTGTATACTCTGGAATAAAGAAAAGAGTGATTGAATCTGATGACGAAGATGAAAACTGTGTGTGTATTATTGTTTGAAATCATACAATCAATCCAAAAAAGTACAAGACTGGGTTCAATGTCTTAGATGCAAAAGGTGGTCCCATGAAAAGTGTGCAAAAGGAAATACTTTATTTTTTATTTGTAAAAACTGTAACAGTGATGATGAAGATGACTAAATAGTTTCTGTTTTTAATTAGCTATAAGCCCTATGTTTTCAGTTTAGCCTATAAAATGTTCTTTAATTAATTCTCTTTAATTTTTTTAAACAGTGTTTTAAGTTATAAATAAACATTTTAATTTGATTAAATATTTATTTCACTTATAATATGCGTAAACGTGCCCCACTTGAAACTTGCCCCGTTCCCGGGGCAAGTTTACGCAAAAGGTTTGGACCTAATTTCTTTTTTTTTTTTTTTTTTTTTTTTTTAGGTTAAAAACACAAATAGGGCAACAACTGAATACACAAATTTTGACTTTATTAACTGCTTTATAAAACCACAATGTTTAAAATTTCCCAAGTTAAAACATAAAAATTAGAAAATTCATTGAAAAAAACCCGCGTAAACGTGCCCCAGTCTACCCTACTCTTAATATAAAAACGAAGTATTCATTAACCTTAGACACCCAGGCCCGCTGATGAAATCTGTCAGTAAAGCTGTTTTCTTATACGTCTTGATAAAGCATTGAAAATTCCTGCTTCTATTTTTTATATTAAAATGTATAAACATTTACTACCATGGACGTATTTCAAAAAGCTCGGATGCATCTTGTGTGTTTGCACAAAACGATCAGGCTTTGGTTGAGAAACAAATGGTCATTTTCCATTAGTCTAATGCCCATTAGGCTCATTGCAATAAGCCTGAAAAATATAAAGCTGTTGGTGAAAAGGTAAACGATTCTTCAATTTCCCTGGTTCTTTGCAAAGAAAGAGCTATATTTCTCAATTAGCCTATGACACATATATCGTCACTTCCCTTTCTATGTATCTCTTTAAAGGGAGATATTGGTGTAACACCCTTTAAATTAGGATTATCTTTACAAATGTTTAAAAAAAAAAAAAAAAGAATTGACAACTTATTTTCAAACGGAAATCACTATTAGATTAGACAAACATTAAGAAGGAAATTCCATAAAAATGAAATTAATCTGATCATCAGGAAGTTTAGAATAAGAAAATGATTTGTAGTCTCCATCAAGCGAATCTGCTGAATGGTGTACACTCCTGCTCACGAAGCTTCTGAAACAAACAAATAAACAAGTGTTTAATTTTTTTTAAACTAAATGTAGAAATCTGGCAAACCCTTCATATTCACACAAAATTTATGGGCCATTCTCATTAAAAGATGCTTTTAACGGTCACAAAGTGATAAATTACAAAATGTAGCAAATTTCTTGATATTTTTATTCATATGTATATTTAAGTTTTAAGTAAGCTATTAAATTCATTTCTGGCAAAAAATTGAATATTTAACTTTTATCTTTTAATGAATATAATGGTTTTATTTTTACAAAGGGATTAACATTTAGATTTTGTCCCCAGCCAAAATAGTCCCCATCCGCGAACACTGAAAATAACAACAACAAAAAAAAGTTTATAGATGACAGTACAATACACGCCAAATCATCATTAAGTAGTTTGCGAGAACGAAAGTCATTTTGCTTTCTAGATATAGCTCTTTTTTCTGTTGTGAAGTTATTAAATTTTTTCCAGTTTATTAGTTCTATTTGAAGTTTGGTAAAGTTCTCTTTCGAGTGTATACTCCATGGACATCATAAATAAGGTAAGAAAAGTGCCCAGTTAAACTGATGGCATTGAGCTCACGGGCTATTCACAATAATTGTACATTATACTATTATTTCAAAGAATAATGCCCCTCGAAAAATAAATTAAGGGGATTAGTCTCCGTTTCTCCCCTTTATAGTTAAATAATGAACCTCCAAATCTAATTACGGAAGCGACTTATGAGAATAAATCTGTATACCGAATTTGAAGCAAATCAGATAATTCTGCATTTAAAAATCTATTTCGTAAAATTAAGAGGGGTATTAGTTCCCACATTTCCCCCTTTATACTTAACCAATGAACCTCCAAATCCAATCAGGGAAGCTCCTTATCAGAATGAACCTAGAAATTGTTTTTAAAGCAAGTTGGTAATTTTACATGAAATCACATTTATCTAAATTAAGGGGGGA
This sequence comes from Maratus speciosus, assembly GCA_963932465.1. Taxonomy (NCBI): domain Eukaryota; kingdom Metazoa; phylum Arthropoda; class Arachnida; order Araneae; family Salticidae; genus Maratus; species Maratus speciosus. Next base: position 388,409,751 of record OZ010791.1, read on the forward strand.
CTTGCCCCCTTACCCTCTTTATATTTAATCAATGAAATTCTAAATCTAATCAAGTGAGCGCCTTATCGGAATAAATTGTATATCAAATTTGAAGCAAATCGAATAATTGTGCATGAAAAAGTCATTTATCTAAATTAAGGGGGGGGGACTAGCCCCCGTTTCTCCCCCTTTATACTTAACCAATGAGCCTCAAAATATAATCAGGGAAGCACCTTATCAGAATGAACCTAGAAAAAAAAATTGAAGCAAATCGGATATTTCTATCAAGAGTTATCGTGTTACGTACATACGTTCATACATACGTACGCACATACAGAGGCTTTGATAGCCTGTGAGCTAAAAACTAATTTATAATTATATTACAAATTTTATACAGCTTTAACATTGCATTTAATAAAAAATACTGCACCATTTTAGCAACCTGAAAGACAAAGTACCTACTTAAAAATTAAAACTTAGTTTTCGTTTCCTCCACGGAATTCCCCCCCCCCCCCCAACTCCCACCCTTTGGACCTGGCACATCCATTTTTACTGATAGTGTCTAGTCTTTTAGTCGTTTATTAAACATTGTGTGCAGTACTGTAAAACGGGGTAAATAGGAACAGCGAGGTGAACAGGAACGAAATTTCTCGGTCTTACAAAAAAATTCAAATTAAATATACGTGAGGATATTTTTAGTTGCCAATTTTTTTTTAAGAAGGTAATATCATGAAGTGTTGGGAAATTCAGTTTTGTCATGCTAGCACCGTTACTCGGTTATATAAAATAAACGGCAATTGGATCCCCAAAAACCTCCTATTTTCAACATCTACAAAACTTCGTATGTAACTACAGACCTTCTCGTATTCTAAACTTAAGAGTAGAGTTTTTTTTTTTATTATTAAGGATAGACCTATAAACGATATACTGTATTAGATTTTATGTATTCCTAAAACTATGTAATGAAAAATTGAAAAATGTCTTGTAACCATCATGGGTTTAAGATTTACGGGGTGAATCGGAACACATTTCTGTTGTTGTTCCGATTCACCCAGCAGATTACTGTCATGGTTTATTCTTCAATAAGTAATATTTTCATGTCATATCTGAAAACATATGTATGAATATGTATTGTAAAAAGACCCAGATTTTGGAAACCCAGAAAATCCCCAACTTTGGAACAAATTTTCTCCAGGAGATTTCCTTGTCGTTAAAATGCATGGAGAAAAGTCATACAGGCTCTTTGTGACCAAAGTCCTGTACCCAGAAGATGTTGGTTATGTGGGGAATTTTTACAAAAGGATCCCCCATCCTTGGAGATTTCAAGAAACGGTGGAAGAGGAGGCAGCATTTCTTCCAGAAGATGTCATAAAGAAACCTTAGTTAGAGGATAACATTCAAACATCTGCTCGTTTCAAGGATATGGTAATTTTTGTGAATGACATGAGTGAATTTAATTTGTATTACATTTCATCTTTCTCAATTCAAATACATTTTCTTAGAATAAATTTTATTTTTTCTTGAGTTCAAAGTTGTTTTCTAATTTCCGAAAAGTCATACCTTTACTTGTATATTAAATAAAGGATTTATTTGATAGTAACTACGTGTTCCTATTCATCGCTTATTATTATTGCCTGTTTTTATTAACTCTATTAAAGTCTGAATAGGAACAAATAAAATTATAAAATTTGGTCCGATTTACCCCTACCTGCGGGGTGAATCGCAACATCATTAAAAGAATAAAAATATATACATAAAAATTGTAAAAAATGTTTTGTTTTTGCTTAAAATTTCAAGAACAAAACAATACCGAAGTTTCTAGTAAAAAAAATTAAAGAAATAAAAAATCAGTAGTTGCCTTTTTTATACGTTGAAGCTGAAAAATGTTCCGTTTGACCCCGTTTTACGGCATAAGAAGATTTCAAACACAAACAGAAATTTGAAAAGTAATGAAATCCTGATGCGCATTGCTTTTCAGAAAGTTACATTCTATAAATTCAACAATTTAAAACAATTTTTTAAAAATCTAATGGTACCCTTTCTATAAAAATAACCCTTAGGGTCAGAATTTTGGAGGAAAATGCAAAATATTTTCTTAAAATTCACATTTTTCAGAATATATATGTATGAGGACGTGAGTTTCAAAACTCGCTTTATCCAGAAAATCAAATTTTGGGAAATCCCGAAAAACCTCTGACTGCGTCGATTAGTTTTCGTTGTAAACCAAGATTTTACAATGCCAGAAATATACGATAAAAGCAGATTTTTTGCAGATTGTAGTGCTTTTTCGATGCAGGTTCACCAATAGAATAGATTCATAGAGAAAACTCGATTTTTTAAATGATGGAAGAGGCGAGTTTTGAAACGCATATACTCATATACATATATGTATATATAAAGACAGATTTAATGGTTCACCAGATGTCATGTATCTTCACCACACGTTTGGAGTCATTAAGTTACTTACTAACTTTCCGGCAATGTCCACTAGTTCAAAAAACAGCATTTTTGGAGGGGAAAAAAGGCATTTAAAATTTTTGAAGAGGTACTGAAATTTCAGAAGACAACGCAAACAAAAGTTTGTAGAAGCGCTTATTATTATTAATACATATTTTTTTATTATTGAGAGTTGAGTGCTGAGCAATGCCGACAATTTGTTTTACACCCACAACCTCTCCTCCCTTTAAAACACTCTCAGAAAATGATATGGCCTGATCATAATTTCCTTAGCAATGCATATCTACAACAGTTGGATTCAAACTTTATTATTATCTCGTGCAACCGTCACCATTCAGCATTTTCTATCGTGACTATTTTGTCCGAGACAAAACCAGATAACGTTACAAATTAAGTAACTCTCCAAAACATAAAACTTGCTCAATCATAATAATCGATTTGCGCCCCCCACGCATGCTTTCAAGCGGTAGAAATAAGCTTTCCCTTCTTTAAACTAGACAAACCCAAGCAGAATAACAATATTTACATTTTTATTTGGTTATGTAAATATTGTAAGTATAGAACGATGCTTTATATTTTCGTTTGGGAAAATAACGAAATGTCAAGAGAAGAAAAAAAACACATACTTTTGAATATACACTTTTATATAAGATTCTGCGGATCTTTTGTTGACTCTATATTAATACTTAAGTTTTATGCATTGGGTTAATATTATGTATGCCTTCTATTAATACAAATTATTAAAAACATAATTCTTAGTAAAAGTAGATTTTATGAAATTTTAATGCATGTGTTTTATCTAAAAGGATATTCTAAGCTTAAATTACTTTATTCAATGTCCGACATTTTTATTGCTATATTATAAAAATAATATATGAGTAAATGATGCACATTCGTTTTACACTATATATATATTTATTAAATATCTCTTTTTAAACCAAAAATATTTTCTCTAATGTCCTGCATTTTGACCGACATACCATAAAATAATACATCAATAAATAATTTATATTCGTTTCCCAATATATAATATGTTTAAACACTCCTTTCTAAACCCATATTACTGTTTTCCTGTTTATACAGTTTTACTGCCACATTAAGAATCAGGTGTTTTCAGTCTTTCATAATCGAGCATCACATCAATAAAGCCTTAAAATCTCACAGGCAACCCGTAAGTCAATTAAAATAGAATTGGCAAAAAAAAAAAAAAAAAAAAAAAAAAACGTATGTAAGCCAAATCTTACAAGATAAGGCCACGGGCGGATTTTATATAAGCGCTTTCGGATAGCATAATTCTCATGTTATATTGATTCATGAAAACATTTTAGTTGTACGTGCTATTTAATTTTATCACCAGATATTCTATACAATTAGCTTATTTAGTAATAATGGTAGCAATATAATAAGTCCAGTGGCGTAGTGGTCAGCACGTCTGACTGCCACGCTGCAGGTCGAGAGTTCGATTACCGACTGGGCAACGTTCACTCAAACTTTCATCCCTTTCGGGGTCGATAAAATGCGTACCAAGCATGCTTGGGAGCTAAACACCGAGGGTCCCGCGTTAGGCCAAGACAAATGCTGTATAGCACCTTGGGGCCCAGGATCAAGGAAACAGGGATAGGCAGTGAAAAGCTTGATATATATAATACAAATATACCTACAGTAAAGTAATCTAAAGTTTATAATACAAATAATAAAAAAACTCCGTAGCGTAGCACTCAAAAGAGCGATAGACCCTAAAAACAGTAACTGTTAATTACACTACGGCCATCTGTTAAAAAATTGACCTAAGAACTTGTAAATTTTGCAGTTAACACAGAAATACTTTATTTGGTCAATTGTCAACTGACCTTAAACATGTTAAACTTCAGAGGCTGAAACGTATTCCCCCCGGGATTGCACTACAACTCTAAAACGAAAGCTGGGTTCCCGGCGCGGTCATCTCGGTACAGTCGTGAAAAAAATAAATAAATAAATAAATAAATAAATAAACACCCCTTACTAACTCCTCAACAAATTATCGTAAAAGAAAGTTACTGGTACCGAACGATTGGAAATAAAGCCTACTTTTAAATGGTGTATATAAAATTTGCTTAGAGGACCATCTACATATTAAAACGAATCCAAACTTCATTTTTTTCAATATCAATACTCAATTTTAACAAGATATTTGAAATCTTCAATTCAAACTATGCCTAGGCACCAAATTACAAGTCATTTGAATGATAAGTTTTTGAATTATAAACAGTCAAAATTTAGTGCTTTTAATGCTAAATTACATTTTCATATTTTCATTAATATCTCCTGAAATTATACTCCTAATGAGCTAATTTTTTGTGTAGCAATAATACTAAAATACTCAAACATAAATACGTTGAATTTGCAATTTTTATAATTTTATGATATGAATTATGAAATTAATATTCGAAATAAATTATGAATTGCAACCTACATTTTTTTGATGGATTTAGATGTATTACGTCCTGCTTTATGGAAATCCAAAATTTCACATTTTTCTTCCAAGTAGTTTTCAAATTATGCTTAAAAAACGGCGAAATGATGGTTTAAGGGGCCGTCTATGATGGAAGTGACTAGATATTTTGAAATTTCTTATGCTATCCTGTAATCTAGCAGTCTTCAATGACTGCTTGAGCAGTGCTTAAGATGCCTTGATCAAGAAGAAGGATTCTCTGTCAACAATCGAGTACTAAACTTCAATTTGGATACAGCCCCTAAAATACGCTCGTTTTAAAATAATTTATCGGAAACTTATCCTACGAATTACATAAAAATTTGTATTTAGGTAATTGAAGGGTGTAGAGTTCATTTTTGCTGTCAGAATTGTGTACTGCTATTGAAAAAGACAAAGTTATGGTTCGTTTTAATTATGTAGATATCCCCTTAAGCAAATTTTATATACATCATTTAAAAGTAGACTTTTATTATCAATCGTGTGGTACTAGTAACTTTCCTCTACGATATTTTTTGCAGAGTTTTTTTCCACGGTGTTTACATTTTTCCCCCCACGACTGTACACCTCTCTCTCTGCAGTTGTCAAGGGTCTGTCACTATTGTTTAACACTAGAATGTCCAGCTGGTGTCGATTCGACACCGATCAAATGATAAAATGTCGATTCGAACCAGAATTTTTTTCGTAAAATGAGTTAAATTTTAAGTAGAGAAAATTCAGTTTAAAAGAAAGTGAAATAGTTTTTAATAAAAATTCTTGTGTTAAAATGTTTTTATTAAAGTTGGGTAAAATTTCCGGACGTTCTAGCGTTAATTATAGTACCACAGGGATGGCAAAAATTTTCACATACGCGTGCCATTTTTTAAAATTAAATTGCGGACCAATAACTTGTCAAAAAAAAAAAAAAAAAAAAAAAAAAATACAGAATCAAAATTAATGGATTAAAAGTGGTTGAATTTTTGTTTACGAGGTTTAAACAAATGTGGGTAGAGAATTATGTTTACCGAGTCATTTTTTCTCGACTTTTTTTATCATTATATTAACTAAAAAAGGGATTAGCCCCAAGAAGGCGTTTTGAAAGCCCATTTCGATGTCGCAGAAAACTTTTGTTTTTTAACATTCGGAATGACCTGGTGGAGGCAGACCACTAAAATATTAGTAGGAGAGCTATTGAACATTTTTGAGTAGGTATTTGAGGCACCCAGAAAATTTGTGCAACACTTCTTTTGTAATGCCTGAATACAAAATCGAATATCTGGCTGAAGGATCGTAGCCCAAAAATTGTGCCAGACACGTGTCAAGTGCCATTTGGCACTTGACACGTGTCTGGCACAGTTTTTATGCCAACTAAAGTGTCTGTCATTTTAAAAATATTTTTTTCTAAGCATAAATATTATTCTGCCTCAATCTCAGCATGCCTCAAATACCTTTTTTGGGTAGTCAAAAAATGGCACTTGAAACGTGTCTGGCACAGTTTTTGGGCCGACTAAAGTGTCTGTCGTTTTCAAAATATTTTTTTCTAAGTATAAATATTATTCTGTCTCAATCTCAGCGTGCCTCAAATACCTTTTCTTTTGGGTAGTCAAAAAATGGCACTTGACATGTGTCTGGCACAGTTTTTGGGCCACGATCCTTCAGTCAGACATTCGATTTTGTATTCAGCCATTACAAAAGAAGTGTTGCACAAATTTTCAGGGTGCCTCAAATACCTTCCCTAAAATGTTTAACAGCTCTTGGACTATATTCTTGTCGGGCCAACATGGTTTTGAAGACCAGAATCGATTACTTCAAAGTTATACATTTTTAAGCTTATTTAAACAAAAACATATCAACTGTCTATTGAACAGCTTATTTTTTTCATTTTGGAATATATATTGTGATAACACGAAACATGATTTTCTAAATATCACACTTTCATACTTTTTACTGACGTGTAAATATATGTCTATCAAATGCTCTTAGACAAATTCTAATTTTTGAAAAAAGTTTTCAGAGGTTTTTTTTTTTTTTTTATCATTGCCCTCAATTTCCATTTTCAACAATTTGACGCCGTTTGGCTTGAAAAAAAAAATCGTTCGGGCTTTGCCCTCTTTAATCGGGGGAAGAATCTAAATAACGTTTGTCGTTCTAACCTGAAATCGCATTTACATAAATCACAAAAGCGAGGAAACCTTGTATAATATGTTTAAACCTTTCTTTCAAAACCCAAATTACTTTCTCTCGCGTTCTGTATTTTTACTGCCACATTATAATATACATGAGTAAATAATCCAAATTCGTTTCAGAATGTGCATACATATTTAAATATTTCTTTCTAGTAAACCTAACTTATTTTTTCCACTTTCTGCACTTCCATTGCCATATTATAAAAAAGTACATGTTCAAATAATCAACGTCAATTGCACAATATAATATGCATTTTAAAATATTCTATACTAAACCCAAATTGTTTATACCACGTTTTATGTTTTACGACAATATTATTAAAAATAAAAGAGTAAGTATCTTATTTCCACATATACACATACATATATTTAAATATCTCTTTCTATAGACAAATTACTTTCTCCCACGTTCCATGTTTTTGCTGCCTTATTCTAAAAAATACATCAGTAAATGATCCAAATTCCTATCACAATATACGCCTTTTAAAAATGCTTCTTTGTAAAAAATATTCTTTTCATTTATAAATTCCTGCAGGTTTTATTTTCTTACTTAAATCCGTATTATGATAGATACGAAAAAAAAAATCTAACCATTTTATTTATAAATTTTTTAAAAAGTGTAAATGAAAAATGAGTATACATAAATTGTAATTTATTTTTAGTCGCTTTACTAAATTACTCATTCTGTCAATTCTTAATACATTCCAAGTAGAAAGAATAGAAAAAATTTATCCCTTTTCCTTTATTCTTCTATTATTTGTTTAAGAAAAATATCAAAAATTTTCCTTTATACTTATTGAAATTAATTCTTATTGAATTCGAGAAATAAACTTAAAGGGATTAAAAAAGCTTGATGTTTTTTTTTCTTTAAAGAATGGGGAAACAACTAAAGGAAGAAATATATAAATTGAGATTAAATTTTCAAACACATTGCATTAAAATACTTTTTTTTCCCAATACGACGGTATAAAAATTGAAAATGTGCGATGCTTAGAAGTTCAAAAAATTACAGTTGAATGTTTAACAGTACAATGGTATACCTGCTTTGTTTTAAGGCTAGCTTATACACAGGAACGTTATTTTCTGGAGACGATATTTTATTTACTTTGAGAAAGAAATAGTATGCCGGAGGCTAATGAAAATGAATTTATCGTACAAATAAAATAAAATATTAAACAATTTTGCTACTAAATACATTAGACATCAAGATAATACATAAATTACTTTTTTAACCCTTTGCCTATGGAATATATTTGAGAAAAACGTGCCAAAAATAGAAAAAAAAAATTCTCCTCTGAATGGTTTGAATGAAATTTGGGAAGAACGACAAAAATCCGATAAATGGCGCGAAACTGCCAAACTTTTCGCGGGAAGGTATCGCCATCTGTTGGGAAAATGGTAAATTGCATATTATGTATTGGACGAACTGATGTTGGGCTTCACGGAATTGAAACACTGATTTTTCTCTTGCCCGATCTCAGGTCGGGCATTCCAAAATTGGCGCATTTGCGTTGCCCGAATTGAGTTCGGGCGTCCCAGGCAAGAAGTTAATGTACAACTACAGATGTATAAGTATTACTAGTAGACATTTGCAAAGTCTTTACACTATAACCTTTGAGATTATTTGAGGAAAATCTTTTTACTAATTTTTAATTACTAAAATTTTTAGTAACAAAAAAATGCTTAACGAAATGTGAGTGCACTATGTAAAAAACCTGTCCAAAAACCTTTCATGTGACACCCCATTCACCATTGTGCGTTTAGTATGTGTAGGAAAAAGTGATATTGACATAAGAAATAATATTCTCTAATTTGCAAATGTACATATCTATGTGTATACAGGTGGATGACAGTTTTTTATTTTGTATGCAAAGAGCTGCAGGGCGCTTTTTAGAAGAAAAGTTACGAAAATAGTTACAAATTACACATACGTTTTTACTTTCATTCAAGAGATTTTTACACTGAGTTACATTGTTTAACTTGTTTATATTCAACAGCAATTTTTTTTTCGAAAGTATTTACATCATATTAAAGTAGACACATATAAATCGTAAACCTTTATATGACAATAATCCATTTTGAAAAAACAAAACAATGAGTCATGGTTTGGATCTTCAAGTTCACCTAAATAACATTATGATTTGATGTATGTTATGTAAAATTTATGCTCGTTTTTATAGCATAACTTTTCATATATATATATATATATATATATCTGTGTGTGTGTGTGAAATTAGTTAAAATTTTAATTAGTATGAAATGGGGATGAAATATAAAAAAAAATTATCTCTCAAACTAAGCAAAACATTGCTAATAATGATAAAAAATACCTTTATTTAGATCAACATACGTTTCATCGCACAAACGGCGACATTTTCAAGATCATTCTTGATAGAAATATTTTCGCAATTTTTTTTTAAAAACAACAACTTGGTAAATAATATCACGAAACTTCATGTATCATGAAAACAGTGCAAAAATGAAATAAAATAAAAATGGATGTTTGTGAGCGTGAATTAATTTTTACTATTGTTACTAAACCTGCATAGCATCTCTGTCCAAATTTTAGTAACTCAAGGGAGACTGAATCATTGCAAATATTCTCACTGCGTAAAAATATCTTTACTGATTCCTGGATAATGGATGGTAAATAAAATCTTGATAGATAAATTATTTTGCTATTTTTAAAATGAATCTGTAAAGGTTCTTCGCTGCATAATCTGGCCAAAGCTGTAGTTCTCTTGTTGTATTTGATGTCTGCTATATGTTCTTTGATCGTAGTTTTAAGTTTTCTGCTTGTCATATCTATATAAAACTGCATTGTTCCATCTTCTTTAGGGAAAGGTATTTCATGTACTCCTGATAATTGGTTTGATTTAATTGGATCTATTTTCTTACATACTATATTTTTTAATTTCATGGTAGGTTTTGCAACAAGCGAGAAATTGAATTTATTGAGTTTATATTTCAATCTTTCGAAGAACCCAGGAAAATGCTGTAAAGTGGATAAGATGGAATTCTGGGGATAGAAATTTCTTTTTTTCTTATTCTTCATGCTCATAATTAATTTTTCTACGGTGCTTTCCTTGTGTCCATTGTTTCTTGCAATGTCATATATTTTAATTCGTTATTTAACTGCTCGGGGCTACAGACAATGAAATCTCTTTGAATAGAATGTCTAAATGCAGAAACTTTGTAGGAAAAGGGTACTTGAGCATTATGAGGGATAATGTATTGACTATGAATTTTCTGTAAACAGTGCGTTCTATTCCCTGGCGCGTCTTGATTAATAATGTAATTAAGGTAGCATACTATTCTGTTCTATTTCCAATGTAAATTTAATTTTAGATTTTGGTTATTAATCCGGTTTAAGACTAGTTATTGAGCAATGTATCTGTATGTTGTCATATGATAAAAATATCATCCACATATCTAATCCATGTATGGTATTTTTTATCACTATTAGCAATTTTTAGCTTAGGTTGATTCATTATAAGTGATTATCATACATATTTTTTCTTATAAAATTATCTCTGTTGTAGTAAAAAAGAAAGCTTTTAGATTTTTATGATATAATGTCCCATCTTAATAATATGGTGATATTTCTCTTCTTAAATATATATATATATATATATATATATATACATATATATATATATTAAAATATATAAGTACATATGATTTCAAAAATCTATTTAATAATATAAATCTTAAAGATCTGCATAATATAATTAACCACACTTTTTAAAACATATAAAAATAAATTAACTCTACCTTCATTTATGGATATAAAATATTTTCGAACTTTAACTAATTTTATAATATACAATAACTATATATTACAGGATAATATTATTTATCTACAAATAGAAGGATTATCACAAGGCGGATCTACATCCAGTTTGATGTCTGATTTATATTTATATCAATATGAACGTAATTTTTGTAATGATGATATACTAATGTATCGCTATATTGATGACATTATTTTAATTGATACTAAACAATCAAATTTTGCTCAATTTTTAGTTGATTATCCAACTAATTTAGAATTGACAGAAAACCTATTAACAAATAATACTATTAACTTTTTAGATCTAAAAATCATAATAGCACAAAACAAAACAATTACTGATCTTTATGACAAACGTAAAGACTTTCAATTCAAAGTTAATACATTTACTCATTTTAAATCCTGCCTACACATTTCAGTTTACCGTAATATACTAATTAATCCTTTGTATAGAATCAGAAGTTTATGTTCATCACATCTTATAAATAAAAACATTAAACAATTAATTTTTGATGCTTTAAATCATGGTTTTCCTAAGAAATTCATATATTCCTTAATTTAGAATTAATTTATGATCTAAACAATATATAGTTGGGTGATTTATTGTGTTACTATTCACATTTTGCGTATATAAAAAAAAATGTATAAAAAAATTACAAAAAACTAAAAATAAACAAAAAAATTAAAAATACAAAATTTATAAAAAAAATTTAAATAGAATGGCTGGGTGGGTAGAAGTTAAATTAAGCAGGAGGGCGGAGTTGTCTGGATAATTTATACGCAAATGTTGATTATATATAAATTTATTATTAAAAAAAATGTAGGATTGGTACGTTGAATATTCGTGGTTCTATGTTTTGTTTTAGTATTTGTGAGGTCGCTGTCCTATGTACTGTATAACAATCCATAAATTAAATTAAATTAATTTGCATCAATTTAATTTACTATTATTGATTTATTTCAATTTATTTTTGCTTTGTAATAATATACGCTTACGCAGTTTATGATATATGTATTTATAAGTTTGTAGAGATGTTGTATTTTATTGGTATATTACCCCCCCCCCCAAATTAGTAATGGTACATTAATTTTATTAAGTGATTGATATAAACAAACTTTTATATTATTAATAAAGTTACTTATTCGAAATTATTATTAATTCAATTAATTTTAAAAGCACATTATATTAAAATGTTAATTGATTATTATCAACATTCTGATGCACTGTTTTAGAACGATATATTTGTGCAATCTAAGTGACATTTTAGGTTAAATTATTTGCATTTAAAAAAATGCATTTTTTCTACTGTTATATTCGGTATACTGTAATAGATGGCAGCACTAAACACTATTACATCTGATTTTAGTCCTGAACTTAATCATATATTGACTATCTTTAATTTATTTTCTTGTAGTTCCGCTAGACGGCAGCATTAAATAATTATTTATTATGTTCTAATATTATAAGGTTGCCATGGAGTCTTAAATTACTCTTATATTAGTTATTATCTCTTAATTATTAATTGTTTAATTTTAAACTACTGTATTACAATCTATAAATTAAATTAAATTAATTTGTATCATTTTAATTTATTATTTTTGATTTATTTCAATTTATCTTGATTTGTAATGATATACGCTTATACAGTTTTTGATATATGTATTTATAAGTTTGTAGTGATGTTGTATTATGTTGGTATATTACCCTCCTCCCCATATTAGTAATGATACATTAATTTTATTAAGTGATTAATATAAACAAATTTTTATATTATTAATAAAGTTACTTATTTGTAATTATTAATTTACTTAATTTTAAATGTAAATATTAAAAAATAAATATAATTATAACCAATTATAGCACATTATATTAAGATGTTAAATGATTATTATCAATATTCTGATGCACTGTTTTAGAATGATATATTTGTACAGTCTCAGTGACATTTTAGGTTAAATTATTTGCAATTTTTATAAAAAAAAATGTATTTTTTCTACTGTTATATTAGGTATACTGTAATAGATGGCAGCACTAAACACTATTACATCTGATTTTAGTCCTGAACTTAATCATATATTGACTATCTTAAATTTAATTTCTTATAGCTTCGCTAGACGGCAGCATTAAATAATTATTTATTTTGTTTTAATATTATAAGGTTGCCATGAAATTTTAAATTACTCTTATATTAGTTATTATCTCTTAATTACTAATTGTTTAATTTTAAACAATTTCTTTTAATTTATTCCAGGATCATTATTATGGTATGTAATAATAATTATTATATGGACTATATGTTAATTATAATTGTTATATTTTATGCTTGTGATTATTTACTGCGGCAACCGTGGCATAAGCTTTTAACTGTGCAAGTTATTTAAGCGAGATTTTTATACTATGCCAAATTCCGTTATATGTTTGTGTCATGGTCAATATGTCTTGGCTGTTCTCTCCCTGGGTTTGTCTATCATTTAATTTGTTTCATTTTTTAAAGTTTTCCATTGTTGCGGATATCACATTTTTTAATATTTTACATGGTGGTTTAATAATTTCTGGTGATTAGTCGATCGGGTACATAACGGAATTCAATTTTTGCTTATTGCTGAATTCCGTTACAGAAATCGACTATGTCTTTTGCTTATAAATGTATTTTATGTACCGTGAACAAGTGAAATACTTTATAAGCTTCCGGCATCATTCATCCATTTGATGTTTTGTATGTTTATGATACGGGTTTTTCTGGTTCAACATTATTTAGCTGTATATTGTATCTTTTGTCTTTAATAGGATTTTATCAAAATTTAGTGGGTTTTTTTTCATGTATTTTATATAGATTTATCGCCAGCAATATGCTAGTGAATTAGTGGAATTTATCAAGATTCTGTATTACTAGTTACATGTTCCATCTTTATTCTGTATAATGTCAGTGTTATGAATATTAGCTAATTTATAAATTTAATTTTAGTAAATGGAAATCGATGACGATTTGTTATATATAATGGTTATATATATATAATTTCATTGCTATTTTATGGAGGCAAAAAATTATTCAATATTTTTACAAAGCAAAACAACTTTACCTCTACGGGATAATTCCAAGCATGCATCTGTAACTTGGTGTATTATATTTGTAGGAACATCCATATCGCGTTTAACCAAATAACAAAATATATTTTGTATGCCAAGTCGAAAATTATTTTGATGTTGAACCAATATCAAATCGCGTAAATCGGTTTTTTTGTGTGCAATTTTGATGAAAAACATACTGCGTAATTTAAAAAAGAGAACTTCACTCTTCTTCTGTTTTTTACAAGTAGATCCCTAACAAATCGGCGATAGATATACTGATTCAGTGTTCTTATCTCAAAATTTTGTAAAAAATCAATTGAAAACATCCTGAGAAATAGGGAATATGATTCCCCGAGGCAACGAACAAGTTGCTTTCGAAAAATTTTATCAGACAGCTGTACATTAAAACTTTAGAACTAAATTTTCGCTGATATATGTTTGTAACCATTATTATTTGCATAACCTATAGTCAGCTTCTAGAGTTTCTTAGACAATTCAAACCTTAAAGTTCTACTGTTCATTCCGGGCAATCAAAATCCGATTTTAATTTGCAATAATCTTATCTTTTTTTTTAGGTATCGTGTTCTCAAGTAATTCATACTAGGACAAAATAGAATAAAATAAATAAAATAAAACAATGCATCAATTGAATAATTTTGAATGGGAAATTTCAGTAATGTGTATAAAAAATCATAAGGAAAAAACCATTGGCGCACTTATCAGAGAAAATGCTATGAAAATTATTCAAACTTATTCATTTTAATGATACGCTCATTCATTCTTATAATTAGATAATGTGCAGCACACACCTAATAATAATAATAATAATAATAATAATAATAATAATAATGCGATTCTACTTTTCAACTTGAACGCAATATCGAACACAGTCAAGGAATCCCTTAAGTCTTTAGTGGTTGGCTTGTACAATTCAATAAAAAGTACTTTGCATAAAAATCATATCAGAAATTCCAATAATTAACTTAAGATAAGCTGAAATTCCACAAGTTTTACTACAGTGTCATTATAGAAATACAACATGCATTCGAAAAGTCTTACCACCGCGGGTTCACTTATTCAAGCTTCTCAAACAAAACGCCTTTCAACAAAGATGGCGGATGATTTCTCACAGCTCATATTACACACAATGACATTCGTAAAAAAGGAGCATTAAAACCGCCTAGGATATCAGCGCTCTTAGTGTGTCAGATTTTTTAAGAACTTTGCAACTTTTACACGAGTACATATTTTTTCTGTCTTGCCAGTGTACATGTAATCTCACGTTGTGTAAGACACTTTTATTAACATGGTAAATTCTATTAATGAACAGTTATTCCATATTTCTAATTCTTTACAATTTATATATTAGCTCTCATATTAAATTTATTTCAGGTGTAAATAGGAAGTGGATTATTTAATAGATAGTTTTAAGGATTACTTTACTTTGACTTAACTAATACACATACGATCACCCTAGTTAAATTCTTCGATAATTAGATTAAAAGAAGTAAAACAAGGCAAGTGAGATTTTTTTTCCTTGCCTAAATATTAAAAAACTAGCCGCCTCTGGCGACCAGTTTGGTCGCCCTTAAATGTATGCTAAGAATTTCAACATGTTACTTTCATTTATAATTTAATTTACTTTTTTAATCTTTCGCCAAAACGGAAGATTCTGACCGAGGAATGAAAAATTCTTTAAGACTATGGCAGCATTTCGTATATTTTTTTATGTTATATATTTCATCTTTCTTGTCAAAAACCGTTTAACTCACTTAGGTAGTTTGTTTCATTTCCGTCTGCATATGATTTGTAATACGTTCCCCAATGCGGAGATTTTAACATATTAAGTAATCTTCCGTAATTGGATCCTCTGCCTATTAGTGCATTTCAGCTAATACGACACCAAAGAGATCCAGCGTCAGGGTAAAAAAAAATTACTGTGAATCTATCATTTAAATTGCAAAAATTTACTGAGAAATGTTCGTAGCCTGCATCTCAAAGAAAATATTTACGTGTTACAATTTTGATGCAGCTCTTTCATCATCAAATAAGTACTAAATGGTAATATCCATCTCAGAATGAACGGAAAATGTAAGTTATACTGTAGATAATACAAAACAAATAATATATTTCAGAAATATAGCAAATAAGTTGTTTTGATACGATTGAGTAATAATAATAATAAAAAATGATTCACGATCAATGAATACCGAGCTCAATTTTAAATCTAAAATTTATTTCGTTGGTTCATAGCGAATGACGTCACGAACAAAGCTGCATTCTGCCTCATGATTTGACAGCTATAAAAATCACAATCAGATTAATTATTTCAATTTCCTCTCTGGCGAACTCGCTTTACAAATTATTACCTTCATGGCTTAATATTTTTTTGTCGTCAAAATGAAAGAATCGCTACTGTTGGTTTACTTTGATGGAATGAGATATTGAGTTGTCAGCCTAATTCCAACTGAAGTTGTCTCAGAATATATCCATATTTGAATTTAATTTATCGCTTAAACATCAATTATTTTGAACGATCTTTCAAAAAATTTAACTGTTGTGCAGTTTTATTGGAAAAAATAATTTTGATTAAAAATGGCTGCTTATCATATGGAAAGTGAAGTTGTCAGCCTGTATTTATATAGAAGTCACATGAGTTAAGCTTCTACTATTAGAGATGAAAAAAGTATATTTTAAATTACTTTTATGTGTTTTAAATAAAAGTTATGTATTTTAAATGAAATGAGTGATAAGTTTATATGGTACTACTTGATTATCCCGTCAACCAAAAAACTATCGCCAAACTATAAAATTAAATGCCAATAATGGTTGATCGTAAATGTTACAATCTCTTGACATTAAACACGATACACATGGAATGGACGCTTGGCATATAAAAAGTGAAGTGGCCATCCCGGAACTGTTGATGACAGTCACATGACTTCGGCTTTTATTATATACATGCTTTATTGTTTTTTCACTGAACTGAAATACATAAACAATTACTTAAACAATAGCTCCAACACAGAATGATTTCACAAGGAAATATGTCTGCAGACGCCACAACAAACAGGCCTATCTGACTAAGAATGTTTTGAAAAAAAGCCCGCTTCCCTCGACGAAATCCTCACAACGTAATATATATCTCAATTAACCACGTTCACCTAATTTTCATAAATTCGCAAAAGCACAAACGATACTCCACTTCTACCGAGCTCTACAGAGGAAATAACTCAACATACACACTGTTAGCACACAAAAGCAACACGCCTACGTTCAAACGAGTTGCCCAAGGGTATTTTAATTTATGACCAGGCCGTGGACAATTCTGCTACACAGTTAGTTGTTTCAAATGCAATACAACATATTGACGTTGTTGACGTACCAAAGATAGTCGTTAAATATCTGAAAAATGAGGTTTAAAGCTGCAGCTTTGATGAGTAGTAATCGAAGTAGAACAGCCGAATCGTAATATTCAACGATTGATTAGTGATATCACTATTTGTTTCAGTAGACATATCTTTAGTAGGTATAACTTCAGCCAATCTGGTAAATAGGCCAATAATCGCCATAAATTAACAGTGTCCTTCAAATGGATTATTCGATCTATAAAATCAATATGTATGTGTGCAAATCTCGCATTTGGCAGAGAAAATGTGCTAATAGAAGATTTTGTATATTTGTGTACTTTAAAAGCGTTGGCTGCTGTTGGCAAGATTGAACAGAGTGTTTAATGATTTTTTTAAAACTAAAAATTCCGTCTTGTTTTGTTATTAATTTAATTGTTGCTGAAACTCCTGTATGATAAAGATTATCAAAGTGCTGATTTTTTTTTTTTATCCTAAAGATCCTGAATGAAAAGATATGGATGTGGTATGTTTGTTGACAAATCACAGTACAATGTCATATTTTCCAAAGAAAAATAATGCTTTTCTATTTTGAATATCTTGTCACGTTGTCAGTGGAGTTTAAAATTGCTTTTATTTAGGATCCTCAACTTGTGCAAGAGATACATGTTTGAAATCTAAAATTTCTTTTGATATTTTGTTAATTTCAATTTTAGATAAGTGTTTGCAACAATGGTTTTTTTGCCAACAATATGGCGGATATCAGTCGAAAATTGAGAAATAAAATCAAGATGGCACAACTGGCGAGGAGAACGTTTATCAGGAGTTTACTTGAAAGCATAAATTTAAGGTTTGTGATCAGTAAAGGTTGAAAAATTCCTACCTTCAAGCATGCGCCTAAATTGTTTAATATATGAATATATAGGTAAAAGTTCCCTGTTATTAGTCGACCAATTGAGTTGACTCTTAGAAATTTCGAGGAAAAAAAAAATCATGCTATAAGTTTTCCGAAAGCTATTAAAAGTTCGGACGATTTTCACATCTCTGGATTTTATACTAGTTAGAATATGTCGTAGTTTCACCAAAACGCGAAATTGCCAATTCTTTTAAATCTTTATAGGGATCACTTTTATCAGGATTTAAAAATAACAGCCCAGAACTAGTAATGTTGCGCCTGGCAGCAAATTTTCTACGCAATAGTTGTAATTTGTAGTTAATTTTCCTTTCAATAACAGCTTTCGATGAAGCCAATTCAAAAGTACATTCAATCATTATAAATCAAAGTTGAGGATAAGTTGAAACAAAGTTGATAAAATTTACGGCAGATACACCGTCCTACATTTGGAAATCGAAATCAAAAATGTTTTCAGAAATGTTATGAGAAACAGTTGATATAAGAATATGACGAAGTTCATTTGTAAAATAATGTCACCAATTTAGTGGTAATTGCAGCACAAATTAAATGAACATGATATGCAAAATAAGACTACAACTCTGCAAAAATAAACTTTATTCCATCCAACACCTACAAAAACTTACACCCATAATTGCCGTACGTTCGACTATTAATTGGTGGAAAGCTATTTAGAGCAATACACGAAAAAAATGATACAATATGACGTAGTCGTAGGCGTCGACTTAACGAGTGCGACAGGGGCAATTAGGTAAACATAAAACTACCAATTTTAAAATGTTAATTTTTTCTTAATAAGTCACAGTGATTAATTAGGATTAAAAAAACCTTTCAAAATTCGTGGTTTAGTATGTCTGATTTTCTATTTCACCCTCCTGAAGTCGGAGCTCATGGCCGTAGTCTGCTTTGGCCTACTGCCGAGAGGAAAGCACACGAGATAATCATCTGTATCTCATCCAGTGCGCATGGCTTATTCATGTAGACATGCCCTTTTGGGTATGACAACACAGGAAAAAAAATCACGTAGTTTCAAATTTGGCGAATCAATTATATGATGTGGAACTCGCATTCAGTTTTCCGCATGTTACCACAAGCTATGTATTTCTTAAACATACAGGTAACATTTTTGTGTTTTACTTTCTCTTGTACTTCTTTTCTAAACTCAGCATTTTTCGGACCTGTCTTCTATTGGGATGCCCTGCATATATAAAGTATATGTATAATATGGAATTTAATTAAGCATCTATGGTTTCTGAAGAGATAGCACTTACCAACATAAAGTATTTTCAAAATACTCAATCTCAAGCTTTGATCTAATTCAAAACAATATGTGTTTCTTAGGTATATGTATATAACCACGAAGCGTTGCTATATATAAGATTATGTGAAAATATACCATAGTATTTCAGATATTTAATAACAACTGAATTTGTATACCTTTTAAAGATTCGATGAGATCATTCATTAACAACAAAAGGAAATCCATGAATATTCGTTTCCTTCAAAAAGGATTTGATTGAAATATTCTAATGCACTTTTGTTACTGTGAAAAGCTCAATTAGCAGGTATTCAATAGAAATAATAATTTTAAACGACACAAAGGATTTATTTCGAAGTTTTTATTTCACTTATACGAGCTTCTATTTTTAAATCGGTATAAATGATTAGATTTATTTTAGGTTGGTGTGAATTATTCATTTCTATTGAATGATGAAACCAATTAACACTCTCGCTGTGGAACCCGAGATTTCCTCGGGGATGCATTTTTCAGTCTAATTCATCCTCCTTGATTATTCCCACCAGTTATTTTATTATTGTAAATTTTGCCTTATTTAATCGGAGCATTTTCCCGATTAAGTAAGACAAAAATTTTTGTTTTCAAAAACCGGTGACAAAAGAATAAAAATTCTTAAATACACAATTTTAGAAGCTATTTTGATAAATCAATTACGCAGCGAGAGGGTTAACTCTGAGTTAGACATATGTAATGTTTGCCTCTTAACTTGAACGTTACAAATTTGCTTTCGAGGTCTTCCTATCATCTTTTACTTTTGTATTAAAGAATACTGAATATCTGGAGATAGTTCCAATGGATTTAAGTGCAAGAAATACCAAATGCATTATTTTCATGGTGATAAAGCAATGGCGCAACGCAGGGGTGGGTATTTCGCATTAAAAATCTCTCCCAGAGCTAAAGAAGAATAGAGCGATTTCCTCATATATAAATCACTAGTTAGTCAAATTATTCGCTTTTTTAAGGAGGTCCGGGACACATTTTCAAAAAAAAATTATTTAGTGAGTTAAAATTTTGAATTTTTTTGTGATGGTTAACCATATCATTTGTAAACAAAATCAAATGATAAAACTTCTCATAGCTTTTAAAAAAAATTTTAAATTTTAAATTTATGAAAAAAGTTGTATAACTTAAGATCATTATAACTCGAAATATTATTTGTAGAATTTAAATAGTTTTTCATTTAAATAAACAGAAATATATATTTTTTAATTTAGAGCCAGTATTTTAAAAAATATTAATTTTTAAAAAAATTAAAAATATTTAACGAAAAAATTACAAAAAAAGTGGTGCAACTTTAAAAAAAAAATCATATTTTCAAAAGTAAATATTTTTTTCAAATATGCTGGCTCAAAAGTAAAGTAAAATAATTGAAAAAGATATGCTCCGAGTTTCAACCCTGTATCTTTAACGGTTCTCGAGTTATAAGAACTTAAATATGAGAAATGGTGAAAAACCTATCATGAAAAAAAAACGCAATTTCACAAGAACTCGTTTCCTTGACAACCATAGCTTCAAAGGCAGATTTTGAAAACAAACCAAAACGAAAAAATTAATATTTCCTGTTCTAATTAAGATAGAAACATGATTTAAACATCATTTTAAGAAGAAAACGGCAGAGAAATTTTTCATCCAATAAAAAATAAATAAAAAAAAATAAAAAAAAATTGAAGATTTGACGATTTTGGTGTCCCGGACCCCTTAAGTGAAACCTTTCAAAACCTAAGTAAGTATTGGTATTTTTACATTATTTAGAACTGATCACTCGCTGAATTAAAGTCTTTCAATAGACATGATTCATTTAAATAGTGATATTGTATTTAAAAACATAGGAAATGCATAAAAGAGGCCTGTGTTAAATGAAAACCGGTGACTTGATTAGAAAAACTTCAGAGGTCGCATTATTGCGAATAAGCCGTACGTTATAGGAGTGGTCGGTCTTTTCAAATCGCATAGAGACCTTGAGAACTGCTGGAGCGGAATCTTATGATTGCATTTCTTTCTTTGCTCCTGTTCTATATAAGACTAGCATAAACACCAAACATATACCATGTAGACCTCTGTCTCAAAAACATTCTTTTGCCTTCTTGCTCTCTGCTATTGCTAAAGATCAAGATTATAGGCGTATACAGGTGGAATGCACGGGGGCATCTGCATCCCTTAATTTTCGAAATAAAAAGAAAAGTGCCCAGCTAAACTGATGGCATTGAGCTCACAGGCTATTCACACTAATTGTATATTATACACTTATTTTAAAGAATAATGCCTCTCAAAAAAATAAGTGAAGGGGAATTAGCCCCCGTTTCCCCCTTTATACTTAACCAGTGAACCTCCAAATCTAATCAGGGAAGCCCTTTATCATAATAAACCGGTATACCAAATTTGGAGCAAATCGAATAATCCTGCAAAAAGAACATTTATCTAAATTGAGGGGGTGGACTAGCCCCACTTTATCTTTAATCAATGAATCGCCAAAACGAATCAAGGAAGCTCCTTAACATAATAAACCGGTATCCCAAATTTGGAGCAAAGCGAATAATTCTGCATGAAAAACCCGTTTATATAGATTAAGGGGGGTGGCCTAGCCCCCCTTCCCCCTTTATCTTTAACCAATAAACCCCCAAAACTAATCAAGGAAGTTCCTTAACATAATAAACCGGTATACCAACTTCGGAGCAAATCGAATCATTCTGCATGAAAGACCCATTTATCTGAATTAAAAGGGGTGGACTAGCCCCCTTTCCCCTCCTTTATTCTTAACTAATGAACCCCCAAAACTAATCAGGGAAGTTCCTTAACATAATAAACCGGTATACTAAATTCGGAGCAAATCGAATCATTCTGCATGAAAAACCCGATTATCTGAATTAAGGAGGTGGACTAGCCCCCCTTTTTCCCCTTTATTCTTAACCAATGAACCCCCAAAATTAATCAGGGGAGTTCCTTAACATAATAAACCGGTATACCAAATTCGGAGCAATTCGAATCATTCTGCATGAAATACCCATTTATCTGGATTAAAAGGAGTGCACTAGCCCCCTTTCCCCCCTTTATTCTTAACTAATGAACCTCCAAAATTAATGAGGGATGTTCCTTAACATAATAAACCGGTATACCAAATTCGGAGCAAATCGAATGATTCTGCATGAAAAATCCATTTTTCTGAATTAAGGGGGGTGAACTAACCCCGTTTTTCACCCTTTATCCTTAACCAATGAACTCCCAAAATTAATCAGGGATGTTCCTTAACATAATAAACCGGTATACCAAATTCGGAGCAAATCGAATGATTCTGCATGAAAAACCCATTTTTCTGAATTAAGGGGGGGACTAACCCCCCTTTTCCCCCTTTATCCTTAACCAATGAACCCCCAAAACAAATCAGGGATGTTCCTTAACATAATAAACCTGTATACCAAATTCGGAGCAAATCGAATGATTCTGCATGAAAAACCCATTTTTCTGAATTAAGGTGGGGTGGACTAACCCCGTTTTTCCCCCTTTATCCTTAACCAATGAACCCCCAAAACTAATCTGGGATGTTCCTTAACATAAAAACCGGTATACCTAATTCGGAGCAAATCGAATGATTCTGCATGAAAAACCCACTTTTCTGAATTAAGGGGGGGACTAGCCCCCCCCTTTCCCCCTTTATCCTTAACCAAGGAACCCCCAAAACTAATCAGGGATGTTCCTTAACATAATAAACAGGTATACCAAATTCGGAGCAAATCGAATGATTCTGCATGAAAAACACATTTTTCTGAATTAAGGGGGGGGGGGGGTGGACTAACCCCGTTTTCCCCCTTTATCATTAACCAATGAACCCCCAAAACTAATCAGGGATGTTCCTTAACATAATAAACCGGTATACCAAATTCGGAGCAAATCGAATGATTCTGCATGAAAAACCCATTTTTCTGAATTAAGGGGGGGGTGGACTAACCCCGTTTTCCCCCTTTATCCTTAACCAATGAACCCCCAAAACTAATCAGGGATGTTCCTTAACATAGTAAACCGGTATACCAAATTCGGAGCAAATCGAATGATTCTGCATGAAAAACCCATTTTTCTGAATTAAGGTGGGGTGGACTAACCCCGTTTTCCCCCCCTTTATCCTTAACCAATGAACTCCCAAAACTAATCAGGGATGTTCCTTAACATAGTAAACCGGTATACCAAATTCGGAGCAAATCGAATGATTCTGCATGAAAAACCCATTTTCTGAATTAAGGGGGGGGGGTGGACTAACCCCGTTTTCCCCCTTTATCCTTAACCAAGGAACCCCCAAAACTAATCAGGGATGTTCCTTAACATAATAAACAGGTATACCAAATTCGGAGCAAATCGAATGATTCTGCATGAAAAACCCATTTTTCTGAATTAAGGTGGGGTGGACTAACCCCGTTTTTCCCCCCTTTATCCTTAACCAATGAACTCCCAAAACTAATCAGGGATGTTCCTTAACATAATAAACCGGTATACCAAATTCGGAGCAAATTAAATGATTCTGCATGAAATACCTATTTTTCTGAATTAAGGGGGGGGGGGAACTAACCCCCCTTTCCCCCTTTATCCTTAACCAATGAACACTCAAAACTAATCAGGGATGTTCCTTAACATAATAAACCGGTATACCAAATTCGGAGCAAATCGAATGATTCTGCATGAAAAACCCATTTTTCTGAATTAAGGGGGGGGGGACTAACCCCGTTTTTCCCCCTTTATCCTTAACCAATGAACTCCCAAAACTAATCAGGGAAGCGCCTTATCACAATGAACCTAGGAAAAAATTTTGAAGCAAATCGGATGTTTCTATCAAGAGTTATCGCGTTACGTACATACGTACGTACATACATACATACAGAACGGGCGGGCACATTAGCTCTCAGGCTTTGATAGCCTGTGAGCTAAAAAGTAAGAATTCTTTAAGAAAGTGCTGTGAAACATAAAAAGCTGTTTGTGGTTATGATTGAACTGATTGCTTCATTGTTGCAGTTGCATTGTGTGTAGCTTGGCTATATAGGTTTTCATTAGATTTCATTTCAGGTGTAAAAGTAATTTTATTTTAGCTTGCTCTTTTGTTTTACTAGCACTGCTTACCATAATTACTGAATGTCTTTCAATTTTCAGTTGTGTTTCAATTTTCTAAGCAAATTATAATAAACTATATGCGTTAAAAATTCGAGTTCGTAACCAAGACTTTTTTTTTTTAGGGTGTGTGGGGTCCTTATACGTTTTCAACTACAATGATTTTCTTTTATATAAAAGTAAGTAAAAAAAAAAGGTGAAAGCTCAGTCCTCCCATTGTTTTGAAAAGATTATTGATCGCCCTCGCCTCTCTCTAGAACTGAGTTTCGTTGTCAAAGGTAGGTAGGTACCAAATATCTTTCATCCCCTCCCACCCTTTCTAAAGAAAATTCTTTTTTTTTTTAATCTAACTGTTCTCACCGAAGAATTAAAAATTAACTATTAAATGTATAAGCAACATTAGTATTTATGAGCTTTGATATATTTTTAACACTTTTTTTAAAATGTCTTTCCCTCATTTTAGAACAGTAGGAAAAAATATACTCACACTTGAGGATTTGAATTTACTGTATGTTAAATTTATTGATGTCTTAACAAATAAAACAAAGTTAGAAATTGCACGTCAAACATGGCAAATGACGTGCGTTCGTACTATAACTAGTTTTATAAATATTTTTTGCACCGCATAATGTACTGAAAGTTTATTTTAGTGCACTTCATAAGTGTATATCAATTTGATTCTGTTCGAAAGGATGTAACATCATTAAAATACACTTGAAATATTTTTTTCCCATTGTCCGTAATGTATCGGAAAACTTTTGACTGTCCCTGTAATTAAACTATACATCCGATTTTCATAAAATTTGAAATGACTCGACAAAATTATGCAACAATTATATATTTAAAATTTCAAACAATTCGGTTTGCTAGTTTTTGCTCTGTTATATGCGGACGGACGGACAGACAGACAGACAGACGGACGGACAGACAGATAGACGGACAAACGGACAGACAGGCAGAGGGTCTGAACGACGACTATAGGTGCTACGTATTTACATAATTACGAACGCACCTAGTGAAGCTTCTGCCTGAACAGTAGCATACTACTAATAATAATAACAATAATAATAAAGGTTTAAAAAACTAAATTTCAAAATTCTGCATTAAAATGTTTATATTTTTTTAAATTATGGATAAGGGTAAAATGTTTCTTATTATTATTTTATGATATACCAGCAGTATATTCGGTCTTCCCACAATCGAGAAATAAAGTGCGCATCAACTGTGAACATAGAAGGGTAAAACGCTTCCATCGTTGAGAATCAAGTGTGTAATTGTAAATCGGAAATTTTTATCTATAAAAGTGAAACATATTATATTGATTGCCTAAAGCAGGCACACTTTTCATTTTTATTTTCAGTTTAGACTAGGATTAAAGTGACACATCCCAAAGGTAAAAGGATTTAATTTCCACGGATAAACCAAGTTGTGAAACAATTAAAGACCTAAATGTCAAAATTCATCGCTGAAATTGAGCCATTTTTAAATGAATATTTGGATTTTCATGTACTTTGAATTTGACGCATTTTTCTTATGAGTGCGTAAAAATGAGTTATGGCGAAAATCTCAGAATTCTTACTTTAATGAGAAAATTAAAATGATTTTTTTTTTCGATCGCTTTCTCTTCAAATTTCGACAAATTTTATTTGCTACATTTTATAAAAATCCAAAGCTGGAATAGAAATTATATTTTACTTTGTATTTTTAAAAAATTAACCCCTGATGATGGTTTTAAAGATAAACCGAAACGTAGAGTATAATTTTTATTTTTGTGATTTTAATTTTTACATCTGTGTTTAAAATCTCGGAATAAAGTGTACATTGGATAGCAATTTATTGTTTTATTTTCACACTCGAGCTTACAACGTAAAGTCCTTATTTATTATGAAATTATATTTTTTTCCAGCGTCATGCGATTTTTGCCGTTTAAAATGTTTAACTTTTATTCAGTTCAAAGCCCTGTAATTTTTACTTTCTTCTATCTTTATAGGAAGAAAGTATTGGATTCATGAAAATTTTCGAATTCCGGTTTTCGACGGATTTACACGTTTTAGGGGTCAGAGATTCCAAAAAACATGTTTTTACAGAATGTCTGTCTGTAAGTCTGTGACTCTGCCTGTCTGTATGTATGTAGATGACACAAGCTTTGTGGGTGCTCTATCTCAATAACTAATGCACGGAATTCAATAAAAAAATATATTAAGTTAGTCCCGGATATAAATTGATGCTAATTAGTTTTTTCATGTAAATGGCTCAACAGATGGCGCTGCTATGCTGCATTTTCCACAATAGCTCTATTTCAAGAACTAATGCACGGATTTCTATCAAACTTCAGATTAAGTTAATCATTGACATGAATAGATGCTTTTTGCATTTTGGTGTGAATCGCCAAACAGCTGCCGCTGCTATGCTGCATTTTTCACAATTTTCGCAATAACTCTATCTCAAGAATTAATGCACGGGATTTTCATCAAACTTCAGGTTCAGCTAATCCTTGATGTGAATTGGTACTGTTTACGTTTTGGTGTAAATCGCCCAACAGGTTGCACTGCTATGCTGCATTTTTCCGCAATAGCATATATCTCAAGAACTAATGCACAAATTTTCATCTAACTTAGGTTTCAGCTAGACGTTAAAAAAAGTTGTTTCTGATTAGGTTTTAGTGTTAATCACCCAACAAGTGAAGTTGTTGTGATGCATTTTGAAGGATTTACATGATTTTAGCGATAGCCATATCTGAAGAACTAATGCACGGAATTTCATACCTTTACAATCCTCACGATGGGCACATAGTTTGTCATTTAATTTTGGCACTGTGATAGTGAATTTTGAAGTATTAACATTTATGAGATAGAAGAAAATTTTGGGATTGCCCCATCCGACTAGTTTTATCTTCAAACAGAAAACTTTAATTTACGGTACTAATTTGAAAAAGACGAAAGGCTTCAGTTATGAAACTGATGTTAGATGGAACTGATGATGATAGCAAAAAATGGGCATTTCTAACGAACATAGCAAACATTTATTGACAACAGAGAAGAAATAACGTAATTTTCTTTCGTATTTGATACCACATGTGCTTAAAATAAGATACATAGAGATGAAAGAATATTAAAGTTTAAATTGCAGTACTTTGCGATGATAACAGAAATAAATTGTTCAAGTTTCGCTAAATTATTTCTCAATATTAACAAAATGTCTGAATGTTGTCACAAAATCTATATTTTTGGTTAATTGAAAGGGAAAATATTCTTATGAAATATGAAAAAGAAAAGCTTCAAATGGATAAATTACACTAGAGATTTGAAGCAGATATCTTATAAAGCACAACAAAAGTATGTGTCAGTATCTTTAAAAATGAAATGCCCAGTAATGAAATTTTTGAAACGACAGATAACTTTTAAAAAGGATTTTTTTTCTTCAGAAAACACAAAGTATGAGGCTGTATTTTATATCGTTTGATATAATAATCCTGCATTATTGTTGTTTTAGTTCTTATAATTATTGATATTTATGCCGTATTCCTTTTCTTAGAGACATTGGTGGTGATTTTGTGTCTTACATTTAAGTGACAGAAAGATATTATTTTTTTTTCGATCTTTAAAATTTCGAAATTTTAAAAAAAAGAACATTTTTAGTGAATTTCTACATCCTAAAGGTACATTCCATCGCAAATATGAATTTTCCAAATCGTATAATATCGTTTGTAGTAAGCACGTAGATGCCAAAATTAATGTACAATCCAATTATCAAGTTCCAAGAGATATTTTCATTTTTTTCAATCCTTTAAATGTGGTCTTTTGTAAAAATGCGTTTCATTAGCATCTCATAATACCTAGATTCATGCCTAACATCGAATTCCTAAATGATTAAAGAATGTTTGAAACGCATTTTGATTCTATAATAGGGTGTGGCAATAACAGCTTTTTGTACTTGGCGATACGCCAATAGTTTTGTATCGTATATGATCATGTACTGAAAGTTCGTAGTCATAACTGAAACATTCTTTCTTTTTTCCAGTACTGTATCAAAGGTTTGTTCATAAATATCCATTCCTAAATGGCGTAGTAATTTACGCCGCATCCGATTAAACCCCTCATATCGGGAATGATTAATTACATTTTAAATTTTATGTGTACTATCTTAAAGTTTAATTTTGGTCATTAATAATTAAAAATTTGGTAATTAATAATTTGGCCATAAAATTAGTAGGTTTAGTAAATTATAATTTTAATTCTCTGTAATCAGTTAAATTTATCCTGTAATGTTAAGAGGAACAACCAAAATAGTGCATATGTTGTTTGGTAATTTTTATTTTCAGAAGGTTTAGCGGGGAAAAATAACATAATATTATTAACATTTCATCGTTCTGCAAAAAAGAAAACAAAAAGCAGAAACAAAACACTTATTTGCAGTTTGACATTTATCGAAATTAAAAGCAAATAAATTACATGCCAAGCTGTATAAATGCTTAGGTTTGGCTGTTTTATATATCAAATACTTTCCAATCTACATTTTCTTAATAAGTTGGAATTTTTTTGTAAAAAATTATCCTATCGTGAAAAAGGAGACAAAATTGTACGTTTCGCGCGATTGAAAATAAAAGAACATCACTATTGCTGCATCGGGTAAAGAAAGATATTGTAAGAAAATATTCACAGCTCGACATTTATCGAAATTGAAAGTTAAAAATTACATGTTTGACTTTTTTAAATAAATCGTTAGGAATTCATAAATTTTATTATAGTTCTGAGAAAAGATTTATATGAAAGCGAATTTCTTGGTCTATTTTGTTCTACAAAGGCTGAATACATCCGATATTTTGAAATGCGGATGTGAATGGTGAAAAAAAAATATGTAATGTAAAATTGCAGGAAAAAATTCCTTAAAACTTAATTACACAAATATCTCTTCGAAGGGTTCTTGCATACATCGCGAAGCATACCTAAGTGCCTTTATTGTAGAGATGGGAAATATAGTTACTTTTGGTTAACAGGTTACATCGTTCCACACTTCGTTACACAGGTTACATCGTTCCACACTTCGTTACACAGGTTACATCGTTCCACACTTCGTTACACAGGTTACATCGTACAGGTAACAGGTTCCAACAACCTGTTATTTTTATAACATATAACTAATCGCTGTGTATGCGGTCAACGGATGTTTTAATTAGAAGGCCTTTTAAACAAAATGTTTGGAATAATTTTTTGACATAATTATAAATGCTATTTTCTATTGAGATGAATCGAAATTAGTATGTGATTAAAAACTTAATTTTTGCAAGACAAAAACTTACCTAGTTATGATACTTTGAATTTCATGCACTTTTAGCATTTTCTGACACTAAAAACGTGTTTTTCCATTTATGGTGATCAAAACATTAAAAATTCAAAAAATTCTAAGTATCATAACTCAGTAAGTTTTGACCATAAAAGAATAAATTTTTGCTGTTTTACTTGTTAAAACATGGAAAAACTTTTTCTAAATAAAATTTATAGGACACAGGCATTGTATAAAATTTGTAATTTCTTATCTATTTAAAAGTAATTATTGTAATGTAAACCGATTTTTATGTGATGCAGAACAAAATGTGAAATATTTTTGCAATTGGATCTATACTTCTAAAACTAACGGTTTAGAAATTAGTTATTGATAAACGATAAGAGACACCCTGTATAATAATTAACACAGTTTTAACAACACGATTTCTTACTCCCACCCAAAAAACAAACGATGAATAGATTATGAAATAAATCGCTTTCCAACACATTCAAAATACCGTAACAAAACATCTCAATTTACAAAGATGGAAGATGACGTCTTAATGAACAATTTGGAAAACGCGTAATGCATTTGAAAGCACGATTTTTGCCATTACCAGGAATAGTCGTTAAAATATACGATTTTTTTGCAGCCCTGTATATGATCTACAGATATGTATGCATACTACACAGTATGCAAAGAGTTAGTTCAGTTAAACGCATAATACACTTTAAAATTTCTGCTCAACAATTTCAGCCAATAAATGAATATTGTTGAGAACTGTTGTTCGACCTTGTATATAATCTAGAATTTATTCACACTAAGTAATATTTAAAAAATTGTTAAATTTAAAAACGCGTACGACATTTAAAAACGCTCTTCCAGCAATTAATGTTCGTGGCTTCAATAGTTCAATTATTGCTCATTTTCTTTTATATCCAAATACTTTTGTGCGTTCCTGTAAATAAACGATAAGTTCTATTCACACCCTATTCCATAGTAAGAACCTTGAAGTACAGTGTACTCAGTAATTTATATCAATTTCAACATATTTTAAATACTGTAATATCATTAAAATACACAGCAAGCGATTTTTCCCCATATACCATAATGTAACGGAATTCCTTTG
Source organism: Maratus speciosus (assembly GCA_963932465.1). NCBI lineage: Eukaryota > Metazoa > Arthropoda > Arachnida > Araneae > Salticidae > Maratus > Maratus speciosus. Next base: position 388,440,724 of record OZ010791.1, read on the forward strand.
AGTGGCCCTGTAAATGAACTAAAAATGCTATACACACTTCCTTTACAATATCGAATATGCCATACTAAACCCAAATAAGATATATCAATTTCATAGCAATCGGACTATATTTACGCGAGTTAAAGCAAGGACAGACAGACGGACAGACAAACTAATTTCATAAACACTTTTCAACTACGCTGGAAAGTATTAAAAAAGATAAATTTGATCCCCGACTTCATAGCAGCCATATCTATCAACGCATATTCAAAGCTAATTTCACAAGAACACAAAAATATTATTTATATACTGTTACTCAAATGCAATTCATCCAAACAAATTTCGTTCGTACAAATATGTTTGTAAAATTTATTACAACTGTACTAAAATTTAGTTTTCTCACAAATTATAGGAGGCTATTTTCTTTCTTTTTTTCTCAAATTAAAACAGTGACAAAACAAAACTTGGCCAAAAAACGAAATTTATTGTGCGAGAATCCTCCTCGCCCCACCCCACCCATTAAAAAAACCTCCATGAGTACGTAGTAAAAACTCTTTCAAGTGTTCAAATAAATCGCCCAACGCAAAAGGCTTCATTCCTTCCAAAATCATGAAGAGTAAATAAATACTTTAAATCAAATGTAATTTCACTGAGACAAAATTAGCCATTAGCATATTTTTTTAAATGTAAAACACTTTCGGAACAAATGTTCAAAATAAGCAAATGTTATATTGACCGCAGAAAATTTTAACAGATAAATAATTGTAAAGATGTTCTATTATCTCTGTTTATTCATAAGCTTACCAAACGATAAACGTAATCCAGAATGAATTAAGGAATTATCTGTGGTTGGTTTCAACTGTTGCAGCTGCTTTCAGTTTGGGATCAATTGAAATTTTTTAATGTACCAAGGATGAGAGCGCTCCGACCCAAATGACTGATTGCTACCACTAAATTTTAATGGTATTTCTTGCCTTATTTAATGACAGAATTTCTGAGATTTAATAAAGAAAACAATACTATTAAAATTTAGCCGTGAAAATCAATCATTTGGGTCGGAGCGCTCTCATCCCTGATGTACACATTTTAAATGCCTTAATGAATAAAAAAAATTATAAATTCATGGATTTTATTTGAATGAAGCAAAACAGTCATTAAACTGGTATAGAAATTATTCTATTGTATAGAAATCCTATGTATTTTATACGCTTTTTTTTATTATTGATTCTGAACTGCGTAAATTATGAAAACCGAAATCCTTTGTAACCTAGTAAAACCAGATTTAAGGAGAAAAAAAAAGTGCATTGAAATAAAAAATTTATTTATTTATTAATTTACTTATTTATTTTGTTGGTGGCAGCGGTGCTATATTTTTTACAGTTAAAAAAAAAAAAATTGCTTCACAGCTTAAATTGCGTTAAGATATTCATTTCAGATTTGTGTTCAAACCCAGCAAAGAAAGAAACAGTGGGCCATCAGCTGGAAAAAAGATGGCAGCTAGCAGTGCCATCGGCGGTAAAGTGCAAGGGTGCCATTACTTAAACCTGTCGAAAAGTGTCCAAGCCGAATGCAGCTGGTCCATCAGTGATGGCCAACAGCAGGCCAGCATTGGTATGCCATCACACTACTTCAATCCAGCGCTTTTCCTGCAGTGCTAGCACCTATCCCACTGCTATTCCTTTGCTGGCCCAGCACTTTCCCTTACAAAAATTTCTTATAGAATTCTATAAAAAAAACAAAGTATTATATAATTATGGCTCTTTTTTCTATAAGCTAGATTCACCAAGAGCTATAGAAATATCTGTTGAAGTGTCTATAATAGAAATGTCTATAGAAATATTTGAACTGCATGTGGCCACCCTCCCAAGTACTGACCGCCCTCGATGCTGCTTGGTTTTCGTGATCGGACAGGAAAAAGTGCTTTCAGCGTACGCTACGACTGCTCGTAGCTTTCAAGCTATTATTACACTATTTCAAGTTTGTTTCTTTTGTGATTTATGTTCCCAATCATTAAACTGGTATAGAAATTATTCTATTGTATAGAAATCCTATGTATTTTATACGCTTTTTTAACACTTTCTAACAAAGTTGAAAAGTGTTTATGCATTCGGTTTGTCTGGCCGTCAGTCCGTCTGGACGTCTGTCCACGCTCTAACTCCCGTAAATATACTCGGATTTTCATGAAATTCATAAAGGTTATTTAAGGTCACCAAAGCATGTTTGTATTGTATATGAAGTATGTAGGATTAATCGTTCATTTACAGGGTCACTCAAAAGTATTCCATTACATTATGGTATATGGGGAATAACTCCCGTAAATATACTCGGATTTTCATGAAATTCATAAAGGTTATTTAAGGTCACCAAAGCATGTTTGTATTGTATATGAAGTATGTAGGATTAATCGTTCATTTACAGGGTCACTCAAAAGTATTCCATTACATTATGGTATATGGGGAATAACTCCCGTAAATATACTCGGATTTTTATGAAATTGATAAAGATTATTTAGAGTCACCAAAGCATGTTTGGTATTGTATATGAAGTATGTAGGATTAATCGTTCATTTACAAGGGCACTCAAAAGTATTCCATTACATTATGGTATATGGGGAATAACTCCCGTAAATATACTCGGATTTTCATGAAATTGATAAAGGTTATTTAGGGTCACTAATGCATGTTTGGTATTGTATATGAAGTATGTAGGATTAGCCGTTCATTTACAGGGGCACTCAAAAGTATTCCACTACATTATGGTATATGGGGAAAAATCGTTTGCAGAGTATTTTAATGACATTATGCTATTTCAAATGTGTTGAAACTGATATAATCACTGAATTTTACTACGATCACGTTAGAACAGGACATTCGTAGCATTTTTTATTTATTTACAGAGACACACAAAAGAAATCGGTTACAGTACAGTACTATCTTTGAGTAATAATTGCTGGAGTGCACGGTTTAAAATTCGGTATGCGCTTTTAAATTAAATTAATCTTTTGCATCTTACCCGTTATATATAAATTCTATACCTCAAATACAGGGCTGCACAAAAGTATTCACGTACCGTTCTGCTTATTAGAGGAAATTGCTGAAGGTAAATTTTCAACTGAAGTATATGTAGCTCTTAAGTGAACTAAATTTTGGTTTGCATGTAGCTAATAGATTCAAATCTATAAATCATATACAGGGCTGCAATTCGCATAATTTTCCTATTGTGGATGTGAACAGCTGAAATTGGGTTCTGAAATGTATTATGCGTTTCCATATGGTTGAATTAGACGTAATATTTTAATTTTTTAAACAGGGCAATTTTGTTACATTATTCTAAATGTGTTGGAAAGTATTTCAAAATATATGCTTGACGCATGATTTTTTCTTACTTGTTTTATTATTGATTCTGAACTGCGTAAATTATGAAAACCGAAATCCTTTGTAACCTAGTAAAACCAGATTTAAGGAGAGAAAAAAAGTGCGTTGAAATAAAGAATTTATTTATTTATTCATTTACTTATTTATTTTGTTGGTGGCAGTGGTGCTATATTTTTTACAGTTTAAAAAAAAAAATTAGCTTCACAGCTTAAATTGTGTTAAGATATTCATTTCAGATTTGTGTTCAAATACTCAATGTCTTCGATATTTGCAGCGCCACCTAGCGCAAGGGTTCCCAGCAATGATACTGCAAAAGTTCGTGCACTTCCATGTAGTGGTGGGCCAGCGCATGAGATAAAATGGATGCCCACCAGAATTTTATCTGATGATTTCCAACAGCAAAGTTGACTGAAGCTGTCCAGCAGTGGTCATGCAGTGGTAGACCATCAGCCAGCACTTCTCCATCATTGCCAGCACCTATCTTGCTGCTGGCCAACAATTTCCTCTTTGCTGGGATATTTTGATTATAATTCGTATTTTTGGTCATGTAAATATTATCTAATGTGCATATTATATCAGGTTAAAACTTTGGAATTACATTTTCATTTTGAGGTAGTATTTAATGTTTTAAACTAACAATAAATTCTACTTAATGTTATAATAATTTTCAAATCAAAATCCTTTGAGATTTTAAAACGTCCTGTGTGCAACATATGACGAATGCCACCCTTCATGTTGTTATACGAATTATCCTATAGTATTATTACTTTTCTGAGAGAAATTAAAATTCGCACGAGTAGCAAGCAAGTTCAGTAAGTAGCATCATGTAACGAATGACCTTTTCAGAATATCACCGTCAGTCGGTAAAATACAGAGAAAATTAAATTTAAAAAATCAAAAAACCCGACTGCGTAAAAAGAGAACTAATTATTTCTGATGAATGTGGAACCATTTATTATATTACTTACCTATTTTTGTTATTTACTTGTACTGATGACTTTTAAGTTGTGTTTAATTGTTAGTTCTTATCTATAAATATTGTTTTGATGAGACCTATAGATGTCTATGAAGGTTAGAGTTTCAGCAAAGCTGGAGATCTTATCTACAACACTTCCAGATTGTGCAATATTTAAACGGAGCTTCTGACTGTAAAATAGTCAATGAAACATCGTCTTCATTTTGAAAGACCTATCCAATGATATGTCACTCAATAGGGTGCGTAAAATTTTTTTTTGTCTCTACTGCCATTTTGAATTTATAAAAACAAAATCTAGCCTATAACCATCGGACGGTTAAGACGAATTGATAGAGACCTTATTCATTAAAATCCATCCAGTCGTTGAATGTTTCGAGGGTATAAAGAAATCCACATACCCAGATATGCATGAAACACATAACCCTTCTTGGCAGTGGTTAAAATTCATCTCTACCAAACTGAAATGTTTTGTGCTTATTCTGGAAAAAAATAGAAGAAGCATGTCTCTCACAAATATCATGCAGCCATAAAGTATTATGCATCAGTCATTTAATGACACAGCATTTCGCAAAAATATGCTTGGGGTAATTTTTATCAACAATTGTGTTTGTAAGTACACAAGTACTTACACAATTATTACATAAGTACTTCAATATATTCTTTAATAAAATAAGCTCAAAATTATTGAAATTATGATTATTAAAAAAGGTTCATTTGATTTTTCCAAATACTTTCATTGCAATTTTGCGGATGAAAAAATTAAATAAAAAGGTGAAATTTGTAAATATTTAGACATGAAATTTTTATAAGTTGTTCTTTCTGTCGAAATACTCGTTTACATTTTTTATTCAACATTTCCACATTCGGTGTTACAATTGAAAAATAACTGATAGAAAAACGGTTATATATATTTTTAAATCTTGATATCTGCAATGATATTGCCAACAGAAATTAACATTTCATAAAATTGTACAAAAAGCATTAAACGCATGTGTGATTTTTTTATTGATAAAAAAAGGGATATACAGGATGTTTAAAAAAGATGGGTCAAATTTCAAAGGTGGTAGTTCATATTACAACAAACTTTTCTGGTATAGGAAACCAAGGTAGCAATTAATTCCTTCAATATAAAGTATCTTCTTCAAGCTGAACCCACGTATTTATTCAGAAGCTTAACAATAGTAAAGATATTTTAATCAATTTTCAACAGGCTTACTTTGTTTTGTGCTAAATACAATATCATGGAAAGTACTCAAAGTACACAGTAATTTGGTGAATGATGACAACCGTGTGTAATATCAACTACTTTTTGAAACAAGGAACGTTTAATTCAACGCTTTTTTGGACAGGGTTGATGATAACTTCTACCAATTCTCATTATTTTGTTACATTTGACATGAAACAAAGTAAGAAACAAGTAAAAAACAAAGTAAGAAACAAAGTAAATAAACACAATCAAACAAGAGAAGTTGATATTTTTTATTCTATCCAATGAATAATATAATTAAAAAAATTACGTTAAATCTCGTTTTTTAGATTTAAAAAATGCTTCTATAGAATTAAAGTTCTAAATTTTCATATCCTTCGATGTTTTTTCTGCCACTGAGTGAATTTTCCTGGTTAAAATTTATTTTTATTTCATTTTTTAGAGACATATATAAGGTCTATGTTTCTCTATTAAATACTACATTCTAAATGTTTCAAACTTGCCTCAAATGTTTTCTTGTGTTGATTTATTATTGAAAATTCATTGATTACTATTGAAACTTTCTTTAAAATTGCATAATTATTAATTAAGTAAGGAACAAGAATTCGGATTTAGCATGGAATGAAAAATCTTCTATTTTTGTTTTTAAATCTCTACCCTTGTTTCTTCAAAAAAATGCTTGCTAATCCACCTCTAAAAATTTGTCTCATAATTTTTGGAACACTTTGTATGAATCTAACATTTGTTTTATATTAGTTCATTAGTGCATTTCACGCCCTGTAGCTCTAATAAATTAGTTTAAGTGAATCATGGTCAACATAGCTATTGATTCGGATAAAATAACATTATGATTTCATTCGTTAAAAATCTGATTTATTTAACGAGATATCCAAATAAGTGGCGACTACTGGACTAACAGTCATCCACTCAACTACCCTAAATACCAGAGCTGAATTCTGGCTTCACCACTCATTAAACCATTTGATGTTGATTTAATAATATCTAGTGGAATCTGTTTGTATTACTTTTTTCTCATTTCTGCACGGCATCGATAAATCAAATTAGTTAATGAAGTGTAACCATTTAATTCAAGATATAAATTTTATCCAAAATATATAGTTTCAGAAGAATAATATTACATGCTTTAAAAAAAGACTACAAATGCTGAAAGGGATTTTTAAATAGTGTTAGAACAAAATTGCTATATTTCTATGTATTTTTTAAATCAAACTTTGAGCTTAAAGAAAATTTGATATTTTTTTATTCTATTTAATGAAAAACATAACTTAACAACAATTTATGTTAAATCTCGCTTTTTAGCTTGCAAAAATGCTTCTATAACTTTAAAGTTCTAAATTTTTATATCCATTGACGTTTTTTTCACACTGAGTGAATCTTCCTGTTTAAAATTAATTTTTGTTTCATTTTTAGAGACATATATGAGGTCCATGAATCTCTATTAGGTGGTACAGTCCAAACATTTCAAACGCCCCAAATGTTTTCTGGTGCAAATGTATTATTTAATTCATAACGTCAAAGTATTTCACTTAACATAAAATTATTTTGTTTTTAATAATAATAATAAAAAAATTGCTAAAATTTGAAAATTTTGGCTTTGGTACATTTTTGTTCGTTTTGTTGAAACATGTGAAGCGTATAAAAATTATATTTCCACATATTATGAAGGTATACATAATCGCATTTAACTAGTTTTAGATTAAGTTACTAATATCAGTGTTGTAGTCAAAAAAAACACAGAGGGTATATGCTATGCAGTAATATTTCAGAAACAAAGAGTAAACGGTGTTTCATTTAAAAATCCAGAAGGTATAGGTGGTATACCACCGTATACCCCCCAGTACACTTCTGGTTAATATCATTGCAAAATATTTAATTCGTCGTGCAGATTGATACTTATAGATAAAATTAAACCTAGGAAAGCCGTAGACGGCGAAAGTTATAAATAACTTGACTGGTATTTTCGTTAATTTTATTTTTAATGTCAATAACTTAGCAGTTCTATAACTAGAGTATGTCAGATACTTAAGGAAGACGGACTCTGGAACTACTTGTTATTAAAATGTTAGCGCTGTCCCATTGAAAAAAAATTTTTTGCTTTCTAAAATAATCTTTTTGTTTTAGGATTTACGCTGTTATAGAATTACAGTAGCAACAATATTTTTAGCTATCCTGCGTATAATATAGATTTTTATACTAAGAACATGCAGAACTTAAATAAAAGTAAAATTATAACTTTTATGTCTTTCGAATCTTCTGATCTTCAAAGCATTTAATTATGCAACGAACTCCGATGAAAACTAATATAGGAAAAACAATTTTTTTTTTAACTGCCCTCCTAAATCTTTCTTAGAAAACGTTTTACAATTTCTAGTTATAAGATAAAAATTTCGTCTACTATCAAAATTATCGATTATTTTTATCACGTTAAAGTTCTGTATTGAACATATGGCAATATTTCCAAACACAGGTTTGTATTTGTCGGGACGGCATGAATGCATCAGAAAATCCAAAGTATAGATATTCTTAGCTATCAAAAATCGATGTATTGGCATCGACAATTTATTCTCGATATTTTTCGAAAATGGATTTTTTTTTTTAATGATATACTGATATTTGTCACATTTTGTTTCATTACTATGTATAAATTTTAAAACTTTTGTTCATGCATGATTTAAATTATCGTAGTTAAATTGATTTTATTCTCGTTAAAAGAATCGTAACTGTTAAGTATATCTTATTGAAAGCATTTCTTTAGGAATATAATTGAACAATACGGCTGAAACTTTGGGGTATAACATGCAAAGAGACTATCCGTTTTATTTTTCGCTCTTTATCGGCCGATATCGCATCAAAGCTGATTGCACGGCTTCCATTATCGACATAAAACGAAGTCTTGTAATTTCAACATTTCACTGAACCATTGGCAAAATTTTACTGATTTAAAGATTTCGTTGATCCATTGAAAAATTTTTAATGTAAATTTATTCTGTAGGTTACTTTAATAATACCTTTTAGGAGTGCTAACAAAACACTTTTTTTTTTTTTTAAATTCTACAACTATGTGTTTATGATCTTATTTTCACATCTTATTTTTTACTCTTAATTTTTCGCACATTACTCAAATTTTCCCTGTTTTATATGAATTTAAACTAATGAAACTGTTTTTTGAATAACTTTGATCTCAATTAATTGAATTACCATATTTGATTTCATCAGGATATTAAAAAACGAACATAAATGTGAACACTTGGAGATATTAGGGAGTGCCAGAAAGTATTTTAACAATTTTAAACTTTTTAAAAAGATATTTTTATATAATTTTATAAATTAAGAACATAATTCCTATTTTAAACTATGCTTTATTTTAAAAATGTATAGGGCTTCTAACTTTTAGTTGGCTTTTACATTTTGCTACTTGTATTTTTCAGCCCAAGTTACTTTCTTCGGTTACATTTTATTGCGGTGGTTTAGAAAAACGATTTACAGTTTTCGTGTACTTGTCCGTGAGACGTATTTTGCTCTTAACAATTTATGGTACCGACGACCATAAATTTATTTAAGTGTTACTGTTAATTTTAATTGCACATTGCTATTCCTATTAAAAATATTTTTGCGCGTGATTCCAGTATTTTAGCAATAAAAAAAAAAAATCTTCATATTTAAGAATATGTAATTCTGTATATTTTATTCGTATCAAACGGATTCCTTTTAAAATTTTTATTTGTTTTATTTATTGATATGATTCTTCTCCTCTAACTGAATAGTACAACTTCATACTTCTTTAAAATTTAGAATTATTTTTAGTACTCACTTTCAAAAATATGGTTATGTGTCAAACGGTTTCGGAAGCAAATTTTGCCTCTTTTTATACAATTTTATCCCTGAAAATATTTATATGTGACTAATGGTTTAAAAAAAAACAGATATTGTGAATCTGATAATAAAGTACTGTAAAAAACTAAAGCACACTGTGTATTTGACTTTTTTTTTTTTTGTTTCAGGCAACCATAAAGAATCGTTTAAAAATTTTAAGACAATTATTTTGGGCAATAAACTGAAATATTAGAATTAGTTTATAAGTTTTGTTTTATAAATAGATTTTTTAAAAATTAGGTTATTTTTAAGAATGAAATTAATTTTTTTGAAATAATTTTTTTGATCACCAAAAATAGACACACACCACCAAGTGATGTGTACATTAAAAACCTTCTTAAAATAACAAATAAAAAGAAAATTTGTCTTAACAATAACAAATATATCACATTTTCTGATATGAAAAATCAAGCAAAAAGAAAAATGTTCAATGTATCGAAGATAAGGAAAGAGATCAGATAAGGAAAGGAATCAGATCAATAATTTTGATCAAATGATATCTAGAAACCTTTTTTAACCCTCCGACTGTCTTGGAAAAGGGCAAAATTGTAATGTTGTTTTCTCTGCATTTTGTTTTAAAAGCTAAAAAAAAAATGATTCTTTGAACATTTTATAAAAAAAAACTTACTAACGAATATGAATGCAATCCTTGGAAGTATTAACCATTGTTCAAAGTATTAAAAATGCATTAAATGAATAGAATTATATTACTTTAAATATTGCTTGTATTGCAGTGAAACCTAGAGCTTAGTGAACGTATTAACACGGGCTTGTCAGTGAGGGGGTTAATCACAGTTCATATGTAATTTTTTAAAATATTAAATTTACAAAAGAATTACAACCTTAGTATAACTAAAACTTTCTCATTTTTAGCCTAACATTTAATAACTTTTAACATTTATATCCTCTTTATTAAAATAATTGTATCTAATAATCTATTTTTAAAAGTATAAAAAACGCTCATTTGAGTAATAATGTAATACACAATAATGTTACTTATTATTTTCCAGCTAAAGGAATTATGTAATTTAGCTTTAAAACCATACAAATGTGAAAATTTTTATACACCTTGACTCTAAAATCTAAATAATAATCAGTACAAGTGTACAAAGTTAAATATAATGAACTATTTCTTAAGAATTGAAGGGCTTGCTGCAAGAAGAAATAGCTCTATTTTTAGCATTTTTGAGAAGTTCACTTTCTTGTAAAAAAGAAAACGTAACTAATAGGTCTTTTCCGATGTTACCTTGCAAAAAAATTATGTAACGCTAGTCCATAAAATTGGAGGCAAGCTGCTGCCTCTAATTTTATGGCGTGATTTAACTTATATTAATGGTGTAATTTAAAACTTATATTAACTTATATTAATGGTGTAATTTGATATAACTGGTGTAATATTGCACATTAGTGTAATGTAACACCAGTTATATCGATTAAATTACTCAATAAAATGGAGGCAGCAAGGCTGCCACCAATTTTACAGTGTAACGTTAAATAATTTTTTTTACAGTGTATTGATGGCAAACCATGTATAGTTGTACAGACTATCGCATAAATGGAAAAAATGCTTTTGTCGAAACATTAAACTTTGTATTTAAAAAAGTTTTTTTAAGTTTGATGTTTTAAAAGCGTAAACTTTCTTGCTGCAAGCCCTTAAATTATACAAAGAAGCTTTAATACCATTTAAAAATTTGCATTCAATATCTGGTCAACGTGGTATGTATCTTGTTATAAAATCGCTTCTAAAGGTTAAAGTGGTTTCGCAATAAAATTGATTAATAAGCAACGTCAATTAATTCTGCTTCTCTGGCTCACTTACGCATTGCTACACTTTAACGTAACGTATATTCATTATACAGAGATATGCTTTCAAATAAATAATCCTTCTCAAATTCATTGGAATAGAAATCATCACATATAACGAATGCATAAGACTGCGAAGAGTAAACGTGAAATTCAATTGTAATATAACATGCACGAATAGGAAATCACAAATTTGATGCCACGAAGTTTTATATATATCAGTTACAGTATACTGTCGATACCTCTAGCTCAATGGGACGCTTAAAAAATTCGAGATAGCAAGTTCATAACCAAACCATTAAAAATTGAGTAAAAATACAAGATACGGAATAATATTATAAAAAAATAGAGTCATCCTAGATGAGAATAAGTATAAATATGTCATGATAATTGAAAAGAAGTCTAAATACAGCAATGATAATTTTAATTTTTAAAACAGCAGAAAATTATTGCACTAAAGCTTCGATTAAAAATAATTACATTAAAGCTTTGTTAATTGCTTAAATTGAAAAGATTTGCTACATACATAAATGAACTTACATTGCTAGGATTTCTTTAAAAAGCTCAGTATCGTGACCTGGCAACATCTCTTTTGAAATTGTTCTGGAATCAATTTTTCTATTTGAAAAATAGTGACAAAGTCATTTTTTTTCAACGTTTTCCTAGCACTCCATGAACCGTCGCAGTGTGTGGATAACTCTTTAGCTTGGGCCGCAGTAACGCCAGGTGATGATTCTGAAGCATCCATTTCTTCGTCATCATCAGACGGTGGAGAAGAAATCGATAGTAAAAGGTTTTCACAGTCGGTCCACAGTGCACTGCACAGACTTCGACGTCAGAGTCTAATTTAACGAAATCTTCAAAAGTCGCGTTTTCGGAAAGACTGAGTGCTTTTGAAATTTTCCTTCATTCGTCGCCCTGTATTTCATTTTCAAGTTCAGCACTGGTTTCAAGTTCCTCGTCCGTTTCACTTTCATTTTCTACTTCTTTCACAAAGCCAGCTTTTCTGAAACAGTTTACGATAGTACTTTCCGTTACGTACCTCCAAGCTCGGTCATCCATTCTCATGTAATTATGAACATTTAACGGCGTAATTTGCTCTTTCCTGTCAATTAAATCTACGATCTTCTTCACAATTTCCTGCCTGTATCCAACTTTGAAACTGCTTATCAATCTTTGACCAAGAGATTGTAGCTCTGAAGTAATGTTTGGGGGGACGAAAACTACTTTTACCGGTTTCATTTCTGAGATAATGCCGTGAGCCTTGAAATTGCCGATGAAAAGACTGATTTTCTTCTTCTTTTTTGCACATATTCTTATTGATTTGCTTCAGCCAGGCTACAAATAATTATATTATCATCGCAGCCTTTTTGTTCGCTTTATGTTAAAGCGGAAAGAACTTCGTTCCTTTGAAGCACTTTGGGAATCCCGATTTCTCAATCATCAAACGAGTTAACTTCTCAACCCCACTCATGTTGGCAGCTGATAGTAATGCCACTCGCTCGTTACTCTGCTTTCCTCCGTGCACGTTTCTCCTTTGAAAACTGCAGTTTTGTCCGACAGTGCTTTAAAGAAAAGGCCGGTCTCATCAGCATTGAAAATGTTATCAAGGGAATACTTTTTCAAAAGACCAGGAAGACATTTAATTCATTTCGAACAAAGTTCATCTGTGACTAATTGGCTTTCTCCACATAATTCTCGAAAATGTTGTTGCTTTAAAGTTTCCCAACCATCTATTGCTGCTTTTGAAATACTTGTGACCCAGCTTTTCTGCAAAATGTTTGGACTTTTCTTTTAACACATTGCTTCCAAGAGGAACATTACGATTCCTGTACTGGTTAAATCATTTTACGAGGAATTCTTCTAAATCGGAATATCCGAAAATTCTAGTCTTTTTCGCGGCTTCTTTTACTTGCTCGAAAAGTTTTTCAATTTCGTTTCTGTCTTTCAATATTGTTGATAAAGTCGATGCTGTAATTTTTAAATCCTTAACGATTTGTCCTTTTTTTCCCACGTTTACCTACAGACTCTACAATCTCTACCTTTTTTTACTGTCAACACGTTCAACTTTCTCTCAAAGCTCACTGATTTGTTTTCTTTTTAATCACATTCCCTTTCTAAGACTAAAACTGGCGTTCCACTAACAATTTTTATCACTTCACTAACGTTTTTCGCCGACTGATTTAACCATGCGCAGTAAATTCTGAATAATTTAGAAAAATCACTTAACTAAGCAACAATCATAAGTGACAAATGGTTGGATAGTTGAATTCCTATTGGCTGGCAAGACAAGTAAATTGGCCAGACACGCTGGGACACACATATCTTCACATGTCCCTTCTCCCCCAAAATGCACTCTTACGATACGGGCGCACCTGTTTTGCTCCCTTTATTTGCTATTCAAGTTAGGAGATGAACTTCTCGGAATCGTCTATCACCATTCAGAGAGATAATGAAGGATACGATAGATTCTGGCAACCATGCCTCTGCTTGCTTCGACACAACTGAAAGACCATGTGGCCAAACGGCCATTTTCAGGGGAAAATTCATTTTAGACTTCTAAAAAAAATTCGACATAACAAGGTTTTGAGCGAAAAGACTTCGACCTAAGAATTGAAGGTAACATTTGAGGATCATGTAATGTCAAGGGGAAAAATATTTTTTCTAGATATCAAGGTTTTCGAGATATCGACAGTATACTGTATTAGGGAATCTAAATGACTTACATCAAAGTTTCTTTTTGTTTGTTTTTTGTTTTGGAGGGAATAATCTTCATTACTAATGAATTTGTAAGGTGATTGTTTTCCCTGCTCCTATATACCATGACTTAATCTCATAAATTCTGCTTCTCTGGTTCCTTACATGTAGTTGCACATTCATCAAAATGCGTATTTTACATGTATCGTATTTACCTATAAGTATTTTACATTCATCATAATGCGATCTACCTTTCGAACATGTAGCAATTCTCAAATTAGAATCGAAACCATAACATACAACGAATGCACACTGTTAAAAAAAAGGACTAAAAAACGGAGATTCTACTGGCAATCTAGACGCCAGTATTATTACCGTATTTTTACGAAAATTTTCCCCATAAATTACAGAAAAATTTCCGTTTTTCTGATTAAAAACGGAATTTTTTCTGTAATTTATGGGGGATAATTTCCGTAAAAATACGGAAATAGTACTGGCGTCTAGATTGCCAGTAGAATCTCCGTTTTTTAGACCTTTTTTTACAGTGCATAAGACTCTAAAGATCAAACGTGAAATTAATTTAAAATATAGTATAAACGAATAGGAGATCATAAAGCAAATCCTAAAAAGGATTGTTTTGTATTTGTTTAATAGGCAATCATAATGACTTGTGAACCAATTTTCCTGTTTTTAGACAGATAAATTTCCGTTACTTAATGATATTGTAAGATGACTTCTTTTTCATGTCCAGTATACTCTTAAAGTATCAACATTAATCTCATCGTAGAAAATTCTGTTTCACTTGATGTACTTACATATAGTAGTTAAACTTCAATCTAACGCACATTTATCACAATGGGATCAGCCTTTGGAATTAATAGCCCTTTTCAATTTAATTGGGATAGAAATCATCACATACAACGAATGCATAAGATGACGAAGAGCAATCCCCAATTTCATTTATAATTTAATATGCAAGAATGGGAGAACATAAATTAGATAATAAAGTGCTTTAATATCAGTTATTAAGAAATCTCACTAAATTATAAACAACTTTCTTTTTTTAGAGAGAGAAATTTCCATTACATAATGATATTGTAAGGTGACTTATTTTCCCTTCTAGCACACTTTAAAAATGCCAGTATTACAAGCAAAATAGGAAAAAAAACTCGGTATAATAACGAGTGAGGATAAGAATTATATGAGCAAATATTTATTGTCTGATTAAGTTTCCTAAGGGTAGACGTCTCGTATTGGTTATAATAAAATACAGTCCTATTTTAAAAATGTAACATTCTCAATGAATTGGAGCTTTTTAAAAAATCATTTTCTCTTTTAGTACTGATTATATATTTTAACTTTACTTTTACTATTTTCCAGATATTGATTTGATTGATTTCCTCTTAATATTTTTCTCCATCTGGTTTATAGTCACTTTTTTTTCTTAAATTTTCACAAGAAATATAAATGTTAAAAGCTTTCATTAAGGTCATTGTGACTAAATAAGACGCGATTCCCCCATTGTTTTGTCGCATTTAGAGTGTACTTGGCATTTTATTAAATAAATACATATTTTATTAAGCAAAAAATTATTGAAAAATTCGTCTTTACTTCATAACTAATTTGTTTTATAGAAAATGAATCTGTAATATAGCAAACAATATTCGATTGTCGCATTTAGGTAATTTCTATCGCATTTACAGCAGTTAAATCGTAAATCAGACACTTGAAGTACCTAAATGCGACAACGCATTTTAATATATTAATAATTTAATTTAATAATAACATAAATTATGAAAAAAGACTTTGATATACATCATGTCAGTATATTATAATTAAATAATGAATGCTTGTACATTCATAATTCAAACACTTTTAACTGTGATTATCTATGAAACAAGTAGTAATTAATGAATGACAAATACAGCATAAATTTTACCAAAGCAATGTTTATTACTGTATATTTTAAGCAAATATTTTGATTTTCAGTTTGTCTTCAACTCATTTTAGGTAGCTTTCATTACAAAAAGCTACCTATTGCAGCCGTTCGGAGGAAAGCGATTTCAAAAAATTTTGGTATATTTTCATCGATCATGACCCCCCCCCCCCCCACACACACACACACACCGAAACCACCCTCCGTTCAAAATTGACACACGCACACACACACACACACACACACACACACATATATATATATCCGCCATTTTGTTTCAAAATGGCGGCCATTTAAATTTAAAAAAAAAAATTTTAATTTGAAATGTGGTACCAAAAAATTGAAAAAGAAAAAATGTTTTTTTTCTTATGTATTTGACCTTTATACAAAGATTCTGGAGCAGTTTTTGTTTCGTCTATAACTTAAAAAATGGCTGAGTTATAGCGTTTTCAATTTCTATTGTGACTGACATTTTAAAACGACCTGATTTTTGTCACGCGATAACAGGCGTATTTAGGAACTGATTTGGATGTAACTTGGTCTGTACATAGAACATACCAATGTCTCGGCCAAGTTCGTTGGCCAGCTTCATTCGCCATCTTGTTTCAAAAGGGTTGCCATTTAAAAAAAAAAAAAAAAAAAAAAAAAAAAAAAAAAAAAAAAAAAAAAAAAAAAAAAAATTAAATTTAAAATGAGGTATTAAAAAATTGGAAAATGAAAAAGATTTTTTTTTATGTGTTTGGCCTTGATACAAAGATTCCGGAGCAGTTTTTGTTTCTGAAAATTTGTTCTTTTGTTTATATCTTAAAAAATGGTTGAATTATAGCACTTTAGATTTCTAGAATGGCTAACATTTTGAAACGATCTTTTATTTGTCACGCGATAACACACGTATTCGCCTATTTCGATGTAAGAAGGCATGTGGGTAGTATACATCAATATCTCGACCAAGATCGCTGGCCAGCTTCATCAGCCATCTTGTTTCAAAATGGCGGCCATTAAATTAAAAAAAATTATATTTAAAGTGAGGCGCAAAAAAATTAGAAATTGAAAAAGGTTTCTTTCTTAAGTATTTGACCTTGATATAAGGATTCAGGAGCATTTTTTGTTTGTCTTTATTTTAAAAAATGGCTCAGATATAGCAATTTCAATATCTAATGTGGGTGACATTTTGAAAAATCTGATTTTTTGCCAGCGACAGCACTCGTATATATCAATCGATTCCGATGTGAGTGAGCATGTGCACAGCAATTACTAAGGTCTCGACTAAGTTCACTGGTTAGCCTCATCCACTATGCTGTCTTAAAATGGCAGGCACTTTAAGAAATTACCGAATTTGGCAGCGAAATATAAGTTACTTTAAATAAAAGCAGCTTGGATAAAGGTGACTAATTCCGCGAAATTCTCATTCATAATGATTTAGTATTGATAAAAATTAGTATTGAATCTCCTATATTCGGTTTCCACTAAATTGAGCTTCGTGTGTTTGAATAATATAAGTTGGCTTTTTTAAAATAAGGAATATGAAAGCTACCTCTTCCTCCCGGCACTGGCCGGAAGGACTTTTTAAGTTGTGTCCTTTATGTAGGCCTCATTTTTTTTCCTGTTTGGTTTGTGGGACTTAATGATCTATATAAAACTTTAAATAAATACATTAAATAAATATATAAAAATATATTAATAAACATTTCTAATATCATGATGTCACCTCCCTCTCTCTATATGACCAATATTCGTTATTAAATCATCATGAACGTCAAAATCTAGTGAAATATTGCCCGCCTTAGCAAGAAGACCATCATTAATCTTTTGATTTCGGGCCAGGACTGACGACTACTTACATATTCAATTGCACCACAATTTACAAAAAAATTTCTTAGTGTTATATTTTACTTGAAAATACCCTAATGTAACTCTATGGCGAGATTTAGGGGGTGGGGGTGGGGAGAGGTATTGATAGTATAAAGGAATACTTCAGTGGGACGTGCATGTCCTGCACAATAGTCAAAGAGTTAATAGTCGTTTCATTAACATGAAAACATCGGTAAAAATTGATTTATTTGTAGGAAATATGTCAAAGCATAATCACGGCTATCAGTTAAACTGACATCAGCTGAGCCATTGATCGGTATGCCTCATCTTATAGTATTAATTTAACTTATATTTATTTTTTTGTAAATTTTTATAGCTCTGAATGGCATTTGAATCGAAAGATGATTTTGTAACAGCACACTGATTGAAATGGGAAAATTCCAGATTTTTAATGTTAATTTTGAATTTAAGAAATTTCAACCAATACGAGACCTTTTTTCAGAGCTTCAATCAAGTAAGAGTATTGACTAATCTAGTGATCTTTATTATTACTTAAATATATGTCAAACGTATTATTATTAGGTCATATATGCACTGATGTCCAAAATTAAGGACCAATTACAAAATGCTGATTTTCAAGTACGCGAATACTCAAAAGGAAATAATATAATTCGAATAATTACTATCTGTACAGCACAGCTAGTCCATATAGCATCTCATTCTTGTCACACATGGTCACAAGTGTTACAGTCACTATGGTGAAGCAAAAAAATAGAAAATTCCATACATCTGATTATGAGTCTCAAATGATCACTATATGTGACTCCACTGAGACGTCACTGTGACTGCTGCTTTTTTGACGAATCACGATGTGACTTTACAATGTAGTTACATTGTGACTCTCATGTGACTGTCATCTGCAGACTCAATTTCAAAGTCATCGTGAACGCTGCATTGTGATAAGTTACCAAATAATGTCACATTAAAGTCACATGATGACTTTCAGGTGACAGAGAGACTACTGTGAAGTCAACATTGTGCTCTTTTGTGAAAAGCTACCATGTGACTATAATATGATATTATTTGGTGACTTATCATAAGGCAAAGTTCATCATGACTTTGAAATTGAGTCTATAAATGACAGTTACATGAGAGTCACAATGTAACTACATTGTAAAGTCACCTGGTGACTCGTCACAAAGTAGCAGTCACATTGACGTCTCAGTGGAGTCACATATAGTGATCATTTGAGATTCATAATGAGACGTGTGGAATTTCCTATTTTTTGTTTCACCGTAGTGACTGTGACACTTGTGACCATGTGTGACATAAATGAGATGCTATATGGACTAGCTATGCTGTAGGATAGTAATTATTTGAATTACATTATTTCCTTTTGAGTATTCGCTTACATAAAAATTAGCATTTTGTGACTGGTCCTTAATTTTGGACACCAGTGTATGATTAAAATTTTTAAAGACACGTATTTTTCTATTTTGATCATTTGAATAACATATTAAAGTTACTGGTCATAGAAAAACACTATTGCAATGATCATGCTGAAATTTCTTATTTATGATTCAATAAAGCTTAATTAAATGCAGTTTCTGGTTTAAACATCGTTTTAATACGAAATGTGAAAATACCACATAAACGTACCTCAGTAAATCTACTAAAAGTCTCTATGCATTTGAGGGATTCATTTCGTCACTAATGGATTTCTGAGCAAAATCAGTCTCCAAAATGCGTAGAATATTTTAGAACTCTAATTTGAAGATTTATCGGTTTTTAACGAGCTTATATAGCAATTAAATAAAACAGATATTTAAAGACTTGTCGTTGATAAAGTTATTTGATTTTGAAAGTTAAAGAAGCGAAATTCTTATCACTTATCGAGATTATTCGTCGCATATAGGAAGATATGGGGGCGCTTGATAATGAAAGATACATATTGAAATGGGTAAGTTTTTAAAGAAAACGTTTTAAATGCAGTTAAATGTTTCGGGTTATATTAAAGAAGCTTGGATGTTTCATTATATAGCATTTACATATGATTCTTGCATTAAGATTTTAAGTACCACGACATTGTCTCATTTATGGGTCGTCACATTTAGGCACAATGACCTTATACAATAAAAAGCACAGTTTAGTGCATCATTTAAGCCTTTTATCCATATCTACCTTTGGATAGGTTTTTGTTTGTTTGATAACTCTAAAATATCACAAAAACTTCGTCCTAAACTTTAAAAATTATCAAGAAAATTGACACATTACTTATTTATAAACGAAAAGCAAAACCTCAATATATATGCTTTATTTTAAATATGCATATAATTAAGTTATGTATTGTATATGTATTATATGTACTCATGAATAATTGCAACAAATGTGCACCGATTTCTTTTTATTATTCTGTAAATAATAATTTTTTCGAATGTCTGGTAACATTTATCAAAATCCGATGATGGTGACTTCATCTGTGCTTTAACTTCCATGAAAATTCTGAAATCGTCGTGAAAATTGAAGTTACAGACAAAGCGCGAAATTGATCAATTCCCGAATTGGTAATATTTGCTATGAATTGACTGGCCAATATCCAAACTGTTTAGTTATTCGGGATTTGGCTGGCCAATGACTCGGGTCGATTGCCCCAATTCAAAAAAAAAAAAGAAAAAAAAAAAAAGGTAAAAAGTCATGAACGATTTTGGAGGTATAGTTTCACATTATCTTATTAAGCATATATAGAAGCCGTAACGGACACTACCGACTTACGGACATCTCTACCAGAGAACGCTTAATCCCTAACACAAATACAGTTTCCACATTTTACCTCTGAATAGCGGAGACCTCCAAATAACGAACAAATTTGGCGCTCCAGAGGTGTGCGTTATTAGGAAGTTTTACTGTAATTAAAATAGCCAGTTTTTTTTCGTCATCTGCCCTGGAATTTTTATTTAACCAATTTTAACATTTCAAAATAAATAAATAAATAATTTAAAGCCGACTATTTGTAGAACAATTACTACATTTAAAAAATATTTACATTTTTATTTTAGCTTTAATGAAAAAAGTTTTTAATGAAATTTCCTCAAAATGATGGTAATCGGATTATTTCTATTGTTACAAAGAAAAGGAAACAATGGGGATTATTATATTTTAATTCATGACATTTGCCTATTACAATAAAAAGAAAATAGAACACCCATAATGAACCCTCCCGAATAGCGGAACCTTTTTCGATCCAACCAATATTATCCTTCTGTACTATTATTAGACCCAAAAGACCCTACCTCCTGACACTACAAAGGTTCCTATGCGCAGAAAGCAGTATGTTTCTATCAGTAAAAAGGACGTCATGTTTAAAACACCCTTTTTGTTTCATGAAACTGTTATACTTGTGTCGAAATCAATTGCAAAAATTTTACATTCCTCTGGTACTGAGTTTGAGAAACGAAATGAAATGTCAGTGAAAAATTACGTCATTTTGACACATTTATAGCAATTGTCTTTTTCAGTTTTGTAAATGAAGATACATATTTATGTTATTTTACACTGGTAAAAGGATTCTGCCGTTCCACATTTAATACCTTTTATATAGGAAAGGCCCAAAATCCTTCAGTGTGTAAAACATGACACTATATTAACAATAAACGAGCATTTTCATTGATAAAACTGAAACGATTAACAACAAATCAAGTTCATTTTATTTTTTTTACGAATATAATTTATTTTATTATTACTAATCATTAGAATTTCACCGGTTGTGGGTACGAAACTAATAGAACTTTTTATTAAAAGTTTTTAAGCCTTTATGTTTGCTCTAATCAGATTTATCATATATATTTTTATTTTAATGATAGTAAATTATTTTTGTATATAATTTTCTAGAATTCTTGAAGAAAAAATATTTGTATGAAGTTTTGGAATCTGAATTTACTCATGCGTCTCTCTACACTATTTGTTTTATATTGCCACACAATATTCTACTATTTGAAAAATCTTATAATGCAAACCTCATTCCGACACGAATATTTGTTAATTTTTTATGAATTTTTGAAACATGAACGGACTTATTCGTTACCCTGTATGCCTCAGTGAAGTTCAATCCAAATGGATATAGAATGACGTTAATAGCGCACATCCATATGCTGGATTACTATGACTGGTATTTAATTCAGTATAAAAAACTTGTCCACATCGGTACGCGGATAAAGCGGAAACTTGTCCATTTTAAACTAATTCAATGGTTCCTGGAGAGCAAATAGAAAATATACTGTTAGTTTTTTGCATAAAACGGAATATGTATACGGAAAGCATTAATTTAAAGGTTTCATTCAAAACCTCATGCACAATTGGAATTTGTAATGAAATACAGAAACACTAAAGCACTTTTCCTGTTAGCCGGGCGCTATACTGATCGCAAAAATTTTCTCGCCAAGTCCTTGTGCAGTAGTCTCTAAAATGTATGAATTCTTTAAAATCCCAATCACAAACCGATGATTGAGCATTACGCGTCCATTGAATTGGAAAATACATCACTGGATTACATGAAATTTGATGTGCAGCAATCTCTAATATTTATAAAATTCGTTAAAATTCTAATCTCAAACCGATGAATGAGCGTTACACGTTCAATAAACCGAAAATACATCAGTAGATGCATGACATTTGCTGCGCAGCAATCTATAATATTTATGGAAATCGTTAAACTCGCAATCACAAACCGATGTATGAGCGCTACGCGCCCATAAGAAAAAAAAAAAAAAAAAAAAAAAAAAAAATCCCTGGATGCATGAAATTCATCGTGCAGCAGTCTCTAAAATTTGTGAAAATCGTTAAAACTCCAATCACAAACCGATGTATGAATGCTACGCGCCCATTAAACCGAAAAAAAAAAATACTGGACGCATGAAATTCGTTGTGTGCTGTAGTCTCTAAAACACATGAAATTCGTTAAAACGGAGATCACCATAATGTGTCTAACCGCATTTCAATATCCGCAAGAGTAACGTAAAATTATCCTAATTTTATATAGCCAATATTTTAATATTGTCTTATAGTATCTTAAAAAACTTACTTAAAAATACCTAAAATATATTAACAGAAAAATTTAAATAAAACATAACATAAACTACAAAGAATTTATTTCATAATGAAAGTATGAAACATATTGAAGATCCCGGGCGGTGGATTTCCCACGTGGTTTCTTATTCGCCATCTTGCGCTACACCAAAGACTTTCAAATTTTTGAACTCCACTGTCAGGATAAAAAAAAATTATGCTTTTTGTTAACCTCGAAATGATTCAATCCCTCTTTTTCAAGTTTCGCAGTACAAAAATTTAAAGCTTCTTTCTCTATTTTCCGCAAATCCCAAACTTATATAATTATAAAATGATAAACGTGACACAGGCATATTCAAATGATACAACAACATTTCAGTCATGCCGTGTGAAGGGGTTGGCGGTAAATCTGTGGGAAAAGAATCACGGGAAAGATTTCACTTCAAATAACGCTAAACGAAATAATATTTGGAAATGTATCACTGGTACCCGGCTAACAGAATAGAAGCAATACTAAATTCACTATCCAAATCGCCTATTCTTCAGCCTGCTACTTCAATTAAATAAAATGAAATCACGACTTAGAAAATAGCAGATCACAGTAGACATACAAAAAAAAAACCTGTGGCTAATTTAGAAGTACGTGTGACTTTACAATCCCTCTCGAAAAATTTCTCTTCCGCTGAACCTCGAAATACACCTCTCTCTTCTAAAATAAATATCAACTATAGATGTGTCTGGCTAGTTCCAGGTTATTTTCATACAATCCATTTCATCAGCACGTTTTTATGTTCTTTATAAGCATAAAAAACTGCTAATGTGGTCTAGGCTAAAATTCAACTCAGCGCTGAATACTGACACACTAAAGCCAAAAATAAATATCTGTATTCTGTTAATGACTCTATTTCAAAGAGATGTGCTCTAAAAAGAGGGGGGAAAATCTTTGTTAGATCTTTGGACAAAAGGCTTAATCGGTTTGCTTTTAATTTTCCGTCTTGCTTTCTATAGACCTAAACTTTGTAGTATTGTGTAGTATAAGGACAATAAAGTGGTGATACGTAAACATACAAGATTTTACAATGTGCATTACTGCAATAACATCATCAGCGAAAATCTCCATTCTTAGATAAAGCGCATAATAAAATTATTATAATTTTTTACTATTATACTGCAATGTAATATAAGAATATAGGCAATTACATATAATTATTATAGTACATTATATAGTACGATATTATATTGTTTTATATAATATTATTTTACGTAATATAATGTGATAGAATATTATTAGTTTATATTATATGTTAAGAAATATAATTTCTCCAAACTTTCAGTAAATTCCGTTATTTATTTTGTAGAATACGGAACATGAAATTCAACAAATTTTACCGTAATATCATTTAAGCAGTTGTGATTAAAATCGACTGGTATTCTCAGCAATTTCAAAGCAAATTTTGTAATGTTAATTTACCATTAAAACGTAATTACAAGAGATTTCATAAATATACTTCAAAGAGAAATAATCAAATGAAACCAATTTAAAAGTAACTAGAAATCTTTATTTGAGTAATAGCTGAAGCACTTACAGAAAATTAAGCTTACCAAATGCTTAATCTTCTCATGTGTTAACTATTTTTTTAATGGATGAAAAAAATATATTGCATTTAAAATCTTTATTAAAGAGCAAAAAATGTGTCTGTGAATAACTCTGACGTCATATCAACAGTGGCAACGAACTGAGAAATCAATTTGCCTTTATGGGAAGAGCATTAACTTCTAAACATCGCATAATTTTAATTTTGACACTGTCGTATAAGTAAAACTGTGTATTTTCAAATGCAATTGACGTGAAAGCTGTACCTCAGTTAACTGATTTTTATTCTTTTAAAAATAATTTTCAAGCATGAACTTTTTAAAAATCTTTCTTTCTTGCGTGCGGCTTGTACATTCGTACATTCACTGTACATATATTGTACAGTCCTTATATATTTAATAAATAATTAAATTTCTCTTATAATTATGCAACATTAAAAGTGAATTCCTTCTCAAAATTAATCAAGATTACCATAAAATGCTAAATCAATCTTGGAACTATATACCAATACTAATTTTATTTTTCAACGTGAATCATCTAATCGACTTTTTGTACTGCCTATAAAGATAACCTGTTTACAATAATTTTTTATGTTCCTTGATATCGTTACAGGCGCTACCATTATATTAAGACGCACATAATATTTGTTTCTAAGAGCAATTATGTAGATTTAAATAAATTTTTGATATATAGGGGAGACCAGGGCTAGTAGGCGCAGTTTTTAGTTATTGATTTTTATTAATTTTTTGTTTAATTTTTTTATGAAACTTTAACTGTACTTTTAAAGAACAGGCATTGGGCTATAAATACCTGGAGTTTTGAGTTTGCAGCTTTTGTAGTTTATGTTTAGCGGAAGCCTAAAATAAAAGGAAAATTGTGCGCCAACTTACCCCGTCACGGGGCAAGTTGCCTATACCTATGGGGTAAGTTGTCACACGCCTTATAAAAATTTAAATAAAACACGCAGTTAAGAGAAATCAATTTCCTTATTAACCAGTAGGTTTAATCAAAGGCGTTATCGCCGTACAATGTAAATTCTAAATTATACAGACATAAAAATAATGAATAAAACATTAACATTGAGTAACTTCTATCCTACTCGATAACGTTATCAGAGTTACAGTTGTCACAAATAAAAAATCGAGTGTCTCCGTTTGGGCAAGCCCCGTGTGCCCAAAATCTTGCACTGCAACCATCACTTTTTTCGGTGTTTGCTGTTTTTCAAGCTACCAGCATACACCAGACACCGAGCCAACTTGCCCCGTGTTCAATGCGCCTGCTAGCCCCATAATAAATTTCTTCACAAAAGGGACACGTAACCATCTAAGCATAAATAAATCACATATGGGGTAGGTACAGTTAATCATACGCTAAGAAAAATTGCACAAGTTATATCGCAATTATTAAGAAAAGTATTAGAAATTAGAAAAAGAATGAAGCAACAAAAAATTACTTATGAGCGCAAAAAACAGAAAAACCGTAATAAATGTCCACTGCACGTTGGTAACGCTGCAAAACTACAATGAGGATTGTAAAACGCAAGAAGAAATGTACTCTGTGACTGGTTGCACAATCTATCCACAAAGAGGAGATTTATGGGGACTGCGCCTACTTACCCCTGTAGCCAACTAGCCCCGGTCTCCCGTATGCGATATCTGAAACTATACTACTGGTAAGAATTTTTGAAAGCTTATAATCCAATTTTGAATGATCTCAAGGATTAGAACTAGTACTTTTTTTAATGCAGTGTAAACTTTTTAACATTTTCCAACATAGTAGTAAAGTATTTGTGAATTCGGTTTGTCTGACCATGCTCTAACTCATGTAAATATAGTCGGATCCATGAAACAATGGCATGCAAATGGGTTTACAATGGCATGTTCCGTATTGAAAATGAAGTGTGTAAGCATTTACAGTTCGTTAACAGGGTCGCTCAAACGAAAGGCGTTACACTGTAGTCTATAGAGGAAAAATTGTTTGCAGTATATTTTAATGATGTTACACTATTCAAACATATTGAAATTGATATACATCATTGAGGTGATACAACAAGATTCTTACTATATAATAGGATATGCATAGCTTTTATCATTCATTTACAGGGACGCACAAAAATATTCGCTTACAGTACTTTCTATGAACAATAATTGCTGGACGTACGTTTTCTATTAAGGTATTCGTTTTAAAATTTAACTAATTTTTAGCATATCACTCGGTTTATATAAATTCTATATATCCTTTACAGTCCAGAACAAAAGAATTCGAGTAGATTTCCGCTTATTGACGGAAACTGCTGAAGAGGAATTTTCACAACACAACTGTGTTGACTGAAATCTGGAGAGTGTCGACTTTCACCGGTGAATGTCAACATTCACATAGTCGCTTGGTGTATGTCCGAAATATTTGCTAAATATCCTTATATCTCACTTACACCGGCAAATGTCGACATTCACCATGCACTAATGGTGAATGTTGAACATGTCGGAGATTTGCAATTTCTTTTCCGTATTTTAGGCGCGATAAAACGTCCCAAGGGCTTGACGTAACTTTTTTGCTTCTCTTGCTGAGAGGAGTGATCAATCTCGGGGAGGAGAGGAGTTCATCACTTTGTAGAGGAGTTTTCACTGCGGCACAAACCCCGGAGAATTTAAATGGCGTTGTATCCCGGGATTAGTTTTATTGGACATGTAGCTTTAGATTTTAGAGTGAGAAGAAGAAGGGATGCTCGATCCGCATATAACAGATGTCCGTCCGCATATAACAGATCAAAAACTGTCCAACCGAATAGTTTGAAATTTTAAATACATAATTCTTACAAAATTTTGTCAAGTCATTTCAGATTTGATGAAAATCAGATGTATAGTTAATTACAGGGACAATCAAAAGTTTTCTGTTACATTATGGCCAATGGGAAAAAATTATTTCAAGTTCATTTTAATGATGTTACAGCCTTTCGAAGAGAATGAAATTGATATGCACTTATGAAGTGCACTAAATTTACATTCAGTACAATATGTGGTGCAAAAAATATTTATAAAACTAGTTATAGTACGAACGCACCTTATTTGCTACGTTTGACGTGGTATTTCCAACTTGTTTTGTTAACGCCAAACATGGCTTCATAAGAACTTTGGCGTACTCCTTCGTGGTATGTAGCGTTATTGGCAATTTGAACAAAGGGTAAACGATCTGACCATTTACTTGTATCGCCATCGTTCATCCATGCATTTAACATATTCTGTATATCCAGATTGAACTTTTCAACTGAGCTTTGTGTTTGACTATGACAAGGTTTTCCATGAACTATCTTAACATCTCTCCTCATAGCGCATAGTTCGGATATGACTTGATTACTGAATTCCCTACCATGATCTGATTGCAATACAGCTGGAGCACAAAATGTTAAGAATATTGCAAGAATGTGATACACAATTTCTTTAGCTGTCTTAGTTTTCAAAGGTCGTAGCTGGACAAACTTAGTTAAATGATCTTGATACACCATTATGAACTTAATTCGCCATCCCTGTGTGACATGCAGATCTATCACATCAACATGACATCTTGAGTTTAACTCAGAACTGACCATTGGTATTGGTTTCACAACAATACCTTTCTTAGGTGCATTATGTTTCATTTGACGTTGTTTGCTTAAATTGAAATAATGCATTATAACTTCATATGTAATATTTTTGGATTTCACTTGCAAATCTTTAAGCATGAGTGTTCTTCCGTGGCCTATTCTGGTGTGAGTTTCAGATAGCATGCTGAACAATTCATCATTGGTAACATAATTCTGTATATTCGTTTTCTCCTGTTTTTAATGGTACATTTAACTTTTCTTCATCAATAATTTTTAAAACATCAAAAAGTTTAAATAATCTGGAATCCAAATGGTACACTTAGCTTTAGCAGAAATCACTTCAAAAAGTATTTTAGAGTACTTTTCTTGAGAAAAATAAAAAAAAATTGTATTTTCGTTTACTAGCAATTAAGGCATTTAACTTAAAAGAAAAAAAAAGACCACGATTCAATAAAAATTGGGGTATCGAATAAAAAAATAAAACTTAAGAAAACGTTGCTTATACCATCAAACCTTGCATAAGACTGACAAGGCTGACTGACTTGCAGCAAAACAAAGAATTTGGCGACAGACTGTCGCCTCTCTGTTGACCTCGGCTTCTCATTACGACCTCAACCAGAACATATATACGCTTGTCGACATACGCCGGTCATGGTGCGAATGCATCAAATATAGCAAAAGCGTTCAAACTGTAGATTATGATTAAGTGCCTTATTGTAATAAATTGTGTTCATTTTTATGAGTATAGCATGCATGCTCGTAGAGAAATTAAAGGTTTTATGAAAAGAGTCCCAAATTTTGCCAAGTTTTTTGCTAATAATTTGTAGAGTTCTTAACATAAAAAAAAAGTTATTTTCAGAAAATATGACAAACAACATTGTACATAACACTCTGCAATCAGAATTAAAAAAATAATAAAAATTATACGAGAAATGAGCACGTTTACTAAATAATGATTCATTGCGCATTCCCGAATGTTATCAAAATATAATTTGCATAATGTGTTAGCTAAATGTATAGAGCTACATTTGTGAAAGTCTCAAAAACAAAGCTTGAAAATTCTGAAAGTGATCGTCGATAGAATAAGCTCGAAATCCGTTGCTCCCAAAAGGAAGCAAAAAGATGAGGGGCTGGATAGTATGTGTTACACACTATTCCATGTACACAATATTGCATGTGCATATTTGGATACAGCCCCTCATCTTTTTGCTTCCTTTCGGGAACCACGAATTTCGAGCTTATTCTATCGACGATCATTTTCAGAATTTTTAAACAATGTTTTTGAGACTTTCACAAAAGTTGCTCTATACATTTAGCTAATACATTATGCACATTATATTTTGATTGCATTCGCGCATGCGCAGTAAAACATTATTTAGTGAACCTGTTCATTTTTAGGGTTTCGTTCATCTGACGAAACCCATTCGTCTTGCTCCTCTGTCTGTCTGTCCGTCACAGTGCCCTGTCTCAGAAACTATATATGTTGGAGACTTGAAATTTTGCATACATATAGCTGAACACCTCACATCAAATGACAAATCATAAAATTTCGAAAAAGTCTTATATTTAACCCTCTGGACTCTAACTTGCATATTTTAAGCTTTTTTTTGACTGAGCCCCTAATTAAGTTGAAAACTTGAAATTTTGCAAAATTATAGCTAAACACTTGCGATCAAACGACAAATAATAAATTTCGAAAAAGTCTTATATTTAATCCTCTGGGCTCTAACTTGTGTATTTTAAGCTTTTTTTTCTAACTCAGTCCCTAATTAAGTTGAAGACTTGAAATTTGGCAGAATTATAGCTAAGCACTTGCGATCACACGACAAATCATAAAAAATTCTAAAAGTCTTATATTTAACCCTCTAGGCTCTAACTTGTGTATTTTAAGCAATTTTTCTAACTCGGGCCCTAATTAAGTTGGAGGATTGAAATTTTGCGTACTTATAGCTGAACACTTGCGATCGCACGAAAAATCATAAAATTTCAAAATGTCTTATATTTTCTCATCCGGTCTTTAACTTATGTATTTTAAGCAATTTTTCTAACTCAGCCCTTAATTAAGTTGGAGACTTGAAATTTTGCATACCTATAGCAGAACACTTGCGATCTCACGATAAATCATAAAATTTTCACAAAGTCTTATATTGATTACCCACCGGGCTCTAACTTGTGTATTTTAAGCAATTTTTATCGCCTCCTTTTCACCCGGGAGGCATTTTTCTAACTTTTGCCGACACCCCTTTGACTGCTCTTTCATATTATGCACCATAGACTTACATATTTTAGTTCCAATTTTTTCCGCCAGGGGGCGCCTACCTATCTCGGGTGCTATGGGCTTGACTACCTCGACTAATATATCTACGGATAGGTTGTAAAAAGGAGTTTCGTTCGGATAGAGATTTGTTTAGAATAGAGTGAACTGGTTACGAAATGTGGAACTAACAGATTTTGCAAAAGAATAAAGTGTTTTGAAAGGAATATGAAACGAAATCCTCTGTGCGGTCTGTGATCCCACTTTCCCACTTGTTAATCCTATTTTTATTGTTTTTTAATTCTGACTGCAGAGTATTGTGAACAATATCGTTTGGCATACTTCCGGAAAAGAACATTCTTTCATGTTAAGAACGCTGCAAATTATAAGCAAAACACGTGAAATTTGGGATTCCTTTTTTTTATAAAAACCTTAATTTCTCTACGAGTATAAGTGCTATTCTCATTAAAATGAACACAGTTTATTACAAGAAGCCTCCTAATGATGTGTAACAGTTTCAATGCTGTTGCGCCTTTTTATAGTATAATCCAAAAGATATTCGTTTTTCTTCAATTTGTTTACGGTCCCCTATGGAGTTTCGGAAAAAAATCTTCGCGAAAACATATGATGTCTATTATGCTGTTTACACATGCTCGTGAAGTTTCATGATAGTCCCTAATGTACTTTTCTAGATATTTAACAAAACATCTAAAATTGCAAATGACCAGTCATCATTGGCCATATAGTGTATACAACTCTACACATCATATACAAGCTGCAGAAAAGAATTATATATTGTTCCAACTATAGATGGTAATCGTAATCGATCAAATTGGGTTTTGAAATGTGTTATGCGTTTTTCATATTATTTATTTAGACATCAACTTTCACCTTATTAAATGGTGCAGTTTTGTAGTGCTTTTTAAAATGTGTTGGAATGTGTTTAAAATTCTATTCTTGACACATGATTTTTCTTTCTTGTTTAAATTTATGACTGTATATGACGATTAAACATGGTGTTTGAGTCTTTTAAACAAACAAACAAAGAATTCTGCGACTAGTTGTTACTTTTACACATCTTCTTTCACCGTAAATCACGAATTCAAGTTACTTTCGTTTTCTGACTATTTCTTATTCATGGCTGAGTTATAGTGCCTTGAAATAGCGAATTTGGCAACCGAAAGGGCTGTGTGTACTTCACCATGTTATCATCGGTGAATCATTGTGTTCCACAAAATGCCGCCGCAGACAGCATGGGATTTATATATAGTGTAGCTTATGTGCCACTTTGAAAATATATTTAAGCGAGGAAGACTTTTTATCTGAGCGATTTAAAATCAATGTATAAGTAATTTAAGCTCATAATAATTCATGATTTTTAAATGATATTGAGTGTTGTTGTTTATTTAGTTAGTACTCGCTACCTGGGAATTCTATGATTGCATTAAAATTGCAGTGGATATTTAGAATGTTTGAGGAAAAAGGAAAACTAATTTTATTGCAAATTTATTTTATTAGCTTATTATTTTATTATTTATAATATTGCTTTTATTACACACTGAATTTCAAGTAAGAAATTATTTTTACAATGTAGATTAAATATTTTCTTAATGGTAATTGTATTCAATGACGTAATTTGCCAAAAGCATTCTGTTCGTTGAAGATTGGTCTTCTAATTTCGAAGCTATGTGGAATGAAAATTTCATCATTTTTGGAACTTATGCAACAATATTTCAGTTTAGTGAGTTCAAATAAATGCATAAGTAATGTTATTTTTACTCGCTAAACAGTTTTTAGTATCCATATCAAAAGTTTCAACTACTATCTTTTAGAAATAATTCGTTAGAAATTTCTTTTATTTATTTTTTAATTCTTGTGAATAGAAATAATTGTTCTATAACTTGTTGAAACTCTTTGGTTGAATGTAAAACCGAAAAAAGCTAAGATGTAATGATTTCTAGATGTCAATATGTCGACAGACGATTTCTTGCTCTGTAGGATAAACTGATTCATGAAACTTGAATATATGAAAATACTTTTATAAATTGAATAAATATGTTTTTGTTTGAAAATATGTTTTTATAAATTTTGAAAATATGTCGACAGACGATTTCGCGTTCTGTAGGATAAACTGATTCACGAAGCTTGAATATATGAAAATATGTTTTTATTTCTTCAAATTTTCTTGAAAAATGTAATGGACCGTATTCTCCCTTACGGTTCGAGACTATAAAACTTGCCATTTTACCAATTGTGATGCCACAGGAATACTGTTCATGGTACTTACCGCATGCGGATGATTACAGAAAATTTCGTTTACACTTAAAGACTATAAATGACATTTGTTGTTCAGCTAATAATCCATAAAGAAATGGACCCTATTCTTCCTTTCGGTTTGAGGCTATAAAAATCGCCATTTTACCAATTGTGACGTCACAGGTATACTGTCCATTTAATCAAGATATTTTTTCATCATCTATTTAAAATAAAACTAATTTTTTCTTTTCAATATCAATAAGAAAATGACGTGAATAAAAATATAATAATCTTTAATCTCTTTTCTCCATTTTATACGCAAAAATGGAGTAATGTACTTGCTGCCGTTTCAGAAATTACATCTCAAAAACTAATTAAAATTTCGAAATTTCAAGAATCATTATTACATCCTTGGATCCTTCCAAATAATAGGTACTGTTTTCAATTTTAATTCATACCATGAGCTAATATCGGAGGAGTAGATGAGAAAGAGAAACAATCAGAATTTAATGTAACGGATTTTAGCAGATTTTATTTTTATTTTTATTTTTTTTTATTATTATTACTTTTGATCCAATATTTCTTTCCAAAGTATTTTATGCAAATTTTCAGAGCATTTTTGAGTAGAAAAATTATCCAATTCATTCATTATCCGATTAAAGTTCCGTATCAATAAGAAGTATTAAAAATAGCTCCCCACAAATATTATTATCTTTGATTTCTTAATTAATTTTTTAATTGATGAATTTCTGTCACAAATTTCTATCTAAAGCATGATTTTAAATTACAGAAAGATTTTTCGAAATTTTTTTTTTCTCGAAGCAATCAAAGTATTTCAGTATTAATTAGAAAAAGGCTGGAGAGGTAGGAGGAAGAAATTAGGCAGATGTATAATTGGAGTTGTCATTTTTGGAGTTAATACAATTTATACAGGCAAGTGTCGTAACTGAAACTCTTACAACAGGAGCAGTCGCCAAGAGCGCAGGTAAAATAGGATGCAATTAAGAACACTTATAGTAATTAATGTTGTATTTTTATCGTACAAAATAAAGATTTTGTACGATATTCGTCAATAAATCTGTCTGCAATACACTAAATGAACTTAACAATAATAATAAAAGAATTGTTTGAATTGATTTAAAAGTTATGCCCCAAGCATACATAAAAATATATTTATATATATCGACAAAGTAAGTAAACCTTTTTTTTAAACTTAAGTTGATTAAAATGTAATAATGAAAAATGGTATTGCAGTTATTTTGGATGCTAAATGCAGATAAATAAATATATAAAAATCGTATTAAGTTTCATACAGTCCTAAATGTCATGCGATTTTTAAAAATATTCTTATTCTTCTTTATTTTCTATTTTTGAGAGCATTTTTCCTCTTTAACACCTTAAGTTCCGACGAGAGTTTTAAGTCCCATTAAAGAAAATGCAATATAACATTTATTTAATTCGTTTAATAATAAAAGTATATGGTACTTTTCATACAATATACTTTGCTGGATTACTTCAGTATGCACAGGAAAACTGTCGAAGCTAAATATTTTTTAATGTGCACTGTAAAAAAAAATCTGTGAAGTTACTAAAGTTTTTCTAGGAAACTGGGATTCCTAGAACTTTTTATGTAACGGCAACAACAAAAATTCCTGTAACAGCGTCTGTTACAGGAATGTTTCTTCTTGCCGTTACATAAAAAGTTCTAGGAATCCCAGTTTCCTAGAAAAACTTCAGTAACTTTACAGATTTTTTTTTTTACAGTGTGGCTATTTTCTCAACCATTTACATGGATTTAGTTTTCCTATAAAAAAAAATGTTGGTCTCCTATAAAAAATATTTTAGGGACAATTTGCAACTACAAAGTACTTCTCAGTTACAGACAGGATCACAATACATTCATTTACATTGTTCTTCTACACTGTAAAAAAAAAAAAAAAAATTAAAAAAAAAATTAAAAAAAAAATCTGTAAAGCTACTAAAGTTTTTCTAGGAAAGTGGGATTCCTAGAACTGTTTATGTAACGACAACAAGAAAAATTCCTGTAACAGACGCTGTTACAGGAATTTTTGTCGTTGCCGTTACATAAAAAGTTCTAGGAATCCCAGTTTCCTAGAAAAACTTTAGTAACTTTACAGATTCTTTTTTTTTTACAGTGTAAGAATTGTGAGGTTTCCATAACAGTATTTTTTGTTAGTAAATCTAATTATTCTTGTAAATATTTTATTAAAAAACCGCTTTAACTACCGATTTAGTAAATCAGTTTTATTTAAAAATCTATCTAAAATCAAATTGTTATTATATAATTTGTTTTGGATATCTTCAGACATTAACGATGATAGTTATCGAAGAGGAGCAAATTTCTGATTTATAATTCGGGACATAAAGGGTTAAATCAGAAGTCATGTGAACATAAATTTCTTTTAAGTACATAATTTTAAACATATTGATTTTTATCGTACTTCATACACGTTTATTAGACTCGCAACTTCAGAATTACTCATTCTGTTCCTTATTTTGAAAATTTTCAAAATAATTCCCTTTAAATTCTGCCTGTTAGTGAAATGGCTTCAAATCTAAGAAAATAAATGTTTTCACGAAATTCCAAGACTTTTTTTTAGATAATGATGAGAAATAGCCGAAAGAAATAGTAAATAGTAAACAATAATTGTTAAAAAAGCACACCTTTTTTTTTGTAGAAAAATTCACAACATCTTCTTGTTAAATCCATGGTTTGAAAATTATTAGATTAAAAAAGTTTTTTTCCAAGTTATATCTAACAATATTCTAATACAGATATCGATAATTGTACCATAATGAAAACTTCTAAAATGACGGTCCGACACAGTTTATAAGTAAAAATTCGATGTGGAAGTTTTTGAAATGCTAAAGGAAGAAACAAAGTAGGAGACGAAGAGCGATCATGATTCTATGATTAAAATATATTGTTGGGGTTTTTCAAGCAACAGGCTCCTGTAATGAATTTCGAAAAAATTAAAGCGACTGATGAATGCGTTCTGCTCAAAAAATATATATGCTTTTTTTTTTTTTTTTTTTTTTTTTTTTTTTTTTTTTTTTTTTGACACGTCTTCTTGGAGATTGAAGATTAAATACTCACGAGTCGCTTTGTTTTTCATTTTTCCATCATCACATGATATCTTACATTACTATTTCTGTTCCAATTTATTATTTAAAAATAATTTTGTTACATTTGTTAGAGATTAAATCTTTTTTATTTCATTTATTGTTTTAATATATCTTTCAAATATATGTTTTTGATTCTTTATATATTGAGATTGCCTGAAAAGTTTTATTTATTGGGATGTTTTCTATAAATATTTTTCAACTATAACAATTATTCTCCAAATGTTATGGTTTTCTAATGAATGCTTTGTTATTTTATTTTTTCCCCTCTATCCTTTTTAGAAATGTGTAGGACACCTTGTATATTCGTATTTTTAGAATAATTATTAACTAAGTATTGTGCATTATAATTGCAGTTCTGAGTCAATATTTTAATTATCAACGCAGTTCTGTATGTTTTTTCGCCGTCTCTGTCCCAATTGGAAAAATTGTAACTTTGGTTTATTTCTTTCTTCCTCCGTTAACACTTTAGAAATAACTTATTGAATCGGCAAATACTTTTCTGAACTTTCTCAGAAAATAGTGCACATTCAGAAAGAATAAATAAGTAGCTTCAAAATACATAGAATCGAAATATAACCACACTCGTGTCTTCCATCTTATACAAGTCAGCTTTTTAAGCCGACAGAAATGCGCAAAAGTGACGCGATTGTCTCTTTACAAATTATCCTTTTGCCGAGAGAGATAAAGTGTCCTTTATCCGAATCTTCTGATACAAAAACTAAAGTAGAATTTTAATCATAAAAATTTCCATTGTAGAAGGGGAAGAAAATGTTGATATTGGTATTAAAAACAGCTTAGGAAGCGCCGAATATTTAAATATCTGCTATCTTTTATTAAATTTGAAATTTATGTGAACTGCATTTTGAAAGTTTCGCACATTGCTTGAATTTTCTTTCGGTTTAAGAAATTCGTAGCACAAAAAAACAAAAAATATTTTATCCGTTTATATACTTTTTTTTATTTATAGAAATGTTGTTACATTTAAGAGTTCTTTTTTTAAAGAAATATAAATTATTTAATTAAAAAAAATTCTTTATTTAACATATTTTATTATATATGTATATATAGTGTGTGACCCTTAAGGTTGTCAATGCTTCAAAAATTCATAAAAAGTGAAGGAGTGGAGTTGGTTTATTTGAATGTAGTTTGCAGAAAAAAAATTAATAATTCGCATGCGTGGGAGGTGTTGGTAAAGAAAAAATATTATTGAAAATATTTGTGAATAAAGGGCATTTCACACATTTCATTTACAGGGAATATGCAAATTAGATTCCTATAAAATGCCGAGTTCACGTTTAACAGATTATTGCAAATTTTCCTGTTACTGACGTGAACGTCCGTCTTTCAATGGGGTAATTTTGGTGGATAAGGCACTACTGGTGAAGCCTTGCCTTATCCAAGAATTGTTGAATTGTCGACAGTTTTGCACACAGAAAGTAATGAAATAGGAAAAGATTTAATAACTCCTTTCGAACTGCTGTACCTCGTTCAACATTTCGAAGAAACAGGAAGTTTGTTTGATCAACCTCCCATTCATGTACCACGTTTATCAGAAACCCGTACCTCCGCTGTAGCTTTGCAAATGGACACTCTAAGTGAACAGCCACGAGTGGGGGTAAGTAGCGCAAGAAAAAAATGGCGAATAGCTGGAATACCAAAGGCATCAGCATTCTGTATCTTTCAAGATGTGTTAAACGTGTACCCTCACGAGTTGCAGTCACTTCACCAGCTCTTACCAAATGACACAGCTAAGCAAGAAGAATTTGCAAGGTGGGCTTTGACGAAACTTTCAAGCGATGCACAGTGGCTTCTCAAGATCTTGTGGACAGATGAGGCTCATTTTTAATTGTACAGAACAGTTAATACCCATAACTGTCGAATCTGAGCACAGGAAAACCCACATGCCTATACTGAGGATCCGCTACGTTCGCCCCGTGTTACTGTTTGGTGTGGCTTCACTTTTTCCATTGTTTTGGGCCCCTTTTTCTTTGAAGAGACCTGTGCAAAAGTAAAATGGAAGCCATGCTCAATTACTGGGGACAGCTACTTGAAAATATTAATGCAGAAAATCATACTTAGCTTATTGGAATGTAATCGCTTATGCACAGAAACTTTTGTGTAACCTCCTCATATTACATCTCCAGTAACGCAGTTCTTGACAAACACATTCGGAGAGAAACGACTAATCAGTTGTTGCATAAAAATGCTTTGCCCCCCCTCTTTAACCGGACTTGACATCGGTTGATTTTTGGCTCTGGGGTTACGTAGAGTCTCGATTGTATCGCAGTAGTCCGTCTTCCTTAGCGGAGTCAAAGGACATTATACTCGATGAAATCTCCTGTATACATCCAGATATGCTACATGCTTCAGTTAAAGGTGTCCTCACTTGCTTGGAAAGAGTAATTCCTTGTGGTGGCGGACGCGTAGAACATTTACGGCTATGAGCTTGCAAATATTTGTACGAAAATAAACGTAATTTTTCAAGAAATTTTGTCATTTGAATATTGAAACGGTCTCTATTAAAAAAAATCACTAAAACTTTTTTCTTTACCAATAATAACAACAACAACAATAATAATAATAATAATAATAGCAACAAAAAAATCCCTCCGCATGAGAATAATTTTGTCACAAACCGCATTAAAAAAAACTAATTCCTTCACTTTTTAAGAACTTTTGAAATGTTAACAAATTTATGGGACACCCTAGGTATATACCATATATATATATATTCAGTAATTTTCATTAAGACTTAAAACTTGTTTGAAATCATCAATTACTGAAAGATATATATATATATATATATATATATATATATATTGTTCAGTTTCAGTAATTGACGACATCTAGGGGTGAATATCAGAAAATGAATTTGAAAGCAAAAATTAAAAAAAAAAAAAAAAATGTTGGTTGAACAGCTGAATAAAGGAATTTATATGTAAAAATGTTAAAGTTTGAAGAGCTTAAGTTCATTTTTATGTAATTATAATTATGCGCCATTTTCTTGGCATATGAATGCCAGGATAATGACAATTTCATTCTAAAACATTTTTCACATTCTTGTTTTTTATTTATTTTTAGATCTAACATTTTAATTTTGTTTAAAAGAACATGTTTCCTCTATAGTACCTCAAATTCAGTGTGATGTTGAGTTTTATTTGTAATTTATAGAAGCCAGGAAAATGACATAATAAAAGCCTACTCAAATTTTATAAAGCCTTTAAACACATTATTTTTAAAGAAATATCTAAAAGATTTTGCTGGTAGCAATGATTTTACTACTTCTGACTTGAACTATGCGAAGAACAAGAAGAATTACTCTGCAGCGCCATCTTTATCCTCATAAAGGACTAAAATGAGCAGGCCAGGAAAATTACTTTCATTTTCAGTGCCAATCGTATTTTAATTATGGAAAATTATTTGTAAAATACAGAACTTCTTACCTTCCACATATATGTGTTATATAAGGTATAATTAGAAATTAGAAATTAAGTAAGCTAGAAAAAAATATTTGTACATGATAGCAGAAAATCTTTTACTTTGAACACATCACAGTGTGACATGCCAGGAAAATGACAATCTGAAATTTTAAGTCTTTTAATTGCTTTATTTTTGTGTTATTATGAATATAATATGTCTTGAAAATACTTCTAAGAATATTTTTCATTAGAATGTAAAAAAGAAAAGTGCATTATATAACATTAAATAGAAATTTTATTGTGCGGACTGCATTTTCCGTATTTTGTGATATTGACCCCTAACAAGTTTTATCACAGAAAATAATAAATCACAGATCAAAGGTAATACTTGTATTTTCATTATTTATGAGAACTGTATTTATAATTTATAATTATTTGAAAATACAATATAAATATTTCAGTATAATCATTTATCAAGTAAATTACTGTTTAAATACGTATTATTAATGGTGTTGCTATTTAACAAGACATTAAAAATTTTGATTGTTTCATTCGCAGTTCAAAACCTTTATAATTGGGCCAATCAATTATTTTTTGCGCTAACTCCCCGCTTTTTTTTATAAAAAATAATAAAAACATTTTAAATCTATTAACTGTAGTTTTTATTTACATGAAAAATGATTAGAAAGATAGATATGCTTTCGCAGCACAAGATTTCGAAATAGTTATTAATATGTTTATTTTTTCATGGAAACATAGGTTACACAATAGCCATGCAATAGAAATTTCTGAATTCTTTAATGCAGGAATTAAATATGAAGGGAAAAATGGTCTTAGAAACAGACAAGAACCAGAAATCATGCGTCAAGCATAGATTATGAAACACTTTCCAACATTTCCGGAATAGTTTAACAAAACTTTACTGTTTATAAGGTGAGACATGATGTTTAAGTAAACAGTTTGAAAACAGTACATTTGAAAACTCAAATTGAGGAATTACCATCAATAATCGAAAAAATATCCGAATTCTTTTGTGCAGCCCTATAAGTAATCTATAGATTAATATATAGTATACTACATAGTACGCTAAAATCTAGGTCAATTATAAAACACATAGCAAAGCTGTAAATTTCCCTTCAGAATTTCCGTCAATAAACGGAACTGTATTTAAGATCTTTTGTGCCGCCCTGTATATGATTTACAGAACTTATACACACCAAGTAATCCGCAAAAACTAGTTTAATTTAAAATTGCGTACCACAACTAAAACAAGAAAGAAAAATTATGAGTCAAGCATAGATTGTGAAACACTTTCCATCACTTCCAGAACGCTTTAACAAAGCTTCACCGTTTAATAAGGTAAGACGATGCGAATAATTTAAATTTTAGTATGTTTAAAATAGTGTAACACCATTAAAGTGCACCGTAAATGATTTTTCCCATAGACTATAATGTAACGGAATACTTATGAGTGCTCCTGCAAATTTAACTACAAGTGCTACTCACTTTATTTTCAATACCGAAAACGCCATGGTAAACCTCAATAACGTATTTTAATTACATGGCAAACCCAGTACTTTTACGCAATTTAGAGCACGGACGGACAAAGTGAATTCATAAACATTTTTCAACTATGTTGGAAACGGTTAAAATGTACTTCTAGCAATTATTGTTAATAGATAGTACTGTAACCGAATTCTTTTGAGTATTCCTGTAAATGAACGATCAATGCTATGCACACCATATTCTATAATAAGATTCTTGTAGTGCACATCAATGATATATATAAATTTCAATATTTTAAAAATAGTGTAACATTATTAAAATGCAGTGCAAACGATTTTTCCCCATGGACTGTAATGTAACAGAATTTTTTTGAGTGTCCCTGTAAATGAACTATAAATTCTACATACTTCACTTTCAATACCGAGCACGCTATAAAAAACTTCATTAACATATATAAATTGCATGCCAATCCAAGTATATTTACGCAAATTAGAGTTACGGACACACGGGCAGAACGGCATACAGACAGACGGTAGACAAACAGACAAACCCAATTCACAAATAGTTTTCAACTCTGTTGGAAATTTTTAAAAAGGGCAATCTTGATTAGCTTATTTATTACTGGTTAGTTTCATTTATTAATCTAGCTAACATGACAAATAAAATTATAATTTTATTCAATAAATAATTTATGACTAATATCGTTATATCTGCTATAATCCATGTTGAAACTGTTAAAGGAATCAGTTTTATAGTCAATGAATAAATTTCTTTTTTATTTATACTTTCACAATTTTTGTTGGTAATTTGTAATCTTTTTAAAAATTTTACATTAGCATTCAAATAATTATGCTGTATAAACGCATGTAATTATGAATGTAAGTCCATTCTGATATTTTTTTATTTTGATATCTTTTCATTTTGAATGTCAAAAATTCATTTTGGACTTATTTCTTATTATTAATGGTATCATATACATATTTTTATATATGTAACAATGGTAGATAAATGTTTTAGCAATCTTATAAATATTATACGTTTAGATCATTGCCGCAATTGCGCATTATCTTTGTGTATTATCAATGTCATTTCTACTTTTATAGTTTTCTGATACCTTTTCATAGTAAATTCCATTAAAAGTTGCAATATTATCATCTCAAAGTATCACATAAAGATTCAATAAATAATTTAAAAGTAATATCATTATATCTGCTCTAATCCATGTTGAAAATGTTAAGGGGATCAGTTTTATAATCAATGAATATATATATTTTTTTACTTTCACAATTTTTATTGGTAATTTGTAATGGTTTTTAACGGTTATTTACACACACACACACACACACGCACACACACACACATATATATACATATATATACACATATATATATATCTGAGTTGATTTATCAGTTTTCGGTTAATTGTTTCCTTCCTGAATAACATGGCACAAATTCTGGCAAAGGAAAAAAAAAATCGAAAACTAAATCGAAATATTTTATTGCTCCCGAGCTGAATTATAAAAACATCTTTAGTAAAAAAAAATCGATTAATAATATTTCAATTATATGAAAGATAAACTAAAATACAAGCAATTAACATAACTTACTTCACTTCTAGTTTGTAACTTTTTGATGTTAGACGCATCAAAAGTTAAATCAGAAATTTTGTATACTGAAAATAATTAAGTTGCCAAAAATAAAACTCTTTATTTCCCAAGTTATAAGAATGAACAATGGCACTTAAAACATATGCTCAAAGTGTTAACCCAAATAACGGACCGAGTACAATCTGAGATTTTAGAATCAAGATAGAGATGTTTTCAGGACAAAATACAGGATTGCCAATAAGGAAGAAGTTAACTGTACATAAATGTTTTTAATCCCCTATATGAAACAAATACATTATAAAATTATAGAAAACTTTGAGCGAAAAGAAATGAGAAACTGATAATTTAATATGATGATAATTTATATCAGCTACGTACTTTTGATGATCCATTCATTCGGAACCGGACCGAAAACCGTTATTTTAACGGAATTGAAAATCGGAAATAAATATTTCA
Organism: Maratus speciosus; assembly: GCA_963932465.1. Lineage (NCBI taxonomy): Eukaryota > Metazoa > Arthropoda > Arachnida > Araneae > Salticidae > Maratus > Maratus speciosus. Next base: position 388,483,282 of record OZ010791.1, read on the forward strand.
TTTTTACCGAAACGGAACTGTTACTGGTACAAAATAATATTACGGTTCAAAGACCTATCAAAAAAAAAAAAAATGTATTAAATAAGAGAAAAAAACTTTTTATTTTAAATTATCAGAAAGTAAATCTTTACATTAAATATAAATAAAAAAGCTTTAAATTATGATTCAAATTTTAAGATTCTCGAATTTCCATTTTATGCAAATAAGCTCTATTTGTTCACAAGTAAGTGATATAATATTGTGAATTGCTATTTTGTTGAGACACATACATTTTCTAACTATCCCATCATCCTGAAACAAACTCGAGTAGAATTTTAAAGCTAGATTTTTCCCCAGGAAAGGGAGAGAAAATTTTAATACAGTGAAACCTCCCTGTGCGACCACCTCCCTGAACGACCATTTTTTCATGGAGCGAAATTTATTCTCATAGGCTCAATACTAATTTTACCTCCATCCAGAGACCATCCCAGTTGAACTCCTTCCATAAGAGACCCATTTTTTTTAAAGAAAATGAAACAAACTCCGTTTTTTTTCTGGTCGTTTGAAGAAGGTTTTATTAGAAAAATAATTCCAGAGAAGCACATTATTCATCAAACTTCTAAACTAAGTTTAGAATTTGTTTTATTCCGGTAACTTTTAAGTGTTTAAACCCCTTTGTGCCTTTTGAGGCTATGAATTTATCTCTGATGACAAATTAAGAATGACGGTCAATAAACTCCCCTGCTCTATCCTGTCAAGAAATTCTGGAAGAACTAGATAAGTAAATGAAACCGTCATTATTTGTTCCCTTCCAAAAAAATTGCATTTTTTTACTGAACTTCGAAAAGACTTGGCAATAAAAGTTATAAAAGATAAAACAGTAAAATCAAAGCAAAGTCAATGTATTCATTTTTTAAACTCTGCAGTAATTAACTTATATAATTTAACTTTTGTTTTGATACTTAAATTTTCATATTTTTTTCTTATGTGAAAAATAAATTTTAGAAACATTAATTCTCACCTTTTTTCAACGATTAAAATCTAGATTTAAACATGACCTCCATTAAGAGACCACCTCTGGGAGCGACCCATTTTTATTGGAACGGAACGTGGTCGCTTTAGGGAGGTTTTACTGCATTTGTCTTACAAAAACATTAGGTAGCGTCAAATAATATTTAAAACGCGTCTTTCATGAGATTTTGTTTTTGTATCAAATATAGAATTTATAAAAAAGAGAAGTCTTTTCTTCATTTTCCATATGACTATAAAATTTTTAGTGCAATAATAATAATAATAAAACTTTTGCATGCCTACGAATTACGTTAATTTAAAAGAAGTTTGTCATTTTTATGTTTTTTCAAAGTGACTGTAAAATCATTCATTCAAACTATTTTATTAGATAAATTGTCGTACATAAAAACGTAATGTAATCCACGATGTAAAAACGTTATATTTTATTAGATAAATTGTCCTACATAAAAACATAATGTAACTCACGATGTAAAAACGTTATATTTTATTAGATAAATTGTCCTACATAAAAACATAATGTAATTCACGATGTAAAAACGTTATATTTTATTAGATAAACTGTCCTACATAAAAACATAATGTAATTCACGATGTAAAAACGTTATATTTTATTAGATAAACTGTCCTAAATAAAAACATAATGTAATTCACGATGTAAAAACGTTATATTTTATTAGATAAACTGTCCTACATAAAAACATAATGTAATTCACGATGTAAAAACGTTATATTTTATTAGATAAACTGTCCTACATAAAGACATAATGTAATTCACGATGTAAAAACGTTATATTTTATTAGATAAACTGTCTTGCATAAAAACATAATGTAATTCACGATGTAAAAACGTTATATTTTATTAGATAAACTGTCCTACATAAAAACATAATGTAATTCACGATGTAAAAACGTTATATTTTATTAGATAAATTGTCCTACATAAAAACATAATGTAATTCACGATGTAAAAACGTTATATTTTATTAGATAAATTGTCCTACATAAAAACATAATGTAATTCACGATGTAAAAACGTTATATTTTATTAGATAAATTGTCCTACATAAAAACATAATGTAATTCACGATGTAAAAACGTTATATTTTATTAATTTTAATCACACGAATGGTAATTTTACAAATGAGTGAAAAAGTGTCAAGGCCAGGATTTGAACCAGGGACGCTTAAGTCAAAAGGTCCCTGGTTCGAATCCTGCCCTGAACACTTTCCCCCTTAGTTGGAAAATTACTGTTCGTGTAATAGCGTTACATGTTTGAATGTAATAACTATAATAAACGAAGAAGAAACATTGATTACTATGCTATATTATTATTTATTCAAAAGTTCAATCAAATTGTTAGATATATATTTCTTTGGTATTTTCGCATTTAGCACTTTTCTGTACTTGGTTTGTATCTGTTGAAAAAGAAAAGAATTTCAAGCAAAGACATCAAATAAGGTTAATCTAAATTACGGAAATTTTAATCGTAAATCAAAGATGAATATTTGTATTTTTATTCCTTAGAAAACATTCAACAAATAGTTTTGATTTCCTTTTGTTCACAATATAAAACCGGATTTAAAGAATAATTACCGTTGATACATAAAATATTACTACACGCTTTTATTTAACTTGGTTCATGCATGTAAAGATGAAATTTTGTAAACAATTTTTCTTCACTTTCTGATGTACTAGTGTTCTAAAAATTTTGTATAAATGTTTGTTCCCAATGACAATACAATATTTTTATATTTTCAAAACTTAATTATCAACTAATAGCTGAATTTTAATAAAATTTTGTCTGTACGTTGAAAAAACAACTTAGAAATTATGGATAGTTTAACCCTTTAGGCCCCCACAGTATTTTAAAGTACCATTAAAATAACTTGTTATACAATTCATTTAATACATCAATTAGTAGTAAATGCAGTTTAGAATGAGTTGTAGATACTTTACTTTATCTTGTTGCAAAAGGATTATTGTGGTTTCATAAAACTAAAATATTTTTAACAGTATTATTTCCTTTAGCCTTGCATCTTTTCAGCTTTCTTGACGTTGAAAGGTTGGGGGGGGGGGGGGGGTAAAGTTTCAGTTCGGAAATATTTCCATATTTCTTTTGTTAGAACATTATATTTGTACATTTCCTAATTCTACAAAATACTAAAAAAATATTTTAAATAAAAGATTTGAATGGCGTTATAAATATTGCACAAAATCCCTATAAATTCAAATTTAATTAATTAATTTTAATTGGCAAAACCCTTCTAAAATATATTAAATGATTCTATAAATATTCTAATAGAGTTTCAAAAATTCACGAAAAAAGCTTTAGAAGATAAAATTTTCATGAATTCGTAATTTGGAGCATAAAGGGTTAAAATAATTTTCGGATAATAATTCTTAAAAATATTTGCTACGGGACTTAACAATATATATTTATTAGCTACAATAATGTAAGTAACATTTACTGTAATATGAAAATGATTTTTCCTCTTTCTTGTTATCATATTTTAAAAAGAAACTGAACAAAAAGGTACTTTGTTTTAAGAAATTAATTCCATTAATGTACGGATTTTATATATAGGAATGCAACGTCATATAAAAAAAGCGATTTTTTATTTATAAGGTAATGAAAGCACACTAATAAAAACATGTATTTTAAAAAAAATATATTTTTATTTTTATTAATAATATTTGTTTGCTTTTGTTTCTCTTTTAGTTTCTGTAGTAAAAGCTTGTAATTCTCTTCAATTTATTTCTTCTTTCACCAAACCGACAAATACTTATAAAACTTTCTTGAAAAACTAGAGCATTTTCAAGAAATATAAATAAATAGCTTTAAAAAATGATTAAAATTTGAAGATCCTCAATATTTGCATTTTTTTGCAAGTCAGATCTATCCTCTTACAAATACATTCTATAATATTATCTTTGTGAATTACCCTTTTTCCTAGACAGATAAATTTCTTATCTATCTCAATATCTTGACGCAAACTCGAGTAGAATTTTAACCTTAGATTTTTCCATCAGAGAATGGGGAGAAAATGTTAATATTAGTAATAAAAAAGTTTAGCAAGCGTGAATAAGATTTAAGAATGTTTCTATTCTGTTTTATTTTACATTAAGTTTCAAAGTCAATATCATTTTGAGAAATTTGATTCTTTGCTTAAGTTTGCTTTTGGGCTAGGAAGTTTTTAGCATAATTTTCAAAAAATATATATTTCTTATATCTATAGGGTTTTCACGTAAGAAAACTGTTATTTTTGGAGCTTTTCTTAAAAGTGAAAATGTCTAGAAAAGTATGTTATTTATTTGACATATTTTAGTAAACAATCTCGTTTTTAAAGGTAAAAGTCGTCGCATAACTCACAATATGAAAATGGTGAACAAATAAAGAAAATTTATTAAGATCTCCAGTTAACGTATGTATTTTAAAGCAAGCACGGATTTAGGAATATTTTGAACTCTTATTTTACTTGAAATTTAAATATAATAATTTTGAATACTTCTATACCATTTAAATCATGCGAAATAATGAAACATTTTAGGACAGATGTAATCTTCATCTGTATTAATGAGATACTCGTACTCACGCGTGTCGTACAAAATTTTATGAATTCATTTCATTATTAAATTTAAAGAATATTCAAAATACAGTATGTCTATTAAAAATTCATCATTTACTTCTAAATAATGATATCAATATAATTTTTTACAATGTTAATTATAAAACTATACATACATAATCTAGTAACAACTTTTGAATGAAACATTGATTTTTTTTAAATTGTTCTTTTTACCCGAGTGCCAAGAATGGTTATGTGTTTCACGCGTATCTGGGAATGTGGATTTCTTTATACCTGCGAAACATCTCAACGGCTAGATGGATTTTAATGAATGAGGTCACTATCGATTCGTCTTAACCGTCCGATAGTTATAGACTAGGTTTTGTTTTTATAAATTCAAAATGGCGGTAGAGACGAAAAAATGTTTTTATGCACCCTATTGAGTAGCATATCATTGGATAGGTCTTTCAAATTGAAGAGATGTTTCATTGACTATTTTACAGTTTGAAGCTCCGTTTAAATATGACACAACCTGGTAGTTCTGTAGGTAGGATCTCTAGCTTTACTGCAATTCTAACCTTGATAAACATCTATAGGTCTCATCAAAACTGTGTTTATAGAGAGGAACTAAGACGAATTAAACACAACTTAAAAGTCATCAATCCAAGTAGATAAAAAAAAGGTAAGTAATATAAAAAAATAGTTTCACATTGATGAGAAATAATTAATTATTTCGTTTTTTACGCAGTCGGGTTTTTTGATTTTTTAAATTAAATTTTTACTTGTTTGAGAATTTTTGACTTTAGGAAAAACGTTATGAATTGGATAATTTTTAATATTCTTTATATGAAGTATATGAATGTAGGGATAACTTTTTATTTTTCTACCAAGACCAGGCGAGTGCTCTCTAGTCCACTCTCAAAATAGCCCCCGTCCTCTCTAACATTAGGTGGTAATAATTGCAGTAGAGAGATGATTATTCGAACCTGTCGGGGATAAAAGAAAGCTCACTGCACTCCGAAAGTAACGTTAATGAAAATATCGTTGTCCCACTGCTGTGAAACATTCAAGTTGTAACATCACGCTGTTCATATTCTCTAGGTCATAAACATGGTTGGTTATAAACATCTCATAAGAAGAGAAAATTTTTGTTAGTTCTATCAAAATTAAAGCGCCCTTTTATTTTTATGTCCATGAAGGGATCATGAAGATATTATTGATGTTGTCATTGATTGGGTAATTTCTGTGCCACATTGTTTTGAGCATCACCACTGGATCCTAATGTGAGTGAAACCAATCAACACTTACTAACCATCGACAGATTATAACAAGAAAGAAAAAAATATGCATCAAGCATAGATTATGAAACACTTTCCAACACATTCAGAATAATGTAAAAAAAAAAAAATGAAAAGTTAAAAAAATTAAAATATCACCCTAATTCAACCATATGGAAACGCGTAACGCATTTCAAAACCCAATTTCAGCTGTTCCCACCTACAATCGGAAAATTATCCGAATTTTTTCAGCAGCCCTGTATAGGATACGTAGATTTGTATCTACTAACTGCATGCATACCAAAATTTAGTTCACTTAAGAAATATATATACTTCAGTTGAAAATTCCCCTTCAGCAATTTCCTCTAATAAGGAGAATGGTACGTGAATACTTTTGCGCAGCCCTGTATATGAGGTATAGAATTTATATATATAGTAAGTAACATGCCAAAAATTAATTAGATTTAAAAGCGCATACCAAATTTTAAACCGTATACTCCAGCAATTATTACTCCAGCAATTACACAATAGACAGTATTGTAACGAATTTCTTTTAGTAATGTAACGGATTTCTTTTGTGTGTCCCTGTAAATGAATAAAAAATGCTATTCTAACGTGATCGTAGTGAAATTCAGTGATTTATATAAGTTTCAATACATTTGAAATAGCGTAATGTCATTAAAATACTCTGCAAACAATTTTTCCCCATATACCATAATGTAATGGAATATTTTTGAGTGCCACTGTGAATGAACTATTAATCTTACATACTTCATATACAATACTAAACATGCTTTGGTGACCCTAAATAACTTTTATCAAGAATGAAAATTCGCGCATATTTATGGGAGTTAGAGGGCGAACAGACCACCATACGGACAGACAAACCGAATGCATAAACACTTTTCAACTTTGTTGGAAAATGTTAAAAAGGGTCGTTTTGAATGGTTTTACTTTGTGAAAATGACCTGTTCTGTTTATCAGCCATTGCATTAGAAGACCGGAGGGAGAACCATTTCTTAGGATTTCATCTTTTCATGAGCAGTTCAGGAGAACAGATTTCACAGGAGAAAGTTCTTTCTATTTTGAACTGGTGAGATTGCGGAGAGGATTAAGCCCTTTTTATAGCAGCTTCGAGAATTTGCATTCCTTTAACTACATTTCTCAAAACGTTACTTTGGATTAACAGTTTTATGAATTCAATGCCTCGTTAACAAGAACCTCTATTTCTTCATATAATTTAAGTTTTTTTTTTTAAGTTTTCAGTACCACTTTTTATCTATACTAATATTATACAGAAGAAGCGTTTATTTGATTAAGAGAGTAATTTCAGGAACTACCGAAAACATTTAGAAAACAATGGTGGCAAAATAATGGTGACAGTGTTGTGTGGTCCTTTTCCCTACTCTAAACATTACACTTGTTTTAATATAAATAAATTGACTTGATTAATTAATTAGTTATAGTACAAATCTTACGTTACATTATATAAATAATTATCTTTTAAAACTTTAAATGAATTAATAGAGCCTGTAACTGTTTTATTGCTACTCCTTTGAGATGTTAATTATGCTTATAATTGTGAGTCGTCAGAAATTGGGTGACGAAAATGGCTGAGATCTACACCCGCTTTACTACCCTGAAAGAAACATAAAATATGTAGGCAGAAATAAAGAAAAATTAGATTATATAACTAAACACCTTTATTTAGTTATGATAGGGTTAACAAATTGGAGGTTAAATTGGACACTAGGTCCTACACACATAAATATAGTAAAGAGCATCTTTTAATTTATACACTGTCTTACTCTGCCTAGAGTTTTCCGGAATTATAAGTGATGGATTGCTTTAATACAATTCTCACCCTTACACATGCCATGACTTAATCAAACAGAAACTGGACTATGAAATAACATCATAAAATAATCAAAACTTATAATGACATTTTAAAATTACTCAGCAACATAGTACTTAACTCGATCACAGGATGAGTTCTCAACAGGAAGCGATAAATAACTGTGAAAAAGAACACTCAGGTCATGGGTCAAAAGGGGAGGAATTAACATGCAAATTTCCTAAATTTATGTGTGCATTATAATCATGTGGGTAGGTAACAACTTCTACATGATAATCACATACAGAATACAAGTTATTCTGTATCTGCAAAAATAATAAAACTTTTTTTTTTCTGTCTCTCCTCACTCTGTTTCTTATTCTGATGCTGAGGCTTGAAGCGAATGAAGAGATATTTTCCTCTCCATAAAAATTAGCATCTAGTGATGATGCGTTTCTTCAGCTATGCTGCCTTTTTCTCTACACACACACAAAAAAAATAGCATCTTGAGATGATGCGTTTCTTCAGCAACTCTACTCACATATTTCAAAGGAGAGATCTCCAAATAAAAAAAATTCAACTCAGCAAATCATGGACTAACAGTGCCTGAGCTCTTCAGAGACATTAATAAAGGATACAGTCATTGGTGATTGCCAGGTATGGAACAGGTATTAATTAAAATTTCCATTAAAAATCAATATAGGATTGTAAGACTTTATACAATCTAGAATTGAGTGAAAATAGCATCGTTAGCATTTACTCAAGAGTCATACGTTTAAATATTATTTTTAAATATTCATTCAACCTGATCTATTCAGGACCTTATAATTTTCAACTCTACAATGTGTAAATATATGTAAATAAATTTTCATTCATATTTAATTTTGATCTCTTCAATTTATGCTTTGTGTTTAATCAATTAACTATTATTTTAGAAATTGATGTTTCTTTTTTGCAGGGTAGGTTATAAATTACGGCCGCATTATAAGTTAAAGTGTGACTTCGCCAGGTCGCCTATAATCCCTGTGTGATTTATACAGTTCTTGTGCCTCGAAATCACACAACGCAGCAAATTCAAATCATGCAATTTTAATTGATATAACAACATATTAATCTTAAATTGCACCACAAGAATTCAGAATCATGGTGCTTTCACTATACAAACACGGCATACATGCCTATTAGACTTTCAATTTCTAATTTTCTCTGTATGTTGGAATTAGATATTTATTTTAAACAATTTTACTATTACTTAATCAGTGTGCGCAGAGCGTTCCAACAATAAGCTTAAATTGCCTACAACAAACTATCAAAATTATCTCCCAAGATTACTATTAATCTCTACTGTGCTGAAGTAAAGATAATAGATAAAAATTTGCTTACCCAATACACATGCGATGATCATCTGGTATGGCTCTGGCATATTGATACCCTTTAGCACTATCGTGTAATCAAATATAGTCTGTCACAAATATAAATATTATCGCTGTACTATCTGTATGAGCATGAGGCTAATGTAAGTCTTTCTTGAATAAACATCCTACAAAGTCATAAATATTTTTTTTGAGCCAATACGAATTTATGTTATTACTTAAATGTAAAAATGGGTAGATAAATTGGACTCTCTTTGTGTGGCTGTCTCCCTCTCTCTCTTTTCTAATCTGTTGATTTGACTCCGAACCTTATGTAGCTTCACAAAGTCATATGCAAATTTTGAAACCATTTAAAAGTTTCGCGACACATCCAGCCACTCATGACATTTGTGTGTCGCAATACATATGTTGACAAACACAGTATTATTTGAGATAGATCTTTAATATATTCTAAATTAATGAGAAGATTTGCTTAAGAAATTATAATATGATTATGAATTGCTATTCTAAATATCTATAGAAACATACTATTTTAGGAAACATGAACTGAAATCAGTTACTACGATTTCTTTAGTTCCACTACTTCTGTTTTGTGAAATTAACATTAAAATACTTTTCTTTTTTCTTTATTTGTAAAATGTTTACTACATTAACGAACATTTTTCTTCATTATCATTTATGTTTAAATTTGCAAGTTAAATGCGAGAACAAATGACTTTTCATTCAAATCAAGTAAAATAACTGAAAATAAAATAGAAAATCCCGTACAACATGGAAAATTTTAAGCAAATTTAAATTTTACTCTCAGTAAATAACTCTGACATCTAAGTCAACTTTCTTTATTTGCGCCAACTTAATAAAAGCAATAACTGATTAAATTGGAGGATACTTGCTTAGATTATTTTTCCATGTTTAGTATTTCTCTGAAATTTTTCCAATTAAAAAGCAATTCCATTCGCGTTGATCCTGCTATTTTGCTGTTCAATTTTGCTCCTCGCAATTTCCTTTTGCTTGTGTTTAAAATGATTTAAAATAAGACCAAAAATGATCTCTTTAAATATATAATGTTAGTTCAACTTCACGAAATAAAATAATTAAGATTAAAGAGCGGAATGGAGATAAACAATATAATGTATACCATATCTTTTCAGATATTTCGTTTTATATAAAACCATTTAACATTTTTCGTACTAAATGTGAAAATTTCTCCTATTACTTAGAAATTACTTTAAAGGATCTTTTGCAATTTAAAATATTGTTTAAATGTGACACAAAAGTTAATTTTTTTTTCTAGTCGCTTTTATTTTGCAGAATAAATAATAATTAAGTCGATGTAATAAGATATACAAGCAAAGCCTAAAATTTTTCAATTATTCACTTGTTAAACATATATGATATTTGCACAAAGTATTAGCTTACGTTGTTTCAAAACAGCTTAAAATCAACCCAAAACTAATATTTTGCGGAAATACCATCTGTGTTTGACAAACGAATAATTAATTTTGCTTTTTATTTATTATATTTGAAAAGAAATTAATCCTTTGGAGCGGATTTTGCTGTTTGCTTTTCTGCTTCGATTTTGCTCCCACGTTTAAAACAATGTACCATAGAATCAATTATGATGTCTTTAAGCATTCAGTATCAGATTTAAAAAAAAAAGGGGGGGGGGGAAGAAGTGTAAATTTACTTTAATGCAAATCATTATTATTATTATTTTTTTTACATTTTACTTATTTTACCTCCTAAATACTACAATCTTTTCAATTAATTTTATATATTTATTTCGAAACGAGTTAAAAAGTACTTTTTGAAATTTTAAATATTGTTTAATCATACAATGGATTTTATTGTAAAATCGTTTTAAGCATTAGAAAAATAATTAAAAGACTATAATAAGAAATTCAAGTACTGCTTTGAAATGTTAATTTTTTTATTCGTTTGCCAAAGACAAGATGGATGATATTTTGGAAAAATATTTGTTTTGTAAATGAACACTTGAAGAAATAATACATTTTTAAGACAAATGAACAAAGAAACAATTTTTATTAGTATTATTAGAACGATAAAAGTAAAGAAAAACATAAAAATCTGATTTTTTAAGTACATAAAAAGCAAGCCAAAAATGTTTCATCGGCCATTAAATTAAATTTAACTTTAAATAAATAAAAGAAATAGCTTATTGTAATTCAACACAAAATTCTAATCTTGCTGACGTATTTTTTAAACCTGCTTGTTGTTTTGTAGCCCTATAATTTCCTTGAAAAAGCGGTACAATGTCTCAATATATTGAGATATTGTACCGCTTTATATATATTAATATCATTTATATATAAATTAATATATAATATGAGTACAGGAGACTCGAAATCCATGGAAAGACAAGATTTTGAAAAAAACCCGAAGAAATAATGTCAAAATGATGATAACTTTCAAATTTTCTTAAACCTGCGTTTTTTAAATGCGAAATAGGCTACAGAATAGAGATATACAGGTTTTAGGTCATAAGTCTTTTACTAAATACATAAATTAAAAAAAAAAAAAAGATTGCTAATAGACAAAGTATCGGCCTGTGACTTACAGAAAACTACAAGTTTTCAAAATGGCTAAAAAATCTTAAAAAAAAAAAAAAAAAAAAAAAAAAAAAATGCAACGTATTTCCTAATATTTCTCCCCTATTTCCCTGGTGATATTTTTTCAGAGTATCTAAATTTCTGTGAAACTTGGAAAAAATTATTTTCTATAAGATTATCAAGCGGAGTAACTCATCTTGATGAGGTCTGACAGATGTGAATTGTACCATTCGTGTGCCCTTCTTGTTCCATGGGTTAGAAAGCAGAATTTTGGAGCAGAGTATTGTTGAAAATGAAAAATGTTTTACCAAGTGCCTGCTAAGACAGGGAAGAAAATTCTTTTAAAAATGTTCGTTTGATGTTTAATTTTGACATCATCATTAACAAAAGCAATCGGCGTTTCCCGAGATGAACAAATTCCACCCCAACTCTCTGACGAAAAATTCACAGTTCTTCTCTTTCGCTTGGTGTTTAATTATTTTAAGTCGCTTGGCAAGAACAAGTTGTACAATTTCTTTCTTCAAAATCATTAGAGATTTTAAAAAAAAAAGTTAATTAAATTTCCTTATTTAGTTAATTAAATTTAAAAATCCAGAAAGGAGCAATGACCGTTACCTGATCTCTTTTTGTTATGCGTCGATGATATACGAAAATATTTGATATTGGTGAAAAACTAGAGACGAAAATTTCCTATTGCATATAAATTCTTCTTAAGCATAAAATCTTCATTAATAACAATTATTCATATACGAGAAAAATAGCCATATAATTAAACATATAATAAATAATAAGTATTTAATTTAAATTTGTCTAAGCAACCGAATACACGGTAATATAGAAAATACAACTAGAAATCACATTGTTAACAGTTAAAATGTATTGAAAAATATATAATATTATAGCTAAACAAATTTTAATTGCTACATTAAATGAATAAGTGACAGTTATTCTGTTAGTTTAAAATAGCTTTCGTCGTTTTTATGATAATTAAAAATTATTTTGAACTTTTCACTTGGATGAATTAATCCATAAACAAAAATTAATGTGAAGTTTATCTCATTACAGAAATTTCTTTCAAATGTTGAATTTTGGGAAAGTTATATTAAAAATAACTGATGCATCAAATTATTTTCGTAAATTAAAGAGTCTTGAAACATGAAATTTTTGGAACTTTTAACATAAATTGAGCTTTTAACTTTTGGGCATAATCTTTTGATTTAATGAAAATAAAATGAGTGACATTTACAGGGGCATTTGTATAGGAAATAACTACAATTCATAAGCATTTCTATAAGGCTCTTTTAAAAATAGAATAGCAAGTAAATTTTGACAACTATTAAAGTTCTTCTTGTACTAAATTCATGTGTGAAGTTAGGACTTTTTTTAGTACTCATACTTGTTTTGCTACAATAAATCAGCAACAGATTGTGCTGAACTATCACAAATTATAAAAAATGCTTGAAATAAGGTTACAATTTCAATTCGCAAACTGCTTTTTTCGCTTTCCAGCAGATAAATATAAAAAAGATGGACACTGGGTGCAAGTTGATTCATCATTATATGTCAGTTTGAGCATTCTTAACTTTGAGACGGTATACACTGCGTGACCAAGTGGCTTTTTTTTTTAAGACATTGACAAACCGGTTTTTAGTGTTTGTGGAGTCTGTTCACAACCCCAGTCACGCGGCAAATTTTTAAAATTTTACACATACTGTTAATTTTACACTTTTAATTAAAAAATCTCATATTTTAGATATTTTCGTAAAATGTCGCTAAAAAATATAAATAAAAGAAGGAGATTAGTACAGAAGCACGTGTATTTTTTTACGTGGGCTTTCATTCAATAAAACACTGCTGCTAACTGCCGAAGTCGCACCTGGATGCAGGTAATCTCATTGCTCCTTACTCTTCAAATGCCTACAGAAGAGTATGTATGTAAACAAGTATGTAAACAAGAGAGTATGTATACAAATAATTTTGTTGACTACTAGGGGGCTCTGCCCCCTACGAGCTATGCTCGCCAACCCCCGTTTAGACTCCGCAGATTCTAAAAACATGCTAATTTCATCGGCCTTAAAAAGATAGAATTATAATTAAAAAAAAAAAACAGGGACGGTCTGCCTGTAAGCGGGTTTTCATTCATTTTCCTTTGATTGGAGATTTTTAAGACGAAATCAGCCGCTGCTAAGAGATACAATGTCTGTTTTCGTCTTTGATTAAAAACAAGAAAGAAAAATCATGCGTACGGCATAGATTATGAAACACTTTCCAACACTCCCTGAAAGCTTTAACAAAACTTCGTTATTTAGGGAAATAAGGTAAATAAGATAACTAACTAAAAATTTAAAAACCTGATTTCAGCAGTTATCATCCATAGCCAAATATTTATTCCAATTCTTCCGAACGCCGTGTATACGATCTGTAGGCTGATATATATGCTATATAATAGAAAATTTAGTTTATCAAGAAAACGCAAAACAGGTTAAAATTTCTCTTTCAGCAATTTAGACTAATAGATGGAAACATACTTCAATACTTTTGTACAGCCTTGTTGTTTACCTAGTACCTTTATTACCCGATTATTATACATCCGATTCTTTGCGTGGCCCTGTATATCATTTTATCTATATTCTACAAACCTTTTATAGAAAACTACATGCATTTCAGCATAACACATTTTAAACCCACCTTTGAGCAATTTACGGTCATACACAGTAACCTTTACGATTTCTTTTCCGTAGCCCTGTATATCAACTATAACATTTACAACACCATATAGTATGCATAAATATAGTGAAACGTAAAAGCGCATATCATAATTAAAAATGCATTCCCTACCATCGCCGCTAATTTACAGTATTTCGGAGAGAAAATACTTGTCTGAAATGTTGTGTATGTTCCTGTATAAATGCTATGCACTTCGTATTATACATGAAATAACTTAAGTAAGCCTCTCCGACGTATATCAATTTTATTATATATGAATTTGTATAATTAAAATACGCCGCAAACAATTTCCCCCTATACCATTTGTAATGGAATTCTTTTGTGTAACCCTGTAAATGAATAGTAACTATTCGTTGCACCGCACATGCTACAGAATATTCTGCATATTTTAGTGCACTTCGTAAATGCATATATTTTTTATTATGTTTGAAAGGGTGTAACATCTTTAAAATTCATTTGAAATGATTTTTTCCCATTGGCCGTAATGTAACGGAATACTTTTGACTATCCCTGTAAATGAACTAAACATGCTACAAACTTCATTTGAAATAGGGTTCATGCTAGGCTAAACGTCAATAACCAAAAATTTCAGTGCGATCCGAGTATATTTACGAGAGTTAGAGCGCGAACAGACAAACAGAAATCAATAACACTTTTCAACTTGGTTGGAAAGTGTTAAAAATTAGTTAAAAATTTGAAAGTAAGCTAATGTAAAATGAATTAAGTACACAGAGTCTTTGTCTCTCGGTAATTTTTAACACCGCTATGAGAAAGTTCTTTTAAATGTATCGTTTTAAATCTGACGTAATTTTCACCAAAGTTTCCTTTCTCTTTTTAATATTCACATGAAAATTCTTTTGTTGTTAGAATGGAAATATTATTTGCGCTGTCTTAGAATTCACGATAATAGTTGAAAAGATTATCTCAAAATATGAAAAAAAAAAGTCTCGTGCAAATATATTTTTTAATTTAAAGTGTTTTGCCAACTTTTATTTATTTGGTCTTTTTAAATATGACGTAATTTCCTTCATTTGTCACTTTTAACGCATAATAATGAATTTAGTATTTAAAAATTTTCTTTCCCTTTTAAAATTCACGTGTAACTGTAGTTTTTATGATGTAATTTTCAATATTTTTCTGATTTTTAACACGTAATCACTTAATTCTAATTTGAAAGTTTTTTCTGTTTATAATAGCCACGTGTAAATAAAATTTTTATTTGAAAGAAATATTATTCTTTACGCTGTTTTTAAAATTGGCAGCAGTTTAAAATAATTGCCCTTTTCTAAAATGTGTAAAAAATATCTCTCGAAATGCTGAAAATTTGAATTTAAAATGGAAATAAATCCTCAAAAAATGAGTCAAATTAAAAAGATAATTTCAGTCTGCACATTTGGAACTTCCAATGTATAAAATGATCTAAAAATGTTTAAGTTCCTATGTATAGTTTTTCTCCTATAAAACTTTTTTGATGGAACGATTTTGAGCATCATTAACATTAACTATCTCTTAAAATAATTATTCGATTTAAAAGCTGTCTGCATCAGCGTGTTTATCAAACATGTCTCTATAATACCACCGATTTTTATATTTTTGTATGAAACAGTTTTCTTAATATTAACGAAGAAATACCACCGGTCATAAAAAATATGGATGCCGATCTAGTAGGAGTATACCCGGATGATCCACGCAGATTTCCATTGGCCCATTTCCAAATCAAAACTTTTTTATATATAGAAGGATAGGGCAATTTCGATCATGTGATCAACCATTGTACATCAAGCATCAAGTGGAAGTCAGATTCATAATTCCATCAAACAGGACTGCCTATATTTGTTGCTTGTGATTTCCACCATGACGTCATTTGCAACTACCCTATAGCTAACCCTATACCCGGGAGCTTGACTTTACAAGACGAAAATGTAGATACCATATATGGGTATCAAAATCCAATTAATTTAAAAAAAGAGTTCAGAAATTGCTGACAAGACAAAAAAGAAAATGATTTACAACAATGTAAAAATTGGATTTACATGAATTTGTTTTTTTTTCATAAGTTACTCATTTTTGGTTTCAGCTGTTTTTCGTATTTTTCCGATACATTTCCTTCCAAAAACGACGGTAAACGGCATGTAAGGGGGAAAAAATATATAGTTTCTCCTGCTGTTGGACTTAGATAATTACAATTAACTCTACACATAGCGTACGAACTTTGGAAAAAAATATATAGTTTTCATCTATGCCATTGAAATTTGTCGTTTCGTCACACTGTGAGGCGTAGAGATGTCAGTTGGTGGCATTTGGTTCTTAAACAAGGAAGCATATTAAAAAATTTCTATACACACTATACACATGACTATACACATTAATCTACTGCAAGAATAGCTTTAGTAGCTGTCAGCATTTGCCAATTCTTCCTTTTAAAGAACCATCAGTTCATTTAAGGATACTTTGTATTTTGCAGACTATGGACTGAGAAACATTATTTAAACAGTTACGCGTATGTAGTTCACTTGGATTTAGAAATAACTTAAAAAAAATGTTAATAACAAAACCACATCTGATATGAGTTTCTACTCCTGCCTAAACAACGGCTGATATTTCAAAAGGAGTCATATTTAATATTTTATAATATGTTACAGTTTAACATGATATTTTTAAATTTTCACACAAGAAAAAAGAAGGGGAACAAGAATGAAAAATCATTCGTCCAGTATAGATTATGTAACATTTTCCAACGCATTCAGAATACTCTAATAAAACATTGCAGTTTATTAAGGTGGAAGATGTCTAAATAAATAATTTAGAAAATGCAGTTGAAAACACAATTTCTGCAATTGTCAACAGTAGTCGGAAAAATATCCGAATATTTTGTGCAGTCACGTACATGATCTATAGATATGTGTATATACTACATAGTATGCTAAAAGTTAATTCAATTAAACGCATAACACAGATGAATATTTCTATTGAGCAATTTCCACTAATAAACGGAAAAGTACTTGAGATCTTTTGTGCAGCCCTGTATATAAGCTACAGAATTTATACACACCAAGTAATATGCAAAAAAAAGTAAAATTTTAAAACGCGTGCGATAACTGAAAACGCACTTCCCGCAATTATTTCTCCTAGGCAGTATTGTAACGATATAATGTATATGAACGATAAATTATACGCACACCACATTCTACAGTAAGCGCGTGTAGTACATCTCAGGGATATATAAATATATATATATGTATAAATAAATGTCACTATATTTAAAATAGTGTAATATCATTAAAATACACCGCAAACGATATTTCCCCATAGGCCGTAACGTAACGGAATCTTTTGCTATCCCTGTAAAATGCTACACGCTTCATTTTCAATACCGATCATGACCTAGTAAACCACAATAACATATATCAATTTCATCATACTCTGGCTATATTTACGCGAGTTAGAGCGCGAACAGACAGACAAACCGAATTCATAAACACTTGTCAACTATGTCGGAAAATGTTAAAAATGGATGCCATAAAATATAACCTTATTTTAGAGGGAAAAAATCTTTAAAAAAAGACTTTCTGTTTTGTACGTGTTACTGTTTAACATTTAAAGCCGTTCTAAAAACATATTTCCGTTTACGATGGTAAATTCTCTAACGCCTTCACAGAATTATTTTAATATGTAAAAGCATGGAATTTTTGGGTATGACTATTGACGCAAATTGAAATCGAATAATGTCCCCCCCTCCCCCCCCCCGATAGATTAATATTATTAAGGTATTGAGTTATAATCGATAAGCTCCCGAATGATGACTTTTCACGCATTGTCATGTATCGAAAATCGGCTAAAATGCTAACTATGATGAGAGCCTTTGGTTTTAGAATAGCGAGATTCGATATTTTGGTATCTGATTAAGAAATATTTCTAAATTCCATACATTTATAAATAAAACGACTTCATCAACTTGTTTGAATTCAGCGAGTTTGAATTTGATAACAGTATTAAATAACAGAAAGTTAGGGAAAAAAAAACCCAGTATTTTCCGCGAAATAAATATTTTAATACTGACACTTTAATAGTTATTTGACATATTTTTCCATTAAAAATATAAACTAAATTAAAAAAAAAAAACAATAAAAATTAACGTTCCTGTATGGGTGTACGCAGAATAATGCAGTGGAGCCCCCAACCCGACTTTATTTGATTCGAAGTTCTATTGGAAAAACCAACCAGCTAACCCTCTTATTCGAAAGGCAAGATAGAGCTCTTTTCTACAAATTTACATTTGTGAAAACGCGTGTTTGTACTGCTGAACGAAATTTTTAAATGCATTTATCTCATTTTACGTTTATTGTTGTTATTGTTTTTGTCATCTTGAAAATGCTAAGAATTAGTTACATGTTTATGGTATTGTTCCTAGTTAAATACATGAAATGTAAGATGAATGAAATTAAGGATGAATCACAACTTAAATATAATTATAATTATAATGATTGATTATTGATGATGATATCAAATTATTGATTATGAATACATTTTTTATGATTTTTGTCCGATTTCTTTGCGCAGAGTTGTTGCTTAAAGTGTCTTTTACCAACTACTGTTAAACCAAATCGAACGTTTAACGCATTCGGGTTCTGGCGTCCTAATAATAGGACGTACCTTTATATTTATTACGAATTTGTTTTTGCTCTTACTTTTGTTATTATCTGCATTGTATATGTATTTAAATTTAGTATTATCATTTCATTTATGTTTAAGCACTTAGTAACAAAACAATAAAAATATGTTTGCTGACTGTTGCTGGCACTTTTGCCATTCAAACACGTTTGTCATTCTTTAAATTTTAAAATAAGCGCTACTTGTCCGAACCAATGATTTATGATAAATAAACAATCAAGTGCGAGTATTACTCGCGCTCAGAGGGCTTCGTACAATAAATATATGAATTATTAACTGTATTATTAAAAAAATGATTGCCAAAAGAATAATAAGACTTTTTAAAAAACTATTATACAACGTAGAGTTGGGTGTAGCTGTCTCAAAAGAAAACTATGAATGGTATATCATAAAAGTTCAATTCTGTATAACTCTGTATAACTCTGTATAACTTCTGTATAACTGTTTTAATCTTATCCTAATCTGTTTATGATGAACTTAATTCGGTGCTGAAAATAAAAATAGTACATATTTAAACTTCATTTGGAATTTCATAAAACTAAATTCAGCGTAGTAATAATCTTTTCTTTTTACAGTGTAGCTAAAACAAAACCCAAGTTGCAACGCCGCTATAGTCCGTACCGCGTTTGTCCAGATAAGTTTTTATTAACTTTCAAATACACGGGGGACGTATTGAAAGATCCACTCAATGTAAACTAGTCGAAAAGCCCATACTATTTATGTGATTAATTCTAATTAAATTAGTCTGTTTTTTAGAAGTTGATGTTTATTGCTTTTATACTGCTACTGGACATTGCATTGCACAAATATATCATTAAAAGTTGTTATCTAAGCTTTAAAAGCTGATGGTACATAGAGTACGCCGTCCCTGTCATTATGTATTCCCAAATCTTCCCTGTTTTTAAAGGTTAGTATCTCGGCTAAATACCGACGATTTTTTTCGAAAATCATTATCAACAATGCTTTTATACTTCTGCTACGATAGGTAGGGGAGGTGGGGGATGAATGGGACATTTTCACAAAAATATTTTTTTATATTTTTTTATTTAAGTTACTATCAATATTATATATGCCATTTCATACATTAGGTATTTGCCAACATATATGAACAATATTTATTCTAGATTATGATTTATTCATAAAAATATTATGAAATCAAAAAAACGTTTCTCCCTGTCCCAATCATCCTCACAGCAGGGATGAATGGGACACTAATAGGGATGGATGGGACACAAAGATTTTCCTCCCTGTATTCAATTTTACCAAATTAAAATTTATAATTATAACCTTATATGAAAATTATATTTGTAATATATGATTTTACAGCACGAATCGACATGTTTTTTTTTTTCAATAACTTCTTTTATTGCAGTTTTAACTTTTAATGCGGACTTCGGCTATCAACCTGTTCTTTTTCTTCACTTATGAGACATTTTAGATTTGAAATGAAAGTGCAAAATGTCTTTTAAATATAGCATAGCTAATAATTTTCAATCATAACTTATTAATTAATATTAATTAAATGTATCGTAGAAACATGCAGAACGGAAATTATTGTGTCGATCGGAAAGTCATGTCGTGTTGGGAAAATCAATTCGTACCGGAATATTCTGCCCGATAATTATTAGACATTAGATATCGGAATCAATGTCTAATAATTAAATGATTGAATTTTCCGGCACGAATTGATTTTCCCAACGCAACCCGACTTTCCGATTGATCCAACATGTTAGGGGTGGGATTTATTTGTGCAACATTTCAAAATTCAATGTAATTTCCCCCATTTGATCAATACACATATACTATTTTTATCAATTTTATCTATTTTGATTAAGTTTTAGTACCAATTTTTTTATAATCCATTAATAATTATTACAATACAATAAGTAACACTCAGAAATTTTAAACAATAACAACTCATATAATACTATTTAATACTATTAATTGACGTAAATTATTGATTTATCATCCTATATAATACTATTTAATTAATAAATAAAATTTTCAACATCTCTAGGGAGGAGTGAGAATGTCCCATTCATCCCCATTTGAAATGTTCCAATCATCCCCATGATGCATAATATCCCTTCTCAGCCATTTTACCTCAAAAATTATTTTGTCTTAATGGTTACTATTCATTCATTTTAATTATTGATACTGAACCTTAAAATAAATAACTACAACATAGCTTAATTTTTTATATTGTATAAGATATTTCACATCTTCAAATGCAAAAAAAACTTACTTTTAAGCAGAGATTTCAGAAAATGCAACTTTGAAGGAAAATGAAAACAGCAATGTGGTCCTACTTTTAGTTCTGAAGCACACTGTGGTGGAGGTGTATGGGGTTAGGAAGCAATTTAAAATAAATGTTTATTGCCTGAAATATTGAGAATGTCCCATCCATCCCTTGCCCCATACATCCCCTAGCTCCCCTACCTTCAGCGTTCCTCAACACCTTTTCACACGATACCCCACACGGTATACAAAGAAAAGATTTTTTTTCCAGGTAACTTAATTAGCCCCTCTATATTTTTCCTAAATATATTTGTGAATGTTTAAAAATCTGTAAATATGTGGGTCAATAATCTTTAGCCCCTCTATATTTTTCCTAAATATATTTGTGAATGTTTAAAAATCTGTAAATATGTAAGTCAATAATCTTTATTACTTCCCCCCAATTTGAACTTTCTACGTTCCGTAGTTTACGAGTAAAATGGCTGTGACAGACAGACACAGGAGTGATCTTATAATGGTTCCGTTTCTACTTTTTATGTACGGAACACTAAAAAGGAAAAAAAAAATAATGAAAATTTGGTATGTCTATTTAATCCTGCTCTAATAGAATTTTTTTCAAACATAATGAAAATTTTTGTCATAGCCTATTTTCATAATACACGAGATATCCAGAAAGTAAGTTTCACTTGCGATTTATCCTACAGCGGTTCTGTGGTTCTGTCATTTCTAAAATGCAACTGAGCGCCAAGTATTTGGGTCAATCAGCAAAATAGAAATGCCAGTGTTAGAGAAAATAACAGTACAAACATGTATTAGTAATGGGCTGCGTAGTGCTTCTAGAAATCGAAACGCCTTCCGCGCATAAAAAGTGCTTTTTAATGTGGATTTTAAATACACAGAATTTGCCAGCAGCAAAAATTCAACGCCAAATTTGTAAAGAGTCTAATATTGCAAAATTACTGAATAGTGTATATTGCGTGACTCAACGGTACGAATTTTGGCATGACGGTACAAAAAGATTGGGCAATCTGCTTCATGAGGAACGCAGTGGTCTCTGTTGTTACCGTCTCTATATTGCAATAGAGACGGTAATGGTTCTGTTGGCGACAATCTCTCCGCACTATGGAAAAAAAGGACCTTTTAGTACCCGACAGCTTTTCTTGCTGACCAGAGAAGAGATTTTGATATCATCGGAGTCAGCATCGTTCTTCTTTATGGAGATACAGACAATGATATTTCATTAAGATGAATGTCTCAACAGGTGTGATAATTATGTTGAAACATAGTCTAAAGTATGTACTTCAGGTTGTAAAAATATATTTACTTCCACTAGATTTCACATTTTTTATAATTACTGGAAGTTACTTTCTAGTTACTCCCACGTAAAAATGAGCAAAATAACTATATTCGTTTGACTTTAGTAAGTGCCTTTAAATTTTTTTATACCTTTTTTTTGACATTTGGATAGCTTTTTTGAATTCTTTTAAACCTAAAAGTATTTTTTCAGAAAATTAATAAAATGGGCCCAGAGGGATTAAAATTGTTAATTATGATTAATACAGGCAAAATATAAAAACATAAAACTTTTTTTAACACTGTAAAAATGTAAGTTTCTCTACACTAAATTAATTACTTTTAGCTTCCTTTTAATAACAGCCCCTCCCACCCCCACGCAAAAAAAAAGCTTTTTAAACGTAGATGACAACTTTTTGAGACATTGAGTCCCCTTGACATACAGTAAATTTAAATTGCTATTTTGTTAGAAAATAATATTAGACTTATATTATTTGTCTCAACTACATATTGGTCAATTGCTAACTATTGGCTATATCTTGGCCAAATCAAATATTACCTCAATTTGGGACTTGGGGGTGTTTACATCTTGCTACTACTGCATGATTATCGAAAAGTAAACATTTTACTCCTTCATTCACATTATTTCCAATCTAAAGCAAACATTTTTTAATATGGAGTGGAATTTAAAATATTTCTGATATGAAGCCAATACTTTTGTAATAAAGACATTTCATTACAGATATTTGCAACTTAAATGCAATATTTAACCGGTATGTTTTTCATGGGATGTATTCCTGATGAATACAACACATGCCACAATATTGGTCTCAATATGAACAATATAACCAATATTGTTTGTCACTTTGAAATATTCTCAGAAAAATAATGACCTTCACGTTTTAATGCTCTTTATCTTATGTTCATGATAGCTAGAGCGAAGAATTTATCGTGTAAAGAATATGCATAATATAGTAAGTTGATGTTAGCATATATCACTAAATAAATAATAAATAAAATTAAATTAAAAAAAAAGCAATTTAACAAATTACAACCACCATTTGGAAAATGATTTTTTCAAAGACTAAAATTTAAGACATAAAAAATCGCACCGAGTTGATCCTACATTACGTACGCCATGAATTAAACATTAATAGTGTTATTGCACGTAAAAATTCCAAGCGACAGAAATCGCCTGCGACTCATACGTATTATCCACCTGAAACTTACGGATTATCCAAGCATTTCATTGGCTGTTCAGGAAAAGACTTTTCCATCCTCAGATTTCCAAGAAATCTGACGACACATTTTAAATGAAATTTCATTCTTAAACTTCTAAACATCCGACAATATTACTTTTTACATCGTCGGATAGAGAAAAAAATGTACTTTTAAATGCAATTTGTTTGAAAGCTGTATCTCAATTTTTTTCTGAGTTATTAATTTTTTTTTTTTTTTTTTGTAGGTTTTATTACTTTTTTGTCATAGTGGCAACAGAAGGTATCCATCGTTGTTGAATGTAAAGGGAAATACGTATAGACCAATCAGAACACGAATAAAATGCGGATTAAACCAATAAAAACCTTCAGATATGCTTTTGATTTCCTACCCTGACAGAGAACAATAACCATTTTTCCAAATGGTTAATAAATAAAACTTGCAAAAATATTTAAACAAATCTTATATTGGTCATGAATTTTGACATTATATATTTTCAAATTTGCTAATAGTTATTATACAGTTAATGCATAATTAATATTGCTGCGCTGAAATGTTATGCATAAATTGAGCAAAAATGTAGAAAGCAATTATATAACTGCACTAAACAGATTTACAAGTTTCCTCCTGAGGTACTAACAAATAATATTCCTAGTTACAACGAATGTTAAAAAAATGATTTATTTTCTATAGAAATATTTTGCAGTAATGGGCGATTTGCGTAATACTGTATTCAAAAAATATATTTCTATAGAAAACAGGTTACTTCGGAAAAATTCAGAGAGTATAGACTTATTTTGAGACATTTCTCTCTTTTTCTTTTTTCCTTTTTTCTTAAACTACAAAAGTTATTTCTAAAAGAAAATGAATAAAATCTTGTTAGAGAAAATGCAAAAACTTTTTTTTTCTTCATCTATTTGGTGAATTTTATTCGAAACTGACATTTTGAAAAACTAGTAAGCAGTGGAAAAAATAAATCAGCGTGGAACTACAAAATAAAAGTAAGATTGATTATTAATTTTTTTCCCTCAAAATTGCAAATGAAATAAATTTCTATAGAGAAATACTGGAAGTTAGCTGTGTGAAATTCCATTCTTCATTTTTATCAGAAGAAATTAACAAAAATTCTTAATTTATATAATGCTGCTATATCGTCTTTGAATTTTAATTTTGTTGGTCTCTCTTTAACGAGTACGTTGTCGTTGTCACTCTCGACTTATCTATTATCACAAAATTTTCGTTCTTACACTGGGTTTCATATTGATATGAACACACAGTTTTTCAAGCATAAAAGCGAAGAAAATGTTACAAAACAAACTGAAGCCTAATGAATGTTAGAAATAGAACAAATCGTTTTATTTTATAACAAAATATAATTGAAAGAGCGATTTATACACAAAATAAGCTATATTTTTCCATTTTTAGGTGTTTCATATTGATATGAACATTGGCCAAAATTATAGATTAATTGCCAGTGTATACACCAGATCTTTTAATTAATGTAAAAACGTAGGCATGGAGTGGACCAGGTTTTTTAATATATTTTGATCGATTTCATTCCAGTGGCAGCTTTTAATTCTGAAATTGTGGCATATTGTTTTCCATTTGCGTAAACAGCTCTAACCGGTAGGATCAAACATTTTCCATTGGATTTAAATCAGGAGAAACAGATGGCCATGGAATTACACGTCACCATTATTAAAAACCATTCCCAAGTGCTGTTTGCCGTGTGGATGGATACATTATCTTGTTGGAACATCCAGAAAAGCCCGCCAATTTCCTCAGTAAATGGCAGCAAGTTTTCTTCAAGTAGATCTTGGTAGGTAAATGCACTCATTCTGCCAGAGGGAAACGCAATTTTGATTTTACCATGAAATTCAAGCGCAGCCCATACCTTGAGTGAACCTCCACCCTGCTGCCGTTTGAAAACGTTTCTGGTTTCTTGTGCAGATCATTAATAAGTGCCAATAATAAGAAAAAAAACGTCCGGCCTATCCAAATTGAATTTGTTTTCATCAGAAAATATTACTCTTTCATAGTCTAACTTCCAGGACATGTGATCTTTTGCCCAATCCAGGCGATTCTGCTGATGCATTTTAGTCATACGTGGTTGGGGCTTTCTTTTCTTGTACCTCATCATCTTAGAGCTCTTGACTACTCTGTACAAGGTACCTTTTGACACTGCTATCAGTGGATCTCTTGAAAGTTCGTCTAAAGTTGTTTCTTCATAGTTCATTCTTTTCACAATGGCTCTTTTTTCCCTTTTGGACAGTTTTGATGGGCATATTGGAGACTGCTTTGCTCCATAATCCTCTTTTAATCGAAAAAAAATTAACAATACACCAGGAGATCTTTTCAACTGTTTTGCGATAGCTGTGGCCAAAAGTCCTTGATTCTTAAAAGCCACAATTTTCCCTTTCTTAAAACCACTTAAAGCGCCTTTACGACCCATACTTCTAGGACTCACTTTGCGATTAGGTTTGGAAATTTCCTAATCTGCGAAGTAACTTTTTATGCTAAACTAATTTGCATATTTCGGTTTCTTCTTCTCGGAGTGGCATTCAGTATTCCTGTACAGTTTTCAATATTCCTGTACAGTTTCTATGCTTGTTTAATGATAATTTTGATCAATATTCATATTATTTTTTAACACTATTTTTTTAGATAATTCATATTTTCAATGAATTTAAAGTTTGATATTTCTTTTACGGCTATCTTTTATGTAAAATTACTGCATTTTCATCGAGAATGGAGGTTTCTCATTATTATTTATGAATTTTTACCAGTATATCACAAAATTACTAGGTGTTCATTATGAAACTCAGTGTATAAAATTTTGCAATTATCGTTTATATATATATATATATATAATATATATATATATATATATAAGAAAAAAAAAGAAATCGTTGTGAAAGTGACGATTTAACAAGGTCTCATTTTTTTGGAGTGACGGCTTAATATAATTTTTTAATCCTGTTTCCTTATCTCTGACGGGGCTTTAAAAAACTGACGACGCATGTGGGAGTATGATTTAACAATGCCTAACTTCATAAATATCTCGCTCACTAAGTCATGGATATAATCAATTTCAGTATAACAAATAAATTTATGCGGTTGTACCGTCACCCTGCTTAATCCGTCAGTAGTTGCGTGCCGGTCTTTTTGCCGCCCATATCAATTATCTTCTCCTAACTCCTCTCCCATTAGGAATACAATAGTGAAATTTCATCTAGCTGACCTTAAAGGCTCTTTATCAGCATAATCAAGTAACAAGACGTATGTGTTTGTTTTTAAGGTATATTTTTGAAGGAAAATTGAAATTGGTGGAAAACTCTGCGAAGCGATGACATTTCAGTTCATTTTTAGCCCTAACAAATATTGCAATGCTTGTCAGAAAAATCTATAATTTAAGTCAACTACGAATTTATAATTTCATTGAAATATAATATTTGAATATTAAATGAAATAATTTTTGAACATTAAATGAAATAATTTTTGAATATTAAATGAATTATTCGAATCTTAAATGAATAATACTTTTCATTTGTACAATAAGGAAAATTGCACAGACATCGCTATTACAGCACGCCCTTCCGTCAGAATATTTCCAGATTCAGGGAGGACCTGCTGGCCATGGCTAAAGACTTATAAAAAATTTTCGTTCAATTCTATGCATAACTTCATAAACGTTTCGATGGTACAATGGTGACACACGGACAGACAGACATTTTGTATAAACATGTTTTCATGATTCTGACCCCTAATACGTGTAAATCCGTCGAAAAACATTTTGATTACAATACTTTCTTCTATTGAAGATTGAAGAAAGTAAAAAACGCGACTACGTCCGTGTATAGTGTCAAAAGTTCGGGTGTGAAAAGATGACGGTTTAAGGAGGTTCACTGTACTAGTAACTTTACTTATAATTCTTTAACATCTCAAATTTTAAAATACTTTATGTAACATAGAATGTAAGTTCATGAAAAGCATTACAAGAAGGAAGTAATTTAGATTGATATAACTAAGCTTATTTTAAAATAAAACCCGGATTTTTTCCTGGGGCTGCGAACACTTTAGACTGTATGTATTTTAAGTATCGCCATTACAGTAAAAACAACCGAAACATGTCCGAAAGGATGACGATTTAAGGAGATGTCACTGTACTAGTAACTTTACATATAAGTCTTTAACGTCTCAAATTAAAAAATATTTTATCTAACATTTATGTAATATAGAATGCAAATTAATGTATGACATTACAAGAAGGAAATATTTCAGAATGACTTAATTAAGGTAATATTTAAATAAAACCCGGTTTTTTCACACTTCAGAACAAATGTACTTTAAGTCTCGCCATTACGGTAAAAGTACATTTTTCTTCCTAAGGTAGTTTATTTCTATATATATTTTAAATATAATTCATTGTTTATATTGTTTCTGAAAATAGAATAGAATTTTTAAATTCTCGATGCTCATTATTGCTGCTTTTAAAAATATTATAATGGAAAGTTTAAAAGCAAAATTTCCATAATAAATTCGATATATTAAACTCATTATTAGCGCTACAAGAATTTTATATAAAACTTTAATAAAATAATTACTTCTTATATATTGTTTAAATCACCAATAATAATAATAAAAAAAGAAACAAAATAAAACAAAAAATATGAAAAAAAATCTATAGTAAAAAGTACAAACACAGCATTTAAAGGACCTATTTTTGTCATTAAGTAACATTGAGATACGAATAAAAAAAACGATAGAATGGTTAAAATGCATATTCCTAGTTTCAAAAATTTTGTATTTTGTAAGTGTACGATTATTTGATTTTTTGGTGCGAAAGTTTTGAAGATTTTATTTTGTATTCATTCACTCTCAAATTTTTCTCAAAGTTTTTGAAAATTCCAGATTATAAAAAAATAAATAAATAAAAAGAAAGAAAGAAAAAAAAAATAATAATAATTAAAAATTCTGAGGGAAACGGCAAATTTTGGGGAAAAAAATAGAGAATACAGAGTTATTCTTCAGAATATTATTATTATTACTATTATACAGACAAGTTATTTAATATATATATATATATATATATATATATATATATATATATTACAGAAAATGAAAGAGAATATTTCGTAGCATTAATTTCCTGAATTTTATTCGAAATCAATATATTGAAATATCAAGATGCACAGAAAAAGAGTATTCTGATGTTGAACTAAAAAGAAGTATACGTTAGAAGTATAAGGTTTGATTTTCTAAACTTTCCATCTCAATGTTACAAATGAAGTGATTCTGTGTACACAAAAGTTTACTTTATCTTTCTCTTCGTAATCCCCATACCTCAGAATCGAATAATATTCCATACAAAATCAGATAAAATTGAAATTAGAATGGAGAGTTTCGAAAAGAAAAGAGTTAAGATTGATTTCTCTAAGGATTTTTTTCCAGATAAGTATTTTTTTAGAACAGGTACAGTGAAACCTCCTTGAACGGCCACCTGTAAACAACGAAAACCTCCGAATACCGGTCACATGCTGATGGAACCAAACACGTCCCATAGCGTTAACATTAGTACGAACCTCTAAATAAGGGATTCTGAACAATGGCCACTCAAAAGTCACGAGAAAATTTTTTTACAGCTCCTGGTACAATTTCATATTTATTTGCAAACTGAAATGTGAAGCAGATCAAATAAAATTTACTCGATATGTGAACAAATAGAAAATTAAGGCATTAATAATAATGGGGAAATTTTATATAATATTCTTAGAACGGCAGGCACAACTAACATAAAGACCAGATTGTTTCTATTTCTTTTAAAATATTTGGCAGTTACTGCAACATTTGATTCCATATAGCAAATGGTGGAAGAGATAAGAGATGAGGAGAAAATAGATTATAGAATCACACAAAATTTCCAGTATTAACACATATACCGAAGATTTGATGAACTTTCATGAAATCCAAAATTTCTCCATTAAATCATAATGAGTAAATCAAGTCATATTTTCTTCTTTGGAGAAAGACATCTTCAGCAAAAAAGAAAAAAAAACGAAGCAACTGTAAATCACCGATTTTCTTATTATATTAAAATAATGAGGATTAATTAAAATAACTGTGTGTATTTCTATTTAAATTTATGTAATTTTGATTTTTTTTTATGAAACCTCTGAAGAGCGGTCACTTTTCACCGGTCCCACGTGTAATCGTTATTCAGAGGTTACACTGTATTTGGAAATGCTGTATCATTTTAAAATCCAGCATTGGGAAAACAATTAGTTTTTTTTTTCTGTCTTCGAAATGTATTTTTATTTGAACATATATTTTATATATATTTGTAATTTGTACACATGTATGTAAAATTATAGCGTAAAATTCTTGCGAAGAATTTACGTTTAATTCCATTTGAGCGAAAAATGTCCAGGAAAGGTGTCAAAGCAGGAATCATTGGTTTCATGTGCCAACTGAGTCATATTGGACAACCCCGGTCAAATAACTCAGTCAAATAACCTATTGATAATAACACCAAATCTTTAGTATCACGCAGTATATCAGAAAAAACCTCAGCCCTCAGAAGTGTTTTAACCATGACTGCTTATTATGAAATAAAATTTATCTCAAACATAAATTGATGAAATCTTACGAGAAGATTCGCTTATTTTCAACCATCTGTAGGTTTGAGGTTTCGTTTGTTGACCTGCGTGATGTTGCAGAGTTGGGAGGGGACACTACGTTATTTGAGTGAATTATGTTGGTCAGGTTTGACCACGATGGCTAAATTTGTAGAGCATTATCATTAGCCAAAGGTCCTAGGTTCAACTTCTGATCTAGACATATTTCACTGAATTGATATAAAATACAATTTTCTCGTCAGATTTCATTTATTCATATTTGAGCTTAATTTCATATAGAGTAGAATGCATAAATCATAGCTTTAAGGCGAGTCGATTGTCCTTATAAATAACCCACGCAATCCTAATCAATTAGTCTTTTGCACAGTAGTATAGCTTCATATTCAGGCGCCATGAAGAAATTAAAAGCGATGCTCCCTTCCTCCATCCTTGTCTTTCAGATAGGTTCTGGAAAAATTTGTATTGAGGTTTTAATAAGTGTCAGTTTTTAGATACATAAAAAAAAAAAACCCTGCAAAAGTGTCGTTTTCTTGTTTTTTTAGCACATCCGCCAGTAACTTTTCCTAAATTAAGTCGCAAACTACTGTTAATCTATACGATGGCCAAAGAACTAATATGGTGGCGTTTTAATACTTTCCAACATAGTTGAAAAGTGTTTATGAATTCGGATTTTCTGTCCGTGTTCTAACTCGCGTAAATATAACCCGATTGCCATAAAATTGATATATGTTTTTGGGGTTTACTATGGCATGTGTGGTATTGAAAATGAAGTGTGTAGCATTTTCGGTTCCTGTACAGGGCCACTCAAAAGAATTCAGTTACATTACGGTCTATGGGGAAAAATCCCTTTCCGTGTATTTTAATGTTATTTCAGTATTTATTTTAAACATATTGAAATTTATAAACATCAATAAGGACTACAACAAGGCTCTTACTATAGAATACGGTGTGCATAGAACTTACTGTTCATTTCCAGGGGCACACAAAAGAATTTGGCTATAGAAGAAAATGAGCAATAATTGAACTGTTGAAGCCTAAGAATAATAATTGCTGGAAGTGCGTTTTCAGTTGTGGTATGCGTTTTTAAATTTTTTAAATATTACCTGGTGTTTATAAATTCTCTAAATCATAGGGTTGCACAAAAGTTCTTAACAACATCCGTTTATTGGCGGAAATTACTAAGTGGAAATTTTCAACTGTGCTATGCTTTTAACTGAACTAACTTTTAGCATACTATGTAGTATGCATGCATATCTGTAGATCATATAGAGGGGTTCACACACAAAAAATCGTATATTTTAATGACTATTCATGGCAATAGCAAAAATCAATTATTCAAATGCGTTATGCGTTTTACAAATTGTTGATTTAGACATCATCTTTCACCTTAGTAAACTGTGAAATTTTATTATAGTATTCTGAATGTGTTGGAAAGTGTTTCATAATCTATGCTGGACGAATGATTTTTCGTTCTTGCTTAATTTTAAAATACTTAGTTTTTACAAATCTTTATTTAGCTCTTTCTAATTTTACGCCATTGTGGTTCATGCCCCCGCGGCAGCTTGCTTTTCTCATAATTGATTTATATGTTTTGGATTTGTTATGACAATTGCAAGCCATTTATTTAAACCATTATTTCGCTAGTTCTTTTACATGAGTTTAATACTATCATGGAGTGAAATTATACTAAAACTGTACGAAAAACTAAACACGCACTATACTTATGTTACAAATCAGATGTTTTTGCTTTGATTTTAAATGAAATGCAAAATATTTTTAAAAACGTAAATCCATTTAGATATCACAATATTAAGAAGAAAACATTATTTAACCCATTTGTGCCTAGCGTCCAATTTTTGGGACGTTTCAAATTTTCATGAATAAGTATATTTTTCTTCTCCTTTATAACACGAAAATTGTATGAAATAATTATTTATAAATGTCTTTATCTATTACCGAGAGATGACAGCATAAGGTGGGTATTTATTTGTTTAAATGAAAGCTTTTTTTTGGTGTTTATAAATTTTTAATTTTTCAAGATGGAGAAATGTAAAAAGTAAGTTTATTTGTATTTTTTCTATGAAGGATCCAAAATCGCAAGGACTTAGCTTGTAGACTTTTTTTAAATGCGTATTTTTTTAAATTGCCAAATTAAATGTTCTAGCCTATTTTTTATGCATTTTTGTAACGTCCAAAATATAGGGTTCTAGGCACAAATGGGCACATATTTTTGTTGGACATTTAGGAGACAGTTATTTTGTAATCTGCTTTTGAAGATATTAATGAAATAAATTGTTTTTAACTCAGCAATACGATTATTCTTATTTTATTATTTAGAATAAATATAACGTTATTATTCTCTGTAAAGAAATAAATATATATTTTTTTGTAGTTCATAAAAATATTAATTATAGTACATAATATACAATTTAAAAACTTTTTAAACATAAATATAGAGAAAACATATAAATATGCATATTATTCTACTAGAAATACTAATATGTAGTTTTTTTACATTTTATTAAATAAATACAAAATATTAAGTGTAATTTTTTTTTAGTATTTTTTCAGTTCATTTTGCAATATTTTAAAGTGATTTTACCAAAACATTTGAGAAAACCAAAATTCAGGCACAAATGTGTTAAAAGTCTCATACAGACGAATATTTGACATTTAACATAATGTATACCGTTATATTCTGAAGTAATAGTGATGCCAATTTTGTTATCTAACGTTTGTCTTTTTATAAAGTACCAAAAACGCCTGAATACTATCGATATATATATTTCTTCATTTATTAACAACCTAAGTAGTACATTAAACTACATTTTAGCTTAGACAACAATGTCGAATCATTTGAATATTAATTACTTGTATCAGGACTATTATCAGTTTCTATTTTGAATAAATTAAGAGGTTACAGTACCTTTAAACATGTCTAAAATCAATTTTCTGTTTTATTTTATTCCCATTCGTTAAAAAGTTCTCAATATTTTGCAAGAAAACACGTTTGAAAATTCTCATTAATAAATCTAAAAGATGGCCTGTTTAAGCAAGGTTCTGCAATAGAATCTCATAATTGTTTCAAACATTAAGGCGATTATTTTTCAACTAGCCGCCCTTGGCGACCAGTTTGGTATCCGTTAGATGATGCTAAGCATTGTACCATGTTACTTTTATCTAAAAATTAATTTACTTTCTCAATACTTCTCCAAATCAGAAGTTTCTAGTAGAGAAATCAAGAACTCCGTATTTTTATGGGTACTACTTGACTATCCCGTCGACCAAAAATCTATCGCCAAACTATAAGATTAAATACCAATAATGGTTGATCGTAAATGTCACATTTGCTTGACTTTAAGCAAGTTACACGTGTTTACATCATCAAGTTATTTTTATTTCCATGTTTTATTTGTATTTTCATTAATGTTATACTAATTTATTTGTTCTTTCGCTATTTAAAATAAAAATTATGTCAATTTGTATAATTTGGCGATTTATATAATTTGGGTCTACGGTATAACTAAACAGTACCTTTTTATGTTAGCCAGGCGCAAGTGATAAATCATCAAACATTGTCTTTCCAATCGCATTTTTTCATATTTCATTAAATTCATCTAAAATATAATAATTTCCCCCATTTTATTTAAAATACATAATTTTATTTTAAAATTCAAGACTTTCACTTTTTTTCCCATTTTTTAAGAAAAAGAAAAGAAAAATAATAAATAATACCAAAAACCATGACTTTTAATTTCAATATCAAAGCATTGTTTTAATTTACCACGCGAAAATAAAAAATGTAAAAAATGGTCACCTGGCATATAAAAAGCGAAGCGGTCAGCTCGGAATTATTGATGACAGTCACATGACTTAGGCTATTATTATAGAGATGATGAAACGTGTTTGTGCGCACTGTTACTTTCAAACAGTTTAATTTTCTCGAAAAAGGAAAAAAAAAAAAAACTAAAAGAAAAAAACAACAACGTGTAATACATTTTTCGACAAGTCATATTTTGAAGCCAAAATAATGTCCAGTAGAAATAACATTTTGCTTTGCAAAAATTCGGTTAATTCTGATTTTCGGGTATTATGTATAAGTTGACCCTCTAATGAAAAAACCAAGTTTTCGACCTTCTAGACCTTGTGCGTTTTTTATTGTATAATAAAAAAAACAAAATTTTTCAGCACTTTTTTCGATTTTTTTATTAACTCGGTTTCAGTGCATTTTACAGAAAAAAATTATAATTACAATTTTGTAGACGACAAAATTCTCTACAACAGGCACTATTCATGTTTGTAAATTGACCAAATAGGAGGCGAGATACGGAGCCGGGAAAATGGGGTACAATTTGCAAAATTGGGAAAAACAAACAAATGACGTTGCTTTTTCCTTAATAACACATTTTTACCCGACTGAAAAGAAGGGTTATGTGTTTCACGCTTATCTGTGTATGTGGATTTCTTAATACCCTCGAAACATCCCAACATGGATGGATTTTAATGAATGAGGTCTCTATCGATTCGTCTTAACGTCCCGATGGTTATAGGCTAGGTTTTATTTTTATAAATTCAAAATGGCGGTCGTAAAATACAAAATGGCGGTACAGAAGAAAAAAAAATTACGCACCCTATTGAGTGGCATGTCATTAAATAGATCTTTCAAAATGAAGACGACGTTTCATTCACTATTTTACAGTCAGAAGCTCCGTTAAAGTATTATACAACCTGGAATTTGTGTATGAATTGTGTATCTCTAGCTTTACTGCAACCCTAACCATCATAGACACCTATAGATCTTATCAAAATAGTGTTTATAGATCAGAACTAACAGTTAAACACAACTTAAAAGTCATCAATAGAAGTAAATAAAAAATATAGGTAAGTAATATAAACAAATAATATATATATGTATAAAAATATATTAAGTCAATTCCTACTTAGGTCAATAAGAGAATTTTTTTCTCCCATTCTTCTTTCCTTTTGAGTGGCGCTTTAAATGCCTTGATCAAGAAGAGGGCTCTCTCGGTCTTAAAATACCTTGATCAAGAAGGGGGCTCTATCGATTATTGAAAATTAATTAATTTAATTTAATTAATAAATTAATATTTAAAAAAAAATGGATTAACATCAAGTGTCACCCACTACAAGTTAAAAAAATGTATTTGAGCTTGATTGGATGAATAATATTTTATTAACGATTGAAAATTTGAACAAGATATATATATAGCGAGAGTGTGAGCTAATAGTAGGAATTGAAAAAAATAGTTTCACATTGATGAGAAATAATTAATTAGTTCGCTTTTTACGCAGTCGGGTTTTTTGATTTTTTAAATTTAATTGTTTATTTTATTTTTTATTTTTTTCGTTTTAGGGACAAAAGTGTCGTAATAAATTTTGTAAAGTATGACATATCCTACAAGTTTCATTCATTAGAACATTGATTATCTCTAACAGACTCTAAAATCAGAACAAGACGATTTATGGTTAAAACAGGAAAATACCGCCAGGCAATTCACTAATTCAAAAACGATCTTTAATTTTTGATACTGAATAAACGAAGTAATTAATTGATTATAGTATGTACAATAAAAATTAATTGGAGAATAGTTTGAGTGTGGGGTGGTGAAATTAACTAAAATCCTAGTCGGTAGATATAGGTGCCGTCCAGAGTTTGGGTTAAGAAAAGGAAGTCGAAAGTAAAGTTAAGTGCTCGGAATAATATAAAATATATTGCAAATATAAATAAAATGTAATTTAGAAATTTTAAAAAGGTAAAATGATTATACAGGACCGAAACTAGAGGGGAGAGGGCATATGCTTCATGCGCCAGAATGGAAGGCAAAGAGGGCTAAAAATGAAGATATGGTTTGTCGTATTTGTATTAATTTGTCACAAAAATTTTTGTTAGTCAAAGTTTACATTAATGGTAAATCTATCTCACATTAAGAATATTATTCCCAACATAAAGAGAACCAGCAATTATGCTTATGCACACTAGGACGGAAACCTGTATAAAGCGGAATTCTTTTCGGGATTATTTGAATTCAACTTTAAATTTTAAAATAAAGTAATGGATATTATAAACTTATATAATTCTGTATGTAAACTCACTTTCCGTAGAAGCGGGAGAGTGTGTGTGGGGGGGAGGAGGCAAAACCCATGTTTGTCCTAGAATGAAAAAAAGAGCTAGTTTCGGCTTAGAAGTATCGAATAAAAATGACTATTAAAAATGAGTTCGGAAAACCCAAAGGCATGATTCAATACGTTAAAAGTAATAGCGGAAGAAACATTGACAATTCATCAAATACATGAATATTATTACCGTAATTTCCCCCGTATAAGCCACAGCTCAGATAATTCTGTTTTCTACCAGATTTTTTTTTAAATACATTGTGACTTATGTGTGACTTATGACTGTGTGTGCTCAGCATTTATTTGACTTCATTTTTTAAAAACAATTTCTGATTTGAAACCGACTTAACATAGCCGCGGCTTATACGCAGGAAATTACCGTAAAAAGCACTTTTCTAAGAGAGACATATCCGGAAAGAAAAATAAATTACTGTTTTCTTCATTAAAAAAAAAAAAAATAATTTTTGTAGTTTACTTTTCATTTACAAATTAACCTTTAATTAATAGTAATATTTTACATTTTTGTACAGGATAAAATTCCACTATTTATGTTTGTAATTTAACCAAATAGGAGGCCAGATACAGAGCAGGGAAAATAGGGTTAAATTTGTAAAAATCCACAAATGGCGGGTTTTTTTCTTTATAGCTCACTTTTAGTGCATTTCAGAATCAAAACAGTCATAATCAACTTTTTAGAGCATGAAGTACTATAGTTTCATTTATTAGGCAATTATTTTTTGTAATAGACTTTGAAAATCACAGCAACGAGATTTTGTTTAAAAATAGGAAAATACTGGCTGGCAATTTAGAAATTTTAAAAAAGGGCTTTTTTTATATAAAAAACACGAATTAATTAATATCATGTACAAGATACTAATCAACAAATGTGTAGTAAATATAGCCACTTTATATGTGTTTCCTTTTTCTGCTGTTTGGCTCTGGTAGCCCATCTCTTGTACTTGAATTTTATTTGTTCTAGGTCATAAAAGTCCTGAAGGTACAGTATAACATCAGGAGCGTTGGCATATAGTATAATAATATTCATATACTTGATTAATTGTCAATATTTCTTCCGCTATTACTTTTAGCGCATAAAATCATACATTTTGGGATTTCGGAATTCATTTTTAAGTTATTCTTACTCGATACTTCCAGGTCGAAACTAGCTTTTTTTTAAATTCTGGGGCAAACATGGGTTTTGCCCTCCTTCTCCCTCCCTACACACACACACACACACTCCCTCTCCTGCGTAAAGTGAATTTGCATACAGAATTTTATAAATTTATAATATATTTTGCTTTATTTTAAAATTTAAAGTTGAATTCAAAAAACCCCGAAAACAATTCCGTTTTATACAGGTTTTCATCTTAGTATGCATAAGCATAATTGCTGGTTCTCTTTATATTGGGAATAATAGTCTCAATGTGAGATAGATTTACCATTGAAGTAAACTTTGACTAACTAATAAAAATTGGGGTGACAAATTGATACAAATACTACAAACAAAATCTTCATTTTGCGCCCTCTTTGCCTTCCATTCTGGCGAATGAAGCATATCTCTCCCCCCTCTAGTTTCGCCCTGTATAATCATTTTAGCTTTTTAAAATTTCTAAATTATATTTTATTTACATTTGCAGTATTTTTTCTATTATTCCTAGCACTTAACTTTACTTTAGACTTCCGATTCTTAGCCCAAACTCTGGGCGGCGCCTATATCTACCGACTAGTATTTTAGTTAATTTCACCCCCCTCCCACGAACTATTCTCCAATTACTTTTTATTATACATACTATAATCAATAAATTGCTTCGTTTATTCAGTATAAAAAAAATTAAAGATCGTTTTTGAATTAGTGATTTGCCAGGCGGTATTTTCCGGTTTTAACCATAAATCGCGTTTTTCTGATTTTAGTGTCTGTTAGAGATAATTAATGTTCTAATGAATGAAACTTGAAGGATATATCATACTTTACAAAGTTTATTACGACACTTTTGTTCCTAAAACGGAAATATAAAAAATAAAAATGTGTTATTAAGGAAAAAGTAACGTCATTTGTTTGTTTTTCCTACTTTTTGCAAATTATACCCCATTTTCCCGACTCCGTATCTCTTCTGCTATTTGGTCAATTTGCAAACATGAATAGTGCATGTTGTAGAAAATTTTATCTTCTGCAAAATTGTAATTATAATGTTTTCTGTAAAATGCACTGAAATCGAGTTAATCAAGAAATATAAAAAAAAGTGCCGAAAAATTTGGGATTTTTCGATATAGTAAAAAACGCACAAGGTCTAGAAGGTCGAAAACTTGTTTTTTTTTTTCATTATAGGGTCAACCTTTACACTATACCCGAAAATCAGAGTCACTCGAATTTTTGCAAGGCAAGGCCCTTTTTTGGGCTATTTCTAGTGGACTATAACCTTTAAAATAAAAAAACAATTTTAAATAAGAAAAATACATCAACATTTTTGCATTTATTTTAAATATTTTTTTAATTCAATTTTTTTTTGTTTTACCATGTAGACGTGAACGCAGGAATCATCACTTTGATAAAAAAAAAAAATAATAATAATTTGAAATAGTAATGGTATGATGGTAGAATGCAATGGTAGTGTTTTGATTAAACAGGCTATAATTCAAGTAGTAATGCTAATTTTCAAATGCTGTTTCTTGCATAGTGTTAAAGAACTATTAAAAGTGAGACTAAATTAAAACGAAAACGAAAAATTATGCGTCCAGCATAGATTCTATAATAATTTCCAACACATTCAGAACACAGTAACATAACTTCACAGTTTATTAAGGTGAAACATAACGCCTAAATTCCTTTTTTTTTCTTTGTGCAGCCTTGTATATGGTGTATAGATTTGTATGTATACTACATTGTATGCTAAAATTTAGTTCAGTTAAATGAATAGCACAGCTGAAATTTTCTATTCAGCAATTTCCGTGAATAAACGGAAATGAGCTTGAGAACTTTTGAGCAGCCCTGTATAGGATCTGTGAATTTATACACACCAAGTAATATTAAAAAAAATAGTTCAGTTTAAAAACGCGTACAAGAGCTGAAAACGTACTTCCAGCAATTATTGTCCACAGGCTTCATTAGTTCAATTTCTTTTGTAGCCAAATTCTTTTGTGTGTTCTTGCAAATGAACGATGAATTCTATGCACACCTTATTCTATAGTTAGAGCCGCACAGTGCAGTATACCCCAGTGATATATAATTTTCAGTATGTTTAAAATAATGTAATGTCATTAAAATATACCGTAAACGATTTTCCCCCATAGATCGTAATGTAACGGAATTCTTTAGTGTGCCTCTGTAAATGAACCGCAAATGCTACACGCTTCATTTTCAATACCTGACATGCCATAGTTATACCCAATATTATCTAGAAATTTCATGGCAATCGGACTATATTTACGCGATTTAGAGCACGGACAGACAGATAGACAAATCGAATTCATAAACACTTTTCAACTTCGTTGGAAGTGTTAAAAACAGAATATCGATTTTTTTTTTTGGCATATTTGAAGATATTGTCGTAGAAACTCTTAAAACAACCTTGTATCTATGTAAACAGATTTCGATTATTTCCGGTTTCAGTTTTATACAGTTAATAAGAATCCTTGAATAATTTATTTGACTTTTATTAATGACCGAGTGATCAATATTTCTTTTTTGGATAACTGTCAAAGTGTTGTTGCCAACAAATACTGAAAACTCAATTTTATGTCATTATTTTAAGTTTGCGATTGCTTTTTGGGGGTTTGTTATCAGTATTTTATTGCCTTACTTCAATATTTACAAGAACAAAGTTTTGAATTTAGGAAATTTTCCTATTTTTGATCCCCATATGGGTCAACATCTGAAAATTGGACAATTTGCGTCCACTGCTAATAATATGTCATTAATTATACTAAAACCAAAAACTGAAAAATGTATTATGTTGTAAAATTTGTTATAACAATTACGAATGATAAATGGACATAAAATGATGTATAAATAATTAATTTTAAGCTTTAAACAAAGTAAATCATCATTTCAGTCCCTGTTCCCAGGTACAAATATCCAATGTTAAATGTATGTTGTAAACATTTCTATAAATACAGTAGAGCGCCGATTATCCGAACAAGTCAGGACCGACCCTATTTCGGATAAGCAAAAGTTCAGATAAATGGATAGACAATTTAAAGGATGCTTCTGACTATACTAAAACTTTCATATGTTACCTAAGCTTAGGACTGGCAGCACCAGTTAGTGCTGGCATATTTAAAAATTGTTTTTTACTTTTTATCTTTTTAAAAAAAAATTTCGTGTTGTTTACATTTTTGTCATTTTTTCTTTCTCTTTTTATCATTGTCTGAACTACAGAGATTATAATTTAACGAAAAAAGCTTTTGATTGTTGCTTGGTTCAACAAATACATTCTTTTCAATGCTGCACTATCTCTAATTCTACTTAAATACTGTTGGTTGACTAGGATCAGCGTTCTTCTGCCGTTCGAGCCATTTCATAGCTGTTTCCAAACAATCAAAGGCTTCGTTATGTGATGGACCTGGGTTATTTTCAGAGCATTCGTTTTCATTTTCTTCAATTTCTTTTTCATCATGAATCTCATCCATAATCTCATCATCATTTAAAATCCGATGTCCATGGTCATGTATTCTTCACTATTTAACCACTCGTTAATTTCATTTTATTCATAGCTTAGGATTCTTCCCATTTCCTTTATTGTTTTTACATTCCTTATTTCCTGATCCACTATCAGTTTTTTCTTTATTTAAAGTTTTATTCTAAGCCAATGGATAATTGGGAGTTTGGTTAAAAATTTGTTTCGGAGAAATAGACTGTTCGGATAACGGGAAGTTTGGTTAAAAAAATTTTTGAGAAAAATAGGCTGTTCGGATAATTGGAAGTTCGGTTAATTAGAGTTCGGATAATCGGCGCTCTACTTTATTATTAACTTTTGCTATTATATATTTATACCAATATATATACAGTATGGGAAAATATAATTCTCCTTTATTAGTATAGATTGTATGGTAAAATATTCTAGTAAATATATTTAATCCTTAGATTGACCATCATCTCAGCCTCTCTAAACACACATTTAAGTTAACAGATACTCGGTGGTGCTGGCAGAATTATTTTCATTAAAACAGCAACTAAAGTTCATCTAGACACCATGGATGAAGGTAAGTTGTACTTCTCTTAGTTTCATATTTAGAAATATTTAGTTTTTGTTCTGAATTGGGATGAGTATTTTTTATAGCATCATTCATGTCCCCATATTTAACTTTTTATTTATATATATATATATATAAAAAAGTTTATTGCAACTGTATTTATGTAACATACAAATGTCACATGGCATATTTAATAATTTATATGTGTTAAAAATGATTCAATAAAATGACTGTGCAGCTGTTAAGACAAAAACATCAGCTCAGTCCCCATTATCTCAGTCTCAATTATTAGATACTGATTATGATGTTAACAGACACTTTTTTCCATAAAAGTTTATCCTACGCATAAAATATACATCCTTGATCTCAAAACACTACAGCATTTAAATGAAAAAACACGTGTCATAGTATATGGTAGTTCGTACATTAATTAAAAAAAAAAAAAAAAAATTGGAATGAAATTGTCCAGTTTCCCAATATCGACCCATATACGTTTTTAGGATGTACCGAATACGATTTGACTATTTCTGGATAAAAATGTCTGTCTGTGTGTTACACAAATTTTTGTTTATGCTCTAACTCATGAGAGCATGCATGCACGGAATTTTATGAAATTCATATGAAATTTCATATTTAGTTAAAACTTACGAAGCTGATTAAATTTTGGTGTGTAGCTAAATCCGGACATCTATAGCTTGACTTGACTTCGCTCACTCGTGTGGAATTGCATCAAACTTAAAAAGTAAGATGCTTCTTAAGGAATATTATTGCGATTTGGTTTAAGTTTTGATAACTCAACAGAGCGCGCTGCTTTGCTATGCTTTTTGCGATAAACATTATAACCGTCTCTCAGTTTCTATTGGCTTAAAATGCACCAAATTTTACATTTGCTGCTATTATATCTGTTGGTCTAATTGTTTGCTTTGAATAACTAAAGCGGGCGCTGTTGCTGGAGTTGCAATAACAAGTTTACTCCCACAAAGCATGTTTAATTCCCAACTAACCCAGTTTATTCAACTCTCGTATTCCTCCCCACCACCCCAAAATCTAGTTTTTCCCAGTTTTAAATCGTTTTTTTTTCCCAATCTAGCTGTAGCTCCGCGATTTTATAGTCTAAAACTCACCGCTGTGCCTCCATATTAAATAAAATAAAGAAAAACTCTGTTACTTCATACTTATAATTGTTGGTATGTCACCGCTCACTAGTTTTTAAATTGTTAATTGAAAACATTAGAAATATGCCTTATTTACAAATTTTACTTGTGCACTAGAGTCGACAAAATATATAATCTATATTTATAAAAGAAAGATGTTTTGTAAGAACTAAAAGAACCTCTTAAAACACCCTCAAAAATTTTTAAATGCGCTAGGCCTTTCGAGAGATCTTAGTCATTCTTCGTCAGGGGCAAAAAAGATGTGCTTCTACTACGAAAGCAGCAGCAAGACTAACGATAGTGTGACGATGAGTCTACGATAACGATACGAGTCTGAGATAACGATGAATCTTGCTGCTGCTTTCATAGTAAAAGCACGTCTTCTTTGCGCCTGACGAAGAAAGACTAAGATTTTTCGAAAAAGCCTACCGCATTTAAAAATTTTTCGATGGTGTTTAATAAGTTCTTTTAGTTCTTATTGTTTCACATCAGGTTGATCTTATATTCTTTGAAAGATGTTTGTGTCTACTGGTGATGGCTAGGAAAATTTACCGCACTTAGAGGTCTGAAAATTTGGATGAGGACTGTCCAAGGCAAATATTGATTAATCTGAGGCTCAAATTTCTCCTTTTTAATTAAAAATCATACTGAAAATCGCAAAATGGGGTGAGAAGTTGCAACTATGCTGCGAAAGGCCATTCTGCGGATGAAGAACCGAAAACGCAATATTATTTTTTCGTGCCTTTCGCATCGCACTATTCGGGTAAGTTAGCCTAAAGGAAAAATCTTCTTTGCTTTCTCTTTTCTGGAGGTTTCTTTCTTTTAACGAGAAATGTTCATTGACGAATTGAAGATTGATCGGATACTGCATTTTTTTTTCAGTAATTCAACATTTAAGCTGAAGGTCTTAGTAAAAATGATATAAAACAAGTCCTCCTCGCTCAGTCGGGAGGGCAGATTTATTAATTTACTTATTATTTTTTGTTTAAGGTACATACATAAGATTTAATACAAATTAATCACATTGGAATCATTTCTTTTACGTTCGCTATCTTGGAAAAAAATATTTAATTTGCAGGTAAATTCTAAATTAAGTCTACCAAATGTAATTGAAAGGATCAGAGGCAATATTACCTAAAAATAATATTAAAAAATTGATGAAATCTTAGTTCAAAAATCAGCCGTAGACTGTAATATAACCCAAACAATTTATTGAATGGTATCGAAAACTTTTATTTACATAAGTTAATTACTGCAGAGTTTTAAAATTGAATACATTGACGTTTGCTTTGATTTTACGGTTTTATCTTTAATAACTTTTATTTCCAAGTCCTTTCGAAGTTCAGTAAATAAATGCAATTTTCTTTGGACGGTAACAAATAATGACGATTTCATTAATTTATCTATTTCTTTGAGAGCTTCCTGACAGAATAGAGCAGGGGAGTTTATTGAACGTCATTCTTAATTTGTCATCAGAGTTAAATTCATTGCCTAAAAAGGCACAAAGGGGTTTAACACTTAAAAGTTACCGCAATAAAAAAAATCTAAACTTAGTTTAGAAGTTTGACGAATAATGCGCCCTCTGGAATTATTTTTCTAATAAAACCTTCTTCAAGCAACCAGGAAAAAACGGAATTCGTTTCATTTTCTTCAAAGAAATGGGTCGCTCATGAAGGGAGTTCAACTGGCATGGTCTCTGAATGGAGGTAAAATTAGTATTGAGCCTATGGGAATAAATTTCGTTCTATGAGAAAATAGTCGTTCACGGAGGTGGCCGCACAGGGAGGCTTCACTGTATAAGAACTATAAACGTGGTTAACTAACTCTTCCAAGATACTTGCAAGATTAATTACAGTAA
Source organism: Maratus speciosus (assembly GCA_963932465.1). Taxonomy (NCBI): domain Eukaryota; kingdom Metazoa; phylum Arthropoda; class Arachnida; order Araneae; family Salticidae; genus Maratus; species Maratus speciosus. The sequence continues at coordinate 388,528,032 of OZ010791.1, forward strand.
ATTCTGTATAAGGCGGACTCTGTGCAAGCCGGAAATCTGTCTACCGCGGAAAATTCTTCAAGTCCCGGCGAACCCATCGAAAATAACATTAATTCTTGCTGCATAAGCCGGAATCTGCCTAACGCGGAAACGGAAAGGGTTTTAAGGTACCACCGAAACCAAAATTTTGCATAGGGCGGAAAAAAGAATATTAAAAAAATGAAAGGATTTTCGTTTATGAAACTTTAAAATTGATATACATACCTCAAATGCTCAATGTCGAGCATAAAAATTAAATTCCGTAATACTTTAAAAAAGTTAATTCAAAAGAACAAAAACTGTTTAAATTTTAAGGAATTCTGGCTTATGCCATTTTTTCCTGTATAAATATGCATTTAAACGTTATTATTCCTAGTAGAATGTACATTTATGAAAATATGCATTGTCTAAAGTAAAATATATTATGCTTTAATGTTGTACTCAAAGTCTCAAAGTGATAGCTTTCTGTCTCATTCCCGAAGTTATTATTTATTTTGTGTGTGTATGTAAATTTCAAATTTGTAGGCATTACAGCAGTACTAAGAAATGAAATAATGTTTCTCATTTATTTATAAAGACAAAGGATCTTCTAGAATTTCAGTTTTCAACAGATTTTCTAATCAGGACAATCAATGAAAGATCGTCATCTGCAAGCAATTCATTATAACGCAAGATCCGATCTTTTTATCGAAAACATAAAACGCTGTTCGATTAACGTATGTTTTATTCCAATAAATCTCGCTTTTTTGCATAAGCCGGAATATTGTCTACCACGGAAAATTTTCTGAGTCCCGACCGATTCCGCCTTAGACAGAGTTTACTGTAATTAACAGTGATTTATCGTTTGCTAATAGTCCGAGAGTCGGTGAAATCGAAGGTCACGTCATCGCGGAATTGAAAAAGTTTTATGTAAATCGATAATAAAAAATCATACGAACAAAATGAGCTACGTTTGACAAGCCGAAAATATATTTAATTAAATTAATTATTATTAAAAAGGTATAACGTTTTACCGTCATCGCGGATTTTGATCACTCTTAGAGCACTTAGAAGAACATTTTTGTGCTCTTTCAGAAAAAATTAGTATGACAAACTTTATTCTGCCGGAAATGCCTCTCAAACCTGTCTTAAGGAGGCGGTTGGTGATAAAATTTCACATTTATACACTCTCAGAAAAACTGTAAATTTATGTGCGTTTGTTCTTCAATTTTCACGGACAACATCCTTATTTCATGAACAAGTGGGTAAGGGTGATTGCACAGATCGCACAGAGGGTTTCGTTTAATATTCCTTTCAAAACACTTTATCATTTTACAATATCTGTTAGTTCTACATTTCGTAATAAGGAGGCGCACTCTATTCTAAAAAAACCTGTATCCGAACGAAACTCCGTTTTACAAGCTATCCGTAGATATATTAGCCTAGGGGATCGGGCCCATAGCACCCGAGCTAGGTAGGCACACCCTGGCGGTAAAAAATAGAACTAAAATATGTATGGCTATGGTGAATAATATGAAAGAATGGTCAAAGGAGTGTCGGCAAAAGTTAGGAAAGTGTACCCTGGTGAAAAGGGTAGAGGTTAGAAAAATTGTTAAAAATACAGAAGTTAGAGCCCGGAGGGGTAAATAATATAAAACTTTTTGAAATTTTTATGATTTTTCGTGTGATCGCAAGTGTTCTGCTATAAGTATGCAAAATTTCACATCTCCAACTTAATTAGGGGCTGAGTTAGAAAAATTGCTTAAAATACACAAGTTAGAGCCCAGAGGGGTAAATATAAGACTTTTTCAAAATTTTATTATTTGTCGTTTGATGTGAGGTGTTCAGCTATAAGTATCCAAAATTTAAAGTCTTCAACTTAATTAGGGGCTCAGTTAGGAAAAAAGCTTAAAATACACAAGTTAGAGCCTAGAGGGGTAAATATAAGACTTTTTCAAAATTATATGATTTGTCGTTTGATGTGAGGTGTTCAGCTATATGTATCCAAAATTTCAAGTCTTCAACTTAACCGTTAAATGCCTGATTTTTCAAAAATCACCTTAATAATGTTTTTCGGCTTTCATTTTTTGAATAAATCATGTGAAAAATACTTAAAAAATTCCTATTTTGTTTTAAGCATGGTTTACGGCTAAAAAACGATTTATTTTCTAATCGGCAATACTGGTCTTTAATTGAAACAATAATGTTATTCGATAAAATTCTATAATATTAAACACACAAGAATTTTGGGAACTATGATAAGAAATAAATTTTACTTGCTCACTGCAGAACAAAATAGGGTATTTCGCAAGCTTCCAAACAAAACAAAAAGAACCTGTAGCAACAATTGAAAGAATAAATCTATCTTTATTCTTAAACAGCACAAATGTTGGCATCTACATGTTGAAAATCGATTTAATAATATTTTCAGGATGTATTTTATTGGCAACGTTAAACGTTATAGCTTCAAAATTGTTCTAATAGTATTTTAGAAGCCTAAATTGGGTATGTTGCCGAAAAGCAACACCCGGCATTTAAGGGTTAATTAGGGGGTCAGTTAGAAAAAAGCTTAAAATACACAAGTTAGATCTCAGAGGGGGTAAATATAAGACTTTTTCAAAATTTTGTTATTTGTCGTTTGATGTGAAGTGTTCAACTATAAGAAGCCAAAATTTCAAGTCTCCAACATACATAGTTTCTGAGAACGGGCTCTGTGACGGACAGGCAGACAGAGGAGTGAGACGAATAGGGTTTCGTCAGTTGAACGAAACCCTAAAAACGGTCTGATCCACTAAAAAGATACGGTACGACCCCATACATTTTTCTCCGCCAGGGTGTAACCCTTCATTTTAGTAGTGTTTCGAAAAATAATGTCACTTAACCGCGACCGTAACATACTTTTTAGCCCGCTAAAAAAGCGATTCTGTGATGATTATCTAACGTGCTACGGAACAGTAAGTAAAGTGTTATTGTGTTTTGAAGTGCATTATATATTTGCCCCGTAAAATTACGGGCTGCACAAAATGATGAGAGTAGATTTTTTTTATGGGGTATGACTGGAATCTCTGCTGCTGGCTTCTGCCCGTAATTTTACAAGGATATTTTTAGATACTTAGAAAATTAAAGTCAATCCATATATTCTTGCAGTTCTAGCCCATCTGTTAGCAAAAATACAGTACGACCCCATACATTTTCCTCCGCTAGGGTATACATGTTGACACAAAATAATGGGCATGGATTTTTTTTTTTTTTTTTTTTTTTTTTTTTTACGGAGTATGACTGGGATCTCTGCTGCCGGCCTCTGCCCGTAATTTTACAGGGACATTTTTAACAGTGTATTTCTTTTAATTTTTACCGGCGGTATCTTTATTTCGCGCCTGGACAATGGCCAAATGTTGGCTTTCCGCGAAAACGGTAAATCATTACAGCTTTTTAAAAATAATTAATTTAATTAAACTTATTTTCGGCTTGTAAAACCCAGTCATACCCAGCTCATTTTTTTCGTATAACTTTTTACTATTGGTTTACATTAAAAAAAAATAATTCCTCGATGACTGGACTGTCGATGTCAGCGGATCCCGGATTATTAGAAGCATCCAATATTGCTCCTTAAAGATCACAAATTAACTTTATTGATAATGACACATTTTCATCTTAAATACTTATATGTTGGAGCCCGAAATTTACTCTGCGCCAATTAGATTCGAATTATTTCAGTATTTCACGTTATCGTGATGACAAATTGCGTATGGTTTTTGCTTTTGTATATCCCTGTAAACAAATTATAAGAAATACATAATTAGTCACGATAATGGCAATATCAATACATTGTCCCAATTAGGTTAGAACTCGTCCAGTATTTCGGATGATATCGTGATTGCAAGATTTCAATTATACAGATTTTAGATAAAAACAAGTTATTGCAATTGATATGAGTAGTAATTTTTCCATCTGAGCAAAAATGTATCCCCGGCTGGGACTCGAATCCAGAACATTTGAGTTCAACTGCCAATGCTTTTTCATTTAACATTTTCGCTCAGATAGAAAAATTACTACTCATATGAATTATTTACTAGTCAGTTGATTGTGTTAAAAATAATTAAAAAGTATGTATGCTATTGGTCGATCTCTAAAGAAATCAACATTAAAAAACATCACTGAAATTACTATTAAATTATGGAGATATAAATATTTTGTAATATTGAATGATCTGCTTCTATTTCATTGCAAAAATGAATTTTCCGAGTTATGGAAATTGGAACATGGGATTTTGTAATCAATATTACGTATTTTTTTAATGTATTTCTTAGTAACATTATGTAAAGCAGAATCTTATATACACTGGTTATCAAAAATTAAGGAAAAGTCACAAAATGCCAATTTTTAAATACGGGAATACTCAAAAGGAAGTAATATAATTCGAATAATTACTATTCCTGCAGAACAGCTAGTCCATATAACATCTCATTCAGGTCACACATGGTCACAAGAGTCACAGTCACTACGGCGAAACAAAAAATAGGAAATTCCATACGTCTGTTTTATGATTCTCAAATGACTACTATATGTGACTCCACTGACAGGTCACTGTGACTGCTGCTTTGTGGCGAGTCACCAGGTGACTTTACAATGTCATTTCATTGAGACTCTCGTGTGACTCTCATCTGGAGACTCAATTTCAAAGTCATTGTGAACGTTGCATTATGATAAATCACCAAATAATGTCAAATTAAATTCACATGGTGACTTTTCACCACTTTTCACAGTGGTGACTTTACAGTAGGGTCTCTGTCACCATTTGACAAAGTCATGTGACAGAAAGTCACCATGTGACTTCAATGTGACATTATTTGGTGATTTATCATAATGCAACGTGCACAATGACTTTGAAATTGAATCTCCAGATGACAGTCACACGACAGTCTCAATGAAATGACATTGCAAAGTCACCTGGTGACTCGTCACAAAGCAGCAGTCACAGTGACCTGTCAGTGGAGTCACATATAGTAGTCATTTGAGACTCATAAAATAGACGTATGGAATTTCCTATTTTTTGTTTCGCCGTAGTGACTGTGACTCTGGAAATTGGTATATATATATATATATATATATATATACCAATTTCCAGTAGATTACCCAACTAATTTAGAATGGGCGGAAAACCTTTTATCCAACAATACTATAAAATTTTTAGATCTAAAAATTAAACTCGTAGGAAACAAAACAATCACTGATCTTTATGACAAACGTAAAGATTTTCAATTCAAAATCAAAGTTAATACTTTTACACATTTTAATTCTTGTCTGCATATTTCAGTTTACCTTAATATACTACTTAATCATTTGTATAGAATAAAGAGTTTATGTTCTTCTCACCTTATTAATAAATACATTAAACAATTAATGTTTGATGCATTAAATCATGGTTTTCCTAAGAAATTCATGCATTCTTTAATCTACAATTAGTTTATTAATGATCTAAACAATGGATAGTAGGGATGTACATTGTAAGTTACTATTAACATTTTGCGTACTTGAAAAAAAAAATATATAAAAAAATAAAAATATATAAAATATTAGTACAAAATTAAAAATACAAAATAATAATTTTTTTAATAGGTTGGCTGGATGGGAAGATGTTAGATTATGGAGGAGGGCGTCTGGAAAATTTATGCGCAAATGTTGATTTACTAATTTTAAAAGAAATTGGAAAAGTACATTGTAATAATTAGTTACTATCATTATGTTATATTCGATGAATCAACACTTCTTAATATGCATAAATTTTAAATTATGTATTAATTTACTTCTATCTAAACTATTTTATAAATAGTGGACTCTAATACTGTATATGATATATATGTATATAAACATGTAAAAATGTTATTTTTAGTTAAATCTCCCCCCCCCCCTCCCCCTACAAAAAATAAAAAAATAAAATTTTATAATGGAAAGGGGAGTATAGTAAACTTTTAATTTACTATTATTATTGGTATTATTACATACATATATATATATTGATATTACTATTTATTCATTTTATTTTTAATATATATTTTTTTTCTCTGAATTATAATTTAAAGCATGTTATGAAGACATTATAGAACCTGATTATTTGCAATCAATATTCTAATTAGCTGATTTAGAATTATACAAATAATGTTGTGATGTTGGGTTTTTGTAATTAAGAATAAAAATAAATTTTTGATTTGCAACAACTTATAAAGTAATTCTCCATTCTTGATTTCAATATTCTAATATAGATGGCAGCAATAAAAATATTTTACTTATTATTAATTTAAAATAGTTTGTAACTTGAAATATCACCACTAGATGGATGCACTGTAAATTGTTCACATTCCTTTTCCTTAAAAAATATCATGTGTTGCCAGTTAATAAATATTATGTGAATTCCCACCCCTAAATTAAAAACTGTATTTCTTCAATCCTTTTTATAATCAGTTTCCTCTCAGATCCTTTAAATAGAATATAAAATAATTTATTGTTTAGTTTTATTACGATAATACTTAATAATTATTATATTTATATTATTAATAAAATTATACCCTTAATATGCTCTTTTTAAACTTTTAGAATTCGCCATTAACTGCAACTCGTCTAAATACACGTGTAAAGGTATTAGCTGCATTGGTGTGGATGCATGAATTTATTTAAATTCTGAGATTTAAATTAGTAACTGGTTATATTAATGAGTAAGTTTTTAACTCACATGATTCATTTTTATTTTTATTGTGCATGGCTTGTTCCAAATTTTATGGATTTATTTATTGAAATATTTCTTTCATATTTTTTCTGGTTGCAGTTAATCGGGCAATAGTAAAAATAAGCATTTAAGCGGTGCTTATTATTATTTCTATTTCCGAAATTAACCGTATTTTACTAATGATATCATAATAATGCCCTTGAAAATGAGTTACGAATCATTAGTTCCAATTTTATCCATTTTTATTCATGATATTTCTCCCTTATTACATTCATTTGTAGTTCTTCATATTGAATAATGTGTCAGGCATGGAAGCAGAAGATAAGAAAAAAGGTGGAAAATCTTTTCCATATATAGAATGGTGCCAAACTTCTATAATTTAGTCACATTTTAACATTTATTTATTGAATAAAATGAAATATAACTGAACGTATGATTGTTATTTTCTTTTCGTAACTAAGAAAGTATTAAAAATGAAAAAAAGAAATGTAATTTTTAAATCAAAAGTGTTCCATGCATAGGACAAAATATTTTATTCCAAAAAGAACCTTATGAAAACTTCCTTTATGTTTTAAAGCCTAAAAAAAATTTCACCCTGGAAAGATACATAAAACAACTTCATTTACATAACTTTCATATGCTTATAATATCAGGACCCCATAAAGCCAAGGAGTATAAGTGACAAAATTGAAAAAACTGAGCTAAGTGCACAGGCTATCTGTAAATAAGGATATTTGTTTGGAGGGAAAGAAATATAAGTGATTTTCTAATATTGTGCTGTGTTCTAGAAGTCAGCTACTTAAGCTCTTTTAACTATTTAACTCTTTATTCTCCACTTAAATGAAAAAAATATTGTTTTCCACTTTTCTTTAACAGTTATTGAAATAAGAGTTCAAAGACCGCTGTGAAATAAGCAACAGTTTCATATTTTAATTCAGTCAATTACTATTGTTGTTCTAAATTTGAACTGAATTTACTCCAAATCTAAATTTTGTCACTTGTATTCGTTGGCTTCTAAGGTCCTCATATAAGCTCACCTTAGATTTGAAAGCTCTTTTGCACAGCAATTCAGAAACAAACCACAAGGATTTGAGAAGCCAATCAATTTTCGAGTCCCCCCCCCCCCCTTTATATGCTTTCAATATTTTCTTTGTATTTATCCAGTTTGTATTTGTTTTGTATTTGTATTTGATTTGTATTTGTTATCCAGTTTGTTTTTATTTGTATTTATCCTTTGTATTTATGCATTAATCCAGAGAATGACCAAAATTGTATTTAAAAAGGTGGAATTCCTCCTTTAGGAGGAACTTTTTTATGCCTGATGTATATTCAATTTTGATATCCTGCATTTCGTACAATGAATTTATTGTACAGACAATGATTCATTTTTTTTCTGGTCTTTTTTCATTGGTTAACCCCCTCACTGACAAGCCCGTGTTAATACGTTCACTAAGCTCCAGGTTTCACTGCAATACAAGCAATATTTAAAGTAATATAATTCTATTTATTTAATGTATTTTTAATACATTGAACAATGATTAATAATTCCAAGGATTGCATTCATATTCGTTATTAAGTTTTTTTTATAAAATGTTCAAAGAATCATTTTTTTTTAGCATTTAAAACAAAATACAGAGAAAACAACATTACAATTTTGCCCTTTTCCAAGACAGCCGGAGGGTTTTAAATTCTTATTGTTACATAAAGCTTGACAAAATATTTCAGATATTTACGATTTCCTACATATTTATCGTTGTTTATTTATTTTTTTTATAAGTTCACCTTCCTGATAATATTTACCTTTCGCATATTTCAAATGTTATGATTTTTTAATACTTCATTTATAAATGATTGGATCTAGTTATTATAAAATTCATTAGTGATTAGTTCATTTAATAATTGTTGATACAATTTAATATGTATAATGTTTATATCATGTCTTGATACTCAATTTATAAATTTTATTTAAAAACGATGATGATTTGTAATATTCTATAATGGTTATATATATATATATATATATATATATATATATATATATATATATAAGCGAAAATACAAAAATAAAAAACTATGAATTTGGTATGGAATGCCCAGAGGTGCGTCATATTCGCAATTCATAGTGAAAATATATGCTAAAAAGTCTCTAGAAAATACAGGAAAAACACATTTGTGTGATATAAAAATCCAAGATATCTAAAATTTTTGCACGAATGCTTTTAGAAAAATCGAAAAATTTATTTTTCTTTTAAACACGTTTGAAGCTTTTTTTCTGCGAAAAAGAGCAATTTTTTTTTCTATGAAGAGGAATATTTCATGCGAAGAGATAAGATACCATGTTGACTACAAAATATTCATTCTTTTGAGCTTATCAGAAATAATTTTTTTCATACACATGCCTTTGATCCTGCACTGTTAAAAATTTGCAGCAAACAGTGCGGTCATTCGACCGGTTTTAGAAAAAGCGATTGCATAACCGTAATTTTACTTTATTCTGACCATAATATTTACAATAATATCTTAAGAAAAACTTTGCAATATAGTCAAGTAACCGTTATATTTAAAAACGATCAAATGACTGGGCATTTTGCTTTAAATGTGCAGTTATTTTAACGAAAATGCTAGTAAATATAAATAAGCGATGATTTACTTGGCATTAATGCAAACATACACTTTATAGCCATTAATCACGGACACTTTCAATTTTAGACATTTTGTCTAATATTTAAAGATATACTGCCAGATTTTTTTGGAACTTCAGGATTATGAAGAATATGTTTAACTTCATATTTATCAACGGCGATTTGATCAGAAGGACAATTAGGGGGCCATGCGACCTAATTGGATTAGGTCGCATGACCTAATCCAATTTTTTAATTCAGAAAAAATATTATTATTTTTCTTTGATTTTTTGAACAAAAAATCAAAGAAAAATAATAATATTTGGGATCACCATGTAAAATGAAATGCACGAAATGATCTATTGAGTCGGGTTTTTTTAAGCATCGCCCACTTTTGGTCATATTGCTATAGAAGAGATTAGCAAATTGTTGAAGCATACATAAATTATATGTGTATAATTGATAACGCATATGTGCATTTGTTTAGTGTTCATGAATGTATATAATTTATATATGTGCACATACCGGACAATAAAACAAAATCTCAACTTGACATCAGAATAAAGGTTCTGTTAAGGGAGGAACTTGTTTGTCTGAAAGAGTTTGTAAAACATTTATCATTTAAAATCCACAAATATGTTTATCCCCCCCCCCCCCAAACACACACACAACTGCAAAAAATTAAACTATTTTACTTTTGAAAACACCTGTTTATCTGAAGTTGCCTAAAAGTTTCTCATTTATTTAGTACAGCATTTTAGTTACAGAATTCCAGAGCAGTAATTAGTTAAAACTATGTCATTACCATCAAATAGTTCTCTTTCATCATAATTCAATTTATCTTTTAGATTGAAACTTTTCTCTAATAGATAAACATTTCTTGATAAAGTACGGCAAAATAAATATTCCGTAGCTATCTTCTTCAAAAGAAATGAGAGTTAATGATGAAATCAGTTAATTGATTGTGACCTTTCCTTTAAAAAAGTTTTTATGATTGTGTCTTTCAGATATAAAAAGGTGAAATGTTTCTGATAATGTAAAGGAGAATTATTTTCTGTTTTTTTTGGTAAGTGTTTAAGCACTGGGAGAAATTGACAGATACGTATCACTGGTGCTGCATAAAAGGGATTTTTTTTTCGTTGGTAGATGTTTCAGCAGTGGAAGAGATTGACATATATATATATCCCCTCTCACCTGTGCTGCATATTAGAAAAAAACGTTAATTAAGATAAGCAAAAATCATTTTTTTAAACTACTCTATAGTATCTAAAGATAATTTGTATCAATAATATTTAATATCAATCGAGTTGAAGAAAAGCAATAATTACGACGTAAGGTTCGACAATGTTGTTCGGTCGTATTTATGCTTTGTATTATTGGCAATCTCTTTTATCCTCTGCGTTTGTTTATACAAGTTGATAGAATGTTTTTTGTTGTGAAAACGTAGCCATGAGCGGCTTATTTTGTGATATTTTAAATAAACAACAGTGCACTAAAGTATTTTTAATCTATGTTTATTGAGTATTAGTGAGTTTTTTTTATGAGTCATCATCCGCTGAGCAACGCAGGAACCGCCTGGAATTAGTCCAACGAGCTTCTAACATTAATCGAATTTTTAGTTGAGTGAAACGACGACATGAATAATAAGTGTCGACGACAGAGTTCCGTGCAACGAAATTTGTCAAAAGATTATTCCAAAAGTAAGTTGATGTGATTTTTCTTATCTGTACTGTTATATACATACGTAAAACTATGTTTAAAGGCACTAAAAAAGAAGACTTAAGTCTTATAGCCACCGAGATAAATATAACTATTAATGATAAAATGACAATTGCGGATTTAAACGATATTATTGAAAATAGTGAAATGTATAAAAATGAACCAGCTTTTGTGAAAGAGATAGCAAACAATATACTAATTGAAAATATTAACATGAGGAGCAAAAGCAAATTGACGAGGAGCAAAGGGGAATTGATCTGGAGCAAAACCAATTTGCTCTGGAAAAAATGAAACTTCAAAGATCCAAAAATGAATTAGAACGGCCAAAATTACATCTGAAGCTAAATATGATATTAGTGAGAGTGAAATAAAATTAGAATCGTTAGATCAATTGATAAAAAGTATTCGAACTTTGACTGTAAAAATTCCTATACGTCCTGAAGGATGAGATTTTTTCTTTTCTTCTTTAAAACGAGATTTTACAACTGAAAATGTTCCAGAACAATATAAAGCAGAAATTGTGTTAAATTTATTAGGGGATAAAGCATCTAATATAATAACTTACTTACATGGTAGGGATATCGAGAATTATGAAAAACAAAAGAATTAGCTTTAAAAGAATTTCAACCTGCGCCTTATTTTTGCTTAGAGCAATTTAGAAAAGCTCTCAAACAACCATATTAGACTTATGTATAGTTTGCTTCACGTCTAATGTCCAACTGGGAATATTATTTAAATTTAAGAAATGTATCCGATTTCGAGAGTCTTAAACATCTTAAAGTATCGGATAAATTAAACCAAACATTAGATAAAGAAACAGCTTCCCACATTAGTGTGAGACAAGGAGATAAATGATTTTTGCCAGAAGAACTGGGACGAGAGATTGATTTATATTTCACAACACGCAGAAAATCTCTTACTGAGAATTTTAGTGTTAATCGTAAGTATACTAACTCCAAAAGTGTATCTAAAGTATTTTTATCTGATGTTAAAACATTAAGTTGTGTTTCATGCCACGAACATCACACTCTTGCAAAATACCAGCATTATTTAAAAATTTCTGTCCATGAAAAGGTGGACGTTATAAAATGTAACAAATTATGCCTTAATTGTTTAAATTTACATCCAGTTGCAAATTGTCCACATGCTTTTGTAAAAAACGTCATCACAAAACTATTCATTTCCAAAAACAAAGAATAGCACATACATGAAAGAATATGTTTCATCGGAACAAAATAAACAATGGAAAGTAAACGCGGAAGACTGATAAAATTCTAGGACAATAAATTATGGCACATCAACCTTGAACACTAATGCTGAAGAGTTCGTTCAGAAAACCTTTATTACTAACTATTCGGATAAAAAGAGCAAAGCTTTACTTTCAACTGTAATATGTTTTCGAATTGAGGAAACAGTATGTAAATATAGAGTAAAATGTTTGTTAGATGTAGGCAGCAAGTCTAATTTTCTATCCCGCCATTTAGTAGAACTGATGTATTTAAAAAAAGAGAGAACAAACATTTTAGTGTCAGATCTAAATGATGATACATTGGTAATAAATCATAAAGTTAATGCATCAATATGCAATGGAGATGAAAGTTTTGTAAAAAAATTAGATTTATTAGTAGTTCCAAAAATACATTAGAACTCCAAAATCAGTTAATAGAAATTTTAAACAGTGGAGGAATGTTATTACATAAAGGGTGCAGTAATGCTCCACAACTTTGTCAGACAAATGACAAGATGCACGCCTTTGGTGATTCTGAAGAATCTAAAGCGTAAGGTGTTTTGTGGAAATCGAAAAAAGATTGTTTAAGTTTCAATGTTAAAATTCATAATGATGTCACCAAGAGACGAGTGTTATCAGCTATATCAAGTATATTCGATCACTTAGGTTTAGTATCTTCTGTTATAATTAAAACTAAAATATTTATGCAGAAGTTATGGTTGCTACAATTAAAAGGAGATTTGCTATCGCTGAAAGAGGCTAAGGAATGGAGAGAGTTTTCTGATACCTCAAAATTAAATAATAAAATTGAGATTAGTAGATGTATTTTATTGAAATATGCAATTATGATCGAGTTACGTGGTTTCAGAGACGCATCTGAAGCAGCCTATGGTGCGGTAATTTACTGCAAATAAATAACAGCAATTGGTCAAATGTCTATAAAATTAGTGACTAGTAAATCCAGAGTTTCTCCCTTAACGCAATTAACTGTTCCAAAACTTGAGCTTTGTGCAGCAGTTTTATTGACAAAGCTAATTAAACTGGTGATTTCTGCGCGCAAGATTAGTGTAAACAAAATCTTCTTGTGGTCCGATTCCATGATAGTATTACCCTGGATTGAAAAAACCATACGTACTAAAAACATTTGTTGCTAATAGGATTTTTACAATATAAGAAATAACTCAAGGGATGCAGCGGCGACATGTTCCATCTCAGCATAACCCTGCTGACCTTCTAACAAGAGGAGTTAATCCTGATAGGCTATTCTCAAATGAGTTATGGTGGAGTGGTCCTATGTTCCTAAAGGAAAAAGACTATCCCAATATAGATATTCTTGCAGCAGTTAATTCCAATGACTTTTCAAATGAACTTATAAATATTAAAATAGTGACTTTAAAAGCATATCTGTTTTCACAGTTTTTATTAATTCTTTTGTGCATGATATAATTGATTTAAGTAATAACTATAGTAAGATAATTCGTATTTTAGGATTTATTTTCAGGTTTCTTAGTAATTGTAAAAAAGAAAAAAAGGAGGATGCCCTGGACCTCGAAGAGCTCAACAAAGCACAAACTTTTTTGTTAAAATGTGTTCAATGTGAATTTTTTGACAAGGAAATAAAATCCTTTCAAAAATCAGGTAAGATTAATCATAATAGTCAGATAAAGAACCTCCATCCATTTCTTGATAAAGAAGGTCTTCTTAGAGTAGGAGGTAGGTTAGCAAACAGTAACTTAAATGCCAACCAAAAATTTCCAATTTTACTACATAACAAAAGTAAATTTACTCAAATGATAGTAGATACTTTCATAAACGTTATTTACATTTAGGTCCACAAACTTTATTTTTTCACTTAAGGCAGAAGTTTTGGCCTTTAAATGGTCCTGCAATGTAGAAAAACAGTTCATAATTGTATTATTTGCTTTAAAGCGAAACCCATCTCATGTCAACAGTTAATGGGAAATTTACTAAAAGAAAGAATAATTGAGAACTATCCATTTAATTGTTCAGGTGTTGATTTCACTGGGTCTTTTATCATAAAGTATAAGTACAAATGTAAAGGAATGTATCATAAAGTATATGTAGCCATAGTTATTTGTTTTGTAACACGTGCAATCCATTTACAGATTGTTGGTTAATTAACTTCGCAAGCCTTCATAGAAACTTTAAAGAGGTTTTTTGATAGGAGGGGGAAATTTTCTTGTCTTTTTCTGATAATGCTTAAAATTTTGCAGGCAGTAATAATGAACTCAAACGGTTACTTAATTTAGTTGGAATTCCTGACAATAATTTGTCTGGATACTTGAGCAGTGAGGGTGTTAACTGGACATTTATTCCACCAAGGGCTCCAAACTTTGGAGGCCTTTGGGAAGCAGGGGCCAAATCCTTCAACTATCATCTGAAGCATGTGATGGGAAATGCAAAATAAATTTACAAGAGCTTTTTGATTGTAATAACTCAAGTTGAAGGACTGCTAAATTCACGCCTTCTTGTGCCTTTCTCATCTGATTCAGATGATTTGAAGGCTTTAACTCCTGGCCACTTTCTTATTGGTCGACCAATCAACTGTATTGTTGAACCTGAAATAACTAATGTTCATGATTCTAAATTAAAATTATGGGAAAGAACAACAAAAATGGTTAAATGTTTTTGGAAAAAATGGTCCAAAGATTATTTGAGCTCTTTACAACAAAGGGTAAAATGGATGCTTGAAAAAGAAAATGTTAAAATAAATGATTTAGTAACTATAAAAAAGGGCAATGTTGCTATTTGCAATTGGCCTTTAGGTAGAATTGTAGAGTTATTTCCAGGTAATGATGGAATCATTAGAGTAGTAAACATAAAAACACAACGAGGAATTTTCAAGAGACCAATTTCAAAAATTTGTCTGTTACTCATGGAAAAATGATTATTATATTTTGTAATATGTCAATTTATTGTTTACTAGTACATCCTGTAATATTTGTTTAAAATTTAATGTGTAATAATGTATTATAATTGCGGTTGAATGAAAATTATTCAACGGGGTTCGATCGTATTTATTCTTTGTATTATTGACAATGTCTTTTATCGTCTGCGTTTGTTTATACGAGTTGTAGGATGCTTTTTGTTGTGGAAATATAGCCATGTGCGGCTTGTTTTGTGATATTTTAAATAAACAACAGTGCACTAAAGTATTTTTAATCTATATTTATTGAGTATTAGTGAGTTTTTTTATGAGTCATCAACAAATGTATTACGGGCGTCCCCGAAACTTTAGCGTGCTTTCAGTAGCCTCTGTGCGATTGCTCTGTGTAGAAGAGAAAATAATTGCTGACACGCGGTGCAATTTATTTTGCTGTTATAGAGTGACTTGCACATTGGTTCATTATTCTACATTTTTATTTTTCGTTTTGGTTTTGCGATTTTATTATTTTTTAAATCTAATAATATATAGATATATATAAAATGATGATACTACCAATCACTACAAAACAGTTCCAAAGAGTGTTCTGTTTTTTATAAGAGCATTTTAAGTCTTTTAGGACGTTTGTATAAAAAATTATGTACCCTTTTATAAGTTTTTAAATAAACACTTTTATTGAATTGGTGACAAAAAACCCATTTGAGCTATTTAAACAAGAAAGCAAAAAATAAAAATAAAAAGCCGATGACATAAAAAAACGACATATTTTAATTTAATATATATATATATTGTATATATATATATATATATATATATATATATATATATATATACAGGGTGTTCCAAAAAAACGTGGACAAAATGACATGGCAGATCCGTCAAACAGCAAGGATCAAAAATCGCATAGGAACATGGGGTCGCAACTGCGATGCGGAGCCGCTAAAGGGCGTCTAAAATAATACATAACACAATGAGAAGAAACAAAATCAATACAGAATATTTTATTGATAATTACCTACTAACATGCGACTTATGCATGGCAAACGTTGCGCCTACAGGAGGTGCTCAAAGTGTTTACCAGATGCATCGAGACATGCCTTGCATCGGCGTTGCATGGAATTGCGCACCTTCGCAAAGATACCACGTGTATCTCGAACACATCCCGCTGCCTCAACGATTCTTTCTACCAAGTCTTCTGGCGTTTCAACAGGTGTTTCATACACAAGTCCTTTTAAAAAGCCCCATAAGAAGAAATCCACGGGAGACAGATCTGGTGATCGTGGTGGCCATGCAATTGGTCCACCGCGACCAATCCAGCCGCCAGGAAAAGTAGCCTGCAGATGTTCCCTGACGTCTGTACTGAAATGTGCGGGAGCGCCATCGTGTTGAAATTGAATGCGTCGACGAATACGCATCGGAACATTATTCAGCATGTCTGGTAGAACCTCTTGCAAGAATGTTAGATACGTGGAACCGTTCAGCCTGTCTGGTAGAATGTACGGGCCAAGTAAACAGTCTCCTACAATGCTAGCCCACACGTTCACGGAAAATCTTCGTTGTTCGGCGTGCGGACGTGTAGCATGCGGGTTTTCATCTGCTTACGCATGCAAGTTGTGACAATTCATCACACCCTCTCTGAGAATGTAGCCTCATCCGTGAACAGAATACTTGCAGCGAAATGTCGGTCGGCAGCCTTTTCTTGCACATACCACCGCGCAAAATCCATACGACTGCTGTAGTCTCCCGGTTGAAGTGCCTGGACGCGTTGTAAATGATATGGGTAAAGTCCTTCGTCGTGTACAATGCGCCAGACAATAGTTTGGGGAATATGGGTCTCTCGGGATACAACTCGTATACTTGTTGAAGGATTACGCTGAAGTGCTTGGACAACTCTTTCTTCAGCATCAACTGTCCGAGATGTTCGTTGGCGACCTGAATCTGGCTTGTGCACGTCTAACGAGCCGGTTTCACACAATCTTCGGTGAATAGTGGCAAAGAATGAGCGGCTAGGCATCTTTCTACTAGGATATTTGTGACGATAAATTCGCAAGGCTTCTCGTCCATTGCAGTTGGCCATGCCGTATACTAAATGCATGTCAGCCAATTCGCGGTGCGTGTAACTAGCCATGTTACGCCCAACGCATCCACGACTCGAATGAATTCAATCTCCTTTTGCTCGGCTCGTGTCTGCACCGCAACGCCCTTTCGTGCTTCTCGCGCCCTCTACAGGCGTTTGCGACCCCATGTTCCTATGCGATTTTTGATCCTTGTTGTTTGACGGATCTGCCATGTCATTTTGTCCACGTTTTTTCGGAACACCCTTATATATATTATACTAGTTTATATCCACAAAATTGTAAATAAAATCTTTATATTAAAAAAGGAAAATTCGCAACCGTTATCAAGACTTTGTTATTTTTGTCCACAATTATTAGCAATTTGTCTGTGCGTGTGCCTACAATATTATTTGCAAGGTTAGACAGAGCTTGTATCATTGTGTCTTAAAAAGTACCTAGTGTGTTTAACCCTTAAATGTCTGGTGTTGCTTTTCGGCAACATACCCAATTTAGGCTCTAAAATGCTATTAGAATAATACTGAAGCTATAATGCCTAATGCTGCCAATAAAATACATTCTGAAAATATTATTAAATCGATTTTCAACATGCAGATGGCAACACTTGTGCTATTTAAGAATAAAGTTAGATTTTTTTTTTCAATTGTTGCTACTTGTTTTTTTTTGTTTTGTTTGGAAGCTTGCGAAATACCCTATTTTGACCTGCAGTGAGCAAGTAAAATTTATTTCTTATTATAGTTCCGAAAATTCTTGTGTGTTTAATATTATAGAATTTTATCAAGGGAAATTATTTTTTCAATTAAACACCAGTATTGCCGATTAGTAACAAACTGTTTTTTAGCCGTAAACTATACTTAAAACAAAATATGATTTTTTAAAATATTTTTCCCATGATTTATTTAAAAAATGAAAGCCGAAAAATATTATTACAATGATTTTTGAAAAATCAGGTATTTAAGGGTTAAATTAACTTATGTTTTACTTTTTAAATTACACTAGAAAAAGAGTGGAGGTTTCAGGAATGGTAATCAAGAACGTAGATTCGATTAAAAGTTTTTTTTTTTTTGAATGATTTTAATAAAGTTTTTTTTTTTTTTAATAGTGGAAAGTTAACCATCCTTGCCCACGGCTGACGGCGGCTATAAACGCATAACTATAATTTAATAGCAGTTTATTTTTTCATAGGAATTAATCTAATAGATAATGATAATCTACAGTATATCTATATGTTTTTAGATAAACAGAAATTGAAAATTTATTATATAATAATACGGGTTTCTCGTCAAATTGTGAATGTGGGCATCTTATTTTCAAGCACTCTTGCTAGTTAGTTTTAACTTCATTTGATCCTCACCATGTAAAATATATCTGTTCAATAAATGAGTATAAGAATCCCAACTGTAATTGGCTTTTTCATCTCTACTTGTTTCCTACTAAACAACCATTAGATACAATGGATAATTAATTCATTGCACACGGAGTTATATACAGCACATTTTTTCAAGAGCTTTTAATCATAAAGTTACATCATTGAAGTATTTAAACGTACAATATATTGCTGATATATATATATACACTGGTTTCCAAAAATTAAGGAAAAACAACAAAAGTTGCAATTACTAAAAATCTTCCAAGTAGATTTTAATAAAACTCAGACACAATTTACAACACATAATAAAGTATAAAATAATAGTAAAAGAAATTACCAGGCGATGGTGGTTTTTTAGAAATCAATGCAATTATAAAATAAACAAAATAAATGTCTCAGTTTGGTATAGGAAAAGTAACTTTAATATGGAGTATGATCATCCCTATAAGCAATACAGAACATATAGTGAAGTGTGATACTGTCAATTATGCGATCGATAAGTTTTCTGGGAAGTGCGAGCCATTTCTCTTGTAAAGCAGTTGTAAGCGTGGCAAGGGTCTGAGGAGGGAGATTGAGAGCAGCGACACACCTTCTTAAAGCATCCCAAAGATGCTCAATGGGATTCAAGCTCAGTGACCGCGCTGGCCATTCCATGTGCTGAATTGTTTGGTGCTGAAGATAATCTTCTACGATGTGAACCCTGTGCGGTCTAGAGTTATCGTCCTGTAACAGGAAATCTTTACCTATTGCACCGGCATAAGGGTGCCCATAAGCATCAAGAATGTCATCTATATGGACGTGAGCATTCACAGTTCCACGTGGGAAGACATGGGGGGTCTGTACGTCCGCCCAAACGAGATACAATCTCAAACACAGACACTGCCTCCGCCATACGAATATCTTTTACGAATGTTTGACGGATGATAGCGTGTTCCCTGTTTTCCCTGTTTCAAACAATGCCTACTATCACTTTGGATGCTAAACTGGAACACATTTGTTACGAGAATACGGCTCCATTGATCAGCCGTCCATTGGACATGTTGACGTGCCCAACTTAAACGTTCCCTCTGGAGATACGAGGTGAGCGGCACACAAATATCCGGGTGCATCGTGTACAGACCATCTTCATGAAGCTTTCCACATACAGTAGACGTTGATACCAACCTTCCAGAGACTGTAGTAAGGACGGATTTAAGATGAGAGGGGGTTGCTGTTCTATTCCTTCGTACACATAACCGCAAATATCGGTCATCGGTGCTTGTCGTAGCTATTGCTCGTCCTTCGCTGAACCTTCTGGAGGCCGAACCAGTGGTTTGAAAGTGTTGCCAAAGCCTATGAGCAACAGAAGGACTCACATTTAGCCATCTGGACTCCTCTGTCTGACTTTGACCTACATCCAATTTTCCTATAGCTCTATATCGCAGTTATGCGAACAAATGATACCTCGAAGTCATACTAATAAATTGGCTATCTCAGTTTTTTTTATCTCATAATCACAGCGACGGCAGGAGCCGTACTCTCTAGCATGCATTTTCATGCTCCGCACAGATGACGCAATCCGACTGCAGCGCCACTACTTTGCATTTTGTAATTTTAATCAGAATCTTTTAGTTAACAACATATCCAAATTTCATACGGATAGGTTAATTTTTGAACGAGTTATCGCTCTTTTTGTGATTTTTCCTTAATTTTTGGAAACCAGTGTATATATATTATATAATACTAGATATATATATAGATACTATTTTATATATATATATATATATAATACTAGAAAGATAACCCGTCAAAAATGACGGAATATGAGATATAAATATATATTTTGGCGAATTACAGGTTATGTCTACATTATAAAATTAGATATATGGCTTCTTCATGCTAAATAAATTGTATAAATATTGAAAAAAATGCGTGTGTATATGAAATGAAATAGTGAATAGGTTGCCAAAAAATGTGTTTCCAATTTTCCTTCTTCACTAAAGCCCTCTAAAGTGAAAAAGTACCGAGGATTTAACACTTGTATTCCATTATATAAAGCGAATACTTTTTTAGAATAGGGGCCTTGACGTACTTTTTAAAAGTTTGTCGTAATTTGGGCTTCAGAAGTGAGGTTTTTTTGCCAATTGATATAAACCGCTATGAAAATAAAATTAATGAAATTTTAAGTTTATTTATACAATCTATGAACATTTTATTTCTACCCTATATATATAAAATCCTAATGAAACGAATTTATGAAACGGATATATGAAATGAATTTATAAAACGGATATATGAATCGACTGATTAAACAACTGATTATGTTTCAAGCGATTTCTCCTAAAATATGGAATACTTTGCGATGAAATTAACACCAAATATCAGCATTGATCCGCAGATCTCAAAACTGGTATTATAATTTTTAAATTCGAATTAGTTTTCGAAATATTAATTTTTTTCTAATTTTATATACATTTTTCTAATGATGGCATTTCAAATTTCAATCAAACAGCTATTTTTTTTTTCATATTTCAGAAAAGGTTGACATGGTAACCCGGCTATTGTTGTTTATTTGATAATACATGTTTATTTACTTTTATTTCTTTTTATAAATTATATAAATTATTTTGTTCGATAATTATTAATTATTTTTTTTAATATTTCCTTTAGAAAATAACAGAAAATAATTAAAAAATACGGTTCTACTTAGTTATTCCGTCGACCAATTTCGCCAAATTATATAAACCGCCAAAACACTCGCCAAATTATACAAATTTATATAATTTTTATTTTAAATAACGAAAGGACAAATAAATTAGTATAACATTAATAAATATACAAATAAAAAGTCGAAATAAAAATCACTTGATGACGTAAACACTTGTAACTTGCTTAAAGTCAAGTGAATGTGACATTTACGATCAACCATTATTGGCATTTAATCTTATAGTTTGGCGATAGATTTTTGGTCGACGGGATACCTAAGTAATACCAAAAATGCATATGTAACTGGTATTTGAAAACGAGGTTTTCGCCAAATTTTCGTAAAAAAAAAAAAATCACGCCAAACCTGCTGTGCGTATATGTCATCTGGCCAAATATTACCACTCGGTAAAAAAAAAAAAAGCTAACTGGCGAGTTGAAAAAAAGCTATTGGCGAGATTTGCACCCGGCTAGCGTAACAGTACCAAGAATTCTTTGCAACCATAACATATTTTATATAGTTTTATTCGAAATTTTTTTTTTTGATTTTTTAATCAAAATTTCAAAATTACGGTCCCATATTGGCGCGATTTTTTTCTGACGCCAATGTCATATACGGAACGGGCACTTAACTGGCGCCAAAGTATCGTTATTTTGCTTGATATGGTAAGCCGGATGTTGTTGTTTATGCTGTTGATGCGTTCCCCAAATTGGCGTCGTTAAAAAATCGCGCCAATATGGGACATATATGACATCTGTGCCAAACTTTCATATAAACGGCGAAGAGATCAGACCGTATTTGTTTATGGCAGTTGATGACTTGAACTATTATAATATAGATGAAATGATGGCGATAGAATAATATTTGGCGACTTATCACCTGTGCCTGGCTAACATTAAAGTACCAAAATGGCACCTAGAGTATAAAAAGCGAAGTGGTCCGCCTGGAACTGTTGATGATAGTCACATGACGTAGGCTATTGTTATAGAGATTGTTTTAAAATACCGGGAGACAAAGACTCTGTATACTTAATTTATTTTATTTTAGCTTCTTTTCAAATGTTTAACTGATCCTCTTTAATCAAAAACGAAAACAACCATTGGATGTCTTAAAAGCAGCCGATTCGCCCTTAAATTTTTGCAATCAAAGGGAATTGAATGGAAACCCGTGTACAGGGAGATCTGCACAGCTTTTTTCAGTATAATTCAATCTTCTCTAATATTTTTAAAACCCATCAGATTAGCGTTTTTTTAGATTCTGCGGTGTCTGAACGGGGGTTGGCGAGCGTAGCTTGCAGGGTGCAGAGCCCCCTAGTATATCTATATTATTGTTGTTTTTTTATATATAATGTACTTCAGTTAGTATAAAAAAATAGTTAAATAACTTCTTTATATTATATAAATTGTACAAATACTGAAAAATTACTTGTGTCTATGAAACAGTGAATAAGTTGTCAAATTTAATTTTCTCTATCTCGCCAAGGGCCTTACACCGGATAAGTACTTAAAGCACATTAAAATCGGGCAGTTAGGAGCTCAGGCAGTACAACGCCGTCTATTGGCTGTTATGTTATTAGTAGCATCGAGATGAAGATGTAAAGAAGTGTATATTATATCGTATATTACACTTTAAATTGTCACAACAGATTTTGAAAAAACTCCTTAATAGTGCGGAACTTAAATTCAATTACGGTGACCTCAATTATGAAATATTGGTGGTTTTGAATGGGAATTTCGCCAAATTAGCTAGCTATCGTCAAGTTGACTTCATATACCACTACTTATTTTTGTCGCCAAATTTGGCGATATTTCGCCAAGTTGGTAAACATTTGGCTCTTCTGTGGTAATCCTGCATTAGTAATTTTCAACAATTACTCATTACAATGAGGTGGTCTTACCGGAATTGTGAGGGACACACAGAGACTTGGATTTTATATAAATAGATGCCTAATTTTAAGCGATTTCCACTCTCAATAGCACTGAATCAAAATCATTATACATTTAATATATTCTAATGCATTTATTACACTTGAGAATGTTCATATTCAGAACTCAATAGCACCGAATCAAAATCATTATACATTCATCTATTCTAATGCATTTATTGCACTTGAGAATGTTCATATTCAGAACTCTTCACATCGATTTTCTTAGAATTCTTCAAACTGAGTTTGTGTTTGAAGCTCTAAACTTACTTTACAGATTACCCTTAGTAATAAATTTGCATTAACGTTGCCGAGTCACATTTTTGTATTAAAATAGACGTGGTCATTCGAGAAGTAAAGTAACTCTTCAGTAAATTATTGTTGAAGTCTAATCAATACAGCATAATTCTTCTAAGTGCTGTAATCTAAGTAGATATTTAGTTACGAAATCTTGACTATATGAAATTTCCAAAATTGTGTAATATTTGGATTGCCGAATCATTCTTTATGGATGGGAATAAAGTATAGACAGGGAAATGTTTCAAGAAAGCAGACATTTCTCATTTCGGAATTTTTAATTTGTTTGTATATTATTCTAAAATAAGTAAAAAATCGGAAACCATGCTAGAATTTTAAATAGTAGTTGTGAATAAATTGAAAATGATGTCATAAGTTTACGATAATTCAAATCTTTAAAAGTTACTAAAAAGAAAGAAAAATCATGCGTTAAGCATAGATTATGAAACACTTACTAGCACTTTTAAAATACTGGTGCAAAACTTCACCGCTTAATAAGATGAAAGATGAAGTATAAGTGAGCAATTTTGAAAATGCATGACGAATTTGAAATTCAGCAATTAGAATCTATCCTCGGAAAAATATCCGAATTCTTTAAATAGCCAAAAAGCCTAATTTGGCCTGTATTTGATCGATAGATTTGTATATATGCTACATAGTATGCAAATATTTAGTTCAGTTAGGCACGCACAACACAATTAAAAATTTCCCTTTATTAGTCTCCGTCAATTAGCGGCAATGTACTCTAATTCTTTTGTGCAGCGCTGTATATGTTCTATAGAATTTTTACACAGAAATTAAAATTCAAAGAATTCGTTTAAATTAAAAATGCATACCCCAATAGAAAACGCACTTCCAGCAATTACTGCTTGTAGGCGATATTGTGTAACCGAATTCTTTGTGTTCTTCTTTAAATGTACGATAAATATTATGCACACCATATTTCATAGTAAGCATTTTGTAATGCACACCAGTGGTTTATATCAATTTCAATGTGTTTGAAATAATGTAACACCATTGAAATACATTTCAAAAGGCATTTCCCCATAGGCCATAATGTAATGCATTCCTTTGAGCACTCCTGTAAATGATCTAGAAATACTACACATTCTATTTTAAATACCGAACATTCCGTGATAAACTTGAATAAGGTATATAAATTATATGACAATCTGCGTTCATTTACGTGAGTTAGCGTGCGGATAAACAGACAGACAAACCGAATTCGTAAACACTTTTCAAATGTGTTGGCAAGTGTTAAAAAGTGATAAATTTATAAATGACATAAATAATTAAAGTATATTCTACATTTTCCTAAAAGCAATATTCGTGCAATCTGTATTAATATTGTAAATTATTTTATTTTAAATTTTATTATTACTTAATTTTATTTCTCTCTATCTCTTAGTAAGGAATCTGCAAAATTAGAGCTCTGATTATTCCACTAAGATTATATGTTCCTAGACATTAGAGAAATTCAAATATGATTAATGACCATTTTTTCGCATTGCGTTAATTTTTAGATTTCACACTCTTTTCCCCATTTAATATAAATCCTTTCATTTTGCGTAAAAAAAAAAAAATCTGTTTACTTTTTTTTGGCATATTTAAAACCACTGATAAGTTGGTTTAAGCTGGGAAAAATAAGATATTTTTGGCCTATTGTGAAAAAAATAAAAAAATAAAAATGTATGAAATTGGAATTTGTTACTAGTAGTATTATAATACATTTTTACTATCGAAATCAGGTATATGTCCCGAAATCTACATTTTTACTATCGAAATCCGGTATATGTCCCGAAATCGCGAAAAGAGGAGGGGGGGGGGGCTACTTTAATCCGTTAAACTAACAATTTTCATTTGTGTTTTTTGCATTTTTTAGAAAGAAATTAACCCTTTGATTACAAAGAGGAGACACATACGTCTCTGCGAATATTTTGTTATTCTATTCGTAACACTTTTTGAAAAATAATATTATTGCCGCACGCTTATACTATGATATTTTCTAGAGAAATCTACCACAGAAAAAAACTTTCGTAAATTGTGCAATAACTGAATATAAAAATAGTTGCCAGTCCTGGCCAATCAAAAGGTTAGACTACGGAGTTAATGCAGGTATTTAATGTATAAAAATTTACCCATCTTTAGATAATCAAATAGTAACATTCTTGTGTAATTACTTGACAGATATTTTCCTTGCCGTTAGACACCTGTCGATAAGCATTATGTCATTATGCAAGACTGGTAATGTCTTCAAATACTAAAAATATTATGTAAGACAAAAATCGATATTAATAAAACACAATGAAATATTAAAAAATTTAGTGACAATATTTAATAGTTAATGAAAATGGGTGGAATATCTCTTAAGATGTTGAGAGAATCAGTGGAAATTGTTATATATTTCCTTGAAATTTGCAAAGGAAACATCCTTTGCGAAAAAAAAATATATATATATATATTTATTAAATGATGCTTTTGTTAGATTGCCCCCATAGCTGATAATTTTTTCTGCTGTGAAGAACTAAATTTTTAGCATGTGGTTTTTGGCGCTATATTTGGTGATTAATTTTGTTGAATTATGTTAAAAACTTAATAATAATAATTGTGACATGATAATAATTGCAATAATGTGTTTAATGATAATAATTGCGACAGAATCAATCCCAGTGTTGATCTATCGGTAAGCCCCGAAGTTTAAGGTTAGGGACATGATGGACGTTAGCGCCATTTATTTTGATGGTGGGTTTTCTTTTAAGGCTATGCGGTTTTCAAATGTGAAGTCTAAGGAGCTTGGATTTGAGATTTATTGGCTGAAAGTTGGAGATGAAATTATTTCAAGAGCTGACAGAAAATGGGAAAATCGGAGCAGTCTCCAACAGCAAGTCCGCCAAAAACTGGAGAAAATAAAACTGAATACCTCCTTAAACACAAAAAGCAAGTACTCGGGTATTTTAAGTTCTAAAATAATGACATTAGCTAAATAATGGATGAGGAGCCTATACTTGGGGAACGAGGAACTTGATAGTATTGAATATACTCAGATCGTTATACTCCCGCGACAAGAAGTGCGTTGACTATTTTAATAAAATCTCACTCGATATCTGTTTTTTTTTTCCAAAATTTAAATGCAAAAACGATTTATTGAATAAATGAAACTGATTTAAGTTAAAATTTGTCACTATTATGATATGCATATATTAAAGTTATATAAAAATGTATTTATTCGCTTTGGCGAAATCTTGGCGCTAATGAACATGTGTTGTACAGAAATTGCAAACCTATTCGAGATAACGTCTCCTGTATCTCCCCAATTTCCGGTGAGTTAAGCGATAATAACTTGAAGTTTGCGGTTTTTAATCTGCAATATATATTTCTTATTTTTGAAACTTTTTAAAATACAGAAACAATTTTTGTGGATTTGAACTTATCTGAAAATTTTACCTCAAATGGATACCAATCATAACTATAAAAAATATATAAAACAATAAAAAATGCAAAATAAAATGAATGGAAAGGTGTTTATTTATAATGCTGAGGTTGTAAATAAAAAAGTTGAAGAAAGATATTTCGCTCGAATATGGATCTTTCTACCGGCAAATTCGAGTCATTTTTAACATAAACATAGGGATATGCAAGAGGGGGGGGGGGGACTCTAAATCTTTGAAAAAAGTAAGAATTGTTAAAAACATTATTGTTTAATATTTTTTTTGTTTTATTTGTTTTTAGCGTTTCGTTCATCTGACGAAACCCTATTCGTCTCACTCCTCAGTCTGTCTGTCCGTCCGTCTATCACAGAGCCCGTTCTCAGAAACTATGTATGTTGGATACTTTAAATTTTGCATACTTATAGCTGAACACCTCACATCAAATGACAAATTAAAATTTCAAAAGTATACCACTGTTTTCAAATAGTAATTTTAGTGTAATGTCAGATGTTTTTATTAAAGAAAATTTAGTTTAGCTTATGTCGTCTCCATTTTTAAAGAATGTGGTCAAGGCTGCGGACCACAGTATTATACGTTCTAAAATATTTCCTCTCTCTAAGTTGGATTTAGTTCTGCCGGCACCTATTCAACGAATTGCTACTTACAGTCACAAGCAATATTAGAAAAAAATGCATAATTATGCTAATACAGTACAGAAGTTTCAGCATGAATATGGGACTGAATTACAAATAAAGGAAAACTATGTTGTTTGTTTACGCATGTTGATGAGATAACTTTGTATCGTAATATGGATAATTCAGATATTCCACTGATTTTCATTTTTGACTGGTTAAAGCTAAAAGTTTTTTTAAATTTTGTTTTAATAGTTTGTTTTCTCATCTTAATTTAAAATATGAAAAGACTTTATATAAAATACAAATGTGAATTCATGTGGTTCTTCAAAATTGCGCATTAAGCAATGCTAGTTACCTGTTACCTGTTACATACATATCACTTTAAATCTGATTAGAAACACATTTGCATTAGTTTTAAAAAACATTTCTGGACGAGAAA
Organism: Maratus speciosus; assembly: GCA_963932465.1. Taxonomy (NCBI): domain Eukaryota; kingdom Metazoa; phylum Arthropoda; class Arachnida; order Araneae; family Salticidae; genus Maratus; species Maratus speciosus. The sequence continues at coordinate 388,556,076 of OZ010791.1, forward strand.
ATTATGACTCCCTTACAAAATAATAAAATTATAGGTGATAAATAAATTATAGGTGATGTTAAACTGCAACAGTATGTTTATTTTTTTCCTTCCAATTTATTTTAACTCTCAAGGTACTTTCAAAGGGGAAATGTTCTTGGAAAATAATGTATGTTATTTTAATTTAAATAATTGCCTTGGTGATAAATTACAAATAAACAATTGTATTTTTCAAAGAATGACGAAAAAAATCTTTGAAATAAGGTTTTTGAAAACGCAATTCAAAATTAATTTTATGTCGCCGAAATGATTGCTAGGTCGCTCGATGTTACAACCATATTAAGCCAGGGGATGTAAATATGCAGTATCAGGCTTTCACCTACTAAATTCTTAATCCTTCCCCAAGTATAGGGTGAGGTGCTAAATAATTGGCCCTAGGCCAGAGCCTTGAGGACACCCCTTTTTTGTGGATGGGTTGAAACACCCACTCTCCAGTGAACAAGAATACTTCTCTAAGAGAGCTAAGAATGAATGACTGCAGCAATATTTTCCAGACAATTTAAAAGGGCTAAGTTGGAGGAGAATGTCTCTCCATTCAACAAGTTAGAAAGTGCCTTAAATATCAAGGGAGACTAAGAAAGTATATTTGCCTTCACTAATTTTTTAAAAGCAGGAAGACGAGATTTCGGAAAGAACTTTTTTGCAGATCTACCCTCTCTCAACCAAACTGCCTATGATGTAATAAGTTGTTTGATTCAAGGGGCATTCCACATCAAATCAGGCATTAAAATATCAATATGTAACCCACCATCACAGATTTTAATGAAACTGCGTGTGTTTGTTCTTACTATTAAGATATGATCACCGGTATTTTTTTTTTTTTTTGCTCCTTGGTGAAATAGTTTCTGAGAAAAAAATTGTCAAAATTTTGAAAAACTGCCGTCAGTTGGCATTCTTGACAGCTCGGTTTTCAAATGTAGCATGTCATATATATAATCATATTTCAATATCTACTCTACAAATCATCTTCAAATAATTTATGCATAATATTTTGGGTACGCAGCTTATGAAAAAAATATATTGTTACGCTTATAACATTTTAAGCGTGTCTAAAAAAATATTTAAACTTTGAAGTCGTGAATTTTTTATGAAAAATAATGCATTAACAAAAAAAGCATTATCAACAAAAGGCGGTATTTTTATTAAATTTATTTTTTATGGGAGATATACTTAAAGGTGTCCTTTACCTGATTCTGAAATAAAAATAGTGAGATTTTGGGTGTTTTTAGTAGTATTTCCTATTTAAAAATATTTTGAGGTGCATTTCAAATCAAATCAAGCTGAGTCATTCCATGTCAGTTCCCCTAAGCCATTTAATCACTGTCACAAATTTCAATGAAACTGGGTTTGTTTATAGCTTATTTTAAGAAGTAATCACCTTTAATTTTCTTGATCCTAAGTAAAATATTTTTTAACATAAAAAATATCAAAATTTTGAATTTTTTTTTTAAATTTTTTTAATGACAGTTCGATATTCAAAGACTGCATTAAAAAAAAAAAAAAAGTCATTTCAATATAAAATCACTAAATAGGTTTCAAATAATGTATGTGTGACAAATAATGTAGGCAGATTATTATTTCTAGTTTTTTGTCATGTTTAAACACTAAGAGTGTCTTTTATCTTGTGAATTTTTAAAATCAAGAATTTTGTCAAAAATAATGTGTTAATCAAAAATTTATTATTAACCGAAGGCAGAGTGTTATTGCTTTTTTTAATTGTACGTAAAAATGTCTTTTAAATGGTTATAAAATAAAAATATTGAAAATATGAGAAAAAATTATCAAAGTTTTGGGAAAATGCCACGAGTTGCTATTAATGATTGTTCAATTTTCAAAGGCCTCATTTTATATATAAAATCATATTTCAATAACTAATAAAGAAATCTTCTTCGAATAATTTAAGCAAGGTAAATAAAGTATGTAGATTATGAAAAAAATATTGCTGTAATGTTAAAAAATATTTAAATGTGTCTAAAAAATTGTATAATCTTTGAAATCAAAAATATTTTACAAAAAATAATGAAATTACTAAAAAATCTTTATCAATCAGAGGCGGAGTTTCTATGACTAATTTTTTAATTTTAAATTGTACATAATACTACATTATAACTGGATCTGAAATAAAAATAGTGGGATTTTGGTTGGTTTTAGTAGTATTTAAATCATATTTAAAATTATCAATATTTTCAGATGTAAAATCTATCCAATGGTATCATCCCTGGAAATATTTTTATTTATACATTTATTTTATTTTTCAAATTATCTTTTATGTTCGTTTCTTAAGGAAAAATATAAACAGTATTGTCTTTTAGTAAAACTTCTAGGGCGAAGAGCAATTATCCCTTTCCAAAAAAAGAGAAAAATAACTAGCTCCTCACCGCTCAATAGAAATTTTCAAAATGACATTCCTAATCTTTAAACTCATATTTGGCTGTTAATATTGAAAATTTAGCATTGAGCTGCTAATATTGAAAAAAATACCAAATTTCACTCTTTTGAAGAAAATTTTGACATATTGTGCTTTAAATATATGCAAAAAATGCATAATCCATTATATTTATATCTTTCAAATAACTATATCTAAAAAATTATTTAAAACTTAATGAGTTGCACTTTTATAGCTTTATTCAGTTTCTAATGATATGTACCGTAATTTTGGGTGTATAGCCCGCAGATCAAACAATTCACTTTGGACCCAGAAATTTTATTCAGTACTTGAAGACCAATATTTACTGTGATCTAAAAAGTTACATTTTATTTTTAAAAATTTCTGGGGCGAAACACGATTGTTTGATCCGCGGGCTATACACCGGAAATTACGGTAATTTGATTTATTTCATCACAATATTGCTGAAAGATGGATTTTCAACATATATATGTGTGTGTGTATATGCCTGTTCTCAAACAAATTATTTAAAAATTATTCATTTATGTTTAATAAAGCATATATATATTGTTTATACATTTATAGAAAATACATATAGTAAATTTTATGATATGTCAATAATGTCTAAAAGTAAAGAACTTATCTAATACTATGTAACGAAAAATTTAACATCTGGTGTAATGACAACAAAATTTTATAATTGTTTTACTTAACTTGGATGAATGAAAAAAGCTTACATGTTTATATTTTATTGAAGTACAGGTGAAAATGTCACAAAGACAATCCTATCTCAACAACCACTGAGTATGTCACATTCACAATACAGCTGATTTTTTTTCTTTTTGATCTTTCGGGTTTGATTTCAGATGGTAATGAATTAATTAGTTTTGTTAGAAGTGTCATTGCAGTCAGCATATTAGGTTCACATTTTTTTTTATATATAATTTGTTTTGATTGACTCGATGAACAACAACATTTAAAGGGACCATTTCATGAATTTTCAATTAAAAGCTGATTTATAAATTCATTATGTTGTTTAGTTATTATTATCGTCTTAAGATAACAAGTTGATATTAAGATTTTTAAATGTAGTTTATTTATTATTTGAACAGTTGAAAGTATTTTTCGATAAGAGTGGCCTGTTGTTTTTAAGTCTGCTGTTGAGCAATGTAGTGTTGGTAAAGGAACTGGTACTATTTAATTTAATTTTTATTGCTGTAAATAATATTTGTTATTTTATTATTGTATGTATTATATTTAAGCAAGAGTAGCAATACACGATATCGTAGTCATTATAGTACATCTTAGAATGAAAGGCTTCAATATTTATCATTAAACATTCACATTTTATGAAAATTTTGTTAAAATTGCTCATATTTTCACTATTTTTATTTTATAACTATTGAAAAGATATTTTTACGTACAGTTAAATAAAGTAATAACAGCCTGCCTTCGGTTAATTATAAATTTTTGATTAACACATTATTTTTCACAAAATTCTTGATTTTAAGAATTCACAAAATAAACACACTCTTAGCGTTTAAACATGACAAACAACAATAAATAATAATCTGCCTACATTATTTGTCACATATACATTATTTGAAACTTATTTAGTGATTTTATATTGAAATGACTTTTTTTATGCAGTCTTTGAATATAGATCTGTCATTAAAAACATTTTTTAAAAAATTTCAAAATTTAGATATTTTTTTTTATCTTAAAAAATATTTTACTTAGGTTCAAGGAAATTAAAGGTGATTACGTCTTAAAATGAGCTATAAACATACCCATTTTCATTGAAATTTGTGACAGTGAATTAAATGTCTTAGGCGAACTGACATGGAATGACTCTGCTTGATTTGATTTGAAATACGCCTCAAAATATTTTTAAATAGGAAATACTACTAAAAACACCCAAAATCCCACTATTTTTATTTCAGAATCAGGTAAAGGACACCTTTAAGTATATCCCCCACAAAAAATAAATTTAATAAAAATGCCGCCTTTTGTTGATAACGCTATTTTAGTTAATGCATTATTTTTCATAAAAAAAATCACGACTTCAAAGGTTAAACATTTTTTTAGACACACTTAAAATGTTATAAGCGTAACAGTATTTTTTTTTCATAAACTGCGTACCCTTATATTATGCATAAATTATTTGAAGATGATTTGTAGAATAGATTTTGAAATATGATCATATTTATGTCATGCTACATTTGAAAATCGAGCAGTCAAGAATGCCAACTGACGCAGTTTTTCAAAATTTTGACAATTTTTTTCTCAGAAACTATTTGACCAAGGAGTAAAAAAAAATACTGGGAATCATATCTTAATAAAAGGAACAAACACACGCAGTTTCATCAAAATCTGTGATGGTGGGTTACATGCCTGCCTGAACTGACATGGAATGACCCTCAAGGAAAATAGTAAGACGAATAGCAATTAATTTTTCTAATAATTTACACAACAGTTACATGTCTGATAAATTTGTGTTTTATTTATAATATTTTATATTTTTATTCATGAGGTTTCAATTTCGTTGTGTTCATTTAGCAAGAGTAAAATATTCAAATATTATAAAAATACTTTGTTATACGAATATGAATGTAATAAAACCGTGAGTGTAAAGTTTCAAATATTAAATTAAATGAGTTTAAAATAAAAATGAAACTTGCAGAGTTGGCGCTGAGACCCTAAACTTCAGATTTACGTATAAAAAATACAGAAACTAATCAGTATGTACGGAATTGATTTTTTAAAAATGATGATATAAATCTTTTGGGAATCTCATGTGACTTTAAAAATTGCCTTAAATGGGGTGATAGCTTGAATCCTATATGTAGGGTCCTCCCTCTTCTACGCCTCTGCAGATGAAAAAGAGTCGCATCTTTGTAGAAGTTAATTAATTAAAAAAATTCTTGCAATACCTAAATAAGCTATTTTTTCATTAAGCATATTTAGTAAGATTTCTTTGCATTAAAATTTTATATATTAAAATAATAGTATAAATATTATATATTAAAAGACTTGAGGATTATCTTACATTTTACTTTCTTCTATCTTCAATAGAAGAAAGTATTGAAATTGAAACTTTTTTCGACTTCCGGTTTTTGACGGATTGATACGTTTTAGGGGTCTGAGATCCCCCAAAACATGTTTATACAAAACGTCTGTCTGTCAGTCCGTGTGTCCGTCTGTCAACATTGTACTATCGAAAAGTGTATGAAGTTATGCATAGAATTGAACCAAATTTTTTATGTATATTTTTGGCTGTGGCAAGCAGGTCCTCCTTCAATTTAGAAAAAATTCCGCCGGAAGGGGGCGCTATAATTGCGATGTCTGTGCCATTTTCATTATTGTGCCATCGAAAAGTGTATGAAGTTATGCATAGAATTGAACCGATTTTTTTTAGTATGATTCTGGATATCGCAAGCAGGTCCACTCTGAATTTGAAAAAAATACGCCGAAAGGGGGCAGTGTAACAGCGATATCTGTGCCATTTTCATTATTGTACCATCGAAAAGTCTATGAAGTTAGGCATAGAATTGACCCAATTTTTAAAGCATGTTTTTGGCTATGGCCAGCAGGTCCTCCTTGAATTTAGAAATATTCCGTGGGAAAGGGGTGCTGTGATAGCGATTTTTGAAGTTCTATTGTCCATTGGCGGCTCCTGCAGCGACGGGAACTCGCGTCTTGCTAAGCCGGCTATTCGCTAAAGGGTCATTCCATGTCAATTAAACCAAATTTTTTAAGGTTTGTAACCCGACCCCCAGGGATTTGGATGAAACTCGGTGTATATACTAATTCTATCATGATATGAATACATCAGAAATTTTTCTTTCCTAGACCTCATAGTTTGTGAGATATGGGGGGTCCAATTTTTGGATTTTTCTCAAATCGCACATTTCTGAGTCTGTATTTTTAGACTGCAGTTCCATTTTCAAAAAAATGTTTCTCTGGATCTAAAATGCAAATCATCTTAAAAATACCACCGTAAGTACATAAAAAGATGCAGATTTTATTAAAAAAATATTTAAAAAATTAATTTTAAATATTTAGGGTCAAAAACTTAAACCAAAGTTGAAAGTTATGTTTATTTTTCCAAATTTTTGTGACTTTACGAAAAAGGCTCTACACAAAAAGGCAAATAAAATTTCCAATTTCTCTTTGTTTTAAATAAAAGTTAACTCTTTGGGCTTTCTATTTATGAAATAAAAATGATGTCTTTCGCATGGCTTATGCAAAAATTTTGACTTATTTTGGGATGCTGTATCTATCAAGAGACAGAAAACTTAAACTTTGCTTACGATTCCTAAATAATTGCTGCACATTTTAAATTTAAATTTATTAATCAATTTGATTTATTTTCCAAAATGAAACCTTAAAATCAGACTGATTTATTTATTTTTATAACAGTAGAAAATTTGTATAGTATTGGTACTTATCACACGTTATCTGAAATTGTGTTGTTCTCAAACTTATCGCATATGTTTGTCACATAAATGTACATCTATCATTGGATTCAGTGATATAGTATTTCTATATATACTTTCACAATGGTAGTATGTAAAGAATATGTACAATATTTAATGAAGGGGGTGTGGGGGTTGGATATTGAAATCATTGATTTTTTTCTCATTTTACTCAGAAAAAACAAAAGCAAAAACTTTACTTTGTAAATAAAATAAAAGAAGCACTTATATTAAATAAATTCAACAAGTCATAAGAACCACAGAAATTATTTAGGTACCACAGTTTAAATTAAACATATTAGAGATATTTTTTTTTTCTTGAATGGTGCAGTTTCCTAAAACAGGGCAAAATTTTACATAAGCTAGGAGAAAGACTTCATTTTTATTAAAATTGAAATAATCATTAATTAAATCTAATACATTAATTAAAATTACTTATAAATATTTAAAAAATTTAGATTGTTGTAAATTTCCAATTTCTTTTCGTTTTAAATAACAATTTACACTTTGGGCTTTCTAGTTATGAAATAAAAATGATGTCTTTCTCATGACTTATGCAAATTTTGCCCTGTTTTGAGAAACTACACCAATAAAGAAAAAAAAATCTGCCTAATTTTAGCTGTGGTTCCTAAATAACTACTGTGATTCCCATGACTTGTTGAATATATTATTCAATGTTTCTTTCTTCCTTTATTTTGCAAAGTAAAGTTTTTGCTTTGCTTTTTTTTCTTCTGAGTAAAAAGGAAGGAAAAGTCTGTGACTGCAGTCTATCCTCCCTCCATTAAATTTTGTGCATAATCCTAATGTTTTAATTATTTATACATTCATATATTTTCTTTTATTACAAGTATTTTTTTTAATTTAAACAATCATTAATTTTCTTTTTACTATATAACTGTAAACAAAAAATCTTTTGTGGTATAGAATAAGAAAATGCAATAATGACTTTTTACCAATCATATTTTCAATATGTTTTTTTCTGTGTGTGTATGTGTGTTTGAATTAAAATACTTTATTTGTGTTTAACTTCTTTTTTTTTAACTTTCTATCTTATTATCTTGGATAATTTTAATCATTTTAAATATGTTTTTTTATAGTTTAAATACCTTATAATTAACAAAGCCTAGTTCATTTCTACAGGATGAAACAGATTTCTACATCTGCCTTGTATAAACAAGTTCTGACAAAGGCAGGATAATTTTTTTTAGTAAAGGCGGGTGTTTTCGAATCTCTTAATCAAATTATTATTAGTCTGCTGTTTCTCATAATAGAAGGGTGATCTATTTTTCCTTGTGTTGCAAAAGAAAATAATAGATGAATTTGAAGTAACTAATTATGCTGCAAGACCGTCATGACAACTTCTGAGAAACAATTGAACTAATTGAAAAGTTTTATAATTGTAATGAATATTAAGAATCATGGCTGTTAAGAAAATGTAGTTAGCATTGCTAAGAATGTATTATGCACAAAAGCGATTGATATTATGTATATCTACATGAGTTGTATTCTCTTTTTAAACATGAATTTAAAAAAAATTTGAGGATTATAATTCTAGGTATTCAATCCCAGTATTAACAGCACTGTTCCTTTAAATAAATTTGTGACAAGCTAAGTAAAATGTTTGGAAAATGTTATTCCACTCTTTTATAACGAAATTTAATATCTTAAAAGATACTAAACCAAACTTTGGCCCTCAAAAAGCTATAGCTTTGTTGGATTTCAGCAAAAATTTTACTTTTTTTATTCAAGGTAAGGTTTAAAGTTACCATTGGACCAAAGAAACCGCACTCTTGATCCAACTGTTATGTACACTCAATCTCTCAATATTAGATTATCAGCAAGCAATATACACATTTTATCTTATGATATGCAACATGATGTCACTCTTGTATGTTTAACACAGAAGGAAGTGATAGCAATTGTAAAATAGATATTCCCTGATGTAAAGAAAGCTTTTGACTTTAGTGATGGGTGCTCTGGCAATATAAAAATTACAAATTTTCATAAACCTTTACCAAAATGAAGAGAATTTCCCCTTAAGATATTTAACATTTTTTTCTGGAGGAGGAGGAAGGAGGGGGCATAGTCACCGATTTTGAAATACAAAGACATTTTAGATTCTAAATCACAAAGATCTTCCTAATACATTAATACATGGAAATCATTCCAGAGAGAAACATTCGCCTTGGATACAATATTTCAAATGAAAATCAAATTTCAAAGTAATTGCTTAAAAGGCGCAAAGGCCAACATAGCGAAAAAGATTCCAAGCCGGGACTCGAACCCGGGCCATCAGTATAGAGCACTTACTTTGAAATTTGATTTTCATTTGAAATCTTCCTAATATACCGATATCTTGTTAGGTTATTAAGTTTGGAGTTGCAGTAAGATAGGAAAATTGAAATATATATTAGAAGGTTCTCAAAGTTGCTTATGCATAATAAATATAAATTTTAAATTGCACAAAGAAAGAATGTTGAAAAATAAGTCTAAGTGATACTGCAAAGTACGTCATTTATTTCTATATTTATATTTAGCTCAATTATATTTTTGAATTTCAATCTTTTAAGTATAATGTTTAATCTGATTTTTTAGCTTTAAAAATTTGCATATAATTTAACAAATTTTTTATTTGTTACATAAAAAAATTACAACGATCTAAATTTTTAAAATATTTATAAGCAATTTTAATTAATGTATTAGATTTAATTAATGATTATTTCAATTTTAATAAAAATGAAATCTTTCTCCTAGCTTATGTAAAATTTTGACCTGTTTTAGGAAATTGCACCATTCAAGAAAAAAAAAAAATCTCTAATATGTCTAATTTAAACTGTGGTACCTAAATAATTACTGTGGTTCTTATGACTTGATGAATTTATTTAATATAAGTGCTTCTTTTATTTTATTTACAAAGCAAAGTTTTTGCTTTTGCTTTTTCTGAGTAAAATGAGAAAAAAATCAATGATTTCAATATCCAGTCCACCCCCCACCCCCTTCATTAAATATTGTGCATATTCTTTAGATACTGCCATTGTGAAAGTATATATAGAAATACTATACCACTGAATCCAATGATAGATGTACATTTATGTGACAAACATATGCGATAAGATTGAGAACAACACAATTTCAGATAATGTGTGATAAGTACCAATACTATACAAATTTTCTACTGTTATAAAAATAAATAAATCAGTCTGATTTTAAGGTTTCATTTTAGAAAATAAATCAAATTGATTAATGAATTTAAATTTAAAATGTGCAGCAATTATTTAGGTACCGTAAGGAAAGTTAAAGATTTCTGTCTCTTGATAGGTACAGCATCCCAAAATAAGTCAAAATTTTTGCATAAGCCATGCGAAAGACATCATTTTTATTTCATAAATAGAAAGCCCAAAGGGTTAACTTTTATTTAAAACAAAAAGAAATTGAAAATTTTATTTGCCTTTTTGTGTAGAGCCTTTTTCGTAAAGTCACAAAAATTTGGAAAAATAAACATAACTTTCAACTTTGGTTTAAGTTTTTGACCCTAAATATTTAAAATTAATTTTTTAAATATTTTTTTATTAAAATCTGCATCTTTTTATGTACTTACGGTGGTATTTTTAAGATGATTCGCATTTTAGATCCAGAGAAACATTTTATGGAACTGCAGTCTAAAAATACAGACTCAGAAATGTACGATTTGAGAAAAATCCAAAAGTTGGACCCTCCATATCTCACAAACTATGAGGTCTAGGAAGGAAAAATTTCTGATGTATTCATATCATGATAGAATTAGTATATACACCCAGTTTCATCCAAATCCCTGGGGGTCAGGTTACAAGGTCTGGTTGAATTGACGTGGAATGACTCTAAATTTTAATTTATTGCTGAGCAAATTTGAAAAATAGGAATCTGTTATATGGCCTTAAGTTCAGCATTGCAAAGGGGAATGCGAGGTCTCAATGATAAGAAGCTTACAGGAAGTTCCGGAACATAAAATTTTGCTTTTTTAAAATATATAAATTCTCTTTGCTCATTTTTGTTTCTTGAAATGTGTACTTTTCTTTATATATTTCCTTTAAATTGTAAATTCTTAAAGAAAATTATATTAAAATAAAAAATAAATAAAATCTTTAAATTTGAACTAGGTTTAAAATTTGATATCTCTTCTAAAAGAAAATCTCTTTTCGCAAACTTCGTTGATTTTTGAGTACAGAAAAGAATATATATTACTTTGTCTTCCAGATTTACAAAATATTTATTTAACAACAACAACAAAAAAAAATAGTGATTTTTGTAGGAAAGGAATGTCGTTGAATACCTTTTATAAAATTTTTCTCTCAAAACTGAAAGTCCCAAACAGAATTTAACATATAGCTGAAAAACATCGTACAAAGAGTCGCAACGTTATATTTCACAGAAATATAGATGTATCAGTTTAAGTTTCATACCAAAGCTTAAAAAAATATTTTCATAGGTTTAAATCCTATGAGGAAAATCTCTGCAATCACAGATAATACAACAGAAAAGGCGTTATATCTTCAAATCTAATTATAGTACTTAAATGCAGTTTGCGTCATTTTATTCTAAAAGCTTTAGAAAATTTTCTAAACAAAAAAGAGGTAAACATGTGATTCATGTTTCAAAATTGTTATGTCATGGGCCGAATATTTTTGATAAATATATACCGCATTTACTCCAATCTAAGTTAGTGTGGCTTGATTGCTGGTTGGTTGCATAGGGTTTAATGACAGAAGGGCCCTTTAGAGCCATGCTGGACCAAAATAATAATTGAATAAAATACCAAATAATTTTCAAAAAGTAATTTTAAAAGCATGTCATCAAAAAATCTCAACAAAAAAACAATAAAAAAATGTTAGATGAGAAATGTAATATGATAAATAAAATTAAAACCATTTAAAGATGTTACAATATTATGTTAAAAAAATTTACTGTTAAAATCTGTACAATCTGTTAAAACAAATTATGGTTAGCCTAAAAGACGGTATAAGAAGCCCAAATTATGTAGCGCAAACATATTTAATTTAAATTAGATTAATAAAGATAAAGCAAATCAATTTAGAATCATGTAGGCTGAAATTCCTCAAAAACGATAATTTTCCTCGAGAGTTGTAACTGCAAGAGTCGCATTTCACAGCCTATACCACAATGCGAGCAGCTGTTGGAATCTTTAACATTAACAAATGAAGGGTCAGGGCGTGATCTCTTGTTTTCTTTTTCTTCAGAGTCTTCCACTGTGAAGCGACTTGAGATGGAATTTTCCTTTTTTTCTTTCTGTGCTCATGGCTTTCGTTTTTCTTTCTGTATTGGAGAAACGTCAAGTTTTCCAATTTCTGTGCAGACGGAATAGAAGAGTCTTTTGGTTTGATTTTTAAATGGATCTATTTTGAGAGGCTCTGGTGATGTTAATAATCCAGAATCCCTACGCCCAGGAAGATCAGAGAATTCTATTGTGACAAAGTATGATAAAGGTGGTAAAAGTGAAAGTTCAGACATACTTAGTGGTCAGTAATAAGCGCACATATTGCGGCATTTTTTCTCAATAGTATTAGATTATAATGTAACAGATGTATGAGTTGACGAGGAAGAACGTGTTGTTTGGATGTTTATGTGGCTATCGGATTTTAAACGTTGTTTTAGCAGATTAACGTATGAAACTCACAACAGATGATATTCTGGATTCAAAATGTTTGTGAGCTTCCGTGTAAGAAAGATTTTGAGTTATTTTTATGGTCTGGATTTCTTTTTCAAGTACCATCGAGAGAATGATCGTACAGAGTGATCACCTTTAAAGTTGGCAAAACTTTGAGCCTTTTCGCAATCTTTGTTGTCGTGGTCAACTTCTGCACAGCATGCGCAAGTAGCTTATCTGCAACAAGATGCTTAACTATTAACATAGTTTTGCCACTTGAAACAACGTAAGGGTTTTGGTATGTACGGGGCAACTCAAATATGCTGTTGGGACTCTTGCAGGTAAAGGAAGGGTATTGAAACTCAATATTATGCGCTTCATAGGGGGCACTTTCGCGTTCTGCCGGATAGTTATTCAGCGAACATTATCAATTCCTTGAACATCCAGGTTTTCAAATATTTCATCTGTTATATAGTATAATAACTAAGGTTACCAAATTACACCTCGCATAGTATTCAGAGTTGGATGAACATGGACAGAGTCAGAGGAGGAACTTATTTCAGAACTGTTTGTGAATAGTTATGATTGATTAAATGATGAAACCTCAACCTGAATGTAACTTTTTGAGTGAGCGGGCATTTCCAAGAATAGATTGGTTTTAGCTATGAGAAATACTGAAGCTCTTTTGAAGGAGCTATTTGAAATTCTGTCAGTGCGTGCTATTATAAAAAAATGCGTGAAATAATTATTATGTACAATTTGGTGCTTTCGACAAGGGAGAAAAGTAGCAGTACTTCTATCCACAGTAAGAGACAAAAAAATTCAGGCACCGGCTGCAAAACCCACTACCGAGCCCAATAAGGGGATGCAGATTCATTCGTTCACCAGTGCTAACCAGAGACCATACGCTCACAAGACACTCCCATGTCAATCTCTGCCCTGAACTAAATGGATAGTAAGTGATCTAGTACTTGATCGCTATCCAGTGACAAAGTCAGATGGCGTGTCGATTGTTTCAGACAAGACCAATATGCACCTTCCATCTACATGAATCAGAGGTCAAAAGAGTGTGTCGCTTTCTCGCAACTTGTCAGGATCGCTCTTTCCAGGAACTGGTCTACCACGTACGGCAAGAGCATGGGATGTTAACCATTCTGCTCAAGTAGACAAAAACAGAATGGTTTCGGTTAATGGAGACTTGCCCTCACCCCGAAGAGGAAACCAAAACGAGAGTGACACAAAGATAAAAGAATAGACAAGAGAAAGCAGTGGGAAAAAAAAGAGAAAGATCGCTCAGGTGCCAGTGAATACATACTCCATAAGTTGATATAGACAGACTGGCATCGGCTTGCCTTCACCTCCGAAGAGAAACCACGACGAGGGTGAAGCTAAGAGGAAAGAACACACACAAAAGCAACGAAGAAATAATTTATAATAGGAGGAGAAATTGAAAAAAAAAGAAATATAGCTCATGGTCGCGTACCTAAAGGAACTATCTCCTTGAAGGAAGAGTGCGTCTTGCAATTCAGGACAATCATTTGTACTATGAAATAAGATGAATGTTGTTACATAGTAGGAAACTAATTTATCCGTCCCCTCCTTTCATCGTACGAACAACATGAATTCAAAATTTTTCTTAGCTGTCTGACTTAGAGACCAGCCTAACTTACACCAGTCAGTCTAGGATTTAATTTTGATTTAATTTTTACATAATTTTTGTTCAAGGACCTGTAACCGATTCTGTGGAAACCAGAATTCGAGAAAACAGAACTAATCCAGTTCTAGGAAGACAAGAAAGAATCTAGATCATTCTATCAATTCTATATCATCGAATCTAGGAAGAATTACATCCTAATTTCAACAGCTTGATGTGTCTTATATAGCCCTTTTAAAGCAAAAAATCGCTCATGTTGTGTGACTTATACCTGGATACATGAAACTGACAAAAACGAGATATAAATAATAACTATCTGCAGCTCTGTAGAAGAACACAGTGAATTTTAGATGCAAGATATTTCATTCATAATGAGTTAATTAAGCGGACTTTTCTCAAGTGCGAAATTTCGACTGCGATGGATACAACTGGTGATAATGGTATTTGTGAGCAATTTATCAATCAAGTGACAGCTGAAAGCAGCAACGAAGATTCATGAAGTGAAATATCACAGAATGTAGACTAAGAGATGTTTAATGAACAATGAATACCAATTTTGGAAATATTTGTGAAATAAATAAAATTAGTATTTGCTATATTTTGTAAGTTTCATAATTTGTTGTTTATTTTCTTTTTTCTAGCGAGTTATATACGAGTTCCCAAGGTAAATACTTGTTTTTACGGCTGAAAAAAAAAGATGCGTTTTAGCTTCGAATAAATGCGGTATGCTTTGCTGATACAGTGGAACATCCTTTTAACGAAGTGACTATTTAACGTTCTGTTTAACGAAATTTTCTGGTGAACCTTGTCTTTGAACTCCATTAACATATAAATTAATCTCCATATTACAAAGATTATATTTTATATAACGAAGTTTATTCCCCTTATCACAAATGAACCACTTAACCCTTAAATGTCCGGTGTTGCTTTTCGGCAACATACCCAATTTAGGCTCTAAAATACTATTAGAATAATATTGAAGCTATAATCCCTAATGTTGCCAATAAAATACATCCTGAAAATATTATTAAATCGATTTTCAACATGTAGGTGGCAACATTTGTGCTGTTTAAGAATAAATATAGATTTATTTTTTCAATTGCTGCTACTTGTTCTTTTTGTTTTGTTTGGAAGCTTGCGAAATACCCTATTTTGTTCTGCAGTGAGCAAGTAAAATTTATTTCTTATTATAGTTCCTAAAATTCTTGTGTGTTTAATGATATAGAATTTTATCAAGGAAAATTATTTTTTCAATTAAAGACCAGTATTGCCGATTAGTAACAAACTGTTTTTCAGCCGTAAACCATACTTAAAACAAAATATGATTTTTTAAGTATTTTTCCCATGATTTATTTAAAAAATGCAAGCCGAAAAACATTATTACAATGATTTTTGAAAAATCAGGCATTTAAGGGTTAAGACAATTGAATATCCTACTGACGATGACATATTGCAAAGTGTAATACAATGTAGTGAAGAAACCACAGCGAGCGATGAAGATGATAATGAAGAAAAAATAGAAAGACCTTCAAAAGAAGAATTGCTAAAAGCCTTTGGTACAATAAGAAGAGATTCCAGTTTTATGAAAAAGTTACAGATGAATTGTTCGGAAACTTACAAAAGTGCGAAATTTTCTCTGACAGGGTATTAAACAGGGTATTTTTTATAAGAAACCTGTACAAATTAATATTACAGACTTTATTTAAGTTAAGGATTTGGTATACTGAGAAAAAAGGGAAAAGGCGCGCTACGCCTCATTTTTTGCTTACCTCTCATTATTGTGTGTTTTGTAGACATCATTCTAATTAAATTTTTCTCATATGTCTACATTGATTATACATATTGTATATATTGTATATACATATTGTATATATATATACACATTGATTAGACATACATACATATCCGTACATTGATTAAAAAAAAGTTATTGCCCGAATTAAAATACATTTTAACGATATTTTCATTTTATGTGTATTTTTCAGTTTATGATTCCGTATTTTATTATACAAGTTTCATGAATTTAAGTTGATTTCTATTTAGCGAATTTTCTTCATAACGAAGTGTTTAAGCGTAACGATGAGACTTCTTTAAATGGAATTTTGACTGTAGTTTATTTTGCCTTTTTAATATTGGTTCAGATTGAATAATTGCCTAAAAAGCAATTTGTTATTCAGCTTTATTTTCATTCATTAGCTATTAAAAATATTTCAATATAGGTGTAGAAAATTTAAATTGAACAGTCTATTTTTAAGATTTTGCTTTGTTTGAAGATACTAACTTATAGAGAAAAAAAGAAGTTATTTTTTTAAAGATCACAAGCTAGAGAACTCCACATAAGATCTTTTGATTAAAAATTTAAAGAGATAATGAGAGTTTAATGAGATTTAAATTTTTTTTACAAGTATAAAAGATTTTTTGACGACCACTCTTTTCAAAGATAACTGAAAATGAACCAACATAAAAGATTTTCTACCTTTCTCTCGAAATGAGTTAAAATGAAAGGACAAAGTTGCAAAACAATAGAATTTACTTATATATATTTAAAACCACAAACAAAATATCAAAATCCATCACTCACCATATCTAAATTGAAACTCACATCGAAAATAAAATAACCAACATAACCTTTAACTCTTAAAATCAAACTGAATAACTAAACTAAAGAAAATATATGTAATTGCACGACATAATAGAACAGAACAGAAGGCGAGCGGTATGGCTAACGACATACTCTGCAGGGTTAAGTCAGACTTTACGCATGCTACGTCCCCCTTCACTCGCCAAGACCAAAATTGAAAAAATGAAAAACTATGAAAAACTAAACAGAACTACAACATCCACCAAAAATATCTCTCTAACTCATTAGATCAATCAACTCATCAAAACCTCCATTCTTATCCATCACTGAGTTCAGTTCAATTCCGTACCTGCTACTCTTAATAAAATCACTAGTTATTCTCCTGATGAAATTGCGAGGATAACCATGCTTGAATCCCAAGCGGCACCACTCTAAAATATCATTAAACATATCTTTAACTCTAGTACTCAGTCTTTCGATTCGTATTAATCCATTTCTAAGTACATTTCTTTTAATCGAAACATGCACGTTGGAATCAAAATATATCAGCTTTAAGGTATTAAAGTTGAAATCATTTCGCTTGTCAAATAACTTAGATATCAAATTTTCACTTTCTATGCTTAGGTTCATATTTAGAAAATTAATATTTTTACAATTCTGGGAGGAGGGATCCAGACTCAGAGACGTAGGATAATATGTAAAATCAATATTTTCAATATCATTGTTTAATTTGACTATCAAAACATCATCAATATATCTGTAGGATAATGTGTTACTGTTTAAATTATTTCTTTCATATATATGTAAGTAAATGTTTGCCAAAATGGAACTGCAACTCCCCTCCATTGGAATACCCCTAATCTGTTTAAAATCTCTCTCTCTCTCTCTATATATATATAGCTTGAAAAGAAGAAACAAAAAATCCTTATATTTTAAACTCTTACTAAGCATTTTAATTTAGAGCATTCTAGAAAAAGGACGGATCTCATTTTAGTATATTTTCTAAATTAGTGAACGACACAAAATGAAAAAATATATAAGATAACAACAATAACTGTACAGTAACAAAAGAGTTGTATTTGAATTCAAGGTGGGAAAAGAAAAATATATTATAAATAATTTGTTATTTTTAAACTTGTATTAGTAACTATATGTCATTAAACTATAAGAAAAAAATTTACTTTTTATATATTTGCTAGTTAATGAATATCTTGTATTTTTTATTATTTCGAATTCTCATTTATTCTATCTATGCTTAAATTATATCGATAAATATGTGTCATAATTGTCTGTCATTATAATCACTATATTGATTGCGATCTCCAGTTGTAGTAATTCGTGTCACATCTGATAGAGAAAGAAAGGGTAATAGGAGACATGGATAATTAGAGTCGAGCAAGAGACGAACCCACCTTAAATATAAATTTTAAAAAATCACATAGATGCTAAAATATATTTTTTTCGATTCAATACCCAATAAGAAATTTATCAGCTTTTTATATGCATTTTTTTTTCTTTAAAAATATCTCCACTTTAAACTATTCCAAATAATTCAAAATTTTAGAATAAAATTTTATAACGTTAAATTGGTTAGAAATTCAGATATAATTGACATGCTGGCTTTTGACTAATAGAATGTTAAGTCATGTTCTATTTTGTAAATTGTGAAAAGGTGTTTTTTTTTTAGATACGTATTTTAAGCAATGTCTCTTATTACACCGTTAATATTTTTTGTTTAGGTAACAGGAGAGGATAGTCTTGCAGTACGTGCTTTTATTTAATTTAACATGTTATTTGTATGTAAATATGGAGTTGAGGCTAAAACATTTGAGTATTTCTCGAACTTAGACATAAATGTCTGAATTAATTTTAAGGCACTTTCTCATTAGCCGGCCGCAAGTGATAAATCGCGAAATAATCTGTATGGTTACAACTATTTACGAATTAGAAAAATAATGCAGTTAGTTATGCACCAAACCACTCTCGACAAAATAGGCTAACTGGCTGTTAAACTGCAACAACGAAATATTTTAAATTCACTAAAGAATAATAAAAAAAAAACTAAATAACAAAGAGTGTAATTACTTAATAATGATCAATTAACAATCAGAATTGTTTAAATAAGAAGTTATGAAACATATATAAAAGCTTTAATTATATCTTTAATGCATTTTTAATTTTAGAAATAGTACTATTAGCTTAGGTAGGACAAAATTTTATTCTTTTATTCATTGAATACACATATATATACGAGGGGAGACTAAAATAACTGGAATGGTAGTATGGCAGTGCTGTAGGCGAGGCATGTGTACCACGCATTTCTCCCACTAGGTGCGCGTCACGCAACTCGTTCTGAACTCAGTACAGTCAGTGCTGTCGCCGGGGAATGTTGTGTCTGATCACAATGAATTTTTTGATGTAAAAGCATTTTCACTTGCTTCTTATTTTTTATAATCTTAGACTTGAGTGAATAGCGTGCGGCTGTGAAATTTTGCTTCCTGCTCTGGAAAAATGCTGAAAAAACAGTTTACAAAGATGACACTATGGGAAAAACTCACGTGTACGAGTGGTTTTCTCGTTGAAAAAAAGGTGAAATGTCGATCGATGACAAACCTCGTTCTGGACGTTCTTCAACTTCCAGAATGGACGAAAATGTCGAGAAAGTTCGTGCAATTGTGCTTGAATATCGACGACGGGCCATTGAAGTAATTGCGGAGTTATCTGACCCGATTCGTGGCAGACGGGAGACCGGTTTTTCTACCATGTCCATGCACCTGCTTAAGCAGCCTTATCACTTCGCCAGTTCTTGTCTAAAAACGGCAAGACTCCTTCGCCCTACTTCTTCAACTCACTTAACTTTGCTCTGTGCAACTTTTTTTGTTTCTACGAATAAAGAGGGACATTAAATGGCATCGTTCTAACGACGTGGAAAAGATGAAGAAAAAAACGAGGCAGGAGCTTGAAACCATACGGACAGACGAGCTTGAACAACGTGTCCAACAATGGAATCATCGATTAGACAAGTGTATAAAGTTTAATAGAAAGTAAATTGAAGGTTTGAAGGTTGTATAATAAAAAATAAATAAGTAAATACAGGTTTTATAAAGAAATTGCAGTTATTTCCACCCCCCCCCCCCACCCCGTCGTATATATATGATAAAAAAAATTCTTGAGAAATAAATTTATATTGCTTCTTTGTGATGGATTTAAATACATGATAGACTAAAACTTACAAGTTTATTTTAAAAGTTAATAATTTTTTGCCTTTATATTTCTGTTATTTTTTGTTCATATTAAGAACCTAGACATTTTGGAAATCTGCATGAAACATGCGCTACAGCAATTAGAAACCGTAGTTAAATTTTATTTTAAAAACAAAAGTTTAATTATTGTGCGCTCAGAATTGTGATTATAAAATTAAGGTACTGTCTATTTATGAAAGATAAGATATCGACAGAAACTTATTGTTGAAGATGTGTAATTAAATTGCGTATCGCCATCATTACCGGAGACATTCTGGCATTAAAATGACTGCAATATGTATTTTAAATCACAATAATTTAGTGTTTATTTTTTCTTTAAAGTTTTGTTTAAACGCTCTCTGCACAAAACTCCAAAGTGTCCAGTTTCAAAATCTAAAAAAAAAAAAAAAAATGACAAAAGTTTTTTTTACTTTTAAAAGAACCTATTAAATTTTGGCTCATCCTGTAGGCTCCTCTTACTCTTCAGGGAATTCGTTTATCAAATAAATTATTTTAAGAACCTGTCTTAAATCAAGAATAGCACTTACCTGAGGAATGCTTAAAAGGGCACTCAGGATCCACACTATAATAATGGAACGCTTGCATCTTTCTCTAGAATTCGCCTTCTGAAAGGGACATTTAACAGCAAAGTACCTGTCCAGGGCTATTACTACAAGAATAAAAGTAGATAGGTATAACGTAAACATCTGAAAGAATTTGATCATCTTGCACACGACGTTGCCAGCTAGCCATTCAACAGTATACATCCACACGGCGTCTGCTATTAGACAAAAGAAACTGACCATGATGTCTGCAACAGCCAAGTTGGCAATAAGCCAGTAAACTGTTGATTGAGTTTTGCACACTTTTTTCCTTATTGATATCAAAGTAGCAATATTACCAATAATTGCAAAAATGCCGATTGAAGACAGTACAATAACTCTTATAAGCGTTCCTGTCATAAATTGGGGAGCATGCTTCAGTACTTCTCGGCATTCTGTAGCGTTCAAACACGTGGTATTAGTCGCTAAAAGTATGTCGCTTGCATTAAGAGTCGGCGAAGATGAGTAACGAACCATGCCAGACAACTTTTAATTAAGAAAATTTCATTCCGGTATAATGAGTATCGTTTTAACTTCAAGAAAAAAAGCTGTTGATAATTATATTCTTTAAAATTATTGTAACGTTCATAAGACTTGCTGCTGGTGAAGGTGAGTAACGAACCATGCAGGGCTGCACTTCACTACCAAAGCTCCTTCATATAGAATTAGAATAAGTGTATCTTCAAATATATGCTACTAACAATACAATTCATCATAAAATTTATAAAAAAAAACTTTTTGCGAATTAGTAAGCATCCTTGCAGTTATTTTAACAACTTCCATCTCCACCATGAATGTTTTTATTTGATGAAAGTAAATCATTTAACTTAATTATAGATGGCTTTCTATATCTCATTATAGAAATAATTATAATTTAACAATCTCATTTTGAAAAACTTTTTTTGACTACGGAATGCGTGCGGATAAAATTAAAATATTAAATATCACATAAAAGAAATTGCCATAAAATACATCTACCGAATAATAGCTGACTGAATATACTGAATATACTGACTGAGAAAATATCAGTATGTTAGTGAAAAACCAATATTTAAAAGTATCCAAAGTGAGAGTAAAATAAATTAAATGTGAGAGATATATTAATTATAAAATGAAAATTTTAAAATAGTTCATCTGACTACTTGCCATGATATAGGGAAAATGCTTCTAAATTTCGTTTTTTCTAGTATTAACATCCTCTAATCAGAAGGTTTCCACACAGAAATAAAAGTCATTTGCGAGACCTTTCGTCTTATTTAGTTAATTAACTCACCAACCATCAATGATTATAATGAGTACTTGAATATTCAATAAGATTTAAAACAAACATCAAAACTCTTTACTGAAATAATAAATCGAATTTAATGTTCTGATATTATTAATTTAGATGCCATTAGTGATTTCCAACATCACACTCACTTCTAATCCGTTACTATAAAAATATTTTATAAAAATTATTTAACTTTAAAATTTTGACTTAATTACAGTTTCATGTATTGTTCAACATAAAAACAGAATTCATCATATTTTCTTAAATTTTGTGATGACATAAAAGAAATAGTTTACTACTTGAAAATACTTTCGTAAAGCAATTTTCTATTTTTAAAGATGAGATTTGTTAAGGAAGAAAAACTAAAATAGTTTTGTCATTTTTCAGTTCTAAATCCCAAAATGAAGAGATGATTTTTAAAGAATCATGTAATATTTCATATATCTTTCACTTAGCATTTTTCAATGTGTATATTTTTCATAAGTCGACCTACATACAATAGTTTAGATTCAAAAAGTTCAACAAATATTTCTGCGTTTTATAAAAATCTTCTGTTTCTGGAAAATTATATTAAATAATTTTTAAAAAGTAATTTTAAATAAAATTACAGATTAAAATTAATGAACTTTCAAATGAAGCTGTCATTCGTTTTTATTATGAGAAATGTTTCTTCTTATCTGCAAACTAGTATATGGAATACTTATTTATGAAAATTTATGAAAGCCAAGATATAAAATAATCAAACTGTACGAAATACAGGAATATATTTAATAAAGTGGCCCAATGTATTTTCCTATGTTTTCATGAAAACAATTTTGAAAATCTGCAACATCAAAATGCCGAACTATTTAAACATAAACGTTTATTAGAAGTAGTCTTTTTTTTCCATAACAAATTTATTTTTCTTATTGACTTTATTATTAAAACTGATGTATATAATGGAGAAAAACTAATCTTATTATGAAAATATATACCTCTTAAATTCTTAATTCATTAAAGTAACTTTTCTTCTGTAAAACTGTGTGGTATATTTTTCCATGCTTTCGTGAAAATAAACAATTTTGGAAATCTATAACAACAAAGCAAGTATCATATTAAACTGTAATATTTATGAAAAAAAGTTTTATTTTATAAATAAAAAGTTGATTTTTCTCATTGACTTTATTACGAAGACTAATTAAGAAGATAATTAACCTTCTATTGAAAACGTCTTTTATATCTTAAATTATCTTATCATTCCGTTAAAGTATTTTTTCTTCCCAAAACAAAAATAAAATAATAATTAAATAAAAACTTTTTTCTTGAAGTGGAACTGTAAAATTATCCAAAAATTTACAGCTTCATTTCTTAACGAAAGTTTCGAACAAACTTTAAAATATTTCGACTTAAAATAACTTTATCCAGATACTTGGAACTTAATAAAGAAGTTTCCAAAGTTGAAGTTTTCCTTTTGTAATCCAAGGAATAACTATGCGCTTCCGAAAAACAAACAGATCGTATTCACACATCACCCACACGCATTTGTCGGAAGTTTTAAAGCATTCCTCGCATCTTGAAATCCTTCCGAAGTAATGAGAGAGAAAGTCAGCTTCTCGAAAATACAGCGCCCTCTCACGTGAGATAGTAAAATATTACGCGCCTGTTGCAAAAGTGAATAAAGTACTTCTGTTAAGGGGTCTTGTACCTTTTAAACGCGTCAAAAATTAACGAAAACCTTCAAAGTTTGAATTAGTCTATCTTCAAAACCTTTTTAAGTATAAACTTGAAATTTTCGGTAGTGATTAAACAGATTGTGCTTTGTAATATGCTACCATTAGAAATTTATTAGCCTTTTACAGAATTTGTGTATTGTTGAAATCATAATAGGTCTTTTTTTTTTACCCCAGAAGTCATTGCGCGCATGATATCTTGAGAAAGTATGTATGGATTTGTCATGATATTTGGTAAAGATCCTAAACAAATATGTGTGTTTAAAATTAACTACTTTTAAGTATTTACAATGGTAATATTTTTAGTTATGATTATTTTTATTCATTAAAAATATAAAATTTTTATTTTTTATTACAAAAATATTTTTTTATATACTTAAAGAAATAATTTTGGCCTAAGAGTAGTTCATTTTAAACACACATGTTTAGTAAATTTACCAAATTTCATGCCAATCCATACATACTTTATAAAGATATCATGCGCGCAATGACTTATGGAATAAAAAAAAGAGCTATTTTGATTTCGAAAATACACAAAACATATTCTGTACCTATACACATTCTGTAAAAGTCTAATAAATTTCTAATGACAGCATATTACAAAGCACAATATGTTAAATCAATACCCAAAATTTCATGTTTATACATAAAAAGGTTTTGAAGATAGACTAATTCAAACTGTGAATTTTTTCGTTAAATTTCGTCGCGTTTAAAAGGTACAAGACCCCTTAACCGTTGAAAAAAAATAAATATTTTTTTTAGTATGAAGAAATATACCGTATATTCCGGTGTATAACATGCACCTACGATATGAGACGTATTTTTTTTTGTTTTTTGGTATATTCGCAGTATTACGCGCAGTACCTTTTTTAGCAAAGAAACTTTCACGAGGTAGTAGCTTGTAGCATGAAAATAAAATAATCAGCATTTAAAAGTTTAATAGCTAGTGGAAACATAAAGAAAACAAGTCGGAAATTGTACATCAAACGTGGCAAATCAGGTGCGTTCGTACTGTAACAGCTTTATAAATATTCGCAAAATTTATTAAGATTATATACTTTAAATTCAGTAATACGGAAATAATATGACTCCATCTTAAACAGGACGTAATCACCACGGCAACCTAGGATCATTACCTATCACGCGACATCAATGAATTAATTACGTATGTTAGGATTTAATAGAATGAAGAAAACTTTTATTAAACATTTTTAAAGTTTTGATTCGACTTTCATAAAATTTGAAAGATTCGACAAAATTCTGCAACGATTATATAGGGGAGACTAGGAAAGGGTTGACCCACTTTTTACAAAATGATTTTTTATTTTTTAAATGTTGAACGTAGAATAAAGTTTTATATATCATTTTATTCGTTATACAGTCAGTTATCAAAATAAAATTGCTATATAAGTGTAACATATAAGAAATTTGAAAAATGATTGATTTTATTCATGAAAAAATATTAGGTCAAAGCTCTTCACATATGGGAGGGTTGACCCACTATATGGAAGGCTTGACCCACTTTGTTTTATGATTGCACTATTTGTGAAGAGAAATAAAATCAGTTTAAAAAAAGCAAAATAACTTTATTCTACATACTTTAACTGTTATAAAAAAATATTTTTTTTTTAAATATGAGACTTAAACAAACCTGTTAAGACGCACTCGCAAGTCGGAGGAGAAAAAGTTTGTTTTAAACAGGATTTTGTCTGAGCAGGTATAATTGTACAGCAGGGAAAATGAAATTTTAACATTTAAGGGGGTCCGGGACACAAAAATCTTCAAATTTTGCAAAAAGAAATTTATTTCATAAAACATATCTGTGTTTTTTCCTGCCTGAAAGAACATTTAAATCATGTTTCTATCTGAATTAGAACAAAAAATATTAATTTTTGCGTTTTGGTTTGTTTTCGAAATCTAGCTTTCAAGCAATGGCTGTCATGGAAATGACTTCTTGTAAAAATACGTTTTTCTTCATGATAGGTTTTTTTTTACCATTTCTCATATTTAAATTCTTATAACTCGGGAACCGTTAAAAATACAGGGTTCAAACTTGGAACATATCTTTTTCAATTATTTTACTTTAATTTTAATTCAGCATATTTGAAAAAAATATTTACTTTTGAAAATATGATTAAAAAAAAAAAAAGTTGCACCACCTTTTTTTGAAATTTTTTCTTTAAATATTTTTAATTTTTTTTTATAAATTAATATTTTTAAAAATGCTGAATCAAAATTAAAACTTATATATTTTTGTTTATTTAAATGAAAATAAAATGAAATTCTATAAATAATATTTCGAGTTATAACGATTTTAAATTACCCCCACTTTTTGAATAAATTTTAAATTAAAAATTTTTTTAAAAAAATTCTGAGAAGTTTTATCATGTGATTTTGTTTACAAATGATAAGGTTAACAATCACGAAAAATTTCAGAATAGGCAGTATTCTATTAGAGACAGGTTCCGTTTTCATAGTGTTTCATGTTACTATATCCGGATTTAGGAGTCACTGTCCCGCTTTTTTTATCTCCTTGTTCTATTTTTTGTGACACTCGATCAGACAAATCTAGTTGTCACATAGTTTGGCTTCATCTCACTACAATGATGCCCCTGGTGACATACCTGGTGACATACCTGGTGAATACAACCCTGGTGAAATTTTTCTACATATCTTCTTAAAGTTTTTCGATCGATGCTATGTTCTTTTGCAACCGCATGAGCACTTAACTTGTCATTAACATAATTTAAACCTTTAAGGGGCAAAGTACTTTCAGTACTAAAGTGTTGAAATAAATTACTGTCACCGGAATTTATGAAAAAATTTATTCGGAAATAAGAAAAAGGCTATTTTTCACATACATGTTAAATGAAAAGATTTTAGCAAAATTCTGGTGTCATTATGATGTTTCGGAATTAAAATTAAGTTGTTTTATAAACATACCACAGCCCCTGAAATGGTTAAGACTGTTGCATTCATCTTTTCAAGTTTTTTCCAATGTTTCTATTTACCTATTGTAAAGTATATTTAAATGGAAAAAAGTTATTATCAACTTTCCCATTTTCTAGCAATTTTTCCCATTTTTCTATAGTCAGTTTTAAACATTTTCTTTTCCATCACACCATTTTACTGAAGCTTTACAGAATAAATTTACATTATTTTATGCATATACCATTAACTTTTCATTATGCACAGTGTATAATAAAAAGATTTCCAAAACCACTTAATTAAGAGAGCCTTGAGCATCTGGTCAACCCCCCCCCTCACATTGCATGGGTCAAGCCTCCCTACATAGACCTTTTCTAAAGAATACCACATTGTTTTGTTAAGCCTAACTTACTGTGCAGTCTATATGCCTGGAATGAAAGCACGATATTTCTGCATTACTTTAAACCTACTTACTTAAATTTCTATGATATAATTTATTTGAAAAACCCTTACAAAATATTTCAAAAAAACGCAACTTTTGTTGAAAACGCCTCATAATTGTTTTTATTCCGTGTCTATTTCGATTATCTCTATGAAATAAAGACTTTTTTTTGAGCATTTCAGTAGCTTTGGTTGACACCTATTGATAAAACTCTGAAATTCTTTTAAATATGAAAATTTATAGGTGGGCGAAGCCTTCCGTATGGTCAACCGTCCCTAGTCCCCCCCCATATTAAATTTCAAGCCATTCGTTTGGGTAGTTTTTGCTCTGTTATATGGGGGCAGACAGACAGACAGACAGACGGACGGACAACGACTATAGGTGCTACGTATTTATATAATTACGAACGCGCCTAATAAGAAAATAGAAAGAGGTCCGTACTCTCGTTCATTCAAATAAGTACGCCTTCTTCTCTTATCCATTAATATAGTATAACGGAGCCGATGTCGTAAGGTGGTGTGGTAGCGGGCAACTTCAACGGCCTAGTCTTATCAATATCGAAAAAATATTTTATTGTTTCACAAACAATTAAATAAGAATTTCTTGATTAAATAATTCATAATTACAACATTTTTCTTATAAGGGTTCGAGTTCAGCTGACAATAATATATTTATAGAATCAAGTCCAGTCCTCGAATAATAGATCGCTTTCAGTGTAGTCAGTCTCTTACTTATCCAATGTTCACTATTTTCGAAGATAGAGCTCGCGATGCTCGACAGGAATGTCGCACTTTTGTAGGTGTTTAACCGAGGTTTAGGAACCTCCGATCTTCAACTCCGTGATGGAGATATCTTAACAGCCACACCTGGCTTTCGCTTTTCTGTGCTTCGGAGTATGCCCCGATGCCGTCGACCCGTGAGAGATTTCCACTCTGCACGACCAGAAACACCTTGAAGTCTCAACTTCAACAGAAGGGAAAATTAAGCTCCCGAGAATGCTCTCGCATCCTCTTTTATCAGTTTCGTTTTTCCGTCTAGGACCAAAGCCACTCCCATTAGCCACTCACCATCCGTGGGCCATGATCTCATAGGCCAGCCGATCTATAGGCTGCCGTCAGGAACTTTCGCGTCCGGTTTCATCTCTGGTTTCACTTTCTACTTTCCCACGGGAACGAGGCCCTCGTGAACATCAAAAGAATATTTCTCTCGCTAGATAAAAGAGTTCCTTTCACCCTAGTGTCATCTGCGAAGATTGATAGAAATTGAGGTATTTGTTTCATCTCTAGCGACATTTTCTAGGACTCTGAAGAAATTTGGAGGCTAGGTGAAAATACATTAGCTTCCCTATGCTGGCTTTTGCCTTGTAAATTGAGAATTTCAATGTGAGATATCGTCGAATTCTCACAACACCCTTCCCTCAAATCATATTTCGGCTACCAGACGTAATATGCTGTAAGGGAAATGGTTAGCTCATACATTTCAAGTGGCCCATATTTAATTATATCAATTCCTAAAAAAAACCTTTTCCTGTATTTTATACTTAGCTTGCAAATGCTGAACACATTTGGTTACGAAATTCCTCTTTAACAGACAAAACACATTTATATTTTACACGATTACATTTACACATAATAAAATGAATATTAATATATACATATAGTCGGGTTTAACGACCGACTTACTCTACTCGGCTCAAGTAATCCACGTGAGGTATATCTTTGCCTGGTCGATGAGTAATTGCATAATGATAAGGCTGCAGTGTCAGTGCCCACCTGAGTAGTCTGGGATTATTGCCTGCATTGTTTTTCAAGAATATTAATGGGTTGTGGTCCGTTTCTATGGAAAACTTTTGCCCATCAATATAGTGCCTAAGCTTCTTTATTGCGAAAATTATAGCGGCACATTCACGCTCGGAGGCACTGTAATTCCGCTCTGGTTCTGTGAATTTTCGGCTAAGAAAAATTATTGGGTGTTCTTCTGAGCCCTTCCTCTGCGCCAAAATAACCCCAATACCCACTTCAGACGCATCAGTTTGTATTACGAATTCGGAATCGTAATCAGGGGCATACAAAATGGGTTCTTCGGTGAGTTTGGTTTTTAAGAGTTTGAACGCTTTTTCCATTTCGTCGCTCCAATCTACTTTTCCCTTTTTGTTTTTTCCTTTTAAAGCGCGCGTGAGTGGTTCTACTATGGTTGCGTAATTTTTTATATATCTCGAATAATATCCCGCCATACCCAAACATCTTCTAATTTCCGTCTTGTTTTTGGGCGCCGGCAACTCCACGATGGCCTTGATTTTCGCCTCCGCAATTTTGCGTTGACCTTCCCCCACTACGTGCCCTAGATACTTAACAGTTTTTTGCGCAAATTTGCATTTTGCGATTTTGACTTTTAATTTAGCCTCTTTG
The DNA here is from genome assembly GCA_963932465.1 of Maratus speciosus. Taxonomy (NCBI): domain Eukaryota; kingdom Metazoa; phylum Arthropoda; class Arachnida; order Araneae; family Salticidae; genus Maratus; species Maratus speciosus. The sequence goes on from OZ010791.1 coordinate 388,585,456, forward strand.
ATTCTGGTTAACACTATCTTTATATGCTCAAGATGGTCCTCCCAGCTATTCGAGAAAATGGCCATGTCGTCTAGGTATGGTAGACAAAATTCTTCTACCCCACTGAGTAATCTAGCCATAAATTTGGAAAATCGGTATGAAGCGTTGACTAAACCGAAAGGCATTGTCAGGGGTAAATAACTCCCGAAACTAATCACGAAAGCGGCCAATTTTTGAGCTCTGGGGGTCATCGGAATCTGCCAGTACCCCTTAGTCAAATCCAATACTGTGATATATTGGGCTGCGGCAACTCTTTCAACTCTATCCTCGATATTAGGAAGTGGGAAAAATTCAGCCCTAGTAATTGAGTTCAATTTTCGGTAATCAATGCAAGGTCGGGCTTCTTTACCCGGGCCTCCACTAAAATCAAGGCGCGCGCTATCAAGCATACGCTTGATTTCTTTTTTCAAAATTTCATTTTGCCTGACTGATGTTCTATAAGGTTTTATCCTCACTGGTTTGTTTTCGACAAGCTCAATATCATGCTCTGCTAGATCTGTTAGTCCTGGGTCGTTCGAAAAGACTTCCCTATATGTGTTTAATAAATTTTCTAACTCCCGCAGCTGTTCAGCCGTGCACCGGACCCTCAAGTCACTTTCCTCCACTACTTGCCTGAAATCATAACTGTTAGAGTCGGCCGAAGGGTAAACTATCTCTAAATCTTGCATCGCGTCTAGGTCGTGAAATTCATGGGTCAAAATGTTGATTTTCTCCACGCGTTTCACATAAGGTTTTAATAAATTCACGTGGTAAATTTGGGATTTTTCGCGTCTACCTGGAACATTCACAATATAATTCGTAGCAGAAATTTTAGATTCGATTACGCCTGGCCCAATCCATTTTACCGACATTTTATTTGGTTTACTAGTGGCCAAAACCAGTACCTCATCTCCTGGCTCGAAACTCCTTTCGGTCGCGTTTCTATCGTACCAGAGTTTTCTCTTATCTCTGCTAGTAGTCATGTTTTTGACGGCCAGCTCTTGGCAACGTTTTAACCGATTCATCAGTTTGAAAACGTATTCAGTGACTAATTCATGTTCTTGACTCTCTCCTGTCCATTGTTCAAACAACAATGTTTCCAGCGTTCTCAAATTTCTCCCGAAAACTAGCTCCGCGGGACTGAATCCCGTCGATTCGTGGGTCACTGTTCTTAAAGCTAACAGTGCATGGGGTAAGTTTGCCTCCCAATCACTCCCATTTTCGACACACATCGCCTTCAATAATCTCTTAAATTCGAGGAAGGGTGACACACGCTCGAATGTCTTAGCCTTACACCGAATTTCTTCAGAAAAGCAGTAGTTAAATTAGAAGTAAAGCTACGCCCCAAATCTGTCTGGATTTCCGACGCGTAACCTACACGGCTGAAAATAGTTGTCAAAGCTTCAATTACCGTTTCCGAAAGCATATCTGCAATTGGAATCGCTTCTGGGTATCGGCTATACACACATATGGCGGTCAACATGTATTTATTTCCCTTTTTGGATTCTGGCAAGGGGCCAACTAAATCAATTGATAGTTTTGAAAATACCTCTGAAATAATCGGTACAAGTGTCAAAGGGGCCTTTTTCTGCTCCCCCGATCACCCTACGCGCTGACACGCGTCGCATGATTTTACAAAATTTTCAGACTCCCTTATTACATTGGGCCAAAAAAAGTATCTCAACAATTTGTCTTTCGTTTTCTTCTCTCCCAGATGAGCCGAAATGCCCTCATGGCACGCGATTAAAAGACACTGTCTAAACTTCAGGGGTACGACTAATTGTATCCTTTCATTTCCCCGGTGGTCGTATGTTTTCCGTACTATTAACGAGTCCTTATACTCGTAATGCGACTTCTTTAACTCTGCCCTTTTCCTAACTTCGCTTAAAGTATCATCCGTTTCTTGTTCTCTTTTAAATTCCTTCTTCCCAACCTGGCTTAATCCTATGCTCAAGTCCTCCACTAGATCGGGTAACAATAAATCCTCTTCGTCTTCCCCCAAATCCCCATTCATTTCCCTTGAACTGGTTTCGTCGTCTATAGGTTTTTCCCGTGTATCCGCGCCTGTCTCTTTCGACTCGGGACTTCTCTTTTTCGCGTCCTTCCCCTTCGTCGGGTCGGACTTCAATCCTTCTGGTTTCGGTTTCGCCTGACTCCGTGTTATCACGGCGTTTAAATTCTGGGCATTATCGCTCTTAATTTTATCGATCATTTTTTGAGTTTCGTTCCCCAGTATGTAATAAGACATGTCTGATTCTGCGTCTGCTACTATGGCCTTTGTTTTTATGCTCCCCAATCCGTCCAATTCTAACGTTACATCAGCCGTCGGCAAACAACGTAAATCGTTCATTAGCGGTTGTCTCACCCACACAACCATACCATCTAATTGCTCCGGCTTAATGAATCTGCTTGAGACCACATCGGAACAACTCCCACTGTCCCTTAATACAGTGATTTTCTCTCCATTAATTAAGGCATGGCTTAAGTAGGGTTTGAAACCTTCCTCGAGATCAATTTTTCCGCTAACGTGATGAACTTTAGCAACGGTTTTTTCGGCCCTTTTGTTTTCAGGACAATTGGCCCTCAAGTGCCCAGTTTTGGAACAAATAAAGCACTTACTTCAATTTTTACGTTCGAAGACTTTTTCCCTTTCTTTATTTGTTTCCCGCTCACGCCAGTTGAGTTTACTTTCGGAACTCCTATCGCGCGATTTATCTTCACACTTAGGCCTTTCAGGTTTCCTATCAAGCGTGGGTCTCGTGTTCCACGTTTTTTTGGACACTCCTTTTATCGCCTCGTATTCGTCTAGTGCCGTAGCGAGCACCAAGGGATCTTTATAATTCGCCCACGAATCAATAAAATGCTCTTTCAAATCGACCGACGCGCGTCGTTTGATCTGATCAGTGATCAACAAGTCTTTTAATTCAGAAAATTGCGTAATCCCCAAACCGTTAATCCATCCTTCAAGAAAACTATTCAATTCGAATATGAGATCTCTCCACGGGTTTCCTGGATTACGCGTATGTTTATTCAATTTTTGACGGTACGCTTCCGCACTCAGCCTGTACCGGGCTAATAAAAGCGATTTAACATGTTCGAAATTGTCAATTTTTTGAGCTGGTTCGCGTAAGATTAATTCTGCAATTTTCACCGGCAATAATGCTAACAAGTGCGTGACGTATTCATCTTGCTCTATTCCGGACCTATTCGCCTGTCGCTCGAACAAATTCAGGAATAATGTTATGTCGGATCGTTCAGGATCGAAACGATGCATAATAGTTTTAAGAGGTAATCTAACGGATCTTTCGGAACCGCTGCTTACCGTAGAATTTCGCCTTTCTGAACTCTGCGTTAATTTTAGCTGTTCTAAAGTAAACGCCCTTTCCTTATCTTTCTCTCTCTCTTCCCTAACTCTCTCTTCTCTCTCTCTTTCCTCTCTCTCTCTCTCTCTTTTTCCCTCTCTTTCTCTTTTTCTGCCGTGATGCGTTCTTCCCTATCCTTTACGACGTACCCTGCCTGTACTAACGTCAGTTCCTCGTCGTATTTTTCTGCTGCTTCAATTTTTTCGATTATCATTGCCATATTGTCTTGTTCATCTATTTCCACCCCTAAAACTTCCGCGAGATTCTGTAAATCCGCTTTCCTGCAGTACTTCAGTGAATTTAACTTCGACATGACTACGGTGTGTTGAAATAATACAAACGGAAACTATTCGTTTTGTTTATCAATTTAGAAGTATATGAACCTTACACCTCACAATAAATAGTTTACCCCTAATCACACAATATAAATAAACATTTCAAATGCATAACCAATACGTAAAAATTATTTTATGATTTTTCAAAGGATTTTCAGAATTTCTATATTCTCGTGCCAAACGTAAAGCAAAAACTAAAATTCAAAATTTTAAAGCTTTAGAGTCCCTATACACACAATATGAAAACAATAAGTAATTTTTCAAATACTATAGGCAAACTACATTCCCAGTATTTCTCAAGAACTGAACACTCTCTGCAACCTTTATCAAAATGCATCTATACTATTTAGGGTAAAAGTTTAATTTACTCTGTTTGTCATTTAGCAATCCAGCATGCATCAAAAATTCTCTTTATACAATCACTCATCAAAATATATTTCTTACACATTACTCTTACATTATATATTCGTCATATAAGAAAAAAAAATTTACTGGGAATTTTTTTTTTTTTTTGAGTAGTTATGAATTTAGCCTATCTAATCCTTTCTGCATTCCAAATATTACAAATACTGATAAAGATAACATAACATATAAATTTGCATTAAACGTTAGTTTTCAATTAACTACACATTATTGATTTATCATAATCTTAGTATTTTCATTTACCTCAAAATAAAAAAGTTTCTCATATTTTTATTTAAACAACATTTTAACATCCTATCAGTATGATAAATAATAGTTTAAGAGCCACTCAAAATGAAATGAGCTTACCTGTTGCAGTTGTTGCTTGAAGTATCTTGTCTGGGGAACGGTCCGTTATGGCACTCCGCGGGTGTCGTCCACTGTAGCTCAAGGGCTCGTATCGGGCGTGTTGCGTCCCACTGTTTGTCGTCCAAGGTCCACCTTGCACTGTCTCGAAGCACTGTCTAGTTGATCTAGATGAACTGTCTCATTGCCGTTGTTCTGGATGAACTGTCTTTCGTTCTGGACGAACTGTCTTTTGTTCTGGGTGAACTGTCTTTTGCTCCCGAAGGGCTGTCCTTCTGTCTTCCTCGGAACTGTAGTTTCGATTCTTTCGGCTGCCTCTCGGGTTGTCGTCAGAAACTCCGGGTGTTCGCCGTCTGTTTCCTCCTGGGCTTTCCTCTAATAACAATTATTCTTGCTGAAAATCTTCTAGCTGCCACCAAGTTGTAACGGAGCCGATGTCGTAAGGTGGTGTGGTAGCGGGCAACTTCAACGGCCTAGTCTTATCAATATCGAAAAAATATTTTATTGTTTCACAAACAATTAAATAAGAATTTCTTGATTAAATAATTCATAATTACAACATTTTTCTTATAAGGGTTCGAGTTCAGCTGACAATAATATATTTATAGAATCAAGTCCAGTCCTCGAATAATAGATCGCTTTCAGTGTAGTCAGTCTCTTACTTATCCAATGTTCACTATTTTCGAAGATAGAGCTCGCGATGCTCGACAGGAATGTCGCACTTTTGTAGGTGTTTAACCGAGGTTTAGGAACCTCCGATCTTCAACTCCGTGATGGAGATATCTTAACAGCCACACCTGGCTTTCGCTTTTCTGTGCTTCGGAGTATGCCCCGATGCCGTCGACCCGTGAGAGATTTTCACTCTGCACGACCAGAAACACCTTGAAGTCTCAACTTCAACAGAAGGGAAAATTAAGCTCCCGAGAATGCTCTCGCATCCTCTTTTATCAGTTTCGTTTTTCCGTCTAGGACCAAAGCCACTCCCATTAGCCACTCACCATCCGTGGGCCATGATCTCATAGGCCAGCCCTTTCTCTATAGGCTGCCGTCAGGAACTTTCGCGTCCGGTTTCATCTCTGGTTTCACTTTCTACTTTCCTACGGGAACGAGGCCCTCGTGAACATCAAAAGAATATTTCTCTCGCTAGATAAAAGAGTTCCTTTCACCCTAGTGTCATCTGCGAAGATTGATAGAAATTGAGGTATTTGTTTCATCTCTAGCGACATTTTCTAGGACTCTGAAGAAATTTGGAGGCTAGGTGAAAATACATTAGCTTCCCTATGCTGGCTTTTGCCTTGTAAATTGAGAGTTTCAATGAACTATTATAGTTCATCTACGTATCCATCGTTTCTATGGAGGTCCTTTACCTGCGGTTTATTCTGTTGAGCTGTCTAAATGACAGACCAGATGTTTCAACCAATAAGGTTATCTGAGCGAAATATGCTTTTTTAAATGAGTTTAAAAAATGAAAATTAAAAACTATTAGTACTATCATAAGTTAGTATTAGTACAAAATATGTAAATTACCAAAATAAGAGTTAACAAAAATTTAGATCATTTTTCCTTTTAAAATATTGACTTATGAATTAAAAATTAAAAATTAGGGAAATTCTCAAAACAGGGAAACAGACAAGCATTATACGAATTACCTGATATTTATGGAACTAATATGATAATGCAAATCATTCGAAAATAATGAGAACATAATATCAGTGGCACATTATAAGTGTCAAAACTTTAATATATGTGAAAAAATATTGTAAATAAAATAAATAATTACTGTCATTATTATCATGTTTCTTGAATTATAATTCTATTTTCTTTATCGCTCTCATGTTGAAAATTAGATTAAATGTTAAAATTTGGAACCTTTTTTTTTTTTTTTTTGAAAAAGACATATTTATCTTTATGGTGAAATTGGAAAAGCTGTTTGATTTCTTAGTACATAAATAAAAATACCAGCTATTTTCCTACATTTACTAATGAAAATGATTTTAGGAACAGGTCAGGAATTAGTGATTATGGAATAGATTCAATAAATAATGACCTTTTCTGTAAACATTTTCGTAAGGGAGGGGGGGGGGCATATAATTTATTTTTTCTTTTCTCCATTTTTATTTTAACTATTTATTTATTTGTATATGTATATTATCTAATGTTTTCAATTTATCGAACTAGCTGTATATTTTGAAATTAAAGAAAGCTGTAAAATAAATTTTCATCATAACACTTGTATGCAGGATCCAACTAAAGAATAGGATATGCATGAAAAGCAGTTCCCCAAAAAACATTATTAATAATAATTAACATAAATGTTTGATAATCACATATCTGTGATGGTATTATGAAATATTGCAAACTCAATTTCGATGCATTGTGAAAGTTCTTATTTATCTACAACAATTTATTGGAATTTAATGAAATTTCCTTCACATAAAACTTAATTAGATTGAATAAAGTTAAGGTACTGCAGATCTGAATAAAAATATTTTTCTTCACATAAAACTTAATTAGATTGAATAAAGTTAAGGTACTGCAGATCTGAATAAAAATATTTCGTACAATTTATAATAAATGATAAGCTATTATACGTGTAAATATAAGAATAAAAAATAATACACTTACATAGTGAATGAATTTAATTTTTATTAAAGTAGCCAATGAATGCAATAAAAAAAGTTGAAGTCAGCCTATTGTGATAGCAGAGGCTCATTTCAATGTACCCTTCCCCCCACCCGCATTGTGTCCTTGTACAACTTAAAACAGCCTGATGGAATAAATACAGATTACTTTTAAATGTTGGAGTCTCAAATATTTGAAAATTGAAAAGGCTGCTCCTATTACCATATGATAAAGTAGGGCGGGTGGAGCAGTACTACATCACGTTAAGAATGCAAATGAGTATTGTACCAAAATAAGGCGATTTTAGTATCACATTGGTTATGGAAAACTCTTGAATAGAATTACCGAAACAGCTTTTCCACATGCTCTTAAAATAAATTCACATTATCTATTAAATTGTTATGAATAAGCACATAATTTCATCATATTCATCACATAACTTTCTTTCACTTATCGACAATTAAAAGAAAATAAATAAAAGAAAAGTATTTCTAAAATTAAAATATTACATCTAAAAGCTTAGTTATTAATTTCCACAAGGTTCTAAAATGACTTAACTTTTACCCTATATTGTAGATAATAAACATAAACAAATCTATCACTTTTCAAAAGAAAAGAAAAATCAATCTTTTAAAGAGAGGGTGGTTTTTTTCAATCATCATTTAAGAAATTTATTCATTGGGATTTTCTTTATTTAACTCATAAACTCATGTTAAGAGAGTGGAAATGCTTCATGCTCGAAACACAAGCCTGCCGGCAGTTTTCGAAACTTTCATAACATAAAAATTAAAGCTTCACAATATGAACACAAGATTTCTCAACACATTAATACTTGAGTGACGAAAACATTAACATTACATATGCGAGAGAAAGTATGCATTTAAAATATTTGTGTGAAATACGCGCAGTAACGAAACGACAAAGTCCAAAAGCATGCGCAATAAAAAGCCAATGGTCGAAAAACGGAGGAAACCGGTCGGAGGAGCAATAGAAACAGAAACTTGTGCTGTGTGCGTTTTGTGAGGGTGCTGTCCCTAGACGTTAGTCCAGTTTACGGGAGAAATGAGTCTCTGACAAGTCTGTCAGAAAATGGAGTGCCCATTTTCGTGCAGGTCGTGACAGTCTGGGTGATGACCCGAGACCAGTTCAAGTGGGAGACGTTGGACCATCCGCCCTACAGTACGGACATGTCGCCTGTGATTTCCATGTGTTTGGTACACTGAAGAAACACCTGAAAGTAAAGCCCTTCAACTTGGACGACGTACTCAAGGACGCTGTGAAGGACTGGGTCTCGTCACGGCCACAGGAATTCTGGGAACAAGAAATCCTGCGGCTTGTTCATCAGTGGGATCGTTGTGCTCAGGCCTATGGTGAATATTTTGAATAAAGTCTACATTTGTACCCACCGTGTCGTTTCGTACCTTTTCATTTGATCACCCCTTGTATATTAATCGAATTTAGTGCTTTTACTTTTCAACAATTGTTTATTTCCATTAACAAATAACACTGGTATTTCATAAACGCATTTCAGGCTTTCAGTATCAAAGTAGAACAAATCCTTTTGAGATGAATGCCTACTATACAGACAATAATTTCTTCGTTTCCATAACAAAGTCCTCGGTTGAAAATGTGAACAACAATTCACTGTAATCTGGGGGGATTCTGAATGAAATGCAGTAAACCCACGAACTTAGCACCAAATATCTCTGACTTATGCTTTACGGACTTTTGATTTTTTTTTTTTTTTTTTTTTTTTTTTTTTTAACGCTCCATTTATAGATTCATGCGCACATATAATTTTGATAATAAATTTTATTCGTAGTTTAAAATTCATAATTAAATTCCGCAGTTTTATGAATAATGTGAAGTAATTCATAACATGAAATGTAATGCATTAACTTTATTTACTTTCTTTTTAAATATATTAGTAAATCTATTTTATTTGTGCATTCGTAAGTATCTTTGGCTTTTTTTTCCCTTTTACTTTCCTTTTTTTCTGTAAAGAGTAATACATACATGCAATTTTCCAAGTGGGATTATTTTTTCCTGACTAAAGTATGTTTAATAGAATGAAAACACTGTATTAAGGGGTTTCAGGACTCTTAAAGCTTTAAAATTTTCGAAATTTAAATTTTTTTAGATGTTAAACTCCTACTTTTTCTGACCATTTTGATACAATTGTTTCCTTGAAATTCCCATTAGAACAGAAGTTATGGCTTTTAGAATTATACCCGCTCCACAGCTGACGCGGCGTTTCTGAAACTTTAAGTCATTTTTCTCCAAATGACATTTTTGGGTATAACGCGCAAGATATCTCAAAAACTTCCGAATATTTTTTCATGAAATTTGCAGAGCCTTTGCTCTCTACTGTGCATGCGGGCGCCCGCGCTTGCTCCGATCCCAGTCAGAGGCTCCAATCACACCCGAGATGTCTCGCTACGTTCTCCCATGGCGGAATATGCAAATATTTAACTGTTACGTTTTTACGTCGTTTCGTACCTTTTCATTTGATCACCCCTTGTATTCGAGTCCAAAAATTCGCTACTCTGAAATCGGTAAACGCCTAAAATCCACACATCATTTGCAATATGTTCAGGTAAGATTTAGTAAAAAAAAACAAGATGATGATGTTTTGATTGGGGAAATTCTAAGCTGGTAATTTGTGCTGATGAAGCAGTAGTCAATGAGCATATCGTAAATGAAAAAATTGTAAGTGTTATAAGGCAGTCTTCAGGGCACTCACGAAACTAGATCAGGTGGAACTTTTGATGGGCAATATTGCCTATGAAGATAAATATTTCAATTTTTTAACGATACATTTTTGTGATAGCAAAAGAACTGTTGGTTGTTTGCAGATTGCAAGGAAATATTTTGAAATGTAAAACTAATGCTATTATTGATAAAATGTTTAACAAATTTAAGTTATACTTTGAAATAATGATTATGATTTTAATTTACCAAAAATATTCACTAAATAAATAGTTTTTTAATAAATTAATTACATTTTCATTAGATATATAGATTGTTATTAACATTTGTTATATCTAACCTTGTTAAATCATAACGATATGACTACTCTTATGAGGTTTTAAAATGGAAACAAAACAATGATTTAAAATCCGCAAAATTCCGAAAATCGCAAAGTCCTAGGTCTCAAGCTGTGTGGATTTTTGAGAATCTTCTTTAATTTATTTTTATGATCAGAGCCAGTTTCGATTAAAGCATGGTCCAACTGGACTTTGGTGTTTGGAGACCCCTGATTTTGGTGCCTCCGAAACATAGTAAACAATTTTTATAAGGCTGCAATTTAAAGTTTATTTTGACCTTGTACTGTTTATAATCAATATTTTGTACTTTTAGAGTAAAATAAGATTAAAAACAAAAAATACATTTATCTAAATATGTATGTAAATATAGATATTTATTTATTTAAGGCAATTGAAAGTGTTTAATTTTTGTGAAAGTATATATAAAGGGATCCCGGACCAGGAAATTGGGCTTCTTCTGGCTTGATTGGGTTCTGGAAATGATGTTTTAATATAATCTTCATTAAAAATAAAATTTGTGACCGGATAATACTTTAAAAATATTTTTTTATGAGCAATGCTGCAATAATTCAATTTCAATGAATGGTAAATACGATGTTGAAATGGACGTTAAAATCTTGTCTGTTCACTTCTAATAATGTCAAAGGGATCAAAGTAATCGTCGTCATTAAGTCATCGAGAATGAGGCCGTGAAATCAGAATAAATTTCGAAATTCCTGTCAGAATTAGATACCTTAAGTACTGTTTTACACTAAAATGTTTTTAAATTGCTGCCGGGTTTTTTTTTTTTCTCTGAAAAGTAAAATAACAGTAAAATATTTTTTACTACATCTATTTTAAGAATATTCCAAACTGCAATTTAACGTTCTTTACGGAAGTTACGATGTCTTAGCTTGTAATTATTCGGAATAATTATTATGAATAATGTAAAATCCCAACGGCAGTGACATTTCTCTCTATTGTTTCGAAAACGGCATTGTTAATAAAAAAGAAATGTTGTTATAAAATGTAGAATGTATACAGGGGTTCAGACCACAAAATCATGATTAAGTTTTCTAGTTTTCTAGTTTTTAATCTAGGATTCGTAGAGATATCAGGTTGGATTCATCAGAAAGACCTTTATCTATATTTTTTTCTGTTTTTTAAATGTTCAGTATTTGCGTGTCAAAGTTTTTCCCTTTTTTCTGTTGGTGGGAAGGAAGTTGACTTTTGTCTAACTTCAGTGATTTAATAGCATTAAGGCTCACGTTTCAGTTTCTTGAAATTGCGTGTTCTGATTTTATTTTCGGCAGATTTAGTATCGATCTATTTGACACTGTTAAGTGTATGTAAAAGTCGCCAGAGAAATAATCATGTATATTAAAGCACTTTTAACAAATTTCTGCTTTATATGTCTTATCGGTTCTACTTTTATTTTTCTTTGTCCTAAAGTGTCCTCAATAACAATGTTGAAATATTCCTTTATTACGTCGGATTTTCAGTTGCACGCATCTGTAAAAATGTCTGGTGTGTACAAGAAACGACATTGCTTGTTTGATTACCCAAAATTATGGCATTACTTTTTTTTAAAAGCAAACATCGGTTCATTTAGAAATCATAAAACCTTATATTTTGCCGTTAGTGTTCCTTTTTAGGTGCGTTCGTAATTATATAAATACGTAGCACCCATAATTGTCGTTCATTCCGTCTGTCCTCATATAAGACCGCAAAAACTACCCAACGGAATGGTCTGAAATTTTAAATATATAATTGTTGCAAAATTTTGTTGAGTCATTTCAAATTTTATGAAAATCGGATGTATAGTTTAATTACAGGGACAGTCAAAAGTTTTCCGTTACATGACGGCCAATGAGAAAAAGTGCATTTTAATGATGTTACGGCCTTTCGAGCAGAATGAAATTGATATGCACTTATGAAATGCACTAAAATGTGCATTCAGTACAATATGAGGTGCAAAAAATATTTATAAAACTAGTTATAGTACGAACGCGCCTCATTTTCCACGTTTGACGAGCAATTTCCAGCTTGTTTATTTTAAACAGATTCTCTGACCAACAAAAATGGAGATGTTTGTTATTATTGAAAGATTTGCTTGAAAAGTTTTTTGGTTCGGAATTTGAGGATTCTATCAGATCATTGTTTTTTGTTTACTTACGGTTCGGCCTATTATCTTTCATCACATGAGCGGATTGGTTTTAGGTAGTGATTGCATTACTGGCGCATCGATCGTATGTCATGCACTCTCTTCATACGGTGGGCGTGGTTTCGATTGTGTAATGACTAACGTGTCATACTCGGCATAGGGGCTATGCATACATAACGTTAACATTTTAGGGGGGAGGGGGGTTTGTCTTTGGATATTGTTATCATTTTTCATCCAACCAAAATTTTCGGTTTTTATTTGTAACTTGGTCTTTACATCAAAATAGTATGTTACCTTTTTTATGAAAGTAGAATGTTATTAAAATCACTAAATGATTGTAAAATTATTTAATTCCAAAATATGGACGTTTGGCATTCCTATTCTTCTGTCACAAGTGTATGCATGTATAATCCGCTGCTCGACAAACCATATGCGAAGTATGTTTGAATTGATATTTGTGTTTACTAGTAAATTAAAGGAAAAGAATGTTGTCCATCTGTCTTTTTGATAAGAAGTTCTGTCTGTCCCCACCCTGTGCGGAAACAAGTGCAAGAAGACATTATTAGTGTCGAATGCATTATGTAACAAAAAGCTATTATTAAATACTTTTAAACAATAACTATTTCCTTTAAGTGTTATTTGATGTAAAATTATTTCATATATAAACTGTTATTTTATTGACTTCTTTTCATCTGAATTAATAAAGTTTGCGAAAAATAAATGTAATCATATTTGTATATCACTTCAAACAAAAGAAAAAAATTCCAAAAATCTAAAGAATTTTTATACATTCATAACGATATCATTACGGGGGGGGGGGGGGGTAGGGGATTATGATAACGTAAGATATCGTAAGGGGGGGAGGGGGTCTAAAATTACCAAAAAGTTGATAATGTTATATATGTACAGTCCCATACTATATTTTCTCTTGCCGGCTGTTAGATTTGGTTTTCGGAGTACACTGTACTCGATCACAGTGAATGTGATGTATCTTTCTTTGGTTTCCTGACTATATTAACATGGAAAATACAGTAGTCGCGTAAAATTAACAGCACAATGTGTTGTTAATACACTATAATTATAATTAGTCACTATATTATAATTAGTCACTATATTATAATTAGTCACTATAATTATAGTATAGTCAATATATTTAACAGCACAATGTGCTGTTAATTTTACGCAACTACTGTATTTTCCATGTTAATATTGCCAGGAAACCAAAGAAAGATACAGCACATTCACTGTGAACGAGTTTGTGCGCGAGATGAATAGTACTTTGTAGTGTAAAAATGTCGTGTTTTTTTTTTTTTTTTTTTTTTTTATTTTTTTACAGTGTATAATTTTAAAATTTACCTGCCTTTATTTTTGATTACCCCTTTTTGTAAAATCTGAGGTTTGATCGTAGTCGTGAGCTTCCGTTAAGCTTGATATTTTGACTGGGGAACATTCTGCGATGTAGCGAGCTTCCGTGAAAGAATCTACCTTTCTTTTTAAACGGTGATGGTCGCTCACAAACCTTTTATAGTTATGTTGCCAAGAATACTTAAGTAATTCTTCTAATTACTTTTGAAAAAGAAAACCACTTTTACCAATATATGGATTTAATAAAGAAATAATTTAATATACAAAAGGATATTTTCATTGAATATTCCATCTGTACTACTTCGAGCTTTTGGTAAGAAAGAAATTTCCTACGTATTTCAAATTTATGATCTAAAATAATTTTAGGTAAGGGTTATTGTAATTTTTTAATTTTCAACTGCTAAATATATGTATGCGATCAATAAATTTCATCACAAGGAATATCAAAATAGTCATGCAAACTTATCTATAACAAATGTTCCTTTATCTAAGAATTAATTGTGTCTAGAGAAGTAGATAATGGAAATTGCATCAAAGACAAACACTTAAAAATTTGTCTTACTTCCTCATTTCAACGAAACTTACTAAACGCACGGACGCTCTGCAAAGCAATTTTATCCGTGAAAATATGAAGTAAAAAATATTTCCGCATCACCCGATATTTTTAGCCCCCGGTACGGTATGCTATTTCTTTCTCCCAGCTTATTTTGTCTCGCAAAAATAACGTTAGCTTACAGAAGGCAGCCATAAACAAAGCAGATGTATTATTGTGCGATTAAATGCTCTATAGCAATTTTTTTAATTCCTAAGCATCGCACATTTTAAATTTTTATACAGTCGTATTGGAAAAAAAAGTACTTTTAAATGCAATTTGTTTGAAAACTGTATCTCCATTTATTTTTGAAATATTAATTTTTTTGTAGTTTTTAGCACCATTTGTTTAATTTTGGCAACTCAAGTACTCCATTTATATAGAAAGTAAAGGAAAAATAGTTTATAAATAGCAGTTATATCTTTTTGTTGCCATTTCTCATAACAACCGAAAGAAAATGTAATTTAAATACGTGCTATTTTGAAAAAATATAAACGAATAATTTCGGTTAAAACCTGGAGCTGCTATAAACTATATTTAATTTTAAGTATCAGTAGACGTTTTCAGTGTGACGTCAGTCATGACGTTTTGGTTGGAAACTGACTCCAAACAAACGGTTTCTATGCGTCATTTCTTTTTAAATATAAATTGTGGAAAATGTTACCAGCACGTATAAAGTATTAAAACACTTAGATGTGAGATATAGATATAAGATATAGCTGCAACGTACAAACAAAATAGAAAATACAACATAGCAACCGTTTGTTTGAAGTCAGTTTCCAAACAAAACGTTATGACTGACGTCACGACTGAAATCGTCTATATTAATGTTACAAACAAATGAATGTCTATGACTCATTAGATAGCCGTTTTTTTGTCGAGTTTCTTTAATGACGGCATCTTTTTGCTGCATTTGTGTATTATTTTGCGATAGTGACATCCTTATGCATACTTTACTGTAGATGTTTAAGAGTGGATCGTAAATGTGGAATTCTTAAGCGGATGCGAATGACGTCATTTTACATGAAATAAAAGTCTGTGCTTCAAGTCTTAAAATTGAAATAGGTTTTGTACTATCCATATATATATATATATATATATATATATATATTTTTTCATCGGGGGCGACACTAAATTCTGAAAAAGCAGAATTCCTGTTTTCTAGTTACTCTTTTTTTTTTTTCTCTCGGAAAGCATAGTTAAATATATATTCCTTTTCAAATGTAAAATTATTTTTTTAAATTAATTTCTTTTATACGTCGTTTTATAGTACGTTATTTTTTTTATCCCCTTCGGTGGCGTATGAAAGATCCTTTGCTGTGTTTCGCATCAAGTTCCTTGTTTGTGAAGATTTTGTGAAGATTTCATAAAATTTTTTGGCAATGAATTATTGGGAATAAGGATTTGGGTTACCAGAGATCGAACCACAGGTCTACTAGCGACAATGTCTTGGATTTTAAATTTTAAAGCACGTGATAGATACTTCTTTGTTATCCATTTATGTTGAAAAGGCAGCAACAAGTAATAGAGTCGTATAAGTGATATTAGTAATTTTATTCTGAGCGAGTCATACCAGTGATACGGATCTTAAAATCGGCGTGCAATCCAATATATTAACAATTTCGGGGAGTGTCTTATTAAACCCCTTGACCATTATTCGCTGATTTTGCAGCCGACGTTATTGGCTCAAAGATCTCTTGGATTGAGATTTGCTTCTCGCCAACACGCCCCTGAAATGAATCTTTCTTCAAGAGTTGAGCTTTCTCGGCAATGACCTTTCCTCTGCTAAAAATATTTCTTTCTTTCCTTTGTTTTACAGTGTCTATTTTCTAGACATATTGGCTCTGTTGAAAAAGTAGGGAAATAAAAGATTTGGCTTTAACACTGCATAAAGAAAACATAAATCATGTACAGATAATTTATAGAATAACATAAATTTCCTATATTATAGAGTATTCCATTAGATCTTAGCTGAGATGCAACTTTGGCCCATGAAACAGCATAAAATATCAAATCTTCCTGGAGAGAATGTCCCCCCAAGCCACCCCCTGAATTCAACCCTGACCTCTAATCACTACATGACTTATCTTAAATAAAAGTAATGAAGTGCAATATTTATATACTTAAACTCACAATTTAAATAAAGAACAAATGAAGCAGCATAGTAAGCAATGACATTCACAGAACACATCGCACCAATGACGTCAGCCCCCCACGCCCCACCCCACCCCTCTCTCTCTCAGATAGAATATCCATCTCGGACGGACCTACCTTCTCTTCTAGCTGCTATCTTTGGAAGGAAAAAGTTTCTGAAGTTAACAGAAATAACTTTTACGAAATTTATGAACAGCAATGAAGCTCTTTTATTTCAGATACATTTCAGTAAGACTGAAAAGTATTGTTTTCTGAGGTTTCTCGGTGGTCCTTTTCTAATTCATATCTAATGATTGGGATAATGTTTCGGAAATCGTAACTGACCACAACATTACATTGGATTTTTATAATTTTTTTTGCTATATCTGGAAAATTTTCAGCTTTTTTTCTTCTTTTTCAGAGTGTACATAAGAATGAACAAACTTCTGTACTAGTACATGTATGAACTACTCGCATGAAAGGAAACTCCCAAGAAAATGGGTTCGAGTTCGTTGTGCGTTCCTTCATCTCCCCCCCCCCCCCCAAATCCATAAACACTTCCATAACCACAAACCATAATCCACTTCGAAACTAACATCAAATTTATAATTTTATGCTAGTCAAAGTAAAAAACAACAAAACAATCCCATATCATCTTTGATTTCAAATGAATTTTAATAATCAGTCTAAATGACGATTTAAATGAAAAAAAAATCGCTATAATAGAAATAACAAGGCGATTCACAATTTTATCATTCAATGTGAATGCTCTTTCTTGTTTTTTCGTTGAATACAGTAGAAACTCAATTATCCGAGTTTAGATCAAATTCACCTCGAATAAGCAAAAAACTCTGACAAACCGGTTTTTAATAGATCGTTACTAACTAAGGCTTACTAACTAACTCGTCACTAACTAACTATAAATTTACACACATTTTATTAATTTTTATGGTACTACTCATAAAAATTAGAATAAATACTTATAAAAATGAGAAATGAAATCGTTCATTTGACGAAGTAATTGATAGTTTTTGGTTCGTCGGGTGATAAACATTTTTCTGCTGCAATTGTATTGGTTCCATCAGAATTGAGGATGTAGCCTCTTCCAGCTGCTCATAATGCATTCAATAGTTTCTGAATCGAAGTCAGGCCTTCGGAATGAGGCATTTTCTTCTAATGAACAACGTTTTTATCATCACTGCCCTCTTGCTCGTGGTTTTCAATCATATCTGCAATCATTTCATCTGCAATTTCTTGTTGCTCATCTGCTTTCATCCACTCAGCAATATTTTTTTCAGAAAAACGTTCAGAAACCGGAAGTCTCTTTGTCAGGCCTAACAAAGATTCATTATCAGCTTCATTTTCATCATGAAATTTCCAATTTTCCTCCGCCTTACCCCGTCCATCGACCCCCTAGCATAAATTAGCCATAATTAGGGTTCCGTACTTAAAAAGTAAAAACGGAACCATTATAAGATCACTCCTGTGTCTGTGTGTCCGTCTGTCACAGCCATTTTACTCGTAAACGACATGCGAATTCGAACGTCGTAATTTGAACGTAGAAAGTTCAAATTGGCTGAAGTAATAAAGGCTATTGACTCACATATTTATAGATTATTAACCATTCTCAAATATATTTAGGAAAAATGTAAAGGGGCTAATTAAGTTACTTGAAAAAAAAAAACTTTACATTGTAATGTGGTGTATCGTGTGAAAGCTTTCGTAAGCGCGGAACTCAGATACTTCTTTTAATTTTCGGTATTATATTTTCAGAAATATCGTCCAAAATCTAATGCAAAAATATGTTCCCCCTCCTCTATTTCCGAATCTACTGAAACTAAAATTATTAAAAAATTAGTGGTAGCAGAAGTTTATTTAACCCTTGCAGGAAAACTATAGCGATTATCCTAGGTCACGTAGTTTTTGAGAAAATTGCATTTTTCCGTTGCACGCAAAGCGATTTGCGGGCATTCAGCAAAGGACTTGAGGAGTGCTGGAGGTAACTAACTACCTACGCAGAATTATAAAATGATTGCTGATAATAATTTTTGAAAAAAATTGTCGGTACTTAGCCGAGATATTAACTCTTAAAGACACGGGCGGCGTACTCTATGACTCTACGCGCAGTCGACTTTTGAAGCCTAGATAACAACTTTTAATGATATATTTTGGTAATGCAATGCCCAATTACTAATTAATATATTTACTGTACGAAACCCTCTATACGCGATTAGTACTCGCACTTGACCGTGTTTTTTTTTCGGTAACTCGGTTAAGCGAGGTACTTTCCAGTAACTCGGTTAAAGAAGAAGCTCTGTTAGGGGCACTTGGAATATCGGGGATCTACTGAACATTAATTTCATTAGAATGTTGTAATAAGCGTTTGCTTATATATCCTACCTACAATTTATATTCCTTTATTTAAAAATTTAACGCTTTAAGGTGTGAGTTAAAAAAGCAAAAAATTCTCATGGTTCACTGAATTTTTAATGCATAGATATAGGAAATATTTAATGAAATAAAATAGTGCATACAAAGCACAAATTATCAGAAAATTCCGTGTTTTTTAAGGCTTCATGACAGTTGGCTTCTGCAGCAAGCACGTATCGACGTATGTTGTAGAAATTCTTTCTGGCTTTACAGTCTATATTTTTTATTTAATAATGAGCTTTATATTTTTAAACAAAAATTCACTTAGATTTTATGATTATTTATGTTTTTTCTTCATTTATTTTGGTACAAGAAGTATTCGCTGTAGTTTATATGGTTTTATATGCATCTGAATTTAATAGTACTCCTAATAAATTGCTCCTGCCAGACTAGTCTAAAAAATTAAAAGCTATCTCAAAATACTTTCAATAAATAAACATTTGTTACAGAATAAATACCGTCAACCATACTTTGATCCTTGCGGGGTTACTATGGTCCATCCCATAAAAAACGTTTTTATTCTTTGTATTGAACAAACAATACAAGATAATTTGGAGTTTTTGCCCATGAAATATATTTTATACCCTATTATAGGGTATTTGAATAGTTTGAGGGCAATTTAAATTTTTTTAGTGGCAACACTGGATGTGTTTGTAAATGTCGTTCCATGTGGTTTAGTCGGTAGAACGTCAGTGCGCTATACTGATGTCCCGGGTTCGAGTATCGGCATGGAATCTTTTTCACTATGTTGGCCTTTGCGCCTCTTAAGCAGTTACTTTGAAATTTGATTTTCATTTGAAATATTGTATGCAAGGCGAATGTTTCTCTCTGGAATAATTTCCATGTGTATATACTTACATTGTTTTTGTTCCAGTTGCTGTGGATAACATGACGAAAACTGTTTCTCGTTTCCTTAATATTAAGAATTGTTTTATTGTGCTTAAATGGTAAAAAAAAAAAAAAAAAAAAAAAAAAAAAAAAAAACATTTGTTTATTGAGTTTGCAGTGTTAATTTATTAGCAAATGCTATTGCAAGGGAGTTTCAATAAAAATGTATTCATTTACATATGAAATGTATTCATTTTATCTAAAACTAAGTGAATGGACCAAAAAAGCCCCCAGCAGGGTCTACTTTGTTCCAAAACTTTAAAAATAGTTAAAAAATAAAAAAATAAAAAAGTTCCTCTTTAAAACGATACAGTTTGCTTCATTGTTTCATGTTAATTGTTTTTCGACGTTGAAAAATCACATATAATATTTTTTAATAATGGAAATGTAAGTGGAGCCAGGAAAAAGTGGCCCGCAGTAGCCCCGGTTGACGGTATGTTATTGCATTACATTCTAAACTTCAAATAAATGTGCAAATGTTAATGCGGTTTTTAAATAAGAAACAAAATCCATTTATTCTTAGAAAAGAAAATTATGCACTCGACGTTTATTTTTATTATTTTTTAAAAAGACGTGTTATGTAATATGAAGTAATCATTTTTATTTTGAACAAACATGTTTCTCAGACAAACATGATAAATCAACAGAATTACCATTAAGTTAAAAATTAGTGTAATTTTGTTACTCTTACAAATATATAATTAGTTATGCAGTTGGAAATGTTTAAAGGAGAATTTAAAACATCCTAAAAAGCAATATTTCGGGTTCAGAAAACTGATTAACACACTATAAAAACCAACTACTCGGAAACGTTTCCGAAAATCAGTGGCAGCAAAAGAAACTTTGTTTTCATAAATACTTCTTTAAATCTCGAAAATAGATTGTTTTCTGGGCTTTCTAAAGGTAAAACACGCTTTGCTTAATCGTGGGTAACTCGGAAGAAGTTATCCTTTAATTTCATTGCAGGTTATATTATATTTTCGTAGATTAAAGGACATTTGTCTTTTTTGCTCACAGGCTATCAAAGCCTGAGAACTAATGTGCCCGCAGGTTCTGTATGTACGTACGTATGTAAGTACGTATATGGGGCATTCTTACAATCTTTTGACTTTTGGGGGAAAAATCTGGCGAAATTAAACTTGCTAAAATAACATTTTAATCTGATAGACGAATGCCTTAATAAATTCAAAATACAGAAAAAATGGTCAGCAGCGAAAATTTTTTTATTTAACTGAGGTTTAAGTTAAACTTGCGAGTTTAATTTTCCTTACCGTTTTACCACTATAACTTTTCATTTTCTTCTAAATTTTTACTTATAATGAATTTGCATAGTACCCACAGGACATTCAAATAAGAAATAATAACAATGTAGTTCTTATAATACAAAATTTTTGTATAATATTGTCTTAAAGGGCTGTTAAAGAAGGGACGGTAAGGTAAAAAAGGGGGATGTATTGGAAAAAAGGGACGGTAAGGATGGAATGGTAAGGAAAATTACCATCTATTTTTAGAAAATCATGTTAAGACTAAGTGATAGCCACAATGTTCATTGATTTTTCGAAACAGTTGTTAACATTGGGTTAAATTATTATTATTTTTTTTAATTCACCTCGAAAAGTGCAGGAATAAACCTTGGAGACGGTGAGACTACCAATAAAGCCACGATGCTTGAAATTGATATTTAAATGCTGATTTAAATTCTACGGTAAATTTCCTGCCAAAAAATTTTAGACATTATTTCTCTAGCATACTTCTGCATGAGAAAAAACTTGAAAAAAAATTCTGTGGCTGCATCTGAAATGATTTTCTGAATAATTTTAGAAGAGGGATGGTAAGGAATCTAAAACCCAGGGACAGAGTTTAAAAAATAATAACAACCCAAAAAATGTGTGCAGGTTATTTTTTAGGTACATATTTATATAAAACAATAGTTCCAGTTTCTGAAAAAAAAAAAAAAAACCATCGAATTATTTTGTTTGAAACAATTTTATACAGACAGCTACAAACTTAAAAATCAGCATCAGGGACACGGGACGGTAGATGAGTTTTCCTGGTATTTGGACCCTCAACATGGTCCAAAACTTACTTATCTCGTTAATATTTTTATGCAATCATGCAATGGGATGTTCCCCAGTAATTGAAATAAAAAAACACAAAAAAGTGTATTAAATAAAAATTTTTTATTCAGGGACATGAAAGTCAAAAGATTGTGAGAATGCCCCATATATGTATGTCTGTATGTATGTACGCAACGCGATAACTCTTGATAGAAATATCCGATTTGCTTCAAATTTTGTAAATAGGTTCATTCTGATAAGGCACTTCCCTGATTAGTTTTGGGGGTTCATTGATTAAGTATAAAGTGGAGAAAAGAGGTCTAATCCTACCTTAATTTAATTAAATGAATTTTTCCTGCAGAATTATCCGAATTGCTTCAAATTTTGTAAATAGGTTCATTCTGATAAGGCGTTTCCCTGATTAAATCTGGAGTTTCATTGGGTAAGTATAAAGGGGGAAAGAGGGGCTAATACCCCCCCCTAATGTAGATGAATGGGTTTTTCATGCAGAAGCAGAATTATCCAATTTGGTATGCTGGTTTATCCTGATAAGGCGCTACCCTGATTATTTACCGTTTTGCTGAAAAAGAGTGAGTTCTATTTTATGAATAATAGATATTAATAAGAGTATAATATACAATTAGTGTGGATAGCCTGTGAGCTCAATACCATCAGTTTAATTGGACACTTTTCTTTTTTTATTTTACAGTGTAGACAGTGTAGGCAATGTAAATGTATTCTGACGCAATACGCCTACGAGAAAGGAACACATGGTTTACACAGTAATCGTGATTCAATCTCCAAATCAGATTTAAGTTTGCTATTTTTAAAGCTGGTTAAAGCCGCAATTGAAGACACGAGTGGAAAAAGACATTATGCAACAAAAATTAAATTTCTAGAAAATTGAAGTGAAAAAAGCTTTTTTTTTTCTGTAAAGTGTATTTATTTATTTATTTAATTATTAGTAGCATATGTTTAAAATTTAATAAGTGTTACTAAAGTCTTTCAGAAAAAATTAACATTTAATTTTTAACTTTTAAATGTTATTAATATTATTTCAATTAAAAAATATATATTAAATTTAGAAAAGTAATGTCTCATATCTTAAGGACAAGTTAGAATCTCAATGTTTTAGCCTTATCACCGGATAGATTACCGCACATAACACCGTTATTCATAAAATAAAAGGAAACAAAGTTAAAAAAAAAAAAAAAACATATTTATAAGCATTCAATATCAATGTTTATCTTAAAAATCACGCCTAGTTTCATGACTGCATTTCCATGTAATTAAATAAAAATTCTCATCACAACGTGTTAATTTGGCTTGTGTCCGATTATTGAAAATTCAACGCTTTAATTTACGCTTGAGAGAAAGCGCAACCAAGTTATTAAAATTTACTTGATATTAAAATTTATTAAAAAAATTATAATTTTTGCAGTGCTTCCTTTTTAAGGCATAGCAACAAGTAAAAAGAAAAGCATTTAAACTATCTATTCAAAATTTCTAAAATGTTTTCTCAACGTATAATCGTAATTTATCAACCATTTGGGAAAATGGTTATTGCCCTCGTCAGGGTAGGAAATCAAAAGCATATCTGAAGCTTTTTATTGGTCAAATCCGCATTTTATTCGTTTTCTGATTGGTCTATACAGTAATCTGTATTTCCCTTTACTTTCAACAGAGATGGATACTTCTGTTACCACTATGACAAAAAAGTAATAAAAACTACAATAAAAAAATTAATAACTCAGAAATAAATTGAGATACAGCTTTCAAACAAATTGCATTTAAAAGTACATTTTTTCTCTATACGACGGTGTAAAAAGTAATATTGTGTGACGTTTAGAAGTTTAAGAATAAAATTACATTTAAAATGGGTCATCAGATTTCTTGGAAAAGCCTTTTCCCGAACAGCCAATGAAATGCTTGGATAATACGTAAGTTTCAGGTGGATAATACGTAAGCTTCAGGAAATCTGACGAGTCGCAGGCGATTTTTATCGCTTGCAATTTTTACGTGTAATAACACTATTAATGTTTAATTCATGGCGTACGTAATGTATGATCAACTCCGTGCAATTTTTTATGTCTTAAATTTTAGTCTTTGAAAAAATCATTTTCCAAATGGTTGTTGTAATTTGTTAAATTGCTTTTTTATTTATTTAATATTAAGGTATTAAATGATATAAAAGAGTATTTAAAAAAATATTACGCTCGTTATTTTTATCTATCTTTTCTGCTTTTTAGTAATTAAAATAGTACCTTGTTGCAAGTCCAAAGTCAGTTGCATATTTCGGCGGGACGTGTTTGGCGCATATTTAACTCCATTGTTTCTCTTACACTCTTGTATCCTCTGACACCTTGACGCTTGCCAGTTTCGCTGCTTTGGATGAGCCTGGGCCGCCCTAGGAACGCACGTCTTAATCCAGCCTTAAATAAAACATGGACCTGCCGTGAAAGCTGCTTTGGGCTTCTGACGCCCTAAGCACAGCAACCTCCCATCTTTCTGACTCGGAGAGAGAGGCAGTGCACTGTTAAAAATTTGCAGCATTCTGTCCAGTCATTTGACCGTTTTTTGAAAAAAAAAATACTTTGAAATAATTTCAATTTTTTGAAATAATTTCATAACCATAATTTAACTGTATTCTGGCCATAAAATGGCCAGAATAGTGTTAAATTACAGATGTGTAACCGTTTTCGATAAAAACAGTCAAATGACTGGACAGAATGCTGCAAATTTTTAACAGTGTGGAGAAATTAGATTAACTCTTGAACAGTTGTAACCATAAATGTTATTTGTCGATTTATCACCTGTCGCCGGCTAATAGAAAAATGTGTTAAAATTAATGCGTTAATTTATAATTAAGTTCTAAAACTATTAAAATGTTGCATTGTCATCGGAAACTCGCCTATGCATGCTTATTTTTGTATTTAGTTTAATAATTCTAGCCTATATGGACATAATTGACAAATCGATTATAAAATTCCATCTTTACAGATACGAAACTAATTTAAATTAAATAAAGGAATGTAATAAAACAACTTTTGAGAAAAATGTGACTAACATCTTAATCTTTTACCCAGATTTTCAAATGTTTTCTTTTTTTTCCGAGTTCATTCATATCAGATTACAGTAATTTAATACATCTTCCATATTTCTTAAAGTGTTTCGTAAAATTTAATATTTCAATATACAAACATTAATTCTAATGTGCAAAATTTATTGTCTAGATCCATATGCTACAAGAGTTGCTCCGAAAGTAATGCCTCTATTTTTTTACTCATTACTGATGACATCGTAGGCAGTTGTTAGTGATATAGCACTGGATGCTGAATTATACAGAAAATATAGATACTTGGTCCGTTGCTGGATGACAGATGATTGAAGAGCAATCCGATAATTTAATCTCTAAACAGCGGCCTATGATTGAATTCCTTCACGTAGAAGAAGTTGCAAATGTACGTTAATGAGGTCGTTTCAGATTGATGCCAAATAATTCAATAAACATATTTTCATCTCAATAGACTTATGTATGACAAGCGTCTACCGCAAGAGTGTAATTTTTCAAGCCTTTTAACCAAGGCCTTATTTTCAATCAGAAGAAGGTAGGTCGCTGCTTAGGTAAAAAAAAAAATTAAGTGGCAGTGTTGCAGAAAATGTATATTATTATGCTATTTTTAATTTCATGCATAAGTATTTTATATTTGTGTAACATATGTATATTAAACGATTGTCGTGTATTGCGAATAATATGCGTTAAAGAACAGGGACTATTATTGAATACAGGGTAAAAACAAATATAATAATAAAAAGAATAATAATAACAATAATGTAAATAATAAAAATGCATGAGATTCGCTAATGCCACGATCACAAAAACGTTCATGTATGTGCGCTTTGCGCCCATGGAAACAAGAACAAAAAATCTTCAATGGACGCAGTAACCTCGTTACGTACGAATCACAAACATGAGTGCAATTCGATAATGCCACAATCAGCAAAACGTATGTATATGGGGGCTTCGCGCCCATAAAATACCCAAAAATATCACTATGCAGGAACCACGTTAGGTATTAAATCACAGAAATGTGAAAAATTCGGTAATACGATGATCACTAAAACGCATTTATGGGCTCTTCGCGCCCATGAAAAAACAACAACAAAATATCACTGGATTCTGCATCTTCGTTGAGTAGGAATCACAAAAGTGAGTGAAATTCATGAGAATATCATTAAAAATCATTTTGAAATCTCTAAAAAAAACCCCCTAAAAATCATCATCATCATCATCAATTATTACCTCAATCATAAAAATAAATTACAAAATATCATCATCTCATTCATGAAAGTCATCACTATCTTCTTGTTGAAAACAAAACGTCGTGGTGGAGAGTCGTGGTTCTCAAGACTCTTCTTTTGTATGCATTCACAGTCGTAGGAAATTAAAAGTATTAGCACTTCCACCTCCCCTGTACCCTACTCTGTCGCAAATGATCGTATAAAAATAATAAAAATAAATCACTGATAATAAGGTGTACTGTTATATGTTATATATGGATTAGGTTTTAATTGTTGCCTACATATTAAATTTTAACCTTGTTTTTTGAAGCGGTGATACCCATGTTTACAACTTTATTTTAATTCCTTAAATCAAATCAGACAGGAAAAGAATATAATCTATGCATTTTTCTTAATAATAATCCATATATATATATATATATTTTTTTTTTCAAAATATTTTGTAAACAATGAAATATATTTTTCTCCTATTATTGTGGATAAATATTATATAAGAATAACACAACTTGGTTAAAACGTTTTCCATCCTGCTTTTGTAATTTGTATATTGAAAGTGTAATAGTTTCAAAATTAACTTCAATTCCGAATTTAATAAACTGCGCATCATTTTAAAGACAATTTTGTACAAAAAATTTTTATTTTTGAGCATTTTAAAATAAAAGCATCATTTGGAAAGAATGAAAAAAAATATTTTAAAAAAGCAGAGCTAAGCGCAGCGAATCCTCTTAGGCTACACAAATTACATTTTGTCGTACACTTTACAAAAAAACTATTCAGTATTTTGACTTGAAATTAAACATAAAAATAAATGAAAAACATAGAACTCAAATGAGCTCAGAGTGGAATGACAAGTTCACCTTGCGTTAAAATAACTAAAATTAAACTGTTTACTAAAAAGATGCATAAAAATTTATTAAAATATACCGTTACAAAATGAACTGGTCTTTAAAAACTTAAAAACCATTGATGTTAAAATAATAATGAAACAGAAAAAGATGATTCCTGAGATCTTTCGATCGCTAACGCGATCATTTTCAAAGGATACTTTCACTGGAATGTCGCATTCACTGAGCTATTTATACGCCAGTCTGGGAAAAAAGGGTCAGTCTATTGTTTGTTGGGGGTGTCATTGGAAAGAAGCATTGGAACGAAACAACTTCATAGACACCCCCAACAAACAATAGACTGACCCTTTTTTCCCAGACTGGAGTATAAATAGCTCAGTGAATGAGACATTCCAGTGAAAGTATGCTTTGAAAATGATCGCGTTAGTGATCGAAAGATCTCAGGAATCTTTTTCTGTTTCATTATGATTTTAACATCAATGGTTTTTAAGTTTTTAAAGACCAGTTCATTTTGTAACGGTATATTTTAATAAATTTTTATGCACCTTTTTAGTAAACAGTTTAATTTTAGTTATAAAAATAAATTATGACCTGTAGATTTGCACAATATTATTTTTTTTATAGAATAACCTTTAAAAAATTATTATTTTAATTAATTTATTTTACTTTTTTTTCCATTACAGGCGCATTTTTGCAAATAAAAAATTATACATGTATATTTTCAGAAGAAAAAATAACTCATGGAGTTAGTCATTATAGATAGAATCATGATTAACGTTTCACGATTTCTTTTATGAAATTTTTAAAATCCCCTTTTTTATGAAAATTATAGCATATTTTTCCTAAATTAAAATTTGTGAAAATTCAATTATTTACATTCAATTATAAAAGTATTTTTCAGTGTTAAGAATTCCAATACACAATTTAATATTATTACGTGAAACCATTTACTGAGACGATACTTACGCATTTTAAAAGAATTATATTATGATTTTTTTTTTTTTTTTTTTGTAAAGTGGCAGCAAAAGAATTGTAAATTAAATTAATTGTTAAATTCGTTATAACATAAATAGAAAAAATCCGAGGAAATTCTTAGTTATTTGGCTGAATTTACATTTCTAAAATTAAAATGAGCCAAAGTATAAAATAATGTTTTTGCCTAATAAAGATGCAAAAATAATATAAAAAATATTGTTACTTTCAAATATTAGTCTTATTAAATAATGCTTCGCGAATGCAAACAAAGCATGGCTTTTGCTAGTTTTATTCTAATTTTAAAAATATTTTTAATTTACAAGATATATAAATCAAATGTTTATGTTACCTTGGCAATTTCTTTACAGATTCTCATGCGTAAAATTTACAAAGTTACAGAAACCAAACGTAAAATTCAAAGACAAAAAAAAAGAAAAAAAAAAGAATCAAATGTTATTTTGAAAAACATATATTTAAATTAAATAGCATTTTTTATAAAGTAACAATTTTAGACCTTTTAGTACAGATACTGCTGGAATAAAACATTGTTATAAAATATATGGAGATTTAAATTGGAAATTCACATCTCTTTATAATAAAGTCATCCATTAAATAATAAAATGTTGTTTTTACTTCTTTCAATAGATTGCTTTATTCATATAATTCATCAATTTTAATAAATTCCAACATAGTTGGGGAATGTGATTATAAATTCGGTTTGTCTGTCTGTCTGTTCACCTGTCCGTGTTCTTACTCTTATAAATATACTAGGATTGAAATGAATTTTTTTTATGTTATTGAAGTTTACTATAGAATGTTCGGTACTGAAAATGAAGTGTGTAGCATTTATCACTCGATTACAGGGAAACACAAAAGATTTACGTTACACTATAATCTATAGGCAAATATTGTATTTCGTGCTTTTTAATGATGGTGTGATGGTATTAATATGATTGATCGTTAAGTGGTTAAAGTACATACTGCGAAGTTCTTTTAATAAAACAATTGATCGTTAAAGGAATAATAAAAAGACTGGAATAATCTTACTTAATATGTAGACAGTGAAGAGGTAACTTGATGAAATAAATAAAATTCTTTATTTTCAACTGCTAGTAATAGAAGGTTAGGAAATTCTTGCTTCTGGTCACCATTTCAAAATTAAAGATCGGAATCTCTTATAAAGGGAAAAATAACAAAATTTAGATATATTCCATAGGATTCCTTTTTGATGAGAGCAGCACATCTATAAAAATTAAATTATGGCATGACGAAAAGTATCCACGAACATACGACGTTTTCTTTCGGCAAATTTAAGGCATTCAAACGGCAGGCGAAGCCCGCGCCGCAATAAAACACTACATTGAAAGCTACATCTTTTTAGCACAACATCAAAACCAAATTCTGATTTAAAAATTAACGAGTTTTAGTATTTAAATGATGAATACGGGGTTGATAAAAGTAATTAAAAGGCAGAATTTAAATTGATTAGCCAAATTAAAATTTACGGGAAATTAATGAAAATCGAATTACAAGCTGCAGACTTCAAAATGTTTCCACTGATTGGAAAACGATACCAAAATATCCTCCTGTCAGGAAACGCGCAATGAATACGTCAAAAGAGGGCGGCGCTAAGCATTTCAATGACGTCATAATAATGCACGATGATTTCGACGATACGAGAGCTCCAGAGATGTGTTCCGAAAAAAAGCGGCGTGCGCGCATGCTCAAGACTGCCGATTCGCTCCCAAAGCAGAGACAGCAAAACGAACTTGCTTTACGGTGAGAGAATAAAATGTCAACATCGCGGCGCACTGACTGAATTCAAATATACATCGATGCAAAAAAAAATAGCTGAAAGGAATAAAAATAAACCAAATTTAAATACTGTGAGAAGTATTCTCACATTACCTCCATTCACCGAGAAAATTTTGTAAGACCAGGAGATGTAAAAGGCAAAATCGATCAAAAACCTTTTACAGAAAATGGGATGACAAAATTTTGAACTGCAAAAGCGATAAAAAATTGTTAAATGCGAACATTAAAACTTAAGGTTAAAATTAAAGTTGAAGTGCTGAAAAAAAAATGGTGACCAAAAGTAAGAGAGAGAAAAAGGATATACATTGCATAAAGTACATTCATAATCCAAAAAGTATACAATGCATCAAGTATACAATAAAAATGCCAAAAATACAGTAATATTGGCAAAACCTTCCATTTGATCTCATAAAATTATCATGATAAAATTGTTAACATATTCTGAGTTAACAAACAAAATTGATATCATTGACTAGTCATAATAAATTTTGCTATCTTGGTACCAAATAAAAACAGAATTAACTTCTGATAAAAGTTGCAACAAAAAAGTCAAGAAAAAAATATTTTTGTAGTTTGACTTTTACAACATGCCTAGGACTTTCTAATTTTAGAATTATATCTAAAAAATAAAGAGGGAAATGAAATGGACATATATAAATAAATTTTCATAAAATATAGTGATATCATTTTAGTGTGTCAAACTTAGTAATTTCATTTAAAATAAAATAGACAACCAATTGTATGTGATACCAATTGTGTAATTGAGTCGTGCACTACTCAATCACCCAAACAAGTTGCCATTTCAATTAAAATACATGTCATAATTAAGTGTCATAAATGCCCATCATAGACGCAATTTCTTTGAACTTTATACTTTACTCTAAATAAAAATTTCAATATATTATTCATAAGAATTCTTAATATATATATATGTATGAGACTCAAAAGAATTTTACTATCTTATTAGATAAATACACATATACCATGTTTTTTTTTTTTTTAATATGAGAGACTGGTGATAAGTACTTCCATATAGAATGAAAGAAAAAAAATTGACAAAATCATGAGTTTATAAAACTAAAATACCATGTACCAGGAATATAATTTTTAAATAATCATTTAAATATAATATAGAAATAAAATTATTAAAATTTAATGTTAGGTTTACAATGATGATAATGACGAAGATGAAATCATCAGCAATACTCCAAACAAACAAAACATTAGATATATATATGTAAATATCGAAGTCCACAACCATGTCGATGACCACCGTGCCCGACATAGCCACCACCATGCCCATGAACAGCAATAAATACATATAAGAACTCCTACGTAAAATCTTAGGTGGCTTGGATTTCGTAACAAGGCTCCCAACATCTTAGGTAAAAGAAAAAAAATAATATACATTATAATATAATAATATTGTGTAACTGCAGGAGGTAAAGGCAATGTTCTTGGATTCAAAATAATGTTCATTGAGTCCAGAGCCATATGGAACAAGGCTATTAAAGATATATTGATGTCACTGAAAGTTTAGCAACACAGCATGAGGTGGTACACTGGTACTAGTATTGCATTTTAAGGTTGTACACAAGCACTAAAATAGACAATTGCATACACCAAAACATTTGTAGATGTGAATAGATGATGTCGAAAAACTGGAACATTCACATAACAATCATCAAAATATAGATGATTTTTGCATGATGACATCAGAACATTTTAAATATGACAACACACTTTGTAGAATATAAGAATGTATTGCATTCTTTTTTTTTTTTTTTTTGAAGCACTAGCTGACGACATCACTCATCAATGCAGAGCAATCATAACTCCTGCGACGCATACATGAATCACTTTTGCAGAACATTAACAAGGACGAGAAGTCGGTGGTGCACTTAATGATAAAATGTAGTATGGTCCCACATACTTCTTAAGACATAATCAGGTAATTGAGGTCAAGAAGCACTTTAAAAAAAAATTTCACTAGATGATTTATAGAAAAAAAAATTCTATATATATATATATATATATATGTAAATGCGCTGGTAAAAATTTCCATCTAGAATCGTGCTTTTCTGTAACATTCTTGTATTATTTGTAGGTATGGAGAGAAATTTCAGACATTCATTTTTTTTTCAGAGACATTCATTTTTTTATCATTTTTACTATTCAATTTCTTCATAAAACATTGAAAACTTCAAAATGAATAATCATTTTTACTATTCAATTTCTTCATAAAACAAAAATCTTCAAAATGAAAACAAACATTTTTTTTTAAACTAAAGTAATGAGGCAAAATGGCAAAATAATAACTTTGGGTATGAAATAAAATTAAAGTAAAAGGCACTATGCACATAAGAAATAAATAAATATGGGAAATTTTTCAAAATAACTTGCATAAACACTGTAACAAATATCCACAAACTTCTTATATTAATGGAGAATTTACACTTGATTATCAATGAGCAAAAGTTTTGCATTGTGAGGATGAATTGCTACACACAAGCAAAAATCAACTCTGAATAATTTTAATTGCACCAGCTAGGATATTTGGAGAAAATGCAGCATAATGAAATAAAGTTATAAATTTAAACTTCCTTGTTTTGAGAAGACTTAGAATAATGATATGGTTGAGTAACTGAGTTCTAGTATCAGACAAGTCAACAATTTCCCTTGATGAGGATATTTACTCTCACATGAGAAACGTTAACTGACACACTAACATAATCAGTAATGAAAGTTATTTATTTTTTTTAAAGAGAATTAAATAGTAAACACTATTTGTAGATTCACAAACCAAAGAAAACGAATAAGTGGCTTCATAAATGGATATTTTGCCTATAAATGAACATCATCTTCACCAGGCATCTTATGTCTGAATACGAAGCATACACACAAAAAATTAAACTATTATAGATGTAGAAAACTTTTGAAAAAGTATGTAGGTAATTTTATAATTTTTAGCTTCCATGATAACACGTGCAACAACAGAGAAGAGACCAGAAGAAATGGATGTCACACAAAACCACTGACCACCTTCATCAGGTAAGCAACAGATGAATGAAAGAAAAGTCTGAAGAATGTCATTACAGGTAAAAAAAAAAAAAAAAATTCTAGCAGCATACACAAGAACAGTCATAATTAAATAGGGCAAAAAGCACATAACTTAAGAACTATTGATAGTTAATAAATATATAAAAGTAATCTTCCCTATTGGCGAGAAAAAAAATATTTTTCTTATGGTGAATGGAATTTTTAAGTAGAACTGTTACAGGATTGAAGAAGCCCCATTTCATTTTAAATGAAAAAAAATTAATATTGCTCTTTTTATTTTTATAAAGCAACATGAGAATAAGGTATGATGATGTCGATGTGGATATGTCATGCATAGACTTATAAATTTGTGAGAGAATTGAATTTGCCAAAGAGAATTGAAGCAATGAAAATTTTGAATATTTTCAATTTGTTAGCTGAGAGTTCTATAACAACATCAATAGGTAAATTAAAAAAAATAGAAACAGTTCTTTAAACTTTTGAAGCAGTTCTTTAAATATTAGTGATGTATACAGCAAATCATCTGAGGAGTGAGTATAAGAATTTTCAAAGGGGATAACTGTCTATAAATTTTCACATTATATTTTTGTTATTCAGAGAAGTAGGCAATACTTCAAAATAATCATACAGGATAATTACTACTATAAATTACTTGAAGAATGCCAAACTTCAGTTGGAGAAAATAAGCATAATTGATGAGAACAACTTTAAGATAAGAACACAATTTCTCAGTTTACAGGAATTAAAAATAATGCTTCAATAAAAATTTCAATCTTTTTTTTAAAAATATATATATTGAAATTCAAATTTATAAATGATTTAAAGTGCCATTAATAAGTAGAAAATAATTAAAAAAAATAACCCAAAAGCCATGCCTCCTAAAATATCACCTTATGTTCTTGAGAACAATTTTTGCCAATCTTCAAATTCATTGAAATTATTTGAGAACATAAATTCATTTACAAAAACATTTCAAATTCAATCATTATTCTTCAAAAATATTTTCAATTCCAAAATTTTCAATCAATTAAAAAAAAATATGTAACTGCCTCAGAATTTTATTCTTAAAAATAGAATATTGCTATTATTTGCACCAACATAAAATTCATTTTCAATATTGTAATTATATAAATTCATTTCTTGATTTGAATTAATAATACATTCTTCAAAATATGGCGAAATTTAAATATGAATTCTTTTGAATATTGTAAAAAAAAGCAACTATTTAACATAAAAGTGGCATAACTCAAGAATTTCTGAGAATGAGAACATCAAATATTCTACAATATTTTCATAAATTATATCCAACAAATCTTGAATTAAATAAACCATTTTCTCTTTAACTAATAAGAATAATTCTTTAAAAAAAATTATTTGACATTCTTGAATAACGATCTTTATTTTCTTCAAAAATTAGAACCAGTTTCATGAAAATGTAACTTCTATTAAAATATTTCAAACAAAACTATCATAATTCTTAAAAAAAGAAAAAAAAGTTCTAAAAATTATCTTCAAGAATTACAATTAGCATTTTCATAATTGCAATAAACCCAAAGCAACAACGTTGCAATTCGAAAGATTTCACGGCGCCAAATGTGGCGGTAATAAATGTTGTAATGATCGTTAAGTGGTTAAAGTACATATTGCGAAGTTCTTTTAATAAAACAATTGATCGTTAAAGAAATAATAAAAAGACTGGAATAATCTTACTTAATATGTAGACAGTGAAGAGGCAACTTGATGAAATCAATAAAATTCTTTATTTTCAACTGTTAGTAATAGAAGGCTAGGAAAGTCTTGCTTCTGGTCTCCATTTCGAAATTAAAGATCGGAATCTCTTATAAAGAGAAAAATAACAAAATGTAGATATATTCCATAGGATTCCTTTTTGATGAGAGCAGTACATCTATAAAAATTAATTTATGGCATGACGAAAAGTATCCACGAACATACGACGTACGGCATTCAAACGGCAGGCGAAGCCCGCGCCGCAATAAAACACTACATTGAAAACTACATCTTTTTAGCACAACATCAAAACCAAATTCTGATTTAAAAATTAACGAGTTTTAGTATTTAAATGATGAATACGAGGTTGATAAAAGTAATTAAAAGGCAGAATTTAAATTGATTAACCAAATTAAAATTTACGGGAAATTAATGAAAATCGAATTACAAGCTGCAGACTTCAAAATGTTTCCACTGATTGGAAAACGAAACCAAGATATCCTCCTGTCAGCAAACGCGCAATGAATAGGTCAAAAGAGGGCGGCGCTAAGCATTTCAATGACGTCATCATAATGCACGATGATTTCGACTAGTGATGGGCGATTCTGTAAAATTTGAGAATCGATTAAAATCGACATCGTATAAAACAGAATCGATCGCAATATGAATCGATTCCCAAATTCTAGGATCGATACTTGAATCGATATTTCGATGTTCACAGATTCACACAGATAAGCTTAAAAATTGTAATTCCAAAACCTAGGGAATCAACAGGGCCGTAACGACTTTCTCTCACCCCTCACCCCCATTTATGGGGGCCCTAGACAATGTTAGCGGCCCAGAAGTAAGCTTTACAGACCTTTGAGTCAATTAATAAGGTTTTTTAACTTTTAAAATTATTATTTTTAAGATGTAATTTTGATAATAATTTATGTTATATTTAAATTTATCTTTAAAAAAGATCTCGGTCAGATAAAAAAAAAGAAAGAAATGATTTTTTTTTTCATCCGGAAAAGATGTACTTTCTTCTCTAACTCTCATTTCCTTCAACCAAACAGATGGGGAGTTACTTCCTATAAACGTCATTCTTCTTAAAAATGCGCAGATGAGCAAAATTTTGAAGGCTCTAAATTTATTTAAAAAGTTAAATAGTTTTTCAGTCTTTTTAGGATCTCCTATAAGCGTGGGGGAAATGCAAATATTGCAAATCTTCTTTTAAAATAGCTGTGATGAATGTAATTAACCAGTCATCACATACTAATTATCCCCCAATTAATAATCAAAATTCTCCTTTTAATAATATATTTAACTAAAATTACTTTCCCTTTTTAAAATATATATCTTCTTATCTCATTTACAGTTTATAAATATCTTTCTTTTAAATGTTTACCGAATTTTCAGCTGTTAAGAAAAGAAAAAATGTTCTCATTCTAGAGCCATTAACAATGAAATAACATACTTTTCTCTGTTTAACAAATAAATAAAAGTATATTCCTTGATTATATGCTTTTTTTCCCAGCAGTAATCGAAAAACTATAAACAGTTATTGACTCATCCGCTGACATGCAGAGTGAACTCACTGAAACAATAATAAATAAAAATGAAAAGTATCGAGTTAAACTGATGGCATTGAACTCACAGTCTATTCATACTAATTGTATTTTATACTCTTACTTCAAAGAATGCCTTTCGAAAAATAAATTAAGGGGGGAATCATCTCCCCCGACACATCTCTATACTTAAACAATAAGTCTCCAAATCTCATCAGGCAAGCGCTTTATCAGAATAAACTGGTTACCAAATTTGAAGCCCCTGTTCCTCTCTTTATACTTAAACAATGAACCTCCAAATTTAATCAGGGAAGCGTCTTATCAGAATTAACCGGTATACCAAAATTGAAGCAAATCTGATAATTCTGCATGAAAAACCCATTTATTTAAGTGGGGGGTATAGCCCCCGTACCCCCCCCTCCTTTATGCTTAACCAATGAACGCCCAAAACTAATCAGGGAAGCGCCTTATGAAAATGAACCTAGAAAAAAATTTGAAGCAAATCGGATATTTCTATCGAGAGTTATCGCGTTACGTATGTACGTACATACATACAGAAACTGCAGGCACGTTAGTTCTGAGGCTTTGATAACCTGTGAGCTAAAAAGAAAAGTGCCTAGTTAAACTGATGGCATTGAGCTCGAAGGCTATTCACACTAGCTCTATATTATGCTCTTATTTCAAAGAATAATGCCCCTCGAAAAATAAACTAAGGGGCCGGGGGGAATTGCCCTTCCCTGTTTCCCCTCTTTATACTTAACCAATAACCCCCCAAATGTCATCAGGGAAGCGCCTTATCGAAATAAATCGGTATACCAAATTTGAAGCAAATCGGATAGAAAAATCAATTTATCTAAATTAAGGGGGTATTAGCCCCCATTCTCCCCTTTATATTTAACCAATGAACTTCCAAATCTAATTAGGGTAGCGCCTTATCAGAATAAACTGGTATACCAAATTTGAAGTAAATCGGATAGCAAAACCCATTTATCTAAATTAGGGAGGGTATTACCCCCTCGTCCCCCCCCCTTTAGACTATAACAACGAACCTTCAAAAATAATCAGAGAAACTCGTTATCAAAATTAACCGGTATACCAAAATTTGAAGAAAATCTGATAATTCTGCATGAAAAACCCATTTATCTAAGTTAAGGGGGGGATTAGCTCCCGTCCCCCCCCCCCCTTTATACTTAACCAATGAACCCCCAAAACTAATCAGGGAAGCGCCTTAGCAGAATGAACATAGAAAAAAAAATTTAAGCAAATCGGATATTTCTATCAAGAGT
Organism: Maratus speciosus; assembly: GCA_963932465.1. Taxonomy (NCBI): domain Eukaryota; kingdom Metazoa; phylum Arthropoda; class Arachnida; order Araneae; family Salticidae; genus Maratus; species Maratus speciosus. The sequence continues at coordinate 388,622,777 of OZ010791.1, forward strand.
TATCGCATTACGTACATACATACATACAAAACCGACGGGCACATTAGATCTCAGGCTTTGATAGCCTGTGATCTAAAAAGTGCCAAAAGCGTGTAACTACGGGGGGGGGGGGAGGGACAGAAAATAAAAGAAGACATTAAAAGCTTTCCAACAATATGTTACACGAGATGGTTTGGAAGAAACAATAAATATGCCCCCCGGGGGACAGGTAAGTTTCAAACGGTGGGAGGGGCGACTTCTAATGTATCTTTGGTCAAGGTTTCAAAATGTGGATTTATAACAAAATAGAACGAGAATTGGGCATTTTTAAAATAGCATGCATATTTTGAACGGCCCTGTAAATTAAGATTAGTGAGGAAAGGGGGGGGGGAATGGGAGGAAAGGATTAGAAGGGACGAACTTGAAAAATACAAAATAATAAACTAGTAACCTGAATAACTAGGCTTCTAAACAAAAGTATAACGATTTAACCTAGTATTGAATTCAGGGGGTGACCCGGGTGAACAGTGGAATGTCCCTTCCGAAAGTTTTGAGATTTTATGCATTTTAATGGACAAATGTGCATCATCCCCCTTATGGTGATGCGTCGTCATTGAGATTGCAGGTTCGGTAAATTCAAATTATTTCATAGTGCATCGAAGAATAAAAACGTCTTCATAACTTAGTTCTAATATATATATCAAATTCGTAACTTGAATAAGTAAACACACTCTACAGTTCAAATTAAACTTCTTTCTTAAAAAAACTTATATGTACATTTATTTACAGATATATAGGTATATTAATATTATTATTACTCTCATTTGAGAGTTCCATTATTACCGTCAGACCGGTTCAAAACAAACTTTACATCTACACTGAAAAGAAAATCGGAAAACAATAAAAAGGGGGTTGCCACAATGCCGACTAACAGAAAATGGCAAGCATCGCCAAGTTGGCATTCTCAACACCCTGCCCCGGGCTGAACACTTAGTTCAGCCTCTATATTAAACAATTTAATAAACATAAGAATATACTTACATCAGGGGCGTGCCGAAGGCTATTTTAGTGGGGGGGTGTGTGAACTGAATTTTGCCGACTGCAAGATCGGGGGTGAGAAAGGCTTTGCGATAGCTTCCCTCCCCCCCTTCAGAGATGGAGTCAATTGTTCTACAATACTGTGAATTTATGAAAATCACTAAAAGTCTTAAGTGCTCACCTGCATTCTCCTTAACCACAGTCGAAATTAAATGCTGTTATTCAGTATGTGTAAAATTTGTTTAATTATTTTACTATATAAGTAGAGTTGAGAATCCTGTTATTAATTAGGATTCTGCTCACGATTTAAAAGGAAATGTGTGCGGATGTACCGTACATTAACCAGTTCTCAAAAGTAACAATTTAAGAATGTTGAAGTACTTCGGAATTTATGTTTCTATAAATAAAACCGCATGCTGTTGAATAATGTAAGCGTATAAATTTTAAAATACATAAAAAAGACAAATCTTGCTTGCGAAAAATAAGATATATATTAGTATAAGAGACTAAAAATTATCCTTCTACATTTTTAAATTATCACCCGCCTATGCTTCAGAATAGCCCATTTTCCAGCTACACTGTCTAAATCCAATATGTTAGTTATGTCTGTTTCATAGGTTAATAGCATTAGTTCGTCCAGTCGCTCTTCCGACATAGTGTACGCAAGTAATTTTTTACTAACTTTAACCTGCTGAAACTTCTTTCATTACTTGCCACAGTTACTGGAATAATTAAGGCCAACTTGTAGGCCAAAAAAAGGTTAGGATACAAATGAGCCTTCCCCACAAGTTTTTGCGCTGCTGCGCCAATTGTATCCGATTCAGAACTAGCTATTTCTGAGGACATGATATCAATTTCACTTTCCAAGTTATCTACATCTTTGAGATCATCAGGGAATAATTGACATAGTTTAGAAATGTCCTCGATAGAGCTATACTTGATCCTAGATGGAAGGAGACAGGCCAGTGGTTTAACTTTCTCAAATACCAACTTATGAATGTCTCCAAATGCAGTTGTAAGCCGATCTACCACCTTCAAAATTTCTGCTTTAAAATAATTCTCTCGTGTAAATAGAACTGCAGTTTCAGGATTTTCGTCGATCTTCGATGGAGGCCTCCGTCGCCTGTGCCTCAAATTGAACTCATAATCTTGATTTATCCCATGTGTCTCGCAGATGTTGTCAGCTTCCTTAATGATGTTCATTATTACCGCCGCGTCATCATTCCGGAGTTTCTGAATCTTTTCGTAAGTTTTCTGCATTCTGTCGGTTCCCTCTAGAATGTTCAGGTCTTCACGTTGCAATTGCTCTGTTGCTAACTTGGTCTTAAACATAATTGTTTTCATTGCAAGTAAAGAAACAATGAAATCGTATAACATCATTTTGCTTCTTAACGCTTCCACCTTAGCTCGAGCATCCTTGTCAACCTTCATGTCTTCAGAAATAATTTGCAGAGTATGGATGAGGGCATCATAGGACGATAAAATAGCTCTGACTGAATCCACTCGCATAGTCCATCTTGTCTTCGACAAAGATTTCACGGTAAGACTCTTCTGAAGAACTTCAGTTTTCTCTCTCAGTATGCCCAATCGCTTTGTACTCAGTGAAAAGAAGTTATAGATACTGAATACTGTCGTAGAACAATTTTATTATATTGCTTTCTTCGCACGCATGTTCGACACATAAATTCACTTTATGCGCGAGGCAGCGTATGTATAAAATCGATCTACCAGCTATTCCTGAAAGTTTTGATTGACAGCCTAAAAAGCGGCCAGACATAGATGACGTGGTGTCATAAGACTGTGCACGAGCTTGGGAAAGCGATATTCCAACGGATTGTAGAATTTCAGAAATAAGCTTAGCCATTCCTTCGAAAATTTTGGACACAGTTAGAACCAACCTGAAGAGTGGTGATGCTTAAATGCTCTGATTTTGGAATTTTCAACGAACGAGGTTTAAAGATGGTCGTCCCCACCCACTCACAAAAAGAGTAACACATACTTTAAGCATGATTACTATTCCAGATGTACATGTCTACAAAATTCATGTGCCTATGGCAATTTGAAGAATAAAACTGGCTTTTTTTTGGGGGGGGGGAGGAGCTATACAGGAGCCTTTTCAAAAGATAATTTTACATCTGGATGATCTGTTTGAATATGACTATGCAGGCCTCTAATAGAAATGCAGAAATGTCTACATATTGTACATTGAATCCGTTTTCCTTTCTGGAGGTCGATGTTTTCATTCGGATGAAATTTTCTTATATGGCGATATAAATTTATTTTTTTCTGTGAAATGTGTGTGTACGCGATCACAGTGTGTGCATAAAAGTTTCACTGAATTATCCGCCATCATGCGACAAAAACAAACTATTGCAAATCGCTCTTCTTCTGTGTCCGTGACTTCATCTTTTAAATGCAGCAACCTCAAATAACTAGTGCCAAGTCCAGAGCCAAGAAATCACCAAATTCTAAGAATCAGCCAATAGCAGAAGGGAGCAATTAAAGATGCTACATGGGAAAACTTATAATAGAGATTGCAACAACCCCTCCCTCCCACAGAGAATCATACACAAACACAATCTTCCGTGAGTAGTTCTTTCTTTTCCCCTTTTAAGACGGACAACAGAGAATTGAAATGATACTGACGACGGGAGAGGGGACATTTTGCAGGTTGTGTTCTTAACTTTCCGACTATTCTAAATTTTACCAACTCTTCCAAATAAGTGGGGGGGTGTTACACCCCCAACACCCCCCCGCTAGGCACGCCCCTGACTTACATACATGACAAATTTTCAGATACATACAGCTACAGATATAAAAGCAAAAATAATAAGAATGCTGCAATCTACGAAAGAAAATAAAACACATGAATTGTATGAAAATTAAACAATAATAAGGGTAAATATGAGTAACAAAACAAATTAAATGTTCGATAATAGTTCTTATTTTTAGTGTAAGAGTTTTAGTGTCTTTTAGTCCACTAAGTCCAATTCAAGATTATATAGCAATTGCACAGGTCGTTTAAGATCGCCTTTTGCAGTCTGTAATACACATGATCTGATTTTAGAGTCACGACCAAATATGAGTTCTTTGACACGACCACACTTCCACATATGTTTTGGGAGCTTTTCATCATGAATTATCACTATATCGTTAACTTTGAACTGAGGCGATGAATTTATGTTTTTCACTTGAAAAGCAGATCTAAGTTCTAACAAATATTCGTTTCTCCACCTTTTCCAAAAGTGGTCAGTAATTTGTTGCTTATATTTATATTTTCTCGTCAACAAAATCTTATTGGATTTCTCTTGCGTACAGACTGGTAATCCATAAGAAGGTAAGGACATTAATCGTTTACCAACTAAAAAATGAGATGGCGTTAAAGGTGATGGTTCAGCATTTTCTTCGTAGAGATAACATAAGGGACGTGAATTAATCACAGCTTCAATTTCTGTAAGTATTGTTTCTAGCTCTTCATAACGGAGACAAGTTTTTCCTAGAACCTTTTTTAAAGGTGTTTTAACTGATCTGACCATCCTTTCCCAGAAGCCGCCCCACCAGGAAGCCCTGGGAATTATAAACTTCCATATTATTTTATTCTTTCTCAAGTAATCAAAAATTTCTTGCTTAGAAATTCTTTCCCAAGCATCTTTTAATACCAAATCAGCCTTAGAAAATGTCTTGGAATTGTCACTGTACATTATTTTGCAGAAACCTCTCCTAGAGAAAAATCTTCGTAGTGCTAAGATAAAGGTTTCAGTACTTAGATTGGTGACTAACTCTAGATGAATCGCTCTGGTTACAGCACATGTGAATACGACAATATAAGCCTTCCCAGTGCCTTCAGAAGTTTTATAATAAATCGGACCGGCAAAATCGACACCAGAGGTTTCAAAAACTGGTGTTTTGATGATTCTATCTTTCGGTAAAGGTGCTATTTCCACCTTTCCAGGAATAGCATTAAGTTTTCGACATATCATACACGATCTTAAGACGGATTTTACAAATCTTCTTCCCTTTAATATAAAATACCTTTCACGAAGGTGAGCTAAAGTGACAGCTACACCAAAATGGTACATTCTTTCATGAGCATCCTTAATTAGTAATTTTACAAAATAAGATTTATTAGGAAGTATCCACGGATGTTTTTCCTGCTCTGTAACTTCAGAAAACTGAAGTCTTCCGGATAAAACAAGTAAGTCATTTTCATCGAATTGTGGATTAAGGTTGTACAAAGAAGAATCTTTATTAAGTGTTTTTTTTTGTTTAAGTGCTTCTATTTCAACTTTAAATGAAGTTTCCTGAGTTTGTTTAATCCAGTATTTTTCTGCTATTTCTATTTCTGAGGTAGTTAAAGGTCCTAAAGTTTTAGGATTTTTCGAATTGGCATTATGAATAAAACGCATTATCCAAGCAGTAATATTATACACGCGATTTAAACTACTGAACTTTGCCATGTCAAATACTGGCTTAGGAATAGAGTTTGATTCGTTACACGATAATGTTAAATTTGGTTTTGCTTTCATTTCATTAAAAGCTTCGGGAACCATTTCTATAGCCCTTTTTGAAGGCCACATATCTTCTGATAGTGAAAACCAAGGTGGGCCGCACCACCATACATTATTACCCATTAACTTCGATAAGTTTTCCCCTCGCGTAAGCAGATCTGCAGGGTTTTTCTTTCCGGGACAATAATTCCAGTCCTTTGGATCTGTCAATGACTGAATTTCGGTTACACGATTGGAAATAAAGGGTTTCCAGTTTGTAGTAGAACCCCTAATCCAACAAATAGTTATTTCTGAGTCCCACCATAAGTTTATATTTAAATTCGAAATATGTAATTTTTGTTTTAAATATTTCCACATTCTAGCGGCAACTACTGCACTGATCAATTCCAGCCGTGGAATAGTTAACTTCTTGAGGGGGGCTATTCTACATTTACTCCAAACAAAACTTCTTTGAATTTCGCCAGTTAATGAAATGGAACGCAAATAAGCAACTGCTCCATACCCTTTGGGACTAGCATCACAGAATATGTGAATTTGTGAATTTTCAGAAATGTTTATCATATTAGGAAAATATTTTCGGGTTATTTCAAATGTGTGTAAATGTACAACTTCTGAACACCAAGTGTTCCACTCGCATTTCAAATCTTCAGGTAATTTATTGTCCCACTCTAAACCTCTTTGCCATGTTTCTTGCAACAAGGCTTTAATACGTATTACAAATGGATTCACAAATCCTAATGGATCATAAATTTTCAGTAACATTTTAAGAACTGTTCGCTTCGTGGGATCATCGATGTAATATTCTTCAAAGGGCTGCGCATCTAACATCAAAATATCAGATTCAGTATTCCATATCAGTCCAAACACTTTTAAGATACTACCTGTGTTTTCCTCACTTATACCTAAGTTACCAGACTCCCACATTTCCCTAAGTTTAATAGAATTTGTTTTTAATTTCCTCAAATTCATCCCAGCTTCTTTAAGAATTTCAGAAGCTGTAACTGATAAATAATAAGCTTCGTTATCTAAATCTGATCCGGAAATTAAATCATCGACATAGAGGGAATTATCTAATATATATACAACATTTGGATGTTGATTTCGATATTTATTTATATGATGTTTAATTGTGGCAGCCAAAATAAATCGTGAGCATGTAACGCCAAATGGTACACGTCTAAATCTTAAAATTTTGAAAAAGTTGTTTGCGTCATTATTGAACCAAAGAAATTTAAGGTAATCTCGGTCTTCTTCAGCTACAGAAATTTGAAGAAAGGCCTTTTCAATATCTGCACAAAACGCAGTATTGAATTTTCTGAAATTAATAATAATTTCTAATAAATCGGGGTTCAAATTTGGGCCACGGTACAAACAATCATTTAATGATTTGCTATTTTCTTTTGAGGAAGCATCAAATACCATTCTAACTTTAGTTGTGGGTTTATCATCTCGCAAGACAGGTCGGTGGGGCATAAAATAACCGCTATTTACAGTTTTATTAGAACATGCTTCCACTATGTTATTTAATTCCTGTTCAATCACAATTTCTTTATATTTCTGCAATAATTCCTTATCTTTAAGCAATTTTCGATTTAAGTTAATAAATCGGTTTCTAGCATTGTTATAATTACTTCCTAAATCTCTTCTATCGTCTTTCCATAACAATTTAGCTTCGTATCGGTGCTCAAGAAAATGCAAATTGTTTTCGAATTTTTCGATTATCTCTTTATCTAATTCAGAAATATTTTCTTCAGTGTTCATCCCTAAAGTTTCTAACTCCCACAATGTTTTCAAATCATTTTGAATATGTTTCATAACCTGAGTCGACAAGACCCCAGCTTGCTTACTCTCACTATTTTTATTTACGTCAATTGTCCAGCAGAGGGAATGCCCAAATAAATTTTCACAGACGAACAATGATTTATTTATGGGGTATGTTTTGTCATTAATTTGATATAAATAATCAGCTCCTATTAATATATCAACATCACTATTTTCGAAATGTTCCCACCTGTCAAGACGAAATTTGGAAAGTTTTCTCTTAATTTTGATTGGAAGAGGAGGAATTTGTATCAAAGAATTGGTTATTAGCGGTGTGACTAATGCTTCAATTATTATACTACGTTTTCTATTCGTCAAGTGAATTAGCTTTAGCTTAACGACATCATAACATCGTTCTTCAGATTTTCTCGAACCGAAAGTATAGACAATTAATTTTGCCTTTCTAATGACCTCAGGTTTTAATTTTGAAACTAAATTTTCTGTAATAAAAGTTCGATGACTAGCAGAGTCAAATAAACAAAGAGCAGTTTCTGAATTTTCACCCGATTCCACTTTTACATGAATTGTTTGCAATATTACTTCTCTACTGATATTATTTATATTGCCTTTGCAATGAGATACGGAGGAAATAATACTATCTGAATTTTTTGATTCTTCTGTTTTTTTATTAGAATTACAAAGTATAGTATGATGATATGTTTTACCACACACTTTGCAATTTTCATTCGAAATTTTACAAAAATTCGGAATGAATTTTTTATAATTTTTCTTATAATTTTCCTGCTTCTCAGGGATTTTTTCAAAAAGGTTTAATTGGACAGTGGTCTCGCGAGATTCAATTTCATCTTTAATGAAATTTATCAGCTCATTAACATCCCAGTCAGTGTTTTTAATTCGTTTTCTATTAAATTCTAGTGCAATATCTGATGGAATAAGTTTCAGAAGAATCGGACATAACAAGTGCCCATATGAACCTGAGGCAACACCTAAAGAATTAAGATTTCTTATTTGAATTTCGCATTCATCATACAAATCTCTAAAAGCCTTAATGTTACTAGAATTTCGTACTGGTTTCAAATTTAGCAGTTTAGTCATGTGACTATTTATTACCAGGTCATTACGACCAAAACGATTTTTCAATAATTCTATAGCATGAGCATAATTTTCCTTAGTTAGCGAAAAGCCTGCTATAGTATTTGCAGCACTTCCGCCCAAAAGTGACTTTAAGTAGGAAAATTTATCAATCGGAGTTAAATGTTCATTATTCTCAATCGCATTCGAAAACTGACTCCAAAATTCGAGCCATAAACACGAATCACCATAATATTTAGATATATTAAGTTTAGGAAGTTTAATCAAATTTTGATTCAGAATTTTCTGACTTTTTAGTAGAGAACTATTGTTGCTACTACTATCACTTTCAATGTCTGAAGAATCTTGTTTAGTTTCAGGAGTAACTGTGTTATCATTTAAAAATTTGGAAATTTTATATTTCCATTCAATAATATTCTCATTATAAGATTCCGATTTCTCGATTTCTTTTTCAAATTCAGTACTTGGAACCAGTGGTTCAATTTCAGAATTTAATGATTTTAAAGTTTTCATTTTGTCATTCAATTGCTGTTTAAAAAGATCCAGCTGTGATTTTCTATTCTCAAGCTCTAATTCTTGTGTATTATCTAATAAATCCCTTATTTTATCAAATATTTTCGTAGTTTGACTACGAATCGTAGCTCTTTTTTTTTTCAAAGTTTCGTAATCCATCATAAAATAAAGAATTCAATTTATTCGATACAGTTCAGTTAATAAATATATTCATAATTCTATTTATTCAATATAATTTAATTTGAGGTACTTACCTCAATCGATGATGAAATCCAGACATCCTGGAGCTTTGACGCCAGAAAAATGATACGTCGTCATTGAGATTGCAGGTTCGGTAAATTCAAATTATTTCATAGTGCATCGAAGAATAAAAACGTCTTCATAACTTAGTTCTAATATATATATATCAAATTCGTAACTTGAATAAGTAAACACACTCTACAGTTCAAATTAAACTTCTTTCTTAAAAAAACTTATATGTACATTTATTTACAGATATATAGGTATATTAATATTATTATTACTCTCATTTGAGAGTTCCATTATTACCGTCAGACCGGTTCAAAACAAACTTTACATCTACACTGAAAAGAAAATCGGAAAACAATAAAAAGGGGGTTGCCACAATGCCGACTAACAGAAAATGGCAAGCATCGCCAAGTTGGCATTCTCAACATATGGAACTCTAAAATATCCCCACCCCAAATCCCGACCGGAGCAGTCAAGAAATCGCTCCCGCCATCCAACACTGAACCCAGAAAGAAAGAAAAAAGCAAAATTCCACAGCAATTCTGCCACTAAAACAGTAAAACTGGAAGAATCGATTCAACCCGATTCATGCACGATGCGATTTGAATTGAAGTAAATCAAAAAATAGCAATTCTATCCGCATCTAAACATGGGCATCGAATCTGAACTGAATCGATTTGCCCGAATCTAAAGAATTGAAGTAAATCAAATATAGCGATTCTGCCTGCATCTAAAGATCGGCATCGAATCTGAACTGAATCGATTCGCCATTTCTGATCTTAATTTACGGGCAGAATCGATGCGTTCATTTTTTCTTGTTTTCTTTTGTCTTTAGAAAAAGAAAGCGTTGGATTCGTGAAAAATTTCGACTTCCGGTTTTCGAAGGATTTATAGTTTTAGAAGATCTTGTCTGGACTACGATTTGACTATTTTTATACATTGTCTGTCTGTCAGTCTGTCTATTTGTTTGTCTCTGACAAAAAATTGTGGGCGGTCTATTTTAAGAACTAATGAATGGAATCTGTTGAAACTTTAGATTCAATTAGACTTTCATATAAATTGGTGCTGATTACTTTTCGATGTAAATCTACCGGCAGGTGGCGCTGCTATGCTGCATTTTTCCCGATTTTCGCAATAGCTCTATCTCAAGAACAAATGCACGGATTTTCATCAAACTTCACATTCAGTTAGACGTTGGCATAAATTGTTGCATATTAGATTTCGGTGTAAATCGCCCAACAGGGGCGTTGTTATGCAGATTTTATCAGCAGTGTTGAATTCAGACAATTTTCTCCGGGAGGGATTTCTGCGGATCCAGAGAGGGTCAGTTCAGAAAGGAAGGGGATTGGACTTTTGTACATTAAGCAGAAAATCTCAAACCTTCTGGGGGGACATTTGAATGTTGCACGGGGGGGCGGGGGATGTCCCTCAGGGCTACTCCCGGAATTCAACACGTTTTTCTGGATTTAAACGATTTTAGGGATCATATCTCAAGAACTAATGAACGGAATTTCACCAAACTTAATATTCTGTGATAAGTTGTTCATGATTAGGTTTTCGTGTAAATGATATAACAGGTTGTGCTGCCATGCTGTTTTTTTTTTAGCAGTGTTGAATTCAGACATTTTTCTCCGGGATGGATTTCTATGGTTCTGGAGAGGGACATTCTAGAGTTTGGGGGGGGGGGGATTGAACTTTTGTCCATTAAGCATAAAATCTCAAATCTTCATGAGGGACATTTCAATGTTCCGGGGGCGGGGGGAGGGGGGTTGTCCACCCGTACCAGCCCCTGAATTTAACACAGTTTTTCAGAATTTACACAATATTAGCTATAATATCTCAAGAAGTAATGACCGGAATTTCATCAAACTTAATATTATGTGTCATTGACATAAGTTGTTCCTGAGTTTTTCGTGTTAATCATGTAACAGGCTGCGCTGCTATATACTGTTTTTTTGCATGATATTCGTGATAGCCATATCTCAAAACTAATGCACGGAATTTAATCAAACTTCATATTCTGTTACACCTTCAGATAAATAGATCCTTATTAGGCTTGGGTGTGTACTGTCCAACAGCTGTCGCTTTTATGCTCTTTGAATTGGGATTTTCCGTTGCGAACATCTAGGCTAATATCAGACGAACGTCTTTTTGCATGCTTTTTTTTAGCTCTTACACCGTCCCTACACATGCTAGTGAAGGTGTAGGGATGGTGTAAGAGCGAAAAAAGCGTGCAAAAAGACGTTCGTCTGACATTAGCTTAAGAGGGTCTGGGCCGAAATTCAATGATTTGTTAGGAAGTTGCAATGCTTATATTTTCTTTTAAAATGCACATACTTCAATGAACCTATGCTTTTTCAATCCTCATGATGCGCATAGGTTATCATTTAAATTTGACACTGTGATAACGAATTTTTAAGTTTTAATATTTATGAGGCAGATGAAAGTTTTGGGATTGGCACATCCAACTACTTTATCTTCAATTTTTGAAGGAAAATGAAAATGATATTACCTTATTTTGTCTTAGAGATCGATTAAAAAAATCATAGTATCGATTAAATCGAGTTGGCCATAGTACCGATTAAATCGATTAAAAAATCGAAATCGCCCATCATTAATTTCGACGATACGAGAGCTCCAGAGATGTGCTCCGAAAAAAAGCGGCGTGCGCGCATGCGCAAGACTGCCGACTCGCTCCTAAAGCAGAGATGAATATCGGCGGCGGAAAACGAACTTGCTTTACGGTGAGAGAATAAAATGTCAACATCGCGGCGCACTCACTGAATTCAAATAGACATCGATGCAAAAAAAAAATAGCTCAAAAGGAATAAAAATAAACAAAATTTAAATACTGTGCGAAGTATTCTCACAGATGGTATGATACTTCATACATAATGAAATAAGAACGAAAAATCATGCGTACGGTATATATTATGAAACACATTCCAATACATTCAGAATACTGTAACAAAACTTCACAGATTACTGAGATGAAAGATGATATCTAAATGAACAATTTGGAAAAAACATAATGCTAAAAGTTTGTTCAGTTAAACGCATAGCACAGTCGAAAATTTCCATTCAGCAATTTCCGCCAATAAACGGATGTTGTTCAAAACTTTTGTGCAGCCCTGTACATGATCTATAGAATTTGTACAAAGTAATGTTTAAAAAAATAATTAAATTTAAAAACGCATACCACAACTGAAAACGCATTCCTAGCAATTATTGTTTGTAGGCTTCAATAGTTCAATTATTGTTCATTTTCTTCTGTAGCCAAATTCATTTGGGTGTCCATGTAAATGAGTGATAAATTCTTTGCTCAACACGCTCTATAATAAGAACCTTGTAGTACACATTAGTGATAAATATCAATTTCAATATGTTTAAAATAGTGTAATATCATTGAAATACACCGCAGTTGATTTTTCCCCATAGACCATAATGTAGCGAAATTCTTTTGAGTGGCCTTGTAAATAAACCGTAAATGCTACACACTTCATTTTCAATACCGAACATGCCATATAGTGACTGACGGAAAGACAAGCTGATTTGATAAACCCTTTTCAACTATGTTGGAAAATGTTAATAAAAAAGGATTATTAAGGTGCTTTACAACATTTTTTCCTATTGATTATGGAGTGCTTAGCATTTATCGTTCGTTTACAGAGATATGCAAAAGAATAAGGTTACAGGACTGGCTATGATCGATAATTGCTGGAAATGGATTTTTCCGCTGCGGTATGCATTTATAAAAGTATTTATTTTTTTTTTATAGTGCATTACTTGATGTGCATAAAACTTATAGTTTTTATATAGGGTTGCACAAAAGAATTCAGACACATCACCAGATATCGACAGCAATTGCTGAAAATGGATTTTTACTGAGTTACGCATTCGTTAAATTGCTCATTTTAGTTATCTCATTTCACTGTATTAAAATTAAAATTTATTAATAATATTCTTTAATGTTGGAAAGTGTTTCATAATATAATTTTCCGTTCTTGTTAGGTCTGTGGTTGAATTATTTAATATTATGTACTGACATACCATGAGTTTTCTATATCAGAAATAAAATTTCAAATGCGAAATACAGGTTGATTCAAAATCCTCCGTACAAATTTTAAGGGATCGCACAGCAGCTCTCAACAAACTCAATTTTTGTGTAGAAAGACACGGGCGGGATCCATCTACTCAGGCATAAATGCAGTTTGTCTTACTACAATCACACTTTGATTTTTGTTCATAACTTAAAAAAAATTATAAATATATGTATATATATATAAAATTGATTTTACATATTATCCTACGTCTCTGAGTCTGGAACCCTCCTCCCAGAATTGTAAAAATGTTAATTTTCTAGATGTGAACTTAAACATAGAAACTGAAAATTTGATATCTAAGCTATTTGACAAGCAAAATGATTTTGATTTTAATACCTTAAAGTTGATATATTTTGATTCAAATATTCATGTATCGGTTAAAAGAAATGTCCTAAGAAACGGCTTAATACGAATCCAAAGCCTGAGTACTAGAGTTAAGGATGTGATTAATGGCATTTTGGATTGGTGTCGTCAAGGATTCAAACAGGGTTATCCTCGCAATTTCATCAGGAGAATAACTAGTGAATTTATTAAGAGTAGCCGTTACGGAACTGAACTGAATTCAGTGATGGATGAGAATGGTGCTTTTGATGCGTTGATTGATCTAATGAGATAGAAAGATATTTTGTTGGATTTGGTAGATCAGTTTAGTTTTTCATGGTTTTTCAGTTTTGGTCTCGGCGAGTGAAGGGGGACGTAGCATGCGTAAAGTCTGACTTAACCTTGCAGAGCATGTCGTTAGACAGGCCGCTCGCCTTCTGTTCTGTTTTTCTGTTTTGCTGTTATAAATATTTTCCTTAGTTTGGTTTTAAAGTTTGGTTTTAAATATTAATGTTTATGTTGGTTGTTTTAATATTTTTGATGTAGAGTTTCAGTTTAAATATGGTGAGTGATGAAGTTTGATATTTGTTTGTGGTTTTAAATATATATATATATATATATGTGTGTGTGTGTATATGCATGCTTGCTTTAAAATTCAAAAAATGTAGAAATATGGATTAATTGATTTAAATAGGAATTTCGCCAAGTTAGCCAGCTATCGCTAAGCTGGCTTCACGTATGACAATTTGTTTTTATCGCCAAATTTGGCGATCTCTCGCCAAGTTGCCCAAAGTTGGTGTTAATCTGCTAGCCCTGCCATTAGTACTTTTCAACAAATACTCAATATTGAAGCTGATACTGATTTCTCCATAGGAAATCAAGCTATAATTGATTAACCATTAATTTTAAGTAGTATTTCTGCGATGTCTTTCGAAAACTGAGGGTGCTTGGCGGCAGGACCTCCCCTTTGGGGGTCGAATTTTGAAAAATTCCGAAACACATGTTTACTAATTTATTTATACTATAGGCATGTCAAATTTCAAGATGTTATTTCCATTGGTTTATGAGATATGGTGATATTTTTAAAATTTTTAATTTGCCCCTGTTAGCCCCTCCCCCTCCCTCCTTTAGGGATTGATTAAAAAAAAAACAATATCCGATTCATGTATTGTCCTCAGGAATAAATATATATATATATTCCAAATTTCAAAGCTCTATGTCAACAGCTCTATGTCAAGTTTCAAGATGTTATTTCCATTGGTTTATGAGATATGGTGATATTTTTAAAATTTTTGATTTACCCCTGTTCCCCCTCCCCATCCCTCCTTTAGAGATTGATTAAAAAAAACAAAAACAATATCCGATTCATGTATTGTCCTCAGGAATAAATATATATATATTCCAAATTTCAAAGCTCTATGTCAACAGCTCTATGTCAAGTTTCAAGATGTTATTTCCATTGGTTTATGAGATATGGTGATATTTTTAAAATTTTTGATTTACCCCTGTTCCCCCTCCCCATCCCTCCTTTAGAGATTGATTAAAAAAAACAAAAACAATATCCGATTCATGTATTGTCCTCAGGAATAAATATATATATATTCCAAATTTCAAAGCTCTATGTCAACAGCTCTATGTCAAGTTTCAAGATGTTATTTCCATTGGTTTATGAGATATGGTGATATTTTTAAAATTTTTGATTTACCCCTGTTCCCCCTCCCCATCCCTCCTTTAGAGATTGATTAAAAAAAACAAAAACAATATCCGATTCATGTATTGTCCTCAAGAATAAATATATATATATGTATTCCAAATTTCAAAGCTCTATGACAACAGGAAGCGGGTGAAAAATCAGTAACAAGATTTGACAGCCCCGTACAATCAAACAGAATTGTAAGTTTAAAGAAAGCATATAAAAAGGAAAATATTTCAACGCAATTTGTTACAGATTTACTTTCTTTTTGTGAAATGTGACGGTATCACGAGAGGTGCTGTATAGAAGTGGCCATCATCCACATCCGTATAGCAGGCCATATCCCCATACGCTTCATATTTAGGAGCGTAATTGATATTACCAGTTTCACTGACAAAATACCGTATATTTCTAGAACTTTTCAAGATGTCTTTTCATTTCGCACAAAACAAGGTTAGTCTTCTGAAAACTTTCGTTAAAATATCTTTATTTTTCTAAGATTATAAACAATAGTTATGTTCAGATTAGAGTGAGACACCCTATATTTTTGATTAAATAAACAGAAAAAAGTACATGTGCTAAAAGGGATTGCAGTAAACATAAAGGATTAAAACCCTTTTAATAAACAGGCCTACTAGTTTCGCATACACAAACAGGGACTTTCGCAACATCACTAATGATAAATAAACAATGATATCATTTAATTTTGAAACTGGTTACATAATTTATCCATAAAGATTTTATTCCACATCCATTATCGGTGAATCAATAGAAATCTGGAGCAGCGAGAACATGTGACTGAGACAGCCTCATTTGAGTTGCCTAGAAATTGGCGAGAGATGCTTCATAAATTTAAAAATAAAATAAAATAAATCACGCCTACAGAGGATCATTTTTATTAAAGCATCCACTTTCGTGATACCTGCTATCTCGTGATGTTTATTTATTAAGTACATATTTATTTATTTATTTATTTTTTTGCAAAAATAGTTTATTTCTTATTACTGATCTTGAGAATGTCATCGTTCGTGTTTGCGAAACTAGTACAACCAGAAAAAAGTTTTGTTGAATCACCAAAATTTGGTTGACCCAAAAAACTTTTCGATGATTATTGATCAATGGAAATTTTGCTTGAATCAACAAAAAAATACCGTTGATTTTTTTTTAAAATTCAAACAAAAAAAAAAAAAAATTGTATCGTCAGCAAAAATTTATTTTATTAATTTTGCACTTTAACTGTCGTAAAAAGTTAGAACTCTGATTTTCTGGAGTTCTAACTTTATACGACTGCTCTTTCATTTTCACCTAACACTTCATTCATAATGGCTGTTTCATAATAATGGAAGCTATCAGTCCATCAGAAGAAAATAACTCGGTTAAAGCGGAAACTCGGTTAATCGGGATTCGGATAATCGAGACTTTACTGTACTTAAAAAATAAATAAATAAAATAAAATAGTCGGCAATAATTTTGAAATGGCGTTCCGGTTCTTGGATTTTTCCATTTCGAGCCCTGTACGAAAGTAAAATATTAAATCTATTCCTAACATTATCTTTCATTTTTAACACCTTTGACTGACTCGTAAAATATTGTTTTATTCCTCAAAAAGATTTTTTATTCACGTATATTTAATCTAAAGTGTTTTGTTTAAGGATAAAAATAATAATATTAAACAATGGCGAATTCTTCAAGATTTTTTAACTACAGATTAAATTTTCTAAACATAATACATTTGAAATTTGTTGTAGAAGTTCTGAAAATTTAATCCAATTAGAAGGATAGTGAAAAGAATAGTTATTTAATCTAAAGTGTTTTATTTACGGATAAGAATAATGATATTAAGCAATGGCGAATACTTCAAGATTATTGTATTACAGATAAAATTTTCCAAACATACTAAAAGAGAAATTTATCTAATAAGTTATGAAATAAGGAACCTTTATTGAATTAGGAGAATTTTAAAATTTTGAACGTTATTTTCAAGCGATTCCTTCTTTTTGAATGTGAGAAACAATTGCAAAATCGATGGTTTAATGCCAGTTTGCTTTAATTGATTTTTAAAATCTTGAGCACGTAGGCGATATAGAAGTTCCTGGATTGATATTAGTATAATCTGCGAATCAAGTTAATCTGTCTTGAATCAGATATTTTGCTTAGTAAGTGACGTCAAATAGGTACAATACAGTAATAATTGTAATAATTTACATATTAATAAATAAAATGTCTGGTTCTAATTAGATTAAGTTCATTCGCGGTCTATTCTAAATGCATTTCGTGAACCTTTAGATCAAACTACGTACAGTGATGTAAAATATCCGGGTATTTATATTTAAAGGTAAATAACCAGGATATATACCCATTTTGAGTATTTACCTTGGTATTTATTATTAAATATTAAACATAGCTCCTCTAAAACTTTAGACGTTCTTATTTATTTGATGTTCGAAAAATAACCAGAAAAAAAAATCTTGCTTAGTTACAAACTTTACAATAGATTGAAAATAAAAGGTTTAAGACGTGTTTTACTGGCAATTTCAAAGAATCAGGTTTTTTATCTTCTTCATCTTGAATTCCACAGAACGTTGAATGTAAACGATTACTTCGTTTGATTGACTATAGCAATTAAATTAGAAAAAAAAAAGATTAATTGACTGGCATCTTAAAATATCAGAACATGGTAAATATAAAAAAAAATCCTTGTCGGCTCGTCCTACAGGCACAGGTAGATTTCGAAGTTAAATACTAATTTCCCCAACAGAAACTAAATCAAGATTAGAGATAAACCCAGTTTAACAATTTTATCTGGCCGGTTTTGACGAGTTTTTAATTTCATTTTTCTGTATGAGCTGCTTTTATCAAAATCGTGTTAAGGCTGTTCACAACTGCAGTACTCAACAAGCCTGATACTTTCTGACACAATGACGAAACATTTTTAAACGTAAAGGTATGAAACTGGTAGACCTATCACAAGGCGTTTTTCTCCCTTCGTTCACTGGTTTTTCTGCTTTCGTCCGGAAATTCGGTTCAAAACGACAACTTTGACAGTATTTTCTGAAACATTTATTGTGTTTACAAATAACGGAAAACGTATTTCAATTACATAGTTTCTGTATAACAACACCTTCCAGTTTCATGCGTTTGCATTTAACAAAAATGAATTAAAACTTATGTCATAAAGTTGCCCCTTTGTATTTGAGAATAGCCTTAATACTATCATTTTTTCTTCAACTTTTTTTTTTCTTTTTTTTTATTATTATTGTAAGAGTTGATCCTATCAAAAACTTGTCAATATAAAAGTTGTGGATAAGATTAAGAAGATTTATAATAAATTTAAGTGAATTTGATATCTTGTGAACTGAAGTAGTTATGAATTGTTTTTCTCTTAAAACCCTAGTTTTTTTGGCCCTTTAGCCCATTTTTAATGATATCAAAAATCTGTTATGCATAAATTTTTGGCCCTTTTCCAAGAAGTAATAATAACTTTAACCTGATTTGATATGTATTATAGTTAAGAAGTTATGGTTTTTTTTTTTTTTTCACAAAACCCTTCATTATTTCCACCCCCTTGTTCTGATTTTGCCCATTAAGGAACTGAGATTTTCTGTCCCTTTATTTTATGTATCAGTTTGGAAGAGATTTATGCAAAATTATGGAAGTTACCGTTTCCATTAGATAGATAGATAAATGTTTGAACACGGGGTGCTTTTGGGTTCTAGGGATCATGATCGGCGTAGATCTGCAAAAAATTTTCAGAAATTCCAACATTGGGGAGAATGTAATAGGTAGTATTTTTTACGAAATCTACCTAAAAGGTGGGTAACGCCTCTCAATCGGACAACATGTAGGTATTCATCTTTAACTAATGAAAAAGTTGCTATAATATGAAACATTGTAACCTATGATTTCAAGAAATTTTTATCAAAATTACGATTTTTTAGAGTGGGGTATGAAAATACCCAATTTTGGGGTATTTACTCGAGACTTGGGTTAATACCCTGTTATATGACCACAAAGTAAATGCCTACCCGCTGGAGTAGGGGAAATTTTCGAACACTATATTTCAACACTTTCAATCCCGAAAACAACATTCCATAAAATACTTTCATGAATGAAAAATTAAGGAATGGTTTATTAAATAATAATATTTGAAAGTTCGATTTTTTTTTTTTTTTTTTTTTTTTTTTTTTTTTTTTTGTAGTTGAAAGCAAATACAGTGAGAATAGAGCGTCATTTGTGTTTACAAAGTTGTAAAAAACTTATTATCATAATATCGAGCTAACAGTTCCTCTTTCTACTATATCATGTGAGAGAAACTTTTTCACTAAAAATAGAATGAAAAAAAAATCTATGGAAAAGTATAAAAATTATAGAAAAAGAACAAAAACTGCAATAACAATGCAATAATGATAAGAATAAATAAAATAAATTTTAAAAAATGCATTTTTGTACTTAAATTTGCTTTTAGTGTAACTGATCTTTGTTCTTAATATTTTAGGTAAAACTTAAAAAAAAACAAGGCAAAACAAAAACATACATTTAAAAAAATATTTCTAAAATTTATAGCAACCTCCTAAAAACATTCAAAGAGAGTGAAATTACTCCATGAAATATTCTTTTGGTTAGTGTTGTATAGAACATAAAGCTGTTTTAAATGAAGTAGAATTCCTTTTTTTATTCAAAAGGGAGAACAAAATGGATAAAGGTGCGACAATAACACACGAAGTAGTAAAAAGCCCATTCGAGTCTTCATATATAGTTACTTTTTTAAAAATATTTTACCCAGAAGTCTTCCCTTTAAAGTTTTGAAGCAAGCTTATGGAACTATTTAAGTTATTATTTTTATTGATTTTCATACATAACGAAAAATATAACTGAATAGCTGAAGTAATTGATGACATAACAAAAATCCAATAATTATTAAATATATAATTTTTTTTCAACGGCGGGCTCTTTGACACTTCGTCATTGACCACTAATATTCTTTTTTCTTGTTGACCATTTTATTTTGGGGGCATCATATTGGCGGTCAGCTTTATCCGCTGTGAAGGGACGGACAAGTTTCCATCTATTGCTCACTTAGAATTTTAAAACTGATAAAATTTAAGCAAAACATATTTCGTTTTACTTTTCTATTTTTATATGTTTACTAATCAGTTAATAATGCATGATATTTATCATTAAAAAAGTCACTTTTTGATTTAAAAAAATAAAAGTTGCTTTGTTTGAGTTATATTTCTCTTGCAAGTGTTTTCTGATTAAGTACTGCTACATTGTTAAGTATTTCTTGAATGTACTTAAAAATAATTAAAATTTATTACCTTAAATACATTTTTATTTTTTTTAAATTAAGCATTTTAGAATTATGAAAAAAAGGGCTGCCTAAATCACGTAATTATATTTAATTATGCAAATAAGTTAGATAAGATTTTTTTTCTGCATAAAATCTTAATAGTATAAATAAAATAAAAGTGAAAACATTCATGCATATATAAAAAATATTTCTTTAATAATTATGAAGTGAAAAGTATATTTTAAAATTTCATTATATAATACGCATTTTTTTTCTTTACATTAATAAAATCACTTATTTAATAATTTTTAAAAATGTTGCTGCTTATGAAGAAGCAATGTTACAAAATTGCCATCTTGCTATTTTTTCAATAATTCCCAGATATATCTTCTCTTATTTTATTATTAAATTATATTCTTATTTTCATTGAATGTAAAGTATATTTTAAGTAAATTGATTTT
Organism: Maratus speciosus; assembly: GCA_963932465.1. Lineage (NCBI taxonomy): Eukaryota > Metazoa > Arthropoda > Arachnida > Araneae > Salticidae > Maratus > Maratus speciosus. Next base: position 388,643,806 of record OZ010791.1, read on the forward strand.
GTTTGCTTTGTTGAAAGTTTTTCTCCCATGAGTTTTTCGATTTTCATAATATGCTATTAGGTTTTTCTGGATAGATAAGAAGATACTTAAAAGTCGTGAAAAAAAAAAAAAGTAAATGTTTTCTAATCACATTTTCAAAGCGCCATATTTAGCACATCGTATCGAGCTTGATAGAAACGTACGTCAGAATTGCAAAGTTAATTTAATTATACATTTATGTCTGATAACATTAAATTATTTTCTACCCCATATTAAATTATTTTAAACGATAATGTTGTTGTAGTGAAAAATAATAATCAACATAAACGCTACATAATCATGTTTAAAATATTTCGAAGTGAGATATATATTTTTCTAAAACAAACTAAATACTGTGAAACCATTTTTAAAACTTAACAACTGACAAACTTTGTAGGCTATAACAAAACAAAATTGTCACCTTTAAAGAAGTGCGTTCAAATGAAATTATAATAATTATCATTTCTTTAATATTTTCCTGATATTTCTTCTAATTTTATTATTTTACTTACATCTTATTTAAATAAACTAATCAACGGAGAATACTTTTTCAAAATATTAAATAAATGCCGCATTGTTTAATAAAATAAATAAATAAATAATAAACGCTTCTTTAGTGTCTGAAAACATTGAGAATTTATAAAATTCAAAGTATCACAACTTCATAACTCAGTAATAATTGGTTCTGCAAAAATGAAGTTTATATTGTTTTAATTGTTCGGGATTAGATAAAGTTTTACTATAATACTAATAGATGTGACCTTGCAAAATATATATTTTGTAACTTAGGAGAAGCTATTAGTAACGTAAATGGCTTTCAATACGACGACCATTAATAAGATCTTATAAGACCATAATAAAACCATTTGAATCAATTTTGCAATCGAAACTATATCACTAAATATTACAATTTGAGAATTAGCTATTAGACAACGATAAAAGGGGACACTATATACAGAGTATCCAGTTAATATGGCGACAGCTCAAATGAGATATACAATATATTAAGACAAAAGAATACAAAGGAACTAGGTGTCACAATTAACTTGTTCAGCCAAAAATATAGGGTGATCTACTCTAACCGGAAATCGGGATGCCGATGTTGTAACGAAAATGTTAAGAGATTTACCTCACTTAATTTGAAATGCGATAATATGATGAAAAGTGCAGAAAAATCAGAGTACTATCACCAGTGGTATCATATATGCATTGCAAAATTTTTCCAAAAAGTGAAGAGTCGAGTTTGTGTTTTTTGGATGATGTGTAGTGGGCACAATAAATAAATAAATAAATAAATAAAAAATGTAAACTCTTCACATTTTCGTTACAAAAGCTTCATTTTTCTCAAAATTATTAACATAAAATCAAAGTTTGTTTAAATGGGATGATCTTTTTGTAAATGGATTGCATTCTCGTGTTATCTTGTGAAATTTACTTGTCTTAACGTGTACTATCACGTATATGTATTTGCCACCTTATATTAACTGAACTGTAAGTGGCGCACGAAAAACCGACCCTCGTGATTTCCAGCACCTTCTCTATACACATGTACAACGAACCCATTTCAGTAAACAGTATGTATATGTCATTGAATGTACTTATTTCTTTTAATTTTGTATCGCAAATATATTACCAATGCTTCTATAAATGTAATAATGGCGAGCAGAAGGGCCGATTTTTCGTTTGACACTCAGCATATGATAATCAATTTCAGTAACTGAAATATTCAAGAATCAGTAAAAATAACTCTTAAGATTATTATATTTTTGGGGAAAAGTACAATATACTGTAGCAAGAAAATAGGCAAACATACAAATAAGCATAACTATGCTTGGAAAATAGTTTACATTATTTTGTCAAAGAAACTCTAATTTAAAAAACATATAATTGTTTACTTGTTAAACTTTTGATAATTTCCGTTAATACACTCGTAATATTCTTTTCACATCAATGGAAAAAGACTTTAAGGGTAATGAATAAACATAGTTCCATAAATCCAAAACAAGTTTCCGTTTCATAACGCTGGTCTAATCCTCTTTAGAAAGAAATTTTGGCGATAACTAGATAAATTTTACTATGACAAAAGTCTAGGAAGTTCATATATCATTAAATTGTTAAATTCCACGATTCTCGAGAAATTTTGCAGTTTTTTACTTTTAGAAGGGTCCATTTAAAATTGGCAGTATCATTTAAAACTCTACCAATAGTCCTTCGTAATATAAGCATTATGTTTGTATTTGCGACCTTTTCTATAATTTTCAATCTATTTTTGATGAAAGGCTGCAAATTGTTCCAGACAACGTCGATCATCAGTGTGCAAAATGATCTACACCATATGGCCAAACGTGACCGGTCACTTGCGATTTTAGACGTTTTGTTCAATATCTAGAAAAATACATGAGGAATGAACCTGAAACTGCAGGTGTGTAAACAGTATAGTATATGTCATATATTTCCGCGAAGATTTTTTCCCGAAACCCCATAGGGGACCGTCAACAAATTGAAAAAGAACAAATATCTTTTGGATAACCCTGTAAAAACTAATGAAGCAAAAGCGTTAAAACTCGAGATTATTAATACGTGGCTTATTGCAATACACTGTGTTAATTTTTATGAGGATAGCATGTATACTCGTAGAGAAATTAAGTTTTTTATAAAAACAGTCCCAAATTTCGAGAAGTTTTTTTTGCTTATAATTTGCAGAGATCTTAATATAAAAAAAAAAAAGTTTTTTTTTTTTTTTTTTTTTTTTTTTTTTTCAGGATATATGAGACAAACAACATTGTACATAATACTCTGCAATCAGAATTAAAAAATAATAAAAATTGGATGAAAAATGAGCAGATTTATTTAAAAGTGTTTCACTGCGCATGCGCGAACGCAATCAAAAATATAATGTGCATAATATATTAGCTAAGTATATAGAGCAACTTTTGTGAAAGTCTCAAAATCATAGCGTGAAAATTCTGAAAATTATCGTCGATAGACTAAGCTCGAAATCCGTTGTTCCCATAAAGAAGCAAAAAGATAGGGGTTGCATCAAATATCTGTTGATTAGTGCCAAGGTGGCGTACACAATATTGCACGTACTACTATATTTGGATAGAACCTCTCATCTTCTTGCTTCCTTTAGGGAACAACGGATTTCGAGCTTATTCTATCGACGATAATTTTCAGAATTTTCAAGCTATGCTTTTGAGACTTTCACAAAGTTGCTCTATATACTTAGCTAATACATTATGCACATTATATTTTGATTGCGTTCGCGCATGCGCAGTGAAACATTTTTTTGTAAACCTGCTCATTTTTCATCCAATTTTTATTATTTTATTAATTCTGATTGCAGAGTATTGTGTACAATGTTGTATGTCATATTTCCTGAAAAGAACTTATTTTTTATATTATGAACTCTGCAAATTTTAAGCAACAAATTATAAGCGAAATTTGGGACTGTTTTTATAAAAACCTTAATTTCTCTACGAGTATATATGCTATCCTCATAAAAATGAACACAGTATATAACAATAAGTCACTTATTAATAATCTCGAGTTTGAACGCTTTTGCTACATTAGTTTTTACAGGGTTATCCAAAAGATATTCGTTATTTTTCAATATGTTGACGGTCCCCTATAGAATTTCGGGAAAAAAATCTTCGCCAAAATATATGACTTATACTATACTGTTTACACACGTGCAGTTTCAGGTTGATTCCTCATGTATTTTTCTAGATATTTAACAAAACGTCTAAAATCGCAAGTGACCGATCACCTTTGGCCATATAGTGTACATCGTGATCTAGCGCTTAACTACATTCTTTTTAGTCGAGGCAATAGGGGATTTTATCTGGAAAAATTAATGGTAGTTCTGGAAATTGGCTTACTTTATGTTTTTTGGGTCACTGAATCCGAATTTGTAACTTCCCACCAAAATTTCCCCCGGCAACCCCCCCCCCAAATTTTGGTAAAATGCCCCCCGAAAAAGGTTTTTGTTAAAAAATCATTTTTTTTTATTGTTTTAGAGGAAAAGTATCTAGAAATTAAGAAAGTAGACAAAATTTGCAACAAATTAGATGTATGACATTATGACTTAGGATGAAGGGGAAGGGAGGATCTGCTTCGGAACATGCGCCGCGGTGCTGCGTGGACTAAGTTGCGCAATTCCACTTAACCACTCACACGTTTACATTCGCCCTCCCATCTCCCCTCCGAACTTTCTCTATAAAGTTTACTTTAACTTTTTTGGGTCGCTGAATCGGAATTTTAAACTTACCCCCAAAATTCCCCCGCCCCCCAAAATAGTTGTTTTTTAATTAAATTTTTTATTATTTTAGGGGAAAACTTTGTAGAAATTCAGAAAGTAGACAAAATTTGCAACAAATAGGATATATGATATTACGACGTAGGATGAACGGGGAGGTAAAGGGCTGCCTCGGAACATTCCCCGCGCGCTGTTCTCAAAAACGAAATTTTTTCAAAAAATCAATTTTTTGGAGGTTTGCCGGGGAAAATTTTGGTGGGAAGTTACAAATTCGGATTCAGCGACCCAAAAAATATCAAGTGAGCTGAAATTCAGAATTAGCATTAATTTTGCCAGGTAAAATCCCCTATTACCTGGACTTGCGTAACTTAGTGCACATAGCGCCGCAGTGTATGTTCCGAGGCAGCCCTCTTCCTCCCCGTTCATCCTACGTCGTAATGTCATATATCTTATTTGTTGCAAATTTTGTCTACTTTCTGAATTTCTACAAAGTTTCCCCCTAAACAATAAAAAATTTAATTTAAAAACAACTATTTTTTTGGGAGGGGGGCGGATTTTGGGGGTAAGTTTAAAATTCCAATTCAGCGACCCAAAAATGTTAAAGTAAACCTTATAGAGAATATTTGGAGGGGAGATGGGAGGGCGAATGTAAACGTGTGAGTGGTTAAGTGGAATTGCGCAACTTAGTCCACGCAGCACCGCGGCGCATGTTCCGAAGCAGATCCCCCCTTCCCCTTCATCCTAATTCATAATATCATACATCTAATTTGTTGCAAATTTTGTCTACTTTCTTAATTTCTAGATACGTTTTTTCTAAAACAATAAAAAAATTGATTTTTTTGACAAAAACCTTTTTTGGAGGGCATTTTACCAAAATTTGGGGGGGGGGGGAGTGCCGGGGGAAATTTTGGTGGGAAGTTAAAAATTCGGATTCAGCGACCCAAAAAACATATACAGTCTGTTTCAAAATTATAAGACCACTTAGAATTTCACCTTTTTTCAACAAAGAAAATATTAGTTTGAATTTAAAAGTAGTTGAATGAAAAGAAATAACTCTATAATGTTTATTTGGCTCAGGGAAAAAAAGTTTAAATATTTTTTTGTTTTATGCCAAACAATTTTACCCAAACCCGCTGTTTCATAAATATAATACCACTCTTACGAGGGTGAGTCGGGAAATAAGTTTCCCCTGGCAACTGTGGACAGAGGTGTGTTTGAAAGACAAAAAATGTACTGAAACATTAAAGATAAGACGTAACTTTATTTTTCTACATAAGTGCCAAGTGAGTTGAGACATTTGTCATACCCCTTTATAAGCTTCAAAAAACGCTCCTTGAAAAAAATTCAGGGCTCTGCATCATTCTGTTCCCGGTAGATATGGAGAAAAAGTGCGTTGTGAATTCGTGGTCAAAGGAGGAAGTGAGAGCGGTTGTCCGCTGTGAATGGGCACGTGGAGTATCGGGATCAGAAATCCATAACCACCACGTGGTAGTCTATGGGCCAGATGCAGTGTCGAAACAAATGGTGCGGAGATAGTGCCACCAGTTCAGTGAGGGGCATCAGCAAGTGTTGGACAGACCGAGACCTGGACGGGCGTGCACAGCCACTACAGACGAAAGCAATGATTGTCTACTTCTTTGTAAGCAATGCTGAAGTCACACAAGCCGTTCAACACTTCTTTTGTATGCAGAGCTCTGTTTTTTTCCTAGAGGGCTTTATGAAGCTTATAAAGGGTATTATAAATGTCTTAACTCACTTGGCAGTTAAGTAGAAAAATAAACTTACGTCTTATCTTTAATGTTTCATTACATTTTTTTGTCTTTCATACACACCTCTGTCCACAGTTGTCAGGGGAAAGTTATTTTCCGACTCACCCTCGTATATTATTAATAAAGCAGACGATTTTATTTTGAACTCAGAGTTTAACTGTAACCTAAACAATCTGTAAAACTTAAAAAGAAGATTAAAATGGAGAAATTCTGAATTGTATCTGATTCTTTGAATTTATTAGTAAAATGCCCCGTCGGAGTGAGCTGTCTGAAATAGAAGTCAGAAGAGTGTGATTCTACAAAGGAAAAGCAAAGTCTGAACGTGAAATAAGTAAGATTCTTAATCGTTCTAAAACTGCGATTCATAATGTTTTAAGTAAAAAAGAATTGTATGGAACGCATAAACGATCTGCTCGTAAAAAGAAGTTATCAGAATAGGCGGATTGTCGAACTGGCAACGAAAAAATACCAGTCGACTCGTAAAATAGCACAGCAGATAACTAAAAAGGTATCACATGCAACCGTGTGGCGAAGTTTGAAATCTAATGCTGGTGTTATTCGTCGCAAATTAAAAAGTAAACCACTACTACTGAAATGTCACAAAGAAGCTCGTCTTAAGTGGGCAAAAAATGTCATGTCCTGGAACTCTGCATGGAGAAATATATTGTTTTCAGACGAGAAAAAATTCAATCTTGATGGTCCAGACAGCAATAATTACTACAGGCATGATTTAAGGCAAAGACTTCACGAGTTCTTCAGTAGGCAGATGGGAGGTGGTTTCGTTATGGTGTGGGGCGCATTCTCATATGCATGAAAATGCGATCTCCAAAGAATTGAAGGGAAAATAAACTCGGACAGACACCAACGAATGCTATTTCAAAGTCTGATACCCTTCGGACCGCTTTTAGGAGGTGCAAAATGGAAGTTTCAAAAAGATAATGCTCCCAGTCATTCATCGAAATCAACAAAAGAGTGGCTTAAAAGAGAAAAGATTGATGTTTTACCTTGGTCAAGTCGAAGCCTTGACCTAAAACCCATAGAAAACTTGTGGGGTTATTTGACCCGCCAAGTGTATGACAATAACAAACAATTCGTTCAACATATGAATTAGAAATCGCCATTATGGAGAAATGGGACAACATTCCCGAATCGTTCCTTAAAAAATGAATTAACTCAATGCCAAATAGTGTGTTTGAAGTCCTTCAGAGAAATGGTGGAGTAACATCTTAATTAAGTAGAGAAAACTCTTCTTTTCCACAGGTGGTCCTATAATTTTGTAACAGTTCTTTTTGACACCTTTTTGCTATATTGATGTTTTTTTTTTCGAATTAATTTCATTTGTGTAAGTTGCTACATTTTACTAAAACTTGATGTACTAACATAAAATATTCTTTATTTTGATTGAAATATTTTTATAATTACCTAAATAGCAAAATATGTTGTGGTCTTATACTTTTGAAACAGACTGTAGTAAGCTTTTTTTCCAGAATTACCATGGATTTTGCTAGGTAAAGCCCCTATACGGTCTCTATTGCCTAGGCTATTTGTATTTAATCAAAACTTTTCATCATACGATTACACGTTCTAAAGCAGTGGTTCCTTACTTGGGGCGTACACTCCAATCAGGAGCAATTTGATTTTTAAGGGAGGGGAGAGGGATTCCAGATTTGTTGTTATCCTTTTTTCTCTCAATTTTTTATTACTTAATTTATTTTATTTTGGGGTGGATGGGGAGGGGGGTAGACTAACAATAAAAGTAATGTATGCAGATTTTAAAAATAAAATGAAGTGAGAAAATTTTTATTGAATTTTCAAAATGCTCCCATGCAAAAGTTCAGATTAAAACAATTACCGGAATAATTGCATGAAAAACTTTTTATAATATTTTTGCAATCTTTATTAGATTTAAAAATTTCTATAACTTTTCTGGCTTTCAAAATTTTTTAACAGCTTTTCAGACTAGTATTTATTGAATAAAACATTCGCTTTGCAATATGTCAAAAGAATAAACTTTTACATATAAAACTGCTCATATCTATATCTAAAACTGATTGTCTTGAAGGCATTTAATTAAAAAAATATTTGAAACATTGAAACGAGGCACTAACAGCGTTACAAAATTAATAAATTTCTAAAAGGCTTTAGAGAAGGAAATAGATGAATAGTAAATTTCGTATAACTCTGTCGGAGATCTCATAACACAGTATATACACTATGACGCAAAAGTTTAGACAATGAAGAAATTCTTACATACTTTGAAAAATATTTATTCAATTTTCAAATCACTGCTTGAAATTAATGTGCTGTACATATAAACAATATTTATAACAAACAAAAGTGGAATTGTGCATATTGCAATAAATTAAATGGTAACAAAAATAAACTGCTGTCTCAAAAGTTTAGACACAAATTAAATAAAATCGAAATAAACAATTTTTAAAACCTGGTTGCGCATCCATGCTTATGTATTACGTCATATACACGAGATTGCATGGAAGAAACTAAATCTTGCATAGTTTGTGGATCGATATCGTACCATGCATTCTCAATAGATGTCTTAAGTTCCTTTTCAGAAGAGTATTGTCTAGCGTTGCTATAAACTTTGCGACACATGATGCTCCAAAGGTTTTCTATAGGGTTAAGATCTGGGCTACATGCTGGCCAGTCGAGAACTCTTATATTATGGGAATTAAACCAAGATTTTGAATGTTTTGCAGTGTGAATTGAAGCATTGTCTTGCTGAAATTCCACTGAGGACCCCCTAGAAGCTCAGCAAACGGCAGTAGGTTTTCTTCTAATGTCTGTGTATAATGCTGTGAAGTTTGACGACCACTGGTGAAGGTCAGAGATACTTGTCCATTATAGCAAAAGGCTGCCCAAACTATCACCGAGCCCCCTCCTTGTCTGCGACTAAAAAAACGTCGAGGTTCCTTCCGCAAGTCATGCCAATACGATAAACAACCATCTGGACCATCCAGATTCCACTTTTTTTCATCGCTAAATATGACTGACTGCCATTTCTCTCCATATGACATATGCTTTCGAGCCCACATAAGTCTTTGTAACTTATGATATGGTTTCAGAGCTGGTTTCTTCTGCATTTTGCTATAAACGATTGTTCCTTTTTCCAAAATTCGTCTACGAATCGTATCCTTTGATACAGAGAGTCCCGATGAGCTTTGAACTCCACGTACGCTCATTTGTTGAGTACTCGCTAGTCTTTGTATCAGGCGATCCTCTCGTACATTTGTCACACGTGGCCTCCCAGACCGACATTTTGCTTTATATTCGGAACCACTCGATAAAACTCGATAAATAGATTTTTTTGACCTATTAATAATAGCAGAAATTTCAGAAACGCTCTTCCCTTCACCTTTCAACTGCCAAATCCTTGAAACCTCATTCACTTGAATTTCTTTAGCTCTCGGCATGTCGACTATGAAGCGCAATCGTTTGCAGAACTTAAGTACTCCAAATTTGTGACATCATCGATTCTAAATTTGCATATGCCAGCGAATATTCAAAGAAATTTAGAATAGTGTCTAAACTTTTGCGACAAGCACATTTGAATTTTTATGAAAAAAATTAGTATTATAGCAAATAAAACGACTGTCTTTTGTACATAGCATTTTAAATCAGTTTTTGAATATATTTACAGGTTTTTGTAATTCTGACGTCATAATTCTACATTTTAAAGCTGAATGACGTCATTGTCTAAACGTTTGCGTCATAGTGTATATATATGCATTGACATAAGCATGTTGAAAGTTTAAATCATTTTTTAAACGGCTATATTGGCGATAATTGGGAACGCAAAACCCACTTATAGGAAGATGTATTATGTTAGGTAAAAAACTAGCTATTTTTTCTTGAAAAAGATGGAAATCTAGAATAATTCCTATATATTGTGTTATTCATAGAGAGATCTGAGTGTCCAAAAATTGTTCACCTGTTGTTTTCAAGGAAGTACTAAAAACATCTATAAAATGTAGCTATACTTTCGAATTTAATGACAAATGGGAGAAAATCTTCATGAAACTTTCTGAAGGTAAGAAAAGCGATCAAAAATACTTTTGTTTTACACTGAAATAAATTGACAAATAACCACAAAACTATTTCAGATATAAAGGGGAAGATGTATGAATTCTTTTCAATCATAAAATTCAGTTAAAAAAAAAAAAAAAAAAAAAAAAAAAAACATATTTGTGACAAAATTTTTTCCTGTTTTGTCATCTAACAAATTTTAAAATGACTTGTCATTATTTCTAATGTCACAATGCATTTCAATAATGCTTTTAGGTAGCTTTCTTTACAAAAAGCTACCTATTGCAGCCGTTCGGAGGAAAGCGATTTCAAAAAATTTTGGTATATTTTCATCGATCATGACCCCCAGACCCCGAAACCACCCTCCGTTCAAAATTGATATATATATATATATATATATATATATATCACCCATGTCACACTGTAACTCTCGTATTTATGAACCGATTTGGATGTAATTCGGTGTGTACATAGTACATACCAATGTCTCGACCGAGTTCGTTGGCCAACTTCATCCGCCATTTTGTTTCAAAATGGCGGCCATTTAAAAATTTAAAAAAAATTTTAAATGTGAAATGTGGTACCAAAAAATTGAAAATGGAAAAATATTTTTTTCTTATGTATTTGACCTTTATACAAAGACTCCGCAGCAGTTTTTGTTTTGTCTATATCTTAAAAAATGGCTGAGTTATAGCATTTTGAATTTCTAGCGAAGCTAACATTTTGAAACGTCCTGAATTTTGTCACGCGATAAAAGGCGTATTTATGAACCGATTTGGATGTAACTTCGTTTACACATAGTACAGACCAATGTCTCGACCGAGTTCGTTGGCCAGCTTCATCCGCCATTTTGTTTAAAAATGGCGGCCATTTAAAATTTTAAGAAAAATTTAAATTTGAAATGTGGTACCAAAAAATTGAAAATTGAAAAAATATTTTTTTCTTATGTGTTTGACCTTAATAAAAAGATTCGGGAGCAGTTTTTGTTTCGTCTATACCTTAAAAAAGTCCTTCCGGCCAGTGCCGGGAGGAAGAGGTAGCTTTCATAATCCTTATTTAAAAAAAGCCAACTTATATCATGCAAACACACGAAGCTCAATTTAGTGGAAACCGAATATAGGAGATTCAATTACTAATTTTTATCAATATAATGAATGAGAATTTCGCGAAATTAGTCAGCTTTATCCAAGCTGCTTTTCTTTAAAGTAACTTATATTTGGTTGCCAAATTCGGCAATTTCTTAAAGTGCCTGTCATTTTAAGACAACATGGTGGATGAGGTTAAGCAGTGAACTTGGTCGAGACCTTAGTAATTGCTCTGCACATGCTCACTCACATCGGAATCGGTTAATATATAGGAGTGCTGTCGCATGCAAAAAATCAGATTTTTCAAAATGTCACCCACAATAGAAATTGAAACTGCTATATCTGAGCCATTTTTTAAGGTAAAGACAAACAAAAAATGCTCCTGAATCCTTATATCAAGATCAAATACTTAAGAAAGAAACCTTTTTCAATTTCTAATTTTTTTGCACCTCACTTTAAATATATATATATTTTTTAATTTAATGGCCGCCATTTTGAAACAAGATGGCTGATGAATCTGGCCAGCGAACTTGGTCGAGGTGTTGATGTATACTATCCACATGCCTTCTTACATCGAAATAGGCGTATACGTGTGTTATCGCGTGACAGATACAAGATCGTTTCAAAATGTTAGCCATGCTAGAAATTCAAAGTGCTGTAAATCAACTATTTTTTAAGATATCAACAAAAGAACAAATTTTCAGAAACAAAAACTGCTCCGGAATCTTTGTATCAAGGCCAAACACATAAAAAAAATCTTTTTCATTTTTCAATTTTTTAATACCTCATTTTGAATTTTAAATTTAATTTTTTTTTAAATGGCAACCCTTTTGAAACAAGATGGCGAATGAAGCTGGCCAACGAACTCGGTCGAGACATTGGTATGTACTATGTACAGACCAAGTTACATCCAAATAGGTTCATAAATACGCCTGTTATCGCGTGACAAAAATCAGGTCGTTTTAAAATGTCAGCCACAAGAGAAATTCAAAATGCTATTACTCAGCCATTTTTTTTTAAGATATAGACGAAAGAAAAACTGTTCCGGAATCTTTGTATTAAGGTCAAACACATACAAAAAAAATCTTTTTCATTTTCCAATTTTTTGGTATCTCATTTAATTTTTTTTTTTTTTATTTCTTTAAATGGCCGCCATTTAGAAACAAGATGGCGGATGAAGCTGACCAACGAACTCGGTCGAGATATTTGTATGTACTATGTACACACCAAGGTACATCCAAGTCGGTTCATAAATACGCCTGTTATTACGTGAGAAAAATCAGGACGTTTCAAAATGTCAGCCACGCTAGAAATTCAAAATGCTATAACTCAGCCATTTCTTAAGATATAGACGAAACAAAACCTGCTCCCGAATCTTTTTATCAAGGTCAAGTGCATAAGAAGAAAATATTTTTTCAATTTTCAATTTTTGGTACCACATTTCAAATTTAAATTTTTCTTAAAAGTTTAAATGGCCGCCATTTTTAAACAAGATGGCTGGTGAAGCTGGCCAACGAACCCGGTCGAGACATTGGTATGTACTATGTATAAACGAAGTTACATCTAAATCGGTTCATAAATACGCCTTTTATCGCGTGACAAAATTCAGGACGTTTCAAAATCTCAGCCACGCTAGAAATTCAAAATGCTATAACTCAGCCATTTTTTAAGATATAGACGAAACAAAAACTGCTCCGAAATCTTTGTATAAAGGTCAAATACATAAGAAAAGAATATTTTTCCATTTTCAATTTTTTGATACCACATTTCAAATTTAAAATTTTTAAAAAAATTTTAAATGGCCGCCTTTTGAAACAAAATGGCGGATGAAGCTGGCTAACGAACTCGGTCGAGAGATTGGTATGTACTATATACACACCAAATTACATCCAAATCGGTTCATAAATACGCCTTTTATCGCGTGACAAAATTCAGGACGTTTCAAAATGCCAGCCACGCTAGAAATTCAAAATGCTATAACTCAGCCATTTTTTAAGATATAGACGAAACAAAAACTGCTCCGGAATCTTTGTATAAAGGTCAAATACATAAGAAAAAAATATTTTTCCATTTTTAATTTTTTGGTACCACATTTCAAGTTTTAAATTTTTTTTAAAATTTTAAATGGCCGCCATTTTGAAACAAAACGGCGGATGAAGCTGCCCAACGAACTCGGTCGAGACATTGGTATGTACTATGTACACACCGAATTACATCGAAATCGGTTCATAATTACGGGAGTTACAGTGTGACATATGTCATATATATATATATATATATATATATCAATTTTGAACGGAGGGTGGTTTCGGGGTCTGGGGGTCATGATCGATGAAAATATACCAAAATTTTTTGAAATCGCTTTCCTCCGAACGGCTGCAATAGGTAGCTTTTTTGTAAAGAAAGCTACCTAAAATGGCTGAGTTATAGCATTTTGAATTTCTAGTGTGGCTGACATTTTGAAACGCCCTGATTTTTGCCACGTGATAACAGACGTATTTATGAACCGATTTGGATGTACCTTGGTGTGTACATAGTACATACAAATAACTCAACCGAGTTCGTTGTCCAGTTTCATCCGCCATCTTGTTTCAAAATGGCGGCCATTTAAATTTTTTTTTTTATTAAATTTAAAATGAGATACCAAAAAAATTGAAAAATAAAAAAGAGTTTTTTCGTATGTGTTTGACCTTAATACAAAGATTACGGAACAGGTTTTGTTTCGTCTATATCTAAAAAATGGCTGAGTTATAACATTTTGAATTTCTATTGTGGCTGACATTTTAAAACGACCTGATTTTTGTCACGCGATAACAGGCGTATTTATGAACTGATTTGGATGTAACTTGGTCTGTACATAGTACTTACCAATGTCTCGACCGAGTTCGTGGGCCAGCTTCATTCGCCATCTTGTTTCAAAAGGGTTGCCATTTAAAAAAAATTAAATTTAAAATTTAAAATGAGGTATTAAAAAATTGGAAAATGAAAAAGATTTTTTTTGTGTGTTTGGCCTTGATACAAAGATTCCGGAGCAGTTTTTGTTTCTGAAAATTTTTCTTTTGTTTATATCTTAAAAAATGGTTGAATTACAGCACTTTGAATTTCTAGCATGGCTAACATTTTGAAACGATCTTGTATTTGTCACGCGATAACACACGTATTCACCTATTTCAATGTAAGAAGGCATGTGGATAGTATACATCAATACCTCGACCAAGTTCGCTGGCCAGATTCATCAGCCATCTTGTTTCAAAATGGCGGCCATTAAATTAAGAAAAATATATATATTTAAAGTGAGGTGCAAAAAAATTAGAAATTGAAAAAGGTTTCTTTCTTAAGTATTTGACCTTGATATAAGTATTCAGGAGCATTTTTTGTTTGTCTTTACTTTAAAAAATGGCTCAGATATAGCAGTTTCAATTTCTATTGTGGGTGACATTTTGAAAAATCTGATTTTTTGCATGCGACAGCACTCGTATATATCAACCGATTCCGATGTGAGTGAGCATGTGCACAGCAATTACAAAGGTCACCACCAAGTTCACTGGTTAGCCTCATCCACCATGTTGTCTTAAAATGGCAGGCACTTTAATAAATCGCCGAATTTGGCAGCCAAATATATGTTACTTTAAATAAAAGCAGCTTGGATAAAGCTGACTAATTTAGCGAAATTCTCATTCATAATGATTTAGTATTGGTAAAAAATTAGTATTGAATCTCCTATATTCGGTTTCCACTAAATTGAGCTTCGTGTGTTTGAATAATATAAGTTGGCTTTTTTAAAATAAGGAATATGAAAGCTACCTCTTCCTCCCGGCACTGGCCGGAAGGACTTTTTTATCTCCATGTGAATAAAAATTCACTTTTTAAATAATAAAAATTGTACGTTACAGTGGAATAAAGGGAGAGCTGTTATAACTTAGTTGGTGGGCCGTGGTCAAATAAAGGTAAGAAACCACTGTTCTAGAGACTTTTTTTTTTAAGGTTCTAAAGGTCTCTCAGTTCTCAGAGCAAATTTTTTTCTAGTTTCAGACCAGTCTAATATAGCATTGTATTAGAAATTAGGGTATGTTTGGGATTGCTGTTTTTATAATATTTTCAGTGTAATTATTTCTTTATAACAAAACTCTAATCTTCACGAAAAATATTTCAGTACGTTGCCATTATGTTTGTTTATGTAGTAGATTTCAGTATTAAAAGCAAAGTGATAACAGCAATATTTCTTTAAAATTGTATTTCTCTCGACTATACTTTTTTTTTTTTTTTTTTAACTTGTATAATATATTATCTATTTTGCAAAATACGTACGTAAGAACTTTTTAAAAGTTGGAAAAAAAATATTCAATTGAATATTTCATCTAGTCCAGGGGTAACGAACTCTCGTGCTTGCAGGCCAACTGTCGCCACCTTTCCGAATAATAATCTGCACCTTTTTTAATCTCAGAATTTTTGTCATTAAATATTTTGAAGATTCCCATTCGGAAATATTGGGGACAAATGATCCATTGGCACATGTGTCAACCGTTTGGTCTAGTCACTTTTTTTTTTACAAACGCATTTTGCTAAAAAAAAATTATCGTTTGAATTACGTAGTTACTATAATTTTACTAATAACGTAGCCGGGTTTTGTTTTTGTTTTTGCACATTAAAAATAATTCTGATAGTGATAAAAAAAAATACGAAAACGTTCATACATACATAGTTAAAAAAAAAAAAATTTTTTTTGAAGTAACAAATATAAACGTTCTCTAAAGCAGCTTAAATACTTAGCGTCATCTGAAGTTTAACGTTGAAGCATTTTGCTATTTATACACAAAATAACACCGTAGTATAACAAGAAGTCTTAAACAAGTAAGTATTTAAATCTGTACAAACAAAGTTTCGAAATTTGTCTTTTCTTCAATAATTTCCAGACGTTTCATTTCGTTTTGTTATTTCGCAAAAAAAAAAAAAAAAAAAAAAAAATGTAAGTTCATACAGAAGTTTTTATTGATTCTAAACAATGAATGTATTTTAGAAATACTAAAATAGAAGTCTGCATTTTTGAGGTATATATTTCTAAGAATTGAATACGTTTTACAAGTTTTTTGATATCGAAAAAATATTTAAAAAAATTTCTAAGAATTCATTTCAATGATTAAGGAAATGCTTAGGACATTTTGGAATTACGCATGGATAGTGATAGACTAGAAAAAAAAAATCCTGAACTATAAGCCAAACAAATGTGTTTGTAGTGGATGGAGGAAATATTTAACATGTATAAGGTAATATAAGTGTGTTTATTGTATTTATATCTTTAAAAGAGACAAATTAAGAGAAAATTTGGACTAGAAAAGCTTAACCCTACACTGCACGATTTTTTCTTTTGAAAGAATGTTTTTCTATACTCATATTTACAATTAAATACAAGAAATTTTAAAGAGTAATTCTTCATCTTATTTAATAAAACTTCTGTGAAGGCAAATTCAAATTTAATTAAATAAGAATCTAGTTAAAAATAGTGGAACAGAATTTACTTATTAAATGTTAAATTTTAATTAACCCTTTGTATCACCAAGTTGCATATCTGCAACAAATCCGATACCTTTTAAACTCGTCGAAAATTAACGAAAAACTTCAAAAGTTGAATTAGTCTATCTTCAAAACTTTTTTATGTATAAACATGAAATTTTGGATATTGATTAAACAGATTGTGCTTTGTAATATACTACCAACAAAAATTTATTAACCCTTTACAGAATTTGTGTGTTGTTGAAATCAAAATAGCTCTTTTTTACCCCATAAGTCATTGCGCGCATGATATCTTGAGAAAGTATGTATGGATTGTCATGAAATTTGGTAAATATACTAAACAAATATGTGTGTTTAAAATAATCTACTTTTAAGTATTTACAATGGTAATATTTTTAGTTATGACTATTTTTATTTATTAAAAATACAAAATTTTTATTTTTTTTTACGAAAGTATTTTTTTATATAGTTAATGAAAAAATTTTAGCCTAAGAGTTTAACACACGTACATTTTAAACACACGTATATGATTAGTATCTTTACCGAATTTTATGCGAATCCATACATACTTTCTCAAGATATCATGCGCGCAATGAGTTACGGGGTAAAAAAAGAGCTATTTTTTTCAACAATACACAAATTCTGTAAAGGGTTAATAAATTTCTAATGGTAGCATATTACAAAGCACAATCTGTTTAATCAATACTCAAAATTTCATGTTTATACATAAAAAGGCTTTGAAGATAGACTAATTCAAACTTGGAAGTTTTTCGTTCATTTTCAACGCGTTTAAAAGGTACAAGACCCCTTAAAATGATTTTATTTATTGCTGCTATCTTCTAACACAGCAGCTAATGTATATTGCTCATAGAATTCTCAACAGACGGCGATACTGAGTTACTTTTTTATACCAAAGTTTTATCTATCATTTGAGCAATTTGACATCTTTATCGCTAAAAGAAATTTCGTAAATTTTGTTAAAATTAAAAAGGCTGGAGACGTCCAAAAATAGATTTTTTACAAGAGTATGTTCGTATACTTTACAATTTTGTATTAGAAAATCGGCAATATTTATGAAAAATTATTTAATTTTCTATTTGTTGCAGATATATAATAATAAAAAAAAAAAAAAAAAAAAAAAAAAACACTTTTTAGTCAATAATGTCTTTTTTATGTTTTAATTTTTTTTAATTATTTTTTACATGGTTTAAAGGATGTTTTCTTACACCTGAGTAAATAATTTTTAAATCGGAATTGTTGAGTTACAAAGGGTTAATTGATATATGCAACACTGAGCAGTAGGGTTAAAAGATGTAACAAGCGCAATTACGATTAAGAGAAATTCAAGTTTAATTTATCTTTTTGGTAAACTGACATGCCTTTATTTAATTAGAAAATGAGAATTTTCAACTGGATATATAAACTGGGTGTTTAATAAAAAGATTTATAAATAACTTAATCTCTGATAACTGGCTAATTCTTCTTTTCCTTTCAGGTTTAAGTAGCTTGAAATGATGGCTGAAAGACTAACTCTTGAGCAAATAAAGTCTATTCTACAATGCTACTATAACCCGAAAATGTAACGGAAGTGAAGAAACAATTTAGGAAAAAGTTTCAGAACATATCCCTCTAAGATACTTACAAGAGTTAGAAATAGAGATAAGTTTGATGCAGATGGAACGGCTCAAATTTTTTTAAGAGAGGCCGATAGATACGTTCGGAAAGCGGTTGGTGAAGTAGAGCTTTCAAATTCAAATACCCATCCCATTTAAAAAGCCTTATATTAGAAAAGTTACATCCCAAAATTAATGCATGTTCTCAAAGTGCATTATCCGGTTCGTTAAAGACCGTAACGTTATAATCATTTAGCCTGTGGTGTATACAATTTTTAAACACCTTGCATACATAGGATTTGTTTTACAGAACTATTCTGTTTACTGTAATAATTCGTGCTTTTATTGGAAGTTTAAATTGTACGTAAAATAAATGGAAGAATTTATGTGGATTGTAAACTATCATATTTCACATTTATAACAGAAAAAAATGAGGAAAAACTTGTAAATTTTAACAGTAAGAAAACAAAATAAATAATAAAATACTACACCATTTTTACACTCAAAAAAGTAAATACAAAAATCTTAACGATAACAATTGTTTAATAAATATAAAAAGTATTTATTAATTCATCATTGATTAATTTTTAATATACTAGGGGCGCCCACCTGCTCGCTACGCTAACCAATCCCCCCCCCCCCCCGCGTAATCACTTTGCGATTCCGTTCGGTATCGCCAAGCAATCCCTATTGTCTAGCCAACCCCAGATGTAATTGTTTCGCGTTTCCATTCTGGATCGCTTCTCGATCCCTTATTTTCTATGCATTCAATTTTTAGATTCCACTTGGTAAAAAGGCGCTCTTCCCAAACTCCTGACAAATTTATTTCCTTATCTCCAAGCGCATAATCATTTTTACTTGTTCATGAATTTACTTGTTGCTAAAAGTAATTCGTCATATATATAGAATTTAAATAATAAAACAGAAAATAATGGAAAAGTATTAAATTGCAGATATGATCTTGGCGTGTATTAACAGATGCAACATCTCAGTTTTGGCAGCGAACATGTTAACCTTCATAATAAAATCGAGCCTTAGTACTTTCTCATAGTAATATTTTCACTTAAACGACTCAGGAAAAAAAAGCTTCTTTGATACTGTTAAAATAAATAAAAAGGCAGACATAAAGACGTGGATCGAAGTGAGTATATTTGATATTAACAAGAACAATTACACAAACATACTGAAAGAAAACAGAAAATTTACAGGTATTTATAGATTTTGCAAGGCCCATGGCAGAGAATTGGCGGCCGTGAAAGAAAGCTACATTAAACAACCAATCACAAGAAACATAGTTGTACAAAAAGAAATTAATAAGAATTTAATGTAATGCTGTGATTATTTTCAACACCCGCCCATAATCTAGCATTACATCAGAAAACAAAGAAATTTCTTGAAATCAATCATTAATAATAATATGACACAATTTAAACATTACTTGTACAAACAACAAAGAAATAATAGTTCATAAAATTTAACTTTAGGTAATGCCTTTGTAAATAAATCAGCAATTTGCATATTCGTAGGAACATATTCAATTTCGATGTTATTTTCTTTTATAATATTGCGAACAAATTTCAATTTAATATCAATGTGTTTCATTCTACCATAATTACTCTCATTACTGATACATTTTATACATGATTGATTATCCTCAAAAATTACTAAACCCTTAATATTTACAATTTCACTAGCAATATTTTTAAACCATAACAAGTCTTGCAAACTTTTAGTTAAAGCAATGACTTCAGCTTCAGTTGACGATAAGGCAACTGACTTTTGTTTATTACAACACCACAAAACAGGCATGTTACAAAACATTAAAATATAACCTGTTACTGATTTGCGGTCATTTGTGTTAGCCCCCCAATCAGCATCAACATACATGGATAATTTAGGATCAGAATTTTGTTTTTTATATACAAGTTTTAAAGACAATGTTTCTTTTAAATATCTTAATATTTTCTTAAGTGCTTTCCATGCAATTTCAGTAGGATTTTCTTGCAATTGACTTAAACAGTTAATAGCATACAAAATATCAGGTCGAGAAATATAAGCTAAATATAATAAACAACCTACAAGTTCACGATATGGGCCATTAAAAGGTTTACCATTTCTGAAATCAGATGGGGTGGACTTAGGAGAAATAGGAATGTCACTGGGTTTACAATCTAGCATATTAAACTTACTTAACAATTTAATTATGTAAGACTCTTGATCCATTATTAAACTATCAGAATTGAATTTCATTTGAATACCTAGAAATTCTGAAACACTTTCCGATTTTGACATGTGAAACTCGTTATGTAATAGGGAAATAACTACATTAGTTTCATTTACATCTGAACCTGCAATTAACATATCATCTACATACAAAGCAATAATTATTTTATGATCATTATTATACCGAATAAAAATACAAGGTTCATTATCACAAGATTTAAAATTTAACTTTGAAATAAATTCATAAAACCTTTCAAACCATTGTCGTGGGGCTTGTTTTAAACCATATAAACTTCTTTTAAGTTTACACTTTCGCCCACTTTTATCATCATAGCCTTGCGGCTGATCCATAAAAACAAGTTCATTTAACTTACCATTCAGGAACGCTGTTTTAACATCTAACACAAATGCATATAAGTCTTCATTTAAAATCAAAATAAGAACCAAACGTAAAGCTGGCATACTTATTACAGGGGAAAAGGTTTCACTATAGTCTAGCCCTTCTTTTTGCATAAATCCACGAGCTACGAGTCTCGCCTTATGTCGACCATCTCTTTTGATGGTAAATACCCATTTGCAGGAAATAGGTCGTTTGTCAGGTGGTAATTTTTCAAGATCCCAAACATCGTTGATTTTCATACTTTCAATCTCCGCGTCCATAGCTTCTTTCCACAAGCGTTGTTCATCACTAGGGAGGGATTTGATATCATCAAACGTTAATGTTTCTTGTTGGCAAAGTAATGCTTCGTAAACTTCAGGATCTGGATACCGTACAGGTTGCTTTTTAAATCTTTCAGATTTTCTTGTTTTGTCTTCTTTCTCTTCAGGATCATCTAATTCATCACTCGTATTTTCTAGAACATCTGGATCAATTTCATTATCGACTGGTTCTGAATTTTCTAGAATGTATTGTTTCGACAACATTTTCCTTTTTCTCTTCGTCGAATTTCACATTTCTTGATACAGTTATGCGTTTCGTTTCAGGATCTAGTAATCTATATCGCATTGAAGAATAACCAATGAAGATCATTTGTTTAGACCTATCGTCAAGCTTCTTTCGATGAACGGAAGGAATTAACATGTAAGCACTGCATCCAAAAACACGTATGTGCTTGAAATCGGCTTCTTCTCCATATTTCAGGAAGTACGGAGTTTTGTTCTCAATAGTGCTGCTTGGCATTCGGTTTTTCAAGTAAGCTGCTGAAAGGATAGCTTGACCCCAAAAAGTCTTTGGTAAATTTGATTCAGCAATCAAACCACGTCCTATATTCAAAAGCGACCTATTGCAGCGTTCAGCTACTCCATTCAAAGATTGCGTGTATGGAGGAGCGGGATCTATCACTATACCAAGATCTCTAGTAAAATTCACTAAATCATTAGAAAAATATTCCTTCCCGTTATCACATCTAATTTTCTTCACTGTAGGGTTGGATTTTAAGAACATTTTTAATTCTTCTGAGACTTCACTTTTATGTTTCAGTAAACGTACTTCAGTAAAACGAGAAAAATCATCGATAAGAGTCATAAAATAGCACTCGCCAGAAAAGGTTGTCGGAAAAATAGGTCCACAAATGTCACTATGAATCAAAGTCATTGGCTTGGTTTCTCTTTTTCTTGGTCCTCTTCCCATTGGTGTTGCACTCTGTTTTGCCCGAGCACAAATATCACAAAAAGAATCAGGTACCGGAAGCTTCATATCTTTCAATACTTTGTCACTCGAATGACCAAGTCTGCGATGCCAGATATCACAATGATTTTTCTTTGAAGTAAGAACGGTTTCGTAAACAGGGACAAAGTCACTTACGTATTGTCCATTCAAATCCCGTTCACCGAAGTAAAAACGGTTTCTCCCTTTTTCGATAAATACTTTTTGATTCTTGAAAATAACTGTATAATTTGCACTTTCAATTTTCCTAACGGAAATGAGTTGCCCGTTTAAGTCTGGAACATAAAGGACATCCTTTAAAGTAATTTCCATTCCATTTGACAGTTTTCCATTAATATTTCCAATACCTTTGATTTCTAGATTCGTTGTTTTTGATGCGCATTTAATAGTTCCTGAAGAAGGTACTAAGGATGCGAAATAATTCTCATTAGAACACATATGGGAAGTTGCTCCGGAACCTACTATAAATTCATTCCTTTTCCTGGAAGCATTTCCAGCAACGAAAGAAACAGCTGAAGAGGCAAATTTTTCTTCATTTGAATTTTTAACAGCTTTACAGTTACGTTTTATGTGTCCGAATTTTCCACAAGAATGGCAAGTAATTTTCTTTCTACAATATTTCGCTGTATGCCCTTTAGAGTTGCAAATTTTGCAAAAGAATTCTTTGCGAGTCGACACAAATGCAGTATTATCATGAGCAGCCTTAGTATATACTTTTTCTTTCTTTGAATCCAAAAGAAGTGCTTCAGCATCTAATAATCTTTGTGTCACGAAATCTAATGTCAAAACAGAATTCGGTTGGTTTTCTAAAGCAATCTTAACATTTTCAAATTCCTGAGGCAATGACATCAAAATATAAACAATAGTATCCGTTTCATTAACTTCTGCCCCAGACAGCTTAAGATCCGAAATTAATTTATTTATTTCATCAATGTGATTTCTCATAGAAACTGTACGATCTTTCTTAATCGTTGCCAATCTCTTCCGAATTAAAATTTGATTCACTGCACGCTTTGTATCATAAGTGCGTTCTAATTTAATCCAAATTTTATGAGCTGTATTTTCATCTTGAAGTGATGCAAGAACATTATCACTTAATAATGATAATAATAAAGCGTAAGCCTTTTTTGCTTTCACGACATCGGCGGCATTGTCTAGAGCTGCTTCATTTTCCAGGAATTTTTCCAATTCTTTAGCAGCAAAAATTGCCATTACTCTTCGTTTCCATACCGAAAAAACTTTTCCATCACCTTCAAAAAGAGGGACACCGTAAACATCTTTTGAAGAATCCATTCTGCTCGATAAAATATATAAAAAGTAAGATAAAATCTTTTTCACTCAAAATCCCAGCAGAAATGAAAAACAGAAAGATAACGGCGTCAGTATGTCTCGCAGCTCATTTCAACACTTGTTAGAACCAACGCTCTGCTGTTAAAATAAATAAAAAGGCAGACATAAAGACGTGGATCGAAGTGAGTATATTTGATATTAACAAGAACAATTACACAAACATACTGAAAGAAAACAGAAAATTTACAGGTATTTATAGATTTTGCAAGGCCCATGGCAGAGAATTGGCGGCCGTGAAAGAAAGCTACATTAAACAACCAATCACAAGAAACATAGTTGTACAAAAAGAAATTAATAAGAATTTAATGTAATGCTGTGATTATTTTCAACAGATACAGTGTTTGAAAAAAATCGAAGTATGATTTTCAGTTCATATAAATATTTAAGGTTAGATCTTCGGAAAATAGCAGTTTAAGTGGGATTTTTAAAATATATTGCGCGAATCACCCAGCCCCGAGCTCTAGTGTCAACCCTGAGGTCGTTAATTTGATTGAGTATATAGATAGAATAGCGTTAATCTTCCTGCACGTTAAATTATAACATTGTTTCAGCTATTGAAAGTTAAATATCTACATATCTACATAATTTTATTTTTAAATATTTGTAACATAACAGATATAAATATTTAAAAATATATATATTTTTTAATACAATGAATTGTCTGAAATTTTAATCATTGAAAATTATTGTTACATATATATATATATATACACCGGGTGAGCCAAAAGATCGTTAATACTTTAGAAACTCATAAAAAAGGAAGAAATTATGATAAAGGAGTGTGGTTTGTAAGAAAGGGCTCACAAGGTAGTCGGATTTTTTTTAGCAGCAAAACAAATTTAGTTAAAAAATCACATGTAGAGGACAGTGACGGTCCGAAACACAATGAACAGGTACTGCGACGTAACCTGGTTGTGTCATACGTTGTTCTGGAGGTCATATTGAAAATTTGTTATTGGAAGAACTAATGAATGGAGCCTATTGCTGTCCTGTTCATTATGTTTCCGGTCGTCAGCGCCCTCTACATGTGATTTTTTAACTAATTTTTTTTTGTGGCTAAAAAAAAAAAAAATCCGACTACTTTGTGAGCCCTTTCTTGCAAACCGCACTCCTTTATCATAATTTCTTCCTTTTTGATGAGTTTTTAACGAACTTTTTGCTCACCCGGTATATAAATATATATATATATATATATTGCTTTTCTATAATAATTGTTAGATTTTTTTTCTGGTTTTATTAATTTACAAAATATAAACTTACTTATACTTGTAAATATTATAGAAAAACTAAATAAAGATCTATACTTTAATTATCCTTTCAATTTTATTTTATTTTTAGTTTAGAAAATTTAAATGGCTGCTTTGTAATCACAAAACAAATATATATTTGGAATATTGGTTAACATCGTTACATGAACTTGTAAGATAAATTTTGATTCAAAGGTATTATACATAGATATATGGTTATTTTTTTATTGCTGAGATATATTATATATTTGAAATTCTATAATATTCTGCTCCTTTGTGCAAATTTGTATAGAATGTAATTTTTAGTATTTGAATATTTTCACTGCATTTTGCATTTTACACTTATTTTTATAGCCCAATTTTGACTCTTGTATATTTATTTATTAGCTTTTGTTAGAAATACATGCTGAATGTAGCTGTTTTATTCATTTTATTATGTATTTATTTATATACTAGCAGAACTTCCCGGCTTCGCCCGTGTCAATTATAAGAGACCTTCCATGTAAAATAATAAATTAAAATGAACTACTATAGTAATCACAATAACAGAGATTTGTGCATTCCCGCCCATAAATCATTAAAATGACAATTAGAAAACATACGTTATTGTCTCGCCACCATAATAAAATGTCTGAGCTTTAATATCACAATGCCCGTTTTCTTCGGCAGGTGTAACAGAAAAATTTGTAATTTTCTGGCAGTACGAAAAACAAATGCACCAAATGGCATATCAAATAGTGAAATTCTCGTTTGCATGGTGTATACCTACATTATAAAGTAACAATATGTCAGTGAGTAACGAGGACATCATACTGTTGATGGCAACGACCAAACAGACAAATTGTTCCTTTACAGCAATTTCTCTTAACTTCCAAACAGCACAAAATTTAATTTTTTAAGTTGTCGAATAGAACAAAAATTCCTTTCTAATGAAATTTATTTGAAAATTGTATCTCAGTTTTTTTTTTATTTTAATGGGTTTGAAAGTAATTTTCAAACATGGGTAATTTTAAATGTGCGTGCAGCCTAACGAAACCATTACGTAAGATGAACCCGTTTGCTTTTAATGAATATTATGAAGAAAAGGCATGTCTATGTGTAACTTTGTCATCATATTATTGGTAACAACAACCTAATCTATCCACAAATTTCGATGTTACTACAATTTAACTTCTAAACATCGCATATTTGATTGTTCTAACGTCTAATGGAAAAGAAGAAGAAAAAAAACTTTCAATAATATTTGGTTGGAAAATTTATGTCAGTTTATAGATTTCCTATAGATTTTAAAGCGATTCTCAAGCATGAATATTTTTTAAATGTGCGTGCAATTACAAAAGATTAACTCAATTGCTCAAAAATGCTGCAAATAATTCAGTACTTGTTTGTTTTCGTGTAATATTTCATAACTAAATTGGTAAATGAAATTTAAACGCCAAAATAAAATATAATAAAATAAAACACGAATTTAACAGATATCAAATGGAACTACGCAAAATAATCTATTAGGTATAGAAAATGCAAATAGGAATTTCGTTCCGGCTGCTTATAACTTGAGTTCTTCTGAATGGATTTAAATGGGACTATCAGTTTCTCAGGAAAGATTTTAGTGTATATCATATCGTTTTATGTTGCTTAGTCATATAATTATACGGAAAAATTTTATAATCATGTGAACCCGATTATGAAAGATTAGTATTTTAAAAAAGATTTTTATTAATGGACTTCCTTGGAACTTGCATCGTTTCTTGGATAAATTTACACGGATAGTTTTAGAATATTGCATTTACGTCAGTCAGTTATGTATAAAATTATGGAAGAAAGTTCAATAATCAGATGAAGCCGATTATAAAAGATTAGCCTTTTTAAAACGTTCTACTGGACAGATTTTGATGGAATTTGAGTTGTTACTATGCACGTATTTTTCTATAATGGTTTTAGTATATCCCATTTTGCTCTACATGTTTTGTTATAGAGTTAGCTGAAAAGTTACTAATCAGTTGAACCCCATTCTGAATGATTAGCCTTTTAAAATGTTAGATAATTTTTCAGGGATAGTTTTAATATATTTCATATCGGTCTATCATTCTTAAACCAAGTTCCACTGTAAATCATCAACTAAAAAATTTGACCCTTAACAACCGAAGTTTTGTCTTAAACATTAGAAAGTATAATAGCGCAGTGGCGTTAGCAACGTTTTCATCTACGCGGAAGGACGTTTCAGATAAAGACCCATATTGCATTAAAATGACGGATCAAATTCACCGATATATTTCATTTAATTCAAGATTCGTTTGGAGAAACAGCCCAGCACAGCGAGCGAAATGTGCTACTCAGATTATAAGGGAATTATAGTGAAAATATTCACGATTTGCTGCTTGCTATAATACGAAAGTACTAAAAATGCTTTTTCATGTAGTTTTTGAGAAATCTAAAAAATACACTAAATATATTAGTGTTTCAAATTAAAAACGATTTTTATTTATGTTCTGTTAATGCGCAGTATATCAGGTACCTTTAAACACGGGTATCCTAAGATTCATTGCCTATAATTTTTAAACGGAAACTCACACTAATCGTAAAATCCAAATCCACAGCGATTAACAGGAAAATGACGCCAATCTATGAAGCTTTGTTTAAAATAAGACAGCTAAGTCTAAAAAAAAAAATAGTTGTTATGTTTTAATTTCAATTTAATATAAATCGTATAAAAGTAGATTTTACATTACGGTATTTGATGTAAATCGTAGAATGTTATCACTGCATTTAAAATATTAAGACATTTACCTACATGGTATAATTAAAGAAACAACATTATAACGAAATAGGAAATAAATGATAACAACCGGTTTTTAGAGCCAGTTTGAGGCCATATTTATCGAAATTGACATCATAATTTATTGAAAGTGGCGCCGTATTTAGTGATTTATATTTCTGATCCTTTTTCTTGGAATAGAAAAGCGTGAAATTTTAATTTCAAATATATTAAATGGAGGTTTTAAGTTTTTCAAAGCCTTGAAGTTTTTATTTAAAAATATGAGAAATGCGCCTTTTCTGCTTAGAGAGACATCAGTTTAAAAAATGTAACAATATATCGAGAGAGACTGAATTTGTATTGGTTTATGAAAAGAAGTTACACGTGTTTGCCTCTTTTTTTTTTAATTATTTGTGCCTTTTTTAGGTTGTGGCAACACAATAAAATAATTCAGATTCTCTAGCTGTATTTTTGCATTTTTGAAATCGACGTCATTCTAAACAGAAAATGCACATTTTTCATATATATATGAAAAACTTTAACCATACGTATGTTAAAAGGACGTAGCATTTTCATTTGAATGTTTTTGAAATAAAAAAAAAATCTATTTTAATACAAACGTTTCAATTTCATGAAACCAAAATAAATCCTTCACTTTATGGATGATAATAATAAGGAATTATTTCAGAAGATCAAGGGTATCCCATCAGAATAAAACAGCATTAGAAAGCAGTGTCAGTTAATCAGAAATTGATGTCATATCTAGCAAACGATTTTTTTTTATTATTATCTTTTCCCTAAATTATTTTCTTGATATTGAAACGCCTGAATTAAAATAGATTTTTTTGCTTCAAAAACATTCAAATAAAGATATACTACGTCATTTGAACACACATTTAGTTACAGTTTTTATTTTAAATGGGGAAAATGGGCATTTCCTGATTAGAATGACAACAATTTCGAAAATGCAAAAATATAGCGACTGAGTCTGAATTTTTATTAGTTTATAAAAAAAAAAAATACGCGTGTTATCATTTTTTTTTAATTATTGCACCGTTTTTTAAATTGTGGCAGCAGGAAAGAAATGATTGAATTATAAAATTAAATATAAGAGATATTTCTATAATGTTAAATTATGGAAGGTGGTAGAAAAATGGGATAAATAGTGATCTGGTGGTTTTTTAAAGTAGGCAGCGGTCTTTTCCACGTTCTAAAAGTATGTACATGAAGTTTCGTGCAAATCGGCCAAAAATTGAAGATTTGTATAAAGGACATACACACAGAGAACGGCTTATATATATATAGATTTCTTACAGTTCTAATAATTCTTTTCAGTATTTCTCATTCCTTTATTAATTCAAAATGTATATATTGTAACATCTATGTTTAAGTGCATTTAATAACTATGAATTAAATTCTGTACCATTATTAATTTTGTTGTTAGATATATATCTACCCTATATATATAAAATCTTAATGAAACGAATTTATGAAATAGATATATAAAACGACTGAAATGTAACGAATTTATGAAACGATTCTATGAAACGACTGATTAAACAACTGATTATGTTTCGCGTCAATTTCTCCTAAAATATGGAATACTTTGCGATGAAAATAACACCAAAAATCTGTATGGATCCGCAGATCTCAAAACTGGCATTAGGATTTTTAAATTCGAAATAGTTTTCGAAATATTAATTTTTTTCTAATTTTAAATACTTTTTTCTAATGATGGCAACTCAAATTTTAATCATGACAGATATTTTTTTTAAATATTTTAGTAAAGGTTATTATTTTAAACTAATTTGGCGACCAGTTTGGCCTCCCTTAAATATATGCTAAGAACAATGCTTTTTTTTGCATTTCATTATCATTTTACTACGGGGCTCTGCCCCCTGCAAGCTACGCTCGCCAACCCCCATTCAGACACCGCAGAATCTAAAAACACGCTAATCTGATGGGTTTGAAAAATATTAGACTGAATTATTAGATTGAATTATTAGATTGAATTATTAGATTGAATATTAGATTGAATTATACTGAAAAGAGCTGTGCAGATCTCCCTGTAAACGGATTTCCATTCAATTCCCTTTGATTGCAAAAATTTAAGAGCAAATCAGTTGCTGTTAAGACATCCAATGGTTCTTTTCGTTTTTGATTAAAGAGGATCAGTTAAACATTTGAAAAGGAGCTAAAATAAAATAAATTAGGTATTCAGAGTCTTTGTCTCCCGGTATTTTATACAATCTCTATAACAATAGCCTAAGTCATGTGACTATCATCAACAGTTCCAGGCGGAGCACTTCGCTTTTTATACTCTAAGTGCTATTTTGGTACTTTAATGTTAGCCAGGCACAGGTGATAAGTCGCCAAATATTATTCTATCGCCATCATTTCATCTATATTATAACAGTTCAAGTCATCAACTGTCATAAACAAATACGGTCTAATTCCTTCGCCGTTCATATGAATTTTGGCACAGATGTCATATACGTCCCATATTGGCGCGATTTTTTAACGACGTCAATTTGGAGAATGCATCAACAGCTTAAACAACAACACCCGGCTTGCCATATCAAGCAAAATAACGATACTTTGGCGCCAGTTAAGTTCCCGTTCCGTATATGACATTGGCGTCAGAAAAAAATCGCGCTAATATGGGACTGTAAGTTTTCCATTTTGATTAAAAAATCAAAAAAAAATTTTCGAATAAAACTACATAAAATTTGCCATGGTCGCAAATTGATACTGTTACGCTAGCCGGATGCAAATCTCTCCAATAGCTTTTTTTCAACTCGCCAGTTAGCATTATTATTTTTTTTCGAGTAGTAATATTTGGCCAGATGTCATATACGCACAGCAGGTTTGGCTTGATTTTTTTTTCTTTTTATGAAAATTTGGCGAAAACCTCGTTTTCAAATACCAGTTACATATGCATTTTTGGTATTACTTAGTTATCCCGTCGACCAAAAATCTATCGCCAAACTATAAGAGTAAATGCCAATAATGGTTGATCGTAAATGTCACATTCACTTGACTTTAAGCAAGTTACACGTGTTTACGTTATCAAGTGATTTTTATTTCGACTTTTTATTTGTATATTTATTAATGTTATACTAATTTATTTGTTCTTTCGTTATTTATAATAAAAATTATGTCAATTTGTATAATTTGGCGAGTGTTTTGGCGATTTATATAATTTGGTGAAATTGGTTGACGGAATAACTAAGTAGTACTGTATTTTTTAATTATTTTCTAAAGGAAATTAAAAAAAAATAATAATTATAGAACAAAATAATTTATATAATTTATAAAAAGAAATAAAAGTAAATAAACATTTATCTATACTAATACAGCTTCGGTTGTAGTATGCCGGTTGCGAATTGAATTTACTTAATGAAGCTGTTTAAATTAAGATCAACATTATGTTAAAGTTGTCTGACTTGTAGTCAGAAGAACGATGAAAAAACTTCTACCAGTTACTATATTTAATAAACAAATTAGGATTTACATATCAAACATACAGAAAAAGTGAGCGAGATAAAGTGCGTCAAACTAGCACGAGCTCACGAGGTGAAGTAAATATGATTGAGTTCAGTTCAGTTCAAGCAACGCAGTGACGGTTGCCGTCAGAGTAAAGTGCACAGTTAAAGTCTCAGTTCAGTTGCATCATGGAGTTAGCAGTGTTAGTGAGTTCAGTTCAGGACACTGCAGTACCCCCTTCCTAGTGGAGCGTTACCTTACCTGAAGCGTGCAGGAAAATGGACTTGCCGTCCAGAGCAGGTACGTTTAACCACTGGGAGTTCTGGTTCTTCCTCCATTTCTGGCTGACGAACTTCTGTAGTGGGCTCTAGGGCTTTGGTGGAAGGTACAGGGGTTGGTTCGGGACAATTCAGGATAAACGCTGGCTTTAAGCGATCAATGGACACAAACTTGGCTTTGTCACCAATCTGAAGTTTGTAAACCTTATCAGATCGCTGGAGAGCAGTAAAAGGTCCATCGTATGGCGGTTTCAGAGGTGGCTGGACTGCATCATGTCGCACGAAGACTTGGCCTTCCTTGGACTCCTGAGATCCTTCGAAACAAAAGAACAGTTCTTGGTGCCGTGGTTGCTGGTTGGAGCTGGGGGCACTTGCTGCATGCATGATTTCTTTCAAGCATGTAACGAACCTGGCTGCATTGAAGTCTGTGGGAGTGGGTGCGAAAAATTCACCAGGTAACCTCAAGGCAGTACCATACACCAGTTTGGCTGTGGTTGCATTAATGAAATCCCTGAATCCAGAACGCATTCCAAACATCACTGTGGGTAAGACCTCTGTCCATTGATCAGTTAAATGAGCTTTTAAAGCGGCTTTCATTGTTTGATGCCAATTTTCAATTAAACCATTAGGCATTGGGTGGTATGCTGTGGTGTGTATGTGTTTAATCCCTAATAATTTCATTAAGGTTGTAATTAAAAGAGACTCAAAGTGCATGCCTTGGTCTGATGAGACCAACCTGGGAACACCGAAACGAACTATCAAATTTTCATAAAACGCTCTAGCTACAGTTTCAGCAGATATATCAGAAATTGGACAAGCTTCAACCCAACGTGTGAAACGGTCAATCATTGTTAAGCAATATGAATATCCCTGAGAAGGGGGGAGGGTCCAACGAGATCGACATGAATGTGTTCAAATCTCTTATCCAGAATTTTAATGTTTTGTACTGGACTGTTAGTATGGCGATATATTTTGGATCCCTGACATGGAATACATGTACGCGTCCAATTGGCAACATCCTTTTTAATTTCTGGCCACACGAAACGGGACGTTAGGAGTTTCACGGTAGCTTTGACACCTGGATGAGCTAAATTGTGAAGAATTTTGAATGCGGTTTTTCGAAATTCACGAGGAAGGTACGGGCGAACGTTTTGTGTGGAAGTATCACACAAAAGTTTAACTTCAGTTCCCGGTAAAATCACATGTTGAAATTTTAAAGCTGTCTCAGATTTCATTAGATCTTGCAACTCAGTATCAGCATTTTGAGCTTGTGCCACTGCGGTATAGTCCAAGACGTTTGGGAGTTCTAAAGCCTCAATTCTCGATAGCGTATCTGCTGGTATATTATCAGAACCTTTTACAAATTGGATATTGGTACTAAACTGACCAATAAAATCCAAATGAAGCAGTCGTCTGGGAGAACATTTATCTGCTTTTTGTAAGAACGCATATGTGAGAGGTTGATAATCAGTGAAAATTGTAAATTGATGGCCTTCCAGCATGTGTTTAAAATGTTTAATGGCAGCATATATTGCATACAATTCGCGATCATAAGTATCCCATTTCTGTTGTGATAGAGACAGCTTGGCTGAGAAAAATGCCAAAGGTTCGAAACTCGTCTCATTGTCAGATTTTTTACATTGGTTTAGTGAAGCTCCTACCGCTGAATCACTAGCATCTGTGAAAAGAGTTAAATGTGCTTCTGGATCTGGGTGAGCCAAAATTGCAGCATCAACAAGCTGTTTTTTGCAAGCTTCGAATGCTGCTTTTTGAGCTTCAGTCCAGTCAATAGTAATGTTTGGTTCCCCTTTTTAGTGCCTTTTAGCATGTCATTGAGTGGGGCCTGAATATGTGCAGCATGCGGTACATCTCTTCGATAATAATTTAATAAGCCAAGGAAACGTTGGAGTTCTTTTACAGTTTTAGGTAACTCATACTTTAAAATTGGTTCAACGCGTTCTGGCTGAGGCTTAATTCCATCTTTATTTACCAAATAGCCCAAAAAAGATAATTCGGGAACACCGAAGACGCATTTCTTTAAATTAATATGGATGCCATATGCGGAAATTTTTTTTAAAAACGCATTCAAGGTGTGTTTGGTGTTCTTCCTCCGAACTATTTGCAATTAATATATCATCCAGATAATCAAAAACAAAGTCAAAACCTTGCAACACTTCATTTATAAACCTTTGGAATGTTTGGGCTGCGTTAGACAAACCGAAAGGCATACATAAAAATTCAAACAAACCAAATGGTGTAGTAATTGCAGTTTTTGGGATATCGTCTTTGTGGACTGGGATTTGATGATATGCCCTAACTAAATCCACTTTAGAAAAAATAACTTTCCCATGTAATTGACTTGAAAAATCCTGTAGGTGGGGAATAGGGTATCGGCCTGGTGTTGTTATCCGATTTAGAGCTCTGTAATCGACATTAGGGCGAAAATCTTTTCCAGAGTCTTTCGGGACAAGGTGCAATGGGCTAGACCAGTTAGATGTGCTTGGTCTGCATATCACTTGCTCTAACATATATTCGAATTCACGTTTAGCTGCAGCTAATTTTGCTGGGTGAAGCCTACGTGGACGTGCAAAAACCGGTTGCCCTTTGGTTAAAATCCTATGTACAGTATTATGCTTAAATTCTTTCAATTTTGGATACGGGCATACAACATCATTGTATTTTTCCAAAATATTTTTATAGGCCAAATTGTTCGCGATTAAAGTAACCTGTGGAGTATTTTCGGTTGATTTTGTCCCGCTGCTTGCCAATTTAGTAAGGGGGTCTCGGAGGTATCCCTGTTTGAGATCAATTAACAAACCATAGTGACGTAAAAAATCAGCGCCTATAATCGGCTTGCTAATGTCAGCAAGGACAAACGGCCATTGAAATTTGCGGCGTAAATTTAAACTTAAAGTTATTACTTTAATGCCATATGTTTTAATGGTAGAGCCATTCGCCGAGTATAAATTAATGACATTGTTATTTGATTTGGAAATGGTTTTGTGATACGGTAATACACAAACATCGCTGCTTCTATCCACTAGGTATGATAGTTTTGAAATTGGGTCAGATACAAAAAGGCGACTTTTGTTATTTGGCTGGAAATCGCATTGCGCCAGGTTATGCGATTTCTGCTCTAGTTTTCCGGACGTTTGTAGTTCCATGGGGATTTGCAACGTCTAGCGGCCTCACCGAATTTAAAGTGATACCAGCACTGGTCACGCGAGCCCCTGTTTTTAGGTGTTTTTGAGCGTGATCGCTTAGAAAAAGATCTGTTACGGAAGTTATCTTGCCGCTCACGGCTTCTCGAAAGATGCTCAACTTGTTTTGTGAGTTCTGCAATTTGAGCACGTAATTCACTGAAATCCGAAAGTGGAGCTTTCGGGCAATGCACCTCATCAATGCTCGCGCCAGCGGTCTCATGTATTTTGTCAGCCATTAAGGCCAATTTATCAAGGCTATCTTCCGATACAGAAAGGATGGCTTGGGCCTGCGTGGGTAAACGCTGTAGCCAGAGCGTTTTTAAGAAATCCTCACCCAGTGTTTTTCCTGCAAGTTGTTTCATCTTGCGCAATAAATGTGAAGGTTTGTCGTCCCTCAAAACTAATTCAGAAAGAACGGCTTTAATCTGTCTCTGTTGTGAGTCGGAAAAATCCGACACAAGGCGTGCTTTTAGAGTCTCATATTTATCTGTCTGGGGAGGTGCTAACACTATATCGCTCACATAATTTAAAATATCTGAAGCGAGAGCCGAAATAACACAGTAATATTTAGTTGCATCTTGAGTGATGCCTGAAACAACAAATTGCGCCTCGATATTAGCAAACCACAATATGGGGTGTTTATCCTAAAAAGGTGGCAGCTTTAGGCCTACTTTATGAACCTGAAGTTCGGGCTGAGCCACGTCGTCTGGCATGACAAATTAAAGAAAAAAATCAATTTTTAATAAAAGCTCAATTAACCAATGTTGATTTAATATGAGGTCTAACCTTGAAGGCTCCAGGATCGTCAGTTACTGCATCCCCTTGAATCAGCACACATGGTCGATGAGCTGGCTTATGAAGATTCAAAACAGTCCGCAATGTTCGTAAAATTAACGAAAAATGTGAAAATATTGTCGCACATTTCGTCGAAATATCCTAGTCGACAAATTAAGATACACTGTTGGCGTTCAGGAAAGACGCCTACAAAGATGTTGACAGATCGCATCACTGCAATCACAAGTTCAATAAAACGACGGGTCACCACTATAGCTTCGGTTGTAGTATGCCGGTTGCTAATTCAATTTACTTAATGAAGCTGTTTAAATTAAGATCAACATTATGTTAAAGTTGTCTGACTTGTAGTCCAGAAGAACGATGAAAAAACTTCTACCAGTTACTATATTTAATAAACAAATTAGGATTTACATATTAAAACATACAGAAAAAATGAGCGAGATAAAGTGCGTCAAACTAGCACGAGCTCACGAGGTGAAGTAAATATGATTGAGTTCAGTTCAGTTCAAGCAACGCAGTGACGGTTGCCGTAGAGTAAAGTGCAAAGTTAAAGTCTTAGTTCAGTTGCACCATGGAGTTAGCAGTGTTAGTGAGTTCAGTTCAGGACACTGCACTAATATTATAAAGAGGTAACAATTGTTTATTTGTAGGAGGTAAGCTCTGGAACTACCGAACCCATTCAAAGAGTAATGGTATCAAAATGATAGTGTTAGTCCAACTTAGAACATAGGCTATATCTTATGTCCGTACCACTGGCCAAAAGGGGGTGCAGAAGCAAAAAACGTTCTAAAATTGCAATTTTTGTGTTACTAAAGGGCCTAGAAACATTAAATTTGGAATGGTAGTTACTTATAAGATACTAATGAATTCTAAGGACATTTCTTTAAAAAATCGAAATTAAAAAGTGGTGAAAATGCGCGAAAAGCGTTCTAAAAAACGTTCTAAATGGCGATTTTTACGCAATTTCAGGAAGTACTAAACCGATTTAAAAAATAATGGTGTCAAAATGACGATGACAACCCTTGCTCCAACATAGGCTACATATTATGTCGGTGCCACTAAAGGGGGTGCAGGAGCAAAAATCGTTCGAAATTGCGATTTTTGTGTTACTGAAGGGTCCAGATACATGGAATTTGGCATGGTAGTTACTTATTAGATATAAATTATCTCTAAGAACACTTCTTAAAAAATTCTAAATTTAAAAGGGGATGCGCAAAATGTGTTCTAAATGGCGATTTTTACGCAATCTCAAGCAGTACCAAACCGATTTAAAAAATAATGGTGTCAAAATGATGGTGAGAACCCTTGCTCCAATATAGGCTACATTTTATGTCGGTGCCACTACCCCTAAAGTGGGTGCAGGAGTAAAAAAACGTTCGAAATTGCGATTTTTGTGTTACTGAGGGGCCCAGATACATGAAATTTGGCATGGTAGATACTTATTAAGATATAAATGATCTCTAAGAACATTTCTTAAACAATTTGAAATGTAACAAGTTGGAAATTGCTCGTCAAACGTGGCAAATGAGGTGCGTTCGTAATATAACTAGTTTTATAATTATTTTTTGCACCTCATATTGTACTGAATGTATAATTTTTTGCACTTCATAAAGCGCATAGTCTGATACATCATTAAAATGCACTTCCAATAATTTTTTCCCATTCCCCGTAATGTAACGAAACACTTTTGACTGTCCCTGTAATTAAACTATACATCCGATTTTCCTAAAATTTGAAATAGCTCAACAAAATTTTGCAACAATTATATATTTAGAATTTCAGACCATTCGGAAGGCTGTAATATCATTAAAATGCACTTGCAATAATTTTTCCCATTGGCCGTAATGTAAAGAAAAACTTTTGACTGTCCCTGTAATTAAATTATACATCCGATTTTCCTAAAATTTGAAATGGCTCGACAAAATTTTGCAACAGTTATATCTTTAAAATTTCAGATCATTCGGAAGGCTCTAATATCATTAAAATGCACTTGCAATAATTTTTCCCATTGGCCGTAATGTAAAGAAAAACTTTTGACTGTCCCTGTAATTAAACTATACATCCAATTTTCATAAAATTTGAAATGGCTCGACAAAATTTTGCAGCAATCATATATTTGAAATTTCAGACCATTCGGTTGGGTAGTTTTTGCTCTGTTACATGCGGACAGACGGACAGACGGACGGACTGAACGACGATTATAGGTGCTACGTATTTATATAATTACGAACGCACCTAAAAAGGGTGAAAATACGCGAAAAGAATTCTGAAAAACGTTCTAAATGGCGATATCTTCGCAATCTCAGAAAATACCCAAACTATTTCAAAAGTAATGGTTGGAAATTGATGATGACAGCCCTTGCTCCAACATAGGCTCTATTTCATGTCGGTGTCACTACCACCTAGGGGTTGCAGAAGCAAAAAACGTTCGAAATTGCGATTTTTGTGTTACTGAAAGTCCCAGATACATGGAATTTGGAATTGTAGTTACTTATAAGATATAAATGATCTCTAAAAACATTTCTTTAAAAAATCGAAATTAAAAAGTGGTGAAAATGCGCGAAAAGCGTTCTAAAAAACTTTCTAAATGGCGATTTTTACGCAATTTCAGGAAGTACTAAACCGATTTATAAAATAATGGTGTCAAAATGATGATGACAACCCTTGCTCCAACATAGGCTACATATTATGTCGGTGCCACTAACCCTAAAGGGGGTGCAGGAGCAAAAAACGTTCGAAATTGCGATTTTTGTGTTACTGAAGGTCCCAGATACATGGAATTTGGAATTGTAGTTACTTATAAGATATAAATGATCTCTAAAAACATTTCTTTAAAAAATCGAAATTAAAAAGTGGTGAAAATGCGCGAAAAGCGTTCTAAAAAACTTTCTAAATGGCGATTTTTACGCAATTTCAGGAAGTACTAAACCGATTTAAAAAATAATGGTGTCAAAATGATGATGACAACCCTTGCTCCAACATAGGCTACATATTATGTCGGTGCCACTAACCCTAAAGGGGGTGCAGGAGCAAAAATCGTTCGAAATTGCAATTTTTGTGTTACTGAAGGACCTAGAATCCTGAAATTAGGCAGGGCAGTTATTTATAAGATGCAAATGATCTCTAAGAACATTTCCTAAAAAATCGAAATTTAAAAGGGGTGAAAATGAGCGAAAAGCGTTCTAAAAAACTTTCTAAATTGCGATTTCTACGCAATCTGAGGAAGTGCCGAACCTATTTAAAAAATAATGGTGTGAAAAGGATGGTCACAGCCCTTGCTCCAACATAGTCTGTATTTCATGTCAGCGCCACTACCCCAAAGGGGATGAAGGAGCAAAAAAAAAAGACCTATATTACGTTTTTTTAAATACTGGGGGCTAGCAACTTGAAACTAGGCATGGTAGTTACTTATAAGATATAAATTATCTCTAAGAACATTTCCTAAATAATTCGAAATTTAAAAGGGATGAAAATGGACGAAAACGTTTGAATTTGACATGATGGTTAATTTTAAGATGTAAATGTGTTAAGATGGTTTCTAAAAAAATCAAAACTTCAAATGAATACTAAACTGAGTGTATGAAATGAGCATAAAAGTCTCAAAATACTTTCTAAATTATCTTGGAATTAGTTTAGTTCTTCTTATTAATTAAAATCTCATTTCTGTCTATTGCACTTTTATAATAAAGTTCAGACAAACTGTGGTTTAATTTGTAATTTTTGAATTATTTCAAAAAGTGTTCTTCTAATAAAAAATAGTCATGCAAATATCACTTGGCATATTTCAACTATTACGCGAGCAAAGCCGCGGGGTTTGCTAGTATATATATATATATATATATATATATATATATATATATATAATAAATTTGAAATCACAAATATATGAAGAAATGGATAAAGTTCTAAAGATGATTTAGAAATGAACATATGAAACCAGTATGTAAAATAGGAAACTATGGATGACTCACAGAATCATCAGAGGAGCTTGTGAGTTCTTTAATAGAAGATGCGTTATTTCATCCAATTTTGTCGGCATTAAGCCTAAAATGACAAAATTTAGCTCCTTATAACGCAAACATTACAGAAAATAGATAATAAAAAGCTAAGAGATCCAAAGAAAGATACACCTTATACAGGATATTAAAACTATTAGAGCACAATACCTGAATGACATACTAAGAGTCAAAACTACTGCATAGTAGCATGGAAAACAATGTTAAGACTATTTTAACATGTGATCTACAGTTGAGCATACAGTGAAGCCCGTAACTGTGCTGCCATCTGGTGTGAGAAATGAAAAATGTAAATTGGAACTGGATTAATAACAATAATGTTTAGAGTTGCCATCTTAAGCCCCCCACCCCCTCAAAAAAAAAATAAAATAAAAAATAAAATGAATGAAAATGATTGAAGAAATCAAGAAAAGACTTATATTAACTTTTAGTTAAACTAGAATGAAAAAATAGGAATAAACTTAATAAGTACTGAGTGAATACAAATTAAAATAAAGAAAATGAATAAATTAATACAAATAAATAAAGAAACAAATAAAGAATTATATAAAAATAAATAAAAGGGCAATTGATTAAATTAAGTTTTAAAGACAAAAAATTGTAATATAAAAAAATGAGAACATAAATAACATTTAAAGTGATGAGGAATATTTGAGCTATTAAAATTTAGCCTTCTATTATGTAAATAAATTTAAAAAGCAATGAGGAATATTGAGATAGAAAAATATATCCTGAAATGATGATGCAATATGTGAAAATTTATTATGTTAAATGCATGATACCCCGTATTTTTTTTTCTATTATATGTCTATACAATATATAAGCATATATACAGGGTATCCAGCGAATAAGACCCTGATTTCAAAATTAAATATCTCAAAAACAAAGATCAATAGAATTATGCGGTAAACGGTTTGTTTATTAACTAAGCTGTAAAAATGTTATACAGAAGTTTCAAAATTTAATTGCAAAAGCCGTTAACAGATGGCGCTGTAATCGCAATACTTGTAAACTGCTTCGAAGGCCAGAATACTAGCGTCTCATTCCTAGATTTGCTCCCTACGGAAAAACGAATATTGGGAAAGTCCATTTTTTCATTGGGGTGATGTGCAGAAGTGGAAACATCTGCTCACAGAATTATTGCATCAGCTTTAATTTCAGAAAATTTCAATTAATAGAATTTTCAATAAAAAGTTTAGAAATCATTATAAGAACTTATTAAATATTTTATTAAATTCAATCTTTAAAGCCATATAATTATTTAAATCAAAATGCATATATTTAGAAAAATAATTTTGTACTTTTTATTTATTTCTTATATTTTTAAATCACGGCATAATATTTTGGTATTATTGTTTATACCTGAATTATTAAAAATAAAAAAAGTAATTTTTCACTTTTAATTTACTTTTAAATCACGGCATAATACTTTGGTTTTAGCACAACGCATATATTTCTTTTCTTTGTAAACAAAGTTTTAGAGACAGAAATTATGCATTAAATTATTTTTTTTAAAGGAATTGATGATAAGTCATATCATCAACGTCAAAGCAAAAGTATTTTGGATGCTGCATTCCTTTCCAACACTTCGAATCCTATTGCTAGAAGCTGCACCATATTTCTGTGCTCAATTAGGAAAAATAAAATTCAGTTTTTGAAATTAAAATTATTTTTTTAACTTAATTAAGTTTTTAAAAATAGAAACTTATTGTATTTTTTCATTCAAACTATTCTCTACAATTAAAAAAAAAGTGATTTATGAATCATTATTATAAATGCTCAAGGATTTTTTAAAAATTCTTTTAGTTTAATTAAATTTTAAAACCAAAATCTTTGGATTTTTTTATTTAAACTTTTTTCACAGTTTAAATAAATATTAAAAAGTAAGGATTTCCATTTTTTTCAAATCCTCTACTTGGATTCGATTCCACGATCTACCAGTTAGGAGAGAAAAGACATACCACAGAGATACTGGTATCCGGACCGAAGTAGCTTATAACAAAATTTGAAACAAATCTCTATTCTGTCAACACATGGCTCCGCTTCTGCACATTACCCAAATAAAATATTTTAATAAGTTCTTATATAATGATTGCTAAACTTTTTATTGAAAATTCTATTAATTGAAATTCTCTAAAATTGATGCTGATGCCATAATTCTGTGACCAGATGTCTCCACTTCTGCACATCACACCAACGAAAAAGCGGTCTTTCCCAATTTTCGTTCTTCCATAGGAAGCCATCTAGGAATGAGACGCTAGTGCTCTCGACTTCAAAACACAATGTATAGGAATTCCGATTACAGCGCCATTTGTTAGCGGTTTTTGCAACTAAATTTTGCAACTTCCGTATAACATTTTTACAGCTTAGCTAATAAACAAGCCGTTTACCGCATAATTCTATTGATCTTTGTTTTTGAGATATTTAATTTTGAAATCAGGGTCTTATTCGCTGGACACCCTGTACATACACTTATACACGCTCACACACATAAAATCATATAAAGTTTTAAACTTTTTTTTAGCATTCCTGACCTCAACCCTCCATAATGGTATTTTTATTTTTATGTTTTTTATGTTTTTAGTGTATAATGTACGGAAAAACATACAAATACACCAAACTTAAAAAAAAAATATATATATATATATATATATATATATATATATATATATATTATATATACATACATATAATTTTTTGTGTGTATGATTTTTATAATTTTTTCAGCAATCCACATCCCACCCTCCATAATAGTGTTTTCGATTTTTTATTTTATTTTTCTTTAACATATTAAATGCCTATACTCGTAAGAAGTAGGAAAAAATGAATATTAAGATTTGAGCCATGCAGGTATAAAAGAGATGGGATAATTATAAGACAATGCTAATTGCTTTAATTTAAAAATGTTAGGCTGTAAGAATTGGGAGGAACATAAACGCTTGATACGAAGACTATGATTAAGCAGAATATTTCTATATACTGAAATATGCAAGCAGGAATTAAAGTTCGTAAAATTAATTACATTAAATGAAAATGCATTGCGTTTATCATAAATGTTGAATGTTAGGGCGTTATTAGGGAGAATATTATATATATATATATATATATATATATATATATATATATATATATATATAATAGGAAAACTTACGTTTCTTGTAATACTTGTTATAAAGTATTTTAATTGAATTATTTTGAAATACACAAAAAAGCAAATTTGTAATTATTTTAATCTGCATCATTTCCCAAAGTAAACTGCATATTATAGATATCCCTAATATTTTAATTACAATAACAATTGATAAGTAATATTAATTTTATCTGCCATGCCTTCAAATCTGATAAATTGCATAAAAAAAGTACAATATCAACTGAATGTTTCTTTGTTTAGATTGAAGGCCGGTAGATGGCACCAAAATATTTTTTATCATCGAAACCTTAATCCAGTACAAAATAATTCACAGAATTCAGCTTATACTGAACTCAAACTTACTGCTTATAAATATAAACATAAGGGAAAAACGCATTTCAAAATATTTTAAGGCTTTAATATAATTTAATTGATTTTCCAACTACTTTTCAGCAGTTTTCGGCTTTAATATAGTTTTACAAATATTTTAAGAATAGATTCGGATATCAACCACATTTTTGTAATGAATCTCTCAAAGAGTGATTCATTTGTTTCTGGATTTGGAATTTGTGTTTCTGAATGGTGACTTGTTGTTGGTAGCTGGTTATTTTTAATTTAGAACATAAAACATTATACAGTCGAACCATAGGGATATAACCGGGATATAGTGAACACTCGCATGTAGTGAACTTTTTTAGTGGTCCCGTCCTAAATCCCATTTAAATAATGCTATTTTTTACGCTTATAGTGGACAGCTGAGAATTTGTAATTCGTTTATAGTGGACTCAAATTTTATTTCCTTAGATTTTTTTCAGTTCTTCAACTTTAAACTTGCATTAATTGCGACCGCAAATGATGGCATTCCTTTACATTGTATCAAATTCCACTCGTTCAAGCTCATCGCTTGAAATAGGTCGAAGAAATTGTTAAACAGCAC
This sequence comes from Maratus speciosus, assembly GCA_963932465.1. Classification (NCBI taxonomy): domain Eukaryota; kingdom Metazoa; phylum Arthropoda; class Arachnida; order Araneae; family Salticidae; genus Maratus; species Maratus speciosus. The sequence goes on from OZ010791.1 coordinate 388,687,190, forward strand.
AGGCCTCTGCTTCCACCCATTCCCGGAACAAACCTCTCCTCTTCGTCCCTCCTAATTCTAGGTATAAGCGTCTGGTGTTTACTTGCTAACGCTTCACCTGCCCTTCGGTATAATCGGAACAGTCCAAGAATGTCCCCCGTTTTACAGTGACTTTCTTCGTTATTCTTATGATTGATTTGTGATAAGAAGACTTTTTTAAAGAGCAGCTAAAATTTCGTGAAAATGGCGAATTCTGTAAAAATGAAAGTATTTTCGATTTGAGGATAAGATTAAAACCATTAAACGGATTGAAGATGGAACCAATGAATCGGCACGGTGCAAGGAATTTTTCCTTTCCAAAATCTACAATTTCAAACATATGGAAAAAATCACAATGCGACTCTTGCTGCACACACAAAAAAAATTGGATTCTTCGAAGAAACTAGGTGGGGCTGAAAGGGAAAACGTGGAAAAATCTCTGTTGAAATAGTTCACAATTCAGTGGGATAGAAATCTTCCTGTGACCAGACTCATACTTCAAATTACAGCGAATGAGTTTGCCGAAAGATTCGGCGAAAACTGTTTTGTATGTTCTGACGGATGACAGGGTAGGTTAGAAAAAGGAGCAATATTTCTTGTGGAAAGATTGTTGGTGAAGCAGAAAATGTTTGTGCATCGGATGTGAAAAGTGGAATGCTCAAATGTGGGCTGATGCAATCCAGGATTATGAAGAGAAGGATATCATTAATGGTAACGAAGCTGGATTGTTTTACAACATGATTCTCGATCAGACATTAAAATTTAAAGGAGAAAAGTACACTAACGGGAATCTCTCGAAAGTGAGAATAACTGTTCTAGTTATCAAATAAACAACAATAGCCGGGTTTCCATGTCAACTTTTACTGAAACATAAAAAAAAAGAAATATCTGTTTGATTAAAATTTGAGTTGCCATAATTAGAAAATGTATATAAAATTAGAAAAAAATTAATATTTCGAAAACTAATTCGAATTTAAAAATTCTAATACCAGTTTTGAGATTTGCGGATCAATGCTGATTTTTGATGCTAATTTCATCGTAAAGTATTTCATATTTTAGAAGAAATCGCTTGAAACATAATCAGTTGTTTAATCAGTCGATTCATATATCGGTTTCATAAATTCGTTCCATATATCCGTTTCATAAATTTCGTTTCATTAGGATTTTATATACATATAAGGGTAGATTTAATACAAAACTTTCATTTAAAACTGAAAAGTTTGAAATTAAGGGCTTTCACTTCTTTCTTTTTTATTAAACGAAATGAAAAGAAAAATATTAGGCGCAGATGTCATATATGCACCGGGATACTTAAATGGCGCCAAAATGGCGTTATTTTGCCTGATGTGGTAACCCGGCTATTGTTGCTTATTTATTAAAAAATGTTTATTTACATTTATTTTCTTTTTATTTAAAAAAATGTTATAAATTGTTTTGTTCTCTAATTATCGATTATTTTTTTTATTTATTGTTATTTCATATTAAAAATAATAGAAAATACATATAAATACTATACGTAACATATGTATAATATACATATGTATAATAAAAATACATATATGTAACTGATATTCGAAAACGAGGTTTTCACCAAATTGTCGTAAAAAAAAAAAAAAAAAAAAAAAAAAAAAATCACGCCAAATCCGATTAAATAATGCATCAAATCCTGACATTTAATTTCAAATTCAAAGCAATGTTTTAGTGGTACTACTTAGTTATCCTTTCGACTAATTTCTCCAAATTATATAAATCGCCAAACCACTCACCAAATTATACAAATTGACGTAATTTTTATTTTAAATAACGAAAGAAAAAATAAATTATTAAAAGATTAATAAAAATACAAATAAAACGTCGAATTAAAAAACACTTGATGACGTAATAAACACGTGTAATGTGCTTAATGTCAAGTGAATGTGACATTTACGATAAGCCATTATTGGCATTTAATCTTATAGTCTGGTGATTGATTTTTGGTCGATGGGATAACCAAGTAGTGCCGTTTTAATTTACCACTCGAAAAATAAAAAAATGCTAACTGGCGAGTTAAAAAAAAAAAGCTATTGGCGAGATTTGCACCCGGCTAACATAAAAGTAACAAGAATTCTTTGCGATCATGGCAACTTTTACATAGTTTTATTCGAAAAAATAACTTTGATTCTTTAATCAATATGAAAACCTTTCTTATGAAAAGCGAAGGGTTGTAATTGTTTGTGGCAGTTACATGACTTGGACTATTATAATATAAGTGAAATGATGGCGATAGAATAATATTTGGTGACTTATCGCCTGTGACTGGCTAACATTAAAGTACCAAAATGGCCGCCTGGAATATAAAAAGCGAAGGGATCCTCCCGGAAATGTTGATAATAGTCACATGACTTAGGCTATTATTATAGAGACTGTTTTCAATTCTAAAAACAGCGCAAAGAGTAATATTTCCCAACGATTAAAAATTTATTTACACGTGACTATTAAAAACAGAAAAAAAACCTTTAAAGTTACTATTAAATGAGTAAGTGTTAAAAGCAGGAAAATATTGAAAATTATGTCTTGAAAACTGTATTTACACGTGAATATTAAAACAGAACGGAAACTTTGAAATAATAAATGCATTAATATGCGTTTAACCCTTTCAGAAGTAAGGTACTTCTATTTGTAAAATGTTGAAATCACTGAATGGCACCAGAATTTACAAACAAATTTCGAAGTACGAAAATGCTTTTGTTCACTTACTTAATAAAAGGAAAATTTTCATTCCACTATTCTGGTGCAATGTGGCATTTAAGAATTAAAATTAAATGGTCCAAAAATTAACCACCGCCCTTGAAGGCGTTAAAGCATTAAATTGTATTATGTCAATCGCTTTATAACGGTGTTAAAAAATACTGGGAGGCAAAGACTCTGTTTACTTAATCCATTTTATTTTAGCTTCCTTTCAAATGTTTAACTGGTCTTCTTTTATCAAACACGAAAACAACCATTGGATGTCTTAACAGCAACTTATTCGGCCTTAAATTTTCGCAATCAAAGGGAATTGAATGGAAACCGGTTAACAGGGAAATCGCTATAGGTTTTTTCATTATAATACAATCTTCGCTAATCTTTTTAATACTGATCAAATTAGCATGCTTTTAGATTCTGCGGTGTCTGAACGGGGGTTGGCGAGCGTAGCTTGCAGGGGGCAGAGCCCCCTATTATATATATATATATATATTAAATTAGGGTAGATATAATAGCAGTTTTAGTATTATATTTACTATAATGATTAATGTGAAGTATTATTACATGTCATTTTAAATTAGAGATCCGGGCATTTTTCTAATCGAACTTGTAAGTTATTTTTTTATTTCAAAGATATATCTATAATAAATTTATGTAACACATGTTATGGTAGTCATATTTTAGAAGCAACACAATAAATAAGCACTAGAAAAGGAGTAAGACATGAAAAAGTAATAAAGGTTATATTTTAGTTAAATATTAACTGTTTATACTGAAGATCAATGGAAGGTTATTTGCATAAGTGAACTTCCTTAGAGCCGTTTATTTTTACAGCAATAAGTTTATTAAGAAATTTAGGTAGACATTATTTAATGGTCTGTTAGTTCTACATATAATGTTTCGAATAATGTATAGCAGAGAAACATAACTATTTAATTATCACAATGGTTTTAAAATGAATTAGATTTTTTAAATTAGATATTAAGTTAAATTATTTGATAATAATTATATTAATGCATTTAGATCACCACATGTGTGACAAGCTTCAAGTTAAGGAAAAAGTACCAAATTCCACTTTAAGATGAATCAAGAGTTTATGCCCATAAAAATTTTGTAGAGAATAATAAACATTAAAAATTGCACATCATTATTTTTAAAACTATATTTTATGGCCACAAAGCTATAAAACTTAAAGTTAAATTTATAACATGGTAGTTTCGAACGATATTTTGAACATTACTTGAAGCTGTTGTGGGAAGATTTGTCGATAGATTAATATGCGTAATATCAACGGTGAATCGTTTTTTCAAAAAAAAAAAAAAAAACTCAAATAACCAGTGAACCAAGTTAGTTACACAGCCATAAATGGGGTAACTAGACATAGTAAAATAGTTATGCACTAAAGGATGACGTGCTTCGCAGTCAATAAATAAATCTTTGCAAAAAAGTATATCTTGGCTAAATCCTTGGATAAATATATACAGATATCAACATCCGAAGTTTCTATGCATTTCTAAAAGAATTTTAATAATAAATTAATTGTGCAAAATATTTTACATTTTCCACAGTGTCAGACCATTTAGTTTGTGTTATTAAGGGAATTTAAAATTGCATCCTTTTCATAGGATTGTCATCATAATAAGTTTATTGAGCCGCTGAAGTTCAATCATAAGTTCACGCATGCCGTAAAATAAAATAGTAGATGAGAAATACTGGCTTACTGGGTTCATCAGTTATTTGAGCCGAATTCACTCCGTATAAAATACGTCACTGCATTAAAGTTTTTTATTTATTATTTAATCGACAACTTTGATACAGATATTTTTTATATTCTTACAGATGCTTTTTATCTTATTTAAAAGAGATTCATTCAGTGTGAAAATAGATATCCAAGGTGATTTCTTTTTTGAGTATATTTTTGGTAAAATAAAGTTTACTATACATAATATTTAAATTTTACAGAATTCTTTCCGCGCTAAAAAGTATAAAAAAAAAAAAAAAAAAATGAAATGTTAAAATTTTAAAGGAATTCAAGACAAAAAGTTCCATTTATATGATATTTCGATTTAACTGGACTAGTAGTATCAGGGTTCATCTGTATTTGAAGAAAAAAAAAACATTCCTACTCTACTGCCTTTGTCTCTCGTGCACTTCTTATTACTATTTTTCTATTATTATCACTGTTATTCCATACTTACTGCTACTTAATATGAATGAAATAATGTTTTTAGATTTTAAAAAATTGTATTTCAAAAGAATGATGAAATGCTATTATTTTATTTTGTTTTATCTTTATAGCGTGCAAGTAGACTACCAAGTGTAATAAAAAAGGCTTTGATTTTATAATTAAAAAAAATATATATATATAAATAGTTATGTAGTCTGCACTTTGATTTACAGTTAAAGAAAAAAAAATGAACAATGGCTCAATGGCCAATAATATTTCAGTTTTTACTGCTATTATCAGAGCAGTTGGAAGATATGACTTTTGAGATTTCTTACTATTTGAATCCATTGTTTCTCCTTTTTCTGACGCTATATCACTTTTGTTTCTAAGTGAAGGAGAAGTTTGAAATTTTTAAGTAATTCCATTTGGTCATACTTCTTGATCACATTACTTTAACTTCAGTTTTCTCAAAATGTTGTATTTTGAACTTCAAAGTACATTTTTATAGAAACTAACTACAACATAAGTGTTTGTAATTTTTACTAAATATTCTACAGATATAACTGTTTAATCTGTAGAAGACTGTTATACTTAATACATGAGACATTCTCACACTCTTTTGACTTTTAAGTCCCTGAATAATAATTTATATTTTAGTATATATTCTTGAGGATTTTTTATTTCTTATACTGGAAAACATCCCATTGCGTGACTGCATAACAATATTAACGAGATAAATAAGTTTTGAACGACGTTGGCGGTCCAAATATACCACGAAATTCCTATCCCGTCCCGTGTCCCTGATTCTGATTTTTACGTTTGGAGCTGCCTGTATAAAATTGTTTCAATAAAAGTAATTCGATGTAATTTTTTTTTCGAAAGTGGGACTATTGTTTTATATAAATATGCAACAAAAAATTAACCTGCACACATTTTTACGGTTGTTGTTATTTTTTTTTTAACTCTGTCCCTGGGTTTTAGATTCCTTACCGTCCCTTTTGCTAAAATTATACAGAAAATCACTTCAGATGCAGCCATAGAATTTTTTTCAACTTTTTCTCATGCAAAAGTATGCTAGAGGAAGAATGGCTAAAATTTTTTGACAGGAAATTTACTGCCGAATTTAAATCAGCATTTAAATATCAATTTCAAGCATCATGGCTTTATTGATAGTCTTACCGTCCACAAGGTTCATTCCAGTACTTTTCGACGTAAATGATTATTATTTTTTAATCCAATGTAAATAACTGTTTCTAAAAATCAATGAACATTGTGGCTATCACTTAGTCTTAACATGATTTGCCTAAAAATAGGTGGTAATTTTTTTTACCGTCCAATCCTTACAATTCCTTTCGTTTTCGTTACCGTCCCTTTATTCCTATACCGTCCCGTTTTCCCCCTTACCTTCTCTTCCTTAACACCCCTTTAAGACAATGTTATACCAAAATTTTGTACTAAAAACACTACATTGTTATTATTTCTTATTTGAATGCCCTGTGGGTACTATGCAAATTCATTATAAGTAAAAATTTAGAAGAAAATAAAACGTTATTGTGGTAAAAAGGTAAGGAAAATTGTACTCGCAAATCTCAGTCGCTTAAACCTTAAACCTCAGTCAAATAAAAAAAAATTTCCCCGCTGGCCATTTTTTCTTTATTTTGAATCATTAAGGTATTCGTCTATAAGTTTAAAATGTTATTTTAGTAAGTTTAATTTCACCAGATTTTTATTCCTGAAAGTTAAAATATTGTGAGAATGCCTCATATATGTATGCTTTTTTAAAAATGCATATTTTTTGCTATGCAATAGTGATTTCTATTTCAGACTTTTTAAAAGAATAACCGAAAAATATCTGTACATAAACTTGACTTCATTCTATTATGAATTACTTATTTATGCGTATAAAATTTTTTTTCAAGTGTATATCTTTGATAGTTTAAGAGGAAAATGTACAGTCGTGGAAAAAAAAAAGTAAATACCCCCTACTAACTCCTCAACAAATTATCGTAGAAGAAAGTTACTGGTACCGAGCGATTGGAAATAAAGTCTACTTTTAAATGACGTATATAAAATTTGCTTAGGGGGCCATCTACATGTTAAAAGGAATCCAAACTTCATTTTTTTCAATGGCAATACCCAATTTTAACGAGATATTTCAAATCTTTGGTTCAAACTATGCCTAGACACCAAATTTCAAGTCATTTGAATGATAAGTTTTTGAATTATAATATTCAAAATTTAATGCTTCTAATGTTAAATTACATTTTCATATTTTTATTTATAACTTCTGAAATTATGATCCTAATGTTCTATTTTTTTGTGTATCAATAACACTAATATACCCAAACATAAATACGTTGAATTTGCAATTTTTATAATTTTCTGATATGAATTATGAATTATGAAATTAATATTTAAAAAAATCATGAATTGCAACCTACAGTTTTTTTTTATGGATTCAGATTTATTAAGTCCTGCTTTATGGAAATCCAAAATTTCACATTTTTCTTGCAAGTAGTTTTCAAATTATGCTTAAAAAACGGCAAAATGATGGTTTAAGGGGCCGTCTATGATAGAAGTGACTAAATATTTTGAATTTTCTTATGCTATACTGTAATCTAACTGGCTTAATTGACTGCTTAAGGTGGCTTGATCAAGAAGGGTTAACAATCGAGTACCGGACTTCAATTTGGATACAGCCCTTAAAATACGCTCGTTTTAAAATAATTAATTTCTAGGAAACTTATGGTACTAATTGCATAAAAATTTGTTTTTGGACTAATTGAAGGGTGTAGAGTTCATTTATGCTGTCAGAATTGTGTACTGCTATTGAAAAAAACAAAGTTATGGTTCGTTTTAATATGTAGATGGCCCCCTAAGCAAATGTTATATACATCATTTAAAAGTAGACTTTATTTCAAATCGTTCGGTACCAGGAACTTTCTTCTACGATAATTTGTTGAGGAGTTAGTAGGGGGTGTTTACTTTTTTTTTCCACGACTGTACATTGACTTAACAGGACTGGTAGAAGGCATTCCGACTGCCCTTAAGGGGACCTCTTAAACATTCTGAAAATTCAATTAAAAAATAAATAAAGAAAGAATAATCATTTTCAAACACTTTAAAAAAATAAATGTCACTCTTAAATATCATATACGTAATATATATATTATTTTCAAAGAAATAACTTTAAGTTCCTTTTTTTCAAAATGTGATATGCGCGCAAAATAGTTAAAATATTTTTAATATTTTTTCATGTCATTTTCAGGATATATAGTGTATGGTAGCTTTATAAAGTGAAACTAACTTTTTTATTCTTTCTAAATTTCATCTTTTTTTGTTGAAAAAATATTTTTCTTTTACGAATTTGTTAAAATTTTGAAAATTTCATATAAGTAAGGTAGTTTTGTTGAAAAAATATTTTTCCTTTTACGATATTGTTAAAATTTTGAAAATTTCGTATAAGTAAGGTACATTTTTGCTGAAAAAATATTTTTCCTTTTACGATATTGTTAAAATATTGAAAATTTCCTATAAGTAAGGTACAGTTTTGTTGAAAAAATATTTTGTCTTTTACGATAATGTAAAATATTTGAAAATTTCATATAAATAAGGTACAGTTTTGTTAAAAAAGTATTTTTTCTTTTACGATATTGTGATTTTTTTTTAAAATTTCATATAAGTAAGGTACAGTTTTGTTAAAAAAAAATACTTTTTCTCTCACGATATTGTAAAATTTCTGAAAATTGGATACAAGTATTGCACAGTTTTGTTGAAAAAATATTTTTCTTTTACGATATTGTGACAATTTTGAAAATTTCATATAAGTAAGGTACAATTTTGTTTTTGAAGCTTACAAACGTTATAAATAAATTTGTTTTTAAGTTCAGTGTAAACACAACATTCTGAAGTATAAGCACCAAAACTTCTGTTTTACATGCAGAAATTCTTTTGTAATCACGTGCGCAACATATGAGTCCAATTTTCTGCTCAAAAAGTTTCAAAAGCCCTATAAAAACTAATTTTCCCTAATATAATCGAAAAAAATAAATAAAATGAAAGCATGAATATGTATCTATTATTGCCTTTAAAATTTATGTTTTTGTAATGTATACTTTTCAAGATATAAAACAACAAAAAATGGGCAACTCAATTCCCTTTTCGACATTTTAAGTCAAGTCCCCTTAAAGAAGCTCTGTTGTCAGAAACGTTCTTTATCGAAAGCATTTTCCTTTTGCCTTCTAATTTATTTCAAACGCTCTTCTGGGAGTTTTTTAAAACATTTATTATTATCATTAACTTTTCAAAGAATAAGTTTTTTCAGCGGCAGATTTTCTTATTCCTTTCAATCAACGCCAGAAAAACGTCGTGTTGTTGTTCATCTATAATTTTAAGGAAAGAAGTTTGTGTGTGAGTGTGTGGGTGTAACGACGGTGTTTTGAAGAGACCGCTGCACGTAGAGCTACAAAATTTGGCGAAAAGGTACGTCTATACATGAAGTTTTGCACCTCGAAGCCCGATTTTCGATTTTATGATTAGATTTTTTTATTTAATTTTTTATGCCAATTTTAGCGTTTTTTTTTTTAAATTTCGAGGCAATTTTTCCACATTAGTGAAAGGAATACGGATTCATTATTTTTACCCAATATAGTAAATTACGTTCTCTTTTCAATAAAGTTTATTCGGAATTCGTGCAGCGATTTTTGATTTTTTAGCGAATTTTTTATGCGATTACTGAACAGCAGTTAATGCCTCTTCATACCTATAAGGGGGCTACCGTTTTCGCGGACACAGTTCTGTCGCCAAATGCCGCCAATTTTCTCGCCAACTTGCCGATATATCGCCAATTTCGGCGACCAAAATTAGTCGCCAAATGTGACGCCAACTTTGCGATATCGCTAATATTTCGCCAAATTCCCATAGACTTCCATTGTAAACCAATAGGGATTACTTACTTACAGAAAATCAACAAATTGAGATATTTTAATGCAACAAAAATTAATATTAACTTAAGGGATTATATTGATTATATTTAAGGGAATCCAAGTAAATTAAATTATGAATAAAAGTAACATGATACAATGCTTAGCATGCTTTCCCAAACATAAATTTTAAGAGAGAGCCCGCAGGTCAAAGGAATTAGAATTAAAACTTTTATCCAATTATAGTAAATTTTGACTTCCGTGAGTTTTAGACTTTTTGTGATTTTTAATTCGTTTTTAAGTTTCTTCGCGATCTTCTGCAATTTTTTGACATTTCATTTTTGACCTTATAATACTGAAGTAATTTCTGCCCTCATTCCAATAAAGTTTATTCGGATTTCATATAGCAATTTTCGAATATTTCAGGAGTTTTGTATGTGATTTTTAGAGCATTTTAGCGATTTCCTACCATTTTTCAACATCAGTGAAAGGAATCAACTTTCAATCTTCGAACTCAATACATATATTTTTTTCATTTTTCGAAATTTGTGCAGCGATTTAAGATAATTTCGCGATACCTTATTGTGATTTTTAGAGCTTTTTCGTAATTCGTACTGTTTTTCGACGTACCCGAGCAACGCCGGGCAAGTTAGCTAGTAAAAAATATTCCTCAAATGAAAAGATACCATTGTTGTAAAGATTTTTTTTGGTGCTGATTAGTGTTATAGAGGATTTTTTATTAGTCGCTATTATTTTTATTAGTTGAAAAAAATTGTTATTACATATATCTATTTCATTTAATTAATCTCAAATTGGAACAAGAATATTATTTATAACATAACTTTTAATGAACGGATCTCAAAAGTATTTACACTATTAGTTAGGCAATTTTAGTATTTTGAACATATTTAAATGGCGATTATCGTGATGTTAATATAATTAGCTAACTCACAGATACGACATACAAATGACATATCCACAGCTGATAATTACAGCCATACTAATTCCCAGTCTCAATCCATGAAAATTACAGCGTTTTGTTGATTTTTGACGACCAGTTATCAACACGAGGGATATATACCCTAAAGGGGATACAGTACCCTTCGTGGGGGTCCTTCTAAAGGAACCTAGCCCGTATTTACGCTAGAAAATCCAAGGTTTGAAGAAAACCACAACTCCGAACGATTAGACCGACGAGCGCGATTGGGATCGAACCCAGCACCTCCCGTCTACCAACTTCGAGAGCAGAACCTCTCAGCTACAGGTGGGCGGAAAATAAAGGATAAAAGGTACTTTTTATTATGTAGGTATCTTATAAAGGGAGGTGAGAAAAATATTTAAAATAAAGGTGCAATAAAACTCCTTTAATGGATGCCATCCTAATAAAAACGTCTATTTAAGGGACAATTTCTTAAATACTTCCAAACAATGATAAGGACGATTCTATTTAAGGAAAGAGTAAATTCTCACATTAAAAAAGGCTAAAATCTTTAGTTAAGATTGAATCGTTATGAGAATTTTTAAAATGCCTTTATTTATTTCACAAAAAATTTTCATTAATAGCACTTGTTAAAAAAAATAAATAAAGAGAAAGGAAAGCTGATATTCTTTATTTCTTTCATAAAAATCTTTCGATGTCTTTGCTTAAAAAAGAAAGAAAGAAATTTATTTACTTTCTATTTTTTGGATTTTTCATAAAAAAAAATATTTCTTTCATACCTTTATTATTTATTACTTAAATTTTTATGTTTTTGTTTATTTAACATATATTTTGCCATTGTTAAGAAATATCCCTAATTAAATTTATAAAATGCTTTTAAGAAAACAGTTTATTCCATTTAATTTATAAGATCTGAAATATATTTTCGAAGAAAAGAGTTATAAAGGAAAAGTTCAGGAACAGAAAAAACTGAAATAGTAATCACTTAAGTGGTGCTTTAAAATCTAACCTAAAAGCATTATAAAGATTATTTTTTAAGTATTTGTGACAGTGAAGGATTAAATTTAGTTAATAAACTTAATATGCATGTAAAAATAAAACGTTGTCAAACGCAATTTACAAGGAAAACTCTTTCAGCTAAATATTTTAAATAAGCAGATGTAAATATTTATATTCCTTGATATATTTTAATAAAAAAATACCTACTCTATTAAATCAATATCAATTATTAATTTTAATTACTAATTTACATTATTACACATTATTAAATTAAGACAAAAACTTTTAAATTATTATTATTGTTTTTATTATTAATTTTCTGTTCTCTTAGATCGCTAGATCGAATTTAAATTACATTACATGTTTGTGTACGCATTATTTTTTTACTATTTTTTTTTTCAAACACACACTCCAAAAAAGAGGACGCCTTCATTTAGGATACAAAATAATCTAGTATCATGCGTTCCATGCGAATTTTCACTGTAATTTGAAAACAAAAGAAATTTAGTTAATTTAGCAACTCTATTGCTTAAAAAAAATTGTCAACAAGATAGTGTAACAACTGTGCGAACTGCGTCAATGGGAATTCTAACAACCCTAGGTAAAGAGAGACTCGGTAGGAACAGGGACTCTGGTCGTGAAGAGAATTTTATGGAGAGAAAAGAATGATGTGATTTTTTTAAAAATATATAGGCGATCTGCCGTAGTTAAAAAATAAGTTCAGATCACATTTTCAAATTCTGCGACGAAAATTCATAAATTATTTGTCTGAGCTTTCTTTTCCAAAGGCTCTGTGGTTACCAAAAAGGAAAAGGGTAGTCTCAACAAAAGAGAGAGGGGGTGATAAACATGTCAGGGATTACTCTCCATGGACCTCTTCTCCGTCGCAGCGCGACAGAAGACTTACCACAGCAAAGAGGTTGGCAAACGACTCGGTGTCGCAGTTTGTGACTTGATTGCACTTTAATTCCCTGTGTTTTTCTCTGTTAATTAATATTTTTATTGTGTATTTTTTTTCGTTATGAGAGTATTTGTGCATGTGTTCTGGGAAAGGGGGGGGGGGATATTTGCCTGAATGAAAAATATTTAAAGTCAATAATTGAGCTTATAAACCAACCACCAGACGAAATACATTTACAATAGTTTTATTTTTATTATTATATTATTATTAAACGAATGCTTAAAGGTAATTAATGTAAGCAAGAATTATTTAAAGAAAATTAAGTAGTTAAATTTTATTATTCAGAAAAATTAAATATAGAAACGAAAACTGTATACAGGATGGCCACAAATTAGTTCTTCAAATTCACAAACCGGTCAATGCAAATTAGTAATATAGAAACTAAGCTTGCGGATATGTGGCACTACATGTTTCATGTCCACGTTTTAATGAGATGGTGTTAGCGGCTGTTCATTATTCTATTTGATCTTGTAATGAAGGAGACATTTTCACGACTAAGCGCTCACAAGATTAGATGTCCGTGAACATGCTCACAAATATAACAACAAATCGGCAAGAGCAGATTTACCATTAAGACAGTTGTAGAGAAACGAAGGGCAGCCACATCGATCATTTGTACAAAAGGGTAAACTTTGTATGTGTTTCGCAATCCTATAATCATCTGTACTCGCACAAGATTGGCTATATATAACTACGCATAATAGACCATTTTTTTCCCCAACTACTTTATGTCCACCATGTGTTTTAAATCCCCATCGTAAAGCGGGTACTGCTTATTTTTTTATTACACTTTTTCGCAATTTGTGACAATGACCTAACAGCACTACATTGATCCAATATAACGAAATTATAACAATGTGGATACAGACATCATCCGATTTTGCCTCCGTGGAAGGTGAGATCTATAAAAGAGATGGATTGCACAACTAAAGTTTCAAAGAGTATCTCGCTCCAAACTCTGGAAAACATTTCTAATAAAATACAATTGATTACATTTTGATCTTAGTAAACTTTTGTAAAATATAATTTAATCATAAATTTTTAGTATCAGGCGGCGCCTTCGCTTTGCCGCTTGGCGCCGTATACAATTAAATCAATGAAATATATATATATATATATATATATATATATATATATTTTCCTTTGAGACAAATTAAACGAATAAATAATATCTTATAAGTTTAAATCAAACTATTTCTATATAACTATAGTACAAAACAAAGCATCCTTGTATAAAGTAAACTACTTATAATAACAGAAACCATTCTTTTCTTAGTAAAAGTTACCTTGCCGCTTGCCGGAGAAATTTATTATACCGTTGGATTGGAATCACTGAACTTGTCTGTATCAACGTGATATAAATGGCTAATATTGTTGCAATGAGGTTATGGCTTGGTAAAGTTATTATTATTATTTTTAGATAACCGTTTTATAAAGTCATTTCATGAAAATAAATGAGCCCCATTATTGAAGAAGGTTTTTGTTTTGAAAATGGATGACTTTATTTTTCCAGATAATAAACAAGCAGAAAAATAATCACTGTTCATTTGATTTAAAGGTTTTTAAAAATTTTATTTTTTATTCCTAGATTAATTACCATCGAAAAAAATTGTGAAAAGTATGATACATTTTATAATACTACATTGACAAATTAAGAAAATGAAAAAATTATACTTTGATTATTATTGAAAAAAAAAGCAAAACATAAATTTAAATAATAATAAAAAAAAAAAATCTAAATACACAATAACTTCAAAGAAAAGCTATATGTGAATTGTATGTAATTCATGAGGCAAGAACTAAGATAAAGCTTTATCGAAACAGCTTCACTAAGCTATATTTAAACCCTAATAATATTTAAATTTTGGTTTTGTTGAAAAAAATATTCTGGTATACAAACGGAAAGTATCAAGAATGAGACAGGTGGAGGAATGGCACAACACTAATTTTGCTTAAACAAAATGTTATTGCATTTTTTTAGTTTCTACACCAGGTGGAGGTTTATAAACTATTATTTATATATGCAAATTTTACAGTATCAATATTAAAAAAAAAAAAAAAATGCGTTTAAAAGTCTCATTTTTACAGATCAAAGCAAATTCTATTTTGAAACAGATTTTTCTATTTGTGAAATTTGCAAAACAAAAGTAATGAATTATTACCACAATTACATTTATTTACTATCTACAAATCACTAATTAAGTTAAACCTAAAAGTAAAAGGGGTTATGTGGTTAAGCCCCACATACACTGAATATACTACCTGAAGGGGCAATGAGACATTGATAGAGAAGAAGTATAGGACATATTTCATTTCTTACTTTAGTGTTTCGAAACAGTTATAAATATTTAATTTCATAGCTTTATTAACTGACAGACCCATCCAGGTAGTTTCACTGTGCAGGGTCCGATAACCCTGAAGATTTACTGACAAGAGGTATAAAATCGGAAAGTCTTATTCAGAATCACAAATGGTGGACTGGTCCAGAGTTTCTGAAGGACTCATTAGATATGTGTAACAACGAACAATCACTTGTAGTTCCCGATCAAGAGATCTATATAACTGAACTAAAAAGAGACTCCGTGAACAATAGTAATGACTTCACCACCTTGTCTATTTCAAATGACATTTCTATGATTGAAAACATTTTTTCATTAACTAATAATTTTATGAAATTAATACGCATAATTAGTTTTATTTTTAGATTTTATAATAACTGTCGCAATCCCCAGAAAAGAAATGGAGCATTAAGCCTTGGCGAGGTGAGGCAAGCAGAATTATTTTTAACTCGGTCAGCACAAAAAGGTGAGTTTCGGGACGAAATAAAATGTCTCGAAAAAGGTAAGCCTGTTCAACACAAAAGTAGATAATCTTCTTTAAATGTATTCCTAGGGAATGAAGGGTTAATTAGAGTTGGCGGCCATTTATCGCATGCCGACTTGCCGCTTAACTCTAAATTTCCAATTGTGTTGCCTGCCAATCATAAGTTAACGGATATTATCTTAAATTATTTCCATTTGAAGTATTTTCATTTAAACTCACAAGCCTTGCTTTTCCATGTTAGAAAAAAAAGTTTTGGCCACTTAATGGCAGGAATAATTGCAGGAAAATTGTCCACAAATGTGTAACATGTTTCAAGAATAAGCCTGTTGTCAGCTTCCAGTTGATGGCCGATCTGCCCAGGGAACTTGTGACACCAAATTTTGTATTTTCGGTGACAGGCCTGGATTACTGTGGGCCTTTTTCTATTAAATTTAAAAATCAAAGGAAGGGCGTTTTTAATAAAGTTTATGTAGTAGTGTATATATGTTTATGCACCAAAGCAATACACCTGGATTTTGTTTCAGATCTCACAACTCAGGCTTTTATAGCTAGTCTGAAATGTTTCTTTAGCAGAAGAGGGAAATGTGCAAAAATCTTATCTGATAATTCAAAAACGTTCATCGGAACTGATATCGAGTTGAAAAAATTGCATAAACTAATTAGTTTCCCAGATAAGGAATTGTGTAACTTTTTAACCCAGGAAGGTATCAAATGGAAATTTATTACTCCCAAATCTCCGAATTTTGGTGGCATCTGGGAAGCGGCAGTAAAATCATTCAAGTTTCATTTGTAAAGGGTAATAGGGGATCAAAAATTAACTTTAGAAGAATTTCTAACGATACTAGCGGAAATTGAGGGAGTTTTGAACTCCCGGCTCCTTGCCGCACTATTTTGAGATCTCGAAAAATTTGAAATTTTGACACCATCACATTTTCTTATCGGTAGGCCAATCACTTCGATCTCCGAATCTCAACTAGATGAGATTAATGAAAATCATTTGCAAAATGGCAGAGAATCACCAAATATAGCCAACAAATTTGGAAACTTTGGAAGCGCGACTATTTGAATAATCTCCAACAGAGGGGGAAATGGAAGTTTAAAAAGGATGATGTACAGAAAGGAACTTTGGTACTAATAAAGCAGGAAAATTTACCTTCCATCAAATGGTTGGTTGGTAGAATAGTTGAAGTTTTTAAGGGAAGGGATAATATAATGCGAACGGTGGATTTACGCTTGTCAGATGTGCGAAATTTTAAAAGAAACGTCAGAGATGTCTGTATATTACCAGTGGAGTAACAAATTTCCTTTCTTTCCTTAAGCAAACTGTAAAATATATATTATTCTGTATTTAATCTAGTATTATAGTGAGTTTATTCTTGTATTAATATTGTGTATGTAAGTTGTTTATATCTTATAATTTTTTCTTGTATGATAATTTTTGGAAATTTATATGTTAATGTATATTGAAAATTGCATTTCAATCCGGGGGGTGGGGGGGGGGGGGGAGTGTTTCCTCCGTGTACCATAATTGATAGTGAGAGGGTGCTGCAAGCGCTCTGGACTGAAAGGGGCGCGGGCGAGAATTCCCCGCCAGATGATGATGTGTTTTTAGACGTAAGCGCAGTGCATCAACCGCTGCCAGTCCCTTTTGAATCTTTTTGTAAATAAATGTTTTTGTTAAGTTTGCAAATCTGGATAATCCATCGAGTACAAAATACAGTTCATTTAGTAATACAGTTTACATTCTGACTAAAATAAGAGTTATCGCGGACAATAACAGAATAACAGAAAAAGAAGATATTCATCTGGCGAAATCTTGCTGTGTATAATGCTTAAACGAAGATGAATACACTTAAGGTTAAAACGAATAGTTTTCCTATTGCTTTTATAATAACTTTTTTAAATTTAAAATTTCAGAGAAAAGAAGAATGTTTAACAAACATGCTTTTTAATTTTTTTTTTATTATTACTATACATATTATTTTAAAAATGAATATCACAAAGAATTTTTTTTTTAATCATTAGACAACATTCATTTTGTATCTAATTTGTAATAAACATTTTTTTGTGTATTTTTTGCATGTAGAATCCGAATCTGCTATCAGAAGTTTTCTATCACGTCAGGGTTTTACAACATTTTAGAATTTATTTTTTTACATATATGGTAAAATATGTGGTGAAATGTAAATTATAATTTACATTTTCTGCTCAAACAATAAGGAAATGAATGACTAAATAAGTTAAAGCCTTTATTTGCATGCATTCTGCTGTAAAAGTAACTATCAAAGCACTGTCACCAAGAAGAAATACAGCACCTATTTTTAAAAATAGCATTGTTAATATTAGTATTATGGGCTTTTGTGCAACAGTTTCGTGCTCGTATTAGCAGTGTTGTAGTTGGAAATAAATATATGTGGGAACTCATCTTTTCATAGAGCAGATGTTGATGCTACCGGATTTTTGCTAAGCCAACATCCAATTTAAAACATTTAGCCAAAAGCCAACTTTTTTCAATTAACAGTTATAATTATTACAGTAGACTCCCGATTATCCGAGTTAATATAGACCAAACTCACCTCGGATAAACAAAAAACTCGGATATACCGGATTTACACGAATCGGCACCCACTAAGGAGATGAAATATAAATTTTCAATTTATTCATTCATTTTTGTGGTACTAGTAACATTTCTTTGATGTACATTTACTTTTAAGATAAACGGGGAATGAAATTGTTTATTTTAAAAAGCTCTTGATAGTTTTTTGTTTGTTGAATGTCAATGTAGCTGCAGTATTATGCTACTGCATAGCTACCAAATTTTAAGATTTTTTCTTACCACTAAAACTGACTACTAAATTTTGCCAAATTCAATCGCCGAAATCTAACAATTGTCAGCTATGTGATTCTATTACTGTCATGAAAATTGCAGGCATACCCTCTTCTTTCTGCCCAAAGTATTAAATAGTTTTTTCACTCGAACTTATACCTTTGGAATGGATCATTTTATTGTGACGGTTGTTGGCTTCTATTATTATTATGAAACAGCCATTATAAATGAAGTGTTAGGTAAAGATGAAAGAACAGACGTAAAAAGTTAGAACTCTGATTTTCTAGTCAGAATGGGGGGGGGAAAAATGGCCATAATTTTTTTTAATTATAGCCATTTTTCCCCATTTTTTTCGCGGTCATTTTTTTCCTGGGTTCGGGGTCAACCCTACCCCGACCCAAAAGAATCAAAGCACAACCTGAAATGTTTAAATTGAACCCGACCCAGATACCACACGCGCTGAAAAACATAGCGTCAACTCGACCGAAACCATTCCGCAGTTCAGGTCGGGTTCGAGAATAATCGGGCAACTCGATCCGATGCAGGACTTTAGCCGACATGCAGGGGCGTCGCCATGGGGGGGGGGGGAAGCCTCCCCGCCCCAATATATGTGAAGTTGGGAAATTTGAGCTTAGAGTTGGGAAATTCTAGATTTTTGTGACAATTTCTTTGTTTAAAAGTAATAGTAAAAAATTTACGAAATTTTTATTGTTTTGCTGATTATGTTTCTGAGTACTGTAACAGTAAAGAAGTTAAATTATCAAAAGAAATCATCCGCACTCAATTTATCATTGTGTTTTTCGGTTATACAAAAATATTATATATCTACCAGACTTAAATTTCTCTACTCCTGTCCATCAATAGCTGACTTTCCAGTTCCTTTATTTCCTCCAAAACTTTGTTCCTTTCTCAAAAATTTCAACCTACCTCACCTTCTCCTCCTCAAACAGAATCCAGCTATTTTAATCCAAAGGGGTTGCATCTTCTTTTGAAAATTGGAGATCACTTGTATCATAACAGAAAGGAATGTAGTCACCTACTTGAAACACAGCTGGGCAAGAAGATTTGATGAGTTTTCACAAATTGCAATAATTTTTTAACTAATTTGCCGATTTTTGGACAATATTTTACTCATTCTTCTGATTTTTTGCCACAAAAATTAGTTAACCCTTCGCAGTAAAGAAAAGAGCGTTATATGAGCAAATGTGAATGTAAGAAGTCGTTGGTTCTGATAAATTTGTCACATTTTGCTTTTATTTGTGTGTGTGCGAAATATGCATTAGTCCTGTTCGTTTATATTTATGGGTGCTTGTGAAATTTTAAATCAAAAGTCCAGTGTTGTGTGTTTAAAGCTGTTCTAAAAAATGACTATAAATACCAGAACGAAAGAACCCTTCATAATAGGAAAAGAGTTTTCGTGAAAAATTTTGGAACATCTAAAAATCCATTCGAGGATGATAAAGGACGATCGAGGATGATAAAGGACGATCGAGGATGATAAAGGACGATCGAGGATGATAAAGGACGAGGATGATAAAGGATGTCCGTAAACGAACACGTTCGTTTACGGACACGTGTATGCTGTAGCTGATGACGAGCTGTTATGTTTTTAGCTCGAAACGCGTCCTGTGTTTTGTTTTAATTTTATGGTGATTTTTTACAAAGTTTTATTATTTTAATTAAGTTCTATTATTGCCTATATGTATTTGGAAAATATATGAAATTTAAGAAGTAATTCGGTTTCTCAGTCTCAAAACATAATATTAAATAACTAAATTAACTATCCGGATGTGCCAATCCCAAAACTTTCTTCTATCTCATTCATGTTGATATTTCAAAATTCGCTATCACAGTGCCAAAATTAAATAAAATCTATGCCGATCATGAGAATTCTAAAGACATGAAAGTCCGTGCAGTAGTTCTTTAGATATGACTATCGCTTAAACCGTGTAAATCTTGCAAAATGCAGTACAGCAACAACACCTATTGGGTGATTTACACTAAAATCTATTCAGCAACAACTTATGTCAACGTCTAACTGAATCTGTAGTCTTGGGGCGGTTTTGCATAACACCAACACCGCGAAAAACGATGTTTCGAAAAGAATTTTTTCGAAGGGATGATATTAATATACTTTTTATTGAATTATGTCGTCGAGAGTTCAAAGTACCCTCTAAAAGCATGTGCGATTAGATTTTCCATATTTCAAATAGTTAACCTGGTGCTCCCTGCGAAAGATTTTTTTTAAAGAGCCGCTTTAGGTTATCTGGTTCTTCAATGCCAGAACAGCTTCGGAAATGCGGCGCTTGAGAAAAAAGCATATTTTTGATGAGAGTTCGTTGTAGTTTTTAATAATGTCTCGGCTATATATTAAAAAATAAAAAATCTGAGCCTCAGGAGCATCAGGACCAGCCTTGGACTATTTTTTTTTTCACACAAACTTCCAGACCTCTAAGCGCGTTAGATTTCGTTAGCTATAGCCGACAGACACACAGACAAAGAGACATAGCGAAACATTATTTTATTAGTAGAGATATTTCTTTTTGTATAGTTAAAATAGTCTACCTGAAATAATATTTCTTAAAAGTTTGTCGAATTTAAGGGAGATTATAAATTTTCAAATATAAGTGCCATTTAATAAAAATTAAAATGTGCCACATTATTTATTTTTTAACATTTTTTTTAAAGATTTTTTCCCTAAAATTGTTATTATCATTCTTTTAATAAGGTAACAAAAATACTAATGAAATATTATTGAATTTATATTGTTATTGTATAACTGTATTATATTGTATATTGTATAACTGTAGATATTATAAAGATAATGTATTTAAGATTCTCATTTTGTTTAATAATATAAGCTTTAGATATTCTAATGAAAAGCATCGTTTTAGTTAACAGACCGGTATAAACTTTTATAGTAAAAGTAAAGTATTTTCCCAAAAAGCATTTAAAAAACAAATATCTCATTTCCCTACTAAATAGTACAGAACAAACAAGAATACATGTGTTCCAAGCACTGATTAATTTCGTATTTCATGACATATATTATTTTAAATAGGACAAAAAAAATCTTAATGCAATCCAATGCTGTTTAAATTTCAACACATGTCTGCAAAGTACAGTCCGTTTCTAGAATTTTTCTTTCGATTTATTTTAGCTTAACAAAGAAATACACTTCACTGGAATCTTTTGTTATACCCAGACAATTTTTTTTATTTAAGAAGCACAGAACTTCGACAAGCGCATAGAATATTCTAACTTCGACACGTGTTCAAGAGAATGGGGGAAAAGTGTATTTTGAAGTGACATATTTTACTTGTGCTATTTTTTACATCGCCTTTTAATTAAATGTTTTTCAAACATTTAAGTTTGAAGTAAATATTTAAAAACAACTTCCTGAAAAAATTTTGTTCTTACGTATTTGTTTTTCATAAAGAGAAATTCAAAGCCAACACCAGAAAAAGTCATCATTTAAACAAATAAAAAATAAATTAATAAAATAATAAAAAAGGCATTTTATTTTCATTTTATGTAAATAGCGTTAACTTTGCTGTATGAAATGAAATGGAATTTTCGCTCAAGAAATATTGAATATATATTGGAAATAGACACTTGACAACTCGCTATTTTTTTTCTTTTCAATTTAATATAAATAATTCGTTTTTGGCTCGGTACGCTTAATTTACAGCCGCACGTTTTGATTATGGTTTAAAGGGGTGACGCCATTTTGATTGGTTCAAAATTTAGATTTTTTTTTTATCCCTTAAAGTACTCCAGATACGGAAAAAATCATATTTTGTTCGTTAGAAATCGATATCGAAATAAAATGGCAATTTTAGAGCTACAGGAGTAGGCGCACCACTGAGAGTAAATATAAACTTAGGCATGAACTGCTTTCTTTGCTGCAAACAGATGCCCCTTAAAAATTATGTATTTAAAACAATTACACTTTGCTAAAAGGTACATACATTAAAATTACAATAAAACATCAACCATTGCCAAGGAGACACACACACACATACACACACAAAAAAAAAAAAAATTTCGTCATCAAGTTGCCAAGGCAACCAAAAGGAAAATAATTTTTTTTTTCCTTTTGGTTGCCTTGGCAACTTGATGACGTTTGGTGCGCCCTCTAGTCAAGGTCGTCGGGGACTCTGAGATGTTTGTCTTCATTCTTAAAAATTATAGACTTGTGTGTTTCATATCATCCTGAAGACGCTCGCAGATGCGAAATGAAACGTTGATGTTTTATTGTAATTTTAATGTATATACCTTTTAGCAAAGTGTATTTGTTTTAAATGCATATTTTTTAATATTTTAATATAATTCATGGTGCAATCGTCCAATTTTTAATTAGATGCCCCTTATTAAGGTATATGACCTCCTCTAACTGTGTTGACTGCTTGACATCTCTGTCCATACTCAGCACCAGATAATCCAACAGTTGTTGAGATAAGAGCCCCATTCCTCAATGAGCTTTTTTTTTAAAAAGTTGTTGGGTGTTCTATGCTGGATATAATCGAAAGACGTCTTCCCAAAGAATCCCAAACACGTTCGATGGGATTTAAATCGAGGAAGTACACTCACCTATCTATTCTAGTGATGTCATCACTTTTTAGCAGCTCCTCAACAACAAGAGTCCGATGGGGTCCTGGTGTTATCATCCATAAAAACGTTGTGTGAGCCAATGGCACCTCGGAAATTATGTGTGTGTGAGAGGATGCTTTGGTGACAATAGCAATTTTAAACAGATATATGAAAATTTGACGTTTCTCCTAAACAACTGCTACTTTAACTCTAATATTCTGCCAAAAGAACACCTACTTCACCTTAGAAATATTTTCGCATCGAAAAAACAACTACAATTATAAAAGAAACGCACTACAAATTATACCTTTAAAAGAGTGAGAAGAAGACAGACGTCAGTCGAATATTGTCATTTGCACGCGCACTTCTCTTTTTATGCATTTTCTATACCGCACTGCTATATAGGCAATTAGGTTTTAATTAACGCAATAGCATTTGCAAATTAATGTAAACATCCACTGTAAATAGTTTGTTAATATATGTGTTGAGTTTTAACCTAGCGATTCTTAAGTGTATTACTTGCAACATCGCACACTGCACGAACAGTCGATATGTTTGATTTAGTACTCCTTTTTATTCAACGAACACAATGTTTTTTCAGGTGATTTTAATTTATTTTCTTATTCTTATTATAATAAAGGAATATCAACTTATAGTTTTACAATTTAAATAATACTACTTCTGTTTATACTATAATAGGACATTGATGTTTCCGACATTTATGTTTAACACTTTCGTCCCAACGTGCAACATTGGCGGTACACAGTCATATCTTTCCAAAGACTGTGTGTCGCAACCGGTGGTGCAGACTCATATCTTTTCAAAAGCCGTCTATGATCATCGGCGGTACATAGTCATAGCTTTTCAACAGCAGTGTGACCACCGGTGTTTCACTGTCATATCTTTCCAACAACCATGTGTGTCCATCGGTGGTACACACGAATAAGGTGCACGGTATCCTTGAATTTGAACGCAAGTTTTTCCGTATAAAAATTTTTGTCTTGCCTAATTACCGATTTTATGTGAATAAATAAAGCAAAAAATTCTATACGGAATAACCGGTGCTCAAAAAATTACAAAAAAGTGAAGGGATTTATTGACATCATGAATGTGTTAAAATGCAAAATCACGGTGTCGGCTACAGCGAAGGGGGGGGGGGGGGAGAGAGAATCACGAGTGATCACCGGTGGCACACATCGGCGCGAACGTGTTAAATTTAAACTAGATACAGACTTACACTAAAAATGTCAAGGGCGTTCCATTAAAAAGTTAATTACCATACGATGTACCGGTCGTCGTATGTGTTTCTGAATGAACACATGATGCGACAGCCGACAAGTCATAATCGGTATTGTTAATTTAGAGCGTTTTTTATTTAAACTATATTATTATTCATTCATATTATAGACAACAAATTTAAATAATAATAATAATAATAATAATAATAATAATAATAATAACGAGTTTTCTTATTGCCAATAAGCACCAACATTTCTTTTTTTGTATCACACTAAAGGCTGCAATAACCGGAATTTTCAGGCAATGGCCTGTGCTGAACGAAACCTATCTTAGCTCGTTCCGGTGTGTAAGCTAAAAGTTCAGCCCGGCCTGACTCAGGTTCCAAGGAAAAATCCCATATTTCGTAAATAGCTTTATCCTATGTCAGGTTCTGATGAGCAGAATTACTGTTATATGATATTATCTTTGTACTTATATATTGTATTCATGTCACTTTCTATGTACTGGGAGTCTTAAGATTACATTCCCTTGCCAATTCAAAGGCATTCCCTGAGGTAAGGCAGACAAAAGAGTTTCACCGACACCCTCTAGCGAGATAATAGACGTCACGGGAATAGGACAGTCGAGGTTGGGTGAAGGGATGTGGACCCTGATGGCAGGGGGAAAACCCCACATAGGTTGTATTGGGAGATGAGTGAGATAGCTGAGAGAAATCAGTAAAGTTCATGTGTGGACCTGGAAGTGTGTGGTCATTTTTTTCTCCGAGTAGATTTCTCGGACAGAGCTTGTATTACGTTGTGTGAGGCTCTTGGACGATATAACGGGAGATCAAATATGATCTCCGATAAATCTATTTAACTAACGTAGTGTGAGAGGGGCATAGAATATTTTGATAAGCGGACCAGTACACAGAAAGTATTTTCTTATGTAATTTAATGTCGGAACCGATCATCTACATCCGAGTTCTTAATTGTAAATATTGTTTTCTTATTTGTAAGTAATGTGTAAATAAATTGTTAGTTAAGTTTAATTGAATGAGTTAGTATTCTTTTCGATAAACCTCTCACAGCGTGCCCGATATCACGTAATTATATCGGCGGTGACAGGATATAAAAAAATAAAGGAACATTCTTCGAAGTTGTGTGGACCAAGAGTGAATCCGAGCTCCTACAAGTAAAATTCTTTTAAAATAATATTTCATGCTTTAGGGATTTTTTTAGTATATTACATATCGTTTTATTATTCTTTACCATATCCTACTATAAATAATCAACTAAAAAAGTTGGGCCTTAAAAGCCCAAATTTTGTCTGACACATTAGAAAACATAATAGCGCAATGGCGTTTGTATCGTTTTCAGCAATGCAGAAGGACATTCCAGGTAAAGGAATGTTACTATGTAAAATGCAGATGGGGATTCCGTTCCGGCTGCTTTTATATTGAATTCTACTGTCTTTCGAAGAGACTTGCACTGTTCGTTAGGTAGTTTTTCAGGAAATACAATCATGGAGGAAAGTTCTATAATCAGATGAACCGATTATGCAAGATTAGCCAATTTACAAAGATTCTGCTGAATGAATTTCAATGAGATTTGAATTTTTAATTAGATATTTTTTCAGGTATGGTTTTAATATATTCCATATAGTTTTACGTTACTTAGTTATGGAATTATTAGTAGGAGTAGTTATGGAGGAAAGATCTATAATCAGTTGAATCAGTTGGTGTTAAACTTACAAAAAAATTTCAAAAGCAAACCTTTTGTAACTCTTTAAAATATACTACTTAATTAAATTTTTATTGTATATTTTCGTAAAAATTCTTGTTATAACACAAGAAGACGGTTTATGTTGTAAATATCAAGAGTAATAAATTTAAAAGAAGACTTTCAGAAGTCAATTATTTTTGTAACTCTTTCTAATAACTAATTTATCAAATTATTATTTTGTATATTTTAATTTTTGTTACAAAATATGGAGATTTTTTAAATAATATTAAAAGTAGTTTTATATTAACAAATAAATAGAAATAATAAATTTCTAAAAGATAATTTGAAAGTCGATTTCTTCTCTAATTCTTCTTAATAACTAATAAACCAAAATATTATTCTATATTTGAATAGTAATAATAAGATGTAAAAACGGTTTAAATAAGTATTAACATGGAATTTAGTGTCATCATTGATAAGAAATACCATTGTTCAACAGATTAATTTCTATAAATATCTCTCACATGCTTGTAAAACCATATAAGTAAACCCATTAAACTGATTATTAGGGATTTTATTAGGCAATCTTAAACAGAAGTTAAAATTGAAACATTTCAGTTGCGTAAATATAAAATACATCATTTCGTTATGAAATATGTAATTTCATTGAGTTAAAAAATCAATACTTTATGAAAGATGAATGCTCATTAAGAAAATGATTATGAGTATATAATTAATTTTTGTATTCTTTGAAAAGCTATTATATTTATTTGATGTTTTGATTGTTTCGGATATATTTTAAAATAACTGAATGCAAACATTGCAAATAATAATTGTCGTTTTGTTTTAAGAAATTCAATTTGTCAATAATTTTAATTGTGTTAGAAAAAGAAATTTTATGAATTCCCCCCCCCCCCATTTTCTACACTATGATTAATAAGTATTAAATTTAATATTGATAAAAATATATTTGAAAACAATACACGAATAACTTGTATGTAAGCAGAATAAATAATATGGGAGTAACAAAATATGTGTAATGAATATTTTAACAACTTTAAAATTTAGACTGTAGAGAATGAATGCTAAATAAAAATATGTTACCATTTTAGAGGTCTAAAGACTCTTAAAGCTTCAAAATTTTCGAATTTTTTATTTTTTAGGCGTTAAACTACTGTCTTTTCTGAAAATTTTGATATATTTATTTCCTTGAAATTCCCATGAGAACAGATGTTATGGCTTTTAGAATTGTGAGAACTTCACTCTCACAAGAAAAACTCTCCCACAGAAATCCCCATGTGTTAGAAACTTAACCTCATTTTATTTCAAAGTACTCACATATTTCGGCTGGAGTCAAAAGGAACGATACCTTCAGATCGATCTTCCTAGCTTGAAGTTCGAGTGCCAAATATTTCTAAAGAGCGCTGAAGAAAATAGCTTTACCGCTAATGGTTTTTACCTGTGATCTTACCTGCTCGACCTCACAGGTTGAAAATGGAAGTAAAAGCGGATGAGTGCTCATATGCGTGAGAAAATTAAAAAAGCCTATCCAAACAAAGCTTGTTGATGATGAAAACAGCTGATGTCTGTTAAATGGTCAAAAGGATACTAATTTGTTGAGAAGGGAGGAGAAAAAGTTTTACAACCTAGGCCGGGAGACCAGTTCAGTTGGGTCTAAAATTTCAGAGAGATGGTCGGACAAGACTAATCTCTCGATAAACGTAGCAAGGTGATTATCACCGGAAAATTTACTTCGAATCTTCGAAGGCATCTTTATTGAAGTCAGGCTTAGACTTAAGTCTACTCATCGCAAGGAAACGCGGGCTGAATTTACTAATTTCGTACCTTGAAATCTGTGGACTTTGGGATCCATCACGGATCGGAATTATAGATTTTCTCAGTGCTATGAAAGACTTTGCCTCACCAAAAAAAAACTATTATCTTCCTCAGAATCAACGAATTCTTTAAAAGTGTGACGAACTCATTTTTTAAATATTGTATTTAACCCAGAAATAATATAACTTATTTATTTAATAATATTTCTGAATTAAATTGTACCTTGGCCGTAGATGCAATAAATTAACGCTACCCACCCTACACTAAATTCGGGGCATTACAGAATTATATCCCCTCAATGGAGAATTTGCACGTTTTCTAACTTTATCACGAAACAATAGTACGTGAAAAAATAAGAAGGATACCCCGCATATTTTTTTTATTTTGAGCTTTTATTAGTGATTTATGATTGTTTTAGTATCGCACTATTTACCGTATCCCGAAAACGCTCCGTGATACATCTGACGTCACAGTTCATGATAACAAACGACTGTTATTCTTTACGTGTGTCGCTTTTCAACTTGTTCATTTTAAATATTGCTGTTTCTAAAATTATTATGACTGAGAATACATAGTCATATTATAAATACAGTGAAACCTCTCTGTGCGACCACCTCCATTAAGCGATCACCTCCATTAAGCGACCACCTCCCTGAACGATCATTTTTTCATTGAACGAAACTGATTCCCATAGGCTCAATACTAATTTTACTTCCATTCAGAGACCATCCCAGCTGACCTCTCTCCATGAGCGACCAATTTCTTTGAAGAAAAGGAAACAGATTCCGTTTTTTCCTGTCACTTGAAGAAGGTTTTATTAGAAAAATAATTCCGAGGGGCTTTAAACTTCTAAACTAAGTTTAGATTTCTTTTTTTTATTCCGGTAACTTTTAAGTGTTTAAACCCCTTTATGCCTTTTTAGACAATGAAGTTAACTCTGATGACGAATTAAGAATGACGATCAATAAACTCCCCTACCCTATTCTGTTAGGAAACTCTCAAAGAAATAGATAAATTAATGAAAATATCATTATTTGTTCCCGTCCAAAAAAAAAAAAAAAAAAAAAAAAAAAAGCATTTATTTACTGAACTTTGAAAGGATTTGGAAATAAAAGTTATGAAAGATAAAACCGTAAAACCAAAGCAAACGTCAATATATTTATTTTTAAACACTGCAGTAATTAACTTATATAATTAACTTTTATTTTGATACTTAAATTTTTATATTTTTACCTAAAGCGAAAAATAAATTCTAGTAACATTATTTCTACTTTTTTTCAACAATTAAAAACTAGATTTAAACATGACCTCCATTAAGAGGCCACCTCTCGAAACGATCAATTTTTATTAGAATGAAACGTGGTCGCTTTAAGGAGGTTTTACTGTACTGTATTGTACCACTGTGCACTAATACAACCAGTAACTTCTAGCGAAAAGTTGTTTTTCAGTGTGCCAAAAGACCCTGTCATTAGAAAATCATGGACTAAAGCTATGAAGAGAGATGACAAGAAAAATCCTAATTTATCTAATACATAATCTCTTTGATCTTGTGAAGATCATTTTTCAGTAACTTTATGTTTGATTTTGTTTAAATATTACTATTTTAGAACATTAACTGATTGGATAAATAGTTACTCAAGAGAAAAAAAAAGCATTCATATTTATAATGTACTCATTCGCATTTAAAAACAAACAAAAACACTCTGTAGTAGATTTCATACGTATCTGTAAAGATTAATAAGCAATAACCCTGTTTTATTGATGACTAAATAGGTAAAACGTAGAAACGTCTAAGATATGATACACACAAATATGTTAGTTTTTATTCAGGAAGTAAATAAAAATTTTATTGCGTAAGTGTACATTTTTATTAAGTTAGGGACTAGGTTTAAAAACTAAAGGATTTATTTTCAAACAATATTTTGTCATGTCTTAATAGAGATTATAAAACGTAAAAATATTGAAACTACTCAAAAAAATTTTAATATTAAATTTTTACTTTTCAACATAAAAATACTTTAGGTCCCGCTGCCTATGACACCGTGTAGCAGGCGTGCTTCGACAGTGCTGCATGATCTTAAAAAAAAAAAAAAAAAAAAAATCAACAGGAAAAAAAACCGCGAACCACATCCCCGCTGCCTGCGGCATCGTATAGCACCACGTGCTGCGCATGCACTGCAAATTCTTGTAAAAAACCTAAAAATTTACAAAAGTGCCCCAGGGGGCGAAGTGGGGGGGGGGGGGGGGCATCGGAAGTGCATAATATGAATAAGTTTTCATACACCTTTCTAACGATATGTCACATGAGGCGTGTACTCAAAATTTAGAAAATAGCTCCTCCCCGGATAACCCTCCCCTCCCTCTGCATTTCCCACTCTTTCAAATATCTAATGTTAAAAAATAATATTTATTTGAGTGTTAAATGAAAAATCGCATTTAAAACGCAATAAACAGTTGATCTGAAGAAAAAAAAAGAGAACCCCCCCCCCACCCCCCCACCAAAAATCAACTCTTCTTAAATTTATAAAATCTTTATTATGCATTAAAAACAACGTCAAAGTTTAAAAGCGATCAGTTCTTTATTTTTCCTAATTTTAACAATATCCCGTCAACTCTCTTTATGTGAATAGACTTTTAATGAGTTTAAAAATCGATTTTTTCATAAACTTGGCGTTCATTTTTTTTTTTTTTTTTTTTTTTATTGACATTTTATAAATCAACGTACAAAATAACATCCAGATGCGAAAGAACCAAATTTGTAAAATCAGTAGTTTAAAAATTTCGAACCTTTATTTCCAAAGCTTAGTATCTCTTTTCTTTCCGTTCCGCTTGCCTGTCGTGAACTGTGACGTCATAGTAAGTCACGCCCCGATTTGGAGCGACGTGATTTTAGCTTAATTTTAGGACTTTTTTTTAATAGTATAGATATTTTTTTCGCGTTTTTGAGAACCTTTTTGAAAACTGTGGATGTGGAACTATAAGAAAAATATATAAATGATCAAATCCCCCATGTGTGCAAATTCCTCATTGCTGAAGAGGCGTTTCCTAAATTTTGAAGTCATTTTTCTCCAAATGACGTTTTGCGGCATAACGCGCACGATATCTCAAAAACTTCTAAATATTTTTTAATGAAATTTTCAAAACATATGTTTCATGTTAGTCTGTATAAACTGAACGTAAAATTCCCTTTTTATTGTTTAAAAAAATATTTTTTTAGGAGATTATACTATTAAAAACTTCAAAATTTTGCATTAGCTAAATACAACTTTGTATTAAAAATATAAAAATGCTCTAAATACAAATTTATTTAGGCTCAGGATAATTAGTATTTTAATCTGATGTATAAGGAGGCACCAACATTTCTATTCTAATTGCAAAATTTATTTTGTAATTCTGCGTGTACACTGTTATACCAATTTTCTGCTCGTCAAATGCCTGACAGTTTGAAGCTCTCTATAAATGCTAATTCTGCAGATGGCAATTTTTTAAATACATGAAATGAAAGAACATACTTATATCTTTCATCACCCTCCAAAAAAATTTTGTTTTAAAATCATATACATTTTAAGATATTAAATGTTGAAAATTAGTCTTTGTTTTTATTTTTTCCAATTTTAAGTGTCCTGAGACCCCTTAAACGATATTGTTTTTAATTTACGATAAAGTATGTAAAATTAAAGCATTTTACATCGATGCATACAAAAATAGATGAAACTAACATGAAACTTAGAGAAAAAACTGAATACAAGTGTAATAATTTGTGTAATATCAAACGAACAAGCCATTCTTATTTGTAAAAATAAATATAAGTAAGCAGATTCCGTTCGGGTCTGACGTACTATTAATAGTAATGCATTTTCATTGAGCATTATTTTACCTTAGCAGTTACTTTCATTATTATCTACATGCAGTAATTATCTATGAATTTCTTGTTATGACTTTATTTATGTTTTGGCATTTAATAATATAGTATTAATAATAAAAGTGTTAATTCTCTTTGCGCACTTAGCGATTCTGTTATTTTAAGCATATTTTTCACTCTTAAAATTTAAAATATAGGTTACTTTTCTGAACGAATGATGTGTGATAAAACACAAAAAAATCTTAAAAAGTTGTAATGTCTGTTAAATCTTGCTGTATTACGATATTTTCCAAACGTCCGCCAAAACTCTTCCTTAGCCTTATTGTCATATGGCTATGAATTGAATAGTACACAAAATAGTGACATTCATTAAATTTTAGTCAATAACATATTTATTAAACTTATGTAAATCTATTTGGATAGCTACTATTAACATTATCAACTAAAAAAAAATCCTCCCCCCCCCCCCCTCTCAAAATTGAAAAAAAAATCGGACCCGAAAGGGTTAACTAAATAGCAGTCTTATCGTAAGTTTTAGGATACATAAGAGATGCGAAATCATCTATTTTTTACAAAACATAAAAATATTGCCCATTAACCCTTTATCTACTGACGGTACTTTAAGTATCATTAAAATAACTTGTTATAAAATTCATTTAATGCATCTATTAGTTGTAATACAGTTTAGAATGAGTTATAGATACATTACTTTATCTTGTTCCAAAAGCATTATTGGTTACACAAAACAAAAATATTTTTAAAAAGATGATTTATTTTTCCTTTGTTTCTTTTCAGCTTTCTTGGCGTTGTGGGGGGGGGGGGGGGGGTTATTCAATTCGGAAATATTTCTATATTTCTATTGTAAGAACATTATATTTGTACATTTCTTAATTCTACAAAATACTAAGAAAAATATTTAAAATAAACGATCTGAGTGGGATTATAAATATTGCACAAAATCCCTATAAATTCAAATTTAATTAATCCTTCTAAAATCCTTTTAAAATTTATTAAATGATTTTGCAAATCTTCTAATGTAACTTAAGCATGTCACAAAAACTGTTTTAGAAGGTAAAATTTTCATGAATTCATAATTCAGTACATAAAGGGTTAATATTTTTAAATCTGAGACTCAGTCACTCTTTCTCTTCTTTTTTTTTTTTTTTCACGTGCCATAATTCTTTATTATTATTATTATTATTATTATTATTATTATTATTATTATTTGTACTGCAAATGAAATACTGTATCTCATAATAAATAACGCATATGAATTGAACTATCATTTACAATGTATCAGTTACAAATTTGAATATTTATTTTCTTTAAAAACATAAATAACGATTAATTTATGTCAATTAGTTTGGAAAAAATTGTGATAAGTATATATTGAATTCCTATAAATAAATATCAGTTTAACGCTGTCACGATGGTTATTTATATGAAATGAATTATATTATATAAAATATCCTTTATTAACAGAAAAGTGATTTAAACTTTTATTTTCAGACCCCGAAAAGATAACATGTGTACGAAATTGAAATTTTACAAAAATCTACGTTATTTTGCAATTTTATCAAAATGTAATAATAAATTATGGTATTCCTACTTGTTGCTATTCCATAGAATTAATATATTATTAAAAATAAGCTTATAATTTAAATTAACTTTTCAATTAATTTTCAGCAGTAAAATTATTCTCGAAATTATTGAATACATAATACGCGATTTATCACATTGCTAACGAAGCGTAGAACCAACGATGTGAAAAATATCCAAGCCCATATTGGAGCGCTATTCCAAGGGTTTTGGGTTCAGTACCCGGCTTGGACATTTTTCATATTGTTGGTTCTACGCTTCGTTAGCAATGTGATAAATCGCGTATTATATCTACCCTATATATATAAAATCCTAATGAATCGAACTGAAACGAATTTATGTAACGATTCTATGAAACGACTGACTAAGCAACTGATTACGTTTCACGGCGATTTCTCCTAAAATATGGAATACTTTCCGATGAAATTAACACCAAATATCCGTATAGATTCACAGATCTCAAAACTGGTATTAGAATTTTAAAATTAGAATTAGTTTTCGAAATATTAATTTTTTTCTAATTTTAAATACTTTTTTTCTAATGATGGCAACTCAAATTTTAATTATAACAGATATTTTTTTTTCATATTTTAGAAAAGGTTATTTTAACTTAATTTGGTGACGAGTTTGGCCTCCCTTAAATGTATGCTAAGAAATGCCTCATGTTACTTTTATTCAGAATTCAATTTGTATTTCATTATCATTTTATTTAATATAAAACTTTCATTTAAAATTGAAACCTTTAAAATAAATGGCTTTTACTTCATTCTTTTTTTTAAACGAAACGAAAAGAAAAATATTAGACACATATGTCATATACGCAAGGGGTACCTAATTGGCGCCAAAATGGCGTTATTTTGCCTGACATGGTAACCCGGATATTGTTGATTATTTATTAATAAATGTTTATTTGAATTTATTTTCTTTTCATTTACAAAAAATGTTATAATTTGTTTTGTTCTATAGATATTAATTAATTTTTTTTATTTATTGTCATTTCATTTTAAAAATAACAGAAAATAATTTAAAAATACATATGTAACAGGTATTTGAAAACGAGGTTTTCGCCAAATTGTCATAAAAAAAAATCACGCCAAACCCGGTGCGTATGTGACAATGCAACAAATCATGAGATTTAATTTCCACTTCAAAGCAACGTTTTAATGTTATTACTTCTCCCGTCGACCAATTTCGCCAAATTATATAAATAGCCAAATTATACAAATTGACATATTTTTTTTATTTTAAATAACAAAAGAACAAATAAATTAGGATAACATTAATAAAAATACAAATAAAACGTCAAAATAAAAATCACTCGATGGCGTGAACATGTGTAACTTCCTTAAACTCAAGTGAATGTGACATTTACGATCAACCATTATTGGTATTTAATCTTATAGTTTGGCGACAGATTTTTGGTCGATGCGCAGCCTGTTACATGATTAACACGAAAAACTCAGGAACAACTTATGTCAATGACACATAATATTAAGTTTGATGAAATTCCGGTCATTACTTCTTGAGATATTATCGCTAATATCTTGTAAATTCTGAAAAACAGTGTTAGGTACTGGTGGACAACGCCCCCCCCCCCCCACGGAACATTGAAATTTCCCTCAAGAAGATTTCAGATTTTATGCTTAAGGGACAAAAGTCCAATTCCCCCCCCCCCCCCCCCCGAAACTCTAGAATGTCCCTCTCCAGAACCATAGAAATCCCTCCCGGAGAAAAATGTCTGAATTCAACACTGCTAAAAAAAAGCAGCATGGCAGCACAACCTGTTATATCATTTACCCGAAAACCTAATCATGAACAACTTATGGCAGAATATTAAGTTTGATGAAATTCCGTTCATTAGTTCTTGAGATATGATCCCTAAAATCGTTTAAATCCAGAAAAACGTGTTGAATTCCGGGGATATCCCGGAGGGACATGCGCTTCCCCCCCCCCCCCCCCCCTGTGCAACATTCAAATGTCCCCCCCAGAAGGTTTGAGATTTTATGCTTAATGTACAAAAGTCCAATCCCCTTCCCCTCTGAACTGTCCCTCTTTGGATCCGCAGAAATCCCTCCCGTAGAAAATTGTCTGAATTCAACACTGCTGATAAAATCTGCATAACAACGCCCCCTGTTGGGCGATTTACACCGAAATCTAATATGCAACAATTTATGCCAACGTCTAACTGAATGTGAAGTTTGATGAAAACCCGTGCATTAGTTCTTGAGATAGAGCTATTGCGAAAATCGGAAAAATGCAGCATAGCAGCGCCACCTGTCGGTAGATTTACATCAAAAAGTAATCAGCACCAATTTATATGAAAGTCTAATTGAATCTAAAGTTTCAACAGATTCCATGCATTAGTTCTTGAAATAGACCGCCCACAATTTTTTTGTCAGAGACAAACAAATAGACAGACTGACAGACAGACAATGTATAAAAATAGTCAAATTGTATTCCAGACAAGATCTTCTAAAACTATAAATCCTTCGAAAACCGGAAGTCTAAATTTTTCACGAATCCAACGCTTTCTTTTTCTAAAGACAAAAAATAGCAAGAAAAAATGACCGCATCGATTCTGCCGTAAATTAAGATCAGAAATGGCGAATCGATTCAGTTCAGATTCGATGCCGATGTCGATCTTTAGATGCGGGCAGAATCGCTATATTTTGATTTACTTCAATTTTTTAGATTCGGGCGAATCGATTCAGTTCAGATTCAATGCCGATTTTTAGATGCAGCTGAAATCGTTATATTTTGATTTACTTCAATTCAAATCGCATCGCGCATGATCCACGATTCGGGTTGAATAAATTCCTCCAATTTTACTGTTTTAGTGGCAGAATTGCTGTAAAATTTTGTATAAGAGCCTTTTTTGTTTTCTTTCTAGCTTCAGTGTTGAATGGCGGGTTGATTTCTTGACTGCTCCGGTCGTAATGAGGTGGGGGGGGGGGGGAGATTTTAGAGTTCCGTAAGGGGGGATGCACATTTTTCCATTAAAAAGCATAAAATCTCAAAACTTTCGGGAGGAACATTCCAATGTTCCCCCGGGTCACCCCCTGAATTCAATACTAGGTTAAATCGTTATACTTTTGTTTAGAAGCCTAGTTATTCGGGTTACTAGTTTATTATGTTGTATTTTTCAAGTTCATCCCTTCTAATCCTTTCCGCCCCCCCCCCCCTTCCTCGCCAATCTTAATTTACAGGGTCGTTCAAAATATGCATGCTATTTTAAAAATACCCAATACTCGTTCTATTTTGTTATAAATCCACATTTTGAAACCTTGACCAAAGATACATTTGAGGTCGCTCCTCCCACCGTTTGAGACTTACCTGCCCCCCGGGGGGCATATTTATTGTTTCTTCCAAACCATCTCGTGTAACATATTGTTGGAAAGCTTTTAACGTCCTCTTTTATTTTCTGTCCTTCCTCCCCCCTCCCTAGTTACACGCTCTTGGCACTTTTTAGCTCACAAGCTATCAAAGCCTGAGATTTAATGCGCCCGTCGGTATTGTATGTATGTATGTACGTAACGCGATAACTCTTGATAGAAATATCCGATTTGCTTCATTTTTTTTTCTATGTTCATTCTGCTAAAGCGCTTACCTGATTAGTTTTGGAGGTTCATTGGTTAAGTATAAAGGGGGGAACGGGGTCATGTCCCCCCCCCCTTAACTTAGATAAATGGGTTTTTCATGCAGAATTATCAGATTTTCTTCAAATTTTGGTATACCGGTTAATTTTGGATAACGAGTTTCTCTGATTATATTTGAAGGTTCATTGTTATAGTCTAAAGGGGGGAGGGGGGAACGAGAGGATAATACCCTCCTTAATTTAGATAGATGGGTTTTGCTATCCGATTTACTTCAAATTTGGTATACCAGTTTATTCTGATAAGGCGCTTCCCTAATTAGATTTGGAAGTTCATTGGTTAAATATAAAAGGGAAAACGGGGGCTAATACCCTCTTGATTTAGATAAATGGGTTTTTGTATCCGATTTGCTTCAGATTTGGTATACCGATTTATTTCAATAAGGCGCTTCCCTGATGACATTTGGAGGGTCATTGGTTAAATATAAAGAGGGGAAACGGGGAGGGGCAATTTCCCCCCCCCCCCTCCCCTTAGTTTATTTTTCGAGGGGCATTATTCTTTGAAATAAGAGCATAATATACAGTTAGTGTGATAGCCTGTGAGTTCAATGCCATCACTTTAACTGGGCACTTTTCTTTTTAGCTCACAGGCTATCAAAGCCTGAGAGCTAATGTGCCGCAGTTTCTGTATGTATGTATGTACGTACATACGTAACGCGATAACTCTCGATAGAAATATCCGATTTGCTTCATTTTTTTTTTCTAGGTTCATTCTCATAAGGCACTTCTCTGATTAGTTTTGGGGGTTCATTGGTTAAGCATAAAGGAGGGGGTACGGGGTTATTCCCCCCACTTAGATAAATGGGTTTTTCATGCAGAATTATCACATTTGCTTCAATTTTGGTATACCGGTTAATTCTGATAACATGCTTCCCTGATTAAATTTGAAGGTTCATTATTTAAGTATAAAGGGAGGAACAGGGGCTAACGCCCCTTAATTTAGATATATGGGTTTTTCTATCTGATTTGCTCCAAATTTGGTAACTAGTTTATTCTGATAACGCGCTTCCCTGATAAGATTTGGAGGCTTATTGTTTAAGTATAGAGATGTGACGGGAGGGGGGATTCCCCTTAATTTATTTTACGAAAGGCATTCTTTGAAGTAAGAGTATAAAATACAATTAGTATGAATAGACTGTGAGATCAATGCCATCAGTTTAGCTCGATACTTTTCTTTTTTATTTATTATTGTTTCAGTGAGTGCACTCTGCATGTCAGCGAATGAGTCAATAACTGTTTATGGTTTTTAGATTACTGCTGGGGGGGGGGGGGGGGAAGAAAAAATATAATCAAGGAATGTACTTTTATTTATTTGTTAACCAGAGAAAAGTATGTTATTTCATTCTTAATGGCTCTAGGATGAGAACTTTTTTTTTTTTTTTTCTTAACAGCTAAATATTTGGTAAACATTAAAAAGAAAGATATTTATAAACTGTAAATGAGATAAGGAGATATATATTTTAAAAAGGGAAAGAAATTTTAGTTAAATATATTATTAAAAGGAGAATTTTGACTATTAATTGGGGGATAATTAGTATGTGATGAGTGGTTAATTACATTCATCACAGCTATTTTAAAAGAAGATTTGCAATATTTGCATTTCCTCCACACTTATAGAAGACCCTAAAAAGACTGAAAAACCTTTTAAGTTTTTAAATAAATTTAGAGCCTTCAAAATTTCGCTCATATGCGCATTTTTAAGAATAACGTTTATAGGAAGAAAGTCCCCATCTGTTTGGTTGAAGGAAATAAGAGTTAGAGTAGAAAGTACATCTTTTCCGGATGAAAAAAAAAAAAATCATTTCTTTATTTTTTTTTTTATCTGACCGAGATCTTTTTTTTAAAGATAAATTTAAATATTATATAAATTATTATCAAAATTACATCTTAAAAATAATAATTTTAAAAGTTAAAAAACCTTATTTTTTTACTCAAAGGTCTGTAGTAGCTTACTTTTGGGCCGCTAACATTGTCTATGGCCCACATAAATGGAGGTGAGGGATAGTCGTTATGGCCCCTGTTGATTCGCTACGTTTTGGAATTACAGTAAATTCTGTCTAAGGCGGACTCTGTATAAGCCGGAAATCTGTCTACCGCGGAAATTTTTTCAAGTCTCGGCGAACCCATAGAAAATTACATTAATTCCTGCTGATAAAGGCGGAATCTGTCTGACGCGGAAACGGAAAGGATTTTAAGGTCCCATCGAAACCAAAATTTTGCATAAGGCAGAAAAAGGATAATTTAAAAATGAAAAGCGTTTTGTTTATTAAACTTTAAAACTGATAAGTCAAATAACTCAATGTCGAGCATGTTAGCTAAAATTCCATAAGCTTTTAAAAAAGTTAAGTCAAAAGAACAGAAACTTTAAATTTTAAGGAATTTATGCTTATGCCATTTTTTCATATGCAAAATTGCATCTAAAAGTTAATATTTCTAGTAAAATGAACATTTATGAAAATGATTACGTATTTTCGAAAGTACAATATATTATACTTTAAGATTGTACTCAAATTCAAAATTATAGCGTTCTTTCTCATTCTCGAAGGTTTTTTTTTTTTGGTGTGTATAAACTTCCAATATGAATGTATTACAGCAGTACTAAGAAATTGAATAAAGTTTCTCATTTATCTTTAAAAAGACAAAGGATCTTTCAGAATTTCAGTTTTCAACCGATTTTCTAGTCAGGAGAATCAATAAAAGATCGTCATCTTCCAGGGATTTTTTTTGGGGGGGGGGGGGGGGGAGCTTTTTTGCATAAGCCGAAATATTGTCTACCACGGAAATTTTTCTCAGTCCCGACCGATTCCGCCTTAGACAGAGTTTACTGTACTATTTTTCAGCTTATCTGTGTGAATCTGTGAACATCGAAACATCGATTCAAGTATCGATTCTAAAATTTGGGAATCGATTCTTATTGCGATCGATTCTGTTTTATACGATGTCGATTTTAATCGATTCTCAAATTTTCCAGAATCGCCCATCACTAGGATGTAACGCTCCGGTGGAAAATCCCCACAACAATCACCGATGCCGGACATCGGAAAGCACCCAAAATAACAAGGAAAAAGGCACATATTCTGACGAACTTACATAGTAAATCGTAAATTTACAAAACAATTGATGTTGCTTTCATCATAATAATAAAAATAAAAACAAAAGTGGAGTGACTTAAATGTATAACAAAAGTTAAGACTATAAATCCTTGTTCAAGATTATGAAGTGTAAATGTTCATAAAAGTTCACTGTTCACTAATGTTCAAATGAGTTCAGTGTTCGAAAGAAAAATGTTCATAAAAGTTTTATATAAGAAAAACTAACTTGAAGAAAGATCACCATAATGTTCAGACCTCAAGAGAAAATCGCCGCCAACAAAAATGTCAGACAAAGGACAGTTACTATAAAAGGCACAATGTTGAGCCTTTGATGTAGTGTCAGAAAACCACGTAATGTCCGTAGCGAACCACTGATGAGTATTAACAGTATGATAGAAGTAAATAGTTACAAGTGTAAAAATTATCAAAATTTATACCTAATAAATGAGTATTCCCTATTAAGTGCGTTGTACATAGCACACAGTTTTCTATAGTTTGAACGGGTGATGAGAACGTTTCGAATGTTCCATCTCAGTGTACAATTCCTGTTGAATTTAAATGTACAAGGCATTAACGGACAATGTCCAAACAAATAATGTTATATACTTCCTACATCACCACAGTTACACCTGTTATTTGGGCGTTTTCCTATTTTAAACAGATACTGTGGAAATGCTCCATGTGAAGAAAGAAAATAACCTATCACCTGGGATTCACATAGAAATAAATCTTTAACCTTGTTTAATATCGCATAAGTATCTCTTCCCTTCTCCGAATTTTCCCAAGAAACCTGCCATTGATCATGTAGAAGTGTTTTAAAATGACGCTTTAAAATAGAAGTTAGTGCAGGAATGCGTAGAACTTTATCATACAGATCATTTATAATAACTGATTTTGCCAACATGTCCGCTCTTTCATTTCCTGATATTCCAACATGCGATTTTATCCAGCCAATATATATGACTTTATTATGTAACAGGCGCAAAGAGTTGAAGATATTAAAAAGCTGACCGTTAGATGGAAATAAGCGCTGAAGAGCGTAAATTAATGACAAGCTGTCAGTATAAAGATGAAATGAACCATGCGGGGAGTCGATGCACCAACTGATAGCCTCGTCTATCGCAGCCAATTCTGCTTGAAAAACAGAGTTATAGTCATGTAATTTTAATCTCATGTCTAGCATAAAAGAATCCCTATACCAAACCGTAAATGCAGCTCCTACACTGTTCATCATTCGAGAACCATCAGTATACAATATCGGATGATTCACCACTGGTACTGTATCAACCACTGGCTTAACAAATTTTATATTTAAGTTTTCAAAGAAGTAAGATAATTATATGTCCTCAGTTTATTCATAAAATCTTCACCTTTAAAACACATATTGTCAATCAAGACTGTACCATTTCCATAAATGATATTATAACGCTTAGAAGACAAATTCAGTTCTATGTCAAGTGGTGGAGCACCCACCAAAACACACAATGCGTCATTAGAAATCGTACGATATGCCTTTAAGACAGATAGCAGACATAGACGTTGACATGAGATTAATCTTGTTATTCCATGTTGATTTAAGTCAGGCATCCAGATCTCATGCCCATATGAAATACGTTTCTTCAAGACGGTATCGTACCATATTTTAAGAAAAATAGAAGGAAGACCTCTATCACGGATTCTGGTTTGGCGCATTTTACACGTGAAATCGTTAAGCCTAGTTCTAATCATATCTAGGTGATCCATCCAGCGAAAATTGCTGTCAAGTAGAAATCCCAAATAAAGAATATTGTCCTTTACACTGATACTTTTGTCATTATGTTTAAAAATTGGTCTTCTTTTACTAAGAGTGTGGCTCCCAAACAGCATTGCGGCTGACTTCTCTGCACTAATTTGCAAATGATGTATAGAACAGATATCCGAAAAGTGATGAACAATAGTATTCATTTTATGTTCTAGCGCAGAGCGCGGATCTGCGCCCTCTATAATAACGCTATCATCAGCATAAGAAATAATCAGTAATCCTCTCTGCTTGTAACTCTTTAAAATCCTGTCAGCAACTAGTGTCCAGATAAACGGCCCAAGACATGACCCTTGCGGGCAGCCACGGAATACATGAAACCATGTTAATCCATGCGTATATTTAAAACAAATAAGTCTATGACTCATGTAATTTTTAAGTGTAGACTTCATGTAATCAAAAATAGGTAAGATATTTATGATATCACTTACTTAATAAAAGGGAAATTTTCATCCCAATATTCTGATGCTAATATGGCATTTAAGAATTAAAATTAAGTGGTCCAAAAATAAACCACCGCCATTGAAGGGGTTAAAGCAGCAAATTTTAGTAATTGTATTATGTCAATCGTTTTATAACGCTGCTAAAAAATACCGAGAAACAAAGACTCTGTTTAAGAAGACTCTGCAAAGACTCTGTTGATCTCAAATGTTTAACTGATCTTCTTTAACCAAACACGAAAACAACCATTGGAATTCTTAACAGCAACTGATTCTACCTTAAATTTTTGCAATCAAAGGGAATTGAATGGAAACCTGTTTACAGGGAGATCGCTACAGGTTTTTTCAGTATAATTCAATCTTCTCTAATCCTTTTAAAACCGATCAGATTAGCGTGCTTTTAGATTCTACAGTGTCTGAACGGGGGTTGGCGAGCGTAGCTTGTAGGGGGCAGAGCCCCCTAGTATTCAATAATTTTGAACATAATTTCACTGCGGAAAATTAATTGAAAAATAAATTTAAATTATATTTGTGTTTACCGATGCTGGGTTTGTTTGTGTTTCATGTTTCGGGGCGGGATTGTGAGCTGATTAAGACCATTCCATCTTGTGCAGCAGTTGCAGCCTTACCAACATGTATGGGAAATGCTAACCTGGTCATCGTCCTTGTAGCTTAAATGGTAGAGCACTTGGATCGCTATTCAAAGAATTCCGGGTTCAAATCCCGGCTTGGACATTTTTCACATTGTTGGTTCTACGCTTCGTTAACAATGTGATAAATCACGTATTATATATTCAATAATTTTGTGCGTAATTTCACTGCTGAAAATTAATTAAAATTATATGTGTTCACCGATGCTGGGTTTGTTTGTGTCTCATGTTTCTCCGCAGGATTGTGTGCTCATGAAGACTATTCCATCTTATGCTGCAGTTGTAGCCTTACCAACATATATGGGAAATGCTAAACTGGTCATCGCCCTTGTAGCTTAAATGGTAGAGCACTTGGATCGCTATTCCAAGAGTTCCGGGTACAAATCCCGGCTTGGACATTTTTCACATTGTCGGTTCTACGCATCGTTAACAATGTGATAAATCACGTATTATATATTCAATAATTTTGAGCGTAATTTCACTGCTGAAAATTAATTAAAATTATATATGTGTTCACTGATGCTGGGTTTGTTTGTGTGTCATGTTTCTCCGCAGGATTGTGTGCTCATGAAGACTATTCCATCTTATGCTGCAGTTGTAGCCTTACCAACATATATGGGAAATGCTAAACTGGTCATCGCCCTTGTAGCTTAAATGGTAGAGCACTTGGATCGCTATTCCAAGAGTTCCGGGTTCAAATCCCGGCTTGGACATTTTTCACATTGTCGGTTCTACGCATCGTTAACAATGTGATAAATCACGTATTATATATTCAATAATTTTGTGCGTAATTTCACTGCTGAAAATTAATTAAAATTATATGTGTTCACCGATGCTGGGTTTGTTTGTGTCTCATGTTTCTCCGCAGGATTGTGTGCTCATGAAGACTATTCCATCTTATGCTGCAGTTGTAGCCTTTCCAACATATGTGGGAAATGCTAAACTGGTCATCGCCCTTGTAGCTTAAATGGTAGAGTACTTGGATCGCTATTCCAGGAGTTCCTGGTTCAAATCCCGGCTTGGACATTTTTCACATTGATGGTTCTACGCTTCGTTAACAATGTAATAAATCACGTATTATATATTCAATAATTTTGAGCGTAATTTCACTGCTGAAAATTAATTAAAATTATATATCTGTTC
This sequence comes from Maratus speciosus, assembly GCA_963932465.1. NCBI lineage: Eukaryota > Metazoa > Arthropoda > Arachnida > Araneae > Salticidae > Maratus > Maratus speciosus. The sequence continues at coordinate 388,731,178 of OZ010791.1, forward strand.
ACCGATGCTGGGTTTGTTTGTGTCTCATGTTTCTCCTCAGGATTGTGTGCTCATGAAGACTATTCCATCTTATGCTGCAGTTGTAGCCTTACCAACATATGTGGGAAATGCTAAACTCGTCATCGATCTTGTAGCATAAATGGTAGAGCACTTGGATAGTTATTCCAAGAGTTCCGGGTTCAAATCCCGGCTTGGACATTTTTCACATTGTCGGTTCTACGCTTCGTTAACAATGTGATAAATCACGTATTATATATTCAATTATTTTGAGCGTAATTTCACTGCTGAAAATTAATTAAAATTATATATGTGTTCACCGATGCTGGGTTTGTTTGTGTCTCATGTTTCTCCGCAGGATTGTGTGCTCATGAATACTATTCCATCTTATGCTGCAGTTGTAGCCTTACCAACATATGTGGGAAATGCTAAACTGGTCATCGCCCTTGTAGCTTAAATGGTAGAGCACTTGGATCGCTATTCCAAGAGTTCCGGGTTCAAATCCCGGCTTGGACATTTTTCACATTGTCGGTTCTACGCATCGTTAACAATGTGATAAATCACGTATTATATATTCAATAATTTTGTGCGTAATTTCACTGCTGAAAATTAATTAAAATTATATGTGTTCACCGATGCTGGGTTTGTTTGTGTCTCATGTTTCTCCGCAGGATTGTGTGCTCATGAAGACTATTCCATCTTATGCTGCAGTTGTAGCCTTTCCAACATATGTGGGAAATGCTAAACTGGTCATCGCCCTTGTAGCTTAAATGGTAGAGTACTTGGATCGCTATTCCAGGAGTTCCTGGTTCAAATCCCGGCTTGGACATTTTTCACATTGATGGTTCTACGCTTCGTTAACAATGTAATAAATCACGTATTATATATTCAATAATTTTGAGCGTAATTTCACTGCTGAAAATTAATTAAAATTATATATGTGGTCACCGATGCTGGGTTTGTTTGTGTCTCATGTTTCTCCTCAGGATTGTGTGCTCATGAAGACTATTCCATCTTATGCTGCAGTTGTAGCCTTACCAACATATGTGGGAAATGCTAAACTCGTCATCGATCTTGTAGCATAAATGGTAGAGCACTTGGATAGCTATTCTAAGAGTTCCGGGTTCAAATCCCGGCTTGGACATTTTTCACATTGTCGGTTCTACGCTTCGTTAACAATGTGATAAATCACGTATTATATATTCAATTATTTTGAGCGTAATTTCACTGCTGAAAATTAATTAAAATTATATATGTGTTCACCGATGCTGGGTTTGTTTGTGTCTCATGTTTCTCCGCAGGATTGTGTGCTCATGAAGACTATTCCATCTTATGCTGCAGTTGTAGCCTTACCAACATATGTGGGAAATGCTAAACTGGTCATCGCCCTTGTAGCTTAAATGGTAGAGCACTTGGATCGCTATTCCAAGAGTTACGGGTTCAAATCCCGGCTTGGACATTTTTCACATTGTCGGTTCTACGCTTCGTTAACAATGTGATAAATCACGTATTATATATTCAATGATTTTGAGCGTAATTTCACTGCTGAAAATTAATTAAAATTATATATGTGGTCACCGATGCTGGGTTTGTTTGTGTCTCATGTTTCTCCTCAGGATTGTGTGCTCATGAAGACTATTCCATCTTTTGCTGCAGTTGTAGCCTTACCAACATATGTGGGAAATGCTAAACTCGTCATCGATCTTGTAGCATAAATGGTAGAGCACTTGGATAGCTATTCCAAGAGTTCCGGGTTCAAATCCCGGCTTGGACATTTTTCACATTGTCGGTTCTACGCTTCGTTAACAATGTGATAAATCACGTATTATATATTCAATTATTTTGAGCGTAATTTCACTGCTGAAAATTAATTAAAATTATATATGTGGTCACCGATGCTGGGTTTGTTTGTGTCTCATGTTTCTCCGCAGGATTGTGTGCTCATGAAGACTATTCCATCTTATGCTGCAGTTGTAGCCTTACCAACATATGTGGGAAATGCTAAACTGGTCATCGCCCTTGTAGCTTAAATGGTAGAGCACTTGGATCGCTATTCCAAGAGTTCCGGGTTCAAATCCCGGCTTGGACATTTTTCACATTGTCGGTTCTACGCTTCGTTAAGAATGTGATAAATCACGTATTATATATTCAATAATTTTGAGCGTAATTTCACTGCTGAAAATTAATTAAAATTATATATGTGTTCACCGATGCTGGGTTTGTTTGCGTCTCATGTTTCTCCGCAGGATTGTGTGCTCATGAAGACTATTCCATCTTATACTGCAGTTGTAGCCTTACCAACATATGTGGGAAATGCTAAACTGGTCATCGCCCTTGTAGCTTAAATGGTAGAGCACTTCGATCGCTATTCCAAGAGTTCCGGGTTCAAATCCCGGCTTGGACATTTTTCACATTGTCGGTTCTACGCTTCGTTAACAATGTGATAAATCACGTATTATATATTCAATAATTTTGAGCGTAATTTCACTGCTGAAAATTAATTAAAATTATATATGTGTTCACCTATGCTGGGTTTGTTTGTGTCTCATGTTTCTCCGCAGGATTGTGTGCTCATGAAGACTATTCCATCTTATACTGCAGTTGTAGCCTTACCAACATATGTGGGAAATGCTAAACTGGTCATCGCCTTTGTAGCTTAAATAGTAGAGCACTTCGATTGCTATTCCGAGAGTTCCTGGTTCAAATCTCGGCTTGGACATTTTTCACATTGTTGGTTCTACGCTTCGTTAACAACGTGATAAATCACGTATTATATATTCAATAATTTTGAGCGTAATTTCACTGCTGAAAATTAATTAAAATTATATATGTGTTCACCGATGCTGGGTTTGTTTGTGTCTCATGTTTCTCCGCATTATTGTGTGCTCAGGATTGTGTATGAAGACTATTCCATCTTGTGCTGCAGTTGCAGCCTTACCAACATATGTGGGAAATGCTAAACTGGTCATCGTCCTCCTAGTTTAAATCGTAGAGCACTTGGAGCGCTATTCTATGGGTTCTGGGTTCGACTCCCGGCATGGACATTTTTCATATTGTTGGTTCTACGCTTTGTTAGCAATGTGACAAATCGCGTATTATATGTTCAATAAGCTTATAAATTCGTCTGCATTTTAGCACCGCCTGTATGAGTTCTAAAAATTCCTGCAAGTTATTCTCAGAACTCTATATTAAACATCCAAATATATAATTCTTTAGCATACATTTTTATAATAAGTTTGAGTGACCAGATATACTTAAACTAAATGTAACAAAACTTTTTTATGGCACGAAACTTCAATAGCTGTACTTTATTCTATAAAGCTAAGATAAAGTGTATTTTGATTTAAGAAAGTTCCCAATTTTTATGTTTTTTAGAAAATCAAAATATATAAATTATTAAATTATTCACTATAAGATTTATTTTGATATATTTTTTTTAATCATTTTGAAATGGTTGTTGTTTTCGGTCGATGATGGGGCCAAATGATGCTCGCATTTTATTTTTTTAACGAAATTCAACGATTTTCTTTACTTTTAGAAGAATTTTTATTTGAATAGGTAATAGGAAGGCATAAAATCGTTAAAAATTGTTTGAATAGGTAATCGAAAGGCATAAAATCGTTAAAAATTGAAAAAGTTACAAAATGTGTAGGCGCAAATTATCAGATATGGAAAAATCCAAAGCCAAAGAGCGACGCCGAAATGAAAATCGTCTTACAAAGCAAAAATCGAGGTCTTCAACTGATTATGTGGCCCATGAAAATCGAGGTCTTCAACTGATTATATAGCCCATGAAAATCGATTACAGAATAAAAGACGAACGCGAAAAAGGAAACGATCGATTGATAGTAAAAGGCCATGTCTCGAGGGGCTCCAATTCACTAGCCACGGCGTTTTACAATCGGTCGATTCTAACCGGGAAAAATTGAGCTCAACATAGGTAATTTGTCACAATCTGTGTATGATTCGGTGGAACTGCTTTGGATTTGTAAACTGTTTTTCCTTCTCGAATCAAGATTTGGAGAGTTTATCGATGAAGGTTTTTGTCGTCTGAAGTTTAATCTTTGCGATCTGTTGTTAAAGAGGATGAGACGGAATTTGGTGGACGAAATAAATTCCAAATGGTCGTTGTAATCTATTAAATTATTATTATTTTTTTTTTTTATTCATTATTCGGTATGTCGAAGAAATGTAAGAGCAGTACTTGGCCACTTTCTCTAACATGTATCATATTTTTTAATCAAAATTTACTTTTAAAAACAGCAAAATAGGAAAAGAGATTTTTTACATGAAATTCTCTTGTTTCAGCCATATAACCTTAGAAAAATGAAAATGGACGAAATCAGTTGATTTTTTAAGGTAAAATGTAAATTCTCATTACATGCATATGGATACTCTTGATTGATTTACATTTCAAATATGGTTTGTACTACACAGGATTGAATTTCGGAATTTCCATTTAAAAACTATTCCATGAACATACAAAGCAACTACACAAACTACAAAATTTACTAGGATGAGGAAAACGGAAATTAGAAAACACAGAGTTTCAAATTTAATATCTATGGCACATTTTACTAGTTTCCTTCCAGTTTGTGCGGAGTCTATCTGTTCTTCCATTTCATCTTCGAATGTAAGAATAAAATGGGGGAAATAATACAATAAAATTCATTTTCCCCTTCTTCATTTCAGCCTTATTCAAATTATATAAATGCAAGTGATACAATTTCTCATAGCAATATGTTATGAACAATGAAAATTCCTATCTGAAATTTCTGTTTTTCATTCTAACGGGCTATATTTGAAAACCTTATTCGATCAATTGACATTATTATAATTAAGAACTACTATGTTTAACATTAAATTAAAAGAAAAGGCCATATGGCTATGATTGTTTTTATCGAACCAAATTAACTAAAAAAAAAAAATCATAATTAATAAATTACTACCAGGAAATCGGTAATCTGAGAATGACTTGAAAAGTAAAAATTAAAGTATATCTACAGTGTGCCCACGTAATAAACTGACCGACCTTTAATTTCGCAACCTTTGGTACTAGATGCATACTTCCAAATACAAAAATGGTCAAAATTAGGTGCAGGGTTAAGATAAAAAAAGTTTGAAGCGAAAAAACAATTTAGTGAAGAATTACAGAATTTCAATTTTTATACGGTCTCCCGGTCTTATAAGTTATATTTAGTAAACTTTCCCTGTTACACTGGCAAGTAAGGCAAAAATATATTTTTTGCCGCATATTAGGGGTCATTCACAAATTTAGTAGAAATATAATTTCGTCAGATATATTAAAGAAATGGTTGAGAGTAAAATTAGCATTGTAATGTAAATTTGAAATCTTTAATCATTCTGACATATTACTGCAAAATGTACAATTTGTAATAAACATTTAAGAAGAAAGGAAAAAACAGAATTTTTGTTAAATAAAAGGATGAAACACAACAGCCTCAATTCTTTCCAAAATGATACGTACTTTTAAATGCTGTTAGATTACACTGTCTTTTAAATTTCTGGTTGTGGCATGTTTTTTTAGCTTTTGGAAATTGATTCTTATGTATTTTTTAGCACTAAATCCGAAAATGACCTTCATTTTAAACCATCATGTCAGGAATTTTCTCAAACCGCAAATTTCAAAGTTAAAAAGCTAAAAGATAAAATTGATCCTCCCTCCCCTCCCAACCTCATCTGACACCTGAGCTGTTTAGCTGTAAGAAACCCAATATAAGCCAAAAAATCTAATAAATTATTGAACTAAATAAAATTAAACTGAATAAAAAAGTCTTACATCTATTTTATAGTATCAGATTTTTCGCTATTTTTTAACCTTGAAATTTAAGATTTGCGAAAAATCCTGACATGATGATTAAAAATGAAGCTAATTTTTTGATTCCGAGTTTAAAAATAAATAAAATGTAATTATAAAAGTTAAAAAAACACAACCATCGCAGGTTTATGTTATCTAATCTAAAACTTTTTCTTAAACTTCTTGACGGTAATCTATCCGAATTTTTTTGTGTTATCCTCTAATATAAGTATGTATAAGATGGTAAGAGTCGAAAATAGTAATAATATTGCATTGTCATCGGATTTAAGTCAGTATGTAAAATTTAATTTCGATCGGACATTTGAAAGTAAGTTAAAGATCGAGTACAAATTTTATACTGGAGAGACAATCATTGCAAGTTAAAAAAAAAAAACCTTATGAAAATAACATGGTTTTAGTTAAAAGAAATCATAGCCTCAAATCCTTACAAAATAAAACATACGTTAAAATACAATTATTTTAACTAATCTGAATCTCAACTAACAAAAGTTAATCGTAATATTTGTACGATTTCTTTCAAAGCGCAAATACCTTGAAATAAGTTTAAGTACTTTATACGCGACCCCTGAAAGCATGGTCGAAATCATCTGTTTTGATATGCAAAAAAGTGGTATAAGTCATGCATTTCAAAGTTTCATAACTCGGTCAATTTTAATGTTATATGAATGGGACTTTTCTGTCTTACTTGTTAGTGTCACAGTAAATTTTTAGTAAATATCACTTACAGGACCGGGGGACCGTGTAAAAATTTAAATTTTGTAATTTTTTAATAAATGTTTTTCTTGACCCAAATCGCTTTAAAAATAATTCTTTACCTTATTTAAACCATTTTTGTAATTGGAAGTATGCATCTAGGACCAACGGTTGCGAAAATAATGGTCGGTCAGGTTGTACGTGGACACAATGTATATAAAACTCATCTGGAATGAACATTCTTTTTTGTATCATAGAGACACAGAAATGATTATTCGTTAAAATTTAATGGCAAGCATGCCTTTATTTCATTGCACCGATGAAAATTAATCTACATTACGTTATTATAATGTCTGTAAATTCTAAAACAAGTGGCACCTCTCCAGACAGCTAATATTCGAGATTTCGAGAGAAGAATTTGAGATTAATTGTTTCAATCAAATCTGAGAGACAGAAAGGGAAAACGAAGTACTTTATGAAGATGATAGCAATGTAAATATCAGTGAGAGTCATAAATAAAACAAATATTAATTGCCGTTATGCACTGATTTTGAAAATGATAAAAAAAAATTAAACAAATCAATTTTAAATTAATCTATATCATGTTGTTAAACGCCTCTAAAACCAGTGGTACCTCTTTAAATAGCTATATTCATGATTTCGAGAGGATTTGATATTAATTTTTGCAATCAATTCTGAGAGAGAAGAAGGGAAAACGAAATGCTTTATAAAGATGATAGCAATTTAAATATCAGTGACAGTTCGTAAATAAACGAAATATGAATTGCTATTATATGTTGATTTTGATGAAGACGATAAAAAATATTTAAATAAATAAATTTAAAATGAATCTTTATTATGTTGTTATAACGCTTCTAAAGGAAGTGGTATCTTTTCAGACATCTAATATTAGTGATTTTGATAGAAGGATTTGAGATTAACTGTTGCATTGAATTCTGAGAGAGAGGAAGGGAAAACGAAGTAGTTTTTAAAGATGATAGCAATTTAAATGTCCGTAAGAGTTAATAAATAAAATATTAATTGCTGTTATGCGTTGATTTTGAAGATGATAAAAATCTATAATAAGTTCTATAATAGTATAAGTTATAAAAACTGTAATAACTTTAAATTTAAATTTTTGGTCTACAAAAATTGGTTTTTGATGAATTAGTTTCTAATGATAAATTTAAGTTCACAAATAAAAAAAAGCTCCAATGAAATCTAGCATCAAAATAGAATAAGTATTTTTGCAAGGATATTAATAAAATAAAAGTTCTGTTACGACAACACGTAATAAAATATAAGCATAGATTACCTACGTGTTAGATCGAAAAATACCTTCTTTATACCAGATTCACAAAAATACTTGCTAACCTTCTTAAATTTAAAGTATGTAGAGTAATCAAAAGAAATAAAAAGAGAAAATCATGCGCGCATATCTTATGAAACTACTTGAACATCATGAGAATGTTTTTATATGCTATCAACAGCTTTTAGTAACTGTATTGGAAACCAGTTTTCTTCAATTCCACTTTAAACTGACTGAAAACTTTTATCCCACATCATTCTTGGAACACTTATGGAATATTTTTATGCAACTTTATCTTTTGATACGGCGCAAGCATAAAACGGATAACATAGTTGAAAATCTAAATTCAACAATTGTCATCCATTCTCGTTAAAGTATTCAAATTCGCTTCTCCAGCCCAGTATGTGATGATGACATATGATGATATATGACAGATTGTTATACACGACACTCAGTATGCAAAAACTTAATTCAGTTATAAAGCGCATAATTTAAGCGTACTTCTGACAATCTCCCTTCATAGATAACAAGGAGTTCATAATTTTTTCGATCACCCCTTTAAATGAATTTATATATATTCTACAAATATCTCCTAATATATTAAATTAGCTAAAAATGCTAACAGAACTTTAAGCTAAAACTTTAAGATAAAAAATACATAACAGAGTTCTTAACGTACTTTAAGAAATTTGCGCTCATAGGCGGCAATACTTACAAATTCTTTTGTGCAATTTTATATGAAATTTATACAACCCATTTAATATTTAAAAATATAGTGGAGTTTGACCTGGCATACGATAGCAAAAATAGCATTTCCAGGAATTATCCCCCAAGAAAATGACTCTAAGAGATATTTTTTTTTTATTTTACTCCTGTAAATGAACGAAAAATACTACGCAGACCATTTTCTAGGGAAAGCATGTTGTAGTGCATCTCTGCAACATATATAAATCTTATAATGTTTAAAGTATTGTAATATTATTAAAGTACACTCGTACACTGCAAACAATCATCCTTATACACAATAATGTGACGGAATTCTTTTGTACGTCCCTGTAATCGAACTATACACGCTACACATTCCATTTTTGATGGGGAATATTACATAGCAAACTTCAATAACACATACCGGTTAAGTAAAAATCAAAGTATATTTACGAAAGCTAGAGCGCGGACAGACAAACCAGTCATAAAGCATCTTTCAACTATTTTGAAGAGCGTTAAAACGGACGCTGTTTATAACTTTAGCTCTAATTCATGCACAAAAATAACATGTCATTTAAATTCGTAGAAAGATCTTTCTAATTGTATGGGGTTTATTTTGCTCTATGGGAGTATCTAGATATTAAAATTGAACCCAACTGTTAAAATATCAATAACAACACAATAGTTTTATTACATATTTTTGTTCAGTATATTAAAAATTATAAAATACATGAAAAATTTCTTCAATTTTGAATGAATACTTATCGAGTTATGGACTATTGAAAACTGACACAATTAATGTTAGAAAATTTCTGTTTCTTTTAATTTAATATGAGCAATAATTTATCTATTTAACTACTGCTAGCTTCGTGGGATTCTCCGAAAAAAAAATCAATTATACTGCGCATGCATTTTTTTGGATTAAATTATCTTTGAATTGTTAATTATTAATTAATAATAAGATTATTAAAAATATAAAAATATAAATACTTTTTTATTAAATAGCAAATAATTTTCATAGAAAACACATGATATATCATATCATAGAAATATCATAATAAACTATGTAAATAAACTTTAAATTAAGTAACAAATGTAAATATTTTCTTTTCTTATAAATAATAACAACACATGTAAATAAGGAAATCTGGTGAAATATAACATAAACAAATAAATAAATAATAAATCTTTCAAAACTTACGGCCTTGGGTTGTTTACAAACATCGTAGTTTTCTTTCTTTCCTATAACTTTTTATTAAAAAGAAAACAAAATAAAGTTGATGTTGCTTCATCTATATAGACGCACATTTAGGGTAAACGTAGAATATGAAATCGTGGTTACCAGGTGTCATCGAAAAGGTTTCTATTGGTTTTACCATCCCAAGAACACTTTTTATTGAAGGTCTCCTTATAAGGTGGTGTACAGTAGATAAACATAATCCTTTGCCGGCTTCTTATAACGAAACAAATTAATGGGTTAAGTCGAACAATCACGTCGTGCTTTTTACGACATATTACTAGACTAGTACCACATTTTAATCAGCCATTGGTGAGGTTGTATAGCAGTCGTACCACTTAGTGCAAGCATCGCTATTGGAGGTGTCAACTCTGTGGACATTTAGCAGCTGTGGACCGATGATAAGATTGGTAGAGTCCAATCAAACACTCATTTATTCATGATGAAGACAAGGCAGATTAGGCCGCATGAGTGGTGAAAAAAGGCTTATGTAGAAATCTAGGGTTTTCCCAATAAGACATAGAAACCTAGTCATCGGAAACTGTTTATTCCATCAGAACATACCAACATAAAACAATTTCCACAGGATGAGAAATCAGAGTCATCCCGCTTGAGCACGAACTAGTTATTCATGCGAAAGAGATGTTAAATAACGAATTAATGTTCTACGCGACTTAGGACACCAGGTAACAGATTAATGAAACAATGAAACAGCACAAAAAATCTACTTCTGAGCTCATGCTCAAGCTATTTATTAGAATGCGCGGAGGAAATCCGATTGATATGGAAACTTCAGGTTAACCAAACAAATTCATGAACGAGACTCGAAGTGAAACTGCGATCCGTCACTCAGCCAATGGAGAGAGATTGAGAAACCTCACAGAAAAGAATCCCGGCGCTACTAATGGAAGGATTTCGATGTGAATAAGCTGTCGCCCAGCTGGCGGGAAAATGAGATGAAATAAAATAAAAATGTAAAAATGGCTTTTATAAAGATTCGAAAAATAAAGTAACTGCGTTCAGAACTTTACAGTTTGGTAGACGATAAAAATTAATGAAGGGATTAAAAGTTTAGATTACGTTTTTGAATGAAACTATTATTAAGATACGTGTTTTAAACTTATAGGAATTTAACTAGAAATAAATAATAGAGCGTTTAAAAAAAAAAGGAAATAATGAATATGCCGGCAATTTAGAATAATTTAAATGAATAGTAAAAGTAAATTTTTTTAATAACACACACACACATATATATATATATAGAAGTTTTAGACATGATCTGTTTTAGTTATGGGAAATTATTTGAAAAAAAAATCATTTTTTTATTCTATTCCCCAAGAATCATCGTAGATTGTCGTTGTAGTCGGTGGAGTTAGGGCAAATATATTTCACTTTCGGATACCAATATGAAATTTTGCACAGTTCTTATATACATGTTAAGAAACAGAAAACTTCCGGGAGATACTCCATCATAGGTCACAACTCGTTATTATGACGTCGTCAAAAGGGCTGCCATGACGAGTGATATAGTTCTTTAAAATGCTCTTATCTTTTTTACCAATTATAATATTGTGATAAATAATCTGTAAGCTCCTGAGGAAAGCTACAAATAAGGTTCTTATATTTTTTCACCAAGACAAATGGTTTAGAAGTTTTGGTGGAAACAGTGTAACATTCTCTTACATCGTTGCAACGTATTCCAGTACTCATTTTGCACTGGCGGTCACATGTAGAATTTTTTTTTTCACTTTTTGAACTTATAAGTTCTCTTCACCACCGTGTAGACATCTCTTTGAACTTGCATGCAGTTAGTTCTTGTAGCGTCTCCATAAGTATTTCGGGGTTTGACGACCAGAGGGTCTCTCTACTGACAGATTCTGGGGTGGAAAACTCAGTTGAGGGCAATTTGTCCACAAAGAACACTGTAGGATTGCCTTCTTTAGGAGATGCAGGAGAATGGGCCTGTTCTGCTAGGTAAATAGAATTCGCCTGGGTTCATTTAAGGTATCCTCTGAACTTGATGCCAAGTATGAAATGATTTAAGCGCTGAATGAGTACAAAATACCCGCCATGTTCAGTAATGTTGTAGGAAGCTTTGGTATAGGCAAAAAAAAAAAAAAAACTTGTCTACGTCTCGAAATGCCATCCATATTTTCCACAAAGTAGGTTTGCGGATACCTGCAAAACTAGACAAAATGTCAGATCCTGTGCATGGAAGAAAGAAAAAAAATCTTGAATTCTTTGTGGAACTTTACTATGCAACTTGTGGATAGGGAGGTATTGAAGATGCTTTCCATTTCATATTCCAACCACATTTTTTCCAGATCAGCCGCAAGGATATTCGTATAAATGTGTTATGAGAAAAGTAAAAATATAACCATGACACTAAGATTAAAAAAGGTCAAATTTCTGTTCCCTTTAAAACAAACTAATTGTTATAATGTAAAAAGTTTACAAATTTGAAAAAATACAATACTAGCGACAGCTTACATGGCAATCGCCGCATAACCACTGTCAACAGTTTTTACTATGACCTTTGAATGATCCGGGTATTCAATAGTATGTCGAACATGGAGTAACAGACGGATATCGAATTCTTCGGGGATGCAGGGAGAAATGGCTGCAAAAGTGTCCATATGCGAACCATTACCGTGTTTGTGCAGGTGTAAACGATTTGTTTCACAGGAGGCAGATTCATCTTGACGAGGTTATTTGCTAAAAATCTGAAGAGATCTTGTTTGTGAGCATGAAACTTACTGACGGATTTAGATATGACGAACATTGGATTTCACATTTATTCTTGGCCCATATCCTATCAACTCTTTTATGTCATTTTAAGGCTTTCTTCTCTATATCGTTCAAGAAGCAAATCGAATCTATCTGCAGTTTTTAGTTTCAGCAAAACGTGTGGTCCAATAATCTGATTACATATAACATATGACCAAGGCAGCTACATCAACAATGATAGAAGAAATATTAGGTTCATAGACAGTCGTCTCAGAAACTCCACTTGACTTTACGATACAGCAGACTAAAACATATTTATTTGGGTTTTCGAAGTCCAGGGTCAGTTGGAAAATGGGCAAGAGTTTGGCAAGCAAAGTGCAGCTTGTCAAAAAAGGTACTGCCGTTTCTCAGGTCGACAATCTTTTGCTTGTCCTTGAACTTAATAGTCTAAAGTCAACCCCAGGTTAGTATTTACCTCGAATTTCGTCAGGTTGGGTAAACGGAGAATTGAATTTCGCATTCAACCGAGAGTTAAGCTCGAAATGCGAGGTTGAAGTTGACGGAGAATTACTGGGTAAGAATTATGTGATATTTCAATTGGTTTTTTTTTACAATATTATGAACAGGATAAATTGATTTACCTTTATTCTGTACTTGCACAAAGTAAAATTGAAGATCATTTCTCGTGGCGTAGCGCAGTAGGTTCTTCGGTGCTTGTAGTACATAAAACAATACACTAAAGAATCGGACGATTTCACATTTCAAAATGATGTTTATATTATCTTGACTATTAAAGATGAGAAAATAGGTACTTTAAAATATGATGAGCCAACCAAAATGTTGCTGGCATCACATACAAATATGAACAAAACGTTACATGATACGACATAAGAAATGCAACAACAAAGCCCTTTTCCCGAAGTTGACTGGTGCGGCCATTTGATGGCATAATATATATATATATATATATATATATATTGAACTGCTAGATTAGCATAAAAATACACGAGTATTTATAACAAATAGAATCTTTCTTTCCAGTCTTCAGAGGTAATTTTTTTTTTCTTTTTATTAGGACGGTATGTATTGATACCTTTTTTAGTACCAAGCGGTTTTCGACGAATACTTCAAACTGGCTTTTCTTTATTGCATTCGATGACACAGCAAACCTCGCACATTCTTCTCTATGACAACCTTACTGCTATTGAATGTAGTCAATTCAATGTCTTCAAAGGGATTGTTGTCTTTTTTTAAATAGTTTAGCAAAAACAGAAACATGGGTCTGAATTATTGGCTTTGATATTATCAAGAAAAATGTATAAAATTTAAATGCAAAATGATATTTTTATTAAAAAAATTTAACATAAATGTAAAGTTGTCTGTTTTTTTAATTTTTTAACCTGTTGTGCAGTTTAAGTTAAACTAAACCAATACCAGAAAATATTATTTCTAATGATGCTGTAAATAACTGGTCATTTAAATTAGACGGTTTATTTTTCAATGAACGATTTAAATTAATTGTCCCAAATAATTATTGGTTCTACATTTAAAAGTCCAGATTCAAGGTGCTTGCTAAACATTTTTCTTTCTCTTTTGGCTAAAAAAGTCACTGCGAGAGGTAAAAGTTCTTTGTCTTATGAATGACACAGTGAATAACATTTTTAAAAACCATTTACATTTATTTTGATTAAAAATATAAAAAATATGATATTTTGAAAATAAATATCGGATATATATCATGGCATATATCAAGATACTCGTACATATCCTTGAACCCTGCTTAATACGCTAAAGGAATTTGAATTTTTGTCTAAGCTTAATTAGTAACTTGTAAACACAGGATATATTGAATTGTGGTAACAATTCATTACTTGTGTTTTACCTATTTAGTAAGTATCAAAATCAATTTCAAAATAGAACTGAATATTCAATTTTGATCTATATAAATATGATTTTTCTAATTCAATATTTTTAAATTTGGTACCTGTAAAATTTGTAGCACATATAAATAGGTTTATAGTATTTCATCTTGTGTAGAAGTGAAAATAAATAATACTGTTCCGTTTTTTCACCCGATTAATTAGTTTATTTATTTGACGGACCAACTGCGTATATATTTCAATATTTCAAACTACTCCATGATTTGAATATAAAACGAATTATAAAGAAATTTCATTAGCAAAAAGTTGAATCTGCCATATTGTACATTTTGCAAGCAGTGTCTTAAGAATTAGTTTCCAATACATAAATGACGAATACGCCACATTCGATATTCCGCAAGCTAAAGAAAGGAAAATATTACAAACATTTATAGTAAAGCATCGAATATACTATATTCGATACTTTGATATTGTAACATTGGTAAAAGCGTGCATATTCGACATTGATGTAGTCAATACCCTTGTTTTTAAAAACCCTAGAAATTTGACGATTTTATGCCGTATGTATCATGCAATGTGTAAGATTAAGGTATAGAATAGAAAAAAGGCAGTTTTATCACATTTCGTTGTTTGACATTGTACCATTTATTAACATGTTTCAAGCTAGAGCATTGGAATTTCGTATTTAGAGTAAATGGTGCATAACAAATCAACTGAAGGAAAAAATCAAATGGAATTCATATTGAAAATTATAAAGTTCGTTAAAATATGTATGCATAGTACTTAAGAAGATTTAACTATGACAATATTATACAAAATCATAAACAAAAAGCTTTTCTGTAAACAGCCTCATCCTGCTGCTTTAGGAACAAAAGTTATGACTTGCATTCGATATTTTTCTTACTGTGTATAATGTTAAATATAATGTAATAAATGAATAGTAATTAATAATAGATGTATAATGTAAAATACATGAAATATACCGAATGATTCCAAACAATCATTCAATAATTTGCAGAGAGTTAAAGCAGACTAGACCTCAGTTTAGACGTGTGTTTTGCCATCTTTCAACACAGTTCCAGGAAACCTGTTCTTCTCCACCCTTTTGAGGTTTATCCACAAAAAGGTGGGAAGATTCAACATTGCAAAGGAGATAAGAAGATTAGATCGACTTGAAGGAAAAGTTGCCCTCCTGCAGGATGCCCGTTAGTTTCCAAGTAAAGCTATTAAAGGTGAAAATCAGAGCGTGATCAATACAAAGAGGCCGGCAGTTGAAAATAATTGAATACGTCTATTCGGAGCTTAGGAGCCGCAAGCATTTATTCATCCAAGAGTTGCTGTATTTATTCAACTAGAGTCGAAATCCATTTATTCAGTGTAAATTACAAAGTGAGTGCTCTACCTGCCTCAATCTAACCTCAACTACGATATTTTTTATAATTTTAACAATAATGAAAATATTTTAGCAAAATTATTGACAAACTTATCTTGTTTTGTGTGAAATGCGATAAAATTATGAAAAGTGAACAGTGATTCAATAAGTGTAATGTGAGTGTATGTGAATTATATTCCGAAACATAACGCGTCTAGTTTAATGCTGTTTGAAAGCAGAAGGTAACCACTTCCTATGATAAAGCTACTGTTTTACACAAAAAAAGTAAGTCTGGTTCAAATTGGAGTTAGACACTCTGTATCTCCTTTGATTGAACAAATGTATTGCGACCTGAGTTTCATATAAAATCTATTCGCTGTAGCTGCCAATAAATTATTCATCAGTTGTTCTAGAACTCCCTATATATACATATTAGCTTTTTCGTTTAACCCCTTGCATTGAGATGAATTAATTTAATGTACTTAAACTGCCTAGACTTAAATACATATATTTAAAACTTTTAATTTAAATCTCTGCAC
This sequence comes from Maratus speciosus, assembly GCA_963932465.1. Taxonomy (NCBI): domain Eukaryota; kingdom Metazoa; phylum Arthropoda; class Arachnida; order Araneae; family Salticidae; genus Maratus; species Maratus speciosus. The sequence goes on from OZ010791.1 coordinate 388,747,476, forward strand.
ATTTTTTAATTTTCTTATTTCACTTAAAGATTTTTCACTGTTACATACTGGCTGCTTCTGACATATTTTTAGGTAGCTTTCATTACAAAAAGTAATTATATCTTGAAAATTCTGAAAATTATCGTCGATAGAATAAGCTCGAAATCCGTTGTTCTCAAAAAGAAGCAAAAAGATGAGGGGTTCTATCAAATATTTGTTGATTAGTGCCAAGTTAGCGTACACAATATTGCACGTACTACTATATTTGGATACAACCCCTCATCTTTTTGCTTCCTTTTAGGAACAACGGATCTCAAGCTTATTCTATCGACGATAATTTTCAGAATTTTCAAGCTATGATTTTGAGACTTTCACAAAAGTTGCTCTATATACTTAGCTGATACATTATGCACATTATATTTTTATTGCATTCACGCATGCGCAGTGAAATATTTTTTAGTAAACCTGCTCATTTGTCGTTCAGTTTTTATTCTTTTTTAATTCTGATTGCAGATTATTGTGTACAATGTTGTTTGTCATATTTTCTGAAAAGAACTTTTTTTTTACATTAAGAACTCTGCGAATTATAAGCAAAAAACTTGGCGAAATTTAGGACTGTTTTTATAAAAACCATAATTTCTCTAAGAGTATTCATCCTATCCTCATAAAAATGAATATAGTATATTATAATAAGCCACTTATTAATATTCTCGAATTTGAACGCTTCTGCTACTTTAGTTTTTACAGGCTTATCCAAAAGATATTTGTTCTTTTTCAATTTGTTAACGGTCTCCTATGGGGTTTCGGGAAAAAATCTTCCCTAAAATGACCTATACTATACTGTTTACATACCTGTAGTTTTAGGTTAATTCCTCATGTACTATTCTAGATATTGAACAAAACATCTAAATCGCAAGTGACCAGTCACCTTTGGCCATATATATATATATATATATATATATATATGGCGAAATATCGCCAAATTTGGCGGCCAAAAAAAAGTTTACAAAAATGATGCCAACTTGGCTATAGCTTACTAATTTGGGGCAATTCCCATTCAGATTCAGTAGAGACGAATATTCTGTTATCGGGTTCGTCGCATTTTAGCTTCTTAAAATTTGAATAAAATTAGCTTCGAGTAAAAATTGCAAAATTTTGAAATCAAGATATGTGTAATGCCTCTTCCTCTCGGCCCATGCCGAAAGGACTTTTTAATTCATTTTTGTTCGCAAATGTTTCATATTTGCAGGAACTCTTATTAAGAAGCTATATATCACAAGTGTTTTCTGTAAAAAGAGAAAAGTTTTCAGAAAATGTTGACAAAATTGGTGTTTTGAACAGAATTTCCGGATATGACAGGCCAGAAATGAAAAAAAAAAAAAAAAACGTTGACATGAGACAACAATGTCCCTTATCACTCAAGATGCAATTCATTTATCGCAAAAGGAAAAAAAATAACTTTCAATTACAAATCAATTTAACAATCATGCCGTGAAGCATCATGCTTTTGTGTTTAATAATGAGTCAGAATGTGTGACAGAAAATTTTCCGTTGTTGTAAGTGGAAAAATTAATTTTTCTAAAGCGTTCTTAAAGAAACAAAGTTTAAAACTAATCAAACAATGTTTAAAAGTAAACTGTTTAATATAAATTTTATCTCAATTAATATGCATGATCCGCGCCTCTTTTCTTGCCTCCAGAGTTAACTCTGCGATTCATTCAAAAATTTTAGAAAAAGTCTGAAGTATCTGATAATGACAAGCGTAACATATTTTTCTACAGAACTACATGCCTGAAACGTTAGTAAAACTTTATTTTCTTGAGTGTTATTCCATTTATTCTCGTTAAGTTCTATACTGATAAAGGCCATAACTTAATTTTAGCCAGCTGCACAGCGTCTGTGTGCGGAATTTCATTTGACACCTTTATCCGACCCCTCCCCTACCCCCCCCCCCTTTTACTTTTAGATAATAAAGTAATTTTTGAAATGTTTCAAAACAAATTGGGAATTGCACCTCACATTACGTGCCTGTTAATTTACATTTTGCGTAAATTAAAAGTTTTAATAAAACAAAAATATAAAATTATAAAGATGAAAAAATAAAATGACTAAACTGTTTTATATTTGGCAAGAAAATTAATTTTGTTATTTGTACTTTGTACAGTTATTAACAAGAAAAAATAAACATATAGGTATATAAAATATGAATATATTATAAATCTTATTTGTAAAATAATAGGTAAATAAATATTTAATCAGAAAAAAATCGCTTAGTGAACTGAACTTTCCTAGCTTCCATCTATAGAAATTATCGAATACTATAATCTATATCAGTTTAATTCATAAATATTTGACTGTATGGATATACTATAATAGCACAATCTAAAATCTTACTTTTACCTTTGTGGAGTGTTAAACAGCTTTTAATAAGTTTAGAAAAGAGTATTGTATAGATGACAAAAGAATTCGTTGAACAATTGTAAAATTTTAGGGTTACAGCGTCTTTTTTTTTCGTGCAACTCTATTTCAAAACAATAATTTCTGTTTAATAAAACACACATACTACAATATATATTAAAACATACATACACATATAAATAACACCTGCATTCAACAGTTGAAGGTACACATAAATATTATACAGACATACATACAATAAATACAATAAACCCAACTGGAGTAAAAAATTAGCCAGAACCAGGAATCGAACACAGTATACAAGACTGCTGCTCTAACCATTGAGCTACTCCGGCCGATATCAGGGTCGGCAATTTCTCATGAATAAACCGTGTCCCCAACATGGTTTATTAGTGAGAAATTGCAGACCCAGGTATCGGGCGGAGTAGTTCAGTGGTTGTCTGTATAATATTTATATATACCTTTAATAATCTCTGTTATAAATTTCTAGTAGAAATCAACCACGAAAATTATTGTTTGGAAGTAGTATTAGAATAAATAGTAAAAACAGTCACCTCTAGCAATTCTGAAATTGTGATAATAAACTGTGTTTAAATATACTGAATTAACTGGTAATAAATCGCTTTCAAAATTAGAAATAAATAGTTGGGGCATTTTAAAATTTTGTCTGCGTCAATGGCTGCTTGTTTAATGTTCATGCTGTATTTAATTGTTGAAACAACGTCAAAAGAAATAAATAAATAACCAATTCACATGCTCCTTTAATAAAGTGAACTTCGGAATTTCTCCGAAGACCCAGACACGTTTTTTTTTTTCCTTTACAGGACAGTACCTTATCATAAGAAAAAACTCGGATCATGCTGTCCTGTAAAGGAAAAAGGAAAAAAAAGTACAGCAGTCCCTTACTAACTGCTACAAATCATTAGCCAGACAAACATCGTATAAAAATGTGACTGGTACCAATCAACTAGTAAAAACGTATACTAATTGTTGCTCTACTTACATTTTGCTTAGGAGGTTGTATACGTTTATAATTTATCAAATTCGAAAAATTTCAGCGCTAATTTCCAATTTTGATATTGTGATTATCCGGTAAATTTTACCATCGGATACCAAACGGGAAACCGTTCGGTACAGTAGTTTAGAAATTATACAGATTTAAAGTTTATAACTCCTCATGTTTTATTCATTTTTAATCGTTGCAAAACAGACTGCAATATCGGTAGATTTTTTTTATGTTCAACTCAAAAAAAAAAAAAAAAAAAAAAAAAAAAGAAAAAAAAATACTAAAAATTACAGATACATTAGAAATTATCCACAATACAATGGTTTTTTGTACATTTATTTACAAAAAAAAAAAAAAAAAAATGATTTAAAGCTCCCGAAGATACATTAAAACTGAATCTGTACAGCCATAGGAGTAAAATGGTCTTGTGGATTAAAGCGTTCAGTGGAGTAAAATGATCAATGGAGTAAAATGGTAGTTGCAGAAAAAAAAAAAAAAAAACATTCTTAAATTTAACAAAAAAGTAACATTAATAGATGTTGTTTCTTCACGTATAAGTTTACTCTTGTGATATAGGAATACTGTAAGAAATAATAATAAAAAAGAGTGACTACTCTAATAAATTTATAAAGTCGTTTTATTCCATTTTTTTTCAATAAGAGTGATTTTTATAAGTTGTAAAACTTTCTTACTTCAAACTGTGTTTAGAAAAAACAATTAATTTTTTACAACTGTGTTATAGCAGATATATGTTTATGCAGCAACAAATTCCAATAACCAACTAAAGAATTGTTTATTTATTTATAGAGTGAAGTAAAGGGATTTTAGTGTTAGGATTAACAAACAGATATAAATAGTATTACTAGTGCTTGTCTGAAAAGAGCATCATATAGCACTTGTTTCGAAACTTGAAGGTAGGGGATTATTTTAAGCTTGCTATGGAGATTATTTTCGGTTTAGCCAATGCATGGATGTGAAGACTAAAAACAAATCACTTTTACTTTAGCAAAAACATCTATTTGTTGTTTCTTACGTTTCTACCTATACTTATCTTTTAGATATATTTAATTCATATATTATTTCATTTTTTTAATATCTATTTTCTTTCATTCGTTTTAATAAAAATTCTACGGATATATGTTAATTGCTGTTACTTCAATTATTTTTTTTTTTGGGGGGGGGGATTGCTTTTAAAAATAAATATTCATAATTAGTGGCAACACTGTTAAATTGATAAAATCCTTTCATCAAAAAATGTTTCTTTTGCTGATTGTATAACTTTATTTCAGTCATTAGTGTCAATATACTGCCTGCATTAAAATCTTCTACTGCGATCATTCTTTAAAAATGATGAAAATAAGCGATCCGAATAAAATAGGTGAGGTTTTAACAGAAGAAACAGTATTACAACGATTGTTAACGATCGATGTTTACAACGATCACATCCCGCGATTTCCACGGGCAGCGCAAAAGTAGCAAAATTTGCGCAATCCACGACTTCCTGGATATTTTCTTTATGATCTAATTCTGAATTAAAAAATGAACTTTGAATTTTTTTTTTTACATATTTTAAGTCTAAAATATATGTAGACTTGAAATAAAACAAATGCGTAATTTTTAGACCTATTTTGAGTAAAAAAAAAAAAAAAACGCAGCGAGAGGGGTAAAAGGAAAACAAGAAAGACAGAAAAATGGAAGACAAAAATAAGATAACAAAGTTCTGGCCTCAAAATTATTTTTACTCTGAACCATATGAGAGCGGAAATAATAAAAGTGGGATAAATACGCGCAGGAGTCTTAAAACCAGGTAGTTATATACCATCGAGATGAGATAAAATAATTTTTTTCGGTATTTTCTTTGTTATTAGTTATGCTTTTGTTTTTCAGGATTTTAAACGAATACTCGTTTATGATCTCCGTATATTATAAATATTCTCTAAAAAAAAAAAAAAAAGAAAACTTATATATTATATATATATATATATATATATATATATATATATATATATATATATATATATATATATATATATATATTGCAACGATTTATTTAATGTTTTTTAATTTTCTAGTTATGATTTTATCTGAATTTTCTTGTATTTTTGTCGGTGTCCACTTTTTTCTTTTTCTTCCATAATAATTCTTATAATAATTTTTTTTTTATACTTACAGCTTTAATTCATAATAATTGACGGTGGTAGGTTATGTTTAATTAATGGTTATATATTAGCATTCAAATTACTATGATGCATTTGCGCAAGTAATTATGAATGTATGCTTTTTACGATATTTTTAAATATCTTTTCATTTTGAATGTCAACAATTCATTTTGATGTATTTTTTCCTTATGGTATCTTATATATATTTATATATATTCTCAGGTCGCTAAATGATTTAGCAATCTTTTAAATACACTGCTCAAAACAATTAAAGGATATTTGAAGTTTTATATAAAATAAAGATATAAACGAAATTTTTTTTGCCGAAAATAGAAGAAGAGAATCACAAATGCAAATATTTCTGGTTTTCAAACTGTGGAGTATGCAAATTTTGTGTTCGACGTCAAAAACGTGGCTTCAGCGGCAGCGAATGAAATTTGACTTTCAACTGGATAAAAGAGAATGAAGACAAGGATGATCGGCATTCAGTGATTGCTTTGTTTCGATGAGTACGATGTCTCAGCGAAGTCATTTGACAGATTCAGAAGCTTTGAGAATTGTTGGTAGGTTAGAAGGGGGCCAAACTCAAGCCGAAGTAGCGCAAGCCATTGGAGTGTCACAAAGTGTCATTTCCAGGATCTGGAACCGTTTTTTGGAGAGTGAATGTGCAGGCCGAAGACCAGGGCAAGGTCGTAGACGGGCAACAACGCCCAATGAAGATCGGTATTTAGCGTTAACAGCTCGGAGACACCGAACCATGAACGCTACTCTTCTCCAACAACACCTTCGCTCGGCTACAGGCACCACGATTTCAACTCAGACTGTCCGAAACCGGCTCCATGCTGTAGGTCTGTATACTCGCCGACCGATGGTATGTGTTAGATTAACATCAAGGCATCGTCGCGACCGCAGGGAGTGGGCAACCGAGCATGTCAACTGGAGGAGAAATGAATGGAGCAATATTCTGTTTTCTGACGAGTCCCGTTTTTCTGTGCATCCGGATAATAGGCGTATTTTCATCTGGAGGGACCGTGGCAATAGGAATAATCCTGCGTTCGTGCACGAAAGTGTTCGATTTGGCGGTGGAGGAGTGTTGGTGTATGGTGGCATCTCCATTGACGGGCGCACTGACCTCTACATCATTCGAGATGGAGCTCTGACTGGTCGCCGACATAGGGATGAGATCCTCAGACCTATTGTAGTCCCTTACGCTGCAGCAATCGGAGATAACTTCATTTTAATGGACGATAACTGCAGGCCACATCGTGCAAACCTGGTGGAGGATTTCCTTTTCGAGGAAGGAATCGTTCTAATGGAATGGCCAGCGTGTTCTCCAGACATGAATCCAATCGAGCACGTTTGGGACGCTCTAGGAAGACGAGTTTCTGGCCGCCAACAACCCCCACAAACTCTCCAAGAACTGGAAAGAGCTCTTCTGGAAGAGTGGGGCAGAATACCCCAACTCGTCATTAATAGCCTCATTGAGTCCATGCCTCGAAGGTGTTCAACGTTGCTGGCCGCCCGTGGAAACCATACCCCCTACTGAAAATGATTTTCTTTGAAGAAAACACCATTTCTTATTCTTTTTTTCTCATATGCACAAATTGTGTTTTTTTCCTTTAGTACACAAATGCGCAATAAAATGCATTTCTTTCTGCCAAACATGTGTAATTTATTCTCATATAACCTACTATGTCTGTCGACCATGTATCAATCAGCTAAACAGTTTACCAGATACAAAATCCACCTAAAACTGCAATATCCTTTAATTGTTTTGAGCATTGTATTATACGCTTAGATCATTGCTGCAATAGCGCACTATCTATGTGTATTATCAATATGATTTCTACCATGTAGTTATCTGATACCTACTTTAGGATTCCATTAATTTTTTCATTCCTATCATTGCAACGATTTATTTAATGTTTTTTAATTTTCTAGTTATGATTTTATCTGAATTTTCTTGTATTTTTGTCGGTGTCCACTTTTTTCTTTTTCTTCCATAATAATTCTTATAATATTTTTTTTTTTTATACTTACAGCTTTAATTCATAATAATTGACGGTGGTAGGTTATGTTTAATTAATGGTTATATATATATACACATACATATATATATATGTATATATATATTGTGTGTGTGTGTGTGGCATTAATCGAATATTAATTACCGAATAGAGCAGAAGTGGGAGGGAGAATCACGAGACAATTTTATTAGATGCTAAATAAACAGTATCATAAAATAAATTTCCTTATGGGCTGTATTTCTTAAATTTCTTAAATTTATTTCTCAAAAAGGATGAAAAAATTATACTATATTGGGCGTTTACCATTTCATGCATGCAAAAAATATTGATTTTTTTTTCATTTTTGATGTTTTCTAAGTTTGATTTTTGTTTTTAGTAGAAATGTCTTTCTTAGTTTGAATCTAACTCAATATATGTTTGCCACAAAGCAAATTGGACTTTGATAAAAATCCAAATACCCTGAAACACTAAATTATATTTTTAAAAACAGCTTCAGGTTAAACTGAGGATGAAAACATGTGTATTATAATAAAAATAGAGATTACAATATTTATATTTATATATTTCAGTGTTTTATTGTTTTCAATTCCCTATCTTGCTTGCAATTATAATTTATTTTTGGATATTTTTATAAAATATACCACTTTATCTTTTAGTTTTATTTTCCCACTTGTGAAAGATAAATTAATCTTGTTTCATAATGTTAATATGCATCTATATTAATCATGTCGCACGAAATGCTTTTTACTATGAATTAATTTCCCTACGCCAAGAGTTGCGCAAAATCGCAGTATTGCACACCAAAATACCTCATACACGTGACACATGTCGACCCCATTTTTGAAGGCTGAGCTAGTGATGGGCGATTCTCGGGAATTCGACAATCGAGAAAAATCGTCATCGCAAAAAATCACAATGGGTTTTTTATGCAGTCTTCAGGTAAATATTATTTATTGAACATGAAAATTTTAAAGTGGCGGCTGTGTGAATTCCGGAGCGAAAGAGTGGGCCCACGGGGGAAGGGAGGGGGAGCAATTTTCAAACTTTTTTTGGACCCGTCATGTGATATGTCATCGGAAAGCTCTCGGATGGCTCTTTCATATTATGAGACTTTCTTCCTCTCATCCCCAATTTGGTCCTCACTGCGGGGGTAGTTTTTTCCGTTTTTATCATTTTAGATCGGATTTTTTTATGGAGCCGTCCGATACATATTATTTATAATATATGAAATTTCAGAACACTTTTCTAAATTTAGCCAAGACCCCTCATGTGACATATCGTTGGGAAAGTTAGTGACTACTTATTGATATTATGCCCTTCCGGTGGCCGTCCCCCCACTTTGCCGCCCTGGGGGACACTTTTCCAAATTTAGCCAAGACCCCTCATGTGAGATATCATTGGAAAGGTCTGTGACTATTTATTGATGTTATGCACCTCCGGTGACAGTCCTCCCCCCACTTTGCCCCCCGGGGGACATTTTTCCAAATTTAGCCAAGACCCTTCATGTGAGATATCGTTGGAAAGGTCTGTGACTACTTATTGATGTTATGCACCTACGGTGTCCACTCCCCCCCACACTTTGCCCCCCGGAGGGCACTTTTCCAAATTTAGCCAAGACCCCTCATGTGAGATATTATTGGAACGGTCTGTGACTACTTATTGATGTTATGCACCTCCGGTGACAGCCCCCCGACTTTGCCCTCCCGGGGGACACTTTTTCAAATTTAGCCAAGACCCCTCATGGGAGATATCGTTAGGAAGGTCTGTGACTACTTATTGATATTATGCTCCGCCGGTGTCCGTCCCCCCTTTTGCTGCTCCGGGGGGACACTTTTCCAAATTTAGCTAAAACCCCGCATGCGGGGTCAACTCACAGACCTTTCCAACGATATCTCACATGCATGTGAGATATCGTTGGAAAGGTCTGTGAGTACTTATTGATGTTATGCACCTCCCGTGATCGCCCCCCCCCCCACTTTTCCCCCACGGAGGTGTTTTTCTAAATTTAGCCGAGACCTCTCATGTGACATATTGTTGGAAAGGCCTATGACCACTTACTCATGTTATCCACCTCCCGCACCCTCCCCCCCCCTTTGCCCCCACGGGGAGGGAATTTTTATAAATTCAGATCCAGACCCCTCATGTGACATATGGTTGGAAAGGCCTAAAGACCTGTGATGACTTATTCATATTATGCAGCTGCTGTGCCCCTCCGCTCACTTTGACCTCTCCCCCAAGAGATCTGGTCCGAGGTTCATTCGTTTCGAGATTATATTTTTTTACAAGATTTTGTAGTGCGTTCACACGACGGTGCCGTATATACCGGGTAACCTGTTCGTGATTTCATATTACAAGATTACGTATAAATTAGAGACCCAGATTAAAGGAGGGACCCGCTAGCGGGCGAAGTCACCTAGTCTTTATTAACATCGACTCATTCCAGTTCACCCGCAGACGATTCTTGATAACTGTATGACGTATATAATATATAATACATGATGCTTAAAAGCAATTTGCAAACTGGATTCATCGAGAAAAAATTTACACAATCGAAAAATATCGAGATGTCCATACAATCGAGAAAATCGAGAAAAACATCTCGTTATCGCCCATCACTAGGCTGAGCTGAATGGGGATGAGCGGTCCAGGTTATATCAAGTCTATGTTAGTACATGGGTAAATGTTGAAAATGTTAGAAGAAAACCTTAAAAACAACTATTTCGACAAGTAAGAAGTAAATCATGACATTTGTAAAGAGAAAGAGAAATCCCAACAAAAAGTTTTCGGTTAAAAAAAAAGCGCCCAGTTCTTAATGTTTCGGCCAGAAAAAGTAGTGATATCTGATGTTCGCACAAGTTAAAAGCCAAACATCCCAAATCTTTCATTGAAAATGGCTTCCTGCGACTTGGCCGTTAATGCCTTCTACAGCATTTCAAAATTAATGATTGGAAATTACGCATTTATGAATTATTTAAATATTAAAAGTAATATTAGAATGCAAAGAGGCAAATTCACATAAAGACATTATAAGTAAAAGATTTCTGATAACTACCATTCAGTTTCAAGAAACATTAGATTTGATTACAGATCATTTAGTCCACTTGCGGTTTAATTGCCATTTTGTACGGTCAAAAGCTAAAGTCATTAACGTAAAACCCAAGAAATAAAACAAAATTTACTTTCATCATATCTCACAATATGCTACATTATATTTTATTGTATAATATTGAAATCTTGTGTATTGACGAAAGAGATTTTTTTCGTTTGAACATTTATTACAGTTTTTTTTGCAAACATTAAGAGGTATTCGATTTATAAACTGTTAAAAGTTGATATTAATTATGTTTTAGCAATTAGGGATATTATCTCCTGAATACAAGTATTTTGTTATTTTTAACTTCTAAGCATTTGAATAGACTGAAGTTGTTTAAATGCTTTTTTCAAATGTGTATTTTATTTCTGTATTCTGTGTCACAAAATGCCTAAAATAATCAAAAAATGTAGTTGGCATGTAGCTCATTTGTATATATTTTAAAAATTTGAAAAACTCTCACGAAGGCATTAACGGCCAAGTCGCAGGAAGCCATTTTCAATGAAAGATTTGGGATGTTTGGCTTTTAACTTGTGCGCACATCAGATATCACTACTTTTTCTGGCCGAAACATTAAGAACTTGGCGCTTTTTTTTTAACCGAAAACTTTTTGTTGGGATATCACTACTTTTTGTATGTTTTTTCAAGTTTGTTATTCTAAACTATATTAATATGAAAAAACTTAAATGTCGGTACTTTTATGTTAGCCGGGAGCAAATCTCCTCATTAGCCTTTTGTTTTTTCGTCAATAGCAGTTTTAATTTTTCACATGTGTAAATTAAAAACAATGCTTTGATTTTCAAATAAAATATTTTGGTTTATGTTATTATTTCTTTCTTTATTTATTTATTTATTTCTATGTTAAATATTCTATTAAATAAAATGAGGGAAATGCATCTATTTTAAATGAGATGACTGAAAAGTATATATCTTTAAATGAAATGAATGCGATATGAACAATGGAGTTGGGAACAGTATTTGGCGATTTGCCACTTGCGCCCAGCTAACATAAAAATACCTAAATTTATTTTATTGAGCTTTACGAATTTATACTTTATTTCTTTTTATATTAAAGTACTAGCCGCCTCTAGCAAGCAGTATTTACCGCATTACTTCCATGTTAAACATTGCACCATGTTACTGTGATTCATAATTTCAGTAATCTTTTCTAATTGGGCTCACTGCCAATTGTTGTATTTTAACTGATACGACTGGGTACAAGTGAAATGGTTCTTATGAAATCATTTGACAATATCTGTATTTGCATTAAACCATATTGATGCTAATATCTTTTTGTTTCACGTTAACCTTTTCAATAGACTCGATTACGGAAAAATAGAAGGTCTACAGGCTCACTGCCATGATCCATTTGAAAATCTATCATTTTTCTCATCTGATCGTGTTGAAGAATTAGTCAATGTGCCATGGTTTTAAGATTTTAGCTAAATTTACTGGAAATCCGAAAACTAAAATGCGAGGAACCGGATTATAGAAGATTCATTTTAACGTACATATTGATTAACAGGTTACATATTATAGAATTATAATAATCATAAGGAGAACTGGCAGTTTCAATGCTTTAATAGTTTCCGTAAATTCTCTTTATATAATACAGAAGTTTTAGCGGTGTAAAGGTTAACAACATAGTCACAGTAAGTATAATAACAGTACAATATAATAACAATAGCAGAGGTTTTGGGCAGTGACGAAACTATTAGCACTTTGGAAATATTAGTACGTTATAGCATTTAACTATTCAGATGATATGCGGAAAAATAAAAATAGATGGCTCGCATTAATAATTAACTCATTGAAAAATAGCCACTAGCGTCAAATATTCGCCAAGCTTGGCGACATTTAGCAAAGTTTTGCCAAATTTGGTAATATATCATTTCAATTCTCAAATTTGCGACAAAAAAAATGTTTTGTTTATTCTGACGTCATAATGATGCATCTGTATTATGTATTATACACATACCTATAATATGTATGATGCAAATGTATTACGTATTATATGCATATGTATAATATGTATGATGCATAAGCATAAGTTCATTAACATCACTAAAACGCACTTAAAGGAATAGTGTTTCATAAATAGTAGGGATAATTGCCAGATTGACCAGAGTGCTATTGAGATTAGAATACCGACATTTATAATAGACGCCTGTACACACCATCACCTCATCGAGTTTACAGCTGAAATTTTAGGATTAGTTAAAACTAGATTAGCATATTTAAATGCAACTGGTCTGTTAAGTCATATCTTGGTAGAAACCACCTGAAGACCTAATTTTATTGGTTAACTGATAGGTTTACTATTGTATTTTCCTGCATCCAAAAGTTTGGAAACATGGAGGAATGGGTGCAGGAGAACACAATGGAAAATCTACCAATTAACCCGTAAAATCGGGTCTGTAGGTGGTTTCCACAAAGATGTGACTTGGCAGACCAGTTACATTTCAATACGCTAATCGATATTTAACTAATCCTAAAATTTCAGCCGTCAACTCGATGAGGTGATGATCTGTGCAGACGCCTCCCGGTCTTTAATAAAATTTGTTTTAAGGAAGTAAAAGATAGAAAGATGGACAGATAAACTGAAAGATTCGCCTTATTAAGATTTTTGTAAAAGCATATAAAAATTCATTCAGCTTGAAATCTTGTAACACTTTTATAACTCAGGCTAATTTTCTGTAATCGGATTTTGGCGACCAACATATCTCTTCTATAACTATAATCTTTCTTTTACAGATTTAAAATTAACAATAAATTAACAGTAAGTAGGCTAATAATACAATATAATAACATTAACAGCGGACTTCGGACGCCACATCTGTCGCACATCGTTAAAGATAGTTTATTAGTTACACATTTCATTTAATTAACAGGAGATTTTTAAACTTTCATATGGAATTAGGATATTTTCCCACTATAGGGACCTTGGCATTTTTTAAAAATCTTGGCGCAATTCGGACTTCAGAAACTGAGATATGTTGCCAAATGATATAAACAACTAAGAAAACAAACCTGATGCACTTTTATGTTATTTATATGTATTTATATACATATAAACATTTTATTTATACATATATAAAATATTATTTTTTATATACAGATTATTTATTTTGGTATATAAAAATAAATAAACGGGTTCCTTACATTAAATAAATTGTATACATATGGAAAAAATTGCTTGTGTATATGACACAGTAAATAGGTTGCCAGAAAATACGTTATTATCAAATTTCTTTTCTCGTCAAGGCTATTTTCTGTATTTCGCCAAGGCTACTTATATCGGAAACGTACCGAATTGCGGTTATATTTTGTTAAATGTTTTATTGTTTTAATATCGTAAATATATCATAACCTATACTGATTAAACTTTTTAGGTATATTCATTTTTTCTATTTAAAAAACATCTTTGGAAAAGCATATATATAAAATGTTATTCTGCTTGAAATCACGTGACCGCCTTCAAAGCTCTGTAATCCAGTTTTGGCGACCAACATTGGCACAATTGAATGCGTAGGAACTGTTTACGGCCAAATGAAAACCCCCTGTATGAAGGGTTTAGAGGCGGAAATTCTGTGTTTTCAGATTTTTCTGGTTAATTGTGCTACAAACCCGACATACTTGTGAAATTTCATGATTCTACGACTTTTAGAAGTACCTTAGTTATTTGATGATGCGAAGTGAGTCAGTGACAAAAAAGCGCTTTTTCGGAATTCAATATTTCGAAAACTACTAAGTATAGAAACATGAAATCGTGGAACCTTAGTTCAGTTTGACCGTACGAACATGTGTATAAAAGAAAAATTTCTATATCTCTCCCTAAAACGACGTTATGAGGGGGTGAAAAGTATGCCGAAATGGCCGAAAAGGTAGCTTACGGCTTGTGCGAACTTGGCGGACGCACTGCCGTGCTCCCAGATTTGTCACAAAAACTGGCTAAAAATGTGCATTTCCAGATTATATTGATGCCAGTAAAGTTAAGTGCCAGTATTATTAAGGCGTAAGAGGAACCAACTGTAGGTAATAGAGAGCATCATTCATTCTTACAATTAAATTAACTCGTAATTAAAATCTAACTTCATTTCTTTTTATCTTAAAGCAATATTAAATATATACGTATAATGAATTTAACGTGCGGAATACCCTACCCATGGGTTAAAGTAAGTATTGAAACAAGACTTAAGTAGCCACTATAATTAAAATACAAATTAATAATAAAAAGTAAAATCTATTTTAAGTTCTTGTAGAAGTTCCAAATGAATATATTATGAAGAAAAACACTGCACATTGATTTTTTAGTATCTTAAAAAGTGCTTCATTTTATAGTCATTTTAACCCTGCTGGTCTTATTTATTATATGATCATGTTTTATTATTTGTGTATATTAAACAAAAATTCTCGAAAGTAAGTATAAGAGAAAACAAGCCTTTCAGGCTAGAGTCTTAAACGGGTGAAGTTTTACCTAAGCCAAGCCCGAAAATTCTGCTTAAAGTCAACCCTTAACGAGATAACTAGTAACGGCCACAGACTTATATTAGAAGTCTGTGGTAACGGCCCGCTCACTTGACCCCTTAGCCAGTGACAAGTCAGCTGGACAGCCGATTGATGCATACGAGACTAATATGCACCTCCAGTCCCCCTTAAGCAAAGGCCAAAGCAGTGTGTTGGTTTCCCTCAACTGCCAGGATCCCCCTTTCCAGGAACACAGGTCGCCAGGCTCAGTTAACACATGGGTGGTTTACAATTCTCCATAAGTCGATATAGAAAAGATAATATCGGCAGGAAAGAAAGACAAGAGAAATAAGAGGAAAGGGAAAAGGGAAAAGAGAAAGTTAGCCCAGGTGCCTGGGGTTGCGAAGGCAGTGAATACCTAAAGAAGGCATCCCCCTAGATGGCTAACTCAACTAAAATACTTGCAAAGTCAATACACAACACCAATTGCATTCTAATTGATTCCGTTTTTTGGACGTTATCGGGATGACAATTTTTTCATGTTTTTGCTTTTATGTGTCCCTGTAAGAGCGACGTACTTGATTAAAAAAACTTATCTATAAAGCAAAATCAACACATTGTTTAGATTACGTTCGAACTGGTTCAGTATTTCGGACGTTGTCGTGATATCATAAACGAAGTTATTGCAATAGGTTGATTTATAAAGAAATCAAACTTAAAAAATAAGCATTATACATCCAATTATTATAATTTTAAAATGCTGAGGTTTGGGATAGCTATATTTTCGGAGAGATTGTAAATAAGTACTTTATATTTTAAAGGATGAAATGTTCATGTTCATTGCTATTATACCCGTATAAATATACACTATATAGTACGCGAAAATCTTTTTATTAGAAATCTTTTTATTTTATGCGATACTGGTCATTCAAAACTCATAATTTAAGAAACCAAAGAGATTTTTTTGTGAGTTTAAAGTAACTCGTAATTAACAAATTTTCCGATAAATAAAACATTTTTACAGAACTTTTGTCTTTCAAATGACATTAGTAACCTTGAACAGATGAAGCTATCTATGACTTATACATGGCATGTGTGAATCTACAAAATTTCTAATGATATAAATTTTTCAAAATTTCGGAAAGAGGTGATTTTACATTTTACACTTATCAATTTAATTTTTTTCAAGTATCAAGAATAACAATTAATATTTTTTACGAACATTGAGTTGCTTACGTTAGAAGGAAATTCAAATGTAATTTTTTTGATAGATAAGTGGTCTTTTTATTTTTATTTTTAAGATCTATTTATTAACAAGTTTCTTTATTATAGAAATAGCTTTAAAATGCTCTATCACCTTTTTTGGTAATGTTTTCGTATGTTATTATTTCTTAACCTACCAAAATTATTATTTTTATTCTTAGTAATCATTTATCCAAGAAGTTTTGTTCTCTTTGTTGAAATCATAAATAAAAAGTTCTGACATTCATAGATTAAAAAAACATATACAAATGCAAAATAATATACAGTTTATATATGCTACTTAAAATAAAAAAAATTCACACACTTGATTTTCAGCTGAGTTTTCTATTCATTTCACACTTCCTTCATCACAGAAATATTTTTAAAGAGTTTATCCTTAATTACTTACATCCTTTTCGTAATTTCGTAACCCATTTGTGTGCAATACCGAGTGAGACTAGTGGTATTTTAACCCTTTATATCTTGAATTATTAATTCATGAAAATTTAATCTTCTAAAGCATTTTTGTGAATTTTTCAAACTACATTAGAAGATTTACCTCATCATTTAATAAAATTTAGAAGGATTGTAGAAGGATTTAAAAGGATTAATTAACTTTGAATTTATAGGTGCAATATTTATAACTCCACTCAAATCTCTTATTTAAAATATTTTTTTAGCATTTTGTAGAATTAGGAAATGTACAAATATAATAGTCTTACAATAGAAATATAAAAATATTTCCCAACTTAAATCCCCCCCCCCCCCACACACACACACACCAATCCTTCAACGTCAAGAAAGCTCAAAAGATGCAAAGGCAAAATAAATCATCCTTTTAAAAATATTTTTGTTTTGTGTAACTAATAATTCTTTTGGAGAATTCTTTCAATAATTCAATAATTCTTTCTCAGAAGATAAAGTTATGTATCTATAACTCATTCTAAACTGTAAAATTATTAATCGATGTATTACATGAATTTTATAACAAGTTATTTTAATGGGTATTTAAAGAACTGTCAGGATATAAAGGGTTAATGCAACAGTAAAACTCTAAACAATAATTATTCTCCCTTGCAATAATTATTTTTTCTACTTAATAAGTAGTTTGGATAACGTTGAATGCAAAGTGATAATTCTTGAATAAAAATTATTCTATAGCATTATAAATGAAAATTATCTTTTTATGTATTTGGTCATTGCATAATTTCTGTCATAGTACTATGTGTTTGACAGCGAAATCAATACCGAAATTCCATAAAAAGGAAAAGCATAAACAAAGGTTTCCAAAAGTGTTTAGCTTTTGAATACCAATATTTTTGAATAATATTTAAAGTTCGTCTTTCATTAATTACAGATGTTATGAAATTAAATAAGACAAGCATTGCGGTTCTAAAATTTTGGTATTCAAAATTAAGACTCGTGTAAATCCTGATAAGGTATTTTATTAATGTTATTGCTATTTTACTTATGCTTTTTCTTTGCAAGAAATTTCAGATATTGACGAGAGCGCCGTTTGAGGAGCCCCAAGGAATTTTATTTTTCAGAAAATTTATCAACCATCAATTGTCAGACTCAAACAAAAATTAAAAAATTGCTCAAACGCTAAAATAATTTATCAGATTTGATTGCAATAAAAACATATGCATTAAATAAATACTTTATGCATAGAAATTACTAATTATAAAAATAATTTCCTATTCGAACTTTCTTAAGGTGAGACATATGTTGTACTTTTGCTAATTTTAAAAATACGTGAGAGACATTTTCTTTTATCAATTGCTTCTCAGCTGTGTACAACTGGATCCTAGGAAAACTAGTCCCCTCATGGCTAGAAATTCAAGGGTAGAGTTTTTTCGGATAGGTTTTTTTTTGGTGGGGGGGGGGGGGGGGGATGGAGGGACCAGTCTAATTCAAGTTCTTAATTATCTGACTTTTTTACTTTTTAGGATTATTAGTGTCACGTTATATTTACTGCTATCATTGCAATGTTATCAAATTATTTAATTATTCGCTTTATTAAATCATATTATATATGGTACACTCTCAAATGGGCTCCTAGAAATGGAGTCTGCGCGCACCCAACAAAAGCAATTTCTTCAACCCCAAAACTGACACTTCCACCAAATCCCAAAGTAGAAGAAAATTACTGCATATTTTAACACGTTTATAATAAAGTAGTCTATAATTTTATCCCTTATGTACAGAAATGAACACATGTTTTATTACTATGGGCCACCATTAATAGTCAAATCTATACTTTTCATTTGAAAAATATTCAGGACTTCCTTGTTAAAACCCAGATCATCCCGACTCCGACTGAAAGAGATAAAGCACAATCCGAGAAACTTAAAGTGTACCTCACTGACAACGAAGAAAATACGTCAACCTATCCTACCACAGGACTGTAATTTCATGTAAATACGTAAACCGCTAAAAAGATTCACATTGAAAGGCAACCTTACCCGAAGTGAAAGAAAATGAATCCATATTTTAATACAATTATTTTAAAAGAAGTCTACTGAAGTTCCCTGCTATGCAATTATATCTGCCCAGACAAAACCCTGATTAAAACAAATTTTTTCTCCTCTGACTTGCGATTGCGTCTTAACAGGTTTGTTTAAGCCTCATATTTAAAAAAAAATTTTTTTTATAATAATTAAAGCATGTAGAATAAATTTATTTTGCTCTTTTTAAACTGATTTTATTTCTCTTCACAAATAGTGCAATATACTCCCATATAATGGGTCAACCCTCCCATATATGGGGTGCCTTGACCCATTATTTTTTCATGATTAAAATCAATCATTTTTCAAATTTCTTATATGTCACGCTTATGTAGCAATTTTATTTTGATAACTGATTGTATAACGAAAAAAATGATATATAAAACTTTATTCTACGTTCAGTGTTTAAAAAATAAAAAATCATTTTGTAAAAAGTGGGTCAACCCTCCTTAGTCTCCCCTACATTCAAAATCCTGAACTTTGCTCTCCCACCTGTGATTTAATTCACAATAACGTGAAACTCGTGGAAAACATGAAGATTATTCAGATAAAAGATATAGAATTTTTCATTAGTATTATCCAAATACCTAAAAAATAAAATGTTACATATGCATAAAATGTTATCAAAATTCTTGGAATTCAAAATTTCGTTTTTTCCCCTTACAGATAAAAGCGAATTAATAAAAAAATAAGCAATATTTTTCTTAGAAAATATAAATTTTTTTACAGAAAAAAACAGTGGAAAATGCCAAATTTTTATCGATTTTTTACCAATTTTTTGTCTAGGAGCCATTTTTGAGCTGCTCTGTTATAGATACGTTTGTGTAATGAATTTATGTGCAGTGGTAACTGTTTAAATAGTTGCGCAATAACATAAGGTTGTAGCACTGTCATTTTACAAGACCAAATTTTCATTAAGATATATTAATTATAAGTAAAAAATGTTTTAAAGAAAAATTTTTATTATAATGCACTAAAAAGGAAAAATATGCTGCAGGACAATTGACTGGAATAAATATCCTTTTAAAAAGAAATAAATTAAATTGCGAGTGATTTTTTATTTAGAGATTTTTTTTTTTTTTTGGATAAACAATTTTATATCCAACTTAATGACAGAGTTGGAAAAAATCGATCAGCGATGTTTTGGAGATCGAACCTGCATCCATTCACCACCTGGAAGGAACTGAAAGATGACGCGTTTACCCACAATGCCATGGTTCAATCGAAGGACTTCAGCTTATTTCTGAAGCAATCAATGATATTTACGTGATCACATATATGAGGACATTTTTGTACCCTTATTGGACAAAATATTTTCCTCCTTGAAAGGTATCAGATACAAATTT
Source organism: Maratus speciosus (assembly GCA_963932465.1). NCBI lineage: Eukaryota > Metazoa > Arthropoda > Arachnida > Araneae > Salticidae > Maratus > Maratus speciosus. The sequence continues at coordinate 388,767,718 of OZ010791.1, forward strand.
CAAACACACACACACACATATACACTATGACGCAAAAGTTTAGACAATGAAGAAATTCTTGCATACTTTGAAAAATATTTATTCAATTTTCAAATCACTGCTTGAAATTAATGTGCTGTACATATAAACAATATTTATAACAAAGAAAAGTGGAATTGTGCATATTGCAATAAATTAAATGGTAACAAAAATAAACTGCTGTCTCAAAAGTTTAGACACAAATTAAATAAAATCGAAATAAACAATTTTTAAAACCTGGTTGCGCATCCATGCTTATGTATTACGTCATATACACGAGATTGCATGGAAGAAACTAAATCTTGCATAGTTTGTGGATCGATATCGTACCATGCATTCTCAATAGATGTCTTAAGTTCCTTTTCAGAAGAGTATTGTCTAGCGTTGCTATAAACTTTGCGACACATGATGCTCCAAAGGTTTTCTATAGGGTTAAGATCTGGGCTACATGCTGGCCAGTCGAGAACTCTTATATTATGGGAATTAAACCAAGATTTTGAATATTTTGCAGTGTGGATTGAAGCATTGTCTTGCTGAAATTCCCACTGAGGACCCCCTAGAAGCTCAGCAAATGGCAGTAGGTTTTCTTCTAATGTCTGTGTATAATGCTGTGAAGTTTGACGACCACTGGTGAAGGTCAGAGATACTTGTCCATTATAGCAAAAGGCTGCCCAAACCATCACCGAGCCCCCTCCTTGTCTGCGACTAAAAAAACGTCGAGGTTCCTTCCGCAAGTCATGCCAATACGATAAAAAACCATCTGGACCATCCAGATTCCACTTTTTTTCATCGCTAAATATGACTGACTGCCATTTCTCTCCATATGACATATGCTTTCGAGCCCACATAAGTCTTTGTAACTTATGATGTGGTTTCAGAGCTGGTTTCTTCTGCATTTTGCTATAAACGATTGTTCCTTTTTCCAAAATTCGTCTACGAATCGTATCCTTTGATACAGAGAGTCCCGATGAGCTTTGAACTCCACGTACGCTCATTTGTTGAGTACTCGCTAGTCTTTGTATCAGGCGATCCTCTCGTACATTTGTCACACGTGGCCTCCCAGACCGACATTTTGCTTTATATTCGGAACCACTCGATAAAACTCGATAAATAGATTTTTTTGACCTATTAATAATAGCAGAAATTTCAGAAACGCTCTTCCCTTCACCTTTCAACTGCCAAATCCTTGAAACCTCATTCACTTGAATTTCTTTAGCTCTCGGCATGTCGACTATGAAGCGCAATCGTTTGCAGAACTTAAGTACTCCAAATTTGTGACATCATCGATTCTAAATTTGCATATGCCAGCGAATATTCAAAGAAATTTAGAATAGTGTCTAAACTTTTGCGACAAGCACATTTGAATTTTTATGAAACAAATTAGTATTATAGCAAATAAAACGACTGTCTTTTGCACATAGCATTTTAAATCAGTTTTTGAATATATTTACAGGTTTTTGTAATTCTGACGTCATAATTCTACATTTTAAAGCTGAATGACGTCATTGTCTAAACTTTTGCGTCATAGTGTATATATATATATATTACAGAATATTTGTATTGTCACTGAAAATACGCCGCACTGCCAAAAGTTGTTCAATTGTAGCTCAGAAAATGTGTTAAAACTGGGCTCCAAAATTTAAGACAAGTTAAATAAAAACTTGCAAAAAACAGTAAAACAGAAAGCAGTTGCGTATCATTCATAAAATAAAATTATTGCGTTTTATGCAATTGAGTAAAATATATCCATTAATCGGACATTGTAAATTTTAAGTTTTTTAATTTTCTCTTAGCTGATAAAGTCTACGTTAAGACAATGATATTTTTAATTATTTAAGGATTACAATCATTTATATGTATTCACAAGGATTTGTTTAATGTTATGCATTTAGTTGTATTCTAACGGTTAATAATTATATATACGTGGCACACACCTACACGCATACACGCGCATATGTAGACACCAACTTCTATTTTTACACGGTAAATACATTTCCGAAGAACTGATGTAAATAATGCATGTAAAATATATAAATCGTATCTATGGACAAATAGAAGTTTCATTTGAAAATTAATGAAATCAGTAGAAATCATTTAATAAATCCTATGAAAATTCTTATTATAAGTTTACCTTTTTACTTGCTGCTCATTCAGCTTATAAAATTTACATATAATTTACATATATTGTATGAAGAAAAATATATTTGGGAAAAATTGCCTCTAATCTCCATGAATGCAAAAATTATACAGTATAAATGAGTTACAAGTAACAAAATTTTGTTGCTACTCATTTCTGCTATTTTTTTTTTCTTTCATTGAAAGGGAAAAAACTATTATTATTGTCGTTTTAGGTTCATCTGTCCAGGAAAAGTATGCGTTTTTTATTTTCTATGTCTGTAGAGCGTAACTGAACTACAAGAGTGAAATTTTGATTTCAGTGTTTAATAAACGTTGTGTTCAACTAATAGAAGACTTCAACTTAAGTTACAGAAGTGAAATTTAAATAAAAATGCAATTTAACAAATTACAACGACCATTTGGAAAATGATTTTTTCAAAGACTAAAATTTAAGACATAAAGAATCGCACGGAGTTGATCATACATTACGTACGTCATGGATTAAACATTAATAGTGTTATTGCACGTAAAAATTGAAAGCTCGTACGTATTATCCACCTGAAACTTATGTATTATCCAAGTATTTCATTGGCTGTTCGGGAAAAGGCTTTTCCATCGTCAGATTTTCAAGAAATCTGACGGCCAATTTTAAATGAAATTTCATTCTTAAACTTCTAAACATCTGACACTATTACTTTTTACACCGCCGTATAGAGAAAAAAAATGTTCTTTTAATTGCAATTTGTTTGAAAGCTGTATCTCAATTTGTTTCTGAGTTATTAATTTTTTTTGTAGTTTTTATTACTTTTTTGTCATAGTGGCAACTGAAGGTATCCATCTCTGTTGAAAGTAAAGCGAAATACAGATTACTGTATAGACCAATCAGAAAACGAATAAAATGCAGATTAAACCAATAAAAACCTTCAGATATGCTTTTGATTTCCCATCCTGACAAGAACAATAACCATTTTTCCAAATGGTTAAAAATGAATTTCGGTCGACACTAATTGAAACCAATAGTGCAAAAAGAAAATGATTAAAAAGTGTGTTAAATTAAATTGCGCACACACACACACAAATGTTTCTGCGAAAGCAAGATTGAATGTATTTAAAATTTTGAACGGTTGTTCATTCAAAAAAAAATTCGATTTTGAATATTAACGAATATTAACCATTTTATTAGATTTCGGTGAAACATTATTATTAGCTTAAATCAAAATGCACCATAGCTGAGGAAGAAAAGCATGTCATGAATCGATGTGTGTGGTAGTAACTATCTTTACCAAAACTAATTACCGATTCAGCACGGCATTCATTACCGAAGCTATCGTATAACTAGATAAAAGACACTATTATCTTATAGATTTTTTTAGTCTGCATCAATATCTTTAGGCTATAAGAATTATAGATGCATATGAAAATATTCACAAGGTAACGAACAATGCATTTTAATAAATTATTACTACATTTTTCGAGCAGAATTATTTTATAAATACAATAGTTATATTAATGCAAAAGTTACAAAATTTTACTTTCAATGATTCACAAATTTAATAAGTTATCAGAAGGGCACTACAATTTTCATGTGGCTATACGATAAAGTTTAATGAAGCAATTTAATTTTTGCTAAACAGCCTCATGTAAGAAGATACAATTTCACTTTTAAGTTAAAAACGTTATAATGAAGTATTTACATAAGTTGAAAGAAATATTTTTGAATCTATAACGACCTTTACTTCAATAAGAAAATTATGTCTATTTCAGTTATGGTACAATAGATTTCACAAAAATGTTATTATTCCAGACAATGAATATTTAATATTCGGAGAAGTGGATTTGGAGCTGGTTATAATATAAAATTCTATCATTTGATGAAGAGAGAAGTGGAACGAGATACTTTATTAACATTCTGATAATACGAAAGAAGAATCAAATTTATAATTGATGGCAAACTATAATAATGCATTATGTTGATTTCCATTAAGGTTATGGAATAATATACGATTTAAAACAGACGTAAAATTTATTGGATATAATAAACTTTAAACTGTTAGCAAAAACCTTTTTTTTTTCACAGATTTATTTCTAAACTGATGATAGTGTTAACTGCTTTAAAAAATACTTATAAAAATTAAATTAGGAATTCATCTAGATTTTTCAAAAGCAAATTTCATATAATCACAACATTTTTTCTGTTTTATTTTCTTTTTGAAAACTGTTCCGATTGTATATTAACTAATTAATTAATGCTATTACATATTACTATACTGATACACATATTATCATCATACAAAATTGCATAATATGTCATTCTCAATTTATTCGTATCGATTATTAATTATTTATTTATTATTGAGAATTCAGATAATTTTTAGTAAATATTATGACAAACATTTTGATTTTGTTTCATGCAGAAAACTATCATGATATTCTATGAATTAGTTTAAAGGCTAATACTGAAATATTTAGTATGCAAATTTAAGTGTTAAGGCAATCTAAGATGTATTATTTAATGAAATTAATTTTACTAACTTGAATTCCTGTTTACATATTTCAGTTTATAGAAATATTCTACTTAATCATAGCCATCGTATCAAATGTCTATGTTCCTCCCAATTCATTAAGCCTAATATATTTAAATTAAAGCAATCAGCATTGTCTTATAATTATCCCGTCTCTTTTATTTCTGAATGGATCAAATCTTAATATTTTTTTTCTACTTTTTAACAGTATCGGCATATAATATGTATATAAAAATATATATAAAATCGAATACACTATTATAGAAGATGGGTTGCGAATTGCTAAAAAAATTATAAAAACGTACACAAAATTCTTTAAAAAAAGCACGTGTGTATATGATTTAAAAGAAATAATGATCAAAGAAAGTTATGAAATCAAAATACCATTATAAGGGGGTTGATACAGGGAATGCTAAAAAAAGTTTTAAAAAGGTAAAAACCCTCATACGTATATTTGTATGTATGTATATACTATATACCGTATATCTCGGCGTATAACACGCACTTTTAACTCTAAAAAAATCCCTTCATTTCCCCATGTGCGTGTTATACACTGAATATAAAATCTTTGATGTGAAATCATAAGAAGAAAACTTTCCAATTTTTTAGAGGTATATTTAAATGCATTTATATATCAATATAAACAAAGAAACTAACAATATATATTTTCTAAGAAACTTAATCTTCCTTATCAGATAACATGGAAAGTTCGTTGTACTCATCCTCAATTATATTTTCGGGAATGTCATCTTCTTCCCCACTGTCGCATTCGTCTAGCCAGAAATAGTCATCATCGATACCGTCAAGTTCAATTGATTTTCCACATTTAAAAAAGGATTTAATAGTTATTTCCAGTTTGATTTCATTCCATGATGTTATAATCCATTCACACACTTGCGTTCATGCCGCATGCCGAATATTTCCTTCTTCTGTAAATGTTTTTTCTAATTCTAGCATCCATATGTTCCATGTTCCATTGCCGCCTTAACCTTTCTTTCAAAGACTTGTTTTTGAAAACCTCTAATGGTTGAACTAACAAAGTCAGTCCAGCTGGAATAACTGCCAAATCTATATTAGATTCGTTTATTCTTTTGTTAATTTCATCTGTTCTATGGGATCTAAACATATCCCAAATTTTGTCTTGATCAGATTAGCGCATTCGCGCAGATGGGGAGGAAGGAAGTTTGAGCGCATAATAGACAGGACCTGTCTCAAACCAGATTTTTTTGGGACGGGTTATTTAGATTCCAAAGGATAGTAATTGAGCAGCCCGAGAACGATCGTGTTCGCATGTCGCAAAAAAAAAAAAAAAAAAAAAAGAAAAAGAAAAAGAAAAAGAGAGATTATCTGAATTGGGGGAAAGCTGGTATTTCTGGTTTGTTTTCGTGGTGTAAAATTGATGCATGTTATACGACAGTATATACTTGAAATCTATTTATATAAAATCCAAGTCTCTGTGTGTCCCTCACTATTCCGGTAGGACCGCCTCGTTGAAATGAGTAATTGTTGAAAAATATTAATGCAGGGTTACCACAGTAGCGCCAAATGTTAGCCAACTTGGCAATAGCTGGCTAATTTGGCGAAATTCCCATTTAAAACCATTAATATTTCATAATGGAGGTCACCGAAATTTAATTTAAACTCCACTCTTTTAAGATATTTTTTCGAAATCTATAGGTGAGAATTTAAAGTACATCTTTACATCTTCCTCCCGATGCTGCTAATAAAATAACCGCCAATAGACAACGGTGTACTGTGTGAGCTCCTAACTGCGCGATTTTAATGTGCTTTAGGTACTTTTCCAGCATAGGTGCCTTGGCGAAAAAGGAAATTTGGTAACATATTTCCCGGGAACCTATTCACTGTTTCATTTTATATACACACGCATTTTTTTCGATATTTATACGATTTATTTAACATAAAAAAGCCATTTCTCTAATTTTATACAGAAACAGATGTAATTTGTACATAAAAACATCAATAATATACATATAAAACAAACAAAAACGCTCATTAAATTTGTTTTCATAGCTGTTCATATGATTTGACAACAAATCTCGATATTTTCCCGTTATACGGACACCATGCCAAAATGTATGCTAATGCGCCAATTATTTCAAAATACTAAAAGATATTTGTAATTTTATGCCAGCAGTTTAATATGAGTTTTATTTTATTGCTTTATTTTATAGCAGTTATTTATTCACTTATTTTAAGTATATATTTGCGATTTGATGAAATAGTTCGTAAAAGTCTGGAATTTTCAAATGTTATATTTTTTAAATGCTCACTTTAGTATCGACAATGGTTCTTCTTTTATTTTTAAAATGCTTCAATTCACGATTTTGCGCCAACTGTTACGCTTGGCGACAATGGTGTCCGCATAATGGAAAAGTACCCAAATCTCACTTTCTGATGCCCAAATTACACCAAGCTTTTTTTAAAAAATGCCAAAGCCCCTACAGTGGAAAAGTACCAAACTGCCTATTATTTTGCGCTATCCGTGTTATAGTTTGTACTATATGCAAGGGGAGTGGAGCGAAGAGTTTAAACATTAAATATTAAAGTTTCGGCACAGATGTCATATTCCATATTGGCGCGATTTTTTTCTGACGCCAATGTCATATACACAATAGAGGTACTTAACTGGCGCCAAAGTGTCGTAATTTTGCTTGATATGGTAATCCGGATGTTGTTGTTTATGCTATGTTGATGTTTTCGCCAAATTGGCGTCGGAAAAAAATCGCGCCAATGTATGATAACGTATATGACAACTGTGCCAACGTTTCTATAAAGCAGTATAAGACTGAAAAATTAAGAATAAAATAAATGCAAAAGAAGACTAAAGAAGAAAAAAAATCATGCGTTAAGCATAGAATATGAAACACTTTCCAACACATCCTGAATGCTTTAACAAAACTTCGTTATTTAAGAAAATAAGGTAAATAAGATAACGTTACTTCTTAGATATCCCGTCGACCAATTTCGCCAAATTATATAAATCGCCAAATCAATAGTAAAACATTAATAAAAATACAAATAAAACGTCGAATTAATGATTTTATTGGCCATTATTGGCATTTAATCTTACAATTAATTAATTAACGGCAACCATTATTGGCAATAAATCATACAATTTGGCGACAGTAATTTGGTCGACGGGATAATTAAGAAGTACCACGATAACTAAGTAAACATTTTAGAAAACGCATAAAAAAATTAAAAATTGATTTCAGCAGTTACCTCCATAGCCAATAGTACTGTTATTATGTGCCACTATTTAGCTAAAATTTAATTTAAACTACTCTTAAAACTACGGAAATCACATTTTCAGATATTATCATCCATAGACGGTTATAAATCCGATTCTATGCGTGACCATTTATATCATTTTATCTATATTCTACAAACATTTCTTAGTAAATTAAATGCAGTTCAGCGTAAAACTGCATAACTCCTTTAAAAACCACATTAAAGCAATTTATTCTCATACTCAGTAACCCTTACGAATTCGGTACAGATGTCATATTCGCCCCATATTGGCGCGATTTTTTTCGGTTGCCAATTTGGCGAAAACATCAACAGCATAAACAACATAATCCGGGTTACCACATCAAGCAAAATAACGACACTTTGGCGCAAGTTAAGTATCCTTTGCCTATATGATTTGGCGTCAGAAAAAAATCGCGCCAATATGGGGCGAATATGACATCTGTTCCACGAATTCTTTTGTGTAGCCCTGCATATGAACTGTAGCATTTATACACACGGTATAGTATACATAAATGTAGCGAAACATAAAAGCGCATATCATAATTAAAAATGCATTTCTAGCAATCATTGCTTATGTACAATACTTCGGAGAAAAGTTTCTTGGCGAGAAAGAAGTTTGCCAACGTATTTTCTGGCAACCTATTTAATGCTTCATACTCACAAGCAAATTTTTCCATGTGTATACAATTTGGCACAGATGTCATATATTGGCGCGATTTTTTTTCCGACGCCAATTTGGCGAAAACATCAACAGCATAAACAACATTCGGGTTACCATTACAAGCAAAATAACGACACTTTGGCGCCAGTTATGTACCCGGTGCGTATATGACATCGGCGTCAAAAAACAAATCGCGCCAATATGGGCGTATATGACATCCGTGCCGACAATTTAATATAAAAAAATCTATTTACCCATTTTTATAAAGAAACAGAAGTAATTTTTGCACAGATGTCATATACGCATGGGGGTTGGCGTGATTTTTCTATGACGCCAATTTGGCAGAAATCTCGCTTTCGAATACCAGTTACTTATATATTTTTCAATTATTTGCTATCATTTTGAAAAGGAAATAACTATAAATAAATAAAAGTTTGAATGATAACTATAGAACAAAGCAGTTTATATAATTAAAAAAACAGAAAATAAAAGTAAATAAACAATTTATTAATAAATAAAAAACAATAGCCGGGTTACCATAGCAGGCAAAATAACACCATTTTGGCGCCAGTTAGATATCCCGGTTCATATCTGAAATCTGTGCCGTAATTTATATATATAAAAAAATTATATATATTTAGAAACGATTTTTTTTTATGTATATAAGTGCATATATAAACAAAGATAAAAGTTCATTAGATTTGTTTTCATAGCTGTTTATATATTTTCGCAACATATCTCACTTTCTGATGTCCGAATCGCGCCAAGCTTTTTTTAAAAATGCGCTATAATGGAAAAGTACTTAAATAAATAATTAACAGAAATAACAAATTATACAAACTAAAACATTTTATTTCGAGATCAAAGCATTGTTTTTAATTTCAATTAAAAATACATATATCCTTGGATAACTTCAATTGAAATTAGGTTCACATCTTAATATCTCATTCCATAAACCTAAACAAAAACAAGTGATTCATTCATCGTGAAACGTTAAAAATATTAAATCATTGAGGTAATCATTCACAAAGTAAGTTCTCCAACAATCAATGGGCAATATTCTAATGACGTCATAGTAGGTAAAATGGTGGCGGTATCGTTTGTTTATGGTTTGTAATCACAAAGATTTAATTTTGCAATGTCTCTTAGTTACATTATTTTATTGTCATATTTATGAGCTCAGAACAAAAGCCTAATTTTTCATTATTTAGTTATTAAAGACGGAAAAAATCATAAATGCATGATTTGAAAATTTTAAATAATTTTCTTTCTTAATACTAAAAATAACATCGGGAAGTAACGGCGGGTTTAAGTTAAATAAGTTTAACTGTTTAATTCTGTTGTAATATTCAAAATAACAGTATTTATTAGATTTCAGTACTCAACATCAGGGCCCGATTAATCTTTGAAGTTAGAGGAATTACAATGTCATTTGAGGACCTTTCTTTTGGAGAAGCTTTTCTAAATTCCATATATACGTGGAAAATCGTCAGTGTTAGAAATATTATTCCTAGGACTGACATAACACGAGAACGGCCTGCAATTTTACACAAGTTTTTGAAAGATACTTTATATCAGAAATTTTACTAAAAACTGGTTACTTTTTTGTTATAGCGGGCGACACTATTAGGATTATGACAAGTTGCAGCCAATTTCGCCAACATCGTAACCAAGATCGTGAAGCACACACATATAATACCATATAATACCATTTCATGAAATCGTATACAATAATTTAATAGTTTTTAACCTTACTTCAAGTGTGTTATTTATTTATTTTTAAGGCTCAACAATCTAAATTGTCCAATATATGGATTTTAAAAAATGTAAACAAAGATTGAATAGACATGACCGCAAAAAGCCTCAAATCTGCATAACACTTGGAACCAAACTGTGCAGATTAGTGGTCTTCTACTCTACACAGTTTTTCATAAATGTGCTTCGTTCTTAAAATGTGTTATTTTCATCTATCACTGCGGAACAAGCGAGAAAACTCATATTCTTGCACATGAGTTGTATATATCTTTATATCTAAATTTCCGTCATTTTTGACGGGCTACCTTTCTAGTAAAAATATATACTCTGAAACTAATGATAAGTGTTATACGCCGGGATATACAGTACTTATGTATTATTAAAAAAAGGGGGAGGTTCATGCATTTTACATTATTATAAATATTTCACATTTTGGCACCTAATGCAAGGCTATATCATACTACCTTAAAATAATCCTTATTGCTCTTTTAAATGTGATTTATCTACAAACTTTATATTTTTTTACAATATTTTTTTTTTTTTTAAATGATCAATTTACTCAATGCTTTTTTCTATATTTACCCAGCATTTAAGTTTTTCTTATTTTTTTTTTTCATTCTACTTTTTTATGAATTTTAATTTAGGTTATTTCTTCATTTTTAACTTTTCTCTATGGGTATAGATGTCAGCACTTTTTTCTTGTTAAAAATCTAGTTACACTATAGTTGTCATTTTTCACACCAGAGGGTAGCAGTATTTTTGTGTTATTAACTATTTGCTGGTTTAGTAGCCCATTTCTAGCCCCATGTTTTAATAGTCTTAAATCTGATTGAATCACTGCATGTTCTACTGTCGTGGGCCAAATATTTTTGTATTTTGGATTTTTATCTATCAATGAGGTATTGTGTTCTAATCCTTTTTCACTTTTTAATATCTTGTTTGTGGTATTTCATTTTTTAAAACTCTTGGATTTTTATCATTTATTTTGGGCATTTTAGATGTGTTATAAGGAGCTAAATTTCATCTTTTTAGGCCTAATGCCGACAAAATTGGATGAGATAACATATCTTTACTATGAATTAAACCTACAATGTTCTCTGACGATTCTGTAGGTTTCTTCATAGTTTCTTATTATATATTTCTGGTTTCCAATTTTCGTACTTTGTTCATCTATAGAATTTTAACAACTTGTACTTACATTTGGGATTTTATTTTTATTATATATATATATATGTGTGTGGCACATTATGTATAAAATGCATTCGGCAAACCCAGAATCTCGCACCATAGTTAAAATGAGAGTAAACAACAAACATCCATGTGCTAACGAGGCCACAGCTTTTTATTTTTGTTTTTCTTGTTCAGGTTATATCTGTTGAAATTTCTTTGATTGTTTTATTCTCAGTTTAATTATGGTGCGAGATTCTGGGTTTGCCGAATGAATTTTATACATAATGTGCTATATATAATCTGCGTGGTTATTTGCAGGTGTAGCGCTTATCGCATAGATGTTATTTTTAGTTTTATTTGTAACCTCTTTTGAGCTTATATATATATATATATATATATGTACATATATATATATATAAATATATGGGCTGTTTAATAGCCTCTGCTTATTAACCAGGAGAAGACCCTTTAATTGCCTTCGAGGAGGACTTAAAGGAATCGACTGGGAGCGGAGACTTAATGTGCAATCTGCCCCGGAGAAGATGGAATTACAATCGACCTTATCAAAGAAGCAGGAGAAGAATTTGCAAAAATGCTATCCTTACTGTTTTCCAAATGTCTCAAGAAGTCAGATGTACCAGAAGATTGGAATAATGCTGTGATGGTGCTATTTTACAAGAAAGGAGAGAAGGAAAACATTAAAAACTACCGTCCGATCAGCTTACTATCAGTGATTTATAAAATGTTCACCAAAGTTTTAACGACAAGACTTGAATCAGCTCTGGACTCAGCTCAACCTAGAGAACACGCAGGATTCCGAAGTGGATTCAGCACAATGGATCATATCCAAACGGTGGGAACTCATTGAAAAACATAAGGAATATAATTTACCTCATTGCCTTGCCTTTATTGATTATGAAAAAGCATTTGATTCAGTCTACACGTCAGCAGTAGTACAATCTCTGGAGGACATTGGTATAGACAAATCTTACATCAATATTACAAGAAAGCAACAGCAACCATCCGCTTGAACAAAGGAAAAGCAAAGATCAAGTTTGGTAGAGGGGTAAGACAAGGAGACACCATTTCGCCTAAGTTTTTTACGGCTGTCTTAGAAAATATTTTCAAGAAGCTGGATTGGGAAAACAAAGGGATTAGAATAAATGGGGAATATTTAAGTCATCTCCGATTCGTTGACGACATTTTAATTTTCAGTAACAGTCCTGAAGAATTGGAAAATATGCTAAAAGATTTGGCAGAAGCTAGCATTAATGTGGGATTAAAAATAAACTTGGAAAAGACTAAGGTGATGTTCAATTCATTTGCATCAAAAAAGAAAATTGTCTACAACAACACTGAAATTAAAGAAGTGAAAAGTTATGTGTACCTTGGGCAGGAAATATCATCGGATAATAGTATCATGAATGAAATCAATAGACGAATAAGAAATGGATGGAGTGCTTTTGGGAAGAACAATATTATTCTGAAGAGTAGCATGCCCCTTTGTTTGAAAAGAAAGGTACTTAACCAATGTGTTTTGCCTGTACTAACTTATGGAGCAGAAACATGGACGCTAACAAAACGGATGGTACAAAGATTACAAACAACACAGAGAAGTATGGAAAGGTGTATGCTAGGTATAACTAGAAGAGACAGAAAAAGAATAACCTGGATAAGAAGTCAGACGAAAGTTTTTGACATCATTGAAAGAATTAAACGGCTAAAATGGAAATGGACTGGGCACATTGCAAGAAGACAAGACAATAGATGGAGCACAAACACCCTAGAGTGGTATCCCAGAGATGTAAAACGGCCAAGAAGACGACCTCAAGTAAGACGGAGTGATGAAATCAGAAAAGTAGCCGGTGTAAATTGGATGACTAAAGCACTAGACAGAAGACATTGGAAAAATCTGAGGGAGACCTACATCCAGCAGTGGATTAAAAACGGTTGATGATGATGATGATGATATATATATATTGTCCATACGCTTCTCAGTCACAAATTGTCTCAGTTCCTAATTTTTCAAATTTTCGTAAAGCCTTTAATATAATTTATTGTATAAAGTTTAACTTATGTAACTTGAAACATATAGGTGAAACATTAGGTCCAACACATAAACATATCAATCAAATCGTTCAGACTCTAACAAAAACAAAGCAAAAAATATACAGTCTACAGCTGTAATTCAGCATTGTCATAGACATTAATTTAAAAATACCACAATAGAAATCATACATATCCTAAAAAATAAATCAGAACGTCTTTATATGGAATCATCATATATGAAATATTACAACACAATTTATCCTTATGGACTTAACAGTGAAGTATTTAACAGACCTGTCAAAGTCTTCACATCTATAAATAACAATATTGATTATTCTCGAATTTATCCTACTCTAAATCATAATTTAAATCGTAAAACAACACGAAAAAAACGAGGAAAGTGTTCTTTAGCAGTTGTAGTTTCCCAAAAATATATTACTAAACAAATAAATAATCTTCAAAGTAACTATTTAAAAAATTATAACTGGTTATTAATTCGAAAATACATATTTGCCATTAAAAAGAAACAGATTGTACAACATTTAAATGTATTTCTCAGTAAATCTTTTTATAAACATTTCTCTGATTTTTTTTTTTTTATCTTATTATGACAAGATTTAATCTTTTCAACATTAATTTACAAAAAAAAAACAACAACATAAAATTCAAAATACGAATACTCAAATGATAATAACTTTTTCGAATCAAATATTTAATAAAATTAATATTAATTCTATAATCAATGATAAAAACTGTTATTTTCCTATTAATAATCTTAAAATATCAAAAATCTTTAAATATCCGAATATAATCGGAAGAAAGATTTTTAACTATAATCCATTTTCAAGAAATACATTTCTAGCAAGTACTTTTCTGTGTAAATGCAATGACAGCGCTCTAAAAAAATACATAAATAATGATCATGGACATATAATGGAAATATACTGGAAATCTTAATATTGTAAATGATTTTAAATTGAAACAACTAATGGGTTATGGTACTAAATATAGACTTCCATCTAAATTTAACGTAAATTCTATTATAAAACAGTTTACATATGATATAGATATTTTTATTTGTAAAATTTTAATATCATGCAATAAACCTATCGAATATTTTAATCAATGGAAAATGCCAGTTATTGAAACATTAACTAAGGCTTTAAAATATAATATTTTGGATTTAGTTACTATTAACACAAAGTATTTTTTCCAGCAAATTACTAAATTACAAAAAAACTATGCTATTACACATGTCGACAAATCTCCTAATAATTATGCAATCGTATGTAAATCTTATTATCACAGACTTCTTACATCCTGTATTTCTTCTAATAAACCTTTTCAAAAAACTAATGAAAATGTAATAGTAAATAATCGTAAAATTCAAAGTTATTATAAACTATTAAATATTTTCTCTACTAACTTTAATTATCCTTATTTAGTTCTTATACCCAAATTTCATAAGAAAGAAATCAAATTTAGGACTGTAACTATTGGATGCAATACATATAATAATATAACCAATAAACTTCTATCGAAAATTCTCAATCAAATATATGTACACTGACAACAACCACTGATAATACACATTATATAAAAAATAGCTATCAACTGGTCAATATTATGAAAAAAAATGTGTAAACAATATAATGACATATGATTTCAAAGATCTTTTTAATAATATAGATTTATTAGATCTACATAATATAATAAATGCATTATTTAAAAAGTATCATCATAAACTGGATTTACCATTGAATATAGCCATAGCTTATTTTAAAACTGTAATAAATTTCATTATCTATACTAATTATATTTTGCAAGATAATACGTTATATTTACAGAACGTCGATACACCACAAGGTGGATGTACATCCAGTTTAATATAAGACTTGTATCACTGTGAACATACTTTTACTAATTGTAATTTACATTTATATCATTATATTGATGACATAATTTTAATTGCCACTGATCAAACTCTGAATTTCAGTATTTCTGAGTTTCCAGTAGATTATCCTACTAATTTAGAATTAACGGAAAACCTCCTATCTAACAATACAATTAACTTTTTAGATCTTAAAATTACAATAAAAGAAAACAAAACAATAATTGATCTATATGACAAACGTAAAGAATTTAAATTCAAAGATAACACATTTACTAATTTTAAATCTTGTCTTCATAATTCTGTACATCGCAATATAATCCTTAATCGTTTATATAGAATAAAGTGTTTATGTTCTTCTCATTTAATTAACAACAATATTAAAAATCTAATTTATGATGCATTAAATCATGGTTTTCCAAAAAAATTCATATATTCTCTAATATATAATTAGTACTTAAATGATCTTAAAAACCAAGTTAACACATGCGTAAAAAAAATTCCAAAAAATATATAAAATAAGAAAATAATTATAAAAAATTAAAACTGTAAAATAATAATAATAAATTATTATAGGACGGATGGGTGGGTAGATGTTAGAATACGGAGGAGGATGGCGTTGTCTGGATAATACTTAATGGTTAATTTAATAATTAAAAAAGGAAGGGGGCATTTGTTTTATAACTACGTTGCTAATACACATTTTATATTGGATGTTGATTCGATACTTTTATATGTATAATGGTGTAGTTATATTTATATATTTATCAATTAGTATTAAACTTATTCATATTCATTAATATTTAATAATGTTAACGATTAACTTGTATTTAAATTTCAACCTACTCAGGACAATATCATATTAATTTTTAATACAAAGTATTCTATCTTAAATGAGAATAAAATACATGTTTTAATAATTTTATTATTTGATCTACCCTCTCTCCTTAAATTACGTGCATTTAATTTTTAAGACAGTTTGTAGACACATTAAATGTAGCTAATTAATTTCAAAATTTAATTGTCATTAATATTAATTCCTTAGTATCTTAATTTATATATATATATATATAATGATTTCTACTTTGTAGTTATCCGATACCTCTTTTAGGAAATTCCATTAAATTTTTCATTCTTATCATCGCAAAGTTTCATTTTATGTTTTTTACCTTTCTAGTTATCTAATTTATGTATAAGGCACTTTATTTTATACATACAGTTCTATATTATAGGTTTGCGGTATCCATTTTTATTGCCATTTCATAATATTGCGGTTTTTGATGATGGTCGGTAATGTTTAATTAATGGTTATATATTAGCATTCAAATTATTATGCTGCATTTGCGCATGTAATTATGAATGTAAGCTTTTTATAATGTTTTTTATTATGATATCTTTTCATTTTGAATGCAACAATTCATTTTGAATTACTTTTTCCTTAATATTGGTATCTTATATTTATTTATACATATACCTAGGTAGCTAAATGTTTTAGCAATCTTTTAAATATTATACGCTTAGATCTTTGCTGCATTAGCGCATAATCTCTGTGTATTATCTATATGATTTCTACTTTGTAGTTATCTGATACCTCTCTTAGGAAATTCCATTAAATTTTTCATTCTTATCATCGCAAAGTTTCATTTTATGTTTTTTACCTTTCTAGTTATCTAATTTATGTATAAGGCACTTTATTTTATACATACAGTTCTATATTATAGGTTTGTGGTATCCATTTTTATTGTCATTTCACAATATTGCGGTTTTTGATGATGGTCGGTAATGTTTAATTAATGGTTATATATATATATATATATATATATGTGTGTGTGTGTGTGTGTGTGTGTGTGTGTGTATGTACATAATATTTAATTATAAATTAATTTAAGTGATGATGCAATGTTGTCACAGGAATTTAAATTGTGATATATTAAAGCAAGGTACAAATATTTATGTGAAAGATTAATAATCATCAATTTCACCATTTTACATATCATTTTGATTTAATATATCAATTACTAATTTTTTCTATACAATTGTATATATTTATTAACATATTTTTAATTATTCTTTAATTAGCATATATCTATCTCTAAACAGTATTTGCTTTAAAACTTAATCCATTAATAGTTATAAATAGTTTTTATTATATAATAGTTTTTATTTACTAATAAGTCAATAGATGGCAGCACCACAGTGATTCATTTGAATACATGGAGCAGTTCAATTCTCAATTCTAAATTATCCATAGAGGTCGCTGGTTATATATAATGGGAGTATGCATGGCTATGCCGTATATTGTTGATCCTTGGTCCACCATCATATAAAAAACTTTTTTTGGCAACAAGTGCTGGTGATCGCCTACGATTGTATTATGGTATGCCTCGTGATAAGACAGTATGGATTTCAATTTGGTAATTTATTTTTTATTTTCCCTCTATCTTTTTTAATCTTGTTTTATTTTGAACTTAATTGGTGTTCAATGGTTTATTTCTCTGTTTTATGTGTGTGGTTGTCCCAAATTCATATTCCTTAGCTATTTTATGGCTAATATGAAGATGAAACCACACATTTTATTTGTGGAACTTTAGGCATTAGGACCCAACGATTCTGTCTAAGTCCTACAAATTTCCATTATGTCATTTCTGTTATTCAATTTCTGATGTTTTTACTATGTTTTTGAAATCTTTGTTAAGTGTGTTGGGGAGAACTGCATTTTTGTCAATTTGTTAATCTCATTTTATTCATAATTTCACAGTTTTTGTTGTTGGTCGGTAATGTTTAGTTAACGGTTATATATATATATAGTCGTATCTGTTCATTTTAGAATGTGGCCATTTAAATTTCGAAAATATTTATATTGCGCAAAACTAATGTAAGCAGTTCAAAATAAAGGAAAGAAATCATTATAAATAAATGACCTTTTTTTTTGTTGTTGCAATGATATATATAATTTACTAACCAGTCTTATTTCTATTATTCAAGTAATTTCCTTTTGTGGGAAAATGGAAATATTTTTAAATGTTTTTAATTTTTCAAAAATGATTAAATAAAATATCATTATGACTTATGAAATTTGAGAGATATCTCATTAGTCTGATGATGCGCTTTATACTCCCAGTGATCTGGAAATAGAAATTAGGATAGGGTTGAAAGAAATCAAAATATGTAAAAGAAATCGATTTTTCTCTTGCGTTAAAATTAATGACTTTTAAATCTTTAATAGACCTGATTATTAGAATTTAAATGAATGAACAGTATTTATAAACTCTCTTATGTAACATACGTATTTATAACAGTCGATTTTAAGCTTTTAATAATTAAAATTTCAAAAATTTTCCTCAGGCGACTTGTTAAATTTTGGACCACTTTTCTCAAAAAAAAAAAAAAAAAAAAAAACTATTTTTAGATATATTTTCACAGATATTAGATAAAATATTAAATGCAAATACCAGTAAATTTTCAAATTTGATGTAATTATTATTCATGAAATTTCTGGAATCGAAAACAGGAAAAATTGTAATAGAAAATTATTTTTACTGCTTAATTAAACTGCTAGTATAAAATTTATACTAATTTTTGGTATTTAATTTAGTTTAGTGGCTCTAATAAACTCAATAAAAAGAAATTATTCGATCAATATTGGCTATATTTTGGCTAAATACTAAATATTGGCTATATCTTGGCTAAATACTAAATATTGGGGCGTTGACTAAATATGCCAGTAAGGGTAGTCCTTAAAAAATTAACTTTTAAATTTTCTATGGGGCACCCTCCTATTTTGTTCTATGTATAAAATAAAGACTTCCACAAAAATGTCAAAATTTTAAAACATTTTTTTAAGGGTCGCTACTAAGGTTTGAATGTTTAAAAAAATTAAAAATTGACATATTTTGTAATTTAATAATATATTATTAATACAAATCCATAGTAATTGCCAAATTGAATCATGGTATGATATTAGGCTGTAAAGACTGTCATTGTTTCAAGTTTCAACATATTTACACAGTCTATTGTCCAAACATAGACAGGAGTATTTCATGTCTACACTCTATTTCACCTTAACTTGGCAGCATTGCGAAAGGTAGAGAATGTAACATTCCGCCTTGAAAATAGTTCTCCGTTATTTTTTAATCTTTAATAGCTAAAATGCGTAAAAATTTATAAGATAATGTTTATAAATTGTGGAATTTGATTTTTTGTTATTTGTAAAATGTCGTAATAAATGGAAATATTCGTATCAGAAGCCGAGCAAGCAGAGCCCAAAACTTAAAAAAAAAAAAAGAGTTTTTGGCAAGTATTCTTTTGACTGTTCACTGGGATTACAAAATTTTAGAAGACATTTCAGAATCTGAAAGTGTAGACAGATTACCTATTATGGTTTCAGGTAAAGGTATTGACCAGTTACTTGTTGTTCCAAAACTTCGATCAGGAACAGGTAAGGCAATAGCTTCTGCTCTTAACGAAATATTTGAGTCGTGGGGAGTACCTAACAAGTACAATGTATGAGTTTTGATATAACCTTTGTTAATACCGGATTATCAAGTGAAGCTTATGCTCTTTTGGAACAGAATATGAACAAAGAAATGATTTGGATTGCCATCATCACATCCTTGAAATACTGTTTTCGTTCTTTATCTTTTGTATGAAGTTTATTGTAATCCTCCATGTGTGCTATCCCATTTTCGGCTACATCTCTAACAACTTTGACTGAAGTCGTTAGTGCCTTACATGTCTGGTAGGATTCATTTTCATTCCAATTAGTCGCATCTGTTTCCAAAAAGTCTGAAGGTAAAAGTAATTTTTAAAAAAAACCTCAGAGTGTTACTTGTTAGAATCTCTTTTAATTCATTTTGGAGAGTGACATCAGGATCAGCACGTTGTACGTTTCAAGGGTTCATAATTTTCTTCCTTTTTAGAAGCATGCACCATTTTTTTTTTTATTTCAAAAAAGACATTATCATCGAAAAATGCAAAAGCAACTAGTTCTTCTGTGAAGTACAGAAAAGTCTTAGGAACTTTTTCAAAGCACACAAAGAAATGATTTCATTTACATTTTAGTCTTTTTTCAAGTTCTTCAGGAGCAATAAATCATTGGACCTGATATCAGCTGTGAATGCAGATTTTCACCACAAACGAGCAAACTTGATGAACTCCAGATTCTGCCTGCTTAGAGAGTTTAAATTGATCTCTGAATAAATAAATCTTGAGCAAGTATATGGTCTTCATCATCCAGGGAACCATATGCAATCCACCTGGGGCTCTAATGTAAACACCTTTTTCGAGTACTCCTCGTAAGAAAATAATGGCAAGCTCTTTCAGTTCCTTGTAATAGTCCCTTGGTTGAAATTCATTAAGATGATTTTGAGTAAATTCTGTAATTTCTCACACATTATGTATTAGTTTTTTCATTGATTAAATTATCAGTTATGGATGTCTGAAATATGCCATAATCGATAGACATCCATGAAATTTTAAATCTTTTGAATAACGGTTATGTCTGGTCCGCTTGAACCTCCGAGAGACTTAACAACAACTTCCTCAAGTATAATTTCAAGGATGTGATGATGGCAAGCCAAATCATTTCTTTGTTCATATTCTAATCCAGAAGAGCACAAGCTTCTCCTGATAATCGTGTATTAACAATTGTTACATCAAAAGTCACACATTTTACTTGCTTGTAGTCCCCTCAACTCCAATGTTTCGTTAACAGCAGAAGCTATTGCCTCACATGTTCCTGCTTGAAGTTTTGGAACAGCTAGTTAAATGGTCAGTACCTGTACCTGAAATAATAATGAGTAATCTGTCTGAAGTTTCAGATCCTGAAACGTCTTCTAAAATTACGCAATCCCAGTGAACAGTCAAATGAACGCTTGCCGAAAACTCTTTTCTTTTTTAAGTTTTGTGCTCAGCTTTTGATACGAATATGGCCATTTAGTACGGCATTTTACGAACATAAAAAAATCA
Source organism: Maratus speciosus (assembly GCA_963932465.1). Taxonomy (NCBI): domain Eukaryota; kingdom Metazoa; phylum Arthropoda; class Arachnida; order Araneae; family Salticidae; genus Maratus; species Maratus speciosus. Next base: position 388,789,142 of record OZ010791.1, read on the forward strand.
AATTCTATAATTTATAAACACTATCTTATAAATTCCTACGCATTTTAGCTATTTAAGATTTAAAATAACAGAGAACTATTTTTCAAGGCTGAATGTTAGATTCTCTACCTTTCACAATGCTGTCAAGTTGGGGTGAATAGAGTGTAGACATGAAATACTCCTGTCTGTGTTTGGACAATAGACTGTATAAATATGTTGAAAATTGAAACAAATGACACACTTTACAGCCTAATATCATAGCATGACTCAGTTTGGCAATGACTATGGATTTGTATTAATAATTTATTATTAGATTACAAAATATGTCCATTTTAAATTTTTTTTAAACATTCAAATCTTGGTAGCGACCCTTAAAAAATGTTTTAAAATTTTTGTGGAAGTCTTTATTTTATGCATAGAACAAAATAGGAGAGTGCCCCATGAAAAATTTAAAAGTTAATTTTTTAAGGACCACCCTATAGCGAGTGAAATACTGCCCCAAAATTTTCTGTGTTTGCATTTTGCCTATATTTTACCACATTCGTAAAAAATATTTAGCCTGTCCAAGGCTAACGAATCCAATATTTCTTCAATATTGATCTTTCATTGCAAATATTTCATATATATAGACAAATTTCATGCAATATTGGCATTTCATAGCGAACATTTCTGCCACATTGGCACTTCATTGATTGTATACAATGTAAGGCCCACATTTATACAGTAATGTCATTTCGCGAGAAATACACTGCTCAAAAAAATTAGGGGAGCAAGCAAAAACGTGAAGAGAGCAGTGCAAGGCAGCCATGTAAGGGCATAAAATGGATAGTACACGTGTACCAATGTGCAATGCAGAAAAAAAGACGCAAAAAATTTATAAGGGACTTTTATTCTTTGCAAAGATAGAAAGAACACAAAAAGATGGTTTAGAGCAACAATTTGGTTACATGTAAATGATAAAAAAAGTATTGTTTAGAAATGATGCAAGATTTTTAATATGGCGTGTGGTCCCCTTGAACAACTAAGACTGCTGAACACGTGTTTTCCATGGATGTGATTAGGTTATCGATAAGGCTTTGGGGAATGCTGTTCCACTGCTCAAGAATTGCAATCTCCAAGTCCCGGACAGTAAAAGGAGGCCTTGGTCTCGCAACAATGCGTCATCTGAGTATGTCCCAAACATGCTCGATCGGATTCAGTTCAGGAGAGCATGCTGGTCATTCCATACGCTGTATTGTTTTAGCTTCAAGCATGTTTTCCACAAGACGAACTGTATGAGATCTGGCATTGACATGCATGGAAGAAAAGTAATCACTAATTGCTGCAACATAAAATACGACATGAGGTCTCAGTATCTCGTCTGTATAACTTCGGACTGTCAAAGTCCTATTCAAAATGATATGCAGGCCCGTACGTCCACCTATGCTGATTCCAGCTCATAGCATCAATCCACCTCGTCTGTAATGTGATCTTTCACGAACGAATGTGGGATTATTTGGAGTGCCTGTTTCTCTCCATGGCGTAACACATCAGATGTCACATCCAGACTGAATCGGGACTCATCTGTAAACAGAATTTGACTCCAACAACGTTGCCCCCAAACTCGATGTTCAGTTGCCCAACTTCTTTGGGTCGCTCAGTTGCTTGAAACCAACGGGATACAGACCATTGGTTTACGTGCATTGAGACAACCCTGGTGAAGCATATTTTGAACTGTTTGGCTGGACACCCTTCGTCCTGTGGCCAAGAACAACTGTGTTTGCAGCCGAGTAGCATTCTCCATTCCTTCTCAACGAGCTGTTAACAGGATATATGGGTCATCAGTTACTGTGATAGCACATGTCTGACCTTGTCCTTGTCGATCTTTACCATTCCATGTGTCTTGGAATCGATTCCACAACCTTGCATTGACACTTCTTGCGATTCTAACAGCGTTATCTACACTTCGTTGTGTTTCCCCGGATTCAACTGTTCCGGTAATACGACAAGCCATGGATTCTGGTAAAGCACATTGTTTTGACATTTGCAAGTCACCTTTTCTCAAAACACAAGCTGGACAATTGAATTTTATAACTGAGACAGTGAAACAGACGTTTCTACAAAATCCCAATTTCTGCACTTATCTCTTTTTTCTACATTTGACGTTACAAACTTTTGCATGTGAATTTTTTTTAATCTGTTTTCTACAACGCTTTAAATTATGGATGTTTTATTTTACGTTACTTATCGGTGTAAATATTTGCGAAATTTTGTTAAAACCATGTGCTTCCCTAATTGTTTTGAGCAGTGTATTTACAATTAATGCAGTATTGCCGTAATATTCGTCATTGTTGGTTTATCTTTATGGAAATACCAAAATTATTAAGCGGACTCTTAATTGCTATGACATTATACACTGTAAAAAATACAGATGTTTCTTGATATTTGGAAATAACTACGGACGATAATATGAGATATTCTCTTCCGAGTTACTAACGATTTCTAAAAGCCTTCTTTATCTTTAGAAACTTCAGAAACCAATACATTTACGAGATTTAAAGAAGCATTTATAAAACCAAAGTTTCTTTATTTTACTGTCAACGACTTTCGGAAACGTTTGCAAGTAGTTTTTATTGTGTTATCTGTTTTCGAAATCCCGAATATATGTTTTTGGGTTTCTATCAATTCTCAAGTAAAAATTTGCATGTTTAACAAACACATTTTACAGACAAAGATTATAAATTAACAGCATTGACAATAACATTAAAATTAATATTACTTTATTACTTTATTACTGGACAATTCCACAGAAAATTCTCTTTTTTTTTGGGGGGGGGGGGAGGGGGTAATAAAATTTATAATATGTTTAATTTAAGGGTATGATTGGAAAGTTTGATATTTTTATCATCTATAATAAAATCCTAATAAAAAGACATTGTAAATTACTGTTTACAAACTAAGTTAAGTACCATTATTGTCTTTGCAAAGTCATAATGTCACGTCAGTTACACAATAAAAGTTACGTCAGTTACATGTGTAAATGCCATTTTTTCCTTTTTCTTGTTCAGAAATTTATTAAACAAGTTACTGTTATAATTTGTCATCACTTGGTGCTGTTGAGAACATTAAATCACTTTTTTTTAATGGGATAGTTTTGATAATTTTTACACTTCAATGAAGGCAGAAAAAATGTTTATCTATTTTATGTTACATCAGTTACAGAATTTTGAATTGCTATTTTTGGGACTAAAGGAAAGATTGAAATAATCTGCAGGTATTTGGGTATTAAGTCCATAGTAAGAAACATTTTAAATTGCAAAAACTTGTTCTATCTTTATTAGTAAATTTTCTACACAGTTTTGAAAACAAAATTCGACGATCAAGTGTTACGTCAGTTACGATGGAATGGATCTATTATTGAATGTATGAATTCAAATACACAATTGAAAAACTTTAATTGAGAATTAATATCATCCTAAAAACCGACATTGCGATTTGTGAAAACTGATTTATACAGTATTAAAAGTGTTCTGAAACATTTCCGAAAATCAGTGGCGGCCGAAGAAACTTTTTATTCATTTATAAATGATTTTGTAACCCTTTGTGGTCATATGTCTACTCTCAGCCACCAAAGCTTTTTAGGTGCGTTCGTAATTATATTAATACGTAGCACCTATTATCGTCGTTTTGTCCGTCTGTCTGTCCGCCCGTCCTCATATAACAGAGCAAAAAATACCCAACCGAATGGTCTGAACTTCTAAATATATAATTGTTGCAAAATTTTGTCGAGTCATTTAAAATTTTATGAAAATCGGATGTATAGCTTAATTACAGAGGCAATCAAAAGTTTTCCGTTGCATTATGGGCAATGGGAAAAAAATATTTCAAGTGCATTTTAATGATGTTACAGCCTTTCGAACAGAATGGAATTAATATGCATTTATAAAGTGCACTAAAATATACATTCAGTACAATATGCAGTGCAAAAAATTTTTTAAAACTAGTTAAAGTACGAGAGCACCACATTTGCCACGTTTGACGTGCAATTTTCAACTTGTTTTCCGTTTCAGTCGTAGGTCTGCTTTCAGCCATGACAGCTTTTTTACCATTCCAGTCGTATGACTGCTCACAGTCCCCACAGCAAAGAACCCTACTGATCTTATATTATAATATTAAGTCAACAAGCTTCAGAGAAACGTAGAATTTGAAATAATATTTCACAAATTGTGTTAAGTGTAATTAGGCATTTTCGCTCCTTAAAATATTTTAAAAACAATACTCTAAAAATAATACTCTAAAATGGCAAAAAGAAATTTACCGAAATAAGTGAACCGTGAAATTGACAGTAGTTTTAAAATGATCAGATATAAGACGTAAAGAGTAAAGATTGTTCTGTATGTTCAAATAGAAAAATTAATTGATGCTATAATTGAAGACGAAATATACTATACGATGGAGAACTATAAAATGTGATTTTTACATAAAATTAAAACATATTATTATGTTACATATAGCTACAAGTTTAAAGAAAAATTAATGGATTTTGATTTTCCTTCATAATCTTGCATATTATGTATTACTGATCATTCAACGGAAAATTAATTCCGACCACCATGACACCTATGTAGAAAATTAATAAAACTGCAAAGGTTTAAATCCCAAAAATGTGTTAATTTATGATGTTTCTAATTATAAAAAATACTTTTCGAAATCATTGGTGACTCGTACAAGGTTATTGCATTTTCGTTCCTAGGTATATGATATTTCCGGAGATTAAGAAACATTTGTTCTTTTTTACAGTATACAGTCGTGGGGGAAAAAAGTTAACTTTCTGCAACAAATTATTGTTGCAGAAAGTTACTGTTACAAAGCGATTGGAAATAAAGTCTACTTTTAAATTATGTATATAAAATTTGCTTAGAGGGCCATCTACATTCTACATGTCAAAACGAACCCAAACTTTTTTTTTCAAAAGCAACACCAGTGTAACACCATAAGTAAATTCTACACCCTTCAATTAGCTTAATGCAAATTTTCGTAAAATTCGAATGATTAGCTTCAGAGATATTAATTATTTCAAAATGAGTATATTTTAGGAGCTGTATCCAAATTGAAGTTCGGTACTCGATTGTTGAAATAGTACTGAATGACTGTCACTTCTATTAATGTATTGTTTCTTGCTAGTAGGACCATTTCACTCGCTTAATATGTATCGACAGTTTCAAGTGTTTCAACTTCAACTCTCACTTCAAACTTCAAAACTTCAAATGCCAGCCATAATGTTTCAATAACATGAATAATATATATTTTTTTCAAATTTTTCTTTTCTGCACATCATAGACGGCCATCATTTCGACGTTTTTTGGAATAATTCGAAAACTACTTGGAAGAAAATTTTGAAATTGTGATTTCGCATAAAGCAGGACATAAGAAATATAAGTCTATCAAAAAAAAATTGTAGGTTGCAATTCATATTTTTTTCGACCATAAATTTCATAATTCATATTATAAAATTTTTAAAATTACAAATTCAATGTATTCATATTTTGAATTTTTAGTATTACAATCACGCAAAAGCTTATCATATTAAGTTATGATTAGAATTTCAGGAGTTATTAATAAAAATATGAAAATATAACTTAACAGTAGAAGCTCTAAATTTGGAATGTTCATTAGCAAAAACTTATCATCCAAATGACTTGAAATTTCGTTTCTATAGGTATAGTTTAAACCGAAGATTTAAAATATATTGTCAAAATTGGGTATTGCCATTGAAGAAAAACAAAGTTTGGCCTGGTTTTGATTTTTAGATGACGCCCTAAAGAAAATTTTATATACACCATTTAAAAGTAGACTTTATTTCCAATCGTTTAGTACCAGTAACTTTCTTCTATTATAATTAGTTGCAGGGTTAGTAGGGGGCGTTTACTTTTTTTCCATGACAGTAGATTAAATACACAATAATTTTCAGAATATTGTCTCCTACCGATCTCTTTAAAAGATAATAAACAGAAATATTTGTTACATGTTAGACTATCGAACAGCTTTATTATGAAACTCTTCACTGGCATATCATTAAGATATGATATAGATATTCATTCAATGAGTGTTTCTAAAAGGTTTTACGAAAGTTCTTAGACTATTGGATTTCCAATATAGCTATTGATTTATGTCTGCGACGAACAGAATTGCCGGAATAGAGTAAACATCCCTGTATGTAATTTAATATTCTTACTAAGTAAATTATACATGATACTTCTATAAATGCTAACGCTAGTTTGTAAAACTTTGTTTTACTTTGTATTCCTTAGGCTTTCATTGTATGGAAATTTTGAAAAGAGTATGTATATAATTCTTATCTATTGAAAGTAATTGAAAATTCAATAAATAATTTTTTTTTATAACTACAGTCAGAGCAAAAAAAAAAAAAAAACTTAAATGATAAATATTTAGTGTATAAGAAAGGTACTTAACCCCTTAATTCTCGCTCCCGTCATATTCACGGGCTATGTCTTTTACTCAAATTGTTTGGTTCCCACCAGTTTTATAAAATAGTGATATTGGCTATATTTTAGTATCGTTTTTCCTGTCATTAAATAAGGTAAATGTTTCTTTTTCATAAAAGTGGTGCCAATAAGCAATTTGAATTTTTCAACCGTAATTTAATTCGAGCGTTAATGGGTTAAAGGTGTTTCAATGTGAATAATTATTTTCTAAATTACATCCAAAATAATGGACATGAAAAATTGTATGTGACTGTAAGGCATACTTTTAAATATTTTTAAAATAATGAAAGTAAGCAATTAACATTATAAAAGTATTAGAGAATTTTTCAGAAATTTTAAAAGTATATTCAAAGATATGTTTTTCTTAAATGCATAAAAAATACGCATATCGCATTTCTAAAAAAACTGATTTGCTGAAATTTATTGAAAATCTATTTATAATCCTTACTTACTAAGAGAAATTAAATTACTACTGATAAACAAAATTGTCCTGCTCATCACTGAAGAAGAATTAAAACGATTAAAATGATAAAGGTTTTGTTTAGTAAAAATGTGTTTGAAATACATCACCGCTATTTATTGTGAATAATAATGTTGTTAATTGTACAATTATAAATTTGTTAAGTCTGATTAATAAATTCTTTTATATCATGAAAATTATACAATGTGGATAACTGCAAATGATAATTTTGTTAACTGGTATGAAATAATGAAAATAAGCAAATAAAAAGTACTAGAGTATAAGTGCACTTTAGAATAGTTTTTAAAATGTAATCAAATATATATATTGTTCTTATACAACGTGCTTGAAAAAGATAGGTTAAGGTTAAGAGATCATAGAGCATAACCGCTTTTTAACACTTTCCAACAAAATTGAAAAGTGTTTATGATTTCGGTTTGTCTGTCCGTCTGTCCGTCTGTACGCGCTCTAACTCTCGTAAAGATACTCGAATTGCCCTGAAATTTTTTGATGTTATTGACGTTTACCATAGCTCGATCCCTATTTCAAATGAAGTTTTTAGCATGTTTAGTTCATCTACAGGGATAGACAAAAGTATTCCGTTACATTACAGCCAATGAGAAAATATCGTTTCAAATGATTTTTAATGATGTTACACGCATCCAAACATAACAAAAGTTATATGCATTTATGAAGTGCACTAAAATATGCATTTTGTAGAATATGCGGTGCAAAGAATAGTTAATATTCATTTACAGGGCCACACAAAAGAATTCTGTTACATAATGATATGGGGGGGTGGGGGATTGTTTGCGGCGTATTTTAATTATGGTAAACTATTTCATATATAATGAATTTGATATACGTCGCTGAGGTTTACTATGACTTATTTCATGTATAATACGAACTGCATAGCATTTACAGGGGCATACAAAAGATTTCAGATACTAATGTATCAGAAGTACTGTACATTAGCGGTGATTGCTGGAAATTCATTTTCAATTATGATATGCGCTTTCATGTTCCACTACATTTATGCATACTATATGGTGTGTATAAATGCTATGATTTATATACGGGGCTACACAAAAGAATTCGTAAGGGTTACTGGATATGAGCGCAAATTCCTTAAAAGTGGTTTTTAAATGAGTTATGCATTTTTACGCTGAACTGCATTCAGTTTATTAAGAAATATTTGTAGAATATAAATAAAATGATATACAGGGTCACGCAAATAATTGGATATATGCCGTCTATGGATGATAATTTCTGGAAATATGATTTCAGTTGTTTTAAGAGTGTTTTAGTTTGAATAAAATTTTAGCTAAATAGTGGCTTGTAATAAAGGTAGTAGGTGAACTACAGGGCTGTACAAAAGTATTCAAGTATATTTTCATCTATTAGTATAAATTGCTAAAAGAGAAATTTCAACCTGTTATGCGTTTTCTTGCTAAACTAAATTTTCCCATTATATGGTATATATATCAACATACATATCAAGTACAGGGCTGTTCAAAAGAATTGGAATACGTATTTGGATATGGACGGTAACTGCTGAAATCATTTTTTTAAATTTTTACTTAGTTATCTTATTTACCTTATTTCCCAAAATAAAGAAGTTTTGTTAAAGCTTTCAGGGAGTATTGGAAAGTGTTTCATAATCTATGCCAGACGCCTGATTTTTCTTTCTTGTTTATACATAAGAACCAGTGTCACAATCACTTAGTCAAAAATGCTGGATGGGTCACTCCAAATCCAACTCAGATTATCGTTTATAACTTCAACTCTTTTTTTTAATTTTGTATAATAACCAGTATCACAATCATTTAGTCAAAAATGCTGGATGTGTCACTCCAAATCTAACCCCGATTAACGTTTATAACTTTAACTATTATTTTTTATATATAAGAACTAGTGTCACAATCACTTAGTCAAAAATGCAGGACGTGTAACTTCAAATCCAACTCAGATTACCGTTTATAACTTTAACTGTTATGAAGATATTTTACCGGCATTTTCAACAGACTAATATTATTCTGAGTGAAATGGGATGACATCATGAGAAGTGATGGGAATTATGCTGCAATACAGTGAGTGAGTTCGTATGTACTGCCACCTTCATTCATTATTATGGAATGGAGTGCCATTCGATGCTACGACTTCTCATGATGTTATTGCATTTCACAGATGCCACGTAAATCTGTTGAATATATCGTTATAATATCATTCTTATTGTTAAAGTTATAAACAAAAATCTGGATTTTACTTAGAGTGAGTCCCCCACTTGCGAATCTGATTTCCTGTACAACAATTATTTCTTCTAGTATGATCTTATCCTGCATTTTTGAGTGAAATTGAAATTTTAACAAACAAAAATTTCTTAACTGTAATTTTAAAAGGATTATCTATATTTTAAATACTGTTTCTATAAAAATGCTTGTGAAAATGTTTACAAAGCGAATAACTGCGAAAAATAATTTTGCTAATTGCTTATGAATTTATGAAAATCATACCATATGTGTAAGTGAAAATAATAATTTTGTTAAATACTTATAAAACAACGAAATTCGGCAATAGAGAGAATATTAGAATATTATAGTACTTTAAACACCACTGAAAATGCATTTGTAGCGTTTATCTTTCATAGACAGTACTGTAAAAGAAATCATTTGCGTGTCCTTACAAATAAACAACAACTGTTATTCCAGTCATATTCTACAGTAAACATTTAGTAGTGCACCCCAATAAAGTATGTAAATTTCCTTATGTTTGAAATCGTGTAACCAACACTAAAATACGCTGCAAACAATAATTCCCCGTAAGTTATTATATGGCCAAATTCTTTCGTGCGACTCTGTAATGAAATGATAAGTACTTTGTACTCTATATTCTACAGAAAATATGTTTTAGTGCACATCAGAAATGCATATGAATTTCATTACGTTTGAAATAGTGCAACATCATTAAAATACGCTGTAAACGATAATGTAATGGGATTCTTTTTCTTGTAAACGAACTACACTGTAAAAAATAATTGTACAAAAACAGCCCGATTTCCAAACATGTGTGTTTTTTATCAGCTTCAATCTGTACTCCACAGATTAACTGTTTTCCGGCAACTATTCCTTGCTTGCGAGAATTGCAGGCCCGCCCATTGCAGCTGCATACAAGGAATGTCTGTAGCGACCGCAACGAAAAGCGAATGAACGAACTGAAGCGGCTTGAGTCGGCCATGTTTTTTGTTGATTATCGTTATCGCAGCACGTGCCTATTTTGCAATTGTCTTAGTTTTTATATCTTTTAGCGATTTCTTTTCAGTTTTCATTAAGCGAGGAACAAAAAGATGATTTCTCCGGGAGTAGTGTAGCTACGCTGGTCCTCGCCAAGCTTGGCGATGAAACAGGTTTAAGAAAGAGATAAAGTCTTGGGGATGGTTAGAGCGATAACTTGCTTTGGATGGTTGAATAATGCTAGCCAATAAGTACGCCAATAGATACGTCATTGTGTTTCTGAACTAAGAAGGAGTAGGAGGGTGTGAAAAGCAAACATATGTTGTACAAGTCAAGCATGAGGGATGTGATTAGTGACAACGATAAATAAGAAACATGAATTACAATCCATTAGATTGGCAGTTTTTTAACAACGAAAAGTTTTATTATCACAAGAATTTCATTTACTTTATTTTTAAAATTAAATGTTAGACAAGAATTTCATTTACTTTATTTTTTAAATTAAATGTTAAAACGTAATTTAAAATGATCAAAGTGTGCTATGGTTTCATTTCAAGCAATCGATATTCTGAAACAATTTTCATTTTGTTTATTGAAATAATCTGTTCCAACTTAACTGATATAATTCTCATTAATTCATATAATTTTAACTCATATAATTTTTAAATTATGTAAGGAAATATGATTGAGTTCACAGTTTTTTTTTTTTTTTTTTTTTTTTTTTTTTTTTTAAATTTATATTAGTAATAAAAGAAAGTCGTTTTACTGTCTGTGTGTGTGGGATGGCTAGCGAAATCTACCGCACATAGAAGTCTGAAAATTTGGATGAGGCTAGTCCATGAGGTCCTGATGAACCTGAAGCTCAGATTTTTAAATTTTGAAGACCGGGCCCCCTAGCATAGGCGTAGCGTGACCAGAAATTTTGGGGGGGGCACCAAAGCCGTGAGAAGTGCGCCCTTAGCGAATTTTCAATTTTGCGCCCCCCCCCCCCCCCAAAAAAAAAAATCTTTTTTTTTGTAATGGGTGTAATAAAATTGATAAAGTCCAGAAACATAAATAAATTCTATAATATTTTTAATATGAATAAATATTTCGCGTTTATTTTGGAACTTTAAAATGTTTAATTTTAACCCGTTAATAGTCGCGCGTTGGTCTTTTCCCCGCCCGAAATTGGTTATCTTCCTGTAACTAATTTCCCGTTAAATTTACGATAGCGAAATTCCATGTAACTGGCCTTGAGTGTTCACACTCTTGTGTAGTAAAATTGCAAGTCATTCCTGCTTTTCCTTAGCATTTTATCGAATTCTTAAGTTTCAATCGGTCTAAATGACCGCGATGCGACCACTTGCGTTAGTTGAATTTTTCCCCCTCGTGTTCATCCTTTCCCATTTCCGCGAAATCTGTGGGGGAATGTTTCTTCGAAGTACGGACTCTGTGCCTGTTGTTATTTCGTCTCTTTCTTTCTTTTTTCTTTCTTTTCTCTTTCTTTCTTACTATTTTACCCGTTCATAGAGTACTTTTTTTACTTTTAGAATGTGACTTAAAATTGTTTTATTATATTAGTTGTGAAGTCAGTTCGCACAAAAAACTGATGGATGGTCACTTACATTTTTTTTGTTTTCATTGTCATATATTGCGCGAATAAATTCTCAAATTGATAATCGTTTAAACATGGAAATAAAAGGGAAATTCATCATCATTATTTGTAAGAACTTTCTTTCCATTTATTACCGGAACATATAAATTAAAAAAAACAGACAATAACACTGCCAAACCATTAAAAAAAAGAGAAGAGAATTTTGTAGGAATCAGTAAAAAAATTGCCGTATCTCCAAAATCTCAAAAGTATCGTTTTTGTACAATAAAACAAATTCGAAAGGTAAAACAATTTTCTCAGAAATGTAGTATGTATATCTGCGAAGAACATCCATATAATTTATTTGTACAATAAGAAAAATAATGAGAATTTTATAATGCAGGTTAAAAATTACGGAAATAAAAATATCTTTTGGATAATTCAGTGAATGTTTATACTATGATTTTAAAAAATATTTTAAGTATTTTTCTAAAATTTATCTATTGTTAAGTTTTCATACTGTAAGTAAAAACACATTTTTTTAACAATGCCGCAGAAAATGTTTTTTTATTTTTTTTTTTTATTTTTATTTTTTTTTTTAATTATTATTATTGAAATCCAATAGAGGCTTGGGGACGATATCTAACAAATTTAAATTTCTTGTCCTTCATCAATTGTTCAAACTATTTTTCAGAATAATGTTTTCCAGAATATGAGAGAAAATTCATTTAAATTAAATTATTGCTGCATATTTATTTAAATTCGGAGAAAATTTTCTTATTGTTTTTATTATTTTAATGAATGTTTTTATAAAACTATAAATTATATCATTAATACCTTATTATGAAATGTACAATTGAATATTTATTTTAATTAAATAGTTGCTCTAAAATACATCCCTATTAAAATGAACCTTTCAGTGATTCTATTAATTAAAATAATTTATCCATCTTAGGATTTAAATTTACAATTGCAAATGTATTTAAATTAAATATATAATTTCAATAACTTATTTATTATTTGCTTTATATAAGCTAAGTTCGTATCCAGATTTTTATTCAAGGGCGCTGATCCCACCCTGAAATAAGTAAAAAACTACAAATCGTGCATTTTCATTTGAAAAATGGATTTAATCACAAAATCTCGCGAGCCCCCCCCCCCCTCCCACCCCCCCCTGATACACACACAGACACCCCACAAAATAAATAAATAAATAAAACGTAGTTACAACATTTACATTTATAATTTCGAAGTTAAGTATTTTTTACCTTTTTCTTTATTATATATATATATATATATTTATATAATTATACATTTTTAATAATATTTGGTTTATGTGGTGTTTGTGATTTCATAATTATTGGTCATTTTCATTATTTTTCAATGGTATTATTGTACAAAAAGTTTATATATATATATATATATATATATATATATATATATATATATATATATATTACCATTAATTAAACATAACCTACCACCGTCAATTATTATGAATTAAAGCTGTAAGTATTAAAAAAAAAAAATATATTATAAGAATTATTATGGAAGAAAAAAGAAAAAAGTGGACACCGACAAAAATTGAAAAGTTTATACATTGAATTACGTTATCAAGGGCACAGAATTCAATGATATAAGCGAAATGGTTGTTTTCTGTGGGAAAAATAAGCTAAAGCTAAAATTAATTTTCCCCTGTGCCCGAACAACCACTAAAATCAAGTGAATTGATTAAAAATGAAAGCAGAATAGAAACAAATAATATGAAATGGAAGAATCAATAAAACGTATTTAAATATTTATAGGATATAAAATATAAATAATAAACACCATACCGATTAATATTTCAGTATTTTACAAAAATCCATGTGCACATGTCTACCAGTATATCAAAAAGATTAAGGTGAATAAAACAGTTAAGAAATCACAGTAAATGATACCAAAGGATGCAGTTAATACATTTTGAAATAAAATTTGAAATACCTTGTAAAACAAATTTAATCTAATATAAAATAAATAGATATTAATTACATTATTTAAAATGAACTATTAACTTAATAGATAACAGTTTAACAATATCGTCAAAATTTAGCTAAAAATACCCCCTGGTGTATAAATTATAACTGAAATGGAGCTAGAAAAATTAAAAATTAGAGCAATCTGAAAGAGACAAATTTGGTGCTGCCATCTATTATTAATTATATTAAACATCTATCGCAAGATAAAAATTTGTAAGCTTTTGAATGTAAATAACTGTTTAATCAGCAAAACCAAACAAATCCTTATATATAGAGAATTATAAACCTAATATAAATCACACAATGTATTTAAAACTATTGTTAATAAAATTAAAAAGCATACAATATATTCTATTAGCTAACTTATTTAAACTAAACTAAGAGTTTAAATAATGCTAGAACATTGATAATATATAGCATATAGCTATATGCTATAAAACAAAATAAATTCAGTAATAATTAATATAAATAATTATTAAAAATAATAAAAAATTATTTTTTAATGAATTATATATTAGATATTTATAAAATGAACAGGAAATAAAAAACTTGTGGAGGTATATAGAAGGTTAAATAATACTTAAAATCCCATTACTTAAATAGCACAAATATAGAATGTGGATTATTTTCAGATATCCATAAAAATCCATAAAGTATGAATGTGGGACATTCAAAAACATTAAACCGATAATAAATATTAAAAAGAATAGAGGAATAATAATAAAAATAATTACCCAATTTTAATGCATACAGTATAACTATATTTATATTAAAACTATTTATATGTATATTATTCACTATAAGAGTGGCATACTATTAGTAATTAATATGATATTGTCCTTAGTAAATTAAAATTTAATAACAAATAATTGTAAATTAGATTAATGAATAATTAAGCTAATTATAATATTAATGAAAATCTCCAATTTACATATAAAATATCAAATCAACATCCACATAAAATACATAACAAAAATATAGTAATAATACAAGAGCCCCGCTTTTTTTTTTTTTTATAAATAATTAACCATTGCGTATTATCCAGACAACACCACCCTCCTCCGTACTCTAACATCTGCCCACCCAACGAACCTATAATATTTTTTTTATATTATTTTACAATTTTTAATTTTTTATAGATATTTTTTTATTTTATAATTTTTTTGTAATTTTGTTTACGCATGTGTTAATTTGTGTTTATAGATCATGTAAGAAAAGTACTATTTGTATATTAATGAATATATGAATTTTTTTGGAAAACCATGATTTAATGCATCATAAATTAGTTTTTTAATATTATTGTTAATTAGAGGAGAAGAACATAAACATTTAATTCTATATAAATGATTAAGTATTATATTACGAAATACAGAATGATGTAGACAAGATTTAAAATTTGTAAATGTATTAACTGTGAATTTAAATTCTTTACGTTTGTCATATAAATCTGTGATTGTTTTATTGTCTTTTATTGTAATTTTAAGATCTAAGAAGTTAATTGTATTGTTAGATAAAAGGTTTTCCGTTAATTCCAAATTAGTGGGATAATCAACTGGAAATCGAGTAATTGCAGATTGATCAGTTTCAATTAAAATGATGTCATCAATATAACGATATAAATGTAGATTATTATTAGTAAAATTACGTTCATAATGAGATAAGTATAAGTCTGAGAGTAAACTGGAAGTACAACCGCCTTGTGGTATACCGACATGCTGTAAATATAAAGTATTATCTTGCAATATATAATTATTATAGATAATGAAGTTAGTTAAAGATTTAAAATATGCAATATCTATATTAGATGGTAATTCCAGTTTTTTATAATACTTTTTAAATAATGCATTTATAATTTTATGTAAATCTAATAGGTCTATATTATTAAAAAGATCTTTGAAGTCATATGTCGTTATATTACAAACAGAATGAAGATTTTTTAAAATATTAACAAGTTGATAGCTATTTTTTATACAATGTGTATTATCATTGTTTGTAGTAAGTTCATATATTTGATTAAGAATTTTTAAGAGAAGTGTATTGGCTTTATTATTATATGTATTACAACCAATAGTAACAGTCCTAAATTTAATAGGAGTTTTATGAAATTTGGGAATAAGAACTAAATATGGATAATTAAAATTAGTAGATAAAATATTTAAAAGTTTATAATAACTTCGAATTTTACGATTATTTACAATAACATTTTCATTAGTTTTTTGAAAAGACTTATTAGAAGAAATAGAATTTGTAAGAAGTTGGTGATAATATGATTTACATATAATAGCATAATTGTTAGGAGATTTGTCTACATATGTAATAACGAAGTTTTTTTGTAATTTAGTAATTTGTTGGAAATAATGCTGTGTATTAATAGAAACCAAATCAGCAATATTATTTTTTAAAGCCATAGTTAATTTATCAATTACTAATATCTTCCATTGATTAAAATATTCAATAGGCTTATTATAAGAGATAGAAATTTTATAAATAAGAATATCAATATCATATGTAAACTGTTTGATAATAGATTTAACATTAAATTTAGATGGAAGTCTATATTTAGTACCATAACCCATTAGTTGTTTCAATTTAAAATCATGAACAATATCAAGATTTCCAGTGATTATATGCCCATGATCATTGTTTATGTATTTTTTTAGAGTGGGGTCTTTGCAGTTACACGGAAAAGTACTTGCAGCAGATGTATTTTTTGAAAATGTATTGTAGTTAAAAATTTTTCTCCCAATTGTATTCGGATATTTAAAGGTTTTTGATATATGAAGATTATTGATAGGAAAAAAACAATTTTTATCATTAATTATAGAATTGATATTAATTTTATTAAAAATGTGATTTGAAAAAGTAATTATCATTTGAGTATTCATGTTCTGAATTTTGTGTTTTTTTTTTATATTAATATTTAAAAGATTAACCCTACTCATAATAAGGTCAAAGTAAATATCAGAGAAATGTTTAGAGAAAGATTTACTTAGAAAGACATTTAAATGTTGTACCAGCTGTTTCTTTTTAATAGCAAAGATGTTTTTACGAATTAACAACCAGTTATAATTCTCTAAGTAATTTCGTTGAAGATCATTAATTTGTTTTGTGATAGATTTTTGGGAAACTACAACTGATGATGAACCCTTTCCGCGTTTATTACGTGTTGTTTTAGCATTTAAATTATGATTAAGAGTAGGATAAATTGGAGAATAATCAAAATTGTTATTTATAGATGTGAAGACTTTGACAGGTCTGTTAAATACTTCACTGTTAAGTCCATAAGGATAAATTGTGTTATAATATTTCATATATGATGATTCCATATAAAGACGTTCTGATTTATTTTTTAGAATTTGAAGGATTTCAATTGTCGTATTTTTAAAAAGATGTTTATGAAAATGTTGAATTTCAGCTGTAGATTGTATATTTTTTGCTTTGTTATTATTAGAGTCTGATCGATGATGATTGATTCGTTTATGAATTGGACCTGATGTTTCACCAATATATTTCATATTACATAAGTTGCACTTTATACTATAAATAACATTAAATGCTTTACAAAAACTTGAATAATTAGGATCTGAGAAAATTTGTGTCTGAGCAGCGTATGGACATGTCTTGCACCGAGAATCATAGCACTTACGAAAAAATAAAGGACGAGGGGGAGAGTATAAATGGTCGCTGGATGACGATCCAGGAACAACCCAATTATTATTCCTGTACCGGGCACTACACTGCATAGATGCTAAGTGTATCTTGCCAGTATCGAGATATTTACTAAGAACTGCCATATAAAAATTATGTATGGAAAATGCAATAATTGCCATAAAAATAAGAAATTTTAATAATAAAAATTAATAATTTAATTAAATTAGCCTTGATTAAATAATAAAACTTGAGTATGAAAAAATATATACAATATTTACAATCATAGAAGCAGAACGCAGAAACAATCTTCAAATTATCCAAAACCAAATTATGATAACCCAAATAACGTAGATTAATAATAGCAAGAAACCACTAGACTATTTTATAACAAATAAGTCTAAAAAGATCCGCATAACATCCAAATCCTAGAACAACTATAACCATGCAAAGACAACCAAAACGCTTACCCAACTAACTACTCAGATCAAAGTAATATGAATTTAAACTAAAGCAAATTAACATTAAATCTATGAATATAAATAATTATTGCTACCATATTAATGTATATATAATATGATTATCTCTACAGAATTATGTAAAGCTATAGCACAAATAGAAAATATATAGGACAATATCATACACTAACTACAAGAAAATTCAGATAAAATCATAACTATAAAATTAAAAAACATTAAATAAATCGTTGCAATGATAGGAATGAAAAAATTAATGGAATCCTAAAATAGGTATCAGATAACTACATGGTAGAAATCTTATTGATAATACACATAGATTGTGCGCTAATTGCAGCAATGATCTAAGCGTATAATATTTAAAAGATTGCTAAATAATTTAGCGACCTGGGAATATATAAAAATATATATAAGATACCTTAAGGAAAAAATAAATCAAAATGAATTGTTGACATTCAAAATGAAAAGATATTTAAAATATCGTAAAAAGCATACATTCATAATTACTTGCGCAAATGCATCATAGTAATTTGAATGCTAATATATTACCATTAATTAAACATAACCTACCACCGTCAATTATTATGAATTAAAGCTGTAAGTATTAAAAAAAAAAAAATATATATATTATAAGAATTATTATGGAAGAAAAAAGAAAAAAGTGGACACCGACAAAAATTGAACAGCTTATACATTGAATTACGTTATCAAGGGCACAGAATTCAATGATATAAGCGAAATGGTTGTTTTCTGTGGGAAAAATAAGCTAAAGCTAAAATTAATTTTCCCCTGTGCCCGAACAACCACTAAAATCAAGTGAATTGATTAAAAATGAAAGCAGAATAGAAACAAATAATATGAAATGGAAGAATCAATAAAACGTATTTAAATATTTATAGGATATAAAATATAAATAATAAACACCATACCGATTAATATTTCAGTATTTTACAAAAATCCATGTGCACATGTCTACCAGTATATCAAAAAGATTAAGGTGAATAAAACAGTTAAGAAATCACAGTAAATGATACCAAAGGATGCAGTTAATACATTTTGAAATAAAATTTGAAATACCTTGTAAAACAAATTTAATCTAATATAAAATAAATAGATATTAATTACATTATTTAAAATGCACTATTAAATTAATAGACAACAGTTTAACAATATCGTCAAAATTTAGCTAAAAATACCCCCTGGTGTATAAATTATAACTGAAATGGAGCTAGAAAAATTAAAAATTAGAGCAATCTGAAAGAGACAAATTTGGTGCTGCCATCTATTATTAATTATATTAAACATCTATCGCAAGATAAAAATTTGTAAGCTTTTGAATGTAAATAACTGTTTAATCAGCAAAACCAAACAAATCCTTATATATAGAGAATTATAAACCTAATATAAATCACACAATGTATTTAAAACTATTGTTAATAAAATTAAAAAGCATACAATATATTCTATTAGCTAACTTATTTAAACTAAACTAAGAGTTTAAATAATGCTAGAACATTGATAATATATAGCATATAGCTCTATGCTATAAAACAAAATAAATTCAGTAATAATTAATATAAATAATTATTAAAAATAATAAAAAATTATTTTTTAATGAATTATATATTAGATATTTATAAAATGAACAGGAAATAAAAAACATGTGGAAGTATATAGAAGGTTAAATAATACTTAAAATCCCATTACTTAAATAGCACAAATATAGAATGTGGATTATTTTCAGATATCCATAAAAATCCATAAAGTATGAATGTGGGACATTCAAAAACATTAAACCGATAATAAATATTAAAAAGAATAGAGGAATAATAATAAAAATAATTACCCAATTTTAATGCATACAGTATAACTATATTTATATTAAAACTATTTATATGTATATTATTCACTATAAGAGTGGCATACTATTAGTAATTAATATGATATTGTCCTTAGTAAATTAAAATTTAATAACAAATAATTGTAAATTAGATTAATGAATAATTAAGCTAATTATAATATTAATGAAAATCTCCAATTTACATATAAAATATCAAATCAACATCCACATAAAATACATAACAAAAATATAGTAATAATACAAGAGCCCCGTTTTTTTTTTTTTTTTTTTTTTTTTATAAATAATTAACCATTGCGTATTATCCAGACAACACCACCCTCCTCCGTACTCTAACATCTGCCCACCCAACCAACCTATAATATTTTTTTTATATTATTTTACAATTTTTAATTTTTTATAGATATTTTTTTATTTTATCATTTTTTTGTAATTTTGTTTACGCATGTGTTAATTTGTGTTTATAGATCATGTAAGAAAAGTACTATTTGTATATTAATGAATATATGAATTTTTTTGGAAAACCATGATTTAATGCATCATAAATTAGTTTTTTAATATTATTGTTAATTAGAGGAGAAGAACATAAACATTTAATTCTATATAAATGATTAAGTATTATATTACGAAATACAGAATGATGTAGACAAGATTTAAAATTTGTAAATGTATTAACTGTGAATTTAAATTCTTTACGTTTGTCATATAAATCTGTGATTGTTTTATTGTCTTTTATTGTAATTTTAAGATCTAAGAAGTTAATTGTATTGTTAGATAAAAGGTTTTCAGTTAATTCCAAATTAGTGGGATAATCAACTGGAAATCGAGTAATTGCAGATTGATCAGTTTCAATTAAAATGATGTCATCAATATAACGATATAAATGTAGATTATTATTAGTAAAATTACGTTCATAATGAGATAAGTATAAGTCTGAGAGTAAAAAATGAATTAATCGTCCGCAATATGCTGGTGAATTAGTGGTATTGTATTTGATTTTCTGTTGCATGTCATAGGTTCCATTTTTACTTTCAGTTTAATTGTTCAATTTAATGTCAGTGTAATATATTGATGCTAAATTTATTAATTTTATTTTATTAAATGGATAGAGAAGAGTGCCGGAGTATCATAAAAATCTACCTGACTCTGATTCTGTCCTTCGAAAAAAAAAAAAAAAAAAAAAAAAAAAAAAAAAAAACCCTATCAGGAAATTAGATTCGAAAATCTTTTCCTACTAATTATTGATTCATAGTAACATCAGAAATTCAACCAAATCATTTACTATTTACTTTTAAGTATTTATGCAAAACGAAGAAAGAGTTATAAAAACATTTATCTAGATGCCAACTGAATATATACTTAAGCGCAATAAATAATTGCTGTAAAAAGTTGTAAAATGAATAAGTGCTGTAATCTTTAAAGTTCAGTCAATATTTTCACCCTACGTTATCCGTTTTCGATCATCTGATAACACCGGCAAGTTTCCCCTTCGTTTTCGGCATGCTGGTAACGGCGGCAAATGGACCGAACGTGACTACTAACGTTCTAAAAAATGTCGCGACTACTCTCGGGTTAATTTAGAAATTCAGAACAACTAATTAACATAAGAGAAAATTGCACATATTTGTTAGAGAGTTCATGATTTTTTGCGACAGGAAAAAAAATGATCAAGAAAGAAAAAAGAAATTCCCCTGAAAATGATCGGCGGCCAAAA
Organism: Maratus speciosus; assembly: GCA_963932465.1. NCBI lineage: Eukaryota > Metazoa > Arthropoda > Arachnida > Araneae > Salticidae > Maratus > Maratus speciosus. The sequence continues at coordinate 388,810,586 of OZ010791.1, forward strand.
ACTGAATAAATAAACAAATAAAACCGTGGTTCGCAGCATAAATTTTGCGCCCGGGGCGACCGCTCCTTTAGCCCCCTCTTTGCACGACCCTGGGGGGAACACTAGAGGTCTGCACGGGCCGCAGTTTCCAGGCCGGCGTGAAAATTAAAAGTTCCACCCAAGACCGGCCCATTTATATTTTCACAGTTTACGACCAGGCCCGGTTCGTAAAAAAAATCAGTGAAAACAAGCCCGGCCCATAAAAAACCAATTAAATCAGGCCTGGTCCGGCCCGACTCAATTTCTCGAAAATTCCGATTTTTCTTAACATGCAATTGCAGGGCTGCCACTTGCTACTAAAATGCTACTAAAAGCGACTATTTTCAGCATCCGGCGGCTATGGCGACTATTTTAGGCCCATAACTGTTAAAAAGCGACTATTTCAAAAAAGCAGTAGGCGACTTTTTCCGGATTTCAGCGACCATTTTTACTGAAAATATTCGGTCTTTTTCTTCAAAGCGCCTGTAAAGTCATCTTCCCTAACGCACGTTTTCAACGGTTGTTTGAGGAGATTCGCGATTTTTTCCGCGACGAATTTCAAAATTCGGGATTCCCCCCCCCCCCCCCAAAAAAAAAAAAACATTGACGAAAATACTTATTCTTTTCCGAGATCTTTTTATACTACCGTTTAAGGAGATTTTGCGATTTTTTCCGCGATCCTTTGCCAAATTTTGCAGATTTTTCGACTACAGATTCACGAAATTGATTTTTTTTCCTCCACCACTTGTCCAAATTCGCGATGTATATTTTCTGCGACCGATTGATGGTAGTTACTATTTGTTTCAGAGATCTTTTGACGAAATTCCGGATTCTTTTCCAGATAATTTCTAAAAATTCGTGATTTTCTTTTCACGACCGATTTATAAAATTTGTGATTTTTTGCGCGATCATTTGGTTAAATTCCCATTTTTAAAAAATTTTTTAAAAACCAAATTTACGTTTTTTTGTCCGCTACCATTTGACGAAATTTGCGATTTTTTTCTTGTGGTCGTTAAACGAAATTCGCAATTTTTTGTCCATTCTTTTGACGGAATTTGCGATGATTTTTCCGCGACCGAATGATGAAAATCGCCATTTATTTCCGCGACCTTAGGTAAAATTCAAGATATTTTTAGTTGTTTGGGGAGATTTGCGATTTTTTTCCCCAATCAGTTGACGAAAATAGTTATTTCTTTTCGCCATCTTTTGCTACGATTGTTGAAGGAGATTTCGCAATTTTTCCTATGACCTATTACAAATTTCCCGATTTTTTTGGGGCGATCGTTTCGCGGTACTCACAATTTTTTTTCCGTGATCCTTTGCCAAATTTTGCGTTTTTGTTTCCGGCGATCGTTTCACGGAACTCACGATTTTTTTCCGCGATCCTTTGCCAAAATTCGCGAATTTTTCTGCGACAGATTGGCGAAATTTTATTTCCGCCACCACTTGTTGAAATTCGCGATATATATTTTTTCCATGATCGATTGATGGTATTCGCTGTTTGTTTCAGATATCATTTGAAGAAATTCGCGATTCTTTTCCACGATAGTTTGTCGAAATTCGTGATTTTCTTTTCAAAACAACTTACAAAATTCCTGATTTTTTGTGCAATCATTAGTTTAAATTCTCGATTATTTATGCAATTATTTGACCAATTCGTGCCTTTTCAGGGGTGATTCTGTTCTGAATTTTCCAAAAATTTAAGGCATCTGGTTCCGAAATTTTTAAAAATAAGCATATAAAATATCGTGAATTTAGGCAAATGGTCGCCGAAAAAATCAATTTGACAATTGTTCACAGAAAAAAATCGCCAATTTCTTCAAAGGATCGCAGAAAAAAACGAATTTCGCCAAAGAATCGCTAATTTCTTCAAGGGATCGCGAAAAAACGCGAATTTCTTCGAGGGATAGCAAAAAACGCAAACTTCGTCTAGGGATCGCGAAAAAAAACACAAATTACACAAGGGGATCGCAAAATTCCTCAAAGGATCGCGGGAAAATGCGAATTTCTTCAAAGGATTGCAGAATAAAACGCATAATTGGCGCCGGGAGGCTATTTCCACCCCTTTTCCTCCCTCGACTGTAACTTTTTAGAAAACTGGCTGTGAATTTCAGTTTTTTTTTTTTTTTTTTTTCACTCAGAATTACACTTGCCGTTTTTTTGTCCACGACCATTTGACGAAATTTGCATTTTTTTTTTCTCTTCATCGTTTGACGAAATTCCTAATATTTTGTATATTCTTTTGACGAAATTTGTGATGATTTGTCCGTGACCGAATGACTAAAATCGCCATTTGTTTTCACAGCCTATGATAAAATTCAAGATATTTTTCCACTGGCCTTTAAGGAGATTCGCGATTTTTTCCCCCGACGAATTACCAAAATTCGCATTTTTTTCCGCCAATCGTTTCGTGAAATTCACGATTTTCTTTACACGATCCTTTGCCAAATTTCGTGAATTTTTCTACGACAGGTTGACGAAAATGATATTGTGTATTTGTTTCAGTGATTTTTGACGAAATGCGCGATTCTTTTAAACGATCTTTTCTTTTGTCGACTGACTGAGGAAGTTCTTGATTTTTTGCTAGATTTTTAGCGCGACTATTTGACCAAATTCGCGCGTGTAATTTTTTTTCTGTTCGCGACAGTTTGACAAAATTTTAGATTTTCTTTCCATAATCTTTAGGCGAAATTTACAAGTTTTTTTTTTACCGATGGAAAACTTCTTTTTTTTTTTCTAAGGCCAATTGTTGATATCTGCGATTTTTTTGCGATATCCCACCCTGCCCCTCAAATAAAACTTTTCCTTCTTCTCTCCAAGAAACTCTTAAAATGAAAGGCCTAATGGAAAGTAGTACCGGGGATGATCTGCAAGAAGTTTTTACTGCTATGTTTCCCGGTGCTGTACATAATTTTTATTATGAAAGAACCAAGTTACTTCGTAACTGAAACATTGGGGCCTTATTTTCTGGATAACTTGCTTTCTCATTTGAAGAAATCGCTTTATTCATTATTCAGTTATTTGAGCAGAATCATAAAATGTGGATATTCATCAAGGGCGGATCTGGAGAGTCCTCAAGGGGGGGGGGGCGATTTTAGAAATTTGGAAACTCCAATCTGATGCGCGGGTCGGGGCTAATTTTTTCCCTGCGGGTCGTGTTACTTCTAGTTTTTGCTGTGAGTCGGGTTTGGGTCCGGTTGACTTCTATTTTTTGCTGCTGGTTGGATTAACTTATACTTTTTTGCTGTGGGTCGCGTTTTGGTATGGTTGATTTCTATTTTTTGCTGTGGGTCGGATTAACTTCTACTTTTTTGCTATAGGCCGGGTTAACTTCTACTTTTTCGATGCGGGTCGGGTTTGGGCCCGGTTGACTTCTACTTTTCTGCTACAGGTCGGGTTAACTTTTACTTTTTAGCTGCGCCTAGCGCGTTAGGTTTGGGGCAGATTGATATACATTATATCCGGTTTGGGTCAGTTTCGGTCAGTCTACTGCGACTTGCGAGAAGGGTTCGGGTCGACCCGTTTTTTTTTTAAAGAAAGTCTAAGTATTTTTGAAGATAAAAACTATATGCAGTAAAATCTTCATAACAGACACGTCCAAATAATTATTTAGGAATACTTTTTAATCTCCAGAATTATGTAAAAAATACTAATTTGGTATAAGACTGCTTGTCTCTTTATATCTAAGGTGAGTTGTAATTCAGTAAAGAATGCTTTGAAACTTATTAGAAAACATACCGGGTGTCCTTAAATGGATTTTAAAATTTAGTACTTTTCGAATGGTGACAGCTATTTTAAAAAATCTTGCAGGAGGGATATGTAAGATGTCATGAGATATTTTACTGTGATTCTTGATTTTACTGTATAATAGCAGCGATAGATGGCGCTGTAAATAATGATCGTTAAGCCTACCTTCTCCGGGAACCGATTTAGCGCCTCTTGCTTCCAGCACCATCTTCGTTGCTATTTTAAACTAAAATCAAGAATCGCAGTAAAAAAGAAAAAAAAATTTCTGAAATTCAAAGAAAATTTTCTGAAAGGTTACAGCAGATGGGGGGATTCCCTTCTGGCACTAATTATTTTTGTTGCAGGTCGGGTTAGCTGTTTTGGATTCGGATCGAATTCAAGCTGAGTGTAGATTCCTGCAAGCTGGGTTTGGGTTAACATGTTTTTATTTTTCAAAAATTAGTTCAGTATATTATTTCAAGTTAAAAATTATACCTATAATAATAAACGTATTGTGTGCTGTTTTCTAAAGAGACCACTGCATTCCCCACGACTCTTTGATGAAATTCGCTCGTCTTCGACCCTTTGATGAAATTTGCGTTTCTTCTGCAACCCTTTGACGAAATTAGTGTAATTTTGTAGACCTTTGGTAAAATTCGCGTCTCTTTCCGTGACCCTTCTACAAAATTCGCGTTTTTTCAGCGATCCTTTGACTAAATTCGCGTTTTTAAAGCGATTCTTTGACTAAATTCGTTTTTTTCCCACGATTCTATGAAGGAATTCGTGTTTTCTCCACGATCCTTTGACGAGATTCGCGGGTTTTTTTTTTTTTTTTTTCGCGGCTATTTGATCAAATTTGCGTTTTCTCCGCGATCTTTTAACAAATTCGAGTTCTTTTCCGCTGCCTTTTGAAGAAATTCACGTTTCCTGTGATCATTTGAAGAATTTCGCATGTTTTCCGTGGTTCCCTGACCAAATTCGCGTTTTTTCTGTGATCATTCGGCGAAATTGAAGTCATTTTCTGTGAACGATTGACGAAATAGATTTTTTATGGAGACCATTTATCAAAATTTGCGATTATTTGTATGTTCTAATTTTCGGATAGGTGAATTTTCTAAATTTTTGGAACCGAATGCCTTAACCCTAAAGCTGCATATTATTATTATTATCATTATTTATTTATTTATTTATTTATTTTCAAAATAGGTTAAAAAATTGCGTATATTTTTTATTACACATTTCAAATCTGCACACATTTTAGAGTAAAATATGTCCCAAAATCTTTGTGAAACAGGTTTTTTTTTTAAATAGAATTAGATCATAAAAAAAAAGATTTGCTGCGGAAATTGCGGGTTGCGCAAATTTTGCCACTTTACGTTGGCCTTGGAAATCGCGGGTTGCGCAGCGAGAGGGTTAAATTTTCGGAAAATTTGGAACAAAATCACCCCTGTTCCCGACATCTATAACCCTCCTGCAAGTATTTTTACTTTCTTCTATCTTCAATAGAAGAAAGTATTGTAATCGAAATTTTTTTCGACTTCCGGTTTTCGACGGATTTACATGTTTTAGGGGTCAGAGATTCCAAAAAACATGTTTATAGAAAATGTCTGTCTGTCTGTGTGTCCGTCTGTCCGTCTGTCCGTCCGTCCGTCTGTCCGTCTGTCCGTCTGTCTGTCGCCATTGTACCATCAAAAAGTGTATGAAGTTATGCATAGAATTAAACCAAAATTTTATTTTAAGTTTTTGGCTATGGCAAGCAGGTCCTCCTGGAATTTGGAAAAAATTCGCCGGTAGGGGGCGCTGATATAGCAATTTTGTGCGATTTTGAATATTGTACCATCCAAAAGTGTATGGAGTTATGCATGGAATTGAACCAAATTTTTATATTAATTTTTTGGCTATGGCAAGCAGGTCCTCTTGGAATTTGGAAAAAATTCGCCGGTAGGGGGCGCTGATATAGCAATTTTTGTGCGATTTTGAATATTGTACCATCCAAAAGTGTATGGAGTTATGCATGGAATTGAACCAAATTTTTATATTAATTTTTTGGATATGGCAAGCAGGTCCTCCCTGAATTTGGAAAAAATTCGCCGGTAGGGGGCGCTGATATAGCAATTTTTGTGCGATTTTGAATATTGTACCATCCAAAAGTGTATGGGGTTATGCATGGAATTGAACCAAATTTTTATTTTAAGTTTTTGGATATAGCAAGCAGGTCCTCCCTGAATTTGGAAAAAATTCGCCGGTAGGGGGCGCTGTAAATGCAATTTTGAATATTGTACCATCCAAAAGTGTATGAAGTTATGCATAGAAATGAACCAAATTTTTATTTTAAGTTTTTGGCTATGACAAGCTGGTGCTCCCTGAATTTGGAAAAAATTCACCGGTAGGGGGCGCTTTAATAGCGATTTTTGTGCGATTTTGAATGTTGTACCGTCCAAAAGTGTATGAAGTTATGCATAGAATTAAACCAAATTTTTATTTTAAGTTTTTGGATATGGCAAGCAGGTCCTCCCTGAATTTGCAAAAAAATTCGCCGTTAGGGGGCGCTGTAATAGCGATTTTTGTGCGATTTTGAATATTGTACCATCGAAAAGTGTATGAAGTTATACATAGAATTGAACCAAAAAAATTTTTTAAGCTCTTGGCTATGGAAAGGAGGTCCTTCCTTAATTTATAAAAAAATCGCCCGTAGAGGGCGCTGTAATAGCGATTTTTGTGCAATTTTTGTGCCATTTTGAATATCGTACCGTCGAAAAGTGTATGAAGTTATGCATAGAATTGAACCAAATTTTATGTGTTTTCTTTTTGGTCATGTCACGAAGGTCCTCCCTGAATTTGGAAAAATTCTGCCGGTAGGTGGCACTATAATTGCGATGTCTGTACCATTTTCATTATTGTACCATCGAAAAGTGTATGAAGTTATCCATATAATTGAACCAAATTTTGTGTGCATGTTTCTGGCTATGGCAAACAAGTCCTCCCTGAACTTGAAAAAATTCCGCCAGAAGGGGGCGCTATAATTCCGATCTCTGTGCCATTTTCATTATTGTACCATCGAACAACGTATAAAATTATGCATACAATTGAACCAAAATTTTTGTGCTTGTTTTTGGCTTTGGCCAACAGGTCCTCCTAGAATTTGGAAATATTGCGCGGTAAAGGGGCTCTGTGCTAGCGATTTTTATATACTTTTCTTGATTTTTCGTAGTTCTATTGTGCATCGGCGGCTCATGCAGCGGCGGGAACTCGCTTCCTGCAAGCCGGCTATTCGCAAACAGCTAATAACAGCAAAATAAGGAAAAATTAATAATTTTAACAAATATCATGATATAGATTAACTCGTTTTTGTCCGTTTAATTGACTTGAGCAGAAATTTAAGATGAAAATCAAAGTTGGTATAGTATTGAACTAATAATATTGAAGTATTAACATGTGTAACTAGGTTTTGAAATATTAAGATGTATAAGATAGAAGAAAGTTTTGGGATTGGCACATCCAACTAGTTTTAATATCTGTCACCATTTGCAATTTATTGAATTTTAAAATTAGTCAGTCCATTTTAGGACACCCGGTATATTCAGTAGTTATGGGATGATGGCTTAAATTAAGCATTTAAAAAAAAGTTAAGCTGGCTTCGATATGTCAGTTAGATGTTTACCTGGGCTGAAGTTATCAGGCCGAAGCCCAGGTCCAACCCACATAAAAAAATAAAACTATTGGCTCCGCGCGGTATAAAAGCTAAAAAATCAACTCCAGCCCTGCCTGCATTTTGCAATTAAAATTATTCATAAAGTACACTTGCTTATGCTCATATTTTATTTTCAGATTATGTTTGAAATTCACGAATACAGAAAAACAACAATATTAATGACTATAACGATGACTATTTAGGCAATTATGTATGTACGTAAACACTACGTAAAAATATGACTTAGACAATTACATTCAAATAAAAATCCAGTAAGATAATCAGTTTAGAATGAAAGAAGCGGTTGATAACAGAAAATCATAATTTTAAAGCTCTACAAAGTAAAAAAGTAAATTTTAAAAAATGCATCTCTGTAACTTATCAAATCAAATTAAATTTCTAAAGATTTCGCTAAACAAATGTACAAAACAAATATAATTTTTACGAATGACAAATAAGTAAGATTGCAGACCAACTTGGGCTCGGGAGAAAGAATTTAGAGGAGTGCACGGGTCGTGGTCGGGCCAATAATGCTTATCATACGGGCTGAAACGGACCAAATGTTTAACTTTTATTCCGGACCGAGCCCCGACATGGAAATTTTGGCCAGTGCAGGCCTCTAGGAAAAATAAAGGACAGGCCAGGCTCGATCTGGAGGAAAAAGAAGTCTGGCCCGAAACGAATCTGCAAAAAAAATTAAGATCGGGGACGACCCGACTCTAAAAGAGAAAAGACCTGACCCAGCCCGAGTCTCGTGCATTTAAACTGGCGCGACGCGGGTCGGACCAACTTGGGCTCGGGAGGAAGAATTGAGAGGAGTGCACGGGTCGTGGTCGGACGAATAATGCTTATCATACGGGCTGACACGGACCGAATGTTTAGCTTTTATTCCGGGCCGAGCCCCGACCTGGAAATTTTGGCCAGTGCAGACCTCTAGGAAAAAATGAAATCCAGGCCAGGCTCGATCTGGAGGAAAAAGAAGTCTGGCCCGAACCGAATCTGCAGCAAAAATTAAGATCAGGGCACGACCGGTTCTAAAAGAAAAAAGACCTGACCCAGCCCGAGTCTCGTGGACTTAAACTGGCGCGACCCGGGTCGGGTCGGACCAACTTGAGCTCGGGAGGAAGAATTTAGAGGAGTGCACGGGTCGTGGTCGGACCAATAATGCTTATCATACGGGCTAACACGGACCGAATGTTTAGCTTTTATTCCGGGCCGAGCCCCGACCTGGAAATTTTGGCCAGTGCAGACCTCTAGGAAAAATGAAGTCCAGGCCAGGCTCGATCAAGAGGAAAAAGATGTCTGGCCCGACACGAATCTGCAGAAAAAAATAAGATCAGGGCACGACCCGACTCTAAAAGAGAAAATGTCTGATCCAGCAAGAGTCTCGTGAATTTAAACTGGCGCGACCCGGGTCGGGTCAAACCAAATTGGGCTCGGGAGGAAGAATTTAGAGGAGTGCACGGGTCGTGGTCGGGCCAATAATGCTAATGTCATTTTACAAATCCTTTATTAGCACAAGGGGGGGGCGATCGCCCCTTCGCCCCCCCCCCTTAGATCCGCCATTGGCTATAACTCAGCCATTTTTTAAGATATAGACGAAACAAAAACTGCTCCCGAATCTTTTTATCAAGGTCAAACACATAAGAAAAAAATAATTTTTCAATTTTCAATTTTTTGCTACCACATTTCAAATTTAAATTTTTCTTAAAATTTTAAATGGCCGCCATTTTTAAACAAGATGGCGGATGAAGCTGGCCAACGAACTCGTTCGAGACATTGGTCTGTACTATGTATAAACGAAGTTACATCCAAATCGGTTCATAAATACGCCTTTCATCGCGTGACAAAATTCAGGACGTTTTAAAATGTCAGCTTCGCTAGAAATTTAAAATGCTATAACTCAGCCATTTTTTAAGATATAGACGAAACAAAAACTGCTACGGAGTCTTTGTATAAAGGTCAAATACATAAGAAAAAAAATATTTTTCCATTTTCAATTTTTTGGTACCACATTTCAAATTTTAAATTTTTTTAAAAATTTTAAATGGCCGCCATTTTGAAACAAAATGGCGGATGAAGCTGGCCAACGAACTCGGTCGAGACATTGGTATGTACTATGTACACACCGAATTACATCCAAATCGGTTCATAAATACGAGAGTTACAGTGTGACATAGGTCAGATATATATATATATATATATATATATATATATATATATATAACCAATAATTAAACATAACCTACCACCATCAAAAACCGTAATATTATGAATTAAAGCTGTAAGTTTATAAAGATTAAATTAATTATAAGAATTATTATGGAAGAAAAATAAGAAAATTGACACCGACAAATAATGGAAATGCTTATATATTGAATTACGTTTTCAAGGGCACAGAATTCAATGATATAAGCAAAATGGTGTTTTCTGTGGGAAAAATAAGCTAAAGCTAAAAGTTATTTTCCCCTGTGCCCAAACAACCATTAAAATCAAGTGAATTGATTAAAAATGAAAACAGAATAGAAACAAATAATATGAAATGGAAAAATCAATAAAACCTATTTAAATATTTATAGGATATAAAATGAAATAATAAACACCATACCGTTTAATATTTTAGAATAAATCCACGCGCACATGGCACCCATAATATCGTAAAGATTAAGGTGAATAAAACGGTTAAGAAATCACAGTAATTGATACCATAGGATTCAGTTAATACATATTGAAATAAATGTTAAATAACTGTTAATATAATATAAAATAATATAAATAGAAAGTAATTACATAATTAAAATGCACTATTAAATTAATTAAAAACCGTTAAACAATATCGTCAAAATTTAGCTAAAAATTCTCCCTGGTGTAGTAAGTTATAACTGAAATGTAGCTGGAAAAAGTAAATATAGAACTTATCGGAAAAAAAACACAAATTGTGGTGCTGCCATCTAGTATTACTTTTATGATTTAATTGTCAAAAGACAAACAGTTGTAAGCAATTGAATGTAACAATTGTTTTATTAACAGCAAAACCAAACATATCCTTATATATAGATAATTATAAACATAATATAAACCACACAATGTATTTTTAAAAAACTATTGTTAATAAAATTTAAAAAGCATACAAAATATTCTATTAGCTAACTTATTTAAACTACACTAAGAATTTAAATAATTCTAGAACATCGATAATATATAGCATATAGCTATATGCTTAAAACAAAATAAATTCATTAATAATTAATATAAATAATTATTAAAAATATAAAAATCTTTAATAAAAACTATTATATATAAGATAATTATAAAATGAACAGGAAATAAAAAACATATGGTAGTATAAAGAAGGTGAACAGATACTTACATTCCGATTACCTAAAAAGCACAAATATAGTGTGTGGATTATTTTATACATCCATAAAAATCCTAAAAGGATGAATGTGGGACATTCAAAAACATTAAACCGATAATAAATTTTATAACACTAAGTGAAAATAAATAAATATTATAATATTAATAAGAATAGAGGAATAATAATAAAAATAATTACCCAATTTTAATACATACAGTAGAACTACATATATATATATATATCAATTTTGAACGGAGGGTGGTTTCGGGGTCTGGGGGTCATGATCGATGAAAATATACCAAAATTTTTTGAAATCGCTTTCCTCCGAACGGCTGCAATAGGTAGCTTTTTGTAAAGAAAGCTACCTAATAAAAAATAAAACCAATTACGCTTAATTTTAAATTTATGAACTGAATTATTATTTTATTTTTTAACTCTATACATTAATAAATATTTAGTTATTTTTCAGTTTATTGACATGTTAATGAGTATATAAGTACTCATATTATACTCATATATATATGAGTATATAAATATAAGACAAAAGGGCGGATGTGATTTTTTTGCCTACACCGATCATGAAATTGATTCATTTACTTACTTCTTCAGCTCATAGACGACACTATTGTACAATAATTAAATTAAAGTGAGTTTTTAAAGGTTTTTGTTTTGTTTTGTTTTTTGTAAGTTAAGTCCAACTCAACCCGAATCCCGTGTCGGTCCGACTACCCAACACAATGAAGGAATCTACCTCAGACAAAAACAGACGTTTCAATTTAACCTCTGCCCATCCGTGTTCGGATCGGGTCCTAAAATTTATATTTTAAGTCAGTCCGAAGCGAACAGGAAAGAAACCTGAACCATGAACCCGATCCGAAATGAAATAAAATCAAAATTTTATTGGAATTATGAAAAATAGTCATCTCTAACAGCACTTTTATCTTTTGTGTAGGAAAAGGAATATATATTTACTTATTCGACTTATAATACGTTAAACGATATTATGGACTTTCTTTTGAAACATCGGGTCAACCCGACCCGAACCCGCAATAATAATTATCAGACTGGCCCACAACGAAAAAAATTTAGCGCCAACTCAATCTGAACCACCGTTTGAATCGGATCCTAAGGAATGCAACAATCTACTTCAGATAACAATGGATATTTTACTTATCCTTTGTTCAACTTATACTGCCTTATTTTTCAGTATTTCAGATAAAAGAGAATGTGTGTAAAATATGAAACTGATTAAATCCGAAATCACTACAATATAGGACAACTCATACAGAATTTTTCTCATTAAAACAAAAAAATATATTTAATGTAACATTTAAAGATATATATTAGACGTCACATTTAAAAAACCAAAAAAAATTTTAATGTGGCGTCTAATATATATTTTTTAAATGTATTTTATGGAAACTGACCTGTATATATTTCAGTGATTAAAATTGTCTTTAAAGTATTAATTAATTTCTGAAATTGGTATATAAACTGTAAATTATAAATACAGGCATTAAAATCTCAAATGAAGATAACTATATTTTTATAATATGAGAATAATTACTCGGGACTTTAAGAGTAATATTCCTTTCATCTAATACATCATTCTTCAAGTAAGGGGGAAATTATTATTTCAAAAAACTGGTGCAAACCGAACAATTTATTTAGTTATTTATTTATTTATTTAAGGCTGTTCTTAACTGCTCTGCTCAACAAGCGCAAAATGTTTTGACATCACATTTACAAATTTATTTTTTAACGGAAAGGTATAAAATTGGAAAGCCTGGCCATGGAAGCTATTTGGAATTGAACTGTTTTTTTCCATTTTTTGATCAATCAATTACCTATTGAGTTATAAGCGATTTTGATCACGTGACAAACGTGTTTTTCGCCAGCTCTTGAGTGCTCTTTCTTCCTTCGCGCGGAAATTCGGTTCAAAAAGCCCACTTTGACACTATTTTCTGAAAGATCTATTGCGTTTGCAAAAAAATGGAAAAAAACAGCTCAATTACATAGTTTCTGAACAACAACACCAGCTAGTTTCATGCATTTTCGAACAACTTATGTCAGAAAGTTTCCCTTTTGGATTTGAGAACACCCTTAAAGCGCTAAACTGTCTATAATGCTTGGCAGGAAATCCTACCAGTCAGATTATATGGGTTATCTATCTATATATCTATAAATAGGGTAAGATGTGCCAGTAATGGACACCATTAAGGAATTTCTCTAAAAATTGTTTTTTAAGTAATAGTTTTGTGCACTATATTCCAATTTTTTCAATATTATATTATTTTATCAACAATATTTAGCCATTCCCATAGTCTCATTTCCCAATATGAATCAAAATTTAATTTGTAAATAGCAGAAATATATCAAAACACCTAAAATGCCAGTAATGGACACCTCATAAAAAGTAATAAATATAATTGTTTTTATTACTGTATTTAGAATCGAACGAAATTTTCGGCCGAAAATAGAAATATTACCGAAATTCGGTTTCTGTTTCGGGTAGGTCGATCCTTAATCTTAATTACTATTTAATTTTGAACACTTTTTCAATTTGCATTATCGATATATTCCCAACAGATAAAAAATTAAAGCGCATTTCAATCTTTTTGAGAAACCCAGTGTGTATGCCGGAATCAGAGTCGATTGTTTCAGAAATCCAGGAGTCGGAGTCGGTCATTTTTCCTACCGACTCCGCAGCCCTGGTTTCTAGTGTAGAGAGCCTAAACTAGTCAGGCAACGAAACGCTCAAGTTAATGTTAACCCTATGGGAGCATTCTTTACAGATTTTTCGATTGCATTTTAATATTTTTAAATGATTCTATTTTGCATAGAGTATCTCGGGATGGGGGGGGGGGGTCGATAATTTTATTGTGGGTCTGTACATTTTCGATTTTGATTATAGTTTTCTATATGACGATAGTTTCAACTTCTGAGCCGGTTCTAACCAGTTCCAAAAATGAATGTATCCGCATATAAAAAAAGTTACTAAAATCGAAAATTACAAACGCACAATAAAAATTTATCAACCTCAGGTACCCTATGAAAAAGAACAAAAAAAATCAATTGATAATAATTAAAATGCGAGCAAGAAATAAGGAAACAACGCTCCTATAGGATTAACATTAGCTTGAGCGTTAAGCGTCTACTCTAGTTACGCTAAGAAACTGGAACGTTAATGTTAAACCTATGGGAGTGTTCTTTACAAAATTTCTGGCTTTTATATTAATAGTTTAAAATGATTTTATGTTTAGAATAGCGCTGAGGTTGAATTTCAACCAAATTAGCGTTTACTTTTTCGATTTTGGTTACAGATTTTTTTTTTTTTTTTTACAAAGTTACTTGCACTTTCAGTGGCGATTTCGAAAGTAAAAGTATAGAAACGCTAAAGATCAACTCAGCTGTTCTAAGCGGGAAAAAAATCATTTTAAAATATTAAAACGCGAGAAATTTGAAAAGAACACTCTCATGTGTTTAACATTTGCTTTTGAGTTTCTTTGTATTCCACAAACACACACACACACACACACATATATATATATATATATATACTTTTGTATGAAATGATAAACAAAAGCTTCGCTTTTCGTTTTGGCGCCCGGGGCACATCTCCCTCTAGTTTCGGCCCTGTATGCTTTACTTTATTTGAATAATAAATAATATAGTTATGTTCATTATTTTACATAAAAGATAAAATTATAGATTTCTTTTCATACATTAAAACATGAATTAATTTCTTTCATTCCGAGTTCGGTCAGTACAAATTGCGCAGCAGTCTAAACCACCGACAATACGATAAAAAAAAAAAAAAAAAAAACCTGACTTATTCATGAATTTGAAACATACATGGAAAAGGAATGAAAAAAAAAAAGTCGAAAAGCTCAGTACGCATTTTAATATTTACATAAAATATATATTTTCTTATTCTGTACTGAGATAAAATAATAATTATATCAATATTAATATACCTTGGCTAAATATATATTTTCTTATTCTGTTCAGAGATAAAATAATAATTATATCAATATTAATATTCCTTGGCTATTCTAGAGAATCTAATATTCTTTCCTTTCTGTAAAAAGAATCTTTTATTTATGAATTTTTATATATTTGTCTGTATTTTATATTTCTGTATTATTTAAAAAAACAGAAAATTGTATTAATACGGACGAATTCATTCAACACCTCTCCCCTGCCTTCCATCTTTTAAATATATACTAATTATTAAATATGTACTAATTTTCAAAATGTTACGTTTTTACCGTATTACTTTTGCGATTATAATTAAATATGTAAAAATAAGTATATTAATAAATTCAAAAGCTTATATTGTTTTAATATACATTATTTTTGTGTTTATTCCCCCCCCCCCCCACCCACACACACACACACTCCCGTCACCAACCAATCTTCTCTTCATTAGCACCACCGAGAGCACCACAGAATAAAGCGAACATAGCCATCTTGCAACGCCAGCTATGGAACAAACCGCTTTTAGTCAGTCAGTAAATAACAAATGACCCTGACACCTGACACCTGTCTCTTGGGGTTGCTGAAAAGACTCTGCTGTTGAACAATCACAATTGGCTGAACACAACGGCACAACACGCCAACACCCCACTTATCATTCTAGCAACCATAATATTTGTCATTTGCCAAGGCTTGGCGACTTCTTCGGACTGGGACCAGCATATCAACACTAGTCCCATTTCTCCTTATAATTGTAAGTACAGTATAGGATCTGTTATCCGGAATCCTTGGGACCTGGGGCATTCCGGATAAGGGCTTTTTCCGTAATTCGGAACACTATTACAAATATTTTCTAATGTACATATATATGAAATACAGGTTAGCATAAATAATATTAAAAATACTATATTACACATTTGTTGAATTAATTCAATAAAACACAATTAAGGAAAAGTTTAATTAATTTTTATTTGCAAAAAAAAAGTTAAGTAATAATTTTAAATTATAATAAAACTTACAAATGAACAAGATCAAAAATAAAATTTAGTTTTGGGATTCAGATGCAGATGCTTGAAAATTAGTTTTTTGGAAAAATCCTTTTAAAATTGACTGCTTGTAACGTTTCTCTTTTACAAGCTGGTCTTAAATTTTATATAAGGACATTATTTGTTGTTCATGGAAATAACTTCTTTGTTCCATGCCTTGAATTAATTGTTGAGTGTAAAATATCATTTGTTCATTAGATATTTTTTCTACCTCTTCATTCTTGTCATCATCATCACTACTATCATCAGATGTATCTTTAGTCATCATTTCACAAATTTCACTGTATGCCATCTGATGACTAAGTCTAAGTGGAGCATTATTGTGTATTTATACATTAATGGGTATTACGGTACCTTGAGGTGTATGAGAAAAAGTTTAAAATATTCAAAATATCCATTTATAAAGCATGTTAACTCTTCAATAAAATATCAAAAAAAAAAAAAAGAAAAAAAAAATTGCACATTTTTATGAAATGAAAGCTTTCACTTAGTTTCGGTTTTGGATCGTTTAGCGTCCCGGTTTTTAGAGCATTCCGGATATTGGAACGCCGGATAATAGATCCTATACTGTATATACTTTTGTTTTATAATGTAGTTTCTGTTCCTAGTTTTATTTTCAATTATGTACTCACGTGTTAGCAGCGATATTGATTGCATGCCGAGTTTATATGCAGCATTTAAAAGATAACTTGTCAAATCAAGGGTGTGTTTGTCGATATCTAACAGAATCTAAACTTCTTGCTTGTTTTTAATATTATTGCTTTAAATCAAGATTTTAATCAAATGATTTTTTTTTTTTTTCTAGTTATCGATTTAAAAAAAAAAAAAAAAAAAAAAATGTAACGAATGTATTAAAACTAAGATGAACCTGGTTTTGAAAGTTTATATAGGTATTTTGAATGTGTTAATAAAGAATAAAAGCTTTAAAGAATTGTTTGGAACAGATGTGTCTTACAATAAATTTCTAAAAAGCAAGTTTTTATCTAGCATAAAAGTGTTTCATTTAAGAATGATGTTTAATAAAATTTTAATTAGCAATGTCATAATTCCCTTAGAGTAATCAAATTATTCCTGTTATCTAAAATAAACAGCAAATATTAATTTCTATAAGATTAAGTAGCAAACAGGGGCGGATCCAGTTATTTCCATTTAGAGGGTGTCATGTCTCTCTTTAGGAAAGGGGGGGGGGGGGGGCGTCACAACTGTAATATCAATTCTTATATCTTAAGTTTGCTACAATTTGCAGATATATTCGTAAAAGCATAATATTTGGAGGTACATAAGTTTGTTGTCAAAGCTACCATTTTAATTGGATTTTCATGACTCAACCGTAGTGAAAAGATTATCAAACGGGTGCAATCAGTTGTAATTTAAGCTTTCGCATATATAAAAAAAAGGAAAAATGTTGTTCGATTTTTGGCGCTTAAAGAACAAATTTTATTTCCACTTTCTGTGTGTCAGAAATATTTGGGGTGTTCAGTGAGATTTTTAAACTTTTTTAATATGTATTTTTGTATCTTTCTTCGTTTAGAGGGGGTCATGACACCCATTACCCACCCCTTCGATTCGCACTTGCTAGCAAATCTCTTATTTTCTCATTCAACATTTTGCAAATGTAGATGTGCCAGTACCCTTTACTATTTTTGGTTTATAAAAAAAATAACCAATAACAAGTTAGCTTTTATTATTTTTTTTATAACTCCCCCTTCCATGAGCATGTTTTATAATCTGGATTATTGTTGACATTCTTAATCAAACCAAGCAGGAACCAGAAAATAAAGTTTTGACCACTGTTTTTCACTGAAAATCTTAATGAGCGTTGCTTAATTTAGAAATTCTTAATTTTCTTGTGAAATTTGCTGTTTTTGTTTCGGAAGGATGTCAATTTCCAGTAATGGACACCCGATGTGTATACATTGCTAAAAATGCAATTTCAGTAATGTTCATAGTGCATAAATTCTTTAAACTTAACTGAAAACCTAAGTAATCATATTTAATTTTTAAATTGCACTTACCAGAATGTAATAACACCAAAATTTTTATAAATAGCTGCTTTTAATTAATTTCACATGGTTAATAAAATGTTCAATATTTTAATATTTTTTTTTATAACTCTGCCTTGCATATTTTATGATCTGGCAATCAATAAAACAAATCAGGAAGCAGAGAATATCGTTTAACTCTTTCTGGCACAGAGCAATTCTGTTCGTAAAATGATGAAATGATTGACTGACACCGGAATTTACAAACAACTTTTTTAGAAATTAAAAACTTGTTACTTTAAACTTTCATTGTAAAAGCAAGATTTTTTTTAAATTATTGGTGCCGTTTGTAAGTTTTGAATTAAAATTAGGTGGTTTCGACAGGGTACCATTGTGCCGAAAAGAGTTAAGGGCATAGGGAAAAGAGAGGCTCACAGAGCTCAATCCCCCTCCCTCCTCCCCATTTAAATAAAAACAAGTTACAGAGGTTGTTAAAAATAAATCTATTACTGTAAAGTACTGAAAGTAAGCCCCTCATATATGTGAATTTTTCCTTTTTTGAGATAGTGCCATTTATAAGCCTTCTACTTCCAGTTTTATTTTCTAATGCTTTCAATTCTTCCGTTTCCTGAAAATTCCTTTTTGTTTCCATATCTCCAAAATAAATAATATCTTATGCAATTAATTTTTATCTAATCTGTTTACATATTGTAAATATATCATATAATTGCATACTTTGCTATGCGCATTGCCAGACCTTTGATAGTGTTGACTCTAAGCTGCTTTAGCAGGGCGCAGCGCCTGGCGGCACTTTTTATTTCTTTTTTGCACCCGGCGGGTCTTTTAAACCCTTCCGATGCGCCCGGCTGCCCTTTTTAACACTTCCTATGCACCACGTGGCAATTCAATTGATACTGGGAAAATATCGGAAATTTTGGGGACTCTAAACAAACCAGTTCAAAATATGTTTTGTGACCAAGGTACAAGTATGCCCTTTTTGAAAAAAATATTCCCTTATTTTAGAATAGTGTTCCCTTTTTGAAAAAATGTAACCTTTTTTAGAACAGCGTTCCCTTTTTGAAAAATTCCCGCCCGACGGCCCTTTTTTCTCGAGTCAACATTATTTGAAAGGAATATTCAAAGGGTACTACTATATTAATGTTTTCCTCGATTTTTAGGCGCTAAAGATTTAATAGATATTTATATTGGGTTTAAGTTTTATTATATTTGTTCACATTTCTTTGATATCTAATTTAATTATTTTATGTAAGTTTGTTCATTAATTTATTATTTTTATTAATGAAAACTACTTATCTTCTATAGAAGGGAATTTTAAAAACAAAATTGTTAATTTGATCTAATTTTATTTTGCAAATTGTAAAAATTCTGTGGAATTTCCTAAATTCCAAATACTCCCCCCCCCCCAACCTTCCCAATTTTCCTATTCTTTTCACTAAAGTTCTAATTATAATAAGCCCCCCTTAAAATCATTTGAATTCCCTACTTGCTAAAGGGGTCTTGCTTTCGGTACAACTGCCTTAAATGTTTGCTTATTCATCCAAAAGAAGAAAAACTAAATTAATTAAATTTATAATAGTAATGAAACTAGTAAATCTGCAGATAAGTGGTCTCAAACATCAAATCTGCAGTTTTATTTTGAAATTATTTTATTTAATATTTAAAACATTCAACCCGCTGTATTATTTCTTTCACATTTGTAATACAGTAGACTCCCTCAAATCTGCAAACACCTGAAATCCACATATCTTTACAGATGTAAACAATGAAATTTTTATTTCAGATGTAGGGCAAAATTACAGAATTTTTTAGTTTTATTTCATCCCGTATATGTATTTTAATATGCAATTTTCAATAATATGACTGAACTTGTGTTTTTCCATGAAAGGAGTATAATTTCTTTTAAAATCAAGATATGGCTGATATCACTGGTAATCACAATCTTTTTACCAAATATATTTATGTATTAATTAAGCTTATGAGGTTATTATTATGATGATTTTGATGTGAATTAAATTAATAGAGAGTACTTTGCATAAGGAAAGTTTTATTGAACAATTCAAGGAAAATGTATCTCATCTTTATGCATATTTAAATATACATTATTAATTGTTTACTTGGTCTTTACTTTTAATATTTTATTGAGTTTTTAAATTATTTTACTTTTTTTCGTTGTAGTTTATTACTTTACTTAATTATTTTAATAATTTACTATATTACAATCATTCATTATAATTTTGATTGCATTAAAATTACTGTTTAAAAAATGTAAACAAAGCAATGACCAGAAGTCTGCACATCTGGTTCCAGACTGTGCGATTTGAGGGAGTCTGCTGTACTAATTACTATTAGTAATATATCTAGTGGTTTGAGATTTTAACTTAAAAATAGTGGGAAATGTGTAAATCCATGCAATAAGTCAAAAACTTTTTTTTTTATTATACTCCTCTAAACCCCCACTGTCTGAATAATTCTATAACTATAATTACCTGAGGTTTAATATTTTAAACCATCTATCTAAAATAATTAAAATTTTGATCTTGTGGCAATAATTAATTTAAACAGTGAATAATTCTCACAAAATTTTTATTAATTATTGATAGTCTAAATTGTTAAATTTATTTGAAAATAACTATTTGTTCCTTTAGTCTGCTTTCATTAATTTCTGGTTCTAAATATTGTCATAAAAACAATTATATCTATTACTTTTGTGAGGTGTCCATTACTGGAATTTTGATATATTTCTGTTATTCTGGTATAAACATGTTGAGAACAGAAAGGCACTATTGAAAGAATTTAGTTTTGTTCCCAAGAAATGTATTTCCAACCATTAAGCAAAAAAATATATGTATATATATTGTAAATTTCATATTATTATTATTATATTTCATTCACTTTTTACTCATATACATTCCATCTAATACAGCAACCTGGACAGGAGGGGAAGGGGACCCAGTAGCAGAAAATTTTCCATATGTCTGTAACAGATACTTCAGATGCAGAAAATAATCTGCAGGTAAAATATTTTACAGCTAAAGTGTTAATTAAACAATCATTTACCTGTGGTGTCTTTATCCACTTATTCATTTTTATTAGTAATAATTTTAAGTTTTTGTATAGTAAGTAATAAAGCGTAATATGAAACAAAATAAAGGTTCGATGGAAAAGAATCTGCAAAAGAGAAAAAATATTTGAGACACTCGTCTCCCGTCTTGAACTTAGCCCAATATTATTAAATATATTATACTGTCTTATTTTTTAATGTTTAATCTCTGTATTTAAAAAAAAAAAATTAAGCATAACATTGCTATAAATGACCACTTGTCGAAAATTGAAAATGTTGAAAAATCTTTTTTTTTCTTGGCACAAAAAACTAGCTTTTGCCAAGTAGCAATTATCACCAAGTGGTCATTTATAGGAACATTATTCTTAAAAATTTTTAAATAAAAGATAAAGGAGGGGAATTTGTAATGAGCAAATGGTAAATACATAAATAACAAAGATAAAAACTTTTGAAATGGTAAAGTGCATCAACAATTCATTTTAAAAAACATAAATTGCGAAATCACAGCCATAAAATTAAAATTTAGCCATAAATGCATAAAAATACTGAGATCATAAAATCAAAATAATGAACAAATGTCTTTTTAAAAATTTAAATAGTAAATTATTTAAAAAACAAGGCTTGGCTTTTATTCCAATACATAGAAATACTGAGAATAGGAAAAAAATCACATTATAAAAGATAAATTGTTAAATTATTTTCAGAAACACTGTTTTAAAAGCATACAATTTATAAAAAAAATGCTTACACAATAATTTATATTCGTAAAAAAAGGGTAATACATAAAAACTCTAATTTAAAAAAATGTTTAAAATGTCAAAATAAAGCAAATTAAATCAAAATAATAAAAGTTTAAGTTAAATTCAAATGGGGATTTCAGTTAAACATAATATAGAAACACTGTTGAGTTTTTATGTATTTACCTTTTTTTAAAAATAATTGTTTACGAATGTTAAATTCTATGCTTTTAAAACGCTATTTTTGAAAGTAATTTATCTTTGGAAGCATACATTTTTGCTTTATTTTGAGGGTTTCAGCATTTTTTATTAGAATTTTTATGTATATTTACCTTCTTTTTTTTTTTTTTTTTTTTAAGGAATGTTTAATTATTTTGTTAAAATTGTATGCTTTTAAAACTGTATTTTTGAAAATAAATTAACAATTTATCTTTTAAACTGTGATTTTTTTTTTATTATTCATTTTGATATTTGCAATATATTATTCTCGGAATTTCTATGCATTGGAGTAAAAACCAATTTTTGAAATAATTTACAATTTATGTTTTTTAAAACAAATTTTTTCATTATTTTGATTTTGTAATCTCAGTATTTTTATACATTTATGGCTAATTTTCTATTTTATGGCTGTAATTTTGCAATTTATATTTTAAAAAATGAACTTTAGTGTTTTGAAAATTTTTACCTCCAGTTTTTTTTTTTTTTTTTTTTTTTTTTTTTTTACCATTTGCTCATTACGAGTTTCCCCCCTCCCCCCCCCCCCCAAATCTTTTTTTACAATTCTCCTTTTTGTAGGGATAAAAATACTTTTATTTTTATATCATTCCATATGTATTTTAATAGGAAATTCTTTTTAATTTTTTAATATGACTAAACTCGTGCTTTTCCCCAAAAGATTTTTTTTTTTTTTTTTTTTTTTTTTTTTGAAAAATTCAAGATATTGTTAAAATTACTGTTTTAGCAATTTTTACTGTCAAATCACTGTTTTAGACTTTTTTTTACCAAATAAGCTTTTTTGTTGTTGTTGTTAAAGTCTGGCTAAACCTGAAATAAAATTTCCTTATTTTATGATTTTGATGTTAATTGGTAGGGCACCTTTATGAGGCAAGTATCATTGAATAATTTAAGTTAAACGTATCTCATCTTTATTGTGCATACTTGATTATACATTACAATTTACTTGGTCTTTACTTTTAATCATTTTAAAAATTATCTTAATTTTTATTATTTTAGTATATTACTTTACTTAATTATTTTAATATTTTTCTTAATTGTAAGCATTCATTATAATTTTGATAGCATTATTACAATGAAATTACTGTTTAAAAATGTAAACAAAGCAATGACCAGAAATCTGCAAAATTCTAAAATCTGCACAACCCCTGGTCCCAAGCTGTACGGATTTGTGAGAGTCTACTGTAATATATTGAAAATATCAAAATGAATAAAAGATCACATAATGTTTCCAAGAAAAAGATTATTTGTATGATGTATCACAAATTGTAGGTGTCCTTTCTGATCCAGCAATGAATAAAATCTCAAAATTCAGTCAACCACTCGGAACAAATCACGACTTTCATGAAGCGGTGACACAAAAACTCTCAAATTTCATCACTCGTGCAGGTGGCGTGGGGAGGGAGATTCCGTCAGTCAGTCGTGTGAAAAATAGAGAATCTCATCAAACAATTGTGAATTTTGTCAATCGCTTAAAGGAAAAATTCACGAATTTCATCATGGAAAAAATTTGCGACTCTGCTGAGCCGTGACATGAAAACGTAAACAAATGATAGAAGTGTCATGAAAGAACGAAGTCAGTAATAAGAAAAAACTTGCGAGAATCCATGTTTACATTACATAATAGAATAGAAAGGGATGTGAAAATAAACTTTAAATCCTACATCATCGAACAATTGCGGAATAAAATTGCAAATTTATATCGAGCAATCAAGTAATAAGTGAATTTTGTCGAGCAAACGATAAATATGCAAATTTTGTCTGGTAATTGAGAAATATGCAAAATTTGTCGAGCGATCGAGGAACATGCGAATTTTGTCGAGCGATCAAGGAATATGTGAATTTTGTCGCGCTATCGAGGAATATGCGAATTTTGTCGCGCTATCGAGGAATATGCGAATTTTGTCGCATTATCGAGGGATATGTGAATTTTGTCGTGCTATCGAGGAATATGTGCATTTTGTCGCGCTATCGAGGAATATGCGAATTTTGTCGCGCTATCGAGGAATATGCAAATTTTGTCGTGCTATCGAGGAATATGCGAATTTTGTCGCGCTATCGAGGAATATGCGAATTTTGTCGCGCTATCGAGGAATATGCGAATTTTGTTGCGCTATTGAGGAATATTCGAATTTTGTCGAGTGATCGATGAACATGATAATTTTATCGAGTGATCAAGGAATAAAATCATGAATTTTGTCGAACGATCACAGGGAAAAAATCGTAAACTTTGCCACGAGGCTGTGTAAAAAAATCTCAAATTTTATAAAACAAGTGGAGAAATAAATTGTGAATTTCGTTTCAATCGCATATTTCATTAAATGATCACTTAAAAAGAATCTCAAGATTTTATGTTCAGCCGTTGTCGTATAAATGCACTATGTGTATATTTCTTTAAAAACAATTTTGGCTGAATCCATATCAACTCAGGCAGGGGGGTTACCTTCATAGTCTCAGAAGTTTTTGAATTGAACATATGTTAAAATTTAAGAAAAAGTAAGATACTTGTATATTTTCATTTTGCCCCAAAAAATTCCTGGCCCGAGATACAGGCCGCCAAAGATGACATCCCCGGCATCCTTTCTCATTCGCGATTTTCGATAAAAATTTTAAAGTGCTCTATCTCTAGAACGGTGCAAGATATTTTGTTACGGTTTATTTTATTTTAAAGATAATATTCTTCTGTTTAAAGATTTTGAAAAATGTATTCAACTTTTCTTGTGGCAACCTTTTGAAAAAAAAAAATTTTTTTTCAAAAAAAAAAAATTTTTTTTGAAAATGCCAATCCTAAAAATTTTGATTTTTTTGCTGTTGATCAATACCATTGGGAACTATCTTCACTGTAAAGGAGAACTTCCACTTTTGAGTTTAACAAATTTTAGAAAATTAAAAAAATTCAGAGAATTTTACAGGAACTGTATATATACAGTTCCAGTAAAAGTCACTGAATTTTTGCTTATTTGTATCATATTTGTAAGGATAAGCCTACTATATATCCTAAACAAGTTAGAAATTGCAATATCAAATGTGGCAAATGAGGTGCGTGTGTACTATAACTAGTTTTCTAAATATTCAGATCTTGGTGCAATAAGTTACACTCTTGGGCAAAAAGGGCATGAATATAAAATTTATTATGATTCTACATATTAAATTCAGTAATTACAAATTATCAAAATACGGAAGTAATATGAATTCATCTTAAAAGGACTTAATCGCCATGGCAACCTAGAATCACTGCCTATCATGGTATATCATTGAATCAATTATGTATTATAGGATTTTTAAATAGAATGAAGAAAACTTTTATTAATGTCTTTTATGTTTTAATTTGATTTTCATAGCATTTGAAGTGATACATACTTTATTTTCAATACCGAACATAGTAAAACAATCTCAACAACATATATCAATTACACAGCAATACAAATTATATTAATACAAGTTAGAGTTCAGACAGATGGGCAGACAAATCGAATCCATAAAGACTTTCAACTATGTTGGAAATCGTTAAAAACACATAAATAGGTCGGAATTTGACTTTTAGAAATTTATGTCAATAGACGGAAGCATACTTGAATACTTTCATACAACCCTGTATTTTACCTACTATCTTTTTATACATGCCACTATTTAGCTAATATTTAATTAACATTAAAACATCCTTAAAACCAGTGAAATCACACTTCCAGAGATTATCATTCATAGACGGCCATGTATCTAATTCTTTGCATGGACCTGTATATCATTTTATCTATATTCTCCAAATATATCTTAGTATACTAAATGTAGTTCAGTGTAAAAATGCATAACTCATTTAAAAATCACCTTTAAGCTACTTTCATTCATACTCAGTAAACCCTTAAGATTTCTTTTGTGTAGCCCTGTATATGATCTACAGCATTTATGCACACAATGTAATATGGAAAAATTTAGTTAAACTTAAAAACTCAAACACAACTAACAATGCACTTCCAGCAATACCCTTACGATTTCTTTTGTGTAGCCTTGTATATGATCTACAGCCTTTATACACACAACGTAATATGGAAATATTTAATTAAACTTAAAAACTCATATCGCAACTAAAAATGCACCTCTAGCAATCTTCGCTAATGTGCAGTATTTCCAATAAGGTAAAGTATCCGAAATCTTTTGTGTGTCCCTGTAAACACTATGCACTTTCTATGACACAGGAAGTAATTTTTTGTAAACCTCTGCAATAAAGTATGTATCACTTCAAATGCTATGAAAATCAAATTAAAACATAAAAGACATTAATAAAAGTTTTCTTCATTCTATTTAAAAATCCTATAATACATAATTGATTCAATGATATACCATGATAGGCAATGATTCTAGGTTGCCATGGCGATTAAGTCCTTTTAAGATGGATTCCTATTACTTCCGTATTACTGAATTTAATATATGGTATTATAGTAAATTTTGTATTCATGCCTTTTTGCCCAAGAGTGTAACACTTATTGCACCAAGATCTGAATATTTATAAAACTAGTTAATACTATGCACGCACCTCATTTGCCACATTTGATATTGCAATTTCTAACTTGTTTAGGATACATAGTAGGCTTATCCTTACCAATATGATACAAATAAGCAAAAATTCAGTGACTTTTACTGGAACTGTATATATACAGTTCCTGTAAAATTCTCTGAATTTTTGAAATGTTTCTAAAATTTGTTAAACTCAAAAGTGGAAGTTCTCCTTTACAGTGAAGATAGTTCCCAATGGTATTGATCAACAGCAAAAAAAATCAAAATTTTTAGGATTGGCATTTTTGAAAAAAAAATTTTTTTTGAAAAAAAAATTTTTTTTTAAAGGTTGCCACAAGAAAAGTTGAATACATTTTTCAAAATTGGGTATATCATTTTAAACAGAAGAATATTATCTTTAAAATAAAAAAAAAACGCAACAAAATATCTTGCACCGTTCTAGAGATAGAGCACTTTAAAATTTTTATCGAAAATGGCGAATTGGAAATGGTGCCCGGGATGCCATCTTTGGCGGCCTGTATCTCGGGCCAGGAATTTTTTTGGGCAAAACCAAAATATACAAGTATCTTATTTTTTATTGAATTTTAACATATGTTCAATTCAAAAACTTCTGAGACTATGAAGGTAAGATTTTTTCTTTGGCTGCCTGAATTGACATGGATCATACCTTTTGTTAAATGTTTTAAAAGTACCATATTTTATGGAAGAAATGCCACACTCCTCAATTTGGCCTGAATAAGCTTAAAAATATCGTAATCGCCGCATCCGTGGGAACGCTACTTTTGTCGACAGCATCACATTGACCTAACTTTAATCAAAGTTTTCTGAGCAGTGTAGGATGTTTCGTTTTTAATATCTTAAGATGTCTGAAGTTTTATTTAAAATATTTAAATCCTATTTTAAATATTTTTATGAATTTTTAAATTAAGGAAACTCAGTGGATATTTAAAAAAAAATCGTAAACGCCGCACATGGCATAAACGCCGCACTTGGAAAAAAATTAACTTTTAAACTCATAAACGCCGCGGCGTTTCTTCCATAAAATATGGTAGTTTGTTTTGCAATTTAATGTAGGTGTGTTTACATTTTTATCTTTTGACAGTAACAATGATTAAAATCTTATATGTTATTTTACATTTGAAAAATTTATACTTAGAGCTGTTACACTCTAGCACTATGTTTTTAATAATTGCTAATGATTAATTTTTTTTCTGAATTATAAATTTCATTTTATGATACCTATATGCTAAAGTTGTCTTCCTATTCTTCTATACATATAGGGGAGACTGGAGTACAGTGGACCACTTTTGCAGTTTATATTTTTTTTTTCTCTTTAATCGAAAGTCTAATCTGCCTGAAATTAATCTCAGAGTTTCCCCCAGCTTTAAAAAAAGGCAGGGAGCTGCTTGTGGGAAAGGGGCACTTTTGGATTCTGAAGGGCATGTTTTGGATTTTTAAGGGCATTTCTTGAAATTTTTAAAGACATTCTTTTGATTTTTAAAACTACTTTTTAATATTTAATAGACAGAACACTATTTTAAAGACAGCAATGAGTCAATTTTTACTATGCAAGTAATTTTCTTAATAAACAAAGGAGTAAAGGCACTTTTTTCAGGTGGGGGCAACAAGGGAGCTAATTTTTTAAATGAGGGGCAAGAGGGGTGCTATTTTGTAAACCTAAGGGCAGGCAGGGTGCAGTGCCCTCCTGAAACTGTCTGGGGGAAACTCTGTTATTCTTGAACATTCCTTAAACATTTTTGCATGTCTCAGAATTTTTTCAGAACATTGTTTCAAATAGTTATAAAAAATAAAAATTGTATACATTCATAAAGTGGACCAGTGTATCCCAGAAGCGAGGTACACTGTTCCACCCACTGATGCACAGTGGTTTACTATTAGATATTATTTGAAAAAATACTATTAGTAAGTAATTATTGGGGTTCAGGCGGACGGGGAAGAACTCCCCTCTCATAAACAAAATCTCCCACCCTCAGACACACACTCCTAACATTGCTTTGGAAATTTGTGAAATATTTAAGCTGTTAAAATCTATTTTTGCCAATATGTTGTAAAAAGCATATTTTTTCTTTTGGATTATTGTTGCTATTGAATTGCCTGCTCTTGCGTAGTGTCTCCCATATGTTGCAATTCTAGGAGACAAGATGCAAGACGGGCAAGAATGCTCAAAATTGAGGAATTTTGGAAATATTACCAAGCAGGTGTGAAGTCCTTACACACACTGCCTGATTTAGTACTTCATGTGTTAAAATGTTTAAAAAAAAATCTGTTGAGGTAAGTAAAATTTCAACACTGAGTTTTAACTTATGAATAAAGTAAATCTATGTAGTACTTCAATTTTTTCTGAAAAATGATTCAGTTATGTATTTTTGTGTTTACAAAATGTACTTAGAATTTTTTGCATATTTATAGGAACCAAATTGCCAGTAGTTTTTATCGAAAGAAAAAGCTTTAACTTAAGATGCTTTAAAGATATGGTTTGCCTCTTATTCCGTCTTCAGTCTTCTTTATCCAGAAGAATGCCAGGTAACCTTGGAATCTATAAGATGTTACAGCAATTTTCAAAGAATTTTGTGTTTTCAATTATTTCACTAAGGCAAAATTTAGTTTGATGGTACAGTAAAAATTTCAATCCATCGCTCCAGCAAAAAATCTCTAAATTTTTCTTTTCTTTTCTTTTTTTTTTTTTTTTTTTTGACAATCGACTTGATCAACTTTGCAATTTTTTATGACAACTTATGACGATTTGCACAACTTTTTTTTTTTTTTTTTTTTTTTTTTTTTTTTTTTTTATCTCGATTGATGAATTTTGTGATATATTATTTCTTACCAATTGATGAATTTTGTGTTTTTTTTGTTTTTTCCATATGGTCGGTAGACAAATTTCACTGATTTTTCCCCCGCAGCCAACCAAGAAATTTCTTTGTTTTCTCTTGTGAACAGTTAATGAATTTCTATATTTTTCTCCACATCTTGCTAGTAGCTCGTATTTTTTTCCCTCATGCAATCAATAAGCATGGTATTTCGCAATTTTTTCCCCCACAACTAACTGAAGAATTTCACGATTTTTTCCATAACCAACTGGTGAATTTCTCAAAACTTTTTGACAAATATTATGGTACTTATCCGGGACTAAATGACGAATTTTACGATTTATTTCCTGCAATCAATCGATATATTCTTATTCTGTGAGCTTTTTATCCCCTGTGACCAGAAAAAGAAATCGATTGAGAGGATGCATAAAAAATGCCAGTAAGAGCGACTGCCTGTTAAAGTAATTAAAAGGCTGTCAGGTGCATAAAGTAGTTAGAAGGGGTCGGCGGGTGCTGCACCCTGCCAAATTGTCATAGAGTCAACACTAATGGGATATTGTTGAGCATTCCTTAAATATAAGAGATAAAATTTTAATGTGGTTCTCAAATTCCCTGCTCAACAACAGGAAACTGACTCATTTTTAAACGTAAAGGCATAAAATTGGCAGTCCTGACTATTAATATTTGAAATCAAGACACGTTTTCCATAAAATTACTTATAAGTGATTCTTGTAATGTGACAAGCTTTTTTCTTTTTTCGTGCTGCCTCGTTTAAAATGCTGACTTTGACAGTGTTTTCTGAAAGATTTTCTGCCTCAAAAAGTGGAAAATATATTTTGATTACATAGTTTCTGAATAAAAGTACCTGCCAGTTTCATATGTTTGTTAGATTAATCGACGGTCAAAAAAGGAAAATCATTCTATTTATTGACAATTATTCAGCTCATTCACCAGATACATCATCTTTGGAAAATATAAAAGTCAGTTTTTTCCCAGCTAATTGTACATTGTCGTAAATCTTGATGCTGGAATAATCAACTGTTTTAAGCAATTTTACAGGAAAAAGGTAGTGAAAAGATCTTTATTATTCATGGAACAAGCAAAAGAATCTACTCCAAAAATAGACCTTCTGCAGGCTATTCATTTTTTCAGTATGGCATGAAGTAACCTTTTCAGTCGTCCAGAATTATTTCGTAAAATGCGGTTTTGTGCAAAAAATCATGAAGAATGATCAACAGAAAGGAAAGAAAATAATGATGATGGTGATGATAATGCAGATGAAGAGTGGTTGTGTGTAACAGAGGATGAATCTGGTGTGAAATTTAGCGATTAATTTGCATTGATGTTGCGACATGTAGTGTCCTAAGCATAGAAGAAATGTGTGATAATGCAAAAAATAAAATAATGGCGAAGAAGCAAAGGAAAATGTTCATTCCGGTGAAGCTGAGCCTACACCAGCGCCAAGTCTGTCTGATGCAATTACAGCATTTGAAACTATACGAACTTTTATATATGCATATGAAATTACAGAAAATGACCAGAAACATGTTTTACATACTTGGAAATTTGTTTTTAATTTAAAAAATGAACAAAAAAACCCAACATAAAATTAGTGATTTTTTAAAATAAATATTATTTAAAAGCACCCCTTGAAAAATGATGGATCATGGTTCTACTGTATTCATACAAAACTGATAATTACATGAAAAATCAGCTCCATATTTGCATATAATATTGCCTGCTTGTCTTGTTTACTGGTGACTTTGTGAGAAATTACTAATATTTTTAAAAGTAAGAAAAACAGTCCAATGTCTTATATCTTTTTTAATTCAAACAAATTGTTTTTTAAATCTCTCTACAGCAGGGGTGGTCAGTCCATGACTTGCATAGCCTTATTTAGTTTTTATAATAGCAAAAATATCTTAAATTTTAATGCTATTAAAATATATGAAATTTGTAAATTTGCCTACTAATTTCGTAAATAATTCTGTATAGCAGTATGGCAGTTTTATTTGTAACTTCCTATCTGGGATTGCTCTTGGGCAAAAATGCTACAATCAAGGAAATATACCTCGATTTTTGGAGCAACTTTAGCCGAGAATATCTTTTGCACACTGGACTCTTGTTAACAATGTCATAATTTGTAACAAAAATTTTAGAAAGGCTTCTTTGAGTTTTATCGCTTAAGAATTAACCAGGTGTAGCTAGAATAACAATTAGAGAAAAACTTATCCTTACATTGCTGTATAAGCAGTCACTATAATATGTTCATTATTTAGAAACACAAATCGGCAAATAACTTTCTTTTTTTTGCAGGATGAAAAGTCTTGTTCTTACATTTTGTCTTTGTCGCAAAGCAAGTTAAATGATTAAATTCAAATATTTTTATAGCTTAAGTAGCAGAATGCAGCAACTGTATTTAATGCATGGTATGAAAAATTATAGTTTTATCCTACTGCTCAATGATGTGTTAGTAGCAGTTATTGACCAATTAAATGCCTATGAGCTTGACATCAGTGCTAGAATATTATTTACGTATACACAACTCTTATTGCAGCTGTGAAAAATAATCAGAAGAGTTCAATATTATAGGAAATTTTTCAATATGTCAATGTTTTGGTATTAAACAATGTTCTTACTACTCACTTTTGGGTGAGAAGCCAGTTAATCTGAAATGAATGCCTGGATTGAATTTTACAATGTATTTATTTGAAGTTATTTTTTATGCATATATTTACACCAGATAACTCTTTTTACCCACCAAATACAAAAAAAATTCTCTGGTTTGCTAAAATTTGTAAACAAAACAACTTTGCTTTTAAAATTTGGTCTGCCATGAGAAAAGGTTGGCCACTCCTGCTCTGTAGCATCCTGTTGATATTGCATTCCACAAAATTGAATGGGTGAAGTTCGATTGAAATGTTAATTTTTTTGCTTTTTTTTCTTGTAGGGGCTTGATGTGAATTCCCCCAGATTCTTCAAGTAGCAAACGAGCAATAAATAAAAGTGTAAAACGTGGACAACCACAGAGTGATTTCAGTTGCATGCATATATTTTTAAGTTACTTATGCATTCATTAAGAATAAAACTATTTTCTGTAATTTGCTATGATTTTTTTTTTCTTGTGTGATTTTTATTGAAATTCATATGTTTATCTATAATAGTATGTGTTTGCAATTTGTGGAGGGGGGGGTAAATGTCATCAGGTAAGATGTTTAACACAAGTTTTACAGGATGTGTCTACAGAATCGGGGAATCATGGAAAATCAGGGAGGTTTATCAATCTGGAAAAGTCGGGGAATTTTGTAAAAATACTCAAAAATCAGGGAAATTTGTCTATATGCAAAAATATTTCCCTTTTCACCTTGCAAACAAGATGGATTCGTCTGTTTTATGTATCAAATTTTTTCCTATGCTGATTAGTCGCTCTCAATATTTAGAAAAAAAATGTACATGGTATGAATTTTTTATATTTAACTCAAATTAAGGTGATCGTATGTCCTCATTTTCTGTGGATAGCTGTTATACTACTGAAAACTATTTACCCATGTTTTAAAATGTTACATTATATATTAGCATAACCAATTACCTATCCCGTCAGATATAGATATGTCTTAGGATTGAACATTCTTCAGAAAATGAGGGAATTTTCTGGCCAACATATATCTATTAGCCACTAAATGAAGTTGGACTAAATTTGGAGTTCAGATTTATAAAATTGTCAATCAATACTTTATGAATATTAGATAGTTTTTTTTTTTTTTTTTTTTTTTTGTCTTGGGTTTTCTTCCAATCAAGATATTGGCAAGCTCAATAAGTGTGTAATACGAGGAAGCAGCATATATTAAAAAATACTTTTTGTATATTGTTAATAATGAAAATCAAGGAAGTCTGATAAAGATAATCAGGGAACATTTTCTTTAAATTTCTGTAGACCACTATGTTTAATAATCTTTCAGAGTATATTTTTTTGTCTTTGTTTTCAAGTATTCAATTTTATTTAACATACTCAAACTTGGAAGATATGCATTGTATATTTATTTACTCTTACACATTGCATTAAATAAGTAATATTTATCCCGAGCAAATTACTAATTTTTTTCTTTTATTGTTGAAATTGACTATGTTTCTATTTTAATTTGTTACAAAACAAGTGTTGTTTCGCCCAGCAGTATATTTTGTACTAGTAACTTAGCGAACTTGTAAGGATTTCCTTTGAAATTATAATTTGAAACAAAGTAAGCTCATTAACAGTAAACAATTCGTGTTTGAGAAACTAGATTTGGTCTTTTGTTAGAAAATTATTCACTTCTTCCCTCAGTTCCTACATAATCCTGCATTTAATTTAAACCACATTATTGCCATCATCATTTATGTTTGTGTGCAATAGATGGCCATATATCCAAGTATTTTTGAAAAATAAAATATATGCAGACCATTTACAAAACAAAGTCTGCCATTTTGTAACTGAAGTATGGCATTGTCATTTCTCATATTGTTGGAAATATTAGATTTTAACAAGTTTTAAAGGTTGAAAATACATTAATATTCAAATAAAAGCTAATTAATTTTGTTCATGAAATTGAATAATACTGTTTACAAAATTCATTAAATATGTAGGATTTGGCAGCATAAGTTTCTGGTATGATAAGTGAACTTAAAAAGTAGTATTCTTTGAAACAGTATCTTCCCTTATCACAATAGAAACTTGCACTACTAATATATACAGCCATTATCTGGAGATATTTAATGAGTTTGGAAGTTATTGTTTTTTTTAATAAACTTTTAAATTATGTACAGTAAACAAAATTTGTCATAAGAGATATTCAATGTGTTACCGTACTTGCCAATTTTTTAAATCTCAGATTTAATTTAATGAATGTAATTAAATGGATTTCAAATGACTAACCTTACAAAAATAATACAAGTTTAATTAGAAAAATTTTCTTGTTCAAAGTAGCATTTTATTTAAAAGCATTGAGGTTAGAAGCATACATACTGGATGTACTAAAATGGACAGACTAATTTTAAAATTCAATAATTTGCAAATGGTAACTAACTGCTATTTAAAAAAAAAAAAAAAAAAAAAAGAAAAGAAAAATCCTGCAGAAGGTTTATGTAAGAATCAGGAGTTTGTTTTCTCTGTCATTCCCGGTTTTTAGCTCCAAGTAGCAATGATAGATCTTGCAGCTAGCATTAGGTGCTAACTTGAGGCTAAAATTTTTAGCCTCTCTTCTCCCAGCATTGATGCAAAAGGGGCTTAAATATATGGACCGAATCTCATTCGCCAATGCACTCCATATATTTAACCTTCATTCGCATCAATGCTGGGAGAAGTGGCCAAAAAATTGGGTTTCATTTAGCACCTATAGCTTGCAGCAATCTATCGTTGCTATTTGGAACTAAAACTGGTAATCACAGTAAACAAAACTTA